>CM035144.1:45837569-48345345 GCA_020205605.1 Panax ginseng
CCTCAATTGAGCCTAGACTTGATGCGGGCGTTTATTTGCTTATATATATATATATATATATATATATATAAACTGTTGTCGGACATATCGATGAGCTGGATTTACATCCGGTCGTTTACTAAACTTTATATATATATATATATATATATATATATATATATATATATATATATATATATATATATATATATATATATATAATTGTTATCGGACATATCGATGAGCCTGGATTTTACATCCGAGCATTTACTAAACTTTTATATATATATATAATTTTTGTAGGACATATCAGGTGAGCACGGATTCACATCAGGTAGCGTTCTTTTTTATATATATATATATATATATATATATATATATATATATATATATATATATATATATATATTTCTGTCGAACTGGAGTTTACTTACGTGGCCTTTTCTTGCTTTATTTACATTTCGTCACTTTGAAGTTTACTTAAGTGGCGGTTGATCGCTTTTCTTGCTTTATTTATATTTAAATCTGCACAGAGTTTACTTGGCGATTGATAGCATTATTGCTTTATTTTACTTTTCGTCCCACTTGGAGTTTACTTTGTGGTGGTTGATCATGTCCATATATATATATATATATATATATATATTTACCGCTTTTATATATTTACATTTCCGATCCCCCATGGAGTTGCTTCGTGGTGGTTGATTTTGTCTGTATATATATATTTAAAACTTTTATATATATAACTACTTACTACTTTCCATACAAACTGCAGTATCATGTGAGCCTAGGAATCATGTGATCACAGTGTTCGATTCTTGAATCGAGTTCGGTTCCCATGATGGACATTTTTCAATTTATAGCGACTTTGTACATTATTTTATAGTGTCTCAATTTCCTTGGATGGTTTGTCATGCCCATGAGGAGTTCGGCAACGCTTGTTGTATATTATTTTCTCGAGAATGCTTCGCATCTCGATTTTTGGTTGCGTTGGTGATAACCAAAATAAACCAATGGCGATCTTAAAGTCAAATCAATGACATTAATGTCGGACCTTTTTCTTTTTTTTTCAAACAAATCTCACATTAACATCACTTGAACAATTAATTATTACAAACAAACGGTAATTTATTTTTACTTAAGAAATCTTGATTCGGTGAAAAATTACAACATTACATCACTTGAATTAATTATTGCACTTACATATTTGAGAAGTTATTTAATTATTTTTTATGCAATATTTCAGGTTTGTTAATTTTATACTCAGGATTAATAATCAACAATTTAAATGTGGGCATAATATTGGTGATATCTTTTACTTTTTCTATTTGATCATTGCATTCATTAGTTGAGCCTTGCATTGTTAAATTGTTTATTTGCTTTGATCATTAGACCTCTATTATTGTAATCTTAATTTTTTTTAGACTAAGTGTTGTGTAAGGAATTTAATCCGAATTGGATTAAGGTTTGTTTACAAAGCAGTTCAAGGAAGCATAGGTGCTTAAAGGGTGCATTGGTGCACAAGGAGCAAGAGTGCTCAAGTGAATTATTGTAATTCAGGTTTATAGAATCGATTTGTAACAAGAGCCTTTTAAAGAAATAAAAGTGAGTCTCAAATACTAGTTGGTATTGGACGTGGAGTAAAGCTATTATTATAGAGGTAATAGGTTGAACCACATAAAAATCTTGGTGTTATTTTTATTGCCTGCTTTAATTTATTTTCACTCAAAATAATCAACTTTGAGTAATTTAATTATTTGATTCATCGAAAGAAATTTTGTTATTAACATTTATAAAATCACCAAGATATTTTCTTAAACAAAAATTTAATTTGGTAGACTATATTCATTCAGCAAGCTGCATTCATCAATATAGTAGGCTATATTCAATAATTTGGTTTAAAATTTTTAAATTGGTCATAGTTTGTATCCACACTTATTCAACCCCCCCCCCCCCTTCTAAGTGTGCCTTATCTGAATTTCATTTGGTATCAGAGCTTGGCTCTACTTACTTGGTCTTAAAGGTGACTTGTAGGGAAAGATTACGACATGCATACGATTCGGAAATAACAATCATCAAGAAGGTCAATCAACCAATAGACCTCCAACTGCTTTGCATGGAATGAAAACTACAACTTCTAGAAATTTGAATGAGGATCTACCTTAAAAGAGATCCTTGGGAATGGTGGGTTGTGGAGAATGGACCCGTTATTCCAAGGAAAGATGACGGTACTCCAAAGACTTTGTTAGAGATGGATTCAATTTGAAACCTTCATGGTCTCCTATGACTCAAGGGCTATGAATACTCTACTAAGCGGCATGGTGCGGTCAAGAGATTGACAAAGTATCCTCATGCAACACATTCAAGGAAATTTGGGATACTCTGGTGGTGAGTCATGAAGGAACATCAAAAGTTCGAGAAGTTAAACTAAGCATGCTCATGCATGATTATGAAATGTTCAAACTTCGAGAAAGATGAAACTATAAAGATGGCTTAAGCAAGGTTCCTTGTTCTTACGAACTCCTTAAAGCTCTTGGACAAATCTATTCCACAAAGTGAGATTAATCGTAAGTTACTTGGGCTATGCCCAAGAGGTTCAAATCTAAAATTACTACTCTTCAAGATTCCTCTACTATATCTACTATGGACACACTAACCCTTTTTGGTGAACTTGAGGAATATGAACATCAATTAAAGAGGTATGACGATGAGGAGGAAACTCCTCGTAGAAAGGTTCTAGCTCTCAATGCAGGAAATGAAGAAGAGCTTGATGATGATTCTGACGAAGAGATAGCTATGATGTCAAGGAGACTCAAAGGACTTCTACAAAGGAAGAATAAATGAAAGAATATCTTCAACTCAAATAAAGGCAAAGGAAAGCAAACTGAAGAGACGTGTTTTGAATGTGGACGACCAGGGCACTTTAAGAAGGACTGTTTTCAACTTAAGAATAAAGGAAAAACAGGCTTCAAGGATAATAAGAAAAACAAGGCACTGGTCACTTGGAGTGTTGAAGAAGAATCTGAGGTTGAGATTGATGCCAAGGATGAGATAGCTCAAGTATGCTTCATGGGAATAGAAGTGAATCAAACGAGGTATCTGATTTTGATTTTAATTCCTTGAAATGAGAAAATGCTAAATTAAAAGAAAAGAATGCATACTTGAAAGACTTAGTAAGCACATTAATGGGTGAAGTAGACTCTTTAATCGATGAAAAAAAAGATATTGAAAAGGAATCTACTTGTAAAGAAGAAAAGGTTTTGCTTGCTAAAATTGATTATTTAGATAATTATAACAAAATACTTTTTAATAAGGTAAATATTTTGAATAATGAAGACCATAAATTAACTAATGAACTGAAAATGAGAGATGTATGTATTGATGCATTTAGTGATAAATCACCTATTAAAACATTTCCTAATTACGAACTTCAAAAATAAATAGATTCACTAAAATCATCTCTTGCTAAATTCGTTTAAGGTGAAGAAAATTTGAATATCATATTAGGTAAACAAAGACCTAGTTTTGAAAGACAAGAAATTGGTTATGATCCTATGCATAAAAAGGGTAATATAAAAATGTTAAAATCAAAATCACGGTTTAAGTTAAATTATTGTTCTCCTTTCACACATAAAAAGCTGTGGTATTAAAGGTCACTTGGACATAAATTGCTTTAAGAAAAATAAGATTAAAAAGGTATGGGTTAAAAGAATGATTTACTTGCAACTAACATTAAAGGACCCAAAAAGATGTGGGTACCAAAAGGATGAATTATCTTTTCTTGTGGTATGTCTCAAGGCAAGGTTCCATCTCAAAAGTGGATTCTTGATAGTGGATGCTCACGTCACATGGTTTGTGACAAAACAAAGTTAAATGGAGCTAAAAATCAAGAAGAAAATTGATACAAGTTACATTTGGAGATAATCGAACATTGTGAGATAATCGGAAAAAGTAAAATAGGAAATGGTAAGGTAAATATTGATAATGTACACCTTGTTGATGGACTTGAATTTAATCTTATTAGTATCGGTCAATTAATGGATAATGGTCATTAGAAATCGGTTTTGATAAAGAAAAATGCACTATTTCTCATGGTACTAACAATGTTACTCTAGTTGCACAAAGAGAAGGAAATATATATACTATTGATTTTGAGCAATAGGATGAAGAATTATTTCTTGCATCTGTACAAGATGAGGCTAATTTATGGCACAAAAGGATGGGACATGTTTATATGGATTTAATCAAGAAATTATCCTCTAAAAATCTCGTCAAAGGATTGCCGAAGAAAAAATTCAAAATGAAAGGAGTATTTGTTCCTTGCCAACTTGGAAAACAAGTAAGAACATCATTTAGTGCAAAGAATATGGTATCAACCTCCACTCCTTTACAATTACTTCATCTTGATTTATTTGGTCCAGAAAGGCATGATGCTAGTATTAATGGTAAATTTTATGCATTTGTAATAGTTGATGATTTTTCTAGATATACATGGGTATTATTTTTGAGAACCAAAGATGAAGCATTTAAAGAGTTTGAGAAATTGATAAGAAATTTAGAGACTAAGTATAGTCTCAAACTTATAAAAATTCAAGTGATCATGATGCAAGAATTTTAAAAGGACTTTATTATATTTTGTGATCAAAAAGGTATAAGCCATGAGTTTTCAGACTCCTAGAACTCCTCAACAAAATGGAGTAGTGGAAAGAAAGAATAGAACACTCAAAAGCAGCAATAGAACACTTTTACAAGAAAGCAAACTTCCAAAGAAATTTGGGTAGAAATATGTTAATACTTACGTGTTATGTGTTAAATAGAGTTCTTATTCATCCTATTATTTTGAAAACTCCTTATGAGCTTTTGAATAACAAAATTCCTAATATAAGTTATTTCAAAGTATTTGGGTCTAAATGTTATATATTAAATACTAGTGATAACTTGGGAAAATTTGATGCTAAATCCTATGAAGGTATTTTCATTGGTTATTCACATATGACAAGGCATATCGTGTATTTAATATTTACAAGTTATGTGTTGAAGAATCAATTCATATAACTTTCAATGAGACTAACAATGATCTTCCAAAAGAAAGAGAAGGATCACGAGAAAATTTGGAGATTTTCACAAATTTAATGGCAAGAAGAGAACCATTCAAATAGACCAAATGGACAAATTCAACAAAATTGAATTGAATAGATGCATGAAAATGAACAAGAAGCAACACAAGATCTTGAAGAAAATTTTCCTCAACAAGAAGAGGTAATTCACGATATTCAAATGCCAAAAACAACAAGATATCTCGAGGATCATCCATAGGTAAAAATATCATCGAGATATAAACAAAGGAGTTACCACACGGAGAAGCCTACAAAATCAATGTGCGTTCTCGCATTTTTATCACAAGTTGAGCCAAAGAATGCTAAAGAAGTTATACTTGATGAAAATTGGCTAATGGCAATGCAAGAGGAACTTCAACAATTTGAGCGATGTCAAGTTTGGGAATTAATGCCTCCTCCTAAAGATGTTTACATCATTGGAACAAAATGGGTATTTAAAACAAACTTGATGAGCATGGGACAATCACTTGCAACAAAAAGCAAGGCTAGTGGCTCAAGGTTACAATCAACAAGAAGGGATCGATTATGAAGAAACTTATGCTCCGATTCTGAGACTAGAGTCTATTCGAATCTTGTTAGCATTTGCTTGTTACAAGAAATTCAAGCTTTATCAAATGGATGTAAAGAGTGTGTTTCTTAATGGATACATCAATGAAGAAGTCTATGTCAAACAAACCTCACGGATTCGAACATGAGAAATATCCAAATCATGTTTTTAAGCTAAAAAAAAGCTCTCTATGGTCTCAAACAAGCTCCAGGGCTTGATACGAGAGGTTGAGTAAGTATCTTATTGCAAGTGGTTTTACCAAAGGTAAAACAGATTCTACATTATTTATTAAACATGAAAAACAAGAAATAATCATTGTTCAAATATATGTAGATGATATAATATTTGGTGCTACTAATGATTTTCTTTGTGAGTGGTTTTCAAAGTGTATGCATAAGGAATTTGATATGAGCTTAATGGGAGAGCTAAATTACTTTTTGGGACTTCAAATCAAGCAAACAAAGGAAGGGATCTATATTCATCAAACCAAGTACACAAAAGAACTACTTAAAAGATTTGATTTTGAAGGAACCAACCCAAAGGCTACACCAATGAGTACATCGATAAAGCTCACATCAGATGATAAAGGTATAGATGTAGAGGTAACTAAATATCGAGGTATGATTGGCTCTTTATTATATCTAACTGCATCTAGACCTGATATAATGTATAGTGTATGTCTTTGTGCTCGATTTCAAGCAAAACCCAAAGAATCCCACTTACAAGCGGTTAAAAGAATTTTTAAATATTTAAGTGGTACTATGAATTTAGGGTTATTTTATCCAATAAGTAATCATTTTGAACTAATGGGTTATTCGGATCTCTTGACTATCGAGGGTTTCAAATTGATAGAAAAAGTACAAGTGGTGCTTGTACATTTTTGGGACAAAGTCTTATTTCATGGCATAGTAAAAAGTAAACTTCAGTTGCTTTATCAACTGCTGAGGGTGAATACTTAGTTGCAGGGAGTTTTTGCTCTCAAATATTATGGATGAAACAAACTCTATATGATTCTGATATAATCTGCAATAATGTGCCTATATATTGTGATAATTCTAGTGCTATTGACAAATCAAAGAATCTGTTTTTTGCATTCACGTACAAAACATATAGAGGTAAGGCATCATTTTTAAGGGATAATGTTTCAAAAGGGTTAGTTAAATTGGTTTTTATTCCTCTGAGAAAAAATAATTAGGCGATATTTTCACTAAACCCTTGAGTGAAGAAAGATTTTGTATGCTAAGGAGAGAACTTGGAATGTGCATGGTATAATTGTGATTCACGTACTTAACATTTTATGACATGCAAATTATATTTTATGCATATATGTATCATTTATTTTACGCATGATGTCGATAAAATATATCAAAATTCCTATCTGTTTTTCAACTATATTCTAGATACATTTTCTATTAATATCGCGGGGATGTCATTTAATTGGGAAACGTAAAGGTTTATACCTTGAGATACGGAACAGCAGCCGAACAGATTTTTGAAATTGAAAAGATGCACGTCTTTCGGTGACAGAGTTTTAATTAATTTCTATTTCTTATATCTTCAACCTTCTTCTTAAATCAGATCTTACACATCCATCATTTATCAAAAACCCTTCTTTTCATTTCACAAATCTATAACACCATGAAAACCCGAGCTAGCAGCGATCGTCGTACGGAAAATCAACCGACGAAGGATCTTCGTTGAAGAACGTTCTTGGAACAAAAATGAAATCAAAGCGAGTGCAAAAGAACTCTTACGTGCATGTGTTGTCGATGCCACAATATTATCAACGACTCGGTTCTAGTTTTTTTCTTTAAAGGCTTTAGAAGCGAAACCATCTCAACGGGGGCAAGTTAGGCGACGATGGATGAAGAACAAATCTTTTCACGACCAGAGTCTCCTTCAAATATGGTAAATCCATTTTCATCTTCCTTTGATATGCAAGAAAATTTCTTGAGAGGATATAGTTTTGAAACTTCGTTTTAAAATTCAATTGCTACTGAAAGCAATTTGTGTATGAAAAATCTACTGGATCTATTTTATCTCAAACACTGCATTACTAGAAAAACTCTTCACTGATTGCGAAATATCCCCTATGCTGCTTCCTCCTACTATTGCTTATCCTAGGTTAGTCCAACAATTTTACACTAATCTTGAATGCAATGGGGATTGTTTTACAACATATGTTAAGGGTAAGTCATTATTTTTCACTAGTATTGATTTTGATAGCATTCTTGGTATTTCTTCTGCTGGACCTTGTCCTTTTACTCTTAAAGGTGTTGTTAATATCCCTTTTCCTCCATTGGAACAGCTTCATATTGTTATGAATGATTATTCTCTTACAACTCTGTTTCTCCCAAAAACTGTGAATGTGTGTCCTACTTCCTGTGTATTACATAAGTTGGTTAGGTATAATTTGTTTCCACGACTTGGTGGTGGAGTAGATTTTACTTATCAAGATTTAGTTGTTGTGGTTATGATTCTTAAGGGAAAACCTTTCAATTTTTCTCAAATAATGTTGTCTCATATGCAAAGTTGCATTAAATCGAACCAAAAGTGTCTTCCTTTATAGCAAGTTTTTAACAAAACTCTTCCAACATTTCAAAATATCTTTTGATGATGAAATTTCTATCACAAATCATGAGCTTATCGATCTTGCTAATCGACAAAATCTCATATTACTTTTCATCTTTGGTGAGTTTGTTCGTCTTCTCCACGATCCTCCTCCTATTTCTCCTACTCCCGACTCATCTTCATCCTCTTTGCCAAATTCTCATGGGCCTGACATTATAAATGTTTTAAATGAGATTCTGCAAAATCAAAATTCTGTGAAAGCTGATTTGGTCGAAATAAGAAATTGACTTGTGATTCTTGAGAAAGGAAAACTACCGATGGATGCTCCAGAAATTAACAAGTTGTATTATCATGTTGAAGATGAATTCATTGATCTTCAGGCAGGTTTTGAAATACAAACACTGGCTATGGTTGAAGCACTTCAAAGAAAATTCAATAGGAACACATCTCAGTTGAGTCAAGAGGTTAAGTTTATTAGTTATTAACTTGGGGAGCTTGCAGATTTTATGGCAACAAGATTCAATGAAGTGGGACAGAGATTCCATGTTCCAACCATGTATTCCCCAATCCCAGAATGGCCAATGTGCAATTGGATGGCTGAATACAAAGGTGATTTTCTTGATATGGCACTTCCTCCTACCACGTTAATACCACGACCTCCTCGGTTTGCAGATGATTATTCTTTAGAAGAACGTCTTCATTGCATCGCCATCGTCCTTATTTCTCTACCCGTGCTGAACAAAGGGCAAATCTTGAAGACATTGACTAAATTTGCTTGCCTTTCTATCCTTTTTGCCTGATGACAAAGGGGAGAATTACATATTCGATTCTTGATTTGTTTTTGAGACTATTTTTGATCTGTTTTAAAGACTATGGTTTAATTTGGTTTTTGATAGGCATGTTTGCTGGATTTAAGGCTAAGACTATGGTATTAAGATTTTCTTTGCATGATAAGGCCATGTTTTTTATTTTATTTAATATTATGATATGTGTTGAATTACATTATTATTTGGTATGATACTAACATATATGCGGGTTCTCTGAAATTTTTTTCCTGAAATAAGTTATATGCATGAATTAAGGGGGAGTTTTCATTTATGGTTTTCATTCATGTTGTCATCATCAAAAAGGGGGAGAATGTTGATTATATCACATTCTATTAACCTAATATTTTGATGATGACTTATTCATTGGTACTAAATTCTTTATTGTGAGTTTTGAAAATTGTTTCAAGAATTATTTGATGGATTATTCAAGAAGATTGAAGAATTTTTGAGTCTTAAGAAAAATATGTAAGGTCATTGCAAATATTTAATTTTTCAATTCAAGGCTCTAGGACATTTTATGTGTGCATTAAATTATAATTTAATATTTTGTTCATGTCTAAAATATGTTATTCATTTCTAAATTGTTTTTAAGTGGTCTAATTTTATTAGCATGCATGCATAATAGTCTTGTCAAGTTATTAAATCTCCATATCTTGATATTTGTGTAAAACATATCTTGATAAAATGAAAAGATAGTTATCTTGGGTAGAGTTTTATTAGATTAAATGAGTGATTTACCTTGGAAATATGAAATCATGATTATCTTTGAAGAGTTGGAATTTGTTACGTTACTATCATGATAACTGTTGGCGGTAGACTTTATTGGAATAAAGTCTTGAATTACTCTTTGTATCTGACTTAGACTCAATTTTGGATTATTATTGAAAGAGTCCAACACATATTTGTAACTACCAAAGATAATTGGTTTTTATCATTCCTTAGCCATTAATGGATGTATTTTTGAAATATTATTGGAGCGTTTTGGCAATGTAAACAAAGTTTGATAAATTGAACAAAATTAATGAAGCAACGATAATATATATTTTGGGCTATAAAAAGAAATCTTGATATCGGTGAAAAATACAACACTTACATCACTTGAATTAATTATTGCACTTACATATTTGAGAAGTTATTTCATTATTTTCGATTGCAATATTTCCAATTTATTGTGCTTTTATACTCAAATTAATAATCGAT
Organism: Panax ginseng; assembly: GCA_020205605.1. Lineage (NCBI taxonomy): Eukaryota > Viridiplantae > Streptophyta > Magnoliopsida > Apiales > Araliaceae > Panax > Panax ginseng. Next base: position 45,847,811 of record CM035144.1, read on the forward strand.
AATTTTAATGGGCATAATATTGGTGATATCTTTTATTTTTTCTATTTGATCATTGCATTCATTAGTTGAGCCTTGCATTGTTAAATTATTTATTTGCTTTGATCATTAGACCTATATTATTGTAATCTTAATTTTTTTTATACTAAGTGTTGTCTAAGGGAATTTAATCCAGGTGGATTAAGGTTTGTTTACAAACAGGTTCAAGGAAGCATAGATGCTTAAGGGGTGCATTGGTGCACAAGGAGCAAGAGTGCTCAAGTGAATTATTGTAATTTAGTTTTATAGAATCTGATTTGTAACAAGAGCCTTTTAAAGAAATAAAAATGAGTCTCCAATACTAGTTGGTATTGGACGTGGAGTAGGCTATTATTATAGAGGGTAATAGCTGAACCACGTAAAAATCTTGGTGTTATTTTTATTGCCTGCTTTAATTTATTTTCACTCAAAATAATCAACTTTGAGTAATTTAATTATTTGATTCATCGAAAGAAATTTTGTTATTAACATTTATAAAATCACCAAGATATTTTCTTAAACAAAAATTTAATTCTGTAGACTTTATTCATTCAGCAAGCTGCATTCATCAATATAGTAGGCTATATTCAATAATTTGGTTTAAAATTTTTAAATTGGTCATAGTTTATATCCACACTTATTCAACCCCCCCTAAGTGTGTGCCTTACTAAGTGTTTCAAATCCTTATCGAAAGCCCCTTTCAACCTTCTTAAGTAAATAATATTATTTTCTTCAATATCATTATGCCAAAATATTGATATGAATTTTATTGTGGAATTTCTATCTTTTTGTGTTAGAGTTACTATTCACGTATACGACATTATTCATGTATACGGTACTATTCACGAATACGGCACTATTCACAGAAAAATGAAATTTTTTCTTCTTTGTCTAAGATGTCTATTATGGTTATTATCTTTGATTGTATCCATGTTTTGATCTTCATTCTTGAATTTTACTCCACTATAGTTTATTATGGAGCATTTTTGAACTTGGATTATCTAAAGTACGAATCCCTAATCTTTGTTCTTTTGTCTCACTAGATTCGTTTCTTAAAAACATTTTTTCATCATCCTCGGTCCTAAATGATGATATAACTGAATATCTTTGGCTGTGAGTGCAAAAGATGAATGATTACTGATGAATATCTTTGGCCCGTAGTCAAAATGATGAACAAGTGTTGAGATGAACATGACCAACCTGGTGATAAAGAAATGAATATCTTTGGCCCGTAGTGCAAAGATGAATATTTGATTCAAGATGTATATTGATTGATTTTACAGGGATAAAATATTGATGATGGACTTTTAAATTCATAGATGATGGTAGATTTCATTCTCTACTTAACTCTTCTAATGAATTGTTGTTTTCATTGCAGTTGTTGATCTAAAACTTGTTATCTATTATATACTATCAGATTTTTCCCAGTTGAGGACTAAGGATAATTTGTTGTACATTATCTTAGTCATAATATTCTTTACTGGGCTAGTTGAGCTCACCATTTTCCTTTTTGTTCCATTTTTCTTCTCAAGAAGCGAGAATATAGCAGGAATCAGTCGGAGTATAGAGTGATGGTCCTAGACAGTTGTTTTAGTAGTCCTCATTATTTTTTGTAAAATAGTGTGTCAATAATTATAATGAGGACTTTATCTGAGTTTGGATATTGTCTAAAAGACAATATTTGTATTTAAACTCACAGATTATGTGTTGTCGTATTTTGCACGATAATTGTATTAATGAAGTTGTAGTTATTTATGTACCATGTATTTGGCGACTCAGAATGGGTGATGTATACCTATTTTGGGGGCGTCATAATATGAATATATATATCTTTTATAACTAAATCAATAGTTATGAAGTACTATAGATAATTCAAAATAGCACTTCTCTTTTCTTTAAAATGTTTAACAATGAACAACATTTGTTAAACCTTGATTTTGGTCCAAGACCTTGAGCATTTCATTCTTTCTTTAAAAAGGACAACCCAACACTAAGTCCGTAAGTTCGACATTTCTTACGAGCACGTCTAGGTGATCAGCCTATAGTACTCTATGTTATACAACACTACTACATTAAATGTATCTACGTTTAAGTTTTGACAACCTCACGTGTCTGTCGATTGGTGACAAAATATTTATTTATTTATACTCAGTCTTTCTTAGAATCCATTCCAAACAATTGGCATAAGATAACAACATCAATAATATTTTGATAGATTATAATGAAATCCATAAAATACATTAAGTCTAGCCGAAGGAATTGGCTTCAACTTCCTTGTACATTAATTCATGTGTAAGATACATGAATCATAAAGCTTGTCCAAAATAAGTATAGACAAGGGTTTTGAACACTTGCCTTTAGCGTCTTCTATTGTTAATTCACTTCCCTTTTGATTTTTTATAGATTCTACATCACATAATTACACAGCATGCCACATTAGGTCATAAACAATCAATAAGTATTGTCATTAACCTATCTTCTCCTTCTTCTCGGTCTAACTATCCATTTGCTTAACTTATTAACATTCATTAGGTTAGTTAACGTTCATTACGACTTTATAACATGTTGTTGTCATAAGTAATCGTATTTATTCAATGCTTAAGTAATTACATTTCAATTAATATCAAACATTCATTCAACGTCCATACGATTTCGTATTATTAAACTTACTTTGTGTTTACGTTCTCGTAACCTTTCGTTAACTTTTAGTTGTTAATCTTAAGGCTTTAATCATCCTTAATGATGTTACTTTAAGTTTAATTAAGGTCATAATTCACCTTCAATCAACTTCCTTTTTATTTTTATTCATTATCATTCTTCTCTGCCTCTTTCCTAGTACTGGCGTTGCGGCGCCAGTTTCCTTAGTATAGGTCGCGCTGCAGTGTGACTCATCAGTGTTTGGGATCCGGGGATGGCGGCTGCGACTTTCATCTTCATAGGCTTAAGCTAGACCTTGCGGTCTACCCGAGCCTTTGAAATTTTTTTAAGTTTTTCAATTCTAATCATTCTGAGCTCGTAACTTAATCGCTATAAGTCGAAATTGGCTCATTCAAAAGACGTTATCTCACATATCTCGTATACTACAATTTCATTAGGACAACTTAAGTTTTTGAATCCGTTAACATTAAATTCACTTTTTAAATTTCTTATTACGCGTTCGTTAAATGTTCATGAACGTTCAAAGCTAGTTTCTTCGTTTTAAGTCGGAATTCGACCATTCTTGAGTCCACAACTCTAAAATGTAAAGTTCTAAGATACGCCATTGAAAACTAAAGTTTTCGAGTTAAACGACGACTTTTGACTTTCATTCTGAGAATTTTACGATTTTGACGATTATCGTCTAATCTTATAAATTTCGCTATAACTTCGTTACTTGGGATTTTTACTCCGTTCAAAAATGGATTCATTCCCTTATTCATACATCTATCATCAAAACCAAGCATATATCAACTAAGCCTACATAGGATGGTTTTAAACTTGTCCATCAACAATGTTGGGCCATAATACTTTAGACATGTTGGGCCCGGGTCTTGAAAGTATTGGGCCGAATCATTGGGTGAATAATGGCTTTAGTTGGGCTTTGACCAGTGATCATTGCAAAGATAGTGAAAGTAGTATGCACACAAGCTAATCATATTATTTGATGATAAAGCATATACTTTATAACAATCTTATTCATTTATTAATAAAAATTATTACTTTATTAAAGGCTTTTAATTATCTACATGATGATGTTTTATAATATGTTATAAACCCATAGTTTTAAGCAATGCTTTTAGAATAATGATGATTTTCATTCTAATGAGATCTATATTCTTAAAAAGCTTAAAACTAAAATAGTTCCCAATCGTTGGATTACTAAATTGGGGATTAGTGAATCCGGATAGATTTGTACATACGTTGCTTGCTCATTGGATGAGGATGATTGATCTCATGATCATTTGTGTGGAGACACTAAAGCAAGTATGTAGATGCTTATTAGAGAATAAGTTCACTGCACGTGGCTCGCTAAGGAATACCTAATAGAGTTTTACTTGCCTGTCAATAGGAATTCCTATAGTGATAGTAGTACAAGTGATCCTTGTGTATGATGAATTATACTTTGACTTATTCCTTAGGACCCTTCGGGTATATCAAATGGTATGCTTGGGTATAATAAGTTGTACATAGAGATAATGTATGATCAATAAAGAATCTACCGCTTCTAGTAAAAGAAGAGAAATATCATATGTGATTCGATAAATGACAACCCAGTAGTCCTTGGCCAAGGCAGAATGAAATTAGAAAGGTGTTTCTAATTTGCATTATTTGCACATAGGTGTTCATATATGCTTGTTGGTTTAAGAATAATTTGTTTGTTTACTGAGTAGAAAATGTTGTTTTTAAAGATGGAATTGTGTATAAAGTAGACATAGACTATGAAAACACAGATACTCAAACTTTGGGAACACATGGGTATGCTTGCTATTGGGACGAGATGGAGCGTAAAACACACTCGTTTAAATAGAAAGTGAGATGGAGCGTAAAACGCACTCGCTATATAATTTTAAAAAAAAATAAAAAATCAATAAACACTGCGGAAAAGTGTGAAAATCGCCCTCGTGAGTAAAAATAAAGCAGAATAAACCTATTGTTGAACCTTAGTTTGTATTGATGTGTTGGAGTAGTTGATGTCTCATTAGTATATTCAGTTCTTGATTTAAATTTCAATTTTTTGTCTTAAGCAATATAGTATGTGGTATCTTCACCTTTGTTAAGCTTATCTGTGAACACATCACACACACACAGCATCTTTATAGCAAGTTAGGATTATCTGATTGTATGTCATTATGCCTTTAGCTTAGTTTGATGCTTTGTTCTTGGATCTTGATATTTCTTTGAGGCATATCTTATTAGAATTCTCAACATGGCTGGAAATCTTGGGATTCATTGTCATAGTAGCGTAGCTTGCATAACATGTAGAATGCATTATGTTGTGTTGCTTGGGGACAAGCAACAGTTTAAGTTTGGGGGTATTTGATAAGTAGGTTTTATACCGACTTATTCGGTATCTGTTACTTGAATTAGTTGCTTATACTCATATTTCTTAGTTACTTTTCATGCATTTTATGTTCATTTTGTAGATCTTATGCTTGGGAACGATGTGAGTGACTATTGGTATGAAAACGCAAGGAAAAGTAATTCGGATATCATTTGGGCTATCATGTTCATTTCATGTTCTTGGCTTAGAACTTGGACTATGTTGTAGAGCTTCTTTTAAGCTTTTCGGAATATCTTGAATTATTCCAATCGGAGCTCGGATGCAAGAGTTATGACCTTTGTACCAACGAACGTTGAACTTCACTATTTTGGATGGCCATTTGCATATCTATCACTTGCAATCCATTTTCAGCCTTCATCCATCCATTATTTCTCAATTCTCAAAGAATAAAAGTTGTATATCTCGTCGATAGCATCGATTTGATAGGTGGAAGGACCCGTAACTCTTTTCGGATCAAAAGTTATGGCCATTTTACCAGAGGACACTGCAGCAGAAAATCAACCGCGCGGGCACGCGAGTTTGTAGTGTATTTCCTGTACGGCCGCGCGAGTCCCTGGAGCAAAAAAGTGTTATTTAACACTTAAGCGTGGTGCCGCTTAAACTTGAGCCAATTCTGCATGGCCGCCGCATACTTGAAGTTGACTAAAGATGACTTTTTCACTAGATAGTGCGAGGGGAATGTAATTGAGAGAGGAGTTCAATTAGGGATTACATATTAGACATATATTCATCATGTAAAGATATTCCACCCTTTGGGGATGAATCTACATGACATATGCTCTTTTCTTCTCTTTCTTGGTTAGATTAGATTAGAGCCCTAGATTAGATTAGAGTTGAAGATTGAAGCAATTGGAAAGCATAGGAAATTCAGAATTGGAGCAAGAGAGATTAGATTTGCATTCTTAATTCTCTAACTTCTCTTTACTTCTATCTTTATTTCTCAATGTGTAATCCATTGTGGATAATGGATTTTGATTCTATAATGAGCTAAACTCTATTTTGGGATTGCAATGGATTTTATTGCTTAGTTTATTTCAATATACTTCATTGTTAACCTTATTGATTGCTATGGGATTGTGTATTAAGATTCATGCTTATTTGCTTACTTGATTGGCCATCAATTACTGTGATAACTCATATGAACTTGAAAGACGAAGTATGGGTTTAGATTTAATCTTGATAGCGTTTGATTGTGTGTGCTACATTGTGATGGGATGTATGATTTGTGCTTAGGATAGACATATACTGAAGCACCACTCGTAGTCAATTGAGAATTTGGGCTTAAACCCTAATTATTTATAAATCACATAGACATATAGTGGTTTAGGTAATGTGGGTATTCATGTGTATTCTATCAACTATGGATTATATGTGATATGAGTATGGTACATTGAGATATGGTTGTACTTTACTTTCGTGTTCTCGACTAACAATCCGGTACAAGTAATTTGGCTTATCATGAAGTGTGTGGATTTGAATGATTCAATAGGGGAAATTGTAATCTCAAGTCTTCATTATCTAGTCTCATTCTAGGGATAGTTAGTATTATTTAATTTCATAATTTTCATCACTATATTGTACCATTTGTTTAAATAAGATTGAAATGGTTATGGGTTAGTGCTTGGTAAACTTTATTAGTTAATTCTCCGTGGGAACGATATTTTACTTACTCTTTATTACTTGTTGACCGTGTATACTTGCACGCATATATTGATCGGTAAAATGACCAACACTCGCTATGGAATACCAACACTCGCTAAGGACTTGAGATCATCATAGTATCTTGTGTATGATGAGTTATACTTTGACTTATTCCTTAAGACCATTAGGGTATATCAAAGGGTATGCTTGGGTATAATAAGTTATACATGGAGATAATGTATGATCAATAAAGAATCTACCACTTCTATTAAAAGAAGAGAAATGTCCTATGTGATTGAATAAATGACAACTCAGTAGTCCTTGGCCAAGGCAGAATGAAATTAGAAAGGAGTTTCTAATTTGCATTATTTGGAGTTGTGCATTTAAGAGTCAAAATACATATAATTAAATAAGATAAGACTTGACAGTAATTCCATGTCTTATATTTAATTGGGACATTTTATGGTAGAAGGATTGAATTGTACGGTCAAAGGTTCTTTTATGATTAATGTTGAAATCTTTATTATCTGAAAAGTCGTTGATCGCTAGGGAGGCTTATCTCTATTGTAAAATAAATATTATTTATTGAAATAAATTAATAGTTTAATTTATTTATTGAAATAAGATTAGAATTGTTCTAATTGATTTATTCACAACCGGTTTAATATGGAGAACCTAAAGGGTCACACCATAAAAAGAAGAATAATTATTTAAGAAGTTAATGGCATAATCATAATAATATATTAAGTATATTTAATTTAATCTATGGTGATAGAATAAATTAAATAGCTTAATATTATTATTTAATATTTTAGAAATATTAAATATAAATTAATAAGAGGAGTCTTATTAATATTATTACAATTATTATTTTAATTTCTAAAAGAGTTTAGGAATTAATTTAATATAAGTACTCTCATTTATTCCTAATAGGATTAGCAGGGAAAGTTAGTTAAAGGAGTTTAATTAATTATCCCTAATAAGATTAGGGAGCCCATTTAATTAAAAGAGTTTAATTAAATAAATAATACCTTATTTTTAATTAAATAGGGTTACCTGATATCTTTATAAAAGGAGTCTTATATCAGATATACGCGATTCCAATTGTTGGAGAGTATGCTCCTTTTGAGAGATAGAAAAACTAGGGTTTTGCCAAACACCCATCTTCTTAAATCTTTCTTCTTCCTTGGTGGATCACCTCTAGATGCCAAACATTTGGGTGGATAACATTGATCAAAAGAAGGAACCAAACCCAGTGGATTCAAGTTGAACGCGAAAGGATTTGGAGGTGAACTTATATCTAAGGAAGCTCGAATCTTCAAAGGTATGATTCTTGTTCTTTATCTTTTCGTTTAATTAATAATTGTGCATAAAGGATGATCCAGGTATATGGTTTGTAAAATTTTAATACTCTGATTTTCCACGTTTCCACTTACTTTGTGCAATTTGATTGCGTTCATGAATATTACAAACCTAACAGTGGCATCAGAGCCAAACCTTTATGTGAATTATTAATTGTTTTAATTTGATATGTATATTGATATGTATTTAGAACAATTTAATTGGACATAATTATGTTGTATAAAATTTATTTTAAAAAAAAACGTGAGCTGTATTTTTTTTTTATTTTTTCCGCTGTCTTAATCACGTGGCAAGGGATTTCCTTGAATGTGATATGTATCAGGAACGTGATATGCCTTGGATTCAGGATTTCCTTGAACTGCTTTTTTTTGATGCCTTGGATTCAATATGATTATTATATGATTACGTTATTATATATATATAAATATATATATATATATATATATATATATAAAATAGCCTTAATAATTTTATAATTAAAATAAAAAGTTTATTTTAATCTTAAAATAAAGAGTTTATTTTAATTTTAAAATTAGATTTCATGCTAACTAATTAGAGTTGGAATTGGATTTCATAATAACTAATTAGAGTTGGAATTGGATTCCATGATAACTAATTGAAGTTGAAATTGGAATCCATGTTTCCTTAAATAAAGGAGTTTATTTATATATGAAATAAGATTTTATATTATTCAAAATAAAGGAGTTTATTTGTGAATAGGAAAAAAAATCTGTATTTTCTTAAATAAAGGAGTTTATTTAGATATGGAATGAGATTTCATATTATTCAAAATAAAGGAGTTTATTTATGAATAGGAAAGAGAATCCGTGTTTCCTTTAATAAAAGTTTTTTTTACTTGGAATTGGATTCCATAATTAATTAAAATAAATGAGTTTATTTTGATTAAAGAATTTGATTAAAATAAAATAGTTTATTTTATTCAAAATTGGATAAATTAAAATAAAAGAGGTTTATTTTGATTTAAATTTGGATTAAAATAAAGGAGTTTATTTTGATTCAAAATTAGATTTTATACTAACTAAATTTGCCCATTAAATGATATCAATATATATATTGAATGTTTATTATTCATGAGATGAATTTTATTTATTGATGCATATGGTGATGTGTATGATAATAAATGGGATTGATTCTGGACTATTTGACCAATGTGATTGAATTTTATTTTAGTTGGATGCATGAATGTATGGGTTTTATTAAATGGGGTCTGCGTACCTCGTCTTATCTAATTTTTCTGAATGTAAATTCTATCTTCCTCCTATGTACTTCCCCTTGACTGCTGATCAAGGTTTCTATTTATTTTAAATAGTTTTGTAATAGGAATAGTTAGAATTAATTTTGAAGAATTGGAGATCAAGAATCAAGGAGCGCTTGAAGACCCGTTTGTAATGGAGCCCGGGATTTAAATGTAATAGTTATATTTAAATATTAATTATTGCACCCCTAGGGTTTGACCTTTTGATTCACTTGGTGGCTTTAGTGAACCAAACTAGAATAAAAGTCCATAATCAATCCGGATAGAATATAGTATTTTATACGTGCATGCTTATACTATATATATATATATATATATATATATATATATATATATATATATATATGCCTGTGCGTTAAACAAGATGAGACAAATTAATAACAAACTCCTCAAATTTTTTATATTAAGTCCTAAGCGTTCAAAGATATTTGGAATATCGAACGTTTCCTTCTAGCATGATAAAAATAATAGAGTATCAATTAATTATTATAAGTTTATTATGTCACCACAAGGCTTTTCTTAATTCTTTGAGATGTTAATTTTATCACATTTGATGCTTATAAAGAAAATTGAACAATGTTGTTTTGTTGTGTCACCACAAGGACAATATTTTTCTTTTTTTGAATATTTGGAGTACTAGGTTGGACTTAACTTGGATAATTTTAATTCGGATGTGCCACCACTTGATCAAAATAATCTAAAAGGCAAAATACAAGGAGTTGAATAGTTGATGTAATTGACAAGAGTTGTCTACCTATTTATTTATATATAGTTTGTTGTGTCACCACAAGGCTATGTACATTTGAAATGGGATCATTATTCTCACTAGCAAATCTTTAATTAGATTTTGCCGAACTATATAAGTGAGGGTAATATAGTTTGAAGAAAATAGTGGGAGATACCAATTTAAAACAAGACCTAAATTATTTTGGTAATTAATAAAAGAATATACGCTAAAATATTGTTAAGAACAAATTCATTTACAGAATTTTACAATGTCTAAAATTAATATCACTGCGTAGCATATTAGATGCTAAATTAACCAGACCGAATTAAACGGATTGGTAAAGGATTTTGAAAATAGTTCTCATAACTGAAAAGCTATCTTATGTCCTTAATACGCCTATCCCTGTAATGGTTGCAGACAATGCCTCTGAGGAAGATATTGCTAATTTTAGAAAGTGGCAAGATGATGCACAGTTGGCTCAATGCATCATGCTCGCATCCATGAGTAACGAGCTTCAGTGTCAACATGAAACTATGGATACTCTTACTAAATTCCTACACATCAAGTAGTTGATCGTGAGGAAAGTAAGACTAATAGATATCAGATATCTAAGGAGCTCTTCCGATCTAGAATGACCAATGACACTACAGTACATACACATGTCCTAAACATGATCAATTTGATCGAACAATTAGGACAACAGGTTTTGTCATGGATGGGGAGTTGTGCCAAGATTTGACCTTTCACTCACTCCTGGACTCCTTTCATAATTTTTGTGAATTTTTCATATGAACAAGCTAGATATCAGCTTCACTGATTTGCTTAACATGTTGAAAAATGTTGAGAGTTAATTTCCAACCATGAAAGACCAAGTCTTACTGGTAGGGGCCAAAGGATCTTCTGAAAAGAAGAACGATTCAAAGAAGGTAAATAAAAAGGCAAAAATAAAGGATCATAAGAACAAAACTGATACGGATAGCAAATGAGTTTGCTTCCACTGCAATAAGCCTAGACACTGGAAAGACAACTACAAGAAGTATCTTGTAGAGGCTAACGAGGAGAAGCTTAGTGAAGCTTCGGTTACAAATATAGTTTTTGTTTATGATTGAAATAAATTTTTCTTTAAGTCAAGGTTCTACTTAGGTATTGGATACCGGCTTTGGTTATCATAAATATAGATTTATGAAGGGGCCAAGCATAAGTAGAAAGCTAAACAAAGGATAAGTAATCCTATGTCTGGTAAATAAAGCAAAGGTTGCTGTATTAGCCATAGGAACTTATAGTTTAGCAATGTCTACGGGCAAATCTATTAAGTCAATAAGTTGTTATTGTATTCCAGTACTTGTTAGAAATATTATTTCTATTTTGTTGTTGGACAAAGAAATCTTTGGTATTATATTTAAGAATAATTGTTGTTCTATTTATAATAATAATGTTTTGTATAGAACTGAAATATTACTTAATGGATTTTGTGTACTTGACTTACGTGAAAATAATTTTTCATATTGAACAAATTAGTATAAAAAAAAAGGAGATGATCATTCAAAGAGTTGAATGTGTGTATTTGCTAAAATACAAGTGTGAATTATTTGAAAGGTTCAAAGAATTTAGAAGTGAAACAAATTGGCAAAGTATTAAGATTCTTTGATTAGATCAAGGAATAAATACTTGTGCAATAAGTTTCTAGATCATCTCAAATGGTTTTCTCATAATAGACGCCTCCTGATACGCAATAATTGATTGATGTATCTAAAAGAAAAAATCATACCTTGTTGGACATGGTGCGATCCATAATGATTTTACCGACATTCCAGTACCCTTCTGGGGTTATGTCCTAAAAATGGCTGCATATCTATGAAAAGGTAACCTCAAAATTCGACCCCAAGACTTTATAAGAGTTATGGACAGGGAGGATTCCTAATTTTAAATATGTTAAGATAAGGGGTTGTCCAACTTATGTGAAAAGGTTTCAAAGGGATAAGTTTGGAACAAGATTTGACAAGTGTCGATTTGTGGGACATCCTAAAGTAAGTTTAGGATATATGTTCTAATCCTACTTAGCAAAAGGTATTTGTTGCGAAACACGTTACCTTCTAAGATAAAGGTGTTTATCATTAAAGGGCTAGTGGGAAGATAATAGATCTTGAAGAGTTGAAGAACCAAAAAACACTATAAGTCAAATAAGAGGAACCTGTAGATAGACCTATTGTACCACAACCGAATCGTAAATCTAGAATAGTACTGAAGATAACTGAGAAGTATGGATTCATCATGGATGATGATGATGAGGTACGTATCATAGAAGATGATGATTCAGTTATATACGATGAGGTAAGAGTTGTAGACACCCAGAGAAATGGATTAAAGCAAGCTTCTCAAAGTGGAACATTCGTTTTGATGAAACAAATCAAAAGAGTTTGATTTTATCACAAATAAGAATGAAACTAGTGTGTACAAAAGGGTCAATGGGAGCGTCGTGACATTCCTAATATTATATGTTAATATACTATGGATAAGGAATGACATACTAATGCTACAATCAGTAAAGATAAAGTTGTCTAAACATTTCTCCATGAATAATTTGGGAAGAGTATCTTAATTGGGGATAAAATCTATATAGATAAATTCAAGAGGATGCTAGACTTAACGCAAGGAACGTATATTCATTTGATGCTAAAGTCGTTTAGCATGGCAAACTCCAAGAGTTGTCTCATGTTGATGAGCCATGGAGTGTATCTCTCTTAATAGTCCCCATAGACTCGTAAAAGAGAGATCGCATGAGTAACTATCATGTATGCAATGAAATGTACGAGACCTGATGTTGATCAGTCATATTCTGGAGAAGTTCACTATGAGTCAATGAAAAACATCTTAAAGTACTTAACCGGCACTAAGGATGTGATCATATTCATGGTGGGTCTAAATTAAAACTAGAGGGCTTAACAGACTCAAGTTTTTCGAGATGCACCAAGACGACGTAAAAATCCACTTTAAGGTAAAGTGTTACCTTGAACGGTGGTGCAGTGAATTGGAAAGGTTTTAAACAGCAAAGAGTTGCTAGTTTAGTGATAAAGACAAAGTATATAGCTATAAATGAAGCTACAAGTTGATTGTTTGGATGAAAAGTTCATTACAGAACTAGGAATAGTTCTTAAGTCTCATCTTGGATCTAAACATGTGTTGTAGCACTTTCATCTGATTATAGGAATCATTGAAAAATGGGAAATCCGTATAGAGATAGTGGAATCTCAAGAACAACATTACATATCCATTAACTAAAGCTTATCCAACAGTAGGATAATCGTCACTTAGAGAAGAAGGGTATGAGATACCATGACGATTGGCTTTAGTGCAAATGGGAGATTGAAAGTAGTATGCACACAAACCCATCATGTTTGATGATAAAGCATATACTTTATAACAATCTTATTCATTTATTAATAAAAAGTATTAATTTATTAAAGGCTTTTAATTATTTACGTGATGTTGTTTTATAATATGTGATAAACTCATAGTTTTAAGCAATGCTTTTAGAATACTGATGATGACCGTTGTAATGAGATCTAAATTCTTAGAAAGCTTAAAACTAAAATAGTTCCAAATCTTTGGATTACTAAATTGGGGATTAGTGAATCTGGATAGATTGGTACATACGTTGCTTGCTCATTGGATAAGGATGATTGATCTCATGATCATTTGTGTGGAGACACTAAAGCAAGTATGTAAATGCTTATTAGAGAATAAGTTCACTTAACGTGGCTCGCTAAGGAATACCTAATAGAGTTTTACTTGCCTGTCAATAGGAATTCTTGTAGTGATAGTAGTACAAGTGATCCTTGAACTTGAGATCATCATAGTATCTTGTATATGAAGAGTTATACTTTGACTTATTCCTTAAGACCATTAGGGTATATCAAAGGGTATGCTTGGGTATAATAAGTTATACATGAAGATAATGTATGATCAATAAAGAATCTACCACTTCTAGTAAAAGAAGAGAAATGTCCTATGTGATTCGATAAATGACAACTCAATAGTCCTTGGCCAAGGCAGAATGAAATAAAAAGGAGTTTCTAATTTGCATTATTTGGAGTTGTACATTTAAGAGTCGAAATACATATAATTAAATAAAATAAGACTTGGCAGTAATTCTATGTCTTATATTTAATTTGGACATTGTATGGTAGAAGGATTGAATTGTATGATAATTATTTACTCAAAGGTTCTTTTATGATTAATGTTGAAATCTATATTATCTGGAAAGTCGTTGATCGCTAGGGAGGTTTATCCCTATTATAGAATAAATATTATTTATTTAAATAAATTAATAGTTTAATTTATTTATTTAAATAAGATTAGAATTATTCTAATTGATTTATTCACAACCGGTTTAATATGGAGAACCTAAAGGGTCACACCATAAAAGGAATAATAATTATTTAAGAAGTTAATGGCATAATCGTAATAATATATTAAGTATATTTAATTTAATCTATGGTGATAGAATAAATTAAATAGCTTAATATTTATTATTTAATATTTTAGAAATATTAAATATAAATTAATAAGAGGAGTCTTATTAATATTATTATAATTATTATTTTAATTTCTAAAAGAGTTTAGGAATTAATTTAATATAAGTACTCTCATTTATTACTAATAGGATTAGGAGGGAAAGTTAGTTAAATGAGTTTAATTAATTATCCCTAATTAGATTAGGGAGCCCATTTAATTAAAAGAGTTTAATTAAATAAATAATACCTTATTTTTAATTAAATAGGGTTACCTGATATCTTTATAAGAGGAGTCTTATATCAGATATCAGATATACGTGATTCTAATTGTAGGAGAGTACGTTCTTTTGAGATATAGAAAAACTAGGGTTTCGCCAAACACCCATCTTCTTGAATCTTTCTTCTTCCTTGGTGGATCACCTCTAGAGGCCAAACATTTGGGTGGCTAACGTTGATCAAAGGAAGGAACTAAACCCGGTGGATTCAAGTTGAACGTGAAAGGTTTTGGAGGTGACCTTGTACTTGAGGAAGCTCGAATCTTCAAGGGTATGATTCTTGTTCTTTATCTTTTCATTTAATTAATAATTGTGCATAAAGGATGATCCGGGTATATGGTTTGTAAAATTTTAAAACTCTGATTTTCCACGTTTCCGCTTACTTTGTGCAATTTGATTGCGTTCATGAATATTATAAACTTAACAGATAGAACTTTGATTGTTATTCCTGCATTTCATTAATGAGGATGGGACACAGTCAGCCGGCGGTGGAAAATGGTGATGGGATCAGCATGTAAGCTACCTGCAGTGGGATGGTGTCAGAGGGGTCGGTGTCACGCAAAACCGGAGAATAACTATATGAGGACCGGATACAACATGTCAGGAATAAGCATGTGAATGATATTCCTATTTATATATAATTTGATTATGATATATATATATATATATATGAATGAATATGCAAGTATGCTTGCATTAAGAAAAGTTGTAAAGTCCTTTGATAGATAATAGGAATATATGTACAAGGAGTCAATGACATAGAATGAATTGATCAAATATGTTATGTTGATCCTATATAAGAAAAACAACTTTATAAAGTCCTTAAAAATAAATGATGTACAAGGACTATAAATGTAGAAAGATCAAGCTTGTTAGGTTGATCTTATAATGTAATAGATAGGCTTGTCTGATCGTCGAGCACTGCACTAGAAATCGTAGTCTGCCAGGAGAGTTAAGGAAAACTCGAGAGCTATCAAGGCAAAATTGAAGTTTGCAAGATAGTAGATCTCGAAGTTCGTAGACTACCAGGAGAGACGAGGAAGGATCGTAGTGTGTCAAGAAGGACATCCTCGAAGCCATAGTCTGTTGACAATGTCATGTTAAGAATCGTAGAGACAACATGTCTAAGAGCCGACCGAGCATCTGCCGAAGCCAAGTCAAGAATCGTAGACCACACTCAGAGTCGTAGAGTCTACTGATCACATCAAAGGCAGAGATCGTAGTCGAGCTCGATCAGATGAAGACAGCAAGCTTGAGCACAGAGATCATAAAGTGTCGGCATCTAATCTTGGAGTCGTAGTGTCTGTAGAACCAAAGCTAAAATCGTAGAGTGCAGAACTAAGGCTTCAACAGAAGTGCTCACAATGCCAAGGCAGAATCGCAGAGAAAATATGATTCTCAACAAATGAGCACTCTTAGAATATCCAAAGGATGAAGCCTCTGGTCAGAGCTGCAAAGATATATTCCACCTGAAGGGAACCAGAGTGAACTCAACAAATGGCTTGCAAGCAAATAGAAGATCTAAGCACCAACCCAATCAGCATCCAGATTGAGTTGTAAAGCTATTCAAGATGAAGCCTTCTATAAGTAGATCAAAAGAAGACTTTAGTAAAAGTGATTGACAAAGGAAAAGTCAGTAAGTGCAGTAGCTTTCAAGTAAACAGAAGACAACAATCTTGGATGTATCCAAGATCGTAGTGTTTGCCAAACAAAGCAGGAACTGATGAAGTGTACACAGAGATATTGGTCAGCGTATGAAGAATAAGGCTAAAGTGATTAAGCATCGTGTCAGTCCATTGATGATAAGTGAACGGGAGATCACAAGGAGAAAGCGAGCTGGACATGCCACAAATCTGAAGTGTCTTGTTATTCAGAAGAGGCCAGAACAAGAAGTTAAGCTATCAGTTTTTAAGATCAGTCGAGGAAAACAGAAGTGTTGAAGCACTACACAAGAGAAGGAAGATGTGTTCTACATTGAGGATCCAATGAACACTCTTCAAGATCGTAGTGTTGTCTCAACTAGTCAATAAGAAACATTCAACAAGACACTACGATCAGGTCCAAGAATATGCATTAGAATCGTAGATTTCGGTCATCTAAAGATTGAAGCATTGGCAACGGTTCAATCTGAAGAGTGATATTCGAATATAGCTTATTGAGAGCATCGATGCACAAGGATAATCTCTGATGTTCTAATCGAGAAATCAGAAAGAAGAAATAAAGTTGACCACCTACCCAGGACATCATAGTAACATCTCTGACGAGGTAGGTGAAGCAAGAGAAGCTAGCTTTTTAGAAAGATGAAAAGGGGATGTCATGTACGCATCTGCGCATGCGCACCAAATAACTCGAGATCTGCGAAGCAATTCAAATAACTTTCAACGGCTATATCCCAACAGGAAGATTGGGAAGGAGTATAAATAAGCCAGAGCTTCAAGGATCAAAAGCTACTGAAGCTGAGTTGCAGAATCGTTTAGCTATTGGAATGCTATAGTGTTGACTCTACGAGTTCCACCAGAGCTAAACTGAACAAGTCTCAGTGACAGTGAGACTACAAAGGTGGAAGTGAAGTTGCTTTAAAGAAGGAATCAAATAGACTAAAATCTTCACTCAACAAAGATAAGAATTCCACTGAAGATGGCAGCCAAGGTGAGAGCCGAGAAGGCCAAGAAGATAGCATTTAGAAAAGTGGCAGAGCACAAAGAAGATCCAAAATTCCACTCTACAAATCACCATGAACCAAAAGCTGAAAAAGAACAGATGCAGAATCATGTCTGCAAAACATTCAAGAAGGGTTCAGGGATTGCTAAGCGCCAGAAGAAGTCTACCAAAAGCTCAAAGACTTAGCAAATCCAGATGGTGATGGTGCACAACTGACATCAAATGAAGATGAGAAAAAAAGAATGAAGATCAGTTGCACCAAAGAAGAAATGGTCCAGTCTCTACGCAGAATGCAAGGAGGACCATGCCTAGCTGCTAAGTACATAAGATGTTCAAGCTTCAAGACATCTTAGCAGCAAAGCATAAACAACAACAACAACAACAACAACAACAAGCCAGGGCCTGAGGGGTCCTTGTCCAGAGGGACTAAATGAAGTTCCAAGCCTGCTGGGCTTGAAGAGTTCCTAGGGAACTAGAGGAGTTCCAAGCCTTCTGGGCTTGAAGAGTCCTTAGTGAACTAAAGTTCCAAGGCTGCTGGCCTTGAAGGAATCTTAGTGATTCAGGGTGCCGCCCTTCCTTAGTGGAAATCCTGCTAGTTAAAAGTAGAAGAGTGGATTAGGAGCTTGAGTCTCTGAACCACTTAAAATCCCTTATGTCATTTACTTTCTGTCATTTACTTACTATCATTTACATTATGTATCTAACTGCTATAATTGTTATGTATGTATTAACTGCTTACAACTGAACTAACTCTACGAACAATATATATATGTTCATGATTATATCAATGAAGGGGATCTTTTACTTATTCCGCTGTGCTTGAAAAGATTCTTATGTTTGTCATATGCTAAGTCATTAGCAATAAAAAATAAATGAGTAAAGTATTTGAAATTAAAAAGGATCTATTCAACCCCCCCCCCCCTTCTAGATCTATTATGTGCCTACTGGGAACTAAAAATTGGTATCAGAGCAGGTTCTCATGCTATATTCAAAAGCTAATCGCTTTGAGTCTGATCCTAGGCACAAACATTGTTCTAAACTTAGTTTAGTAATAAGTCACTTGTAAATGCAGATGAGCTCACAAGTTGGAAATATTATGTTCAGGTAAATGTGTATATATTCCTGAAGCTGCTCAGATTGGTCCATGTTCTTAAATGATATAGCAACAAGACCAATCCGTGTCCACAGTCAATCTTGTAGTCTGAAGAGCAGATATAGGAGCTCAAGAGGCATCAACAGCAAAGATTAAAGCATCCACCAAACTGAAGGATGAAAAGGCCATATGTGCTAAAAAGTACTCATTCAGAGAAGAAAGAAGAATCTCTCAAATCTATATTTGGCCAACCAACAGCTGGATGTGAACCTTGAGGACTCAAGGTTGTCAAAGAACTAAAGATGTCAAGATTCTCTGAGCCTACATCTTCAAGACTATGACTGATTGATCAAAGGACAACTGGAGCAACAAGCTATCGAAAGTGAAAGAAAAAGTATGCACATCAATGCCTAACCTCAGTATATCAAGATAAATAACTGTCAAGAAACTGACAATGTAAAGGTACGGTTCCTCATTAGTATAAATGTATACATCATGTTGCACCACCTTATGCACTATAAAAGTATTCTATCAAAAGACCATACTCTACCTAAAAAGGAGAAGAGAGAAAGTACACTGAAGTTAGAAACTCAAATGCTAACAAACTTTCTCTCCATCCAAGTTTTAGGTTAAAGAGAACATCTTGAAAGAAATTTGAAATAGTTCATAAGCATACCAAGGTTTAATTATTCTTAAGTGGAGTAATCTTTCTTTGATGGGTTAGTATGTATGTATAAAACCTATGTTCTAAGTTTTGATAACACATAGAGTATGATCAGTTCTACAAGAGTATCTTGAAGATTTGTAGAAATTGATCACCTACATGAATCAACCAGATACAAATAAGTAATAGAGTTGATTCTCACTCTGTGAACATTTAAACCCTATGAACATAACTAAGCAAATGATGAAACCATCAAAGATAAAGAGGGTTTTATTAAAATGGTTAATCTTATACACAATCATCATCATGCATCTTAAAATGTAATATCTAAATTAGATACATGCATGAATATGATTGGTGGTGATCAATATGATGAAAATTCAAAAACATAAGAGGAACAGGGATTTTGAAGGCTAACCTAGCAGGACCCATTTAACCATGGGTACCAAAAATAGAAATTTATCTAACCTGCAGGTACTTGGTCTATCTGACCACACTAAGGAATGCTGAAGCAGAAGACTTCAGTCAAGGAGATTCAACCAGCATAAGGCTTAATACATTTCAGAAGAATTTTTGTCTAAATCTTTATTTGTCAAAGCCTGTCCTTAAAGATTGTTGAGCTAAAATGAATGAAGCTCACATGGTTGTTGATCTCCATATAGAAGCGGACCATTCACCCTAAGATAAAAAGGGTCTTATATGCTCAATCATCCAAAGCATATCTGTTGAGAAGAACCCTCAAGGAACTCATCATAGAAGCGAACTCCATGAAGCACAAATCGTCAAAAAGAAGACTACGTTAAGTAATCTTTGTCAAATGATCATAGAGTGAACAGTCCTAAAGATATCCATTTCTATAATGCAAGAAGATTTAATTGATAATGATGACTTTAGTCAGAAAGAGATATGCAAGGATTCCTTCTGATGCACATGAAGAAGAAGAATTCATACCTCTTTGAGAAGACAGTATCAACCATGGGAGAGCAGTGATCTGCTAAAGAACAACAACACTAAATATATCATAAATATACTATGACATAAAATACTAGTTATAGAGTCCCAAAAATTTGTGGCTGACAAACCAAATGAAGATCCATAGTCAGTAAGAACGTCTCAAAACGTACTACTGATAACCTTGTCAACCACCCAACTCAAAATCGTGAAGCGCCTACAATTAAACACATTATTATAGTATAAGAGCAGGAGGACACCACAATTATAGCCAATGAAAATGTCTAGAGTTGGTTGAAGAACTCCCCAGCAGAAAAGGTCAAATGAGATATCAGTGCTAATCACTTTTAAAGTTTTTCATCTGGAAAGCGCCTTAGGGACAAACTTGACCCTTAGATCATTCTAAGAGGTTGGCCCTTCCTGAGCTACCTTAACCTAGAAGGAATGCTTAATCAAGATCATCTCAAGGACCCGGACAGACAACGATCGTAGAGTAGATTCTGAAGCAACCTCAACGATCGTTGCGCAACCTCAACGATCGTAGAAGTAGACTCGACGATCGCAGTCTTCCCAGAGGATACACTATCAAGGAGTTCTAAAGAACTAAACAAATGCTCAACTATTCTGATCATGAGGAGATAAGTTTGAATACTGGTTGGAAAGATGTCCTGCAAACTCACCTCAGAAGTAGAATGCCCAAACCTTCATAAAGTACATCAGTGGTTAAGCTATGCAGTTTCAAGATGAGGATTAGTGTAAAACCATCCACTGCAGCATCTCTTAGAAGAAGATCGTTGAGTCAATAAAGAAAAACATAGAGTTCATAGCTACCTCATCAAGCTACTCTACGAACCAAAAAGGTCAACAGTCAAACCACGTTAGTGACGTCTATTTTCTTAACAGGAACATCAAACTGAAAATTTTATGGGGTGTTACAGTTTCTTACTGGGCATCATGCAACCAATGAATGGTTGACACATCATAGCTTATGCAGAGTCAGAAGGATCTATTATAAAGACAAATTCAAATCTCAAAATAGTTACCAGAAGTTATTAAATCTCTCTCCCTCTCTATTTCAAACCCTAGAATCCTCTTCATAACCTAAATCAATTAACCCTCTAGAGCCTTGCCCAAATCACATTCAACTATCTCTCATAAAACTTCCTAAATCAAATACCCATATTCTTTGAACTCCTCAAATGGAAGATTGGCGAGTAATCACTGGCATTCAGCTCGGAACCAAGACATTTGAGAAATCCAAAAAGACGTTTAGAGATATTCTTGAACTGGTGAAGAAGGCTGGATTCTCAGAATGTCTTGAGGCAAACACTCGAATATATGTTAAACTGGTTAAAGAGTTTTACTCAAACACATCCATAAATTCTGGAACCCTTTCTACCAAGGTCAAAGGTCAGATTCTAAAGCTGAAATCATCTGACATCAATCATTGTTTAGGCCTTCCTGACCTAGGACTGAAAAGCCATGATAAGATCGACACTGAACAAGCAAAGAAGATTATGGTATATAAAAGAAACCCTAGTCTGAAGGATATGAAGAAAAAGGAGTTTCCTGAAGAATTCGAGTTCCTTGCCGAGATAGTGGGCAAATGTATACTATGCAAGGATACTGCACATGACATTGTGATTGATCTATAACTAAAGATTATGTCTGTAATAGTTCTGAAGAAGCGAATAAACTTTGGAGTTATCTTGCTCGATCAAATCTTCAAATGGCTAGAAAAGGCTGAAATGAAGAAGTCTACAAATAAAACCCTTACAAAGGTTTTTCATGGAAGAATCTTGAGCATTGTGCTGAAGAAGAAATTAGGAAGCAAGATCAAAGATGATGAGGGAGAAACACTAAACGTCCATAAAGTCATGTCTTCATAGCTATTTTAAAACTGGAAGAAAAATCCCAAGGAAAATAGGAGGCTTATGATAACTGGGAGCAGCAGAAAGGTCTCTGCAAAGAAGAGGAAGGCTCAAGAGGTGGAAAGCTATTGATCTGATGACTCTGTACCCGTAGCAGCCACACCAGAAAAGAAGAAGTCCAAGGGTGTGAAGAAAATAGAGGCTCCACCAAGAAGTCTCTCCACTGACAGCAAGAAAGCAGGAGAAGAAAAGGTCTCAACTGCAGAAACCCCATAGAGAAGGAGTAAAAGATTACTCCAAGGGCCATCTAAAAAGAAATCAAAGGTGATGAAAAAGTTAGCTCCAGTTCCCAAATAAAGTCTATCTTCTAAGGATGAGAGCGTAGAGTCAGAAGATGAGAAGGGAAATGAAAGTCTCAAGATTGAGTCCCCAAAGAGCAAGTCTGGAAATGAAGAAGAATATACAAGTCCTATGGCTAGTCCTCAGAGAATCCACACTACTGATGAAGGAAGGTTGTAAGTTAACACAATTGCATTCCCTACTGAAAATGCTCCAACAAGTTCACATAATGACTCCAAAGATGTTGAGTCCGAAGAAGAAGGACTTGCCCATACTAATGCTGAACATCAAGGAAGCTTGCAGTAATTCGGAGGCTTGATTACAAGAAGAAGAAAAAATTACGACTCTTCTATAGCTGAACCTCCAAGGAGAAAAAAGAGCAACAGACTGCTTGCCAGATCTGTTCTAAAGAATAAAGGAGAATCTTCTACTGCTGTCATTGATTTGAGTGATGATGAGTCTGAATCCGAGGGAGAAGATGCTGAAGAAGATACTAGTAATGAAAATCAGCAAGAAGGATTCACTGATGAATCAGATAAAAGAAGTTAGCATGATTCAAGCTCAGAAGGTGAAGAAATGAAAAAAGATTCTAATTCTGCAAATCAAGAATCAGAGGAACCAATAGACTATCCAGTTCTTTCTCCAGCAAAAATTAGCAGAAGAATAGTGGTGGAAGTATTTGATGAACCACCAGCTGAACCAGCAGCAAGATGGATAAGTCATGAAAATGAACAACTCAGAGTTGTAAGAATGACTACAGACGAGGTGCTTAACAACTGGAAAAATATGGAGTTAGATTGCACAACAATATTGTACAATTTTGAAGATCTTCTGATGAGATGGTTCTTCCCGTGGATGCCTTGGTTAAAAGTACATACTGATAAAGATGGGAGCTATTTCAGCTGGTGTTACTCAACATTTCCGAACTTGGAGCAAGTATCTCAAAACTTTCCAAGAGTAAAAGAGTTTGCAACCAAAATGATCAAAGACCAGTCTCACTTCAAAATCTACCGACATGCTGGTAACCACTACATTCCCTACGATTGTAGAGTGGGTTCTGATGGTAAAAGGATTATGTCCAAGCTGATGATCGTAGAGTCCTCTCACTCTACCACTAAAGATTATCAAGATCTAGTTGAGAAGGTTCCCTTTACCCAAGCATAGTTGTCTAATATTCCTTCATCCTCCAACATTGATTGGCACTCAAAGATTTTTTAGATTCTCAATGTTTTCAAAAATCTATCCAAGAAGGAAAATCATAGAGTCTAACCTGATGCTCAACAAGAGCCTTCCCAACCACATGACCAAACTCCTACGGAGCAGGAGTTACTAAAGAATTCTGATGAGTTGGTTGAGAAGATATCCATCATCACTGAAGAGGCAAAGATATTGACAGAAGCAGGAGATAATGCGGTTCAAGACAGACTCCAAGCCACTATGTCTGATATATCTCTCAAAATCAAAGAGAGAGATCAAATCTATCTGAAGGCTATAAATGAACAGAAGGCGGAAGCTCTACGAGCACAGAAGGTTAATGAAGAGAAAATCCAAGCCCTCTCTGACAAGATTGACAATCTGAATCAGTCTTTCTCTCTAAAACTTGAGCTGAGCCAACAAGAACTCAAGATTGAGGTTGGTAACTCATCTTACCTGATGGAGAAACTTATGTCCAACATGGAGCAGCTTTCACAAGTGATTAATGAAAAAAAGGGGGAGAAAAAGAGGCATAGAAAGAGGCATTCAAGGAAGTGCAAGGAGAGCGAAAGAAAAGAAAACAAGAAGGCCAAGAGAAAGGCAAAGAAGAAGACAACAGCAGCAGTAGCAGAATCATCATCTGAGGGGGAGTCAAAGGATGATGATCCCATGAATACAAAGTTTGAGGGGGAGCCAGAAAAAGAAGAAGAGCGTGAATCTGAGAAGGAGCAGAGAAAAAAATGGAGTCACCGTCTAAGGGGGAGCAAGAGCAAACAGATCAAACAGATAAATAGTTGATCAACGGACATCCTGAAAGACACACATGGAGCCAAAGAGGTACATCTCTAACTAGTTAGGTATGTTCTAGATCCAGGATGTAAAGTGTCATAGCTTATATAATTCCACATTATTATCAATGATATTCATGATTATCTGTTTTAGAAATACAGTTGCTCACTCTATATAAGATTCATTCATAACATGCATATGCACTAATTGTTTTGGTCATAATCAAATAGGGGGAGATTGTCAAGAATAAGCATGTGAATGATATTCCTATTTATATATAATTTGATTAGGATATATTTGAATGAATATAAAAATATGCTTGCATTAAGAAAAGCTGTAAATTCCTTTGATAGATAATACTAATATATGTACAAGGACTTAGAATGAATTGATCAAGTATGTTAGGTTGATCCTACATAAGAAAAATAGCTTTGTAAAGTCCTTAAAAAGAAATGATGTACAAGGACTATAAATGTAGAAAGATCAAGCTTGTTAGGTTGATCTTATAATGTAATAGATAGGCTTGTCTGATCGTCGAGCACCGCACCAAAAATCATAGTCTGTTAGGAGAGTCAAGGAAAACTCGAGAGCTATCAAGGCAGAATTGAAGTTTGCAAGATAGTAGATCTTGGAGTTCGTAGACTGCCAGGAGAGACGAGGAAGGATCGTAGTGTGTCGAGCAGAACATCCTCGGAGCCATAGTCTGCCGAGGATGTCATGTTCAGAATCGTAGAGACAACCTATCTCAGAGCCGACCGAGCCTCTGCCGAAGCCAAGTCAAGAATTGTAGACCACACTCAGAGTTGTAGAGTCTATTGATCACATCAGAGGCAGAGATCATAGTCGAGCTCGATCAAATAAAGACAGCAAGCTTGAGGACAGAGATCGTAGAGTGTCAGCATCTTATCTTGGAGTTGTAGTGTCTGCAGAAACAAAGCTAAAATTATAGAGTGCAGAACTAAGGCTTCAATATAAGTGCTCACAACGCCAAGGCAGAATCACAGAGCAAATATGATTCTCAACAAATGAGCACTCCCAGAATATCTAAAGGATGAAGCCTCTGGTCAGAGCTGCAAAGATATATTCCACCTGAAGGGAACCAGAGTGCACTCAATAAATGGTTTGCAAGCTAACAGAAGATCTAAGCACCAACCCAATCAGCATCCAGATTGAGTTATAAAGCCATTCAAGATGAAGCCTTCTACAAGTAGATCAGAAGAAGACTTCGATAAAAGTGACTGACTAAGGAAAAGTCAACAAGTGCAGTAGCTGTCAAGTAAATAGAAGACAACAATCTTGGAAGTATCCAATATCGTAGTGTTTTCCAAACAAAGCAAGAACTGATGAAGTGTACATAGAGATACTGGTCAGCGTATGAAGAACAAGGCTAAAGTGATTAAGCATCATGTCAGTCCATTGATGATAAGTGAACGGGAGATCACAAGGAGAAAGCGAGCTGGAAATGCCACAAATCTGAAGTGTCTTGTTATTCAGAAGAGGCCAGAACAAGAAGTTAAGCTATCAGTTCTTGAGATCAGTCGAGGCAAATAGAAATGTTAAAGCACTGCACAAGAGAAGGATGAGGTGTTCTACATTGAGGATCCAATGAACACTCTTCAAGATTGTGAGACCCCAGATTTTATGAATAAAGATTTAAATTTCTTGAAATAGTTTTTTTAATATTATGGTGTGGATTTGATATAATGTTATAGTTGTGGGTAATATTTACAAATTTTGCAAAGTAAGCAAGTGGTTATATAATATTCGATTGGTCGGGAAATATTCGTATGATGGCACAAACATTGG
The DNA here is from genome assembly GCA_020205605.1 of Panax ginseng. NCBI lineage: Eukaryota > Viridiplantae > Streptophyta > Magnoliopsida > Apiales > Araliaceae > Panax > Panax ginseng. Next base: position 45,874,030 of record CM035144.1, read on the forward strand.
TGAACCCCACAACAAAAGTATTGTCGTAGTAAGAAAATGACAGAATTATCTTTTATTAAAAATAACGGCGGAAGTGTTACCAAGATTAAAAGCATTGAACTACCCTAGTAGTAAAAGTACGATGTCTGAGTGGTTGCATAGTAGCACACGGTATTGATTATTGATGCTTACGTGAGAAGTCACTCGGTTATACTCAATTATTATTACGATGAATTGCCGCATCATAACTCTCGTATTATTGATTCAATTATTTTCACAGTATCATCTGTATAATATGTTATATTATTAAATCAATAATTGAGACGGAAAAGTTATTCATATTATTATTTGCAATATTGACAATGTCTAGAAATTCTGTCAAGGAGAGGTTTGGTCATCTAATTGTGCGCCAATAAGGAGAAATCCTTATTGGAAAGCCCCCTCTTTCCTGGGAACGACCTGGTTGTTAAATATTGTGAATTATAATATTAATGATGAATAAGTTCGTGTTGATTAAAGATGAAATTGATGGTTCCATTGATTATTAGTGTTAGTGGAAATCGACATTTATTTTGATATTAATTGATGTCTGAAAGTTATACTAACCAGTCGGGTAATTAACCGGATAAATGAGCAATTAATTGCTATTAATTCACATGATTATAACTATTTGTTCACATGTTTGTACTATTGATTCACATTCATTTACTATTAGGGGAGTTGGTGCAAGATTGATAATACTTGCATGACTAAGTTAAAAATGGAGGTATAGATGGAGGTACTTATCTTGTAATTCATATTTTCACATATCTAGAACTATTGATTCACATGATTTACTATTGATTCATTATTATTTACTATTAGGGAGGTGGTGCAAGTTTGATAATACTTGCGGGACTAAATTAAAAATGAAGAAAAAAAGGAAGGTATTATCTTGTAATATTTGAGCCCCAAAACGTGCGATTATCGAAAACTATATTTTCTTATAAATAAAAGCTCATTCTTCCTTCATTTCTCACCAATTCACTAAAGCTATAGAGCAATTATTATAGAAAAAAATTATAGAGAGAAAGAAGAAAAGAAGTCTTCTACCTCACTATTCCAGTATCCAGTTTTCTTCTAAGGTAAGGGGTATTATTCTTTCGTATTCATGAAGAGAATTATTTCTTTCAATACTAGTAAGAGTTGTTATTCCATTCTTTATTATTACATTGGAATAACTTTGTACATGTAAGTCCGCATACATGGTGAAATTACATTGTTATTCCATTCTTTATTATTACATTGGAATATCCCATCTGCATCGGATTCACGCATGACTGTTCCATTTTTTATTATTCTTGGAATAACTTTTCTGCATGCGATCTATTGCATGCACGGTGAATTATGTTGTTATTCCATTCTTTATTATTACATTTGGAATATCCTCATGCGTCTGGGATTCGCATGACTCGTTCCATTCTTTATTATTACGCTGAGAATAACTCATTCAATGCGTGCGATCTATCACATGCATGGTGAATTCTTACATTATTTCATTCTTTATTATTCTGTTGGAATAACCTGTCTATGTGGATTACCGCATGCATGGTGAATTATCCTTTGTATTTATTCCTTATTAAATTATGGAAATGATCTGTCTACGTGGATTACCGCATGGCGGCAAAATTCCATTTGCAGTTTCATATATTCTATTATACTCAGTTGGTTAAAGTTTTTGCCTCTATACTCCATGAAATTAGTAGAATATCCTAGATATTTGCGCTTCATCCAGTATCTTTTCATGGAAATATTCTTCTGAGCATTCTTGAATTTTACTCCACAAAGAAGTATCATGTTGACAATTTCGACGTTATTGATTTCAGGATAAATTAAATTATAAATCCTTAAAATTTATTCTTGAACTTATTTTATTGAATTATTATGTCATTGTCTTCATCCTCATGCTTATATTGTGATGAAAGTCATCTTTGGCTTATGTGCATAGATGGACTTGGTATGATTATGATTAGGGATCATTCGATATAATCATAACCTGAAATGTTATAAATGATGTGGTAAAAGTCCTCAGTGGCCTGTAGTGCATTGATGAACAGTTTTTGGTATGATTATGACCAGGGATTATTCGGTATAGTCATGACCATTGATGATTTAATTAATATCCTTGGCCCGTAGTGCAGGGATGATTCGATGATGTGGTTTATTTATTAAGCTGAGTCTCAGCGATAAAAATTAATGAAAACATTTTAAATTATAGAAGATGGTAGATATCATGCTCTACTTGACTCTTCTAATGGATTGCTTATTCCGTTACATTTAAACTTGATGTTTATTGTATTTTATCAGTTTAACATTGTTGAAGGCTAATGATAATTTATCCTGCATTATCTTAGTCATAATATTTCTTACTGGACTAGTTGAGCTCACCCTTTTTCTTTCATTGTTCTCTTCAGGAAATGAGAACGTAACTGGGACTAATCGGGGAACGGAGTGATGGTCCGAGATGGTGTTATAGTAGTCCTCACTATTCTATAAAATAGTGTGACAATAAATGTAATGAGGACTTTATTTGAGAGTGGATATTGTTTAGAAGGCAATATTCCTATTTAAACTCTCAATTATGTTTTGTCGTACTTTACACGACTGTTGTATAATTAAGTTGTATTTGAATTTTGTACCATGTATTTGGTGACTCAAGATGGGTGATGTATACCTATTTTGGGGGCGTCACAGTTGGTATCAAATCTTAGGGATATGATCCCTGGCTGAGATGTGAGACAAGAACTAGGAGGGGAGAAACGGGGAATTCCTTCGCTAGTATGACCTATTTAAGTTTATCTGGTATTTAATTAGTAGGTCAGAGTATAGGGATAATATGTGACATGTTAATTAACCCTTATTTTGTGACAGTGTTTGAAAATGGCATCTGAAAATGTTGAGATAAGCAATGAAGCACATGAGACCGTTGAGTCAGCTCAACCCAAAGGTAATGACCAACAACACGATAATAATCATACTGGTGGCAATGGCCATCGGAACAATGATAACCAACGTGGGGGAAATTATCATGCCAAGAATGGTAACCACTTCGGTGGTAATCATGGCCAAGATAATAGAAGTGGAAAATTCAAGAAGAGAAGATTTAACGATGATGCGAAGACGTTGGCAGCAGCAACAAATTTTATGGGAGGAGAACGACGCCGCTAGATGTTATAGATGCGGAGAGGAGGACACATATGTCCAAACCGCTGCTCCTGACCTTCCAAGGTATATTTTAGTTGTGGAAAAGACGGTCACATAGCTCAATTTTGTCTCAGAAATAAATCAAGTCCGATTGGGGACGGTGGCACCAAAGGAGGATACGGACAAAAACAAAGTCGATGGTTTCGGGAAGAGCGTTTTTCGTGACTTCTCAAAAGCGAGTAACCCGAACGAAGTTAGCACGAGTTAGTTAATTATAAATTCTTACGAAGTTTATACCATATTGAATCTAGGTTCTACCCATTCTTTTATCTCTCTTGCTTGCGTTCAACGTTTAAATTTGACCCCAGAGAAGTTAGACTTTGACTTATTGGTTGAAACTTCGTTAGTAGAAACCTTCATTACCTCCACTGTTTATAAATCTTGTTGATTCAAATCGACACTTTCACGTTACCTGTCGATCTTATCTCTTTGAATATACTTGACCTTGATGTGATTTTAGGAATTGATTGGTTAACTACTCATCATGATTTTTGTAAGGTTGTTAGCTTTCATATTCCTAACCAACCTATTATGCAAATTCAAGCAACCAAACCACTAAAGTCAATCACTGTTATATTAAGCCATAAGTAAAGAGCCCTGAGCCTTTATCTGGTGACTTCCTTGTGTGGAATGTACCGAAGCCAGACTTTTCGTAGGTGATGCTGTGAATGACGGTGGTAAGTTGATAGGTATCAATGTGACGTACTATCCAAGTCTTTGATGAGAGTCACAGTTTTTTTTTCTATCGTTAATAAATTTCCTAACGTATTCCTGAAGACTTTCTTAGCCTACCCCTTGAGCGTGAAATCGAATTTTGTATTGAACCCAGTACAAAACCCATTTCTTTAACCCTTAAATATTTCTTCAACCAAAATAAACGTATAATGCGCCAAAGATGTTGGCTCGAGCTGTTGAAGATTACGACCATACCATTCAATATCATCGTGGAAGAGCGAACGTGGTAGCTGACGTGTTGAGTAGAAGATCGTATACGTTTACGAGTGTGATGTTGTTAACATAAAAACCCATTTCGTATAACTTACAAATGATGAAGATAGAGTTAAAGACTCTAGGGACCCACGTGAAGATTACGAATATACGAGTAGAATCGACTTTAATCAATAAAGTTAAAGTCGCTCAAGCTACACACCCGAATCTAATGAATGTGAAGAAGAAGGTTCAAAAAGGCATTATCTTAACCCTTGATATAATTGGCCCATTTGAAATCATCGATCGAGTAGGAACTGTGACCTATAGACTCGTTTTACCGCCAAGTATGTCGCATGTTCATAACGTTTTTCACGTATCGTTGTTAGTAAAAACTTAGTCTTGAGGGACTTTGGAGCCAACTTTTAGAATAATTAATAAATCTGAAAAATTATGAAATCATGGGGGTTTTATAGAGCATGTTACAAGCTTTCCATAGCCTCGAAAATGGACTAATTCCGATAACGGATGAAGAAGTTATGAAGATTTGAAGTATGTGTGTTAAAAGTTGCAAAATCTAAAAAATTGGAGTTAAGTGCCAAAGGTCGAGCACCTAGGCACTAGGCTCGGTGCTTAGAATCTTCTCTTAGGTGCCTAGGTGCTTGCCCAAGGCCAAAGTTGGGCGCCTAGGCGCTGGTCAAGTGTTAAGCCAAAATCTATTCGGACGTCCTTTAGTAAATTGGGCATAACGTTTTCATACAAACTCTAATTGAGGTGATTTAGGATGATTTGGAAAGATAACGAGTAGACCTATAACTTTTATTCTTTATATTTCTAGATTTGAGGTCGGTATCAAGGCCTAAAATGGCTATTTTAGGGACTGGTGTGCATTCAAAGGCAATCGAAGGACATCGGGCATGCAGATATGCAACGTATAATGTTTTCAACGATAAAGGTATTCAAGGTATCCTCACCTCTTCGGCATACCAGGTACGTATATAAATTTCGAGGGCGAAATTTCATAAAGAGGGGAGATTTTGAGAACCCAGATTTTATGAATAAAGATTTAAAATTTTTCAAAATATTTTTTTTAATATTATGGTGTGGATTTGATATAATGTTATAGTTGTGGGTAATATTTACAAATTTTGCAAAGAAGTAAGTGGTTATATAATATTCAATTAGTCGGGGAATATTAAATGCAACAGCAATGATCATTAGTGGACCCATGATGGAAGTATTATCGTAGTAGTAAAAAAAGCAGCGAAATTATCTTTTATTAAAAATAACGGTGAAAGTGTTACCGTTAAAACTGTTGAACTACCCAGTAGTAAAAGTACAGTAATACGTGTGGTTGCATAATAGCACACGGTATTGATTATTGATGTTTACATGAGAAGTCACTCAGTTATACTCAATTATTGTTACAGTAATTGCTGCATCATAACTCTCATATTATTGATTCAATTATTGTCATAGTATCATCTGTATAATATGTTATATTATTAAATCAATAATTGAGACGACAAAGTTATTCATATTATTATTTGCAATATTGACAATGTCTAGAAGTTCTGTCAAGGAGAGGTTTGGTCATCTAATTACGTGCCAATAAGGAAAAATCCTTATTGGAAAGCCCCCTCTTTCCTGGGAACAACCTGGTTGTTAAATATTATGAATTATAATATTAATGATGAATAAGTTCGTGTTGATTAAAGATGAAATTGATGGTTCCATTGTGTTGAAATTAATAGTGTTAGTGGAAATTGACATTTATTTCGATATTAATTGATGTCTGGAAGTTATACTGACCAGTCGGGTAATTAACCGAATAAATGAGCAATTAATTGCTATTAATTCACATGATTATAACTATTTGTTCACATGTGTGTACTATTGATTCACATTCATTTACTATTAAGGGAGTTGGTGCAAGATTGATAATACTTGCATGACTAAGTTAAAAATGGAGGTATAGATGGAGGTACTATACTGTAATTCATATTTTCACATGTCTAGAACTATTGATTCACATGATTTACTATTGATTCACATTATTTACTATTAGGGGAGGTGGTGCAAGTTTGAAAATACTTGCAGGACTAAATAAAAAATGAAGAAAAAGAGGAAGGTATTATACTGTAATATTTTGAGCCCCAAAACGTGCAATTATCGAAACTATATTTTCTTATAAATAAAAGCTCATTCTTCCTTCATTTCTCACCAATTCACTAAAGCTATAGAGCAATTATTATAGAAAGAAATTATAGAGAGAAAGAAGAAAAGAAGTCTTCTACCTCACTATTCTAGTATCCAGTTTTCTTCTAAGGTAAGGGGTATTATTCTTTCGTATTCATGAAGAGAATTATTTCTTTCAATACTAAGTAAGAGTTGTTATTCCATTCTTTATTATTACATTGGAATAACCTATCTATCAAATCTGCATACATGGTGAAATTTTGTTATTATTCCATTCTTTATTATTACATTGGAATATCACATGCTGTCTGCAAATTACGTATGACTGGTTCTATTTTTATTATTACTGTTAGAATAACTTATCTGTGGGTATATCGCATGCACGTGAATTTTGTTGTTATTCCATTCTTTATTATTACATTTGGAATATCACATGCTTGCTAATTACGCGTATCCCAGTTCCATTCTTTATTATTACGCTGAGAATAACTTTTATGCATGCGACCTATCGCATGCATGGTGAATTCTTCCATTATTCCATTCTTTATTTTTACTGTTGGAATAACTTTGTCTATGTGGATTACTGCATGCATGGTGAATGATCCTTTGTATTCATGCCTTATTAAATTATGGAAATGATCTGTCTACGTGGATTACCGCATAGTGGCGAAAATCCATTTGCAGTTTCATATATTCTATTATACTCAGTTGGTTAAAGTTTTTGCTTCTATACTCCATGAAATTAGTAGAATATACTTGATATTTGCGCTTCATCCAGCATCTTTTCATGGAAATATTCTTCTGAGCATTCTTGAATTTTACTCCACAAAGAAGTATCATGTTGACAATTTGGACGTTATTGATTTCAGGATAAATTAACTTATAAATCCTTAAAATTTATTCTTGAACTTGTTTTATTGAATTATTATGTCATTGTCATCATCCTCATGCTTATATTGTGATGAAAGTCATCGTTGGCTTACATGCATAGATGGACTTGGTATGATTATGACCAGGGATCATTCGGTATAATCATGACCTGAAATGTTATAAATGATGTGGTAAAAGTCCTCAGCGGCCTGTAGTGCATTGATGGACAGTTTTTGGTATGATTATGACCAGGGATTATTCGGTGTAGTCATGACCATTGATGATTTAATGAATATCCTTGGCCCGTAGTGCAGGGATGATTTGATGATGTGGTTTATTTATTAAGCTGAGTCTCAGCGATAAAAATTGATGAAAACATTTTAAATTATAGAAGATAGTAGATATCATGCTCTACTTGACTCTTCTAATGGATTGCTTATTCCGCTGCAGTTAAACTTGATGTCTATTATATTTTATCAGTTTAACATTGTTGAAGGCTAATGATAATTTATCCTGCATTATCTTAGTCATAATATTTCTTACTGGACTAGTTGAGCTCACCCTTTTGCTTTCATTGTTCTCTTGAGAAATGAGAACGTGGCGGGACTAGTCGGGGAAACGGAGTGATGGTCCGAGATGGTGTTATAGTAGTCCTCACTATTCTATAAAATAGTGTGACAATAAATGTAATGAGGACTCTATTTGAGAGTGGATATTGTCTAGAAGGCAATATTCCTGTTTAAACTCTCAGTTATGTTTTGTCGTACTTTACACGACTGTTGTATAATTGAGTTGTATTTGAATTTTGTACCATGTATTTGGTGACTCAAGATGGGTGATGTATACCTATTTTGGGGACGTCACAAAGATCGTAGTGTTTTCTCAACCAGTCAATAACCAACATTCAACAAGACACTATGATCAGGTCCAAGAATATACATCAGAATCGTAGAATTCGGTCATTTAAAGATTGAAGCATTGGCAACGGTTCAATCTGAAGAGTGATATTCGAATATAGCTTATTGAGAGCATCAATGTAAAAGGATAATCTCTTATGTTCTAATCGAGAAATTAGAATGAAGAAATAAAGTTGACCACCTGCCCAAGATATCAAAGTAACATCTATGACGGGGTAGGTGAAATAGTAGACTGCAGTGTCAGAAAGATGAAAAAGGCAATGTCATCTCACATCTGCAGTCTGCACCAAATAACTCGAGATATGCAAAGAAATTCAAATAACTTTCAACGGCTATATCCCAACGGGAAGATTGGGAAGGAGTATAAATAAGCCAGAGCTTCAAGGATCAAAAGCTGCTGAAGCTGAGTTACAAAATCGTTGAGTTATTGGAATGCTATAGTGTTGACTCTACGAGTTCCACCAGAGCTAAACTGAACAAGTCTTAGTGACAGTGAGACTACAAAGGTGGAAGTGAAGCTACTTTGAAGAAGGAATCAAATAGACTAAAAGCTCACTCAGCAAAGATGAGAATGCCACTGCAGATGGCAGCCAAGCTGAGAACCGAGAAGGCCAAGAAGATAGTATTCAAAAAAGTGGCAGAGCACAAAGAAGATCCAGAAAGCCACTCTACAAATCACCATGAACCAAAAGTTGAAAAAGAACAGATGCAGAATCATGTCTGCAAAACATTCAAGAAGGGTTCATGGATTGCTAAGTGCCAGAAGAAGTCTACCAAAAGCTCAGAGACTTAGCAAATCCAGATGGTGATGGTGCACAGCTGACATCAGATGAAGATGAGCAGAAAAGAATGAAGATCAGCTGCACCAAAGAAGAAATGGTCCAGTCTCTACACAGAATGCAAAGAGAACCATGCCTAGCTGCTAAGCACAACAACAAGCCAGGGCCTGAGGTGTCCTTATCCGAAGGGACTAAATAAAGTTCAAAGCCTTCTGGGCTTGAAGAGTTCCTAAGGAACTAGAGGAGTTCCAAGCCTACTGGGCTTGAAGAGTTCTTAGTGAACTGAAGTTCCAAGGCTGCTGGCCTTGAAGGAATCTTAGTGATTCAGGGTGCTGCCCTTCCTTAGTGGAAATCCTGTTAGTTAAAAGCAAAAGAGTGGATTAGGAGCTTGAGTATCTGAACCACTTAAAATCCCTTGTGTCATTTACTTTCTATCATTTACTTACTGTCATTTACATTATGTACCTAACTGCTATAACTGTTATGTATGTATTAATTGCTTACAACTGAACTAACTCTATGAATAATGTATGTATGTTCATGATTATATCAATGAAGGGGATCTTTTCCTTATTCTGCTGTGCTTGAAAAGATTCTTATGTTGTCATATGCTAAGTCATTAGCAATACAAAATAAATGAGAAAAGTATTTAAAATTAAAAAGGATCTATTCAACCCCCCCCCTTCTAGATCTATTATGTGCCTATTAACACAATATAATAGAGGTAACTGATATTTCTTTTATCAAAACACTAGAGCTAATAACCTCCATTGTTATCCTTGTATCTGTCTGTACTGACTCTCATGCCGGAGCTATCTCCCGACGGTCCAAGCCGTCAAGCTTCTGGTATTGACCTGTTGAACTATGCAGGATTGGACGCGCTTTTAAGTAGTTGAGGCGCGTAGAAAGATCTTGGCGTTAATAAACAACATATGATAAGTTTTCATGTTTTCTTCATTAGTTCATAGTTCTATGATTATGATTTCACTTGTAACATGGTTATTAATGTTTAAGTCCACTAATAGCCATCCTTGTTACTCCTTATGATACATGCTCCACCAATTTCACTTCTCTACTAAATCAAACTAGAAAAGAGAAGTAAGATAAATGGTTTAACATTTTTACTTCTTGCGTTCTAGACGTTCTTGAAGTATCACTAATTCTTTTTTCCCTTTGATCACTTGTAAAGCTCTCTTTTATCTCTCAATATTTATGCTCTAAGTGTTGGTGATTTTGAACAAGCAACAAATGACCAACATAGCTTCTTATTTATAGAATTTCAAAGTGAGGGCAAAAGGGTCTAAAGGTCACCCACCTCCTTACTATTCAAAACTTGCAACCAAAGCCACCTCCTTTGTTTGGCCACGAAGTGGCCAGCCATGACTCACCATGGGGGGGCCACATGAGTGCCCCATGGGTTTTTCTCACCCGGTGACCCGTCGGTTTGATCCACGAGTTCAGTTCTTAGTTCAGGCTTAGGTTCAATTAACTTTGGGCCTAACATTGGGCTTAAATTAATTATCTTTGGGCCTTACTCATCTTTCACTTGGGCTTGCCAAATTCATAATAAAATCCTATTAGTCCATTAACATTCTCGAACTTAATACGTAAGTGAAAAACTGCATTTGTCATAATTGAATTATTATTAGATAATCCATCCTTCCTTATCATTCTATCGTTACGTATTTCCCGAAAGTTCAAAAATAATTTCCGAGCAGAAATAGATGAATAGTGTTTTTCGGAGAATTTCTCGCAAAGCTTTTATTTTCGTCTTGAAAATTCAAACACCTTAATTCTAGCACTTAGCCAGAATACTACCATATTATTCCTCTTTTAGGTTATAGAATAACCTTCATCACACTTACTCATTATAAATAATATATATTATAATTTTATTCATTATTTATTCAAATAAAATTATTTTACATTATAATCTGATTTTCTCAGTTGTTACATCAACCATGAATTGAGTTGACATTTAGCCATCTGCATCCATCTATGGTGAAATATAATCCTTGTGGACCTTGTTAATATGGCTGATCATTCGGTTATAATCGAATTGAATAACCTATTCGGTTATAACCAAAATCAAAATTTGTATACTTTTACTATCCAAACAAATAACCGAATTATAATATAACCAAATAATCGAGTAATTAAATTTACTATTCAGTTAATAATCGAAATTAACAACATATTTAATAAGCATTTGTCATGTTCAGACCCAAGATATAAATTGCTAGCTAGAAGAAGAACTAAAATTCTCGTCCTTTAGACTCAAGTCAAACACATACAATGAGACAAATTTAGAGCACATTGACTAGATCAAACAAATAAAATTATTTTTAGTTAAGTAGCTTATCCTTTTTTATTCCCTTTGGAAGCAAGAAGTTTTTGATGTCAATGTCTTAACTCTTGATTGGGATTAATACACGCATGATGACATAAACTCTCTAAGCAAATATCAAGCCAAAACTAAACATAATGGTCTTTATTAAGATATAATTGGGAGGAAAGCATATGCAATGACTAGATAAGATAGAACATAACATAACAATCCATGTATTTATAAAACTTGAGGTTGATTTGAGTTCACACTAATCTTGCATTCAAATGTAATAAGCATGTGCCATGTTCAACATATATAAATGAAAACCAACTCATAAACACATTATTTTTATAATAATTTGCATATCCAAACAAATAGGCCATGCAAGCATCAGCAGACGTCAACATCAACTCCTAAACCTGCAAGCAACAACACATGCAGACCAACACCTTTTTTGATAGCTAAAATATAAAAGGGACATTTTATTGAACACTTCATGAGCATAAATTTGTGCATTATGTTCTTAGTACAGAATAAAGTGGGACATTTTATCAAACACTTCATGTGCATTGCACAGACAAACACTTCATTTCAAAAATACTCAAAACCATAAACATGAAATCCGTCACAAACTGATGATGATTATAATATACGAAACCTAAAAAAGTTAATTATAATTTATTAGATATTCTCAATTGAGATTTTCGTCTTAGTCCAATTCGGCATTTCATGAGCTATAGATTCTTATTTCAATATAATTCATGCCTATTTTAAAATTATCCGTTGTCATGTTCTAACCCTAGCCTTAATTCGTGGAATGAAGAACAAAAAATCAAAACAATTAACATACCAGTAGAGCGGAGGCAGAGACGCGGAGAGGTCGAAGATGGAGACGCGATTTAGGGTTTTGGATTATAGCAAAAAGTGAGACGCAATTTGGAGTTTTGGCCTTTGGGTTAGGGCAGACTGTAGAGAGTGAAACTAAGAGTATCGACCAAATGATTTGGTTTGCCTATGCACTATTTTAACTTTTAAACTGCTCAATTTTCCCCCCTAATTCGATTATTCAATTAACCTAATAACATAAAGGGTCCTTAACACTAATATACAACAATTAGAAAGTATTTACAAAAACAATACATCCACAAAATAATTACAAAAATAAAAGCAACACAATAATAAGTTACTAAAATTACGGAACATTAACTCACTACACGTCAGTTATCGTCTTTCATATTTACAACCAATCGATCCTAAGTTCCAACTAATAAAGAAAAACAGAACAACGACCGATCGGAGAAGACAAATTCTCTAACGGCAATGCTACTTTGAGATCGAAAATAATTGGAGAAGATCAACAGCAACTTCGAGATCGTCAAACAGCATTACGAAGTTTCATATGTAATTATACATTGTGTTTATGCTTTTGATTTACAATCAGTAACCAGAAACTTACGTACTATACTGATTGTTGATTGATTCTTTACAGATTTGTACACTGAGGTATTTGAGTTTAAAGTTTATATGCATATAGTTACCTCGTGGTTACTACATACTCGTATATTGGTTACCTTTATTAAGTTTTTCGCTCTTTAATTGGTCACAAAGTCAGTATACTAACTGTTTTGATTGCAAAATGCATGTAAAAATATGTTTTATATTCTGGTTACTAAGTACATATAAATTGGTTACTGTTTATTATTGATTTGGTTACTGTATAATGTTTATTTGGTTGCTGTATACTTTTAATGTATATTCTACTAATGTTTTTTATATTGATGGTTACTTATTAGATACATTGGTTACCTTCCTACAACTATTGGATCTTTAAGTACATATTGATGTTTTTTATATTGATTGTTTTTACTGTAAAATGCACGAAAAAAATATGTTTTATGTTATGGATACTAAGTAAATATATGTTAGTTACTGTCTAATCTGGATTTGGTTAGTATATAATGTTGACTTGGTTACTGTGTAATATTACCATGGTTACTGCATAATATTACTGTCTTTTATACTGATTTTTTTTATATTGATGGTTACTGATTAACTACATTGGTTACCTTCATACATCTGTTAGTCTTTAATTTGTAACAAAGTCATTACTGATTGTTTTGGTTGAAAAATGAATGTAAAAATATTTTTTATAATCTTGGCTACTAATTACATATATCTTAGTTACTGTCTAATATGTATTTAGATATTGTAAGATGTTTATTTGGTTACTGTATAATGTTATTGTGTTTTATAATTGCTTATTTTATATTGGTGGTTACTTATTGACTACATTGGTTACCTTCATACAACTGTTAATTTGATTATATATATTGGTTGTTATATACTATTTAATTGGTTACTGTATAATATTTATTTGGTTGCTGAATAATATTTATATACACTAGTACTGATGTTTTTTACATTCATGGTTACTTATTAGCTACATTGGTTACCTTCATATAACTGTTAGTCTGTAGTTGGTACAAACACATTATACTGGTTGTTTTTTACTGTAAAATGCAATGAAAAATGTGTTTATGTTCTGGTTACTAAATAGATATATATCGGTTACTGTCTAATCTAAATTTGGTTACTGTATAATGTTGTTATGATTACTGTATAATATTAGTGTGTTTTATACTGATTTGTTTTATATTGATGGTTACTTATTGACTACATTGGTTACCTTCATACAACTGTTAGTCTTTAGTTGGTAACAAACACAATATACTGGTTGTTTTTGACTGTAAAATGCGATGAAAAGTGTGTTTTATGTTCTGATTACTAAGTAGATATATGTTGGTTACTGCCTAATATGGATTTAATTATTGATTTAATTATTGTATATTGATGATTTGGTAACTGTACACTATTAGTGTGTTTTATACTAATTTATTTTATATAAATGGTTACTTATTAACTACATTGGTTACCTCATACAACTGTTATAATTTAATTGGTAACAAAATCATTATACTGATTGTTTTTATTGTAAGATGCATGTAAAAATATGGTTTATGTTCTGGTTACTAAGATTATGTAGTTTGGTTACTGTCTAATATTGATTTGGTTACTTTACAATATTTATTCAGTTGTCAGACAATGGAGATGATTCCAGTTGTGCTTTATTTCAACGGAACGTGGACTGACAGTAACCGATACAACAAATTTGAAGTTACCACCGAACACAAGAAGACCAGCGGGAAGACAAAAGATAGGGAGGTACAAGCACGGATTTGAAAACAAAATTCAAAACAAATGCAGCAGGTGCCAAGAAAAAGGACACAACAGGAAAACATGCAATAATCCACCGGTTTTAAGACCAAAAAAGGTCTGATATAGTACATAAACAAAAAGAGTGTAAATACAGGAATATATGATTGTTTACTGTGAGTAACCATTAACCACATGGTTGGTAACATTTTTTATGGGAAACAGTAACCAAAATTGTTATTGATTAATATTTTGATTTCTGATTCCATCATGAATTGTCAATATAAAGCAAACATATACATTAAACAATTAGTAACTGTTTTGAAATATTTTTATGTAAATTTGGTTACCCATCTAAAATAAAATGGTTACCTCTATATTCATATTTAGTTACCAACTGGACCATTTCCAAATAACTTTTATAACTATATAATTTAAAAGTATCCATCAGCTAGATAAATGGGAACCCTCACATGTACATTAAGCACTTGATAACTGTCCTGATATAAGTTTTTAATTATTTAGTTACTAACAAAAACTAAAATGGTTACCCTTATATGCAGGTTTAGATACCAACTGCACCTCTCAAACTATTTTTATTTTAATATGAGATCTATAAGTCGCCATCATGTATATAAATAGGAACTCTTAATTAGAGTTTCTTATTCCATCATGATGACAAGGTATAAATAAAATATATACATTTAACATTTTATAACAGTCCTGATACAAACTTATAATTATTTGGTTACTAACAAAAACAAAAATGGTTACCATATATGTAGGTTTGGATACCAACCTAACATTTCAACTAAAATAGCTGATGGCTACTATTCTGGACTAATTTTATGTAAATTTGGTTACTCAAAAAAAATAAAATAATTATTTCTATATGTATATTTAAATACCAACTGTACAATTTCCAAATAATTTTTATGAGTATGTAATTTATAAGTATACATCAGCTAGATAAATAGGACACTATCACATGTACATTTAGCACTTGATGTTTGTCCTGATACAAGTTTGTAACTATCTGGTTACTAATAACAGTAACCACAATTTAACATAATAAAACAGTAACCACATAATTATATGATAGTAACCAGAATATGTTTTAATGGTAACCAAAACAGAAACATCATGTAATGAAACCAAATTTAGGCAATCCATGTATACTAAATAATTACATATTAACCAGAATAAAAAATAAAAGTAACCAAAATTCCACATTTAGGGCACAATAATAGTAGTCAAACCATAAGATAACAGTAACCAAACATAATAAAGAAGTAACCAAATAGTTATATGAATGTAACCAGAACATGTTTTAATGGTAACCAAAACAGAAACAACATGTATATCCAACCCAGTTTAGGCAACCCATGTATACTCTCACATGTACATTTAACACTTGATATATTTCCTGATACAAGCTTGTAACTATCTGGTTACTACCAAAAAATAAAATGGTTACCCTTCTATGCATGTTTGGTTACCAACTGTACCTTTCAAACAATGTATTAGACACAACTTAGAAGTAACAAATACGAACCAACAAATAATATCAAATCACTGGTAATATAATCAAATATGTAATCCCATTTATATAAGCTCCAATAAACATTACAGACTCACTAACCATAATGAATGGTTATGGATATCCAACAAAAACCAAAGTACGAAACACAATTCAGAAGGATAATACAACGACAACCGAACTATTCAAAATCTGGTACAAATCTTTCTAGAAATTCTCTATCAGACTCATATCCCTCTAGCTGTTTGTTCCTAGCATGCATGTAGAGGTACTAATCAAAATCTGGTACAACTCAGATATATCCAACCCAGTTCATCGCAACTGAAAACGAGAATAAACAGAAGAAAATAAACCACTGTGAAGCAACGATACCGAGTAAGTACGAGAATGACGAACAATTGAACCAATAACGATCACAAAAATGAAGAACAAATCACCAGTAACGATCAATGGAGAAAAAGAAATTACAGACAGAAGAAAGTAATAAGGGTTTCTAACTGAAGAGTCCTATAGTAAACAACCCAGGCAAATGATAATATTAATCCCCTAAATTAAGGAATCCTAATTGCACTAATACTAATCCCCTAAATTAAGGAATCCTAATTGCACTAATATTGTAAATAAATATGAGAAAGTGTATTACTTTTGTATTTATTTTATGGATGCACCTTTTTTGTAATTATTTTTAAAAATATACTAAAATATGTAATTAATCCTAACACAAATTCAAGAACAAAACCCGAACCCAAAAATTACATATTAAAACAGATATAATAAAAATGTAAAAAATAATTTAATAATCAAAGTATTTCAGTTTAAAAAGTTTGATTCAGTTGAGTTACTCAGTTTTATTTGTTTTTTACTCAACCTTACTTGTCAATTTAACCAAGATTCTAAATCTCATATATTTACCCGGACTTTATTCCTCAACTCTTAATTCTACTATTTAATTAATACTTTATTTGTTCACAATATTTTTTTATTTATAGAATATTATATCTATTTTAGTATACATCAAATTAATTTTGATTTTTTAAAGGCATATATTTTCAAGTTTAAAATTAGTATCAATCCAATTAATTTTACATAATACAATTAGAAAAATTATAAATATCTAAAAAATACTACTAACTATATCTTTTTTCATAAAAACAAATTACATCAAGTTTAAATTTAAAATACCTCAAGTTAAATTTTAAAAGTAAAAATTGATGTTATATTTATTACTCTTTTCTTAAAATTTTAATTTAGAGAGAAAAGAAAAAATATAATAAAATGAAATGATAATAAAATTATAATATGATAAACTTAAAAATATTGTACACCTAAAGGGGCTCGAGAAGTTGTCAAACAGTTGGTGAAAGGGTATTTTTTTTCATTTTAACCTCCCAAGTTTATTTGTATTATTAATTATTTTATCTTTTTTTATTTAATTTTTTTATTTTATGAACGGCACTCAATGCATGTCCACAAAAGCTAACAAATATTCGTGTAATCACCAATGGTCATGATCATACCGAATTATCCTTGGTCATAATTATACCAATTAATAGTTCGTCTATGCACTACAGGCCAAAAATGACTTTTATTACAATATAAGCATGAGGATGGTGACAATGATATAAGAATTCAATTAAATGAAAGCAAAGGATAAATTTTAAAGATTTATAATTTAATTTATCCAGAATTCAATAATATCCAAATTGTCAACATGATACTCTTTGTGGAGTAAAATTCAAGAATAATATCCATGTATAAAAAATAATTTGGACAGAAAAGAAATAAATTTTTTTGTGAATAGTACCCTATGAATAGTACTTTGGGAATAGTACTCCGACATAAAAAGTACCCCGAATACCTGAGTGAACAATGTTTCAGTGAATAGTAACCGGGTGAATAGTAACTCGTGAATAGTACCCCGACATGAAAAGTGCCCCGAATACCCGAGTGAACAATATTTGAGTGATAGTAATCGGGTGAATAGTAACCCGTGAATAATATCTCGGGTGAAAATATTGATATTTAATAAGAAAATTCAGATCAATATTCCAATGAAACGATACTGGATGAAGCGCAAAACTCAAGAATATTCCACTAATTTCAAGGATTATAGAAGCAATACTTACCATAGTAAGTTTAGATTTAAGAATATGAAAAGAAATAACATACGAAACTGCAAATGGATTTTCACCTGTCATGCAGTACGTAATCCGCGTAGACAGGTTATTCCGACATATTAAAGGATGAATACGAAAAATAGTATTCCTTATGAATACGAAAGAAATAATACCCCTTACCTTAGTAGAAGGCTGGATACTGCAATAGTGAAGTAGCAGAATACTCTTCTTCTTGCTCTCTATTGTTTCTCTCTCTATAGTGTCTCTTGTGAATCTCAGTGAATTGGTGAGAATGAAAGAAGAATTAAGCTTCTATGTATAGGAGAATGGACTAAATAGTAACTGATTCATGAACGGTCCAGATTGATTTATTATTAGAACGGACGATTCATATTGATTACTATTAAAACCACAACTGATAGTCTAGATTGATTTACTTTTAAAACCACCACTGACGGTCCAGATTGATTTACTATTAAAACCACCATCAATGGCCCAGATTGATTTACTATTAAAACCACCATCAATGGTCCAGATTGGTTATCTATTAAAACCACCATCGACGGTCCATAAAATTAGTAAATCTTCCCATGGAATACTAAGTCAAACTTACAACAAACGCCTTATAACAATCCCTATATTTATATCAAAAATTGAATAAATAGTTACCACAAATTATTTATCTTTAATAAACATATTTTTAATCTATTAACAATTATTCATCGTTAATATTATAACTCACAATATTTAACAATCAGATCAATCCCAAGAAAGAAAGGGCTTTCCAATAAGAATTTCTCCCTATTGGCGCGCAATTAGGTGACCGAACCTCTCCTCGACAGAACTTTCTAGACATCGTTAATATTGCAAATAATAATATGAATAACTTTGTTGTCTCTATTATTGATTTAATAATATAAAATATTGATAATGTGACAATAATTGAATCAATAATATGAGAGATATTATGCAGCAATTACTGTAGCAATAATTGAGTATAAATGAGTGAGTTCTCATGTAAGCATCAATAATCAATACTGCAGTGTTTTAGTATGCAATCACGCCATTCATCGCATTTTTTATTACCGGGTTCAGTTCAATGTTTAATGGTAAAACTTTCACGTTATTTTTATAAAAGATAATTATGTCATTTTCTAACTACGACAATACTTTCATTGTGGGGTCCACCAATGATTGTGTCGTCGTACGAATATTCCTTGTTAAAACGAATATTCTCCGACCAATTGAATATTCTCCGACACATCGAATATTTTATATCAAATTGTTTACTTTGTAAAATTTTCAAATATTACCCACAACTATAACATTATATCATATCCATACCATAATATTCAAAAAAATATTTCGAGAAAAATTATTATTTATTCAAAAAAGTTGGGGTCTTACAACATTAGTATAAAAAACTAAGGCTACGTTCGTTTACAAAAATTACACTTAGGATATGACTACTAATCTCAAATATCTTGTTGTTTTCAAATTTGCACTTGAGACAATTAGTCCAGACATTATAAAATGGCTTAATATAGGAAATTATTTAATACCATGTTCAACCAGGTATTATAATTCCCATTATTGGACTAAAAATTTCTAAACAAAATTATTCTCAACCTTTTTCTAAAATGACCACAATATCTTATTATATCCAATAAGCTTATTATTGATAAACAACTTATTATTGATAAATAACTTATTAGTAAACAACTTATTATTTAACCAGCTTTTTAGTAAACAATTTATTAGAAAACAACTTATTATTGGTAAATAACTTATTATTTAAACAATTTATTGGTATTGGTAAACAACTTTATTATTGATAAACAACTTATTGGT
Source organism: Panax ginseng (assembly GCA_020205605.1). Classification (NCBI taxonomy): domain Eukaryota; kingdom Viridiplantae; phylum Streptophyta; class Magnoliopsida; order Apiales; family Araliaceae; genus Panax; species Panax ginseng. The sequence goes on from CM035144.1 coordinate 45,893,994, forward strand.
AAATAATTTATTATTGATAAATAACTTATTAGTAAACAACTTATTATTCGTAGAAATGACTTATTGGTAAATAATTTATTATTGGTAAAGAGCTTATTATTTTAATAGCTTATTGATAAACAACATATTATTTAAACAACTTATTATTTAAATGTATTATTGGTAAAAACTTATTATTTAAATAACTTATTGGTGAACCAATAAGTAAACAACTTATTATTTAAACAACTTATTATTGGTAAACAACTTAATATTAATAAACAACTTATTATTTAATCAAATTTTATTAGTAAATATTTTATTATTAGTAAACAACTTATTATTTAAAAACTTATTGATAAAAAAGCTTATTAATAAACAACTTATTGATAAATAACTTATTATTGGTAAATAGTTTATTATTTAAACAACTTATTATTCAGTAAACAATTTATTATTTAAACAACACATCGGTAAATATCTTATTATTGGTAAACAACTTATAGGTAAATAACTTATTATTGGTAAATATCTTATTGGTAAAAAATTTATTATTTGAACATCTTATTATTTAAACAACTTATTATTTGAATAGCCTATTAATAAATATCTTATTATTGGTAAACAACTTATTGATAAACAACTTATTATTTAAACAACTTATTATTTGAATAGCCTATTAAAAATATCTTATTATTGGTAAATAACTTATTGGCAAACAACTTATTATATAAATAACTTATTATTTAAATGACTTATTCATAAACAACTTATTACTTTTAGTCATATTTAAATATTATTTTTTGTTTGTCAAAATTTATTTAAATAGCTTATTGGTAAACGACTTATTGCTTTCATCGCTTTTTGATGTATAAACAAGTTTAAATTATAGTTTAACATATATTATTATTGATAAGAGTATAATAGTCTAAATAATATTTTTTTTATCCAATTTTTAATTAATCATGGAAAAAACAAACATAAAATGTAATTATTTTAAGTTATCTCATAAATAATCTCATAAAAAATAAACATGTGACTAAGACTATTTAATCATATGATTAATAGTTTTGGGATTATAATATCATGAATTATAATAATATGATTATAATCTTTACAAATAAATATGACCTAAAAATACTCATTACTTTATATAATCTTTTAAGACCACTAAGGATAAATTTAGATTTTTTTTACCCTCTTAACTTTATTTTAATTTTTTTAAAATGTATTCGCTCATTTTTTGAGGAGGGAGGGAGTATTGATTATATTATTGTAGTATTTTATTATTTGTCATGTACTCTATCCGTCCCTTAATATAAGTCGTTCTAGAGAAGTGTTTTTGTCTCTTAATATAAGTCGTTTGAGAAATTCAAGTAAACATTAATTGTTTAGTTTTCAATATTATCCTAAGTAATAAATATAACTTTGGTTCTTCACTATTTTTTGTCCAATAAATAACATTATCTTTTTTCAATACAAGAGGCAATATAGATAACTGATATTATATTTAATGTTATGTAATCATTTCTTTAATAATTATATAGAATTCTAAAACGACTTATATTAAAGGATGGAGGGAGTACTGAAGTAAGGTAGTAAAAGAGTTCTCAAATTAGGGGTCCAAATCATGTGTCATTAGTATATTATACTCCCTCCGTTCTTAATTATTTGACGTTTTAGAGGTGGACACAAGAATTAAGATAATGATTAGAAACATTAAATATAGTACTCAATTGTTCATAATACCCTTAAATTTTTTGTTGGGATAATGAGAATTTTGTTGGGATAAGAAGATTTTGTTGGGATAAGGAGAGAGAAAAAGTTTAAAGTATCAAAAAAATAGGAAGAGTAATGAGGGGTAATTTTAAAAAAATTGTCATTAATTCTCATAGATTTGAACAAACGTTAAATAATTAAAAATAAATAAAAAACTCTAAAACGTCAAATAATTAGGTACAGAAGGAGTATATTATTACTTGACTCAATAACGCACGATTTATTACTATATAACAATAGTAATTTCTTTTAAGGAAATTCATGCACATCATTATGGGCGGATCTAACAAGAATTTTTTTTTATGCTCACCTATAAAAGACATTAATTGCGTCCACAAAGAAAAGTTTGAAAACAAAAATATACTTGGCCTTGTGCTGCTTGTTTGTTTTGTACTTGGACTTAGTCCCTGATGTCTTAATATAGCAGTTAGGTCTGACAAAATATAGTAATGAATTTTGTTTTGGTTTTCAAAATATAATTATGGTTCTATTTAATAATTAAATCATATTAACTATTTTTAATATGGATAATGTGGGTTGGAACCATATGGTTATGGTTAAAAACCATAATAACCATATTAACCATTTTAATATTGTTATGGGTTATGGGTTTCATGAATACCTGCTTTTGATTATGTATATACCCCTTACTCCCACCCCACCCCACTAAAAAAAATAATATTATGTGATTATGTATATATCCCTTACCCTCCACCCCACCCAACCCAACCCAACCCAACCCAACCCAACCCAACTAAAAATAATAATATTATGTGATTATGTATACCCCTTTACTCCCCACCCCACCCCCCACCCCCACCCCCACCCCTCACCCACCCTCACCTCACCCTCACCTCACCCTCACCCCCACCTACCTACCCACCCAATCCCTTACCCCCACCCCACCACCCCCATTGTCACTAAAAAAAATAATATTATGTGATTATGTATATATCCCACCCCACCCCACCCCACCCCACCCCAACCCAACCCAACCCAAAATAATAATATTATGTGATTATGTATATACCCCCACCCTCACCCCACACCCTCACCCTCACCCCTCACCCTCACCTACTTACCCACCCCACCCCACCCCCACCCCACCCCACCCCCCACCCCCCACACACCACCCCACCCACACCCCACCCACTCACCCACCCCCCCCACCCACCCCCACACCCCACACCCCCACCTACCCACCCATGCACCCCCACTCCCCAACCCACCCCACCCATCTACCCACCCCACCCCACCCCACCCCACCCCATCCCCCTCCACCTACCTACCCACCCACCAACACTCCTCCCAAAAAAATGATATTAAGCGATTATGTATACCCCACCCACCCCTATCCCACACCCCCCCCCCCACCCCACCCCCACCTACTTATCCACACCCCACCCCACCCCCATCCCACCCACCTACCTACTCACCCATCCAACACTCCCTCTCAAAAAAAATGATATTAACCGATTATGTATACCTCACCCACCCACCCCACCCTTACCCACCCCACCCCACCCCACCCCACCCCACCCCACCCCACCCCACCACTCTCCCCAAAATAAATTAATATTAAGCGATTATTTATACACCACCCATCCTCTACCCCCACTAACTCAAAAAAAAAATAATCGTGTTTGAAAGCATTCTTGTGAGAGAGAGGAGTGCAATTGAATAGAATATGGGTTGAAAAATGGTTAACCAGTTAATTAACTATATTTGTTTTAAAAATATGGGTTCAAACTTTAACCAACCTGAATAAATAAAAATAGTTAACCCAATCCATTTGGTTCCAGAAGTTAATATGGTTTGATCCAACATTTAACTACTTATATTGCTGTGTCTAATAGCAAACTTCATCTTTGATTAATAATAATAATAATAATAATAATAATAATAATAATAATAATAATAATAATAATAATAATAATAATAATAAATATATTGCTCTTAATTGAGAGATATTAAAAAGGATGTGAGAAGATTATAAAATAATTTCAAAAACGAAGCATCTAGTATAATAATTTTATAGCGGCTTTTATATAAATTTAATTGTAATCTGGATTAAATATTTTTTTATTAATCTTATTTAATTATAAAAGTGCTATTGCACATCATGTTTGACACCTTAAATATAAAATAAAAAACAATTATAAAAACTCAATAAATAATTAGAAATTATGATAAGACCCAAAATTTAGAGGGCTAATACAATTTTTTTTCCTCAATAAATAATATTGGAAATTATGATAAGACCCAAAATTTAGAAGGCTAACACAAAATTTCTCTTTATATATACATTATGTACTAAATATTATTCATTTGTTTTGTAAAGGAAAATTTAGCTATGAAATTGTCGTTCTCCAAATTTTAGGCGGCACCATTATTTAACTGAATATACTCGCCTAATTTTGTTCAATATTTTGGTATAAGTTTCCCCTTCACGTTTATCTTTCAATTTTTCATAATATATATTAAACGATATAAATATTATTTTTAACAATATAATATTAATAATATAATGAATTTTATCTCAAATCAGGCTAAATTTGTATCGAGAAAATTAAAGAATGTGTAATTGAGGGGATTTTAAGAGCTCGTTTAGCAACGACTTATTTTAAAATGACTTAAAGTTGAAATATAAGTTGATTTATAAAGTTGACCAATTATAAGTTAGTGCCGAACAAGAATTCAACGTTGGATACAATTTAAAATCATTGGCACGCAGTTTAAAGTTGAGGGGGCAATGATATCTATAATACAAATTTGTGTGACCCAAACTGTAATTAAACCATAACTAAATGTAGTCCAACTACCACATAAATGAATCAATTTGCTCTCTCTTCTCCTTCTACACGTGTAGTGGATTCAAACTCTGAACTGAACGACTGGATACGCAACACAATACACATCTGCTTGAGAGGCCTCTATTGGCTTTGGTTCAATATGGCGGCCTTAAAGCTTGTTATTCTCTCAATTTTTTTGGCCCTAATTTTCACTAAGATTAGTGTCGACGCATCCTCAATCGCTGATGAGGTTGAAGTTGTCAGATCGGGTGGCTCTGATTCTTCTTCGGCTCTGAAGATCGAGTTGGAGCAGCTCAAGTTGAAGATTCAATCTCTTGGTTAGTTTATTATTTCTCTCTTTATTTTCAGTAAAAATCAAAGAATAGTCGTTTCGGTATTAGAAAAGGGTGCCGTTTTCTTTGTAATTAGGTGTAGTATGTTGTTGGATACAGTATTATTTAAGTACGTACAAGTAAGGCAGTTTAGTATTATGTTGACTTTTTTTCTGAGGTCAATTTGAGAAATTTTCAAATTTAAACATCGATACGAAGTACTTTAATTTTAGACAACAAAATTATGAGAATTCTAAACTATCTAAAACAACAAAGATCACTGTTTTTAAAAGTTAAATGAATCACATCAATTTTGAATTTGAAATTTAAATTGACTTTGAAACTTTTGATCCTATATTACGTTTTAGAGAGGGTTAGACTCAATTATGTTGCTTGGTAGTGGTAGTATTTGCGAACTATGAGGTTTTTTAATAGTCTAGCAGTTGAGTTGGCCCTTTAAAGTCCTTTAAATTTTCTAATGTGGCAAGTGAGATTGAGCTAATGTTATGCATGAGATAGTTCTTGTTTGTTATGAATGTAAATGGTTTAGCTAATCAGTTATCTTTGGTTCATATTAAGTCTAAAATCTGTCTAATGCGTAGGCTGAGCTCAATTCCAATATTAGAAAAATGAATCATTTGAATATTAGAAAATTGAATCCATTGCAATTAAAGGGATGTCGAGATGCTCCGTTATTTTTTCAGTAAGCTAAATTTTATTGGACCATGACCATATAGAAATAAGAATCTAAGATACAACTTAATTTGGACGAAAATTTCCTACTAATAATGGCTGCTTTTCTCCCCTACTTGTGTTTTTTGTAATTTGGTAATTTAAGAGGGTCTGTGTGACTGTCATTAAAAAGGTTAGCAAAGTCTTGCTAATTGAGTACTGGTAAACTTAATTTGTATGCTAGTATTGGTTCAGTAATGGTGAGGTTTTTAGTTGTGTTCACCCTTATTATCTTGAATGCTATATTGGGACTGCCTATGCAGAAGATAATTTTTTGACTCGTATGAACTACAATGTTTCAAAGTAATAATAATAATAATAAATAAATTATTGTCGTAATATGTCAAAAATTTGTCTCATGCATAGCATGTGTTTAGTTACAGTATTGGAAAAATGAATTTGTTAATTGAAGGGATGTTGAGACATCATAAATTCATAATACTGTTTTTAGTTGTATACCTAAGCCAAATTTTATTAGAACATGAAGATTTAGAAATAAAGATTAAAGATACAGATTAATAGGCACACGTATTTCAGTTGAGATTGGTGCTTTTCAGGGGGTTCCCGTGTTGGATTTTCGTACAGGGATTGGATGGTAGCTCTCCATTGAATTTTTTATTTGTTATGTTTTTGACTTGTATCTTTTTCTCCTTTGCTTTTGTATCGGAGGACCTCTTGTACTCATTTAGCCTGTAATTTCTGACTTCCTTCTCTAATAAGATCATCTTCTTTATTTTTAAAAATATGGACACAATTTTCATATTGGAAATATTGAAGTAGAACAATGAGAAGGGACATACCCAAGGAGTGGAAGTGATTGAACCTTAAAAATTGATCTATTAGTAATTCCACTAACACAGCTACATATATCCTATATTATAAGGACTCTTCAATTTGCTTATTCGAGTACGACACATGATGCTCGGGTACTGGACACTTAATTTTTGTGTAAAAAATTGAAAAAATTGAGTAGTACCCGTGTTAGACTCTTCAAAATACCGTGTTGAATTGGACACTCCCTCTGAGTTTGTGTAACATAGAATACATATATCACGAACACAACACCGTATCCCACAAACAAAGTTTTTTGTCGGTACGTAGTTGTTACAAGCTAAGCATGTGAATGAACCCAATGAACCCACACCAAGAACACCCAAACACAAAATAAACATATGGATTGAAGTTTGGAATAAACCACAAAAGTATTAGTGATAAATTGAAAGTAGGAAAAATAAGTGTCAGATAATAATCTGCTATGATATATATTTTTATTAGGAATATACAATCCTAATCCCAATGGAAACTATAGTTTAAGTCTTCTTACTTAGTTAAGGAGTTATCCTATAATAAATCTCAACTTAATTGTACTCTATCAATTTTTATTGGGTTATTCATGATCCATACCCAAGTGGCAGTACTTATCCACGGGACCAACCCTTTATTGGGTTATTCATGATCCATACCCAAGTGGAAGTACTTACCCACAGGGACCAACCCGGGCCAGTTACTAACAATGACTAATATGGTTGATTCTCATGTATGCCAAGTCTAGTACTAATACAGTTATGGATGTATCACTTAGGTTAATGAAATCTTTAAGAGCATGTAACTGTTCTAATATTTCAACTCATATTGGTCTTATGTGATGCACAAGATTTGTAACTTTTTGTGAATGTAAATGATTCTGATAATGCACGTCCATATTAAGTAGAAAACTTTTTTCATATATACTTACATTTTATGAGTTCCAGAAAGGGATCAATCGGCATCTTGGTTAACTAAACTAAATTTATTGGACGAATAGCATATATATTTAGAATATATGACAGTAATCTTAACTCACTGTAGACATGTATTATATGTGTGTATAAGTGGAGTAAATGTGATGCCCCCAAACCCCTGAACTCTCTACAGCTGATTTGGTGCATCACTATCCAAATACATCCATCATGCTTCATCAAAAATAATGGAAATTCTCCCCAGGTCTTAATCCTCACATTTACAACACTTACCTATAATATAAACTGGGCTCACTTACAACAAATTTCACGTAAATGAAATTACAAGTTTCTACATCTCTGCTCCTTAAATAATTTAATACTTGATTACATCATAACATATCTTACATTATTACAAAAATTAATATAACATCATAATCTATTATATCAATATTATTCATTCTTCCTAACAACTATTTCCTTCCTTTTATCTTTATCTTCCGGATCCTTTCGATCCTTCTGCCTTATTTGAAAATTTAAATAGAATGCAATAGTGAGCAACAAATTTGCTAAACAAGTTTAAAAAGAGTTTAGAGTCATAAGCACGAGTATAAATCTGAATTAATATTCCAGATTGCTTTAAAACTTGTGATTCAAAAGGAATCTTAAAATTTCAAAAATACTTGGAATCAACAAAGTAACATCACAAAATGTCCATCTTTGGATTTCAATGTCTGAAATTTCATCACATCCTTACTCGCAAGAATCTCAATATTTTTAGAGAAATAAGTGAGTGGTCGTAGGGACCAAGAACTGATAATAATGTTCATCAGTCAAAAGTTGAGAATTCTCCAATATGTTCAACAATCACAAAGACTGCGAACTCTCCATAAGGTATTATTAAGTGATCAAGCTAATAACATCCCCAAATTAAGACTTCATCATATCCACACCGTATTTTAACAGTACGTTGATGATTCCATCATTTCTTCATCGTAATTCAACGATAATGTCAGCTCGTCGTCCCCTATATAATAGGGTTGTTCAACTTAGGTAATACCATCAAGAATCCGCACCAAGGAAATATTTGGTTTGGAGCACTCAACTTATCTCTAAAGAACTTACAGAATTTCAAATGTTTCAACAATAATTATTCAAATATGAATAGTTAAATAACAGAGTTTAGCCGAAACAAATAGCATTAACTTTTTTCATTAAACATCACAAGAATACACATGTATCTTCAAAGTACAATTTCAACAATTAAAAGAATACAATAACACGCATTACAAAGAACTTAAAAGAAGTTCACGAGAACTTGCATGTCTTGATTGCACTTTCCTCGTTTAAGTTAATCACTTTCTCCAAATGACAATCTACATCCTTGATAATAATTTACTTAATTAACGTAACTGTTATAAATAATAGTTGTCGTCGGTAACTATTCGTAAACCCATTTTGGTAATTCCTTTTAACGTAAACTTGTTCCTGAGCATCCCCCCATACCATTTTCATTAATTTTCTTAACTTTATTTTCTCCATTAAACCTCTTTAAACATTTTATTATTTTTTTTCTTTCTGGCCCCACTTAGGTAAATATAATATAGACTTATTTTAATTTTTCTTCTTCAGATTTTCCCTTTCATTATTAGTATTTATTAAGGGGTTGTTTTTGTCTAAAATTGCATTATTTATTAAAATTTGACATTACTTCCAAAGGTTTTGAACTTTGGACAGTAGTCTCTCTCCATCAATGGTTATCTCCACTTTAAATTTCATCCCAAAATGAGTTACAAAACTCAAGTTATTCATGTTTTAATTTTAAAATTCTCAATTTTGCTTTGGTCATAACTCCTTCATCTTAAGTCCACTTTTGTTCATCTTTGGACATAACATACTTTATACCACCAGGTATCATCCCTCAAAAGGCCTGATTTTATTTCACAAGTTAACCATCTGAAATTGTCCCCTGAAAAATTAGGGCAATGTGATTCCTCTGTTTTCCAGCTTTGTCCTACTTCAGAAGAAAATTAACTAAAAATAATCCACAAAGGATTTTAACCTCAAATTTCTGCCGAAATTTAGCTAACTCATAGATCTATCAAACACCACAAACCTCAGTCAAAAATTCATTATACATAAGGAGTTATGTCCTTTACCATTTCGGTTCAGATTATGAGATTTTTAAACTAATCTAGCCTAGGTTCCTTTGTTCTTTCTTTTGTTCCAATGGAATTTTTTCACGATTAATGGTGTTTTCAACCATGATCCAATATATTTATGCCCGTATAATGCATATTTAAGCACGTAAAAGGAGAACTTTCATTAAGAACTCAGTTTTAAATGGTTAGGATTTTACTTTTTGGTGTGCATGCTTCCCTTTTTGGTTTGATTTCCCTTTTCCTCTTGATTTCTCATTCTTTGCTCTCCTTACTAGCTCCTCTCCTTACTCTCTCTAAATTGGGTTGTATTGGGTGTTTGCTTTCCTTTTTTGCTTTGCTTTTTGGCTTTATATAGTGGTTTTGGTTGGTGGTCCTAAATTGTCACTTCACCCCCTTTATTTTCGCTCCAACATGGACCATATGAGTGAAATTGTCCAACAAGGCCTATCAGCTGACCATAAGGGATTTTATCTCTAAAAATATATTTTCTCCTTTTATTTATTCAGTTATCTATTTAATTGTCCATTTGACCTTTTAACTTCTAAAAATCAACTTTTTCTACCCCCGCCATTCTTATAGTCGAAATGACACTGCACGGGTAAAAGGGATCCATGTCGATACCTATTACATCGGCAATCGGTACGGGTGTGAAGTCATTTTGGCTCCGTGTCGACACAACACGACACTGGTACGGGTGCGGGATCCGTACGGGATCCGGCCACAAAATCCGGATATGGCTGTTCATCGGAGAAGAATAAGAGACGAGGAAGGAGGAGGAGGAAGAAAGAGGAAACACTGTGAGAAACTTACCGCCTTTTTCTTCTTCTTCTCCACCAACAAGTTTGGTCCGAGTTTTGTGGCCTTTTTCTTTTTCTTCTCCAACGAGATCGCGTAAGTCTGAGTTTGGTCTGTTTGAGGTCGCGGGTCGCGTACGTCTGAGGTCGGGTAAGTTTGAGGTCGCGTAAGTATGATGATCAGATTAGTTAAAAATATCCTTGCAAAATTATAGTTAGGTACCCCATAGTTTTTATAACTTTTTAATTTAGTCTCTTAAGTTTTCTGAAAGTTCAAAATAACCCTTGGAAAATTATATATCAGTCCCTATACTTTTGTTTTCTTTCATTTTAGCCCCTAAAGTTTTAGTAGTTTCAATTACCTTTTGCTTTTTATATTTTTGCACTTCAACTCAATGTTCAAATAAGCGCCGAGGCGGACAAAGTCTCAAAAGCGAGGCGTGAGCTTTCATGGAATTGGTGAGACTTACGCCTTTTTTCTACCGAGGCTTAAGCCTCGTCGCTTCATACCTCATATGCCGCGAGGCGTCGCCTCATTTTAGCTTTAAAAAAACCCTAATATCAGATTTGGCTTAATGTTTAGATTTGGCTTACCAATTTGTTTTGATTGACTTCACGCTTCTTCCTCGCTTGCTCTCCTTCTCCTTCTTCCTTCTTCTTTTTCTTTTTTTCCTTCGCTTATTTCTTCTTCGTCGATTTCGTTCTTCTTCTTCGGTGTGGTATGTTCCTTCTCCTCTTTCTTCTTCTTCTCCTTCTTCCTTCTTCTGTTTTCTTTTTTTCCTTCGCCTATTTCTTCTTCTTCAATACTACAAGGCGTCGTCTCGCTCCTCTTCTTCGTCGTGGTCTCTTTGCTTCCTTCTACTCTTTCTTCTTCTTCTTCTCCTTCTCCTCTTTCTTCTCCTTCTTTTCCTGATTACCGTATCTGTTTTCATTTTCTGTTTTCTTTTTCTTTATATTTTAATATTAAGAATACAATTGCGAGTTAATACTAAATGAATGGAAATTTACTTGCAATTGTGGAGTCTTTATGTCAATTTACTGTATTTTATATGAAAGTTAAAACTACAGAGCCAATTTTCAGCTGGGAGTTGCAATGTTGATATCGTATGCAAGCTCCTGTATGACAAACTGCTAAGTGAAAGTCTATTTAGCATTATTTTGTTACTATCATTACTGATAACACTCGCTATTACGAAATTACTCCTCCGTCTCAAATTAATTGCTCATTTTGACTTTTAAAGTCAACTTGAGAGAATCTTGATGTATTGTTCTTTTGTGTTTTATTAATTTCTTTTTGAACAAAGATAGCAAAGAATCTTGATGTATTGTTATTTATGTCTTCTATGACCTTAATTGTAATGATGAATTATTTTATGATTTTATTAGTATTTTTTCATAATTTTTGGGGACTTTTAGGTGTCCGCCTTTCATCAAATTCTCATTTTCAACTTTCAAAAATGTTTTTGATAGTATAAAATTATTATTAAAAAATCATAACATACCGTATCCCCACACTCGTGTCCAAATTTGATCCATATCCGCTGATTCCATTTTTTGAACGTGTCCCACATTAACCCTTATACCCTAATGTGTTTTCCTACTAAAGTTGGCGCATGATCTTTGGTCCTCACTAAATTTGAACTCAAAGTTTGAAGTCGATCGCTCTTTGACTCAAAATTAACCCTTATACCCTAATGTGTTTGCAGTCTTTTCCTACTAAATTCGTTTAAAAGTCCGCTTTAAAAATTTCATCCCAAACTCAAATTTAAGTTTTGTCTTATTAAAACTTTTCTCTCATTTTCCTTTCTTTTGTTTTCTTTTCTTTCTAGTTACTTTTAATTGGTAACTTTAATTTATAAATTGAATACATTAGGGTTTCAAATCACCCTTCATTGATGTTTTCGTTATAAATATCCTGGATATTATAGTAAAGCAGTGAGAAAAGAACTCTGGAAGCAACTATGACTTACTGGAGCTCATTGTGTAGTTCACTTTGCCAGTTGGTATTACAATATTTGTTGTGACTTAATCTGTCATTGTTTGTGTATGAAGAATCACATATTGATGTGAAGACTCAAGAAGTAAAAGGGAAGGATGAGAAAATTGCAGAAAAGGAGAAGATCATTAAAGAGAAGTCGGATACTATAGCATCTTTGCGTAGCGAGATAGCTTCTCTCCAAGTGAGAAATTTTAATTTTTGACCTAACCATTTTTTTATTATGTCTTTACATTTTACCTGATATTAAACCAAAACAATTATGTTTCCATTGTCCAACAAGTTTTGGTTCTATTGTTTCTCAGAAAAAAGGGACATTCGATGCTGAAAAGCAGCTAGCAAAGGCCCACGCACGAGCCGGTGATCTAGAGAAGCAGGTTAGTTATGGTTAAAACAAGATTTTTACTTGTATACCACAGAACGTTCATTGCTAATGCGTTAATTTTTCACTGAAGGTGGAGAAGCTTGAAAAGGAAACAGAGATGAGGGCCAAGGAAAAACAGGTCTTAGAAACCCGGATAAATGAATCCGAGAAAAAGGTCCTTGAATTAAATTCGAAACTTGAGACTGTAAGTAGGTCCTCAACAAGTTCTAAATTGTTGCAGCTGAAACTTTGAGCTTTCATATCTTTTGTATTGTATATGTGGCATTGCAGTATTTACCTATAAAAAAATATACTGCATTAGACTATACTATATTTGTGCTTGCAATGGTCTAATTAGGAAGCTCATTCAGAGTTTCTATAGAGTCACGAGCATATATGTCGTTACGTGCAGCACCTAGGTAAGTAATCAAAGGAAATTTTTAAATAATAAGTATTCGCGTTCATTATCTATATATAAAGCATGAGGGCTTCACCTGTCTGGTGAAACCTTTTCCGCTACCCGTTTTGCCCCTCAGTTATAATGATTTTTACATATTTTATCCCACTTTATTTCCCTTCCTCTTTTATGTGTCAAATGTGTATATAGCTAACACAATATTGGAAAATTGCACGAAGTTTGGATCACAAAATTTGAGCATAATTTACCATAAAAAGTTGACAATATCTTTGCATTCATTGGGTGCATGCTAGTCTAATGTTTCAATCTATGTTGGACACAGAAGCATGCAACTTGGGACTTGGTAGGAGGATCCTTTGCTATGAACGTTTCATGTTCAAGTCATAGAATACTTGTTTCTTCTGTTCATAACAGAACTTGAATTTTTTACTTTTAGATGGAATGATGATCTTTAGGAGGGGTATAGGGATTTTTGCTAAATATCTGTTGCTGTGTTTTTTTTGCAGGTCCAAAAGAGTATTGATGAAAAAAAGGTCAAAATTCGTAAAACTGAACGCGCCCTTCAAGTTGCTGAAGTATGTTGGTAACATGGTGCTTGAAACTTCTTGTATACTATATATATATATATACACACACACACACACACACACACATATTATATAGGAAAAATGGAGCTGCACATCTAAGTTTCAAATATATAGAGTCTGCGACTGTAGAGTTAAGTCGCCCTACGTTGACTTAACTCTACAATCACAAACTCTGTACATTTGGAACTTGCACAGCTGTGCAGCTCCATTAACCCTATATATATATATATACACACTAAAATGGTGATCAAGTATCTGAACTTGAAATTTTATGCAGGAGGAACTGATGAAAGCAAAGTTTGAGGCCACTTCAAAAATCAAGGAGTTAACGGAGGTAGTACACCACTTGAACGGTCATTCATCTTAGATAAGAGTTTAGGGTCCAAACTCATTTATCCAGAGGGGAAAATTTGTATCAAGTTTAACTAATTTACAATTGACCATCAACTCATTGGCATCCTCATCAGAGAGAGTCCTAAAAAATGGAAGCTCCAAGATTTAGAATCACAATCACGGACAGTAAAATATGAAAAGAAAGAATTAGGCAACATTATTTTTAGATTAATCATGTGTTTTTCAAATGATGTAGTTAAGTACCCATACTATAATTGGTCCATCAATTTACAGGATTTACATCAAGATCATGGAAATTTGTAACACCAATTAGATTAACTCAGTCATGCCTTTCACGAGCTCAAGACCAATAGATATCTCCAGCCACTAGAACCAAAACTGACGCCTAATCCTTCTTGGAATAGTTGAAAGTTGAAACTAGTGACTATTGTGGCTATCACGCAAACAACACCCCATCCATTATCTTAAAAGAAGAAATAGTAAAAAAGAATCAGGGTCTGGTGTCTTACCAAAACTCTACCTCCTAAATAGCCCTACGAGTTTACTCCTCAAAGGCTCTGTCTAGCGCAACCTTTGCTCTGCCGAAATAGGAACACCAATCAAGCCCCTAAACCATGGGTCTCATCTCAGCCTCTTCCTCGTAAAGTCATAAATAAGTCCCAACATCCACAATCAAGAAAGGATTATGAATCACTTATCCGAAATCAAGGTTTAGCTCTGCAACAAAGTTCTGACTTTTCTTGCCAGTATAACCACCTTATGAAAAGCTTTGAATTGCAATCCCCATCATTAAGACTATCATATCCTTCTGGAAAAGAACCTCTACAAACTTAGTGAAGCTGAAGTCCTGGACCCAATTCCTCTTGCATATCCATCTTTTCAGCATCTCTTGAAGTAGTGTTCTTTCTAACTCTAGTGTTACCTGAAAACCTCTCTGCTCTACTTTTTCAACTAATCTTCAACTTCCTTGTGAACGCATGGCCTCTCTACCCATTACACTCGCATTCGACTTTCTCGATCCACAATGAGCATCAGTTTGCCGTCTTTGGTGCAGTTGGTCATTAAAGATTTTATCTCCTCAATTTTTTGGGAGAGTACTTTCTATGTTTTACCTAAATTCTAAATGAGACTTATCTTTGCTGCACTATAATTCACATTATTTTATGATTCATAATCAGGTTCATGGTGCATGGCTACCACCTTGGCTTGCAGTTCATTTATTTGGTTGTCAGGTAATATATTTGGAGCATTTAAAATATGTCCTTAGATACCAATTTTTGTCAGTTTTGACTTTATTGCTAACCTGCAGTCATATGTGGAGACACAGTGGAAAGAACATGGAAAGCCTGCTCTGGAAATAGCAATTCAGAAAGTATTTTCATTTTCATGTTTTCTGTTTTTTTGTTGTCTGTTTGTGCCAAGTGTCTTTGCATAGTGCCCGCGGGAGTTGTATTTCTACAATAGATGATTTAGTTCTTTAGGTTCTAGAGAAATCATTATCGTCTCCTTCAGAATGTCTTTTTATTTTTTTAATCTATTATTGTTTCAGTATTTTACTGAACATGCATTTCACTTTTGTCCAGGCTAAAGAGAAAAAGGGCCAGGCTGAGAAGTGGGCTGAACCCCATGTGGAAACAGTAAAAACTGTAAGATACTATGCATATGTTGTGCTTCTCATCTTTTGGTTTGAGATTGTTTCACATTATATAGGATACAGAGTTTGGGAACTTTGGGTGAAGTATATATCTTCCTTCTCTCATGTAATATTGCTTGAAGACTAATACCGTTGCCAATCAAGAGTTTTTATGCTTGTATGAAACCTTAATATGGTTCACTAATGCGACGTTTTTTTATAGGTTGTCATTTTATTCTATATTCGCTTAAAATAGACTAATGTTTTTTGGTCCATGAAATTGCAACTGCTTCAAAGTGACAAAAGATGCCTGGCTTGGTCCTTTTCCTCATGATGATAATTCCTCTTGATAGGACCCATTAATTAAAAAAATTTCCTTGATATGACCCATGCCTTGCATCCATACCAGTGCGTGCCTTATCACTGCCCATGAGTTTACCATGCTCTTGGTAGATCTCTTGCCAACAGTCCTTCCTCTTGTTCTTGATATGATCCACTTTTCAAATAACATCCTCTTGATATGATACATTTGTTGCATCCAAATTAGTGTTTACCTTATTATTGCCCATGAATTTGTGTCAATTTACCCTTGAACATGGTAGCCCTTGCCAATACTTCTTTCTGTTTGAGTTTCCCCAAGCACAACAAAACCTTAATTTGGTTCTTTCTCTTATCATTGGATAACATGGCTGACTGAACCTCCTCCATCTTACCTGTCGTTTTTCCATACAGCATTGTGATAACTGGGTTGTGATATGAATCAATAAGTGAGGTAAGAAGAATTAGGATTTATCTTCTTCCTCAATCTTCACATCAACCTTCTCAAGTTGATCCACCATACCATTAAACACATTAATATGCTCAATAATATTCCCTCCTGCTGCCATCATCAACCTCACATATATCGTTTGAGGTTTTGTGATCATGCTTTATTAACTTTGTTTCCTACAAACCAGTTGGAGTTTTCCCTTAGATAACATATTCGATAATGTTATCCACAAAATATTTTACTGATGCACATATTTTTTTTTGGAGTATAATAGTACTTGTGTTCAGGCACCATATCTTCTCAATCTTTATCACTCATTCTTTGATTCTCCTCCTTTCCATTCAATGGTGTTTGGCTGTTTGCCATTTTTATTGAACTAGGAGGTCCTTTACCCTCCTTTGCCATAGAGCAAATATTTCTTTACCATCACACAAACTTTTCTTAAATTTCCTGCCTTGGGTCCTTTTATCCACGCGACACTAATACCAGATTATTAGGGCATGAGCCCTCTCAAAGGCATGCGAAAAGCGATTATAACTGTCTGTGCATAGCTTTCCACTTCCCACAAAGTTATGGTAAGGAAATATAAAACAAGAAACAAGGAATATATTAAAAGAATACTAATAGGAGGCGAGCAATTTAGCATGGTTTGACAAATCTACATCCACCGAAGGATTCAACTTTACTAGACTTTGAAGATGTGGTATAATCAAAGGCAAAGTCTTTGTGTTTGTGTACCCAAATCCAGTCCCAGATCCCCTTGTACATCCTTTGTCAAGCCCCAACAAAGATCCTAGCCTTACTCAGTCCCTAGGATTTTCTTCACTCTCTTTTAATACGTTTATGTTTCAATTAAGACCCCAAAGACCGTGTTTATAGAACCTAAGATGGTAGATCCCATATCCTTAATGGAATAAGGAAAAATAAAACCATAGTGGAAAGGAAATACAAATCCTTTATGGAGAAGACTTCAAGTCAAATTACAACAATATTATTGTTAAAGTAGTATTTGAACAATATATATAACTAACTGTTATATTGCACAATACGTTGGCTTTGCATCATTTTGGTTTCTAAATGCCTCAGGGTGACTGTACCAAGTGCAATCATGTAGCTTTGAGCCTTAATTAAGGTGGAAGTTTACTTGGAATATTGGTGGATGGTTTAGTTTCTCCATTAGATTTCTGACTGACTGAAATATTTTTTGTTGTCCTTTTGTTTCTATCCTACTAATTGCAGAAATGGATCCCGGCCATCAAGGAACAGTGGATAGCTGTAACAACTTACGTCGAGCCTCATGTGCAGTCATTAACTACAAAATCTGTTGAGGTTTATGAGAAATCTAAGAGTGCTGTAAGTCTGCATATTATTAAAGTACAGGAAGTTTTGGATCCTTATTATCAGGTATATAATTTATATTATTCGATATAGTTGCTCACATGCTCTATTTACTGGCATCCTAAAGTGCACTTGATTTGATGGCAGGAAGTTAAGAAAGTTAGCAAGCCATACATTGACCAGGTTGCAGTGTAGCAAAACCCCATGTCGAAAAAAGTACAGGGTTCTTTGAAGCCATACACGAAAGAGGTGGTTCATGTTTATGGGAAGTTTCTTGAATCTGCAACTATGTATCATCAAAAGGTACAACATATTTGGTTGTGTTACTTCAATATTTTTATTTGAGATTTTGTTGCAGTGCTCAGAGAGGATTTTTAGGGATGGCTATTTATCTTTTTCCTTTTTTTTGTGAAATGGAACCTTTACTGGAATTTTTGTGTTCTACCTCTGTAGAGATTGGCGCTGCCTTTTTTGAGTGTTTTCCCCGTTCTGTTATAGGTGTGTAGACTAATTGCCAGCCGATGCTTGAATTATCTCTTCACACTTAGTAATTTTTCTTCATTAAAAAAACCTTAGCAGCTGAATTTTGGGAACCCTTTGAAAATTAAGATGATCTTAATACTCTTCTCTCTCTTCTCCTGTGAAATCATATGAGCCAGGTAGATTCCTTGAGCCTAACTCTGAGTTCAAATTTATTTTTCTGGTTGTTGACCTCTTTAACGGCGTACTGGTCATAGGAGACTGTCCGCATATCACATTTGTTACTCGCTTCTAAAATGACAGTCTTCGCTTGATATCATGCTTCACAAACTACAATGCAAACATATTAACTTGTAGCTCTTGAGTTTCAGTTATCTTTCATAATGTTGATGTCATACTCCATTCTATCCTATCAGAGTAGCTATATTTCATGGAGGTGCTCCTTTTCTTTAATAACTCATTTCATTTACAGTAGAATGATTAGAATAATGACATTATGCTTGACAGTTGCCTGGAAAGTGCCAAGAGAATCTGCTATATGAACATAGAAGCTTTGATACTTGTAATGTCCTCAAGATATTTTATATAGATGACACATTAGTAAATGATGTCTTTCTTAAAATTATGCTGCAATCTTCAATCATCGTTCATCAATAACTCACTCTCATCTGTCTTCTATATATGCCTTTGTGGTTGTTAACTGGAGCAAATGAAGAGGAGCACAACAGATAACATATACAAGTCGAAAGTCTAGGTTTGCAGTATAGGGGGAGACCAAGCGAGAAACAGCAGTATCAGAAAGATGCCCCAAGTATCTGCAGTCTAAGTGAGAATGAATGTAACTCCGACTGTCTTGCTTTCACTTCCAGACGGGCAAGGGGAGATTCTATTTAAGGAATGCACCAACGTGCAATAAGCGTCTTCAGCAGCAAGAAGTCTCTGCAAAGTAGAAGTAGACGAGATAGGGGCAGACCTTGATCCGGTTGATGTTATCGGAAAGGGTAAGAACAAAATCAGGTTTGGGTTAGCATTAAAGGTGGGATAGTTCCAGGTTTGAGCATCAATCATCAATGGGGTCATATCAAGTGAGTAAAGGCAGTTGTGACTTGTGATGACGAGTGAAGCGAGCCACTAGAACCAGTCCTGCATTCTAGTTCGCTGATGCAAGTAAAGTCGGTCTAAGAAATATTTACGGGTAAGACAAGACTCTAGTTTGAGGGCAAGTGAGGGAAGGTGAACAATGAATTCTACGTCAATACAATGAGTATAGCTTTGTGCTTATGCAAGGTCCTCCTATTTGGTCATTCTTCAGTGCCTCAGATGTATGCCTTCCCTAACGCTTTTGGGCTTGCAGGAAGGCTATTCGGAGTCAGCTCCTCATTCCCATTATAAAAAAGTCTCAATGAAGACTATGCTCGTCCGTGTATTTAGGACTCCCTTCGCTTTATTGCTATTAGCATATAGGCTCAATCAGTGTTGTTCGTATGGTACGCGGTACGCTACATAGTTAAAACGTGATACGCGAGAGTATCTTTATATAAGTTCTTATAGTTAGGATTTCTCTTAGAATCTAAATGTAATAAATCTAAGTTTTATAGAAAATTTTTAGTTGAATCAACAAATTGATTTTTTTATAAGCAAATTATTATAAATGTAATGTTTGAGCATTCAATACTACGTTATAATATTGTTATTTTGTGCAATTATATAGGTAAAACAATAAAGAAATTTTTAGGCTAAATTTAGAGTATTATGTAAGATTACCCTGTTTAGGTATGCAAGTACCAATACGTAGTTCACTAGGTCAATGAGAGTATCTGGTAACTCCAAGCTCAATTTATGGTGTCATTTAAACAAATTGTATTGTTCTTTGTTTTTTTACACTTCTATGTTTCTTGGTCATTGTTTAATTAGCAAAATGTTGGTGCTTAGGAATAGCTTATGCAGTAAAACGTTAACTTTTGGATTTCAATTTAAAAAAACATGCTATTTATTGGTTGGACTTCATGAACTATGAAACTGTGCAAGATTGCATACTGATGTTAAAATGTCAAAGTAGGAATGAATCTTAAACACAAGGTATTAGTATAGGATATTGTTATGAGCTAAATGAGCTATGCCTTATATTGTTACTTGTTTGTATAGGATATTGAAAGCTAAATGAAGTTTCCAAGCTTGAATTGTTGATGTTTTCTAGGGAATTTTTGTGGGAAATTTTAAACAGGTTGCAGGAATTGTGGATAGGAATTCGAAAATTACAGTTTCCAGGCATGGAATGGTTTGTTAGGTAGATTTGCTTAATGGAAAACTGCATGTCAATTTTTTAGCAGTTACAGAATTGAAAAAGGGGAATAATATAATAATAAATAGAAGCACACCCTAGAATCTATTGAAGCCCTTCTAAGAGTTTACATAAGGCGATCTTAATAAATTCTCAACATATAAGTACGAGTCCTGCTATACATTGCGAAAGTTTTTAATAATTATGATTGCGACGTATGTGCATACACGGGATATGTAGGAATTAAGAAGGGTCCTACTTTAATTTATTCTATTTTATCACATACACTTGCACGGTCGCAATTCACCTTCGTCAAATATTTGTCGACATGTATATCATTTTCCTATAGGTTCTCCAACTTTGCACCAGAATTTATTAATTAACTTGTAAATTTTCCTTCCAAGAGTTGGTTCTAATATGCATGTTTTTGTTTTCTTCGGACTGGTGGCATTCAAAACATTTGTTAGATTGAGATATGTTTTTTGCTTCCTGCTTATACTAGTAAACTATTGAGCTGTTAATATCTCAAAGAACGGTCTCATGTCTTTTGAAGGTTCAAGGTGCAGTGCAAGAATCTTTGAAAAAGCATGAGCTTACAAGAGCTCTAGCAACTAAAGAGTTGGTGTGGTTTGCGGTATGTATTTTTTGGGTCGTAGTTATGGCCTTATCTCTTGTTCTGTGACCACAGGAATACATTTTACCATTTCTAGTTTACATCCCATTACACTTCCAACTATTTTGATCTCTTTTTTTAGGCCTCTGCGTTGTTGGCTCTGCCCATCATCATTCTGTTTAGAATTTGTTCAATGATCTTCAGGTCAGTTTTTTCTATCTGCCTTTTAATTTTCTGTCTGCCTTTTAAGTTTTTCTCAGTTCCTGAAATTTTGCAATATTTTCCCAAAGGATCAGAAATTGGATGTGTATCGGTTGTCATTTTTATTCTCGTTTCTTACTAAGAAACTAATAGTTTATTTTTCTTTTATACACAATTGCAGTAAAAAAGCACAAAGACCCAATCGAAATGTTAATCCAAATCATTCGCGTCGAAAGGCTAAACGTGGACATCCGGAAAAGTAAATTTACAGAGTTTAAATCTCTCCCCATGCATATTTTAGGTATGTTAAAAATTTCAAATCAAACATTGAGTTTTCTGGAGATATTTCTATTTACTTAGATGATGGATTGATTCACGTGTATTAATTTTCACCGTCTTTACGTTCTTATATGTATGGAATCTGCATTCCTCAGATCATTTAGCATTATTACTATAATTTTTTTTGCAACCAACAATGCATTCAGTCTTTTCCACTTTATTTATATATTTTATTTATTATTTTTTTCCCTAGAGCTATGTTTAGTTATAAAGACTATTTCATGGGATTACAATCCTCGGTAATTGTATGCAATGTTTTATCCTTCAAATAGATAATCACGTGTTTGTTAGAGGGGGATTATTAAAATATGGGCATGTTTTTCATAAAATTATAAACCTAAGGTCATCTAACGAGGGGAGGTGATATTAGTATTCCTCTTCAGTATTACTATGTTATTCTAGTAGTAATATATAGTGCTAATTTAGTGCCAAATATAAGATAATTTATTAAAGGGCTAAAGTCCAGTCCCATCAAATAGTTGTTGCAAATAAACATAGTGTAGGACATTAGGAGTGCTCTGATTTTTTAATGGCTTTTACTAGTATCAATCGATTCAGTAAAACTATTAAACTCGAATGGTAGCCCTTGTTTATCCCCGGTAAGTGCTATTTACCGCCCATAAATGTGTACTTATAATCTTGGAACTTTTTGCACCATCAATTTTTTCATGTAAGAATCATGCTAGAACCTATGTACAGAATAAAGAAAACGAAAAAAAGGACACGTTCTCAAGTTTATCAGAAACATCTAATATTCGCTTGGGTTTATATTGAAACCTTGCAGCCTTTTCCCATTTGATGCTCCAAAAAAATTGTCACATGCATCACAGCTGGAGAAGTAGCACCAACCTTTATAACAGAATCCACCTTGGATAATGTGATTCAATCTAACATATTCCCACTTTTTTGATGCCTGCTTTCTTTTCACTTGGTCACAAAAATTTTTTGGGATGGAATTTAATTGCTTATGTGACAAGGATTCCGACATCTGTATATTGGGGTAAAGCCCGATTAAGACATGTTCCCTTAGCAGTTCTTCCACAAACTTGTATAATTCCTGGTTGCTTATTAGTGATCACTTTACCTAACCATAGTTTGGTGAAATCTGTTGCTCCAAGGAAATGTGATTGATATTTGCTTCTCTGATGTGCATTTACGTTTTATCTTGTCATGTATTTATCCCTATCTTGGTATGGTTAGAGGGTACTGCAAATAGGTTTACAGTTACAAGTAGCTACTATTTGTTACCAATTACACTGATTGGATTCAGGCTGCTTTTGTTTATTACTTTAATGTTGACTGTTGCTTGCCTGTATATACAACATATACGAGGGAATTGAGATTTATAGGGTCCATTTGAGTTTATCAAGTACCAAAATTGCAAATAAACTCTAATGATCATTCCAAATTTAAGAAACAAGTGGGAGCTGGGTGAGAAGATTACAATGAATGAGAAAAGACAGCAAAGACTCGCAAGAATATAGACAAGAATGATGTAATTAAGTGCATATGGGATTGGAAACTCAGAAGGACAATAGCGAAGACTAATCTTCAGCTTCTCTATTAAGTAATTTTTTAAAATTAAAGTCCAAAGAATAAAATCTAGAAACAGAAGTGTTATGAAGTAAGGCAAGACATAGCAGACATGAAAAGTGAAGGATAGATGCATCTAATATACAGATGTCGCGACCAATCCAAAATGTATGCTGAATATTGGAAATTGATATGTTACCAACTATAAAAAGTTGAGCTGTTAGAGAGAAGGCCTGGTGATGTGTATCACTATATAACCCATCTTACTTGCAAACCCTAGTTGCATGTGGAGAGAGAAACCAAGTTGCATCATGGTGCACAATCCAAACAGCGTTGAAGAACTTAAGGGGGGAAAATAACCCATGAACTCATGACCTTGCATAAACAAAGCTTTGATACCATGTTAAGTTATCAATTGCTTTGAAAGCTTTATTTGTTAGAGAGGAGACCATATTGTTAAAGTTGCACAATGGTGTGTGCCTAGGCCCAAGTCAAGGGAAGGTGAGGCGCACCTCTAGGGCCTTGTCTTGGATATAAGGTGAGGCGCACTAAAGTGTCGTGTACCTTTTGGGCTAGACCCTAGGCGCAAGGCTTATTGAAGTTTTCTAAAACAAGGTACCAAGTACTGTTTTCTTCATCTTCTTTTCTTTCCTTGTTTTTTCTTCTTTCCCCCCATGATTAAAAGTACGGCCAATATCAACATATATCAGTTGATACGTATCGGTATATGTAGTTGCCATTTAGTAACATATCGACAGTTGCTGATACTAGTGTCATGATACTGATACTTAAAGTTATCGTCCAATATTGGTATATACCAAAGATATTTACAATTTTTCATCAAGAAAATCTTTGCAAGTCCCATAACTATGTATAACAACTTATATAATATTACATGTGTTAAATGCGACTTTGTATGTATTTAATTTATTATTTTGCTTATTCTTATTTTCTAGTACTTTTTTCACTTACTTGTAGCAGTATATAGTGTTTTGTTGCTTATATCTTACCTAATATCGAGTCAAGAATTAACTGCTCAATATGACTTCCAGATACCGTGACTTTGAACTCTGTTTCCCATTTCTTCCCTATGTTTCTTCTTTTGCCTTTTCTAATCCTTTTTATTCTCTTTGTTTATTTTTTTCTTGCTCTGTTTCCCCTCTTTTTTCATCTATTTTCTTCTTTAAGGCTGTCCAAGCCCAGCCCAATCAAATATTGACGAGCCCAAGCTCGAGTTCAACCGAATTGGGTTTAAAATATGTTGTTTAAACTCAGCCCATATATGATCATGAGCTTTGGAACTATTTTTGGACAAGTCCAAATAAAAAATCATTAAAATTAATGAGCTAAAAATAAATAATAGAAAAAAAATTCAACTCATTATTTTTTTGATAAAAGAAGAAATTTTATTAATAGAAAAGAAATGATACAATAAAGGGAATAAGAAGTCCACCTCAAATGATTGAAAACAAAAATAAAAAAAGAGCACTTAGAAAAGTACAACCTTTCAATCTCTATACAAATCAGTCATATACCTCTAAAGGCCCCATAGAAGAAGCCCATAGAGAAGCAAGGAAAGTAATTCTATCTTTCAATAACTTAAAAGAAGAACAACTTTCTCTAAACAATATAGTATTACGCTCATTCCAAATTTCCCATAAAATGGGAAAAAAGGCACACTTTCATAAAATTTTGGCATCCCTCTTGTTTTCAAATTTTCGAAAATGAACTAGTATCATATCTTTCATTGAACTAGGACACACCCACTCCGACACTCGAAAGAGAGAGCTCCACAAGCCCTAAGCAACAGGACAATGCAAAAATAAATGAACATGAGTATCATTACTCTGCCTGCACATAAAACAAATGTGTGGAGATAGAACTTTGTAAGGCATAGATATCATTAGTATTTAATCTTTGTAAAACCAGAGACCACACAAATGCCTTGACTTTGGAAGGGACCTTGTCTTTAAATTTTCGAAGTCAAAGGAAATGGATTAGGAACAATTGACCAGTCAAAAAAGAGAAGTAGCTCTTACAAGAAAAAGTACCTGATGGATCTAAAGTCTAGATGCGCTTATCGGAGGAGGATAAATGAACTGAATATTTAAAAGTGTGAACTTCAAATTTACAAATAATTATAGTCATAATACATCTCCAGAATATTTAGATAAGATCAACTAAAGTGACAACATTTTTCATGGTCTTTTGCTCTTCTTCTAACAAATATTTCAACACCATTTTTCATTTCGAATGATCTAGTAGTTGCAACCAGGGGAAAAAAGCAAAATAAAAATAAACATGAGTTCAGATTCAATACAAAGAAAAACAAGAAAATAAAAATACTATAGTAAGGTTAAGAAAATAGATAACTTTAAAGAAAACATGGTGCTTAATTTTTAGTTGAAGAAACTGTATAAATATAAATTGAGTGTAAATATGTAATAAATAATATAATTAGTCTATATATTTACAAGTTTTTTAACACTATAATTCAGTTGGGCTTATAATGAGTTGAACGACCTATTGACCAAATTCGAGCCTAATTTCATTTCGGATTCAGCTCGACTAACTTTCAAGCGAGCTTTTAACATGCTGTATGATCGAGCGGGCTTGACTGGCCCAATTGACAGTCCTACCTAAAAGGGCTTTGTAGAGTCTCATAAGATTGAGACAGGCATATAAATGACTAGATTTTTGGAGACATATTTTCCTCCCGTTAAGAGGTTTTAGAATTTCATAAGATCGAGTATATAGGATTAAGGATGACTTGATTTTTGAGACCTAGTTTCAGTCTAGCGCTTGTACAGTTTAACTTTTAATAACGCATGGCAGACTTCTAAACTGCCTCAGGTTATTTATTTGTTTCAGTGCCTTGGCTCACGAGGGTCTCACTCTCATTCCACCAACTTATTATTTTCTATTTTTCTTGTTTTTTGGTACTTGTTGAATGTTTAAGTAAAATAACATAGTTTCCATGTAAGTGGCACGTAGATTTTGTGTGGCATGAAGATTTTGCTTCTTGCTCCTATAAAAGTCTTAGGGGCTGTTTGATAAGAGCTTAATGGCTCTGAATGATCCCATATGATCAGCTATTAAGACTGTTTGTTTGATTAAATGTTGATCTGATTGTTTTTGCTAGCGTCTGACCGAGTAAGATAGATTTATCTAGCTAATTCGCTCAACTGCCTGACTGAATGACATTTTACTATTATATCCCCACTAGTAATCACCAGTAAGAATTAACAAATATAGATCTGCCATCATCTACCGCCTTATAAAATCACGACACCGACAAGTTTACTACTGTTAACACCACCGTCACTTGTCACAAATTAAGATTAAAAAAGACACCATCCACCTCCACACCACCATCGTCAGATTAGAAAAATAAAAGAACAAAAAAAATCATTCACCACTACTCATCACCATGCATCGCCTCTCAAAAAACCAAACCTCACCACGCCTCAAAAAATTAATCACCACGCCACAAAATTAACAACCACCCAAAAAAAATTAGACCAAAAAAAAAGTAGGCTAGAAGGAAGAGATAAGGAAAAGGTAACGAAGAGAAGAGAGAGTTAGGTGAGAGGAAGAGATAAGGAAAAGGTAACTCCTTTGGGGAAGAGATAAATTATTAATTATTATTAGTTGTTGTTGAGGAAGAGATTAAGGAAATTATTATTATTATTATTATTATGTATGTGTTTTCTTTTTTTTAATTTTGCAACTTCCAAGAATATTCAATTCAGCATGGTTGAAATCTTAAAAAAAATATTCAATTCAATTTGTTTGAATTATTAAAATATTACATAAATTTATTAATTGTATTAAACTTATTGTTTAGTACGTTCATACTTATATACACTCAACATAGTTCAGAAGGGTAAAATAGTAAAAAATTATTGTTCAGATGTTTCATACAAATCAATTATCAAACAATTTTTTTCATTCAGATTCAGATTCAGATTCATTCAATTTTTATTAAACAGCCTCTTAGCCTAATCGTGTTTGTATGTCAGCTGAATTTAGATGTCTTCTCCATCTCTTGTAGGTGCAGTCCAGATTTTGGGTGGCATGAAGATTTTGCTTTTTGTTCCTATAAAAGCCCTAGCCTAATCATGTTTGTATGTCAGCTGAATTTAGATGTTTTCTCCATCTCTTGTAGGTGCAGTCCTGGTGGTGTTCTCAACAGGTTTTATTGGGGATTCAACGTTTATTTGTTTTTGAGCTCAGCTGTTGTTTCTAAAGTTCTTGTTTTTCTGTCTATTTTTATGGGCAGAATAGGAGATAAAGAAGAGGATTTAAATCTTTTTCCTAACAGAACAGTTCTAGACAGTCTTAATATTCTTGTATTGTGGCCAGTCTGTTATTTATATTAGGTTAACTTTTCAGTTTGTTTGTAAGCTTCCCAAAGTCGCTGAAAGTGCCATCTTCTCTAGTGTGTGATTAAACTATTTCGTTGTGCGACAATTGACGTTTCTCTGTTTTTTGAGTTCCTTTATTTATACACATTTGGGCAATATTTGTTTGCAATTATGTCACTATTATTTATACTAATTAAATATCTACAAGTATATTTTTTTTAATCCTTGAGTTAGTCATGTGATGACAATCTCATGGAATATTTTTTTACTCGAGGTTATTTGATACCTCATAATGAGGTACTATTTAATCTCATTTTCTTACTTGGTATTATACCCATAAATGATTTTAAAATTAAAATAATTCATGAGATTACTATTTTGTGATTAATTCAAGGATAAAAGAAGTACTGATAGGTACTTAACTAGTATAAATAAGTTAAAATAGTTACTACCATATAACATATTTGCAATATAGCCCTAAAGTATATAGGGAAATGGATGCAAATGTTGGTTTGGCAAAAGTATATAGGGAAAAGGACGCAAATGTTGGTTAGTGTCAAAAGATGGGTGTCATTGCTCCCACTGCATCAGCAAATATCACATCCTTTGAAACTAACACGGGAACAGAAACAGTAAAAAGAAGACGAAGGATGTTTTAAGCAAGTCATGCGTAAAGCTTCTCCTGCTTTGATTTCATATGCCCTCGGTTACCTAGTAATATTAAGGTACTTGATCCAGGATAAAAAGATTAAAAAAAAGAAGAATGAAGAGAAACATGGGGAAATTTAAAACCTAACACCATATTTGTAGGAAGGAAAAATAATTAAAATTTATCCAAATCTCATATTTGTGAGTTGTTTTTTTACGGGGAGAAGGAATGATTTGGAGGTAAAATTAATTTTATTTTGGCTCAAAACTTCCCTCTCAAAAGTGGGAGGATTTGGAGGGATGAAAAATGATAGGAAAATAAAATATTTTACATTACCAAAAATAACTTTTCAAAATAAATAATGTGACAATCTTATCCCTAATTATTATTACTCTCAATTTTTGAAAATACAATTTTTCTATTTTCCACAACGTGCCCCCCCTATATATATATATATATATATATATATATATATATATAAAAACATAAAAAAAAGGGTTGAACAACATAATTAAATAGCTAGACATTGTTAAATCATACATTTATTATATTTATATATAAGGGTAATATAGTAATAGTGTAGTTTAAAAATAAAATTATTTTCTCTTTCATTTCTTCTTCTAAACTCACAAACAAGAAAAATATAATAAATATTCTATCCATTCCTTTTCTTACTAAAACTCACAAACATGACAAGGATAAATTATAATCCCTTCCCACCCCTTTCTCCCTTCCCTTTCTATACTTTCCCGGGAAGAAAAAATAATTAAAATTTCTCTAAATCCATGTTTGTGAGTTTTTGTAGGGAGGAATAAAAGGGATTTGGAGGTAAAATTGATTTCATTTTTGGCTCAAAATTTTTCTCTTAAAAGTTGGAGGATTTGGAGGGATGGGAAAGAATGGCAAAGTGAAATATTTTATATTACCAAAAAATAACCTTGTAAAATAAATAATATGACAATCTTGTCTTTAATTATTATAACTTCAAAATTTTAAAAATACAAAATTTCACTTTTCCCCAACCTCTCGCCCTCCATCCCACCCGAACCCCGAACCCCACACATTCCGTCTTATAATAATATATATAAGTACAATGAATATATGTATAGAGTCCGGTTCCAGTTCAGACTATCGGATTTTAGTACCGTCCGGATTTTTTTTTTTTGTTTGTTTTTTTTAAACAATCAATTTTTTTTTAATATTTTATGGAACTGAAATTTTTTCATAATACAGTGTTTTTGGTGTGATTTAGATACATATAACAAAACATATCTGTACAGACTGTACATACATATTTTATTATATATGTCCAAATTACATCCAAAACACTGTATTATGAAAAAATTCCAGTTCCATAAAATATTAAATTTTATTTTAATTATTTAAAAAAAAACCAAAAATAAAATAAAATAGGGTCTGTATTTTAATCAGGTCCGAGAATCCGGACGTGATCCTCGTACTATATGTATGTATATTAAAAACAAAAGAAAAAGGGACTACCTAGTTGAGGCTGCTCAACGAGAATAGTCATCTTCACACCAAAATATAGAAACAGGGCCAAGCAAATCAGCTGGAACAAAAATATGTGCAGAACAAAAACTACGTTCAGTAAAACAACTTATATGAAAAACAACTTATATAATTATCTTCCAATTAAGAAAATAACTTATAATTAAAAACAACTTATAATATTTAATAAAACAACTTAAATAATTAAAACAACTTATTAAACCAACTTATAAGAAAAAATATTCCAATAAACAATTTATTAAAACGTAAATAAGAATATTAAAATAACTTATATAATTAAAACAACTTATTAAAACGTAAAAAAACGCAAAGGAATACATGGTTGACCCACCTCCCATCTACAGTATCATATCAGCCTATATATAGTCCATTATAAGTATCATTAATTTTCAGCTTATTATTTATTGGACATTTAAAACAAATATTTTTCAGCTTATATATTTGCCAAGTGTAACAACTTATTTGGTAATAGGTCAAAATAAGTTGGTTTAAAAAACCTGCTCAAACATGATACTTTAGGCGCCTAAAATAAGTTAGTAAGGTATAAGTTGTTTAAAGATATGTTACCACCAATAAATAAATAAATAAATAAATAAATAAACAAATAATACTAATTCCCAGTTTGGTTTTATCACTGAAAACTACACTTGACCAAACTTTCAAATATATATATATATATATATATATATGAGAAATGATCTATAGCAAGTATTTGCTATAGATAAAAATTGAGCAAATAGCATCATAACTGTTCATTCCAATAATCAAGGGCGCATATTAAAAAAGAGAATTGCTCGTCCGCCAATTTGTCTAGCGGACGTGTTTTAAGAATTTTTGAGACAAAATTGTAAATACACATAATAGATCAAATTTAGAGCATAGTGATAAAGGATAAACCATTAGTACCACTTTAGGTACCAGAATCGTCATCTTTTTCATCTACAGAGATGTACAAGTCTTTCACTTCTCTGTCTCTCTATTTTTCTTTCTCTTTCACCTCCCCTGTTTCAATCCTCTGTTCCGCCTAAAACTACTGTTTTTTCCAATACCCAGATCGCATATTCTCATTTTCTTGCGTTTTCTGAATTACCCAATTCAGATTACATTTTGGTTCGTCCTAAATTTGTTTCTTTGTTTTTTCTTGAAGGTTTGATTTATGTTTATGTTTTTTTATTTTTAAATCAATTTACGCAATTGAGTTTTGTTGTGTGAGTTGAATGCCAATGAGGATTGAGAAGACATCAAGTGTGCGAAAAGGTAAGCACTCTTGGGAGTCAGGAAAGGGCCGTGAAAGCGTAAAAGGTTGTCTCCTGCCTGTTCTCAGATAATACTTGTAAGGAAGTGTTCGCGAATTGTGGCCATGAGATTGTCCCTTGTCGGAAAAAAAAAATCGAACTACTCAAGGTTGTTTTGGGTATGTTATTACTTTATCTGTTATGAGTCTCAATTGTAAAATTTGCAAACACTAGCGATGTATTTTGTGTATAAAATACGTCCGCTAGACGAATTGGCGGATGGGCCTTATAATTTTTCAGCCTCCGCTAGACGAACTGGCGGACGGGCAATTCCCTTTTTTAATCTGCGCCCTTTATTATTGGAATGAACGGTTATGATACTATTTACCCAATTTTCATTCATAGCAAATACTTGCTATGGATCATTTCCCTATATATATGTGTGTGTGTGTGTGTGTGCGTGTGTGTGTGGGAGCTGTCGTTGACACTCCTAAATTAACCTCACTTTCACTCCACAATTTACAATAATTAGCAAAGTAGCAAGTAAGGATCGATCCCACAGAGAGTAAAGTTGTTTTAGAATTATTCTACTATTTTAACAGAAAATAAAGATGGGGTTTTGAAAATTATTTTTAAACAAAGAGAACAAGAATTAACGATAAAATTAACCAAATATGTAAAACTTCAGTTCTGCAGTTCAGTTTCACCAAGTACAACAATCAATTAATCAAGTAATTATTATTTCTCCTTCAATGAAATTATTAGCCCTAGATAACAATAAGCTCTGCTATCCGAAATTCTCCTTAGATTATCACTGTATGAAACAAGCTCTCCACCAGATTCTAACTAGCATATAACCTAGAATAAGCTCTCTAGATTTAATATGATAGAAACATTAAGAAATAGAAAATTAGGCTAATCCAAGCAACAAACACATAAGCTCGATTTATTTAACTTGTTTTCTAATAATCTTAGCAATAAACAAAAGTTTGTCCACAATTATTATTACCAAGTTGCTACTTGTGATGAAGAGAGATATCAATTACACGTAATACCAATCTTAATCTAGCATATGATAATGATCAAATTAACTCAATTGGCCATATTAAATTAATTAGATCAATTAGCATGCAATCAATGAAAACAGATTATCGTAAGAAATTTCACACAAGAAGGAATAAATAATAATACTCAATTAATTAATTACTTGTAACAAGGATTCACCTCCCTTTAGAACCCAATAAAAAGAACTAGCCTGACATGCTCTTGAGCCTTCACTCCAATAGAGGATACTTGAATGTTGAATATTGAATGAATAAAACCTTGACTCTCATCCTCTATTTATAGTGCTAGACAAAGTCCTAAATCCTATAGGATGTAGAAATCCAAATCCTAAAAGGATTTACAAATCATAACTAGTTTCAATAAAGAAATAGAATTCAA
The DNA here is from genome assembly GCA_020205605.1 of Panax ginseng. Classification (NCBI taxonomy): domain Eukaryota; kingdom Viridiplantae; phylum Streptophyta; class Magnoliopsida; order Apiales; family Araliaceae; genus Panax; species Panax ginseng. The sequence goes on from CM035144.1 coordinate 45,926,412, forward strand.
TTTGGAAATAAATCTTAGTCTAAAGGAAATCCTAAAGCTAATAGAAATATCAATCCAATTCCATGTAGAAGTCTACCAAAATCTGCATTTAGAAACTTTCCAAAAATCCAAGATTTCTTGATTTTCCCGCTCAAATTCGCTGGGGTGAATTTTCATTTCCTGCTGCGACGTCCTTTGGTAAAACGAGCATAACTTTTGATCTAGGAGGAGTTACGGGGCCTGCTACCTATCAAAACGAAGATATCGACGAGATCTACAACTTTCATTCTTTGAGAATAGACAGAATCGCTCTACATCAAGGTCGAAATCGGCCTCCAAGTGACTGTTGTGTAAATTACAACTTCCAAACTTTGAGGTTCAACGTTCGTTTAGTAAAAATATCATAACTTTTTCATATGAACTCCGATTGGGACGATTCAAGATGTTCCGGAAAGCTAAAGAAGAGCTCTACAATAAAATTCAAGTCCCAAGCTAAGAACATGCATCCAACTTAATGCTAAAAATTCTGCAATTTTCTCTTTTCCTCATTTCACTCCAATTCTTTCTCAAATCATTAAATACCTTAATAAGCTCATATACCCATGAAACATGCAATAAAACTAAATATAATGGAATCAAAATAAATGAATAATATGCACTCATCAAATTCCCCACACTTAGCCTTTTACACGTCCTCGTAAAAACCAAAAGTTTGATTTCCAAAAAATTCTATTCAACCATAGTGTCAAAAGATTTCAAGATACAAATAATGACTATCAACACTAAATTTGCGTAAATCTAATCAACGCCTTATCAATTAACTCACAATTACCAACTTTACCATTTCACCAATGAATTTCATTAAATCAAATTGTAGCCACATAAGTAACTTTCCCAAAATCATCATACTTACTCAACTTAGTTACCATGGAGCAAAAACCATGCACACTGACTCATAACCAAGAACAAATTTTTCTCGCTTTTTAATTTTTTCATAGAACCTTCTTTTTAGCACAGATGAATGTATTTTCATGCTTCTTCTTCTTTTTTTTTTCGTATTTTTTTTTTCTTGACATGTGCAATGTCTCCTTTTCTTAGGCTTTTCAGAGTTACCCATTAGCGAACTTTCCACCAACGACTCCCAAACCAGATGATCTTAGGGCGCTAGGTGTAGAGACACCCCTATGGGCTTACTTATTCAAGTAACAAAGGCCACAAAAGTCGACTAGTCAAGTCGCTTTTATCCATCGCACTTTTCAAATAAGTGAATACTGGATGCTTCCCGAGGCTTAGATACCAGCTTATTTCATGCATAACATTGAAAGCATATTTTTAATTTTTTTTTTTTTTTTTTTCATTCATCATTATTTCACATGGTTCTCAGAATAACATAAGCAAGTTAAATGAGTTCTTAAGTCGTGAAATCAAAGGCACATAGACAACTCCACAAATAACTTAGCCAAATAAACATGCTTCTCATATTCAAGTACTCATGTATCACAAATTCAATTCAAATCAATTACTATGGATCATGGCTTAGTTGTCATCATTCATTAACAAATTAAGCATCAACAGATTCTGAATTTTAGCATTAATTTTCAATCTTTGACTTTAACCTTCGAACACATAAGCAAATAGAACCATGGAACCCAAGTTTTTAGTTTTTTTTTTTTTATCAACTTTCCATCAAAATTGGATTATTATTCCTACATAAAATAAAACCTAAATCTTCCCCCCACACTCAAACCTTACATTGTCCCCAATGTAAAAAAATCATGCAAAGAAGAAAATACTACTAGCAAACATGCAATAAAAACAAAAAAAATAAAAAATAAAGGGATAGAAAAATCAAATCTGAGATCTTGAGTTGCCTCCCAAGTAGCTGTCCGTGTTTAATGTCTTTGGCTCGACGTCATGCCTCTCTTCTCAACTTTCATATATCGGATCGTCTAGCTCCACCATCTCAATATTTTCCACCTGATGCCCCTCATAGAAAGGCTTTAATCTATGTCCATTCACCTTAAAGATCTTGTTTGTGCTTCTAAGCTTTGAATCTCAACTCGCACCATGAGGAAACACATTAATGATAACAAAAGGACCAACCCATCTAGATCTTAATTTACTCGAAATAACTTAAGCCGAGAATGATATAGCAAAAAACTTTTTGTCCCACAAGAAAGGTTTTCCCGCTGTCTGCTTATCATGAAAAGCTTTGGTCTTTTCCTTGTAAATCTTTGAACTTTCATAGGCTTCATTCCTCAATTCTTCTAACTCTTGTAATCGCAATTTCTGTGTACTCAAATTGCTTCCAAACTCATGTTGCCTCGCTTGATTGCCCAAAAAGCCCTATGCTCCAATTCAATGTAAGTGGCATGATTTTCCAAACACAATCTCATATGGTGACATCCCAATAGGTGTTTTGTACGCTGCTCTATAGGCCCAAATTGCATCATCTAATCTCGGACTCCAATCTTTTCTCGCTTTCGGGTTGACTACCTTCTCCAAATGGATTTTATCTCTCGGTTAGACACCTCGACTTGACCATTACTCTGCGGATGGTAGGATGTAGAAACCTTATGCGTAACATTGTATTTCTTGAACAAAGCCGCTAACACCTCAAGGCAAAAGTGGGTTCCATGATCACTAATGATGGCTCGTGGTGTTCCAAACTCGACAAAGATGTTAGTCCTAACAAAATCAAAACAACTTTAGAATCGTCGACCCTAGTGGATTTAGCTTCCACCCATTTTGAGACATAATCAATGACCAAAAGAATATATAAATTCCCAAAAGATGAAGGAAAAGGTCCCATAAAATCTATACCCCAAACATCAAAAATTTCAACAACTAATATAGGAGTTTGGGGCATTTGATTTCGTTGAGAAATATTCCCCGCCCTTTGAAATTAACACATGTTTTACAAAATAGATATGAATCTTTAAAAGCGATGGCCAATAAAAACTACTTTCCAAAACTTTATTAGCGCTTCTTTTTGGACCAAAATGTCCTCCACAAGCATGAGAATGACAAAAGAAAGAATAGGTTGAAATTCACCGTTAGGCACACAATCGCCTAACTATCCGGGTCAAGACAAAATTTCCATAAATATGGATCATCCCAAACATAGTGTCTAGCATCACTTTTTAACTTTTCCTTTTGGGGTTTGGAAAATTCTTTAGGAAAATGTGCACCTACCAAATAATTTACCAAATCTGCATACCAAGGAATCTCAGCATGGATGGAAAGTAACTGCTCATCCGGGAAAGAATCATGTAACGGTAGCTCCTCCTCATCTCTCAATAACCTACTCAAGTGATCCGCTACTAAGTTGTCCGCACCTTTCTTATCCTTGATCTCTAAGTCGAATTCTTGTAGTAGCAGAATCCATCGAATAATCCTTGGTTTAGAATCTTTCTTAGTGAGCAAATACCTGAGAGCAGCATGGTCAGAATAAACTATAACTTTAGTACCAAGCAAATAAGATCGAAATTTATCTAAAGCAAAAACCGCAGATAAAAGTTCTTTTTCAATTGTGGAATAGTTTATCTGAGCCTCATTCAAAGTCCTAGAAGCATAGTAGATGGCATGAAACGGCTTTGTCAATCCTTTGTCCCAAAACAAAGACCTCATCGCATATAGTTGCTTGCATCACACATGATCTCAAATGGCAACTTCCAATTTGGCGGTTGAATGACGTGAGCGAAGTTAATAATTTCTTTAAAGTATCAAACGCCTCCTTGCATTCATCATCAAACCGAAAGTCCACATCTTTTTACAAAGAACTTACATAAGGGTAATGCCATCTTGAGAAGTCCTTGATAAATCTTCGATAAAATCTCGCATGACCAAGAAAAAGAAAATCTCCCGCGACGTTGATTGACGGGTAAGGCAAAGCAGATATAACATCTATCTTAGCTTTATCAACTTCAAGACCTTTAGATGACACAACATGACCAAGTACTATTCCCTTGTTCTACCATGAAATGACATTTTTCCCAATTTAAAACAAGATTAGTTTCCATGCATCTATCTAGAACACGATTTAAATTATCTAAGCATGCATCCAAAGAATCTCCATGAATTGTGAAATCATCCATAAAACCTCGATGCATTCTTCTAAAAGATCCGAAAAAAATGCTTACCATGCATCGTTGAAAAGTACCGGGCATTACACAATCCAAAAAGACATCCGTCGATAGGCAAAAAGTACCAAAGGGACATGTGAATGTGGTCTTCTCTTGGTCCTCGGGTGCAATCACAATCTGGTTATATCCTGAAAAACCATCTAGAAAACAATAATAAGTGTGCCTAGCTAATCTCTCCAACATTTGATCAATAAAAGGAAGAGGAAAGTGATCTTTTCTTGTTACAGCATTCAATTTTCTATAATCTATACACACTCTCCACCCTGTTTGCATTCGTGTGGGCACCAACTCATTATCATCGTTCTTGACAACGGTGATTCCGGATTTCTTTGGGACTACTCCTTGCCGGACTCACCCATTGACTATCGGAGATGGGATAGATGATACCAAGATCGAAAGCGCTTTGAGCACTTCTTTTTTCACCACCTCCATCATGGGTGGATTCAATCTCCTTTGCGCATCTCTTGTAGGCTTAGCTCCATCCTCTAACAATATCCGATGCATGCACATGCCAGGACTAATACCCTTGATATCCGCTATTGTCCAACCAAAAACTGTAACATGGTCCCTTAGGACTCTCATCAATTTTTCTTCCTGCACCTTGGTTAGATTACTAGCAATAATTACAGGCAAAGTGTCATTAGTCCCCAAATATGCATATTTCAAATGAGCAGGTAATTGTTTCAATTCTAGAGTTGGGGCTTGTACAATAGAAGGTAATAACTTTTGATGAGAAACAGGAAATTGAATAGAATATACCGTTGACTTATTTGAAAATTTTGGCAATGAATGTAATGCAGCTACATTCTCTTTCAATTCCTGGGTTTGCGCAATCTCTTCTTCCCTGTCCATGTACAAACTGTTGTTGATTGCAATTTCCAAATTGTCCCTATGTAGTTGTTCAAAAGCTCTATGCACCAAGGAGTCTCTCACATCGATAACAAAAACTTGTCCTATATCACTAGGGTACCTCATGGCATCATAGATGTTAAACTGAATTTTCTCACCATCAAACTCCATAGTCAAGGTCCCATTATGCACATCAATCATGGTTCTTGCTGTTTTTAGGAAGGGTCTTCCTAACAAGATGTGGGAAGGATTTGGTGATGTATCATCTTCCATATTTTTTAAAGGGCCTAGATTTAAGGAAGCATAAACAGATAAAGGCATAACATTAATTGAAGCTCCTAAATCTAGCATGGCTTTTTCAAATCTGGTGTTTCCTATTTTGCATGGGATTGTGAACATTCCTGGATCTTTACATTTAGGAGGCATTTTTCTTTGAAGAACAGCAGATACATTTTCTCCAACTGTGACTCTTTCATCATTTTGCAATTTTCTTTTATTAGTGCATAATTCTTTTAAAAATTTAGCATACCGTGGTACTTGTTTAATTGCATCAAGAAGAGGGATGTTCACTTCTACTTTTCTAAAAGTTTCCAAAATTTCTTTTTCTTTTTCATTGTTCTTTGAAGTTTTAGAAATTCTGGAAGGAAAGGGAAGAGGAATGTTTTTAAGCTGATTAGGAGGTTTAGGTTGTACCTTGGATTTTTCTGTTCCCTCCTTAGCTGCTTCCTTCTTGAACTCTACGGGGGTCGGTGGTGTATCCAACTGTGTTCCATTCCGTAAAGTTATGGCACTTGCATTCTCCCTTGGGTTGACTACTGTTTGAGATGGTAATTTTCCTGAGCCTCTAGATTCCAATATCCCCACAGTTGTAGCCAGTTGTCCTACTTGGTTCCTCAAATCTTGAACCGAAGTTTTTGTCTCTTGCTGAAACTGCTGTGTCTGATTCATGAACTGTTGTGTCTGTCCCATGAATGCTTTGAACATATCCTCCAATGATGTTCCAGTAGGTGCAGGGACTACTTGCTTCGGTTGATATTGAGGTTGGGTTGGTTGGAAGCCCTGCTGCCTAGGTGGAAATGCAGGTGGTGCCGCTTGCTTGCTCCCATAACTCAGACTTGGATGATCCCTCCATCCTGGGTTATATGTGTTTGAGTACGGATCATACTTTTTCTGAGGTGGTGGCTGATAATTTCCCATTGCATTAGCTTGTTGCATGCACCTCGCCATCTTGTAATGTTGGGCATTCATCTCAGATTGTGATTTGGTTGTAGACATATTCCACAAACCTTTGCAATTGGCAATTGACCAGAAGCTAATTGTCTAACCATAGCGATTAATTCAAATTTGTTGACCATAATCACAAGTGCTTACCTCGCTTACCCTTCTTCGGTGCATGATTTGTTCTAGTGCCATATTGTTGTGAGTTTGTTTGCCATGTTTGCAATTAAATTCCTTGCCGCCTCCTGGGTCTTGTCAAATAGTGCTCCTCCGCTAGTTTGCGTCGATCATGATTCTATCCATCGGTACCAACCCTTCGTAAATATTTGGATCGTGTGTTGTTCATCTATTTGATGCGGTGGATACCGGAACAAAGTTTTTTGAATCTTTCCCAATACTCGTATAATGTCTCCCCAATCGAATTGTCTAATCCTGCAGATCTCCTTCCTTATGTTGGCTACTCTTGAGGTTTGGAAAGTATTTCTCCAAGAATAGTTGCTTCATGTCATTCCAAGATCAGTATTGAACCCGAGGGTAGGTAGTACAACCAATCCTTTGCCAAATCTGCTAGGGGAGAATGGGAATGCTCTCGACTTTGATTTGTTCTTCTGATGATTCCGTTTGGTTTCATAGTAGAGCACACCACATGAAATTCCTTCAGATGTTTGTAGGGGTCTTCACCTGTAAGACCACGAAAAGTAGGCAGTAAATGGATTAGTCCAGATTTAAGTTCAAATGCAGCATCTAAATTAGGATATTCAATGCACAGAGGTTGTTGATTTAAATTAGGAGTTGCCAACTCCCTGAGAGTTCTATTGTTGTTTGGAATCGCCATCTCTTCTTCTTTGTCGGATTCGTTGGATAATAATTCCAAAGCTAAGTTGAGGCCTGGTGATGATGCAGAAGCCTCGTCTATATATGCAGAAGACTGTTGAACTTTAAGTTTTTCCTTCTTTAGCCTCCTTGCAGTTTTCTCAATCTCTGGATCAAAATCTAATATAGTAGCTTTGAGAAGATCGAGTCATAAAACAAAAAACAAAACAAATAATAGAATAAAAACAAAACGCCATAAATTACTCCCCTGAATCTGCGCGCAAAAATTGGGGAGTCATCGTTGACACTCCTAAATTAACCTCACTTTCACTCCACAATTTACAATAATTAAAGACAAGAAAAGTAAGGATCGATCCCACGAGAGTAAAGTTGTTTTAGAATTATTCTACTATTTTAACAGAAAATAAAGATGGGGTTTTGAAAATTATTTTTAAACTAAGAGAACAAGAATTAACGATAAAATTAACCAAATATGTAAAACTTCAGTTCTGCAGTTCAGTTTCACCAAGTACAACAATCAATTAATCAAGTAATTATTATTTCTCCTTCAATGAAATTATTAGCCCTAGATAACAATAAGCTCTGCTATCCGAAATTCTCCTTAGATTATCACTGTATGAAACAAGCTCTCCACCAGATTCTAACTAGCATATAACCTAGAATAAGCTCTCTAGATTTAATATGATAGAAACATTAAGAAATAGAAAATTAGGCTAATCCAAGCAACAAACACATAAGCTCGATTTATTTAACTTGTTTTCTAATAATCTTAGCAATAAACAAAAGTTTGTCCACAATTATTATTACCAAGTTGCTACTTGTGATGAAGAGAGATATCAATTACACGTAATACCAATCTTAATCTAGCATATGATAATGATCAAATTAACTCAATTGGCCATATTAAATTAATTAGATCAATTAGCATGCAATCAATGAAAACAGATTATCAGAAGAAATTTCACACAAGAAGGAATAAATAATAATACTCAATTAATTAATTACTTGTAACAAGGATTCACCTCCCTTTAGAACTGAATAAAAAGAACTAGCATGACATGCTCTTGAGCCTTCACTCCAATAGAGGATACTTGAATGTTGAATATTGAATGAATAAAACCTTGACTCTCATCCTCTATTTATAGTGCTAGACAAAGTCCTAAATCCTATAGGATGTAGAAATCCAAATCCTAAAAGGATTTACAAATCATAACTAGTTTCCATAAAGAAATAGAATTCAATTTGGAAATAAATATTAGTCTAAAGGAAATCCTAAAGCTAATAGAAATATCAATCCAATTCCATGTAGAAGTCTACCAAAATCAGCATTTAGAAACTTTCCAAAAATCCAAGATTTCTTGATTTTCCCGCTCAAATTCAGCCGGGTGAATTTTCATTTCCTCTTCATGACGTCCTTTGGTAAAACGAGCATAACTTTTGATCTAGGAGGAGTTACGGGGCCTGCTATCTATCAAAACGAAGATATCGACGAGATCTACAACTTTCATTCTTTGAGAATAGACAGAATCGCTCTGCATCAAGGTCGAAATCGGCCTCCAAGTGACTGTTGTGTAAATTACAACTTCCAAACTTTGAGGTTCAACGTTCGTTTAGTAAAAATATCATAACTTTTTCATATGAACTCCGATTGGGACGATTCAAGATGTTCCGGAAAGCTAAAGAAGAGCTCTACAATAAAATTCAAGTCCTAAGCTAAGAACATGCATCCAACTTAATGCTAAAAATTCTGCAATTTTCTCTTTTTCCTCATTTCAGCTCCAATTCTTCCTGAAATCATTAAATACCTTAATAAGCTCATATACCCATGAAACATGCAATAAAACTAAATATAATGGAATCAAAATAAATGAATAATATGCACTCATCAGTGTGTGTAACAAAGCAAAAAAATAAACAAACAAACAAAATAATTCTAATAGATAGACATTATTATTAAATCATATCATTTCTTATATTTATATATGTATGAGTAATATAGTAATAGTGTAGTTTAAAAATAAGAATCCTTTCCCTTCTCTTCCCTACTTCTAAACTTACAAACAAGGGAAAATTTAATTAAAATCTCATCCCATCCCTTCCTTTTTAAAACTCACAAACATGATAAAGAAAATTTATAATCCATTCACATCCATTTCCCTCCTATACAAATGCAGTGTAAGTTCTCCGTCTGTGAAGACGCATTTTTTTTCTAGATTAGGATCCCTTTTTGCTACTCTTATTCTTTATGCTGTGTTTGTGAGTTTGAAGGGATGAGAAGGAAAAGTATAGGAGGGAAAATGATGGGAAAAAAATTATAGTTTTCTCGTCATATTTGTGAAAAGAAGGGAATGAGTGATATTTTTATTATATTTTTCTTGTTTGTGAGTGTTAGCATTATCTATATTAGGAAGTTACAAATCAGCTATTGTAAATAGCATTAGGCAGTTACAAATCAACCATTGTAAATAGCATTAGTTGTTTGCTATTATTTAGCCTTCACTCTAGTCTAATCAGTTACGAATGAAGTGTATATAATTGTACCCTTTGTAATTGTAAAAGGGAAGCAAAACCATTTTCTTATATGGTATCAAAGCCTAAAGTCGAGAACAAATTCTCGCCACCGCCCAGCCCCTTTTTTTTTTTTTTTTTTCTTCTCCTCTGTTTTTCCATCCTTCTTTCTTGTCCTCAATGGCTGACCACCAAAAATTCCACCCTGCTTTAGCAGCTAGCAATGTCAGAACCTTCATCCCAATCACTCTTGAAATGGAAAAGGGCCTATACACTTCTTGGGCGGAGCTCTTTAAAATCCATTGCCGCGCATACCAAGTTCTTGATCACATCATCCCCCCACATCCAATTCGACGGACAAAGAAACGGAGAAAACCGAAGCGACCTCCACCATCCATAAACTCCAACCTCGTTCCGTACCGTGTGTTTTCCTAGGCTATCCCCAAAATCATAGAGGTTACAAGTGTTATGATATCTCAAATCGCAAGATAATCTTTTCCCGTCATGTTGTTTTCGATGAGTCAACATTCCCGTTTGCTCATCTACACACCTCAACTACCACGTCCTATAAGTTCTTGGAAGATGGCCTCAATCCAATTCTACAACACCATACAAATCAACCCCTTGCTCCTCCTCAAGACAATCAGCCGCACCCCCCTTTGAGCCCAACACGAACAAGTCCCACATCCAGCCGATTATCTCCACTCGCCTACACCTCGCCAAATACCATCATGCCCACTCTCACCCGACCACTCATGCCCACCCAATCCAAATGACTCAACCACGGACCATTTCCACTCGAAGCATGCACGATATGTTTCGCCCGAAACGTCAATATAACTTGACCTCATCTACCACTCCGTCCCCCCTACCCAAAAATCCCAAGACAGCCCTGTCCGACTCAAATTGGTACGCTGCCATGCAAGATGAATTTAGTGCACTTATTAAAAATAAGACGTGGGAGTTGGTGCCACGTCCACCTAATATTAATGTTATTCGCTCTATGTGAATTTTTCGACATAAAAAGAAATCTGACGGTTCTTTTGAGCGATACAAAGCTCGTCTTGTTGGTGATGGCAGGTCTCAACAGGTAGGCGTGGATTGTGATGAAACCTTTAGTCCGGTCGTGAAACCGGCTACTATTCGGACGGTTCTAAGCATTGCTCTTTCCAAGTCTTGGTCCATTCACCAGTTGGATGTTAAGAATGCTTTCTTACATGGACAACTTCATGAAACGGTGTACATGTATCAACCACTGGGTTTTAGAGATTCAACTCATCCGGATCACGTATGCTTGTTAAAGAAATCTCTCTATGGTTTAAAACAAGCCCCGCGTGCTTGGTATCAATGGTTTGCCGAATTTGTCTCAACACTTGGTTTCTCACATAGCAAATCTGATCATTCTCTCTTTATCTACCAACGAGGTCATGATATGGCGTATATACTACTATATGTGGACGATATCATTCTCACAGCTTCGTCACTCACACTTCGCCAATCTATCATGTCAAGTCTTGCATCAGAATTCGCTATGAAGGACTTGGGTCCTTTGAGTTACTTCTTGGGAATCACCGTCACTCGCAACGCAACAAGTCTCTTCCTCAATCAACAAAAATATGCGGAAGAAATTATTGCTCGCACAGGAATGACTACTTGCAAACCAATAGCAACTCCAGTTGACACCAAAATCAAACTAAACGCCAACTCTGGCCTTCCATACGAAGATCCCACACTTTATCGAAGCTTAGCAGGGGCTATTCAATATCTCACCTTCACTAGGCCCGATATATCTTATGTGGTCCAACAAGTTTGCTTACACATGCACGATCCTCGAGTCGAACACATGACAGCCTTGAAACGCATACTACGTTACATAAGTCACACTCGCATACGACATTAAACTCTCAAAGTCGCCAATATCCAACCTCCTATCTTACACGGATGCAGATTGGGGCGGATGTCCCGACACGAGACGTTCAACTTCCGGTTACTGTGTGTTTCTCGGCGACAATTTAATCTCTTGGTCCTTTAAACCAAGAACCGCTCTATCTCGATCAATTACCGAGGCCGGTCATGCGGTGTTGCTAATGTTGTTCTTTGAATCTTGTTGGATACGCAACTTACTTTTGGAATTACGTCCGGTCTCCAAAGCAACACTCGTATATTGTGACAATGTAAGTGCAATTTACCTCTCCGGAAACCCCGTTCAACATCAACGCACCAAACATGTTGAAATGGATATACACTTTGTTCGTGAAAAAGTTGCTCGTGGACAAGTTCGAGTTCATCACGTTTCGTCTCGTTATCAAATAGCTGATATATTCACTAAAGGACTTCCGCGCGTACTTTTTAATGACTTTCGAGACAGTCTCAACGTCCAAAAACCTCCCGTTTCGACTGCGGGGGAGTGTTAGCATTATCTATATTAGGCAGTTACAAATCAGCTATTGTAAATAGCATTAGGCAGTTACAAATCAACCATTGTAAATAGCATTAGTTGTTTGCTATTATTTAGCCTTCACTCTAGCCTAATCAGTTACGAATGAAGTGTATATAAATGTACCCTTTGTAATTGTAAAAGGGAAGCAAAACCATTTTCTTATAGTGAGTTTAGAAAGAGGGATGAGAAGGGGAAAATAATTTTATTTTTAAACTACTCTATTGCTATATTACCCTTATATATAAATATAATAGATGTATAACTTAACATTGTCTAGCTATTGAATTATTTTGTTCACTCTTTTTTTATGTTCATATATATATATATATATATGGGAAATGATCCATAATATTTATTTGCTATGGATCAAAGTTTGACAAATACAATCCTAACCTTCCATTTAAATAAGCAACGGGGAGGATAAAAAATCTGGGATGTCCGTCCGCTAGATGTACTAGCGGACACAATTAAATAATTTTCTATACCATTACACCCCAAACACGTCAAGTTAGCAAACAAAAAATTCACTAAAACAGCTGCAAAACAGCAGCACAACAAAATTTACTAAAACAGGGGCAAAACAGCAACACAGCCCCAAGTAAAACATCCAGGCGATCGAGATATTACTAATGTGTTCTAGAACTGTGAATCAAAATATTACTAATGTGTTCTAGAACTGCGCAATACTACAATTTCTCTAGTTTTGCTCTATGTTTATTTATGATGCAGATTTACTATTTGAAAAAATGCAACGAGCAGAATAACTTGTATTCCTTGTATTCTCTGCCCTAAAATTATAGTCTGCTTGTATGGTATTAACATCCCTTTCAAATATTTCTTTTACTTTCTATGTATTTTGATGGTAATTTGGATTTCATTACAGTTGAAGCATGGTGGCTCTATTCTTGCAAAATGGAAGAAAGTCAATTTTAACAGATTTTATACTAACAGATTACTAAATATTAATTTTGAGGCTTGTTAGTATTTTTGAATAATTTACAAATTGCTTAATTAAAAATATTTATTTATTTATAAATAATATTTTAGTAATGGATTATTTAGTTTATTTACCATATAATTGAAAATTTAATTATGAGTTGGCTGATTGTTTTTTAAAAAATAAGTTGTTATTAAAACATGAACATGAGCTGCTGGTTGTTTTTAAAAACATAAGCTGTTATTAAAACATGAACACAAGTTGCTGGTAGTTTTTAAAAACGGCTATTTTTAAAAACATAAATTATTATTAAAACATGAACATAAATTGTTGGCTATTTTAAAAACATGAACATAAGTGCTGGAAGTAGTCCGTTAGTCATTCTAGCGGACCAGTTAAAAAGTAAAAATTAATTTTAAACCAGTCCGCTAGTATAACTAGCGGACGGCGTGGTCTGATTTTAAATCCCATGCGTTGCTATTTGATTTGAAAGGTTAGGATGTTATTTGCCAAATTTTGATCCATAGCAAATAAATATTATGGATCATTGCCCTATATATATATATATATATATATATATATATATATATATATATTAACTCTAATTATATTTAAATAAATAAAAATTATTTATTATTATAAAGTATAGGTTCAATGAAGCATAAATAAAGTATTTATTATTTAACAATAAAGTGATAAATAAAATATTTATTATTTAAAAAGTAACCTGAAACATATATATTATTTGTTACAAAGTATGTATATGTCTGACTGTATATATATATAGGTATATACTGTTTTACCTATGTCTTATAGTATATATGTTACAAAGTATTTATGTCTTACAGTATATATATATATATATATATATATATATATATATATATATATATATATATATATATGTGTGTGTGTGTGTGTGTGTGTGTGTGTGTGTGTGTGTGTGTGTGTGAACTTAACGAAACTTTTGTAATTAATTTTTAAATATTTATTAAATTAAATAAATATTTATTAATTTGTTTATTGTGTTACATTAATTAAATTAATGAGGAATAATTTTATAATTCAAAGTGTAAATTTAATTGAGATAATAAAATTAAAAGACTTGTTAAATAATTTTAATGTTATTCTAATTAATTTAATAATTAATTAGAAATTTAATGATTATTAATAATTAATAAATGAGAATTTTAATTATGTCATGTGATTTAATAGGTAATTTTGCCTTTTATTTAATTAAATTTAAATAATATTATTTGATTAATTAAAATGTGACAAATAAACTATATAATAAACAAGTTAATTAAAATAATGAGAAAATGAGTCTTTTATGAACATACCAAACATGGCCTAAGGAACAAGGGAGCAGTTAAGGTCCCGTTGTGCTTAACTACTGCCCATGATTCCACTGGTTATATTACGCATTCAATTCTTTATTCTTTTAGTCTGTAAAGCTCAAACACAGAGAGAAAAGAGAGAGATTTGAGAGAATAGTGAGATTGAATATATGATATTGTGTGTTCATAACACGTTATATATATGATTTATATGTGCTTTAGAGTAATCAAATCCATGTAATTGTGTTTTATTGAAATTTTGTAGTTCACAGAGTAAGAACATATGAATATGGCTTAAAAGTATGAAAATTTATGTTTAAATTGCATATTAATCGGTAAATTGATGGATGATCATGTTTATGCATGTAAAAATGAAAAGAACGAAACTTGTGTGGACCGATTTGGTTGAAAAACGTGTTCGTAGTAGTTGATTTCGTTAAGAATGTCAAAAATAGAGTTTTTCACAAAAAACATCAAAATTATGGCTTTAAATCTTGTTGTTTATGTGACTTAAGTTGTTAAAAGCATGCTAAGAATGTTATAAAATGTTTCTGTTAAGTTTATAGTTTATGGGTAATATTGAATTCGTTGTTTGTGTGAAGTTTTGGCCTAAATTAGTCCTGCTACGTGTTCTTCATAACCGCTAAATGCGAAGCTGCTATAAGCGGTTTGCTGCTTGCCGTTTAGCGAGAGCTTGTTTGTCTTTTCTTGCAATACTACGACTCACGTGTGTAGGTCTCGAAGATAAATGGCGCTTCTTCTAACGCCGAGTCGAGCTACAAACCTTGCCACAGGGCTTAACAAATGTGAGCTATATTGCCTGTTCTCGAGCAATGGGCGTCTTTGCGGCGATGATGAGGGATTTATATCTGCGAATTAGATCCTCTATGGCTTAAGAAGCTGCATGTTCTCCGTTATTTATTTAGCTTATATATATATTTTGTTATTATTTTGCTTAATCTTTATATTGCAGGGCTTATTAGTTCATTTCCAGCTTTAAGGGGCAAAAATGTCAAAATTTACACACTAGCGCTGCAGCGCGCCCTCCGGGTCAGTGATGATGTCAATTTGGCACTGTAGCGCCCTAGTTCCTTTATAAACTGGCACTGCAGCGCGAGCTCCTGTCTTTTTGTGTTGACGTGGTACTGGAGCGCCGTTCCAAGCCTTACTCTTCGGGTTGCAGCGCCACCTCCGGTGCCCAGGCAAAGACTTGGTATTAATGACCTAAAAGCTGAGAATTGATTATCAGATAACAGAAGCTGTAGCCACCATTTATTACAGAGCAATAGATTATGAGTTTTTTAGTTTATTTAGTTTAGAAGAGAAAGAAGCTGACCCTCAAGGAAGAAAAGTACATTGCATCCTCTATAACTCAGACTCTACACGGAGAAGAGAAGACTTGGAGCCAAAAAACTTCATAAAAGGAGTTTTCTTCATCCAAAATTTTCATTCATTAGTGTATTATTGAGCATGTGGAACACTTTGAAAATGTGTATTAGTACCATAGTTATGAACTAATTCCATTTCTAGGATTGCAATGTAACATATTGTTTAGCTTAATTAAGTTTCTATCCTATTTATATTAATGAATCATTTTGGAATGAGTTGTTGTATTTCATGCTTATTGATTAATTGCTTGACAAAGAAATTAATATTAATATTAATGGATATTGAAAAATGGATATTAATATCTAACCTTTAAATACAAGAACACTTGTTATGACCATGCCTATCGGAATGTGTGCATAAATTGCTTAATAGGATAGACATATCTCTATTTGCTTTGTGTAGCCCTTGAGATTAAGCTTAATGACCCTAGTCTAATTATTTTCACCATAGAAATATTGTGATTCATCTAGCTAGGGATGTGCATTTGAATTTCGAAAGAGGCTTATGTGTAATTACTATTCTCGGTTGACCATTCCTTTGATTCGTTTGTAATGTGGAGAGTTAGGATATTAGGTGACGTATTAGGGGAATTTTAATCCTAGCTAGACTTCCTTGTACAACTCAATATCTTATTTCTATAATTTTTAATCATATAGTTTAACACACCATCTCCAATTAGTTGTTTAGATAAGACAATACTGAACCAATTTTAGTATTTGACTAGCACCTAACACTTTGTCCTCGTGGGTACGACACTAAACTTATCATATATTACTTGTTGACCGCGTATACTTGCACGTATTTTATCGGTTGCGAAATTGACCAACAAGTTTTTGGCGCCGTTGTCGGGGACTTAGTATTATTTGTTTATCAATATTAACACTAAGTCAATACGATCTTAATTTTTGATATATCTATTTAATCTTCTTCTCAGGTAGGCTCAACTGTGTATGCCACCTCGAAGGGGTCGGAATATAATACCTCTCAATCCCGAAGTAGATAGAACATTCAGACGTCTACGAAGAGAGAAAGCTCAGGACATACCTACTCCTGTTATTATGGTTGAGGAGATTCAAAAGTCCTTAAGGCAGTATGCCATGCCCCATATCGCAGATTTACAAGCGAGCATTCTTAGGCCCGCGATCCAATCTAACAACTTCGAGATCAAGACGGGCACAATTTAAATGATCCAAAATAATGTTCAGTTTGGGGGGTTGTCAAATGATGACCCGAATGATCATTTGATCAATTTCTTGGAGATCTGCGATACGTTTAAATGTAACGAAGTGTCTGACGATGCCATCAGACTCCGACTGTTCCCATTCACTTTGAGGGACAAGGCCAAGAGTTGGCTGCATTCACTTCCGCCAGGCTTCATCACCACATGGGCTGACTTGGCTCAAAAGTTCGTGGCAAAGTTCTTTCTGCCCGCTAAAACAGCTAGGCTCAGGCATGACATTACATCCTTCGTCCAATTTGACTTCGAGTCGTTGTATGACTCATGGGAACGATTCAAGGATCTACTGAGAAGATGTCCCCACCATGGATTTCCAGAATGGCTTCCCATTTAGACATTTTATAATGGGTTATCGGGTCTACTCGTTCGAGTATAGATGCTGCATCTGGTGGGGCCTTCATGTCAAAGCATCATGCATAAGGATATGACTTGGTGGAAACAATGGCGGCCAATAATTATCAATGGCCAAATGATAGGCAATCTCCTAAGAGAGTAGTAGGGGTATATGAGGTTGACTCAGTCATGGCATTAGCTGCTCAGGTTGCAGCGCAAGCCAAAAGGCTTGACACTATGGTAGTGCAAGCAGTGCAAAATGTTCAAAGTGTCACAGTGCCGTGTGAACTGTGTGCAGGAAGCCACCCAACTGATCAGTGCACCATAAGCCCTGAATCAGTCCAATTTGTTTCAAACTATGGGTGACATCAAAATGCAAATCTTCCTACTCACTATCATCTGGGATTGAAAAATCATCCAAACTTCTCCTGGGGCAACACCAATAGATCAAGCACAACCATCTACCACCAGGCCTAATTTTTCAAACCTTCCGGGTTTCCAAGCTCAAAATCAGTACCACCAACAACCATAGAGTTCTCAGAATCAGTACCACCAACCACCACAGAGTTCTTACCAACCCCCACCTTAACAGGAAAGAAAACCTAGTTTGTAAGATCTCCTTTCATGATATATTACATGTAGACACTCGAAATTTCATTTTCCTGTTACTAACTATGCAGGAGGACAAAAGCATCTTTTCATACTCCAGAGATAACCCTGGAGGACCATAACATCAGTTTCAACCCCAGAGATAACCCGGGATATCCAGTTTCCAACCCTGGAGATAACCCTGGGAGGTCAAGACAACCTCAGAGATAACCCTGAGGACATTCAGAGTTAACCCCAGGCTAATCTTAGAGATAACCCTGGGAAACGACTGCTACAATTACGCCAAAGCCGGAAACAACCCTAGGAGGGGCAAAATGGTCATTTTGCCCACTTAATCTAAACTCAAATCAAATCAACTCATTTCAACTCAAAGTGCTTCAAAATAAGTCCCACAAGAACCATATCTTAACTTCTGAGCGCAAATTACGCAAAATAGCTTAATGGACTGCCTGACGGAGACCCAGAAATGCTATTTTGGTCATGGACCCATCTTCCTGGAATCAAAAAGGGCAAATCCTATGTCATTGCATGGCTCTCGAAAAGATATTTCTGGAATGGTATGGCACGCTTCCATCGGATGCCCGGATTGAAAGTTATGAAGGTTTGAGCGGATAACGTGTTGCACGAGTGCACGTACTTCGAGAAGGTGGGACCCGCAGAGCCCGGGGCACCCCGGCATTCTATGTAGACCCATGATCATCACGGTTTAGACTCATGGCTCCCCCTCTATAAATAGAGGACTTGGGGTGGCCATTTTAAGAAGAGAAAAGGCGAGGAAGCCTTGTCCATTTTACTCTATACACCCTATAAATTGAGTGCTTTCTTTTTTCAAATACTTGTGAGATCGTGTTTTGCTACATTTAACCGGTGGAAACCGAGTATTCATTCATTATTAAAAGCTATCTGAAGTCTTCTTGGCAGTCCACTATAAGACATCTCAAATTTCTTAAGCATTTTCTCACTTCAATCCACACATACTTATTCACGTTAAGAGTCGTGTTATGTGTGTATGTCCGGATTATCGATCCATGGCTTTTACTGCTTATATATATATATACCTATATATATATTATTATCAAACTTTGCTTCGATTGAGTCCGAATATAATATTCAGAGCGTTTACTGCTTATATATATATATATAAGTATACATCCGGAGCCTGGATATACATCCGGAGCGTTTACTGCTTTTGTATATATATAAATACTTATATATATATATATATATATATATATACTCATTATCATCAAACTTTGTTTGATTGAGCCTGGATATACATCTGGTCCGTTTACCGCGCTTATATATATATATATATATATATATTATCGAACTCTGTTCGATTGAGCCCGTGTGATATCTCAAAAGCGTTTACATCTTTTGTATATATATTTATATTTCACATGTTCGGAGATCACTACATTGGCCATTTATCGCTATATATATATATATATATATATATATATATATATATATATATATATATATATATATATATATATATATATACTTTACCGACTACTGTTAGTTAGCTTTGCCTAAATCTGGCTATTTCTCACTTTAACCGATTCATAGTGACTAAACTGGAACCGTTAAAGCTGGAATGCTTAGATTTATTTAAATTTAGTTCGTTTTCTAGCTTTTGTATATATTGCTTCATCATGTGAGCCTAGGAATCATGTGATCACATATTCAGTTTATGAATATAGATTCTATTCTCGTGATGGACATTTTCAGCTGCAACTAGCTTGTAAATTATTCACGGTGTCTGAATTTCTTTAGATGACTTTCATGCGCACAAGGAGTTCAACATTGCTATGTATCTTATTTTCTCAAAGATGCTTTGCATCTTGAAAATAATAAAAGCAATCAAGCCAAACACATAACAAAATGGAAGTATCAAAGGCCTCAATTACTATTGAGCACAAGGGTTTGAAAAACCTATTTTACAAAATATCACTGCCATATCTAGTTAAAACTGAACTTTTATACGAAAGTCAAACCCTTTGTATATAGGTGCAAACGAGGTATAAAACTACTTCCAGACAACTACACGTATACCTACACATACACATTTAGATAAAAGTTTAAATTAAAAAGTGGCGGTAACCGTGTTATCACGAATGTCGAGGGGTGCTTAACACCTTCCCTCCTCATAATCAAGCCCCCGGACTCTAACGAATTTTGGTTTTGTAGACCAGTCAAATAGTGTCACATCATTAGGCCTATGTGCAAACCATTTCTCGATTGAGTTGGTGCAACCATTTAAAAATACCAACCGGCGACTCTTACAGTCAAATTGTCGACATATACATGTCGGACCTTTTTAAACTTATTTTTTCAAACAAATCTCACCTAACATGAGAACACCAAAAGACAAGAATAGAAAGGGACAAATAAAAATCCCGACGTCGATAGGTGGTGACTTTGCTGGGGACATCTAGTAAGAGGGCTTGAGCTGCTATTAAAATCATTTCAAAACTTTTATCTGCTTATGTGTAGATGTTGCATTTACATTTAAATGAATATGTACTAATGCATTTATTTACTGCACTTAGTGCTTCGCGCCATATCTACCTGTGATATTAGTGCTTCGTACATGTCATCATTTCTATACGGTGAGATGCGATGCATGTGAATGTATGTTGTGTGGTCCCTCCACCAGGAGGCTATCCCATCGGTGTTTGATTACTGGACTCGTAGGGAGACTAATTCCAACGAGGCTCAGGAAAGGCACCACCCAGATTCGTTCCAGTTGAAAGACCGGATTAACTTTCCGTCGAGTAAATTGCGATGATCTGGGAACCTTCATGCCAAAAGTCGCGAGAGTAGCCCCAAAATAGGTATACATCACCCATTCTGAGTCGCCAAATACATGGTACAAAGTACAAATACAAACTTAAATATACAACATGAGCTGTGAGTTTTAATACAAATAATGTCTTCTAGACAGTATTCAAACTCAAAATAGGTCCTCAATACATTTATTATCACACTACTTCACAGAATACTGAGGACTACTAATGCAAACATTTGGACCGTCACTCCATTCCCCGACTAGTCCCAGCTATATTCTCATTTCCTAAAGAAAACAATGAAAGCAAAGGGTGAGCTCAACTAGCCCAGTAAGAAATATTATGACTAAGATAATGCAGAATAAATTATCGTTAGCCTTCAACAGTGTTAAATTGATAAAATACAATAAACATAAAGTTTAATTGCAGCGGAACAAGCAATCCATTAGAAGAGTCGAATAGAGCATGACATCTACTATCTTCTATGATTTAAAAGAATTTATCATCAATTTTATTACTGAGACTCAGCTTAATAAATAATCCACATCATCGAATCACCCTTGCACTACGACTAATGATATTCATTAGTATCACGACCACAAATTATTCATGCACTACATGCCAAGGATATTCATGTTTTCACCGATGGTCATGATCATGCCAACAACTGTCCATCAATGCACTACGGGCCAATGAGGACTTTTACCACATCATTTGTAACATTACGGTCATGATTATACCGAATAATCCCTGGTCATAATCATACCAAGTCCATCTATGCACTACAGGCCACAAATGACTTTCAACATAATATAAGCATGAGGATGATGACAATGATATAAGAATTCAATTAAAAGAAAGCAAAGGATAAATTTTTAAAGATTTATAATTTAATTTATCCAGAATTCAATAATGTCCAAATTGTCAACATGACACTGCTTTGTGGAGTAAAATTCAAGAATAATATTGTATCAAAAATGATTTGGACCGAAAACAAATCAATTTTTATCATGAATAGTACTTTAGGTGAATAATACTCGAGTGAATAGTACCCCATGAATAGTACTTCATGAATAGTAACCCGTGAATAGTACTCTGACATGAAAAAGTTAAAAACTTATCAAGAATGCTCAGAATAATATTTTCATGAAAAGATACTGGATGAAACACAAATTTTAAGGATATTCTACTAATTTCATGGAGTATAGAGTATGGAAGAAAATATTACTTACATACTACAGAGTATGGAAGAAAATATTATTTCAAGCGAATATTGAACAAAAATAACATCCCTTACCTTGAAAAGAAGAGTATTCCAACTGGTATAGCGGGGATATTCTTGAAGAAAACTTTCACTATTTTCTACGCTCAAAGCTTTCTAAAACTCGAAAGAAATACGCTCAATATTATAGAAGAAGAATTCTCTGATTCTGGTGTGATTTTCAATTCTAACTAAGCATCCTATTTATAGGAGAATGGAAGGGGTACTGTTTAAGAAAAATCACGGATGCAACAGTTTTAAACTTCACGGACGCCTTCAACGAATTCTTAAACGTCTGATTTTAAAAATAATAATAATATAAAATTCAAGTAAAACAAATAACTTTATATATAATATAATATATTCTATTTTTTCATAAAAAACAAAACTTATTATAATATAAATATAATAATAATAATATTACTTCCCCCTCCCACGCTTCTTTACTCCCTCCCCCCTTTCTCGATTAGCATTTCATATATATATATATATATATATATATATATAAGACAAAATTTATAATATATATATATATATATATATATATATATATATATATATATATATATATATATATATATATAAAATTATATGTAACTCCTCCGTGACTTCTTTTTCCCTTTCCCCAGTGCAACTTTCTTTTTTCTTCCGTGTGGGCCCTACATGTGGCCCTAATTTTATTATAAAAAAATACTAAATAACTTTATACCGATTATTTTGAAAAATGGGTAAATGGGGGGGGGTCCAAATAATAAGCCAATTTACAACAAATAAAAATTCCCTCAATATTTTTAACAACTTTTATTCATCATTATTATAATTCACAATATTTAACAACCAGATCGTTCCCAAGAAAGAGGGGGCTGTCCAATAAGGATTTCTCCCTATTGGCGCGTAATTAGGTGACCAAACTTCTCCTCGACAGAACTTTTTAGGCATTGTCAATATTACAAATAATAATATGAATAACTGTATCGTCTCAATTATTGATTTAATAATATATAAAATATCGACAATAATTGAATCAAATAACGTGAGATACTATGCAGCAATTACTGTAGCAATAATTGAACAAAACTAAGTGACTTCTCACGTCAGCATCAATAATCAATATCGTGTGCTACTATGCAATCACGCGTATTATTGTACTTTTAACACCGGTTATTTCAACAGTTAACGGTAAAACTTTCGCCTTTATTTTTATAAAAAGATATTTCTGTCGTTTTCTAACTCCGATAATAATTCTGTTGTGGTATCCACCAATAATTGTGCCGTCGTACGAATATTCCCTGTTAAAATGAATATTCTCCGACCAATCGAATATAATATAACAACTTGCGTACTTTGCAAAATTTATAAATATTACCCACAACTATAACATTATATCAAATTCACTCCTTAATATTCAAAAATGATATTTATAGAAAATTCATTTTTATTCATAAAAGTTGGGATCTTACAACCTCCCCTTCTTATGAAATTTTGCCCTCGAAATTAGGGTACGTACCTGGTATGTTGAAGAGGTGAGGATACCTTGATTTCATTTCAGATTCTAACTCCCAGGTCATTTCCTCAACATCGTGGTTCCACCATAAAATTTTGACTTGAGGTATAACCTTGGAGCGTAGAATATGTTCCTTTTTATCCAAAATTTTAACAGGAACCTCTTCATACGTTAAATCTTCCGCTATTTTGTCCGGTTCTAACTCAATAATGTGGTTCGGGTCTTCCACATATTTACGTAACATGGATATGTGAAAAATGTTATGAACACGAGACATACTTAGCGGTAAAGCGAGTCTATAGGCCACAGTTCCTACTCGGTCAAGGATTTCAAATGGGCCAATGAATCGAGGATTGAGCTCTTCTCTCTTTCAAAATCTCATAACTCCCTTCCATGGAGCAACACGTAACAACACATGTTCTCCAACATTGAATTCTATGTCCTTCCGATGAAGATCAACATAACTCTTTTGATGATCTTGTGAGGTTTTTATACGTTGCCGGATCATTTGAATCTTTTCCGTAGTCATGCGTACCAATTCCGGTCCCAACAACGTTGTTTCACCCACCTTGTCCTAGCATACTGAAGAATGACACTTTCTTCCATACAACGCCTCAAATGGAGCCATGTCGATACTTGCTTGATAACTGTTGTTGTAGGAAAATTCCACCAATGGTAAGAACTTGTCCCAACTTCCTTTGAAGTTAAGGACACATAGTCTTAATAGATCCTCAAGAGTTTGAATAGTCCTCTCCGACTGTCCGTCCGTTTGAGGATGATACGCCGAACTAAATCGTAAATCCGTGCCCATAACTTTTTGCAAACTAACCCAAAATTGTGATGTGAATCTTGGGTCTCGATCAGAAACTATGGATATTGGCATACCATGCAATCTTACAATCTCGTTTATGTACATACGAGCAAGACGTTTAAGTGTATAATGTAAGACCCCAACTTATTATGAATAAACTTAAATTTTCTCTATTTATTATCTTGAAATAATAAGGAGTTAATTTGATATAATACTTTGGTTATGGGTGAAATGTGCAAATTTTACAAAATAAGCAAGTGGTTATAAAATATTCATTTTTATCAGAGAATATTCGTTTGGTCGTGGAATATTCTTGTTGTCGGGGAATATTCAATTTACAAATATGCAGCCCATTCGTGGGCCTCATAAATGTAATAACTGCTTGGATGAAGAAAATGACATATTTGAGTTTTTATAAATAACGACATAGTTATTACTGCTTAACACTTGTTGGAATACTCGATGGTTAAAATACGATGTACGCGTGGGTTGCATAAAGAAGACACCAGATTGTACAGTATTTTTGAATTGTTGATTCTTACATAAGAAAGCACTACTCAATAATTGTTACAGTAATTACTGTTCAATATTTTATTTTATTGATTCAATAATTGCTGCGTTGATATTTTATATTATTGTTGTTTTAATAATTATCACTGCACAGTATTTTTCATTATCAGATCAATAATTCATATTATTTGAATAATATTATTTGATAGCATTATTGGCAATGTCTAGAGAGTTCTGTCTATGGAGAGGTTTGGTCACCTAATTGTGCGCGAGTAAGGATAAATCCTTATTGGAAAGCCCCCTCTTTCCTAGGAACGACCTGATTGTCATTATTGTGATTCTGTAATATTATTTGTGAATAATTAATTATTGATTTATATGATAAGGAAATATTTATTTTATGTGGATATCAATAATGGATTTATTTATGTGGTTATAAATGATGGAATTAATGTTAAGGTGTTTTATCAGTATTTTGTCAGAATGGAGGTATTAAAGATCGAATTAGTGTTCTTAAAGCTCTATTGCGTGAGTTATAATTTTTAATCCGACCGTTGGATCATTGTGATTTTTGGATATGTTATACATATATAAGTTGAGTATATATCCACAAATTTTGAACCGTTAAAATGAACGTATGATTTGTTATGAATTTTAAGAGGTGACTGATTCAGAAATTAGGTTTATAAATGATTTTTGGTCGAAAATTCTAGAATGAGTGGGCCCCACTTATGGTTGGTGAAGAAATGTGCTGATTTTTTTTTAAATGTGGTGGGTGGCAATAGTAGCAGGTCAAGTCTGCTACGGCGTGCTAGCATTTTCCTATAAATAGGGTACTTAGGTTAGAATTGAAAATCACACCAGAAACATAAGCTTTCTCTCTTTATCTCTCTATATTATCGAGCGTATTTTGTGAGTATTTAGATACTTTGAGAGTTGCTATTCAGGACAAGTTTCATTCAAAGATCACATCCGACCTTTCATTTCAAGCAATCTTTTTTCTTTGAGGTAAGGGATGTTATTTTCTTCTTAAATGATATTATCTTCTTCAATATCATTATGCTGAGATATTGTTATGAAGTTTATTGTGGAATTTCTACCTTTTTATGTCAGGGTTACTATTCACGTATACGACACTATTCACGTATACGACACTATTCACGAATACGACACTATTCACCAAAAAATAAAATTTTCTCTTTTTCGTCCCAGATGTCTTTTATGGTTACTATCTTTGATTGTATCCATGTTTTGATCTTTATTTTTGAATTCTACTTCACACTTGGTTATTAGGGAGTATTATTGAATTTGGATAAATCGAAATACGAATCCCTAATATTTGTTCTTCCTCGTCTCAATCAATTCGCTTTCTCTAAAATGTTTTTCATCATCCTCACCCCTTAATGGTGATACTTGATGAATATCTTTGGCTCAGAAAGTGCAAAGATGAATGATTACTCGATGAATATCTTTGGCCCAGTAGTGCAAAGATGAACATGTGTTGAGATGAACATGACCAACTGGTGATACAAATGAATATCTTTGGCCCGTAGTTCAAAGATGTATATTGATTGATGTTATAGGGATAAAATATTGATGATGGACTTTTAAATTCATAGATGATAGTAGATTTCATTCTCTACTTAACTCTTCTAATGAATTGTTGTTTCACCGCAGCTTGTTGATCTAAAACTTGTTGTCTATTATATTCTATCGATTTTTCCTCGTTGAAGACTAAGGATAATTTGTTGTCTATTATCTTAGTCATAATATTCTTTATCGGGCTAGTTGAGCTCACCCTTTTCCTTTTTGTTCCATTTTTCTTCTCGTAAGCGAGAACATAGCGGAAAGTAGTAAAAGGTGTGGAATGATGGTTCTAGATGAGTTGTTTAGCGATCCTCACTATTTTGTAAAATAGTGTGTCAATGAATTATAATGAGGACTTTATTCTGGTGTGGATATTGTCTGAAGACAATATTTGTATTTAAACTCACAGATGTGTTGTCGTATTTTTTACGACAATTGTGATAATAAAGTTGTACTTGTTTTTTACGTATCCATATATTTGGCGACTTCGTAATGGGTGATGTATACTTATTTTGGGGGCCACGGTTGGTATCGAGCTTAGGATATGGTTTCAAGCGGAGATCTGGAATAAAACTAGGAGGGAGAGACGAGTAAATCTTTAGCTAGTGTGTCCTACCTAAGCTTATTTGTTGGTCAGTCATAATATAGGGATATTATATGATATATTAATTTATTTAAATTAACCCCTGTTTTATGGCAGTTTTTAAGAATGGAAGCTGAGAACGTTAACAATGGAGTCTTCTAGACTGTGGAACAACCTTTGATTACCAACCAAGAGAATGTGCACCAGGAAGGCAATATTCCTCTTGTAAACAACACTACTGAGCAAACAATGAATGATGCGATGTTTAGAAGCTTTTTGCAGTTCATGCAAAATCAGACCAGGGGGACTCGTGTACAAAATATGGGTGGAAATGATAGCAACGCGCGGTTTGTCATAGCCAAGCAGTTCAAGGAGTTAGGACCACCAGATTTCTGGGGAAAGCCCGATCCGATTAAGGCGAAAACATGGGTTAAGCAAATTACCAAGATATTCGATGTCTTGGGTTGCACGGAGGAACAGAAGGTTCCATTCGCCACCTTTATGTTCCGTGGTGAGGCGACATTGGTGGGAATCAGGAAGCATACCCACCAAACCACCGACTCAACATGTCTTGGAAAAATTTTAGAATCGCTCAATGACAAGTACTTTCCCGAAAGTATTCACATATGAAGGAGGTAAAGTTTATTAGACCGAATGTAAACAACATGACGGTGTCCCAGTACGAGGCGAAGTTCGCAGAGTTATCCATGTTTGTACCTCATTTGGTAGAAAATGAGGAACGTATGACGCGGATGTTTCTGAGAGGTCTAAAACCTGAGATTCGACAATATCTTATCTCTCATAAATTTTCTTTATATTCAGATGTTGTAAACAGGGCTCAATTATTAGAGCGTGATAATTAGTATGTTCAACCGAGGGACCACAACCAGGGTCATACCGGTGATAGCAGTCATCGGAACGATGATAACCAGCGAGGAGGGAAGAGTACGGACAAAAGCGATAACCACTCGGGTGGTAATCGTGGCCATGATAATAGGAGAGGTGAGTCAAGTGGAAATTTCAAAAAGAGGAGATTCAACAATGACGGGAAGACATCAGCAGCAGCACCAACACCAACAACAAATTCTAGGGGGGGGGGGGAGAATGACCGCCAGTTAGATGCTACAGATGCGGAGAGGAGGGACACATAAGTGCAAATTATTCACAGCCTTCCAAGGTGTGTTTCAATTATGGAAAAGACGGTCACATAGCCCGATTTTGTCCAGTAGCGAAGTCAAGTCCAACTGGGACGGCAACACCAAAGGTGACTATGGACAAAACAAAGTTGGTGGTTTAAGGAAGGGCGTTTTTCGTGACTGGCCAAAATGCAAGAAACCCGAACGAGGTGATCACGAGTAAGCTAATCCTGAACTCTTGCGAAGTTTATACCTAACTAGATACCGGTTCTACCCATTCTTTTATCTCTCCTTCTTGTGCTCAACTTTTAAACTTGACTCTGGAGAAATTGGACTTTAACTTATCTGTTGAAACTCCGTTGGGTGAAACCTTTGTTACACCTACAGTTTATAAATCTTGCTTGATCTAAGTTGGCACAATCACATTACCTATTGATCTTATCTCTTTAAAGATACTTGCATTTGATGTGATTTTAGGGATTGATTGGTTAACCACTCATTATGCCAAAATTAATTGTTTTCATAAGGTTATTAGTTTTCATATTCCTAACCAACCTGTTATACGAATTCAAGCAACTAAACCACTAAAATCAGTCACTGTCATATCAAGCCATAAAGCTTTTCGTTTATTGAAAAATGGATGTCAAGCTTTCTTAGCCCATATAATGTACTTGAACAAAAACACGTCAAATTTGAATAATATTCTTGTTGTTAATGAATTTCCTGACGTATTTCCTGAAGAACTTCCTGGTCTACCACCAGAACGAGAAGTTGAATTCTTTATTAATCTTGAACCAGGTACAAAGCCCATTTCTAAAACCCCATATCGAATGACTCCTATTGAACTTCAGGAGTTAAAAGTCCAACTACAGGAATTGTTAGACATCGGTTTCATTCGTCCTAGTACATCTCCTTGGGGTGTTCCTATTTTATTTGTAAAGAAGAAAGATGGGAGTATGCGACTTTGTATTGACTACCGAGAATTAAACCATGTCACCATCAAGAATAGGTATCCACTACCTCGCATTGATGACCTGTTTGACCAGTTGTAAGGAGCACAATTCTTTTCAAAGATCGATCTTCGTTCTGGATATCATCAGCTGAAGATTAAAATTGAGGATATTACAAAGACTGCCTTCAGAACTCGGTACATGCATTATGAATTCTTAGTCATGTCTTTTGGATTGACTAATGCTCATGCTACTTTCATGGATATGATGAACCATGTATTCAAGGAATATTTGAATCAGTTCGTTGTTGTCTTTATTGATGACATCCTCATCTATTCCAAAAGCCGTGAAGATCATGAGCACCATTTGAAGCTGATACTTCAAAGACTTCGTGACAACAAGCTATATGCCAAGCTGAAGAAATGCGAGTTCTGGCTTAAGGAAGTAGCATTTCTTGGGCACGTGGTGTCAAAACATGGAGTATCTGTTGACCCGACGAAGATTGAAGCAATATAAAGTTGGGAGCAACCGAAGTCGGTGACCGAAGTGCGTAGCTTTTTGGGCTTAGCTTGTTATTATTGAAGAATACTCAGAATAATATTTCCATGAAAATATACTGGATGAAACGCAAATTTTAAGGATATTCTACTAATTTCATGGAGTATAGAGCCAAAACTTTAACCAAATGAGTATAGAATTCAAAATCTGAAACGAAATAATATTACTTATATACTGTAACGCCCCAGAAAAATTCGAATTTTATGAGAATTAAATTTTTATTTGATTATGTGGATTAAATGAATTTAATTAATTATTTATGAGAGTAAGCTAATTGAAGGTCGTTCTATGACCTAGATATGTCGGAATGTCGTAGTATTTTTGCTACGTGATAGAATTAAAGTGTTTGAAATTCTAAGACGAAAATAAAAGCTTTCCGAGAAATTTTTCGAAAAACACTATTCATCGATTTCTGCTTGGGAATTATTTTTGAACTTCCGAGAAATGCGTAACGTTATAATATCGAGGTGAGATTGATTATGTAATAATAATCTAAGTATGGAAAACGTAATATTTCGCATGCGGACCTAATTTGGGAACGTTAGAAATATTAAGCGTTAAGAAAAGAATGTGTTAATCGTATAATGCGTAGGAATTGTGCGAGTTATTGAATGTAAGTATGATACGACGTATTATTTGAGTATGTATGAAGAATGGAATAACGTATATTATGAATTAGTAAACGAGTTAGCATACGAGAATTATACGTGGTGTATATATGTTAAGATTCTAAATTTAATGTAATGGACTTGTAGGATTATTAGCTTAATGGTAGAAGACCAATTAGTAAGTGATACTCAAGCCCAAGTGTTTAATATGTCATGAGTCCAAACTATTGTAGTATAAGCCCAACAAGAAATTAGCTAGATTAATTAAGCAAGCCCAATGAATTGGCCATGATCCATGGAGCAAACCAAGTGAGATGTGGGTAGACTTGATGGGCAAACATTTTAAGTGGTGAGCAAGTGTTGTGATGACCAAGTATTAGAAGTGGCTAGCAAGTAGACTTGGTTGTTAAGTAATGAATAGTAAGGAGGTGGGATTAAGGAGGTTAATTGAGGAGGTGCAATGCCTAATTGACCATAATGCCCTAACTTTGGGTTACCTATAAATAGAGAGTTCTCAATTCATTTGATGGCTTGATTAAAATTTCTCCCAACTCCTCTCAAGTTAAGCAACTTATTGGTTAGAGAGAATAAGCACTTATAAGTCAAACTTCCATTATGAGATTTTCAAGAAGCAAGAAGGAGATTAAAGCTTAGTCAAGTGATATTCAAGGGTAAGAACTTAAACCATGAATCTCTTTCTCTTCCATTGGTAGGGAGATGGGTAGTGGTAGAACATATATGCTAAGGAATGATAGGAATGCGTAATCAAAGAGCTTAAGTCTTAATAAGCCGTATAAGTCATGAATAAGCTATTCGTAATCATATAAGTTATGAAACAAGGAAGAACTTATAGGAACTTGTTTTATGTTGAAATAATAAGGTTGTATGATAATAAGAAGTAAGGATGATGGTTAAAAGATTTAAGCTATGATAAGTCATGCAAAGTGAATTCATAAGTAGTTCATACTTTTACAAGTTATAGACTAATGAAGAACAAGTAATAATTTATCATGTCAATAAGTTAATGAAGTATGTATGTCAATAAGTAGTTCATACTTTCCCTGTTGAAGACTAAGGATAATTTGTTGTCTATTATCTTAGTCATAATATTCTTTACTGGGCTAGTTGAGCTCACCCTTTTCCTTTTTGTTCCATTTTTTTTCTTAGGAAACGAGAACATAGCGGGAAGTAGTCGGGGTGTGGAATGATGGTTCTAGACAGTTGTTTAGCAGTCCTCACTATTATGTAAAATAGAGTGTCAATAATTGTAATGAGGACTTTATTCGGGTGTGGATATTGTCTAGAAGACAATATTTGTATTTAAACTCACAATATGTGTTGTCGTATTTTGCACGACAATTGTAATAATAAAATTGTAGTTATTTTCTGTACCATGTATTTAGTGACTCAAAATGGGTGATGTATACCTATTTTGGGGGTGTCACATATAAGTTTCTCGTATTGGTAAGAAATGAGCAGACTTGGTCAATCTATCATCAATGACCCAAATCGCATCTATGCCTTGAGAAACCTTGGGAAGACCAGTAACGAAATCCATAGTAATGTGCTCCCACTTCCATTCTGGAATTTCAAGTGGTTGTAATGGACCCTTTGGCACTTGATGCTCCGCCTTGACTCGTTGACAATTTAGACACCTTGAGATTAACCGCGCTATCTCTCTCTTCATATTGCTCCACCAAAAAGTATGTTGAAGATCACAATACATTTTGGTACTCCTAGGATGGATTGCAAACGGTGTGTTGTGCACCTCCATCATGATTTTATACTTCAAGTTAGAATCGTTAGGAACACAAAGTCTGGAGTTGATTCGAAGTATTCTTTCTTCACCGATTCTTACTTCTGGAATAACACCTTCTTGTGCTTTCTTCCTCATACGCATCAGCTCCAGGTCTGTAGCTTGAGCAAATTTTAACTTTATCGATTAAAGTCGGTTCTACTCAGATATTTTCCATCATCACGTGGGTCCCCGAGTCTTTAACTCTATCTCCATCCTTTGCAAGTCATACAAAATGGGCCTTTGATTGACAATAACGCACTTTTCGTACTGCGCATGATCTTCTACTCAATGCGTCAGCTACCACGTTCGCTTTTCCAGGGTGGTATTGAATAGTATGATCATAATCTTTCAACAGTTCGAGCCAACGTCGTTGTCGCATGTTGAGTTCCTTTTGGGTGAAAAAATATTTGAGGCTTTTATGATCCGTATAGATCTCTACTTTCTCCCCATACAAGTAATGCCTCAAAATTTGAAGTGCGAAGACAACAGCTGCCAACTCTAGATCATGAGTAGGATAATTCCTCTCATATTCCTTGAGTTATCGAGAGGCATAGGCTATAACTTTCCCATGTTGCATGAGAACACATCCTAACCCTTTGCCCAAAGCATCACTGTAGATGACAAATCCCTCCGAGCCAGATGGTATTGTCAGAACAGGTGTTGAAATGAGTCTCCTCTTGAGTTCTTGAAAACTCTTCTCACATTCCTCGCTCCAACCGAATTTTGTATCTTGTCGAGTCAGCTAAGTTAATAGAGTTGAGATTCGAGAAAACCCTTCTACGAATCTCCGATAATAACCAGCTAAGCCGAGAAAGATACGTACTTCGGTCACTGATTTAGGTTGCTCTTAGCTTTGTATTGCTTCAATCTTTGCCGGGTCAACGGATATTCCGTGATTTGATATCACGTGCCCAAGGAATGCTACTTCCTCAAGTCAGAACTCGCATTTCTTCAACTTAGCATAAGGCTTGTTTTCACGAAGCTTTTGCAGTATCAGCCTCAAGTGTTGCTCATGATCTTCACAGTTTTTGGAATATACGAGAATGTCATCAATAAAGACAACCACAAAATGATCCAAATATTCCTTGAATACTCGGTTCATCATGTCCATGAAGGCAGCAGGAGTATTAGTCAATCCAAAAGACATAACTAGGAATTCCTAATGCCCGTACCGAGTTCTGAAAGTAGTCTTTGGAATGTCATCAGTTTTAATCTTTAACTGATGATATCTGGAACGAAGATCGATCTTTGAAAAGAATTTGGCGCCTTTCAACTGGTCAAACAGGTCATCAGTACGAGGTAACGGGTATCTATTTTTGACAGTGACATGGTTCAACTCCCGATAATCAATACAAAGTCACATACTCCCATCTTTCTTCTTCACGAATAGAACAGGAGCACCCTAAGGAGACGTACTAGGACGAATGAAATCGATGTCTAACAATTCCTGCAGTTGGGACTTTAACTCCTAAAGTTCAATATGAGCTATTCGATATGGGGCTTTGGAAATGGGTTTTGTACCGGGTTCAAGGTCGATACAAAATTTAATTTCACGCTCTGGGGGTAGGCCGTGAAGTTCTTCGTGAATACGCCAGAAATTTATTAACAATAGAAATATCATTCAAAACTGAAGTATTTTTGTTTAAATCCGTGACATGAGCTAAGAAAGCTTGACATCCATTTTTCAATAAACGAATAACTTTATGGCTTTAGATGACAGTGATTGATTTTAATGGTTTGGTCGCTTGAATTCCCATAATAGGTTGGTTAGGAATATGAAAGCTAACAACCTTACAAAAACAATCAATTTTAGCATGATGAGTAGTTAACCAATCAATCCCTAGAATCACGTCAAATGCAAGTATTTTCAAAGAAATAAGATCGACAGGTAACGAGCGGTTGCCGATTTGAACTAAACAAGACTTATAAACAGTGGATGTAATGAAGGTTTCTCCCAACGGAGTTTCAACAGATAAGTCAAAGTCTAATTTCTCTGGAGTCAAATTTAAACGTTGTGCGCAAGTAGGAGAAATAAAAGAATGGGTAGAACTGGTATCAAATAAGGTATAGACTTCGCTAGAGTTTATGATAAGCTTACCCGTGATGACCTCGTTCGGGTTCCTTGTTTTCTGGGAGGTTACAACAAACGCTCTCCCTTGAACTACTGGTTTTGGCTTTTCTGGAACGACCTTAGGTGCCTCCATCCCAGCTGGACTTGACTTCCTTGAATGACAAAATTGAGCTAGGTGACCTTCTCTTCCACAATTGTAACACCTTTTGGACTGCTGCACAAAGTTTTGACTGATATGTCCCTCCCTTCCACATTTGAAGCATATGATAGGCGGTCGTTCTCCTTCCTTAACAACGGGTGCTGATGCTGACGTCTTTCCATCATTGTTAAATCTCCTCTTCTTGAAATGTCCACTTTTATTGTCTTGGCCATGATTACCACCGAAGTGGTTACCATTTCTGGCATGTTGATTCCCTCCATCTTTGTTTTCACCGCTATGATGTCTGCTACCACTGGTATTATCGACTTGTCGACTGCTCTCTCTTGGTTGGGTTGACTCATTATCACGCTCCAATAACTGAGCCCTATTAACAACATCTGAATACAAACACAGTTTGTGAGAGATAAGATATTGACGTATCTCAAGTTTTAAACCTCTTAGAAACATCCGCGTCATTCTCTCCTCGTTATCAACTAAGTGGGACGCAAACTGGGATAACTCGGCAAACTTGGCTTCGTACTGCGTCACGATCATATTTTTTTGCTCTAGCTTGATGAACTCTACCTCTTTCATGTGATGAATACTTTCGGGAAAGTACTTGTCATTGAAAAGTTCTTGTAACTTCTCCCAAGACATTTTGAGTGCGGCAGGCTGGGTATGCTTTACAGATTCCCACCAATAATCCGCCTCTCCTCGCAACATGAAGGTGGTAAAGGGAACCTTTTATTCCTCGGAGCATCCCAAGACATCAAATATCTTGGTGATCTGCTTTATCCACGTCTCTGCCTTAAGTGGTTTTGGCTTTCCCAAAAACTCCGGTGGTCCCAGCTCCTTGAATCGCTTAATGCGGTGATCATTCAGAGAGTTGCTAGTGTTTCCACCTGCATTTTGGACAGGAGTCTCTCTCACCTGATGTTGCATGAATTGCAGAATGCCCTTAAACATTCCGTCGTTCATCATTTGGTCGGTGTTGTTGTTTGCATGAGGATTGTTACCTTCCTGATGCACATTTTCCTGGTTATTGATCGTTGGTGATTCAACGGTCTCATGTGCTCTATTGCTATTCTCAACATTCTCAGATGTCATTTTCAAATACTGCCACAAAATAAGGGTTAATTGACATACCACATATTATCCATATACTCTGATCGACCAATTAAATACCAATTAAACTTAGGTAGATCATACTAGCGAAGGAATTCCCCATCTCTCCCCTCCTAGTTCTTGTCTCACATCTCAGCCAGGGATCATATCCCTAAGCTTTGATACCAACTGTGATGCCCCCAAAATAGGTATACATCACCCATTCTGAGTTGCCAAATACATGGTACAGAGTACAAATACAAACTTAAATATACAACATGAGCTGTGAGTTTTAATACAAATAATGTCTTCTAGACAGTATTCAAACTCAAAATAAGTCCTTAATACATTTATTATCACACTATTTCACAGAATAGTGATGACTACTAATGCAAACATCCTGGACCAGTCACTCTGCTCTCGACTAGTCCCAAATATATTCTCATTTCACAAGAGAACAATGAAAGCAAATGGTGAGCTTAACTAGCCCAGTAAGAAATATTATGATTAAGATAATGCAGAATAAATTATCGTTAGCCTTCAACAGTGTTAAACTGATAAAATACAATAAACATCAAGTTTAACTGCAACGGAATAAGCAATCCATTAGAAGAGTCAAGTATAGCATGATATCTATGATCTTCTATGATTTAGAAGAATTTATCATCAGTTTTATCGCTGATACTCAGCTTAATAAATAATCCACATCATTGAATCACCCCTGCACTACGGCTAAGGATATTCATTAGTATCACGACCACAAATTATCCATGCACTACAGGCCAATGATATTCATGTTTTCACCGATGGTCATGATCATGCCAACAACTGTCCATCAATGCACTACGGGCTAATGAGGACTTTTACCACATCATTTGTAACATTACGGTCATGATTATACCGAATAATCCCTGGTCATAATCATATCAAGTCCATCTAGGCACTACAGGCCACATATGACTTTCAACATAATATAAGCATGAGGATGATGACAATGATATAAGAATTCAATTAAAAGAAAGCAAAGGATAAATTTTTAAAGATTTATAATTTAATTTATCCAGAATTCAATAATGTCCAAATTGTCAATATGATACTGCTTTGTGGAGTAATATTCAAGAATAATATTGTACCAAAAATGATTTGGACCGAAAACGAATCAATTTTTATCATGAATAGTACCCCGGGTGAATAGTACTCGAGTGAATAGTACCCCATGAATAGTACTTTGTGAATAGTAACTTGTGAATAGTACTCAGGCACGAAAAAGTTAAAACTTATCAAGAATGCTCAGAATAATATTTCCATGAAAATATACTGGATGAAACGCAAATTTTAAGGATATTCTACTAATTTCATGGAGTATAGAGCAAAAACTTTAACCAAATGAGTATAGAATTCAAAATCTGAAACGAAATAATATTACTTACATACTGTAACGCCCCAGAAAAATTCGAATTTTATGAAAATTAAATTTTTATTTGATTATGTGGATTAAATAAATTTAATTGATTATTTATGAGAGTAAACTAATTGAAGGTCGTTCTATGACCTAGATATGTCGGAATGTCATAGTATTTTGGCTACGTGATAGAATTAAAGTGTTTGAAATTCTAAGATGAAAATAAAAGCTTTTCGAGAAATTTTTCGAAAAACACTATTCATCGATTTCTGCTTGGGAATTATTTTTGAACTTCCGAGAAATGCGTAACGTTATAATATCGAGGTGAGATTGATTATGTAATAATAATCTAAGTATGGAAAGCGTAATATTTCGCACGCAGACCTAATTTGGGAACGTTAGAAATATTAAGCGTTAAGAAAAGAATGTGTTAATCGTATAATGCGTAGGAATTGTGCGAGTTATTGAACGTAAGTATGATACGACGTATTATTCGAGTATGTATGAAGAATGGAATAACGTATATTACGAATTAGTATACGAGTTAGCATACGAGAATTATACATGGTGTATATATGTTAAGATTCTAAATTTAATGTAATGGACTTGTAGGATTATTAGCTTAATGGTAGAAGACCAATTAGTAAGTGATACTCAAGCCCAAGTGTTTGATATGTCATGAGTCCAAACTATTGTAGTATAAGCCCAACAAGAAATTAGCTAGATTAATTAAGCAAGCCCAATGAATTGACCATGATCCATGGAGCAAACCAAGTGAGATGTGGGTAGACTTGATGGGCAAACATTTTAAGTGGTGAGCAAGTGTTGTGATGACCAAGTATTAGAAGTGGCTAGCAAGTAGACTTGGTTGTTAAGTAATGAATAGTAAGGAGGTGGGATTAAGGAGGTTAATTGAGGAGGTGCAATGCCTAATTGACCATAATGCCCTAACTTTGGTTGCCTATAAATAGAGAGTTCTCAATTCATTTGATGGCTTGATTAAAATTTCTCCCAACTCCTCTCAAGTTAAGCAACTTATTGGTTAGAGAGAATAAGCACTTATAAGTCAAACTTCTATTATGAGATTTTCAAGAAGCAAGAAGGAGATTAAAGCTTAGTCAAGTGATATTCAAGGGTAAGAACTTAAACCATGAATCTCTTTCTCTTCCATTGGTAGGGAGATGGGTAGTGGTAGAACATATATGCTAAGGAATGATAGGAATGCGTAATCAAAGAGCTTAAGTCTTAATAAGCCGTATAAGTCATGAATAAGCTATTCGTAATCATATAAGTTATGAAACAAGGAAGAACTTATAGGAACTTGTTTTATGTTGAAATAATAAGGTTGTATGATAATAAGAAGTAAGGATGATGGTTAAAAGATTTAAGCTATGATAAGTCATGCAAAGCTATGATAAGTCATGCAAAGTGAATTCATAAGTATGTATGTCAAGATGTTAATATGATGGATTGAATCCATTTCAAACGATGAACAAATCATAAGAAATGAAGTTAATGCAAAATTTACGAGTTTGGACGATAATCGTCGAATTCATAAAATTCTCAGAATGGAAGTCAAATTTTGATATTGAGCTTGGAAACATTGGTTTTCAATGGAGACAAGTCATATTTGGCATTATAGAGTTGTGGACTCAAAAATGACCGAATTCCGACTTAGAACGAAGAAACAAGCGATGAACGTTCACGAACGTTTATCGTTTTCGTAAAAATAAACTAATAGGTGAATTTTTAGTGAACGAAGTCAAATAGATAAAATTCTTGCATGAACGCATAGAGTATGTAATTTTTGAACCGTAGGCGTTTGAACGAACCAATTCGGACTTATAACAAAGAAGTTATACGTCTGGGAGTTTTGCCAAATTTGAAAAAGCTGTAAATTTTCTAAGGCACAGAGTTGGCGCAGCGGCGCCAACCCAAAGCCAAATGATGGCTCTGCGGCCAGAGCACAATGTCATTGCCCTATCGCAAACTCATTCATGCACATGGCGAGAGAGAGCTATTTGTAGCCATAAATAGCCACCCTAGGGTTTCGACAGACAAGAATGTTTACAAGTATAGAATGAAAGATAACTCATTAGCAATGAACTAAGGTATAAATATAAAATTGTTAAGGCATTGTTAAACTCTTAATGTATGATGATTAAAGGTTAATAATCAATTGAAAATGAACGTAATGAGAACAACGTATGTGCTGCTTCTATTTGTAGAAATTTGTTGACCAAGTTGATTATGAATCCAATGGTTTGCAATACCGTATGGGTTATGTAATTACTTAATGAACATGATAAGTCCTTTCCTAAATCAATCATATAATGACCTTAGGAATTTAATGTTGTTTAATGAGTAGTTAAACGATTTAACGTAAAGTATAAAGAACGTGAACCGTATTCAATAATGATAAGGACTATAACGTTAAGAGTTACAACTAAAAGTTGTTAAGTAATACGTAAATGTAAACGGTATGCAATAAAGTGTACTTAACTAACGACGATCGAGTTTTGATTAATAATGTAAGGATGTTAGTAAGCTATGAGGAAGGATGATTAACTCGACACGAGTTGGATTAATGAAGTAAATCTACGTAAGACATAGAAGAGAAAGAAGTTGGTAAGAATAATGTAAAATATAATGGCAAGCCGGAACCAATAGTAACAAGTCTAATATATGATTAGATTGAGATGAAGGGTAAGATTCATTAGGAACCATGTATGTTCATTCATGACCTAATGTGGTATGTTATGTGGTTATGTGTTGTAGAGACCGTAAAGATTGAAAGGAAAAGTTATTTTTACTGTAGCAAACGCTGAAGGCAAGTTTTTCTTAAACGCTTGTCTAACCTTCGTGTTAGCCAAGTTTTCCGTGATTCATGTTATGAGATGCATGAAGTGTTTTACTAAAGGGTCGATGCTAGTTTTATCTCGGCTAGACTAATCTTGAAGAGTTGATTGATTTATTTACAAGTCTTTCAATACGAGAATTGCTAACTGACAACCCGTAAAAAATCGATTGTCCAAAATTTAAGTTTAAAGATTTAGTTATTAATAAAATAAATTTTATTAATACTATTCTGTATCTTTGGGACATATGTGTTTATTAATCGCTCTATAACCTAAGATGATTATTAATCGGAGGATTCTCGCCACGAAAAAGCTAGACTCGAATTATCGAGTAAGAATTTTCAAGACGAAAATAAAAGTTTTCCTAAAAAAAATATTTTTCGGAAAAAGACGAAAATAGGCAATTATATTCATCCGCTTTTTAATCGCTCGAGATTTATTTTGAATTTCCGAGAAACGCGAATGATAAAATTCTAAGAGATGAGATGGAATATTCAATAATATTTCGCTTATGGCAAAAACGAAGTTTTCGCTCATGACTTAAAAAATTTCGCTTATGGCAAAACTAAGGGTTAGGAAAAAGTGAGTTCCGAGAATTTTATGATTTCAGATAATAATTAGAGTTATTATGCGCGTGAGAAATACGAGTATAATACTAGTTATTATACGAGTATAGTACGAAGATTAGTACGACGATAATACGAATATCGTATGAACGATATACGACGAGAATACGAGAATACGAGAATACGAGAATGGAATGCGTAGAATACGATTAGTCTAAATGGACTTTGAGTTCATGGACTTTGAAGAATCCAATTGACTTGGATTATATCAAGCCCAATGGAATGTGTAATCAAGCCTCAGGTAGGCCCAAAGAAGAATTAATGTAAGGCCCAAAGTGTTAGATTTAATTAAGCCCGATCCAAGAAAATAAACCATGATCGAACCAATGGGTCACCGGATGGGTAAAACCCATGGGGAACCCATGGGGAGACCCATGGGCATGTGGGAAGCCACTTGGCCACCAAGTAAGGGTGGTGGCAAGTAAACTTGGTGGCTAAGCATAGAATAGTAAGGAGGAGGTGGGGAAATGACCAAAATACCCCTAGCCTTGGTTTTCTATATAAACAAGCCTTAAGCTCATTTGTTTGGTTTGAAATTTCAACCAACACTTGAGAGATAGAGAGAGAGAGAGTTCTGGATGGGAGAAGAAGAGAAGAGGAATGAGGAAAAGCTAGCTCAATGCACGCTTTGTCCGACTAAAGGAGATTAAAGAAGAACTAGAATCCGAACCCTAGTTTCTTCTAATTTTCTTTAAGTTTAATATGTTCAAAAACATAACTTAATGAAGATAAGAAGTAGATGAAGTTAAGAATGAATTCATGGTTGAAATCATGAGAAAAACGAAGAAATAAGAATTAGGAATTTAGTTTATAAATTTCTTAAGGAAGTATAAGATTCAGTAAGGATTTTGAGCGATCCGAATGAATCTTATGAATGAGTAGGTCAAATAAGTAAGGAATGATGTTCTATAACATCAAATTCCAAGAAAAAGTGAAATCGTAATCCAAAATATCGATTAAAAAAGAAGAAAGAACGCGAAGAACACGCTAAGAACGCGAAGAACGTTGTTGATGGACAAATTTAAAACCATCGTAGATAATTGTTGTTGATGGACAAGTTTAAAACCATCGCAGATAAGTTAGTTGCTTATTTCTTGGTTAGAACGTTAGAAACGCTCATGAAGAACTGATTAAAATTGAGCTATAACGGTTATGGCAAAAATTTTGTAAAAGAAGAACGAGAATTAGAAAGTTAGTAAATGAACCCGAACGTGTAGGTTTCATAAGAATGTAAGAGAATGTATAAAACGTGAGTCTTGGACTCAAGAATGAACTAATTCCGAAGTTCGGATGACCGAATTACGGATTTAACGAACGAAGAACGTTAATAACGTAAAACGAATGAAGAGCAAAAGATTAAGCCAATTGAATGGCATGTTAACGGATTCGTAATGAAGTTCTGTCCATGGGTAATCAAAGTACATAAGATAAGGAAGAAAATGGCTTTGAACGCCCTCGCTCGAAAGTTATAACGAATAAGATATGAGATTTCAAAGTCAAGCGTCTCAAGCTTGTAAAAAGACTTAGAAAATTTTTCTAGGTTTCATGCTTGGCATCATGCAGTCATGAAGTCGCGCCTTTGGGAGCCGGGGTCAGGTCATGCGAAGCTCGGGCCATCACCATCATCGCTAAATGGCACACAGCAGGCGAGAAAAGAAAGGAAGAAGGCACGGTGTCACAGTCAATGCAGCAGGTGGCAATGCCCAAAATGAGATTTTTACCGCTTCAATTATCGGGGATGTGCAAGAAAGAAATATGAACATATAGTTCAACTAATGTAACACTTAATCAAGTGTATTAAACCTTTAATGAAGGTTGAACGAAAAGATTAAATGAGATTAAAAGATAAAGAATGTAGACGCCAGTTACATTTAACCAATATCCGGGACCGTAGTCACGATAAACGAACGTGAGGGATTGCTATGATGGTGATTCCTTAGACGCTGATTGATTAGGGTAAATGAATAACATTTTGATGTTATGACATGGTCATGAGAGATGAATGTAAAGCGCTTAGACGCTGTGAATGCAATGATGTTGCGATGAGCGATCGGCCTTAGCATACAATTTATCGTATGGCTTCGACATTAAGAAAGAATAATGAACATGGGGTTCAGTGATGAGTAATGAATGAAAGTGATTAAAACCTTGGATGAAGGTTGAATAGAATTAAGAGGCAAGTAACGAAATGTTGAATACGTAAACGATCCTCATGAATCGTATTCACGTTGAGAGCGAACGCTCTAAGTATACATTAGTTGTATGACTTAGACGCCGACGAAGAAGTAAAGTAAGATATGAATTATCAAGAAAGCCAGAATGAATCGTAATAAGATTAATGAAAGCCGAATGTGAGCTCTGATGAGAATGTTAGAATGAAATGTAAGCGCTGAACACTTGAACCGACGTAAAGGTTAAGTGTACGCGAATATTAAATCGGGTAGAACCTACACCCCGTATGGGTTTGACCGTAAGGTAATGAAGATCAATGATTAAACCTATGAACGGTGAAGAAGTCAATTAAAGATAAGTACGATAAACGAAAAAGAAGCCGAAGTTAATGTTTATAACTTGGATGACGTTCCGAGTCGAATGAACCGGACGTTGTAAGATAAGAATAAGGTAACGTAAAATGCTTAACGCTATAAATGCGTAGAATGAATATTGAATGATCATTCTGAGTATACAAAAGACTGTATGACTTGGACGATGAAGAATAAATCTTGAGGTATGACATTTATTTGTCAGAAAGCCATAAGGAATAAGAAATTAACTTAACAAACATTATAGTTTAATAGTTTGGGTAAGTTAAGATGAATTTAGGTTGTAGTACAATCGTAACCTTTGATGGTTGACATATGGGAGCTGGGCTAAACAATTCCTTCAGAGAGCGAAGGTATATACAAAACTGGCAACCGATCTAACTCACTGTTATGGGCAGTGTAGATGAGACGGGAACTTGTTTGTTGGTTGTTTGTGGGAAACCACTCAGAGTACCATATGGACTACTAGCAGAGACACGATGTGTGCTGAGTCCTAGGAGAGTTATAAGAAGAAGATAAGAATGTAAATCATCAAAGATGATGAACGTATTAAGTAAGACATCTCCGTATGTCATGAAGCCGTTAACCGGTAAAGG
Organism: Panax ginseng; assembly: GCA_020205605.1. Taxonomy (NCBI): domain Eukaryota; kingdom Viridiplantae; phylum Streptophyta; class Magnoliopsida; order Apiales; family Araliaceae; genus Panax; species Panax ginseng. The sequence goes on from CM035144.1 coordinate 45,969,664, forward strand.
AAGTTGGTCGCGTAAACTTAGTTTATAAGAATGTGAACCCTAAGAAGTAAAGTAAAGTAAACCAATGCGTAAGTCAAGTATATGACTAATCGGTATATGTGTTATTTCCTTATGTGCTACATAGGAATTGGAATGAGCAAGCTCAAATAGAAACTATAAGTCGTAGTCAGCAAGTAAAGGCAAGTTTCCTAACTTCATTCATATTTTAAATGAATGCTAGTTTCTAAACTTCTCGATGTTGAACTTGAGAAGTTCTCGCCTATGTGCAAAATGTGTGATATTTGTACAAGGTGTTAGAATATATGAGGCCTTGTGCCACAATGTGAACACTTCGCTGTTTCTATGATATGAACTGCTCTGTGATTGAATTGCTTCAATATGAGAATGTTCTGCTTATACATGAACTATTATTGTTAAGTCTGTGCTATTGATTCTAGCCAAATGTAATGTGTATGAAAGAAAGTAGAGAATGAAAGTATTTCAAAGTGAATGTGACTAATGTTTTAAAATGATAGAATCGAGATTATTCCTATTATTCAAGCCGCTTCATAACCTTTGTTCTGCTTATTGAAGTCTTAAAAGAATGTTTAAATTCTTGAAGTTGTTTGTTCAATTGTTTGACTTGCTGAGCAATTGAATGCTCACACTTGCTTTAAATAAAAACATTTTCAACTGAACGATGTTAGAAGAACTTAAGGATCCCGTAAAGATCAAGTTGATCGGTATCCAGAAGAAGTGTCATTCATTATATGAATGAGCGTGAAGATCAAGCGAAGACTTGTAATATAGAATGATAGAATTAAACTATAGAATAGTTTAATGAACGATTATGTATCCTTGGTGGCGGATAAAAGTCACTCGTGCAAGATGTAAAGAATAATGTAATTATCATTATTTGTAATGAAAGAGGTTTTAAGGTTTTAGAACCCGGATTTGAGGATGTATGTTGTTATATTTAGCTATATAATGATGTATGTTTGGAAGAAGATGGGATCGTGACGCATTTAATCCGGATGTGAAAATAGACCGGATTTCGGGGGCATTTACAAAGTTGGTATCAAAAGTCGATAGGTTATAAATCTTAGGTATGAGTACCTAAGACTATAATCGTAGAGAGAAGGATAAGAAGATCACCACGCGATCATAGTAAATCGTAGTAATGTATGAGTTGTTAAACGATGAATGATTTATAGCTAATGCTATGAATGAATGGTACTACTAAGTAGTAGTACGGAAGAAGAACTCAAATTGAGTTGTAAGGATAACATACGAATTAAAGAAAATTCAGATTAAGTAAAGAGAAAGTTAGAAGTTGTAAGATTTCAATTGAGGACTCATGTGATAGCTGAGTTGTATGAACCTTTGTATGGGCAAGAGGTTTGTGCTTTGGGTAAACAACCACTTAGTTTATTATAGTGATAATCATTGGAATTGGTCGCTATCAAGATGTATATGACGAGAAGGTGAATCTTTTCTCATGTATATGCTTGATAGGTAGAGAACGATAAGGTAGGTGCGAGTTCTTGAAACTCATACTTATGGTAAGTTCGTGACTCATAATCATATGGTATGTTTTTGAACTTCTCAGCGAATGGACGCTTATGGTCTGTCTGGGATAGTTCTTAAACTCATATTATTGTGGAAAGTTCCTGAACTCATAATGTGTGGTAAGTTGATGGACTGTATTAAGGTATAGGAATGTGTAGACTGAAAAACAAGTTATTTTCAAAGAGACTTAGCATTGAAGGTGCTAGAGAAGATTAAGTATTGTCGCAAGTAAGACAATGAAGGAAGATGGAGAATAGATATTCCAAGTCATCTAGCTATGCTAGATTTCAAGTTTTTTGAAATCGTATGCTAAAGTGCTGCTTTTTTAAAATGAAAGAATTGGTTCAATTTTTGAAACCAATGGATTTTAAAAGAACTATTCTTGGTATGTCTATGCTAATTGTTTCAACCAGACAAAAATTGATTTGAAATATCAAAATGAATTTTATATCATCGCAGCATTTGATGCAAAGATGGTAAAAGGATGGAGTTATTAATGCAATTGAACCTCGTGTTGATTTGATCTTAGGATCAACAACCCACTATGGTATGATGTATAATGATGAAGTCATAAACCGATGAAGTCCTCAACGCATCGTGAAAAGTACGTATCATGACGCCATAAAACGTTTTGATGTATTGCAAAAGAATTTAAAGAAGTAGTCGATGTCAAGTGAGTCGACTAGATGAATGTTTCAAGTTGATGTCCAATTTATTGGTATGGTCTAAGCTACTTGATTTGCTAAGACGAATGGGTATGTCATGATTAAAAGAAAATCGAGCTTTCTTTGAAGAGCTATGCCAAACCAAATTGTTTTGGTGCGGAATCTAATGATTAAGTCCGAGGTGAACATACCTCGAATGGGGTTATACGATAGGTTGATCACCTACGTATGGAAGAGAGTAGTTTACCTTCTTAGTGATTGTAAACTTACCGTAAGAAAGGTTTACTACGAAAAGGTCGTCATAAACCTAGTAAGAGTTCATGGTCAATTTGACCCCTCAAAGAAAAGAATGAAATGTTTTAAAGGAATCTTTATATTCCTATTTATTCTTTCACTTCATGATTCTTGATAAGTTATGAAGGGTAGGGAATGTATGAAAGATAAGAACTTCTTTGAAGAGAAGTTGAGAAGAAGGGTTAGCTAAAATTTCGAGGACGAAAATTCTTCAAGAAGGGAGAATGTGAGAACCTTGTAAGGGTTTGGTTTTAAGAAATTCGAGGACGGAATTTTTTAAGGAGGAAAGAATGTGACAACCCTAAAAATCTGATTGTCCGTAATTTAAGTTTAAAGAATTAGTTATTAATAAAATGAATTTTTATTAATACTATTCTGTATATGTGTTTATTAATCATTCTATAACCTAGAATGATTATTAATCGGAGAGATTCTCGCCACGAGCTAGACTGAACGAGTAAGAATTTTCAAGACGAAAATAAAATTTTTCGGGGAACAAAATATTTTTCGGGGAAAAAGACGAAATAGGCACTATTCATCCGTTTCTGCTCGAAGATTTATTTTGAATTTCCGAGAAACGCATAATGATAGAATTCTGAGACGAGATGGAATATTCAATAATATTTCAGTTATGGCAAAAATGAAGTTTTCACCATGGACTTAAAACCTAAGGGTTAGGAAAAGTGAGTTCCGAGAATTTTATGATTTCGTATAATAATTAGAGTTATTATGCGTGAGAAATACAAGTATAATACTAGTTATTATACGAGTATAGTACGAAGATTAGTACGACGTATAATACGAATATCGTACGAACGATATACGAAGAGAATACGAGAATACGAGAATGGAATGCGTAGAATACGATTAGTCTAAATGGACTTTGAGTTCATGGACTTTGAAGAATCCAATTGGACTTGGATTATATCAAGCCCAATGGAATGTGTAATCAAGCCTAGGGTAGGCCCAATAAAAATTAATGTAAGGCCCAATGTTAGATTTAATTAAGCCCGATCCAAGAAAATAAACCGCGGATCGAACCAATGGGTCACCGGATGGGTAAAACCCATGGGGCAACCCATGGGGGAGACCCATGGGCATGTGGGGCGGCCACTTGGCCACCAAGTAAGGGTGGTGACCAAGTAAACTTGGTGGCTAAGCCATGAATAGTAAGGAGGTGGGGTGAAATGACCAAAATACCCCTAACTTTGGTTTTCTATATAAACAAGCCTTAAGCTCATTTGTTTGGTTTGAAATTTCAACCAACACTTGAGAGATAGAGAGAGAGAGAGAGTTCGATGGGAGAAGAAGAGGAAGAGGAATGAGGAAAAGCTAGCTCAAATGCACGCTTTGTCCGACTTTGGAGGAGATTAAAGAAGAATCAGAATCCCAACCCTAGTTTCTTCTAATTTTCTTTAAGTTTAATATGTTCAAAAACATAACTTAATGAAGATAAGAAGTAGATGAAGTTAAGAATGAATTCATATGGTTGAAATCATGAGAAAATGAAGAAATAAGAATTAGGAATTTAGTTTATAAATTTCTTAAGTAAGTATAAGATTCGTAAGGATTTTGAGCGATCCAAATGAATCTTAAGAATGAGTAGGTCAAATAAGTAAGGAATGATGTTCTATAACATCAAATTCCAAGAAAAAGTAAAAATCATAATCCAAAATATCGATTAAAAAAAAGAACGAACGAAGAACACGCTAAGAACGCTAAGAACGCTAAGAACGTTGTTGATGGACAAATTTAAAACCATCGTAGGATAATTGTTGTTGATGGACAAGTTTAAAACCATCGCGAGTAAGTTAGTTGCTTATTTCTTGGTTAGAACGTTAGAAACGCTCATGAAGAACTGATTAAAATTGAGCTATAACGGTTATGGCGAAAATTTTGTAAAAAGAAGAACGAGAATTAGAAAGTTCGTAAAATGAACCCGAACATGTAGGGTTTCATAAGAATGTAAGAGAACGATAAAAAAATGTGAGTCATGGACTCAAGAATGAATGAATTCCGAAGTTCGGATGACCAAATTACTTTAACGAACGAACGAAGAACGTTAATAACGTAAAAATGAAACGAAGAGCGAAGATTAAGCCAATTGAATGGCATGTTAATGGATTCGTAATGAAGTTCTATCCCATGGTAATCAAAGTACATAAGATAAGGAAGAAAAAATGGCTTTGGAACAACCTCGCTCCGAAGTTATAACGAATAAGATATGAGATTTCAAAATCAAAGCGTCCTCAAGCTTGTAAAAGACTTAGAAAATTTTTCTAGGTTTCATGCTTGGCGCCAGAAAAACGAAGTCATGCCTTGGGGGGCTGCATCGCAAGCAAGACGAAGCTCGCCATCAGCCATCGCTAAATGGCACCGCATCGTGAAGGAAAGGGAAGGAAAGGGCACTTGTGTCACAGTCACGGCAGGCAGGTAAATGCCCGTAAATGAGATTTTTACTGCTCAATTACTAGGGGATGTGCAAGAAAGAAATATGAACATATAGTTCAACTAATGTAACACTTAATCAAGTGTATTAAACCTTTGATGAAGGTTGAACAAAAAGATTAAATGAGATTAAAAGACAAAGAATGTAGACGCGGTTACGGAACCAATATCCGGGGACCGTAGTCGCGATAAACGAACGTGAGGGATTGCTATGATGGTGATTCCTTAGACGTTGATTGACGAGGGTAATGTATAACATTTCGATGTTATGATATGGTAATGAGAGATGAATGTAAAGCACTTAGACGATTTGAAATGCAACGTTGTTATGATGAACGATCTGGCCTTAGCATACAACGAATCGTATGGCTTTACATTAAGAAAGAATAATGAACATGGGGTTTAGGTGATGAGTAATGAATGAAAGTGATTAAAACCTTGGATGAAGGTTGAATAGAATTAAGAGGCAAGTAACGTAAATGTTGAATACGTAAACGATCCTCGTGAATCGTATTCACGCTGAGCGAGCTTAACGCTCTAAGTATACATTAGTTGTATGACTTAGACGCTGACGAAGTAGTAAGTAAGATATGAATTATCAAGAAAGCCATAGCGAATGGTAATAAGATTAATGAAAGCCAATGTGAGCCTGATGAGAATGTTAGAATGAAATGTAAGCGTTGAACACTTTAACCGACGTAAAGGTTAAGTGTACGCGAATATTAAATGGATAGAACCTACACCCCGTGTATGGTTTGACCGTAAGGTAATGAAGATCAATGATTAAACCTATGAACGGTGAAGAAGCTGAATTAAAGACAAGTACGTATAACGAAAAGAAGCCGAAAGTTAATGTTTATAACTTGGATGACGTTCCGAGTCGAATGAACCGACGTTGTAAGATAAGAATAAGGTAACGTAAAATGGTTAACGCTATAAATGCGTAGAATGAATATTGAATGATCGCTCGAGTATACAAAAGACCGTATGACTTAGGACGATAAAGAATAAATCTCGAGGTATGACATTTATTTGTCGTAAAGCCATAAGGAATAAGAAATTGACTTAACGAACATTATAGTTTAATAGTTCGGATAAGTTAAGATGAATTTAGGTTGTAGTACAATCGTAACCTTTGATGGTTGACATATGGGAGCTGGGCTAAACAATTCCTTCAGAGAGCGAAGGTATATACAAAATTGGCAACCGATCTAACTCACTCAATTATGGGTAAAGTGTAGATGAGACGAACTTGTTTGTTGGTTGTTTGTGGGAAACCACTCAGAGTACCATATGGACTACTAGCAGAGACACGATGTGTGTGCCGAGTCCTAGGAGTTATAAGAAGAAGATAAGAATGTAAATCATCAAAGATGATGAACGTATTAAGTAAGACATCTCCGTATGTCATGAAGCCGTTAACCTAGAAAGGAAGTTGGTCGCAGAACTTAGTTTATAAGAACGTGAACCCTAAGAAGTAAAGTAAAGTAAACCAATGCGTAAGTCAAGTATATAACTAATTGGTATATGTGTTATTTCCTTATATGCTACATAGAATTGAATGAGCAGCTCAACATAAAACTATAAGTCAGTAGTCAGTATGTATAAGGCAAGTTTCCTAACTTCATTCATATTTTAAATGAATGCTAGTTTCTAAAACTTCTCGATGTTGAACTTGAGAAGTTCTGCCTCATGTGCAAATGTGTGATATTTGTACAAGGTGTTAGAATATATGAGGCCTTGTGCCACAATGTGAACACTTCGGTGTTTCTATGATATGAACTGTTCTGTGATTGAATTGTTCAATATGAGCATGTTCTGTTTATACATGAACCGTTATTGTTAAGTCTGTGCTATTGATTCTAGCCAGACAGAATGTGTATGAAAGAAAGTAGAGAATGAAAGTATTTCAAAGTGAATGCAACTAATGTTTTAAAATGATAGGAATCGAGATTATTCCTATTATTCAAGCCGCTTCATAACCTTTGTTCTGCTTATTGAAGTCTTAAAAAGAATGTTTAAATTCTTAAAGTTGTTTGTTCAACTATTATGACTTCTTCGAGCAATTGAATGCTCACACTTGCTTTAAATAAAAACATTTTCAAATGAACGATGTTAGAAAGAACTTAAGATCCCGTAAAGATCAAGTCGATCGCAGATCTGATCGAAGTGTCATTCATTATATGAATGAGCGTGAAGATCAAGCGAAGACTTGTAATATAGAATGATAGAATTAAACTATAGAATAGTTTAATGAATGATTATGTATCCTTGGTGGCGATAAAAGTCACTTTTGCAAGAAGATGTAAAGAATAATGTAATTATCATTATTTGTAATGAAAGAGGTTTTAAGGTTTTAGAACCCGATTTGAGGATGTATGTTGTTATATTTAGCTATATAATGATGTATGTTTGGAAGAAGATGGGATCGTGAATTTAATTTGGAAGTGAAAATGAAATTTCGGGCATTACTTCTTTATTCTATGTTTTCAAGCATGTTGTTTAAAAGAAATTGTTTTACTTGCTGAACTTGTTATGCTCACTCTTTCTTGAACCATAGGAATGCAGTTAAGACTAAACGGACCGAGGAATCTGACAAGGATAAAGGCAAGACAAAGAGGAACGTTTAGTTTACCTTGTAATAAACTAGTAAGTTGTATATATTATAGAATGATGAACAAAGAATGTAATGGTTTTAGAACCTGGGAACGTGATGTAATATTATTAATGTACTGGGAATGTCGTTGATACACACATTTTGATGTCATTTCAATAGAATGAATGTACGGTTATGAGTGCAAGTGTAGCACCATCATTGGGTTGGAAGATACCCCGGATTTGGGGGCGTCACGAGTTTGGTATCAAAGCATTAGGTTATAAAACTTAAGGGGGAAGAACCTTAGGCTAATAACCTCGTTAAGGAAGAAAAAGTCCGAAGGAAGTAAACTCGAGCACTTAAGTTGAATGAGTCAATAAGGTATTGAGTAAACTCGATCATCAAAGATTTAAAAATGGAAAGTAACCTAAATAAATTAAATGTGATTTGTGTTTATACTATTGTGTGTTATGTACTAATCAACATATGTGTTATTGTAGGATGTCGATCGATAGATTGATGTATAGAGATATACACGCGGTGAGCGAAGAAATTATGAACAGAGTAGAGCCTGTACCTATGCCAGTGGCGGAGGTACCATTAGTGATTCTAGAGGAGTCGGAGACAATGGAGTACTTTTCTGAGGAGGACTACTCCGAGGGAGATATGGATATAACGTCATATCTTAATATGATGGTCTATGAAGAGGAGGAAATAGAGGTAACATCGATTAATATGGTGGTACCTACACTAGAGTCAATACCTCCAAATGCAATGAGAGCATTGTATCTGGCAGTGCTTGACAGGAATGTGCAACTGAGTACAGTTGTACAGAATCAGAGTGAAGAGATTAATTATCTCCATGAAGCTAAGGTGTCTATAGAAGCAGATTTTGAGTTAGAACATGATAGACAGGTGCTTATGACAGAGCAGGTTAGGGACTATAAAGAAGATGCCGATAAGCTTCATAAGAAGCTAATTAAGAGAGACCGAAAAATAGCATGGATGTCTTACATCCATAAGAGTGCTCATATGGATTTCAAGCTGAAAGTTTCTTGTCATCCCATGGAGTCAGGGCAAACTCGACATACTATTAGTCAGGATACTGTAGCGAAGATTGCGAATAAGAAACAAGATGATGCTGTTATGCATTATTAGAAATCTAGAGTTATAAATATGTGTGTAGTGACGTAAAACCCTCTTTTGAATAACAGGGTAGTCTTTTTGTAAATCCCAACTTTTGAGAAGTTCAATTGCGGGATAGAAATGTATATGGAAGTAAAGTGTAAATAGTTTCCGACTATGAATAAGCATATGAATATAATGAAGTTTTCATTTAATATGCTTTGTTATGGTATGAGTTGTTATGAGATGAATAATAACGAAATAATTAAATAGATAATAATGAAATTCTATTTAATCAGTAAATGCCGTCAAGAAGAAAACAACGTAATCAAGAAGCGGAGTCACGTAATGAAAATCAAGGGGGTCAAAACAACCCTATGCAGGAGTTCGTTAATTTATTAACGACTGCATTTAACTAAACCAGGGGTAGAGTACCCGCCGAACCTAGGTTTTCAAGAATGACTACCCTTAAAGAATTTAAAAGCATAGGTCTGCCGGAGTTCAAAGGAATGACAGACCCATTAGAAGCCCAGACATGGGTAAAGGAAATAGAGAAGGCGTTTGTTATTACAAAACGTAGGTGAGGCACAACAAACTTCTTTTGCGACTTACATGACGAAAGTGGAAGCCAACTTTTTGTGAGATGTGGGTAGACTTGATGGGCAAACATTTTAAGTGGTGAGCAAGTGTTGTGATGACCAAGTATTAGAAGTGGCTAGAAAGTAGACTTGGTTGTTAAGTAATGAATAGTAAGGAGGTGGGATTAAGGATGTTAATTGATGAGGTGCAATGCCTAATTGACCATAATGCCCTAACTTTGGGTTGCCTATAAATAGAGAGCTCTCAATTCATTTGATGGCTTGATTAAAATTTCTTCCAACTCCTCTCAAGTTAAGCAACTTATTGGTTAGAGAGAATAAGCACTTATAAGTCAAACTTCCATTATGAGATTTTCAAGAAGCAAGAAGGAGATTAAAGCTTAGTCAAGTGATATTCAAGGGTAAGAACTTAAACCATGAATCTCTTTCTCTTCCATTGGTAGGGAGATGGGTAGTGGTAGAACATGTATGCTAAGGAATGATAGGAATGAGTAATCAAAGAGCTTAAGTCTTAATAAGCCGTATAAGTCATGAATAAGCTATTCATAATCATATAAGTTATGAAACAAGGGAGAACTTGTAGGAACTTGTTTTATGTTGAAATAATAAGGTTGTATGATAATAAGAAGTAAGGATAATGGTTAAAAGATTAAGCTATGATAAGTCATGCAAAGTGAATTCATATGTAGTTCATACTTTTACAAGTTATAGACTAATGAAGAACAAGTAATAACTTATCATGTCAATAAGTTAATGAAGTATGTATGTCAAGATGTTAATCTGATGGATTGAATCCATTTAAAACGATGAACAAATCATAAGAAATGAAGTTAAGGCGAAATTTACGAGTTTGGACGATAATCGTCGGATTCATGAAATTCTCAGAATGGAAGTCAAATTTTGATATTTAGCTTGGAAACATTGATTTTCAATGGAGACAAGTCAAATTTGGCATTATAGAGTCGCGGACTCAAAAATGACCGAATTCCGACTTAGAACGAAGAAACGAGCGTTGAACATTCACGAACGTTTATCATTTTCTTTAAAATGAACTAATCGGTAAGTTTTTAGCGAATGAAGTCAAATAGATAAAATTCTTGCATGAACGCGTAGAGTATGTAATTTGTGAACCGTAGGCTTTTGAACGAGCCAATTCCGACTTATAACGAAGAAGTTATGCGTCCGGGAGTTTTGCCAAATTTGCAAAAGTCAGAATTTTCTAAAAGCCGAGAGTTGGCCATAGCATGGCCAAACCTGAGGTTAAATGATGAAACATATAGTACGAAAGACAAAGGATCATTGCCTCACAAAACCCAAGACACGAGAAGGAGAGCTATTTGTGGCGCCAAATTCAGATCTAGGGTTTCGACAGACAAGAATGTTTACAAGTATAGAATGAAAGATAACTCATTAGCAATGAACTAAGGTATAAATATAAAATTGTTAAGGCATTGTTAAACTCTTAATGTATGATGATTAAAGGTTAATAATCAATTGAAGATGAACGTAATGAGAACAACGTAATGTGCTAAGCCGGCTGTAGAAATTTGTTGACCAAGTTGATTATGAATCCAATGGTTTGCAATACCAGTATGGGTTATGTAATTACTTAATGAACATGATAAGACCTTTCCTAAATCACTGTTATAGTAATGACCTTAGGAATTTAATGTTGTTTAATGAGTAGTTAAACGACGAACGTAAAGTATAAAGAACGTGAACCGTATTCAATAATGATAAGGACTATAACGTTAAGAGTTACAACTAAAAGTTGTTAAGTAATACGTAAATGTAAACGGTATGCAATAAAGTGTATTTAACTAACGACGATCGAGTTTTGATTAATAATGTAAGGATGTTAGTAAGCTATGAGGAAGGATGATTAACTCGACACGAGTTGGATTAATGAAGTAAATCTACGTAAGACATAGAAGAGAAAGAAGTTGGTAAGAATAATGTAAAATATAATGGCAAGCCGGAACCAATAGTAACAAGTCTAATATATGATTAGATTGAGATGAAGGGTAAGATTCATTAGGAACCATGTATGTTCATTCATGACCTAATGTGGTATGTTATGTGGTTATGTGTTGTAGAGACCGTAAAGACTGAAAGGAAAAGTTATTTTTACTGTAGCAAACGCTGAAGGCAAGTTTTTCTTAAACGCTTGTCTAACCTTCATGTTAGCCATGTTTTCTGTGACTCATGTTATGAGATGCATGAAGCGTTTTACTAAAGGGTCGATGCCAGTTTTATCTCGGCTAGACTAATCTTGAAGAGTTGATTGATTTATTTACAAGTCTTTCAATATAAAATTGCTAACGCTATCCTACGCCAATTGTTTGGTACGGATTCAAGGTAAGCCTGAGTATGAATAAACAAATGTATTTTTCATCGATTATTCGAGGGGCACCCGAGGTTGCCAAAACTTAAACGTACATACGTTTAACAGGATGTAGTGTTGATCAACATAGAGTACTATGGGCTGATCACCCAGAAGTGCTCGTAAGATATGCCGGACTTACGGACTTAGTGCCGGGTTGTCCTTTTCAAAGAAATTATGAAATGCTCATGGTCTTGAGCCAGAATTGATGTTTTACTGAATATTGTTATTGTAAAACGTTTTGAAGGAAAAGAAATGCCATTTTGAATTATTGATAGTACTTCATAACTATTATCCAGTTATTGAAGATATACGATGTGACAACCCGGAAAATTGAATTGTCAAGAATTTAAGTTTAAAGAATTAGTTATTAATAAAATGAATCTTTATTAATACTATTCTGTGCTATATGTTTATTAATCGTTCTATAATCTAGAATGATTATTAATCGGGAGGATTCTGGCTACGAGCTAGACTGAAGGAGTCAGAATTTTCAAGACGAAAATGAAATTTTTTCGGGAACAAAAATATTTCTGGGGAAAAAGACGAAATAGACATTATTCATCCATTTCTGCTCAGAGATTTATTTTGAATTTCCGAGAAACGCATAATGAAAGAATTCTGAGACGAGATGGAATATTCAATAATATTTCAGTTATGGCAAAAACGAAGTTTTTGCCTGCGGACTTAAAACCTAAGGGTTAGGAAAAGTGAGTTCCGAGAATTTTATGATTTCGTATAATAATTAGAGTTATTATGCGTGAGAAATACGAGTATAATACTAGTTATTATATGAGTATAGTGGTAGATTAGTATGACGTATAATACGAATATCGTACGAACGATATACGACGAGAATACGATAATACAAGAATGGAATGCGTAAAATACGATTAGTCTAAATGGACTTTGAGTTCATGGACTTTGAAGAATCCAATTGGACTTGGATTATATCAAGCCCAATGGAATGTGTAATCAAGCCTAGGGTAGGTCTAGTAAGAATTAATGTAAGGCCCAATGTTACATTTAATTAAGCCCGATGGAAGAAAATAAATCGCGGATCGAACCGATGGGTCACCGGATGGGTAAAACCCATGGGGCAGACCCTTGGGCATGTGGGGCGGCCACTTGGCCACCAAGTAAGGGTGGTGGCCAAGTAAACTTAGTGGCTAAGCATAGGAATAGTAAGGAGGTGGGGTGAAATGACTAAAATGCCCTTACCCTTGGTTTTCTATATAAACAAGCCTTAAGCTCATTTGTTTGATTTTAAATTTCAACCAACACTTGAGGGGGCTTTCCAATAAGGATTTCTCCCTATTGGCGCGCAATTAGGTGACCAAACCTCTCCTCGACAGAACTTTCTAGACATCGTCAATATTGCAAATAATAATATGAATAACTGTATCGTCTCAATTATTGATTTAATAATATATAAAATATCGACAATAATTGAATCAAATAACGTGAGATATTATACAACAATTCATGTAGAGTAATAATTGAACAAAACTAAGTGACTTCTCACGTCAAGATCAATAATCAATACTGGTGTTACTCTATGCAACCACGCCAGACATTCTTTTTTTAACACCGATTATTTCAACAGCTTAACGGTAAAACTTTTCACCAGTTATTTTTATAAAAGATATTTATGTCGTTTTCTAACTCAAAAAATAATTCCGTTGTGGGGTCCACCAATGGTTGTGCTGCCGTATGAATATTCCCTGCTAAAATGAATATTCCCCGACCAATCGAATATAATATAACAACTTGCGTACTTTGCAAAATTTATAAATATTACCCACAACTATAACATTATATCAAATTCACTCCTTAATATTCAAAAATGATATTTATAGAAAATTCAATTTTATTCATAAAAGTTGGGGTCTTACATTAGCCTCTGATAAACTAAATGCTGAGGGAAGTCTCTTTATACCTTCCCATTTCAATTACTTATAAATTCAATTACTTGTAATTTCATTTCCATATCAATCTCAATGGAAAATATAAAGGATTATGTGAACATGCATTCCTTTTCATATCAAAACCTGTCATGCTATCCTGTCATCAAAACGACTGACATCCGTTTTTTAGGAGAACCTTAAAACACTCCTAAAAAATAGACACATTATATAGCATGTAACATTTCCCCATTTTCCAGACTAAACTACGTAGTCTTTTTATAGGGAAACAATTGATCCCATTGCCCATTCAAAATCCAAAAAGGCACTAAGCCCACCGTCAGACATGGGTACAAGTGCCCATCCTGATCCTACTCCTGTTTCCCATGATGAGTTCCAAGGATTAAGGAATCAAATAGCATAATTGGCTGTCTTTCTAAAAGAACAAAGTAAAAACACTCAGGCCTAGACAATGCCTACTCAATCAGAGTCATTCACTCAAGGGGGTAGTCAGGATATTAACAAAAAGATGGAAACCCAAATACCTAAACCTCATTCCAATGAAGGAACCAATAAAACCCTTGAAATCACAAAACTTAGGGATGATCGAGAAACTGGGGAAATAAGAAAAAAAGTCCAACAAATGGAGGAAACCATTCGATCAATCAAAGGGACTGGAAACTATGGAAGTGTCACCTATTCAGATCTTTGCATATTTCCAAAGGCTCGATATCTTGACAAATTCAAAATCCCATATTTTGAAAAGTACAATGGGCCAGGCGATTCTTATACGCACCTAAAAGTGTACATTGGCGAACTGGGGTCTTATGCTGAAGATGAAAGCCTCAGAATGCAAATTTTTCAAAAGAGTCTCACTGGAGAGGCTAAAGCCTGGTATGCCCGACTTGACAATGCCAAAATCCATAACTTGGAAGAATTGGCCCATGCCTTTCTCAATCAATACAATTTTCAGTCACAAATGGCACCGGATCGATACCAAGTGACTAAAGTCAAAAAGCAAAGTACTGAGTCTTTTCGAGAATATGCCCAAAGGTGGAGACATCTGGTAGCGCAAGTCATTCCATCAATAACAGAAACTGAAATGGTGATGACTTTTATGGACATTCAAGAGGCGCCTTACTATGAGAGAATCCTAGCAGGCATAGGAAAGCCATTCTTAGAAATGATTAAACACGTCGAAATGGCAGAGATGAGCCTAAAGGTAGGTAAGATTAAAGACTTCACTGCCTTGGAAGCATTGCCGAGCATATACAGACTAGAAAGTATGCGAGCAATCCCAAGAGGGTACTCAATAAAGGCAATGAAGATGTATCCCTTGTTTCACAAGGGAAAGCTAAGAGACTAACCTACAGTTCCCCCATTTGGAAAAAGCAAGACAATCGGCCATTTCAACAACAGGCTGCATTCAACCAATGCCAAGATAGGAAGAGAACGTTTGAGAGAATAAAAAATTGGGTGTTCACTCCACTAGGCGATTCCCTTGAAAATGTATTAGCGATATTAATGGATCACAAGAAAATTACCAAACTGGCTCCACCTCTAGAACCAGGGAGCAAAAGATGCAATCTAAGACAGAGATGTGCTTACCACTCAGGGTCTCCGGAACACGACACACAAGATTGTTGGTCCTTAAAGCATAAAATTCAAAATCTGATCGAAAGTGGCAGTATTGTGGTCCAACGACCCTACCAACAAAATGTCAACACCAACCTTCCGTTGCAGCAAAATACGGAGGAAGTAAACATGATCGGGTCAGGAAGCGCTGAAGGCACAAAAAAAATGTCCTAGAGTGGGAAAACTAGGATGAGGGTATGACAATAATGCAAAAATTAGAGACGATCCAGAATCAAATATATCTACTAGCTAATCTGATAGTGCGCCAACATCAGGAATGAGGTAGTTTTTCACTCAACTATCAGAAAGCTAAGAGAAAAAGGAGGTTGACCATAATGCAAGGTCATATCTCTCCATGATAAGCCAGCTAAATGAAGAAGATTAAAGCAGGCTGAAAGGACAAGAAAAGGGGGATGATAAAATTGCTAGAAGATCTCACCAGCGGAAAAATCACTCGGGGGAATACGAATTCTTAAAGAAAAAAAGATTAAACAACCTCCAAAAGAGCCCGAAAATTCACCCCTTTGAGCAAATCAAATGAAAAAATGCTACACTTTCTGATAAGAGAAGGAAGGATTACTAAGTTACTGCCTCCTATAAATTCCAAGATAAAGAGTTATGATTCCACCAAGACATGTCTCTACCATTCTAACTCACCTGGACATGCGACTAAGGAATGTTAGTTTTTGCGACATAAAATCCAGGATCTCATTGAAAATGGAGAGCTGAAGATAGAATCCCCCATGACCAAAAAAGGCAAAAAGGAAATAAAAAGCTTAAGCTGGCCACTTGAGATTGGCAGTTCAAAGGAGTTGAAGACTATGAGCACCAATTCTGACAGAACACAAGGTGGACTAATCCTAATGCAGGGAATGACAAAGGAGACAAGAGAATCCCCAAATGATATTCCTCTGCCAACATCAAACATCTTGTGTCCCAAAGATAGCAACCACATTCCTGATTTTATCATCTTAGATGATGAGGAGGAAATACTGATCCTTTCCAAGGAAGAAGAAGCCAAAAAGGAAAGTTCCTTGCAAGAAATGCAACAATAGTTTGAGGGAGATTTCATAGTCGAATCTTCTTAATCCCAGGAAAAAGGAGAAGGAACAGATGAAGGAAAATGTGGTGAGGTTATCGGGAAAGCCAACCCATTAAAAAATCAAGAGTTCATCCCTTTTTACGACGGGTCCAATATGAGCATCCCTAAGGGAAGTGTTGAATTAGGAGGCGATCAAGTTATGGCCATAAGTGAAGATATTCAGAATCAAGAAGTAACCTCAATCACAAGCCTTGAAGGCAACATAACCACTGACAACTGGACTATCAGGCCTTAGCTAGCCAAGAAGATGTAGATCTAGAGGATAAAGTGGGGAGTTCCAGGAGATATTAGGACGGTATCACTTCCTTCACAGTATGCCTTTTATTTTCCCTACATGTAAATATTAAAAAAAAAGCTAAAAAAAAAAAAAAAATCAAACCAGTCAGGTTTCAGCTCATCAAGCTTGAACTATGAAAGACCTGATCTCCCCTCATCAATGGGAGTACGTAGGCAGCCATTTATGCTGTGGTCAAACTAAACAAAAACCCAGAAACCCCAAATAAACACTTCTTAAACCGTTTATCTTATCAAGAAGGAACTATGCAGACCTGATCTCCCACATTCACAGGAGTACGTAGGTAGCCATTAGTGGTTCGATCGGACCCTCAAAAGAAATATCCAAACCCAAACGTCAATCCTAAGACAACCAACAATAGGGATGAAATGACCATCATCATAAGATGCAACTCGTTAACAACTCATTGCTCCTGAAGTGCGAGAAGACTTGATCTCTTTTGACCTCCAACAATACACGGACAACCGTTGTGGCAAATTCTATCTCATACTGGACGACCTGTTCCCCCTGATCAAGATAATAAATCAAACTTTGCAGATTAAATTAAATTTGGGTGAAGTCATCACCAACCAAACTGAGATCTTTGGGGCCAATTTAGTGGAGTCCAAAAACTTCTCGACATCAATCATCAAAGTTGTAACAGCAACACATCGATATATCAAGCATGATCATCAGCAAGGACCTTCAAAGAGCCAACACCCTCAATCACAAGTCATCAAATCAGAAGAAAACTATCAAGACCGATTGCGTAAACAATTCAGGAACAATAATTAAGGGCATCAAAGCCCAAAGCCACTACCTATTCACCATATGGTAAAGAGGTAAAAGCCTCTTGCGATCTCAGCATCTTATCAACCCACCTATCAAAGCAACTATCTCAGACAACAAGTAAATTTGGGGAAATTTTAAAATCAGCGACAACCCGATATTAGAACCCTTACAACAAGACTGGGGAAATCTCAAAAATAGCGATAACTCAACACTGGGGCATTTTTCAACCATCCTAAAGAGGAAAATGCACCAGTCAGCTCCATCAGCATGGTCCATCATCATCAGAGCTTCCCTCATATCGCCTCATTGGCGATTCAGTATTATCATTTGGTCTTTTCCAACCATACTATTCTCAGAATGAAATAATCCCCATGTGAGGATATTACTCACTCGTGACTTGGTCAACAAAGAGAGTTTCTCATATGAATACCTGGTATTAACATACGAAAGGACTGGGGAATTTTGTGCTTCCAAGGAATGGAAATAGTCCAAGGTGGGATCAAACTTCTCAAAAGAAAGGGGAGAACTCCTGAAAGAAATCATGGCGACATAAGCTTGCCCCTACAAAAGAAGGGGAAAATTCTCATAAAAGTCCTTAACTCAAAAGCAGAAGCCCAATGATAAAGGGTCTAGCGAATGAAATCCTCATCATCAAATGTGTTAACCCGCGTCAAGTCCTCATAAGTCGAGGCCTCTACACCGAAGTTCAAATCTTGGCAGGGAAAGAATGGGCCGCACCCTCCAGGGATGTCAGCGACATTCAGGTCACCAGTCTATCCAGGTTGGGAATAAAAAACACAAGGAAATGTGACACAAGCACCCAACAGCTAGCGAAAAGAAACTCCAAGTAATTCGTTGAATATTACTTCAGCAAAGGTATCAAAATATTCAGTATTCTAAATAATTGGAATCAATCCAACGTAACAACAAGATAGTTTAGGGATACCACCGTTCGAATGGGAATCAAAATAGTTTGGTGATGACAGCGTAGTCAACTACCAGCAGGATAGGATCCGTTGTCAAACTGCCATTAGGGTAGGCACCATTGTAAACTACCAGCGTATGCATCGAGAATGTCCGGTGAATTCAGAACTTCATCCCTAGTAGAGATGTAGAAAACATCTCAACTTATCCTCATCAAACAAGCATCAGCAACACCGATAAAAGGACAAACCGTTGGAGTCAACACCATCATATGCATCAACAATACTTGGTAATGGTAAAATGATTTGCGATTTGCGATGTACAAAGTGCGATTTTCGATTTGAGATATGCAAAATGTGATGTGTAAGTTATAAAGTGCGATTGGCTAAAAGCGAAGTGCGAAATGCAATGTGCAATTTGCGAACTGCGATTTGCGAAAACATTTTAACATGCATCATAACATTCATTACATTGCGATTTGAATCATACATTGTCATATTTTGAGTGTCTAGTAATCTCTATCATGTTCATTCCATTTCATTGCATGAACATGATAAAGAGGGGCATCTGTAGACACACAAAATTTCATTTTCCTGTTACTAACTATGTAAGAGGACAAAAGTGTCTTTTTCACACTCTAGAGATAACCCTGGAGGACCATAACATCAGTTCCAACCCCGGAGATAACCCTAGGAGATCTTATTTCCAACTATAGAGATAACCCCAGGAGGTCAAGCCAACCTCAGAGATAACCCTGAGGACATTCAGAGTTGACAGCAGGCCAATCTCAGATATAACCATAGGAAAAGACTGCTACAACTAAGCCAAAGCCGGAAACAACCCCAGGAGGGGCAAAGGGTTATTTTACCAACTCAATATCAACTCAAATCAAATCAACTCAAAGTTCTTCAAAAGAAGTCCCACAAGAACCATATCTTAACTTCTGAGCGCAACTACGCAAAATAGCTCAACAGACTACATAATGGAGACCCAAAAATGCTATTTCGGTCATAGACCCATCTTCCTAAAATAAAAAGGCAAATCCTATGTCATTGTATAGCTCTCGAAAAGAGCTTTCTGGATTGGTATGGCACGCTTCCATCGGATGCCCAAAATGAAAGTTATGAAGGTTCGAACGGACAACGCGTTGCACGAGTGCACGTACTTCAAGACAGTGGAACCTGCAGAGCCCGGGGCACCCTGGACAACCATAGGTAGACCTGAGACTACCGTAGTTAGACCTGCGACTCCCCCCTCTATAAATAGAGGGCTTGGGGTGGCCATTTTATGAAGAGAAAAGGAGAGGAAGCCCTGTCCATTTTACTCTGTACACCATCTAAACTGAGTGCTTTCTTTTTTCAAACACTTGTGAGCTCGTGTTTTGCTATATTTAACCGGTGGAAATTGAGTATTCATTCATTAAAAGCTATTTGAAGTCTTCTTGGCAGCCCACTGTAAGACATCTTAGATTTCTTAAGCCTTTTCTCACATCCATCAACACATACTTATTCACGTTGAGAGTCGTGTTATGTGTGTATTCCCGGATCGTCGATCTGTGGCTTTTACTGCTGATATATATATATATATATATACCTATATATATATATATATATATTATTATCGAACTATGCTTCGATTGAGCCTGAATATAATATTCGGAGCGTTTACTACTTTTATATATATATATATATATATATATGTTGCTATCAAACTCTGTTTGATTGAGCCTGGATATACATCCGGAGCGTTTACTGATTTTGCATTGTAGACACTCGAAATTATCTTTTCCTGTTACTAGCTATGCAAGAGGGAAAAAATGTCTTTTTCACACTTCAGAGGTAACCTTGGAGGACCCCAACATCAATTCTAACCCCAAAGATCGGCCCGGGAGATCCAGTTTCCAACCCTAGAGATAAGCCCGGGAAATTAGTTTCCAACCCCGGAGATAAGCCCGGGAAATTAGTTTTCAACCCCGGAGATAATCCTAGGAAATTAGTTTCCAACCCTGGAGATAACCCCGGGAGATCAAGTTCAATGCCCGGAGTCAACCCCAGATGGGCAAGCCAACCTCAGAGATAACCTTGAGGACATTTAGAGTCAACAAAATGATAATCTCAGAGATAACCTTGGGAAAATACCGCTACAACTGTGTAAAAACTGGAGAGAGATAACCCTGGGAAGCAAAAAATGGACATTTTGCCAACTCAACTTCACTTCAAATAAAATACACTCATTTCAACTCAAATTGCCTTAAAACAAGTCCCACAAGAACCATATCTTAACTTTGGAGCGCAAACTACGCAAAACAGCTTACCAGATTGCCTGACGGAGACCCAGAAATGCCATTTCGGTCATGGACCCATCTTTTTGGAATCAAAAAAGGGCAAATCCATGTCATAGCATAACTCTCGACAAAAGCGGTCCAAAAAGGTCTTGTCCACCTCGTTCGAAAGCTCGGATTGAAGTTCTTCAAGTTCAAGTGGACATCACAGTGCATGAGTGCACGTACTTCGAGAAGATGGGACCCGCAGAGCCTAGGGAACCCCGGGAAGTCGCAGGTTCATCTGCGGCAGCCGCAGGTACACCTGCAGCTCCCTCCTCTATAAATAGAGGGCTTGGGGTGGCCATATTTGTATGAAAAAAGGCGAGGAAGCCCTTTCCAATTTGCTTTGTACACACTATAAACTGAGTGCTTTCTCATTTTAAACACTTGTGAGCTCATATATTGTCATATTTTTATCGGCGGGAGCCGAGTTTTCATCCACTTAGAGTCATAGAAGTCTTCTTTGGCATCCCACTATAAGCTTTCTTACACACTATAAAGCTTTTTTCTTTATCTTTGCACACACTATTCTTCACATTGAGAGTCGTGTTGTGTGTATATGCCCGGACTTCGGTCCGTGGTTTTAATTTCTGTCTATATATATACTTATATATGTATATATTTATATATGGACTAACATTATCGAGTTATGCCTCGATTGAGCCTAGACTTATGTCTAGAGTGTTTACTTGCTTATATATATATATAAACTGTTATCAAACTCTGTTTGATGAGCCTAAATTTTATATCCGGAGCTTTTACCCTTTGTATATAAGTGCGAAGGAGGCCTCACACTACTTTCAAATAATTGCACATTGATCCACACACACACACACACACTTACTTTTATATAACAGTTTCTTGAAAAGTGGCAGTCACCGTGGCAACACGGATGTCGGGGGGTGCCTAACACCTTCCCTCCGCATAATCAATCCCCCGAACCCAAATGAATCTCAGTTTCACAGACCCGTTTAGCAGTGTCACATCACTGAGTCAATGTGCAAACTTTTTCTCGGCTGCGTTGGTACAACCAGTTAAAAACACCAACTGGCGACTCTTAAAGTCAAATCATCGATATTACACATGTCGGACCTTTTTCACTTGTTTTTTCAAACAAATCTCATATAACATGAGAACACCAAAGAACAAGTAATGAAAAGGGACAACTAAAAATCTAGACGTTGACAGGTGGTGACTCTGCTGGGGACTCCAGTAAGAGGGCTTAAGCCGCTATTACAAGCTTTTCAAAACTGTTATATGCTTGTGTGTGAATGTTGCGTTTACATTTCTGATGAATGTGTACAAATGCATTTTACTTACTGCACTGTAATATATCTATCTATGATATTAGTGCTTCGCACATGTCATCATTTTTATAAACGGTGAGACACGTTGTATGTGAATGTATGTTGTGTGGTTCCTCCACCAGGAGGCTATCCTGTTGGTGTTTGATTACTGGACTCGTAGGGAGACTAATTCCAACGAGGCTCAGGAAAGGCACCACCCAGATTCACTTCAGTTGAAAGACCGGATTAACTACCCGTTAAGTAGATTGCGATGATCTGGGAACCTTCATGCCAAAAAGCCGCGAGAGTAAACGTAAGATAGGTTAACCTCTGATAAACCAAACGCGAAGGGAAGTCTCTTCATACTTTCCCATTTAAATTACTTGTCAATCTCAATGTAATAGAAAATATGAAGGAGTATGTGTACATGCATATTAAAACCTGACATGCTATCTTGTCTTATAAACAACTTACATTCGTTTTATAGGATAATATTCCTAAAACAAATACATCACATATCATGTAACATTTATACATTCACTAAGACTAAACTACATAAGTCTTTTTATAGGGAAGCAATTGATCCTGTTTCCCGTTCAAAGTCTAAAAGGGCATTATGCCCACAGTTAGACATGGGTAAAAGTTCCCAGCCAAATCCTACTCCTGTCTCTCGCGAGGAGTTTGAAAGATTAAGCTATCAAATTACGGAGTTGGCTGTTATGTTTAAAGAACTACACCAATCTACTCAGGGTCCACAAATACCCCTCCACACAGAATCCTCTGCACATGGAGGAATCCAGGGCCAAACAATGCCTATTCAACCAGAGTCATCCACACCAGGGGCAGTCAGGGTATTGGCAAAAAGATGGAAACCCAGATACCTAAACCTTATTCCAATAAATAAATCACAAATCTCAAGGATGATCGAGAAACTGGGGATATAAAAAAGAAAGTCCAACAAATGGAGGAGATCATCCGGTCAATTAAAGGGACTGTAAACTATGGGAGTGTCACCTATTCAGATCTCTGCATATTCCCAAGGGCTCGATATCCTGCCAAATTCAAAGTCCCAGAGTTTGAAAAGTACAATGGGCAAAGATCCCTATCGAGATCCGAAAGTGTACATTGGCGAACTCGGGGTCTTATGCTGAAGATGAAAGCCTCAGAATGCAACTTTTTCAAAAGAGTCTCACCGGAGAGGCTAAAGCCTGGTATGCCCAACTTGACAATGCCAAAATCCACAACTGGGAAGAATTGGCCCATGCCTTTCTAAATCAGTATAGTTTTCAGTCATAAATGGCATCGGATCGATACCAGGTAACTAAAGTCAAAAAGTAAAGTACTGAATCTTTCCGAGAATATGCCCAAAGGTGGAGACATCTCACAGCGCAAGTCATTACATTAATGACGGAAATTGAGATGGTAATGACGTTTATTGACATTCAAGAGGCTCTTTACTATGAGAGGATCCTAGCAGGTAAAGGAAAGCCATTTTCAGAAATGATCAAACACGGTGAAATGGTAGAAATGGGCCTAAAGGCAGGCAAAATTAAAGACTTTACTGCCTTGGAAGCAGTCGCCAAGCATATACAGACTGGAAAATATGCGAGTGATCCCAAGGGTGCGATAAAGGCATTAAAGATGTATCCCTTGTTGTACAGGGGCAAGCTAGGAGACCAACCTACAATCCCCCCATTTGGAAAATGCAAGATAATCTACCATCTCAACAACAGGCTGCATTCAACCAATGCCCAGACAAGAAAAGAAAATTTGAAAGAACGAAAAATTGGGTGTTCACTCCGATGGGCGATTCCCTTGAAAATCTATTGGCGATATTAATGGATCACAAGAAAATTACTGAATTGGCCTCACCTCTAGAACCAGAAAGCAAAAGATACAATCCAAGCCAAAGATGTGCTTACCACTCGGGGTCTCCAGGACACGATACACAAGATTATTGGTCTTTAAAGCATAAAATTCAAAATCTGATCCAAAGTGGCAGTATTTTGGTCCAACAACTTGATCAACAAAATGTCAACACCAACCTTCATTGCGACAAGATGATCTGGGGAAAGTAAACATGATCGGGTCAGAAGTCTTTGAAATATATCCAATTAAATGAAGTGCATACGAAGGATGAGGACTACCCCCAAAGGCACAGAATAAATGTCCTAAAGTGGGAAAACTCGGAGGAGGGTATCATAGTAATGCAAAAATTAGAGACGATCCAGAATTAAGTAAATCTGCTAGCTAAGCTGATAGTGCGACAACATCAGGATACGTGGCAGTTTTTCACTCAACTATCAGAAGGCCAAGAAAAGGGGGATGATAAAATTGCTAGAAGATCTCGCCAACGGAAAAATTGCTCGGGAGAATGCGAATTCTCAAAGAAGAAAGATCAAACAATCTCCACAAGAGTCCAAAAATTCACCCCTCTAAGCAAATCCAATGAAGAAATGCTACACTTTCTGATAAGCGAAGGAAGGATTACTGAGTTGATGCATCCTATAAATCCCAAGATAAAGAGTTATGATTCCACCAAGATATGTCTCTACCATTCTAACTCACTTGGACATACGACTGAGGAATGCTGGTCTTTGCGACATAAAATACAGGATCTCATTAAAAATGGCCAAAAAGGCGAAAAAAATAAAAAGCTTAAGATGTCCACTCGAGATAGGCATTTCAGATGAGGTGAAGGCTATGATCGATAATCCTGGAAGAACACAAGATGGAGTGATCCTAATGAAGGAAATGATAGAGGAGACAAGGGAATCCCCAAAGGAGATTCCTCCACCAACATCCAACATCCTGTGGTTCAAAGATAGCAACCACATTCCAGATCTTATAACCTTGGATGATTCAGAGGAAATACTAATCCTTTCCAAGGAAGAAAAAGCAAAAAAGGAAATTTCCTTTCAAGAAATGCGACAACAGTTCGATGGAGATTTCATGGTCGAATCCTCTCAAGCCCAAGAAAAAGGTGAAGAACAGATGAAGGAAAAGGTGACGAGGTTATCGGGGAAACTAACCCATCAAAGAATCCAGAGTTCATCCCTTTTTGCGAGGGGTTCAGTATGAGCATCTCCGAGGCAAGTGTTGAATCAGGAAGCGATCAAGTTATGGCCATAATTGAAGACATTCAGAATCAAGAAGTAACCTCTATCACGAGCCTTAAAGGCAACATAACCACTAACAACTGGACTATCAGGCCTCAACCAGCCAAGAAGATGTAGATCCAGGGGATAAAGTTGTAAGTTCCAGAAGATGTTGGGACGGTATCACTTTCTTTGTAGTATGCCTTTTATTTTCCATGCATGTAAAAAAAACAAAAAAAACAAAAAACAAAAAAGCAAAAAAAAGAAAGAAAGAAAGAAAAAAAAAGAAAAAAGAAGAAAAAAAAGAAGAAAAAAGAAAATAAAAAATAAAAAATCAAATCAGTCAGGTTTCAGTTCAGCCAGCCTGAACTACGAAAGACCTGATCTCCTCTTGAATGGGAGTACGTAGGCAACCATTTATGGTGCAGTCAAACCAAATAAAAACCCAAACAAACACTTCTCAAACTGTTTATCTTATCAAGCAAGAACTACGCATACCTGATCTCCCTCATATACAGGAGTACGTAGGCAACCATCAGTAGGTGCGGTCTGACCCTCAAAAGAAACATCCAAACCCAAACATCAATCCTAAGTCTACGCCTAAGAACAACCCTCCAAGTCAGCGACCCATGTGGAGAAGACCCAACAACACTTCAATGTTATTCCATCAAATCTAGCATAAATCCCAGAAAGGAAGAAACAACAATACACCAAGACAACCAACTGCGAGGACCTTCAAAGAGCCGATACCCTCAATCACAAGTCTTCATCAAATCAGAAGAAAATCATCAAAGCCAATTGCGCAAACAAGTCAGGAACAATGATTGAAGGCATCAAAGCCCAAATCCACTACCTGTTCACTAGCTGGTACAAAAGTAAAAGCCTCTCGCGATCTCAGCATCCTATCAAAGCGACTATCCCAGACAACAAGCAAGGCTGGAGCAATTTTAACATTAGCGACAACCCGATATTGGGACCCTTACAACAAGACTGGGGCAATCTCGGAAACTACGACAACTCAACACTGGGACATTTATCAACCATCCTAAAGAGGAAAATGCACCAGTCAGCACCATCAACATGGTACATCATCATCAAAGCTACCCTCATATCATCTCATTGGCGATTCAGATATTGCTCACTTATAATTTGATCAACAAAGAGAGTTTCTCATATGAATCCCCATCATCAACATGCGAAAGGACTGGGGCATTTTTCGATTCCAGGAAATGGAAGGAGTTTAAGGTGGGTTCAAGCCTTTCATCAAAAGAAAGGAACTCATGAAAGAAATCATGGAAACATAAGCATGCCCATATAAAAGAAGGGGAAAAATATTAAAAAAATTCTTAACTCAGGAGCAGAAAGCCAACGACGAAAGGTATAGCAAATGAAATCTACACCATCAAACATGTTAACCTGCGTCAAATCCTCATAAGTTAAGGCCTTACTCCACAAAGCAGTATCATGTTGACAATTTGGACGTTATTGATTTATGGATAAATTAAATTATAAATATTTAAAATTTATCCTTGAAGTTGTTTTATTGAATTATTATGTCATTGTCATCATCTTCATGTTTATATTGTGATGAAAGTCATCTTTGGCTTACGTGCATAGATGGACTTGGTATGATTATGACCAGGGATTATTCGGTATAATCATGACCGTAATGTAACGAATGATGTTGTAAAAGTCCTCATTGGCCCGTAGTGCATTGATGGATAGTTATGGGTATGATTTTATGTTCTACTTGACTCTTCTAATGATAATTTATTCCGCATTATCTTAGTCATAATATTTCTTACTTGTCTAGTTGAGCTCACCCTTTTCTTTCATTGTTCTCTTCAAGAAATGAGAATATAGCTGGGATGAGTCGGGAAATGGAGTGATGGTCCAGGATAAGTGGCTTTAGTAGTCCTCATTATTCTGTGAAATAGTGTGATAATAATTGTAATGAGGACTCCATTGAGAGTGGATATTGTCTAGAAAGCAATATTCTTGTTTAAACTCTCAGCTATGTTTTGTCGTATTGTACACGACTATTGTATAATTAAGTTTGTATTTGATTTATGTACCATGTATTTGGTGACTCAAGATGGGTGATGTGGGCGTCACAGTTGGTATCAAAGCTTAGGGATATGATCCCTGACTGAGATGTGAGACAAGAACTAGGAGGGGAGAGACGGGGAATTCCTTCGCTAGTACGACCTACCTAAGTTTATTTGATATTTAATTGGTCGGTCAGAGTATAGGGATAATATGTGATATGTCAATTAACCCTTATTTTGTGATAGTGTTTGAAAATGGCATCTGAAAATGTTGAGATCAGCAATGAAGCACATGAGATCGTTGAGTCACCAACGATCAATACCAAGGATAATGTGCAACAGGAAGACAATAATCCTCAGGTAAGCAACAACACCGATCAGATGATGAACGATGGGATGTTCAGAGGCTTTATGCAATTCATGCAACATCAGGCGAGAGAGACTCCCATTCAAAATGCAGGTGGAAACACTGGCAACTCTCGGATGGTCACCGCTAAGCAATTCAAGGAGCTGGGACCGCCAGAGAGAGTTTTTGGGATGACGAAACCACTTAAAGGCGAGAGGCGTGGTTAAAGCAGATCACCAAGATATTTGATGTCTTGGGATGCTCGAGTAAAAGGTTCCCTTCGCCACCTTTATGTTGCGTGAAGAGGCAGATTACTGCTGGGAATATGTAAAACGTACCCAGCCTGACGTACTTAAGATTTCTTGAGAGAAGTTCCAAGAGCTGTTCAATGACAAGTACTTTCCCGAAAGTATTCGTCACATGAAGGAGGTGGAGTTTATCAAGTTGGAGCAAAACAATATGACCGCGTCGTAGTACGAAGCTAAGTTTGCCGAGTTGTCCCGGTTCGCATCCCATTTGGTCGATAATGAGGAGCGAATGAAGCGAATGTTTCTAAGAGGTTTGAAAGCCGATATACGTCAATACCTCATTTCTCAAAAACTTTGTTTATATTCAGATGTAGTGAATAGGGCTCAGTTATTGGAGTGCGATAATGAGCCAGCCCAAAGAAAGGATAACGAGCAACAACACAATAATAATTGTACCAGTGGCAACGGCCATCGGAACAATGATAACCATCGTGGGGGAAATTATCATGCCAAGAATGGTAACCACTTCGGTGGTAATCATGGCCAAGATAATAGGAGTGGAAATTTCAAGAAGAGAAGGTTCAACAACAATGGAAAGATAGCAGCACCAACACCCGTTTTCAAGGAAGGAGAAGGACCACCAATTGTAGCTTCAAATGCAGAGGGGAGGGACATATAAGTCTAAACTGCGTGATGCAGTCCAAAACATGTTACAATTATGGAAAAGAAGGTCACTTAGCCCGATTTTGTCGTGCACCAAAGTCAAGTCCAGCTGGGACGGTGGCACCAAAGGCGGATACGGACAAAACAAAGTCGGTGGTTTCAGGAAGAATATTTTTCGTGACTTATCAAAAAGTGAGTAACCCGAACGAAGTTAGCACGAGTTAGTTAATTATAAATTCTTGCGAAGTCTATACCTTATTAGATACCAGTTCTACCCATTATTTTATCTCTCTTGCTTGCGCTCAAAATTTAAATTTGACCCCAGAGAAGTTAGACTTTGACTTATTAGTTGAAACTTTGTTAGTAGAAACCTTCGTTACCTCCACTGTTTATAAATCTTGTTGATTCAAATCGACATTTTCATGTTACCTGTCGATCTTATCTCTTTGAAAATACTTGCCCTTGATGTGGTTTTAGGAATCGATTGGTTATATACTCATCATGCTTTTCGTAAGGTTGTTAGATTTCATATTCCTAACCAACCTATTATGCAAATTCAAGAAACCAAACCACTAAAGTCAATCACTGTTATATCAAGGCATAAGTAAAGAGCCCCGAGCCTTTCGCTGGTGACTTCCTTGTGTGGAATGCACCGAAAGCAGACTTTCTGTAGGGGAAGTCGTGAATAACGGTAGCAAGTTGATAGGTATCAATGTGACGTGCTATCCAAGTCTTGGATGATAGTCATAGTTTTTTTTTCTATTGTTAATAAATTTCCTGACGTATTCTTGAAGACTTCCTAGCCTACCCCTAAAGCGTGAAATCGAATTTTGTATTGACCCCAGTAAAAAACCCATTTCTAAAACCCTCAAATATTTCTTTACCTAAAATGATCGTATAATATGCCAAGGACGTTGGCTCGAGCCGTTGAAGATTACGACTATACCATTCAATATCATCATGGAAGAGCGAACGCGGTAGCTGACGCGTTGAGTAGAAGATTGTATGCGTTTATGAGTGCGATGTTGTTAACATAAAAACCCATTTCATATAACTTACAAATGATGAAGATAGAGTTAAATCCTATAAGGACCCACGTGGTGATATCAAATATACGAGTAGAATCAACTTTAATCGATAAAGTTAAAGTCGCTCAAGCTACATACTTAGAGCTAATGAATGTAAAGAAGAAGGTTCAAGAGGGCGTTATTCTAGAAGCAAGAATCGACGAAGAGAGGAAATCTCAACCCTCGATTTAATTGGCCCATTTGAAATCCTCGATCGAGTAGGAACTGTGGTCTATATACTCGTTTTACCAAGTATATTGCATATTCATAATGTTTTTCACGTATCGATGTTATGTAAATATGTGGACGACCCGAACCACATTATTGAATTGGAACTAGACGAAATAGCAAAAGATTTAATGTATGAGGAGATACATGTTAAAATCTTGGATAAGAAGGATATATTCTACACTCAAAGGTTATACCTCAAGAGTTAGAATCTGAAATGAAGTCATGGTATCCTCACCTCTTCGGCATACCAGTGCGTCGCATAAAAATTCGAGGCAAAATTTCATAAGGAGGGGAGATTGTAAGACCCCAAATTTTATGAAATAAAGTATTCAATTTTCTTATAATTATTATGTTATTTAGTAAATGATTAAATTGATAAAAGGTTAAAGTTAAGGGTGATATGTGAAAATTTTCCAAAGTAAGCAAGTTGATATAAAATACTCGTTGTTTCGGGGAATATTCGATTGGTCGGGGAATATTTGTTTGAATGAGAGAATATTAGTATGACAAAGACAATCATTGGTAGACCCCACAACAGAAGTATTGTCGTAGTTAGAAAACGATGAATTATCTTTTTATAAAAATAACTACGAAAGTGTCACCGTTAAAACCGTTGAACTACCCGGTAGTAAAAGTACGAAGTGTCTGGCGTGGTTGCATAGTAGCACACGGTATTGATTATTGATGCTTACGTAAGAAGTCACTCAGTTATACTCAATTATTGCTACAGTAATTGCTGCATCATATCTCTCATATTATTGATTCAGTTATTGTCACAGTATCATCTACATAATATTTTATATCAATAATTGACACAACAAAGTTATTCATATTATTATTTGCAATATTAACAATGTCTAGAAGTTCTGTCAAGGAGAGGTTAGATAATCTAATTGCGCGCCAATAGGGAGAAATCCTTATTAGAAAGCCCCCTCTTTCCTGGGAACGACCTGGTTGTTAAATATTGTGAGTTATAATATTAATGATGAATAAGTTTATGTTGATTAAAGATGAAATTGATAATTCTATTGTGTGGGAATTATTAGTGTTAGTGGAAATCGACATTTATTTCGATAATAATTGATGTTTGGAGGTTATATTGACCAATCGGGTAATTCACCGGATAAATGAGCAATTAATTGCTATTAATTCACATGCTTATATTATGTGTTCACATGTGTGTACTATTAATTCACATGATTTACTATTAGGGGAGTTGGTGTAAGATTGATAATATTATAGAGGTATAGATGAAGGTATTATACTGTAATTAAATTTTTCACATGATTATACTATTGAATCACATGAATGAACTATTGATTCATATGTTTACTATTAGGGGAGGTGGTGCAAGTTTGATAATACTTGAAGGACTAAATTAAAAATGAAGGAAAAGATGAAGGTATTATACTGTAATATTTAGAACCCCAAAATGTGGAATTATTGAAACTATATTTTTCTATAAATAGAAGCTCATTTATCCTTCATTTCTCACCAATTCACTAAGTCTCACAAGAGAAATTATTATAGAGAGAAAGAAGAAAAGAAGTCTGCTACTTCACTATTCCAGTATCTAGTTTTCTTCTAAGGTAAGGGGTATTATTTCTTTTGTATTCCTGAAGAGAGTTATTTCTTTCAATATTCGTAAGGGTTGTTATACCATTCTTTATTATTTTGTTGAAATAACCTATCTGTGCGGTCTATCGCATGCCTGGTGAATTCTTTTGTTATTCCATTCTTTATTATTCCATTGGAATAACTTGTCTGTGCGGTCTATCGCATGCCTGGTGAGTTCTTCTGTTATTCCATTCTTTATTATTCTGTTGGAATAACCTATCTATGCGGTCTATCACATGCTTGGTGAATTCTTCTGTTATTCCATTCTTTATTATTCTGTTGGAATAACCTGTCTGTGCGGTCTATCGCATGCCTGGTGAATTCTTCTGTTTTTCCATTCCTTATTATTCTGTTGGAATAACCTGTCTGTGCTGTTTATCGCATGCATGGTGAATTCTTCTATTATTCCATTCTTTATTATTCTATTGGAATAACCTATTTGTGCGGTCTATCGCATGCATGGTTAATTCTTCTATTTTTCCATTCTTTATTATTCCGTTGGAATAACCTGTCTACGCGGACTACCGTATGCATGGTGAATTCTTCTATTATTCCATTCTTTAGTATTCTATTGGAATAACCTGTCTGTGCGGTCTATCGCATGCCTACTGAATTCTTCTATTATTCCATTCTTTAATATTCTGTTGGAATAACCTGTCTGTGCGGTCTATCGCATACCTGGTGAATTCTTTTGTTATTCCATTCTTTATTATTCGCATTGAATAACTCGTCATGCTGCGATCTATCATCGCATGCATGGTGAATTCTTCTTTTATTCCATTCTTTATTATTCGGTTAGAATAACCTGTCTATGCGGTCTATCGCATGCATGGTGAATTCGTCTATTATTCCATTCTTTATTATTCTGTTGGAATAACCTGTCTGTGCGGTCTATCGCAGGCCTAGTGAATTTTTCTATTTTTCCATTCTTTATTATTCCGTTGGAATAACCTGTCTGTACGGTCTATCACATTCCTGGTGAATTCTTCTATTATTCCATTCTTTATTATTCTGTTGGAATAACCTGTCTGTGCGGTTTATCGCATGCATGGTAAATTCTTCTATTATTCCATTCTTTATTATTCTATTGGAATAACCTATCTGTGCGGTCTATCACATGCATGGTGAATTCTTCCATTTTTCCATTCTTTATTATTCCGTTGGAATAACCTGTCTACGCGGACTACCGCATGCATGGTGAATTCTTCTATTATTCCATTCTTTATTATTCCGTTGGAATAACCTGTCTGTGCGGTCTATCGCATGCATGGTGAATTCTTTTTTTATTCCATTCTTTTTATTCATTGAATAACTTTTCTGCATGCGGTCTATCGCATATGTCTGAGAGTTCTTCTGTTATTCCATTCTTTATTATTCTATTGGAATAACTCGCTCTATGCGGCGATCTATCGCATGCTTGGTGAATTCTTCATTATACCATTCTTTATTATTACATTGGAATAACTCATGCATGCGGTCTATCGCATGCATGGTGAATTCTTCTATTATTCCATTCTTTATTATTCTATTGGAATAACCTGTCTGTGCGGTCTATCGCATGCATGGTGAATTCTTCTATTTTTGCATTCTTTATTATTTCGTTGGAATAACCTGTCTACGTGGACTACCGCATGCATGGTGAATTCTTCTATTATTCCATTCTTTATTATTCTGTTGGAATAACCTGTCTGTGCGGTCTATCGCATGCCTCGTGAATTCTTCATTATTCCATTCTTTATTATTCTGTTGGAATAACCTGTCTGCGTGTAGTCTATCGTATGCCTGGTGAATTCTTCTGTTATTTCATTCTTTATTATTCTATTAGAATAACCTGTCTGTGCGGTCTAACGCATGCCTGGTGAATTCTTCTGTTATTCCATTCTTTATTATTCTGTTGGAATAACTTGTCTGTGCGGTCTATCGCATGCCTGGTGAATTCTTTTGTTATTCCATTCTTTATTATTTTGTTGAAATAACTTGTTTGTGCGGTCTATCGCATGCCTGGTGAATTCTTTTGTTATTCCATTCTTTAATATTCTGTTGGAATAACGTGTCTGTGCGGTCTATCGCATGCCTGGAAATTCTTTAATATTCTGTTGGAATAACGTGTCTGTGCGGTCTATCGCATGCCTGGTGAATACTTTTGTTATTCCATTCTTTATTATTCTGTTGGAATAACTTGTCTGTGCGGTCTATCGCATGCCTGGTGAATGATCCTTCGTATTCATTTCTTATTAAATTGTGGAAATGATCTGTCTACGTGGATTACCGCATGGCGGGCAAAAATCCATTTGCAGTTTTATATAT
This sequence comes from Panax ginseng, assembly GCA_020205605.1. NCBI lineage: Eukaryota > Viridiplantae > Streptophyta > Magnoliopsida > Apiales > Araliaceae > Panax > Panax ginseng. The sequence goes on from CM035144.1 coordinate 46,003,187, forward strand.
TCTATTATACTTAGTTGGTTAAAGTTTTGGCTTCTATACTCCATGAAATTAGTAGAATATCCTGGATATTTGCGCTTCATCCAATATCTTTTCATGGAAATATTCTTCTGAGCATTCTTGAATTTTACTCCACAAAGCAGTATCATGTTGACAATTTGGACGTTATTGATTTCTGGGTAAGTTAAATTATAAATCTTTAAAATTTATCCTTGAACTTGTTTTATTGAATTATTATGTTATTGTCATCATCCTCATGCTTATATTGTGATGAAAGTCATCTTTGGCTTACGTGCATAGATGGAATTGGTATGATTATGACCAGGGATTATTCGGTATAATCATGACCGTAATGTAACGAATGATGTGATAAAAGTCCTCATTGGCCCGTAGTGCATTGATGGACAGTTATGGGTATGATTATGACCAGGGATTATTCGGTATAGTCATGACCATTGATGATTACATGAATATCCTTGGCCCGTAGTGCAGGGATGATTCGATGATGTGGTTTATTTATTAAAATCGAGTCTCGTGATAAAGTTGATGAAAAACTTTTTAAATCATAGAAGATAGTAGATTTTATGCTCTACTTGACTCTTCTAATGGATTGCTTATTCCATTGCAGCTTGTTGATCTAAAACTTGTTGTCTATTGTATTCTATCGGTTGTTATCTTTTGTTGAAGGCTAAGGATAATTTATTCGCATTATCTTAGTTATAATATTTCTTATTGGGCTAGTTGAGCTCACCCTTTTCTTTCATTGTTCTCTTCAGGAAATGAGAATATAGCTGGGACGAGTCGGGAAATGGAGTGATGGTCCAGGATAAGTGGCTTTAGTAGTCCTCACTATTCTATGAAATAATGTGATAATAATTGTAATGAGGACTCCATTGAGAGTGGATATTGTCTAGAAGGCAATATTCTTGTTTATACTCTCAGCTATGTTTTGTCATATTTTACACGACTGTTGTATAATTAAGTTTGTATTTGATTTATGTACCATGTATTTGGCGACTCAAGATGGGTGATGTATACCTATTTTGGGGGCGTCACAGGTTAAGGGGGAAAAATGACTAAAATACCCCTAGCCTTGAAAATCTATAAATATGAAGCTAACTTCATTGTTTTGGGATTTTAAAAAATACTACAACTTTGAGAGAGAGAGAGAGAGAGTCGGATGGGGGAAGAGAGGAAAAGGAAGAGGAAAAGCTTGCCCGAGTGCACGATTTGTCCGACGAAATGAGATTAAAGAAGAAAGGTAATCCGAAAACCTAACTTCTAGATAATTTTCTTTAAGTTTATATGTTTAAATCATAACTTAATGAGAATAAGAAGTAGATGATGTTAGGAATGGTTTCATATGGTTGAAATCGTTAGAAAATGAAGAAATAAGAATTAAAAATTTAGTTTATAAATTTTCTTAAGGAAGTGTAAGATTCGTAAGGATTTTGAGCAATCCGAATGAATCTTATGAATGAATAGGTCAAATGAGTATGGAATGATGTTCTATAACATCAAATTCCAAGGAAAAGTAAAAATCGTAATCAAAATATCGATTAAAAATGAAGAACACGCGAAGAACGCGAAGAACGTTGTTGATGGACAAATTTAAAACCATCGTAGGATAATTGTTGTTAACGGACAAGTTTAAAACCATCGCGTATAAGTTAGTTGCTTATTTCTTGGTTAGGAAAGTTAGAAATGTTCGTGAAGAACGGATTAAAATTTAGCTATAACGAAGTTATGGAAAAAATTTCGTAAAAGACGAGCGAAAATAAGAAAGTTAGTAAATGAAACTGAACGTATAGGGTTTCATAAGAATGTAAGAGAATGTAGAAAACATGAGTCGTGGACTCAAGAACGAACGAGTTCCGAGTTCGGATGACCGAATTTCAGACGAACGAACGAAGAATGTTAAAACCGTAAAATGAACAAAGAGCGAAGATTAAGCCAATTGAATGGCATGTTAACGGATTCATGATAAAGTTCTGTCCATGGGTAATCGACGTATGTAAGATAAGGAAGAAAATGGCTTTGGAATGACCTCGTTCTGAGTTATAACAAAGAAGTTATGAGATTGCGAAATCAGCGTCTCAAGCTTGTAAAAGACTTAGAAAATTTTTCTAAGTTTTATGCTTGGCGCTGCAGCGCGACTCGTGCCTTGGGGGCCGGCGCCACAATGCGAGCCAGAGCCATCAGCTACTGTTGAGTGGCGCCGCGGTGCGAGATTTAGAGAAGGGAGTGGCGCCGCAGCGCCAGCCTCGACAGTTTGACACTGCAGAGTGGCGCTGCAGCGCGAGGTAAACGAAGGGACACGGCGCCGCAACGCCGGTGCAGGGCAATGCCCAGAAATGAGATTTTTACTACTCAATTACTGGGGGATGTGAAAGAAAAAAAATATGAACATGTAGTTTAACTAATGTAACACTTAATCAAGTGTATTAAACCTTTAATGAAGGTTGAACGAAAAGATTAATCGAGATTAAAAGAGTGTAGATGCGGGTTACAGAACCGATATACGGGGACCGTAGTCGCAATGAATCGAACGTGAGGGATTGCTATGATGGTGATTCCTTAGACGTTGATTGACGATGGTAATGTATAACATTTTGATGTTATGACATGGTAATGAGAGATAAATGGAAAGCGTTTAGACGCTATGAACGCAGCGTTGTTGCGATGGACGATCGGTCTTAGCATACAACAAACCTTATGACTTTAACATTTAGAAAGAATATTGAACATGAGGTTCAGATGATAGTAATGAATGAAAGCGATTAAAACCTTGGATGAAGGTTGAATAGTATTAAGAGACAAGTAACGTAAACGTTGAATATGTAAACGATCCTCGTGAATCGTATCACGTCGGGCAAACATTCTAAGTATACATTGGTTATATAACTTAGACGTTGACGAAGGTAGTAAGTAAGATATGAATTATCAAGAAAGCCGTAGCGAACGGTAAGAAGATTTATGAAAGTCGAATGTGAGTCGGATGAGAATGTTAGAATGAAATGTAAGCATTGAACACTTGAACCGACGTAAAGGTTAAGTATACGTGAATATTAAACAGGTAGAACCTACACCATGTGTATGGTTTGACCATAAGGTAATGAAGATCAATGATTAAACCTGTGAACGGTGAATAAGCTAAATTAAAGACAAGTACATATAACGTAAAAGAAGCCGAGTTAATGTTTATAACTTGGATGACGTTCCAAGTCGAATGAACCAAACGTTGTAAGATAAGAATAAGGTAATGTAAAATGGTTAACACTATAAATACGTAGAATTAATATTGAATGATCGTTCTGAGCATACAAAAGACTGTATGACTTAGACGATGATGCATGAATCCTGAGGTATGACATTTAGTGCCAGAAAGCCATAAGGAATAAGAAATTGACTTAATAAACATTATAGTTTAATGGTTCGGATAAGTTAAGATGAATTTAGGTTTTAGTACAATTATAACCTTTGATGGTGTACATATAGGAGCTGGGCTAAACAATTCCTTCAGAGAGCAAAGGTATATACAAAACTGGCTAAAGATATAACTTACTGTTATGGGCAGTGTAGATGAGACGGGAACTTGTTTGTTGGTTGTTTGTGGGAAACCACTCAGAGTACCATATGGACTACTAGTAGAGACACGATGTGTGCTGAGTCCTAGGAGAGTTATAAGAGGAAGATAAGAATGTAAATCATCAAAGATGATGAATGTATTAAGTAAGACATCTCCGTATGTTATAAAGCCGTTAATCGGTAAAGGAAGTTGGTCACGTGAACATAGTTTGTAAGAATGCAAACCCTAAGAAGTAAAGTTAAGTAAACCAATGTGTAAGTCAAGTATATGCTAATTGGTGTATGTGTTATTTCCTTATGTGCTGCATAGGAATTGGAATGAGCAGTTCAGCGTAAACTATAAGTTGTAGCTATGCGTAAGGCAAGTTTCCTAACTTCATTTATATGGTAAACGAATGCTAGTTTATAAAACTTCTCAGATGTTAAACTTGAGAAGTTCTGTCTATGTGTGAATGTGTGATATTTGTACAAGGTGGTAGAATGTATGAGGCCTTGTGCCACAATGTGAACACTTCAGTGTTTCTAAGAGATGAACTGTTCTGTGATTGAACTGTTCAATATGAGCATGTTCTGTTTATACATGAACCGTTATTATTAAGTCTGTGCTACTGATTCTAGCCAGACAGAATGTGTATGAAATAAAATAGAGAATGAAAGTATTTCAAAGTGAATATGACTAATGTTTTAAAATGATAGGAATCGAGATTATTCCTGTTATTCAAGATGCTTCGTAACCTTTGTTCGGTTATTGAAGTCTTAAAGGAATGTTTGAATTCTTAAAGTTGTTTATTCAACTGTTATGACTTGCTGAGCAATTGAATGCTCACACTTGATTTAAATAAAAACATTTTTAGCGAACGATGTTAGTAGAACTTAAGGATCCTGTAAAGATCAAGCTGATCGGTAACCAGAAGAAGTATCATTCATTATATGAATGACCGTGAAGATCAAGTGAAGACTTATAATATAGAATGATAATTAAACTATAGAATAGTTTAATGAATGATTATGTATCCTTGGTGGAGGATAAAAGTCACTTGTACAAGATGTAAAGAATAATGTAATTATCATTATTTGTAATGAAAGAGGTTTTAAGGTTTTAGAACCTGGGATTTGAGGATGTATGTTGTTATATTTAGCTATATAATTATGTATGTTTGGAAGAAGATGGGATCGTGACGTACGAAATCCGGATATGAAAATAGACCAGATTTTGGGGCGTTACAACAGACGATTTATCCAGGATTTCTCCAAGATTGCCACTCCGTTGACAAATTTGACGAGAAAAACTATAAAATTCGTTTGGACGGAGAAATGTGAAGAGAGTTTTCAAGAATTGAAGAAGAAGCTCAGTGTGGCACTTGTGTTGTCATTACCAGATAATACAAGAAATTTTGTGGTGTATAGTGATGCGTCACACAAGGGATTGGGTTGTGTCCTTATGCAAAACGGAAAGGTCATTGCGTATGCATCAAGGCAGTTGAAGGACTACGAGAAAGGGTATCCGACTCATGATTTAGAGTTGGCAGTAGTAGTGTTTGCTTTAAGGATATGGAGACACTATCTCTATAGAGAAAAATGTGAGATCTACACAGACCATAAGAGTCTGAAGTATATCTTCACTCAAAAGGACTTGAACATGCGTCAAAGGAGATGGATGAAATTGATAAAGGATTATGATTGCTAGATCTTTTATCACCCGGGCAAAGCTAATGTGGTTGCAGATGCCTTGAGTAGGAAAGGCAGAGAAAAGTTGATGTTGTTAACCGATAAGGAGGAGCTCATTTCAGCAATGGCGAGGCTAGAGTTAGAAATAAAATTTCCAAAAGAATCTGATGAAAAATTATACCAGATGGAAGCTAGTCAAACTTTGGCAGACAAAGTGAAGAACGCTCAACTACAAGATGAAGAATGCAGAAAAATAAAGGAATTTGTGGTCGAAGAAAAAGAAGTGAAGTTCAAGGTTGATACTGGGGGAATGCTGAGATTCGAGGGATGAATTTGGGTTCCAGCAGTACAAGATATTAAAGAAGACATCTTGATAGAAGCTCATAGCTCAAGATATTCGATTCATCCGAGAAGTACGAAGATATATCAAGATTTACAGTGACATTTTTGGTGGCCAAATATGAAAAGAGACATTGCAGAATGCATTGCAAAGTGCTTGACATGTCAGAGAGTCAAGGCCGAGCATCAAAGGCCAAGCGGATTACTTCAATCGTTAGAGATACCGGAATGGAAATGGGAGCATATCACAATGGATTTTGTGGTAGGTCTACCAATGACTCAGAAAGCATACGATGTGATATGGGTGATAGTGGACAGACTGACAAAATCTGCACACTTTTTACCAATAAAGATTAGGTTTAATCTTGATTAGCTGGCAAAGCTATACGTTAAGGAGATCGTGACGAGGCATGGAGTTCCAGTATCTATAGTGCTAGATCGAGACCCGAGGTTCACATCGAATTTTTGGAACAGATTACAAGAATGCATGGGAACGCAATTGAAGATGAGTACAACATATCATCTGTAAACCGATGGACAAAGCGAACGAACGATTCAGACACTAGAAGATATGCTTAGAGCGTGCATCATGGATTTCAAAGGAAACTGGGATGATCATCTACCGTTGGTGGAATTTGCGTACAACAACGGTTACCATGCAAGCATTGGTTTGCCGCCATACGAGGCATTATGCGGCAGGAAATGCAGAACTCCACTATGTTGGGATGAAGTTGGAGAACATCAACTGCTTAGACTAGAACTGGTACAACAGACCGCTGAAATTATCAAAGTCATCAGAGCAAGGCTAGTACCTGCTCAAGATCGACAGAAAAAGTATGCTGATCAACACAGGCAGAATCGTGAATTTGAAGCAGGAAATTTCGTGTTCCTAAAAGTTTCTCCTTGGAAGGGGAAAATTCGTTTCAGCAATAAGGGAAAGCTAAGCCCAAGGTTTATTGGACCTTTCGAGATTCAGCGAAAAGTGGGAGAAGTAGCTTATGAGGTAGCTTTACCTCCAGAGTTAGAACATGTGCACAACATTTTTCATGTGTCGGTGTTGCAACCGTATAAACCCGATTACAAACATGTGATCGAGTATGAACTATTGCAGTTCAGTAAAGATTTATCTTATGAGGAGATTCCTATCCAGATAGTCGACAGGAAAGAACAAGTGCTCAGGAATAAAGTGATACCTTCTGTGAAGGTGATATGGAGTAACCACAATGTCGAAGAGGCTACGTGGGAACTCGATGCAGAAGTGATGAAGAATTACCCTGAGTTAATTGTTTAGTCCGTGTCTTCGATTCTGGGGACAAAATCTTTGTAAGTAGGGGAGAATGTGACGATTTGATTGTTTGAATTGTGATTCTGGGGACAGAATCCTTGTAAGGAGGGAAGGATGTAACAATCCAGAATTTCAAATTGTAATTTTAAATATTTATTAAATATAAATATTTATTTGATGAGTATTGTTAAGATTGATGAAATAAATATTTTATTGATGTGATGCCTGTTAGTAAATATTTATGAATCTAAATTTTATTAGATAATATTCTAAGTTATATTAATTTATAATTTAGAGAGTTGTAATATGGCATGAAATTTTATATTGTTAGTTAATAATTTAAAATGGTATATTAAATTATTAAATAAAGTTATAATGAAAATTATAATTTTGTGATATTTGCTAAAATGATATATTTAATTAGAATATGGTATGTGATTAATTTAATTGGTTAATGTTGGATATGAAAATTCAAATAAATAAGATGTAATTATAAATTATAAACTAAATTGTTTATTAAAATAAATTAAAAGAGTTTAATTTTAATTTAGTTTTGCCAAACAAGGCTTAATATATTAAGTCTTTAATATTTAAAGGGGTTTTGCCAAACAAAGCCTTATGGCTTTTGAATTTCTAATTTTTGAATTTAAATAAAATAAATAATATAAATAAAATAATAAATATAATATATTTATAATATATACGTTACTTTGGTAACTGATAATAGTTATTATTATTATTAAGACTATATCAGTTTTTTTTATGCTTGCTATTCAGTTTGGTTTTTACGCATACTAGTTGGTCAGTTGGTTATTGGCTAAGTCTGAGTTTTGAGAGAATTGAGAGAGCCTGAGAAAGAATCAAGAGAGGAAATTTTGAGTTCTTCAAGCTATTCTCAGTGGTTAACAAGAATTGTCTGAGCAACTTAAAGGTATGTTACATAATCTTAACATATATGTTTTATAGTATAATTCCTTATTCTATGTGTTCTTGTTTTGGAGGTTCACTGTGTTTATAGCATAATCTCTATAATTCATATTTTTATAGTTGATTATGAAATTATGTGTATATGTAATGTTATAACTATAAATATAGATATATATATAGGTGGTTGTATGATGAGCATATACATGTATGTGATTGTATGAATTACAATCAAAAAGGAAGAAATTGGTTTCTACAGTGAATATATAAATATATATGTATTTTAGCGGCATGAGTTTCAATTTTATATTGTAGGAATTCTATTTTTTTTTGAATTTTGTCTTACAACTGAATTGTTGCAATTGGAAGTAGTTGTAATGCTAGAAGTTTATGTTTAGACAAAGAATTGTACGTTAATTTTGTTTAAAAGAAAAGGAAACTATTTTTCAGTGTATGTTCTTATACATGGCTTATGACAGTAACAAATTTGATTGCTAAAGTGTATACGAATTATAAAAATTGAACTGTGAATTGTTAATTGGGTATGAAATAAAGAGAACTTAATTCAAAGGAATCAATTGGTGTATCACTATGACTATGGTGTTCACTGTGTTAAGAAATATCAAAAATGGAGTTTTGTTGGTTTAAAAATAGTGCTTTCAAGGATTTAAGTTTTCTAAAATTGTTGTTAAGTTGTGCTAAATTAGTATATACGTGCTTGTTAATGATTTACATATATTATTTATGTTAAATTAGCTGCTAGAAGCCATTAAACCATTAAGAATTGTTGTGTTCTGTTCTTCGTGGTTTGGAGTTACGTAAGTTTTATGCGTTCAAATGCTAAAATCATGTGCTCATTTCGATTTTCGCGCCTCAAATACCAAAAATAGCCTGCAATTTCGTTCCCCAATGCCAAAAATTATAGTCTGGGTCGGATAGTTTTAACCTCCTGTAGTAAAACGGCCATAACGTTTTCATAATAACTTCGATTTAGCTGATTCAAGATGATTCGGAACGAGGACGAATAGGTCTATAACTTTTATTCTTTAAGGTTTTCAATTTGAAATCATTATGAAGGGTAAAAATGTCCATCTTTAGGACTGTTGTGTATTTGGAGTCAATCGGAGGGCATCGGGATACGCGAATGCAAGTGCAATCCTTTGTGTATTAGTATAACCTAATGATAACATGTTGAACATGTAATAGAATGTTGTATCAAGTTGTTAGACAACTTTAGGGTTCAAGATCTGGAGGGCATCGGGATGCGCGAATGAAAGATCTGTAGCCATTGACATATGGTTGTCAGACAACTTTAGGGTTCAAGAACATTTTTGAAAAACTTCACTTTTAAAGCCATTTGATGCTGTAGATCTATGATGGTTCATCATAGATCATCATAAAACATATTCTAGCACTTATATAAACACATAAAAACAAATTATTTCTTATCATACAAGATCAAAAGGTGAGTTAGGGTTTATACCTCTCTTGCTTAATCTTTGATCGTTGCTCTACTATACTGATCTTGATGATCTAGGTGGTGTTCTTGGGACTGATACACTTAAGGATTTTGGAAGTTAGGAGAGAGAGAGAGAATTGTTTAAGGTAAGTTAGTAAATGAGCAACTTTTGGTGACTTTCTCTCTCTTTATCTCTTATAATACTTAGATGCAATGCATGTTGCTAACATAGCTGACGAGCTTGGTTGATTTGTTGGAGTTTATAAGCCACAAGGTCAAATTAGTTGGTCACCAGCTCTTATTTTGGCAAGATTTACAAGTTAACTCATTAAAGAATATAAAAAGGGCAATTTGGTCATTCTCCTTGTAATTTTAATGGCATACTTGACTTTTGTCCAAACCCTTAGGGTTTAACCCTAAGGTTCTAACCCTTAGGTTTTATAACTTTAGTTTCTAAGATGTTCTAATTAGGGTTTTTAAAATAAAAAATTAAGATAACTAAAATATAATTAGTGTTTTCTAATTATATTAAAGGTTATCCATCACATTAGGGCTTACTAATTAGGATTAGGGTTTCCTAATTGGGGCTTAGGGTTCCTAAATTTAAAATTAGGGTTTCCCGGCATTCGATTAGAGTTCCTAACTATTAGTGTTTCTAAACTTGAGATTAGGGTTTCTAATCCCTTATTAGGGTTTACTAATTTTAAACCCTATCCGATCAATCATTGATCAATAACTCTATATAGTACAAACACGTACTCATCAACACAATTTTTAAAATTATATTTTCTACCAAATCCCTATCCGAACATAGGGTTAGGGTTTTAAATTCTCAGTTAAGCACAACTATACTCTTATTTCTCAGTCAATACACAAATTGACTAATTCTCAAAACTCGTATCACCGATACACAGCACAATATTGATAATCAATATCAATATTAATTAAAAAAAATTATTCGTAAAATTTGGATTATTAAAAATCTCGGGTTATTACAGTGTGCGGGGCACGCCACTGAAGGGTAATACACGGCGTGGGCCACGCCACTCAGAGGTACCAGTTACTAAACGCGTTCTTGACGTATCCTTTTCCAACATAATTCCCAATAACTTCCATTCTCCTCCAATACAAACTGTTCCACTCTCCTATTACTCCCATAACTCCAAAAATTCCACTACTCCAAATCTTCTACTCCTTCCCAACTCCTCCCATTAACCCACAATGTTTGTAACTCCCTCATACACGTTTTTTTTCCTTTCTCAACTCTTGCAATCAGCCACAATCCTACTACACGTAAGCAATACACTCCAACTCTAAGTCTAATTCCTTCTCTTCACAAATTCTTACAAATTGGGGCATCACTAAAAAGGGGGAAACACAAATTCTTATTGAAGGTAATCCCAAATTGCTACATTCTCATTTTTCTTCTCTCTTGTTAGTAAAAATTGGTTGGGAAACCTTGGGAATTTGTTGCCCAAGGATTGCTTTGTGTTATTTCATATTTTGTGTTAGAGATGGTTCAAAGAGGCCAAGTTTGGGGGTATTAGCCTTCATGCCCACCAACTGTTCGACAGGATTCTTGAACGAAATTTTTGCCTATAATTCACCAAAAACACCGTGTCTTGACATAAGAAACCACGTCCATCCACCTCTATTGCTCGGGCTTAGTATGATCACAAGAAATTTATTAGTGAGGGGGTCGAGGCAAGGTTCAAATCATCCGTTGACAAAAAGACTTTGGTGCTAGAACGCGGATTGAAGCCAGATGCTGACTTGGATGGTGATATGGCATTGATGATTGTGGAATGTAATTGGTTTCAGTTAGTGGAGCAACCACTTCCAGCGGTGATCAAAATAGTGAAAGAGTTTTATGCCAACGCCATGGAGCATGTTGATCACGTAGTCATGGTACGGGGTAAATCGGTGTCTTTCCATGCAGATGCCATCAACGAGTATTTTGGGGTAGAAACACCGACTAACGGACGATATGAAGATGGTTTGCCCGACCTGGATGAATTGATTGCAAGATTTTGCAGACCAGGAACACAATGGGTTACTCGATCCAAAATGAATGAAAAGATAAGTTTTTGTCACTCAACGCTAAGTAGGTATAACAAAGCATGGCATGCATTCATCAGTGCCCGTTTGATGCCCACACGCCACCAGAATGATGTTACTAAGGAAAAGGCACGACTACTATATGGGATTGTTCACCACCATTACTAGGTAAATAATTTCGTTGTATTCTACAATGTGGATGTGGGTGAATGCATTCAAGAGTCAATTAATTGGCTCCTACGGGGAAGTACTACTGGGGGCCTTCTGCATGGATTTCTCATAACTGATTTATGTCATAAAGCTGGGGTGAAGTGGCGTCCCTCTAAACCTATTCAACAACTGATGGCTATAATCGACCATGCTACAATTGAGAAGTACAAGGCATGGGAGGGGGAAAGATCACATCTAAGAGGAGAAGGTTATATTATGATTCACCAACCCTCACCCCCAGTTACAGCTGAACCCATGGAAGAGCAACCATCTCGAGGTTTAAGGAAACCATTCTTGTGGCTGGCTCAACGTCAATATTTGATGCATCAGTACAATGCCAACACTTTCAACACGCTTGGTGATGCATTTTCTCGCTGCAATCCTAATGCCAGGTGACGATGAGCAGTGACTCATCTTTCAGGGAAGTCCTCATGTTTTTAATTACTTTATATTGTCGTAATGAGGACATTACTTGATTTAAGTTGGGGGGTTCCTTCACTTTAGTTAATTTGTGAAGATTTAAAAATCATGTTAGTTAGTTTGTTAAATTTTTATAATTGTTTTTTTTATTTTATATCTTTTAGTTTAATATATTTATTGATGCATATATATATATATATAAAATAAAAAAAACATATTGCATGTAGTTTATTTTGCATGAATCCAGTTATTAGATAGTAAAAGTCTATTTTTGGTCAATGATGAGATTGTAATTGTGTAGACGAGTTAGTATTGATTATTTAGGCTTTGATGTGACTTCCTATTATGAATTGGATCTTTTTGTGTTTGAAACTGGTATAATCAGGTTAGCACGTTAGAAACAACTTTGTTGACTGATTAAGTTTAAATGGGCACATAATGGAATTCTTAAGGATAATACTAGTTGAATGAATGAAAGACATGAATAGGCGGAGATGGCTAGATTTAGACAAAAACTTAAGTTTGGGGGGGGGGGAAATGTGGGATATATAAGCTTAAAAAAATAAAAAATAAATAAACACCGTGGCATGCTTGTCTAGTTTTGTGTCCTTTATTACTTGAGTAAGTAAGCCCGAGGGGATTGTCTTTACACCTAGCCCCCTAAGGTCTTAATGGTCTGGGAGTCGTTAGTCGAAACCTCGTTAAGGTAGTATTGCAAATCCTAAGGGAATAAGACATTGCATAGCTATGAGTATAAAAAAAAGAAAAAGAAAAAAATAAAACAGGAAATGAGCAAAAAGCCCCCGTAATGAAAAATAAACCATAAGTTTCCTGGATTGGACTCTTGAACTTGGTGGATGTTTGACTTTGGTTGGATCTAGCTTGTTCGTGAATTTTGCAAGTTTACACTGTATGATACCTTTAAAGAGATCTATTATTTGTTGCATTTAGCATTATATCAGTTAGTATGGTTGTTCAGCATACACGCACTATATCAGTAAGAACAGTTTAAGATTTGATAATTGATTGGGAAGTTATTGATTGGTTTAGATATGATGTACTATCGTGTTTGCTTGATTTCTTTAAGGCTGTATTACTAGACTATGTTTTGTCTTAATATTGGATTCGTAGTTATAGAGTAGTTAGTTTCATTGCATATTATTTTTCTTGAGGACAAGCAATGTTTCAAGTTTGGGGGAATTTAATGAGTAGGTTTTTAACCTACGATTTATCTTTATTTAGCTTGATATATTGTTAGTTTTTTGAGTATTTCATGTTGCTTTTGATTGGTTTTTGTTCTTGTTTTAGAATATTAAGATGAACAAATCAAAATACAGGCATTGGAAGAAAGCTCAAGCAAAATCTGAAATACAGCATCACCGGCACGGGGCGCACCGTGAATACAAAGGGACTGGCGTGGTCTGACACCCCCAAATCCGGGTATCTTCCAACCCGATAGATGGTGCTACACGGTACTACCATTCACACATACAATCAATTGAAAAATCTCAAAGGAACTAATATGTCGTCTATATATTCAAAATAATATTAACATTCCCCCAGGTTCTTTATAACCATTACATTGTTCTTGTCATAATATCAAATATATTACAATCCTTCACCCTATACTATTACATAAGTATACTATATACGCGGGCTACCCTATACTTGGTGAAATTCTTCTATTATTCCATTCTTTATCATTATGTAGGAATAACCTGTCTATGCGAAGTACCGCATACATGGTGAAATTCTTTTGTTATTCTATTGGAACATCCTGTCGGTGCGTTACGCATGACCTGGTTCCATTATTTATTATTCTGTTGGAACATCCTGTCTGTGCGTTTACGCATAACCTGGTTCCATTATTTATTATTCTGTTAGAATATCCTGTCTGTACATTTGCGTATGACCTGGTTCCGTTATTTATTATTCTTTTGGAATAACCTGTCTGTGCGGTTTATCGCATGCCTGGTGATTTCTTTTGTTATCCCATTCTTTATTATACTCAGTTGGTTAAAGTTTTGACTTCTATACTCCATGAAATTAGTGGAATATCGTTGATATTTGCGCTTCATCCAGTATCTTTTCAAGGAAATATTCTTCTGAGCATTCTTGAGTTTTACTCTACAAAGAAGTATCATGTTGACAATTTGGACATTATTAGTTCCTGGATAAATTAATTCTTAAACTTATTTTATTGAATTCTTATATCATTGTCATCATCCTCATGTTTATATTATGTTGAAAGTCATCTGTGGCATGTAGTGCATAGATGGACTTGGTATGATTATGACCAGGGATTATTCGGTGTAATCATGACCGTAATGTTACAAATGATGTGGAAAAAGTCCTCATTGGCCCGTAGTGCATTGATGGGATGATTGTTGGCATGATCATGACCATTGATGAATACACGAATATCCTTGGCCGTAGTGCATGGATAAATTTGTGGTTGTGAGACTAATGAATATCCTTGGCGGTAGTGCAGGATGATGTGGATTATTTATTAAGTTGAGTCTCAGCGATAAAAGTGATGAAAAACCTTTTAAATCATAAAAGATAGTAGATTTTATTCTCTACTTGACTCTTTTAATGGATTGCTTGTTCTGCTGCAGTTAAACTTGATGTTTGTTATATTTTATCAGTTTAACATTGTTATAGGCTAATGATAATTTATTCTACATTATCTTAGTCATAATATTTCTTACTGGGCTAGTTGAGCTCACCCTTTCTTTCACTGTTCTTTTCAGGAAATGAGAACGTAGCCGGGACTAGTCGAGGAACGGAGTGACGGTCCAAATAATACTATTAGTAGTCCTCACTATTCTGTTAAATAGTGTGAAAATAAATATAAAGAGGACTTTTTTGAGTGTGGATATTGTCTAGATGACAATATTCTTATTAAACTCTCAGTTTACTTTTTGTCGTATTTTACGCAAAAGCTATATTATTAAGTTATATTTGAATTTTGTACCATGTATTTGGCGACTCAAGATGGGTGATGTATACCTATTTTGGGGGCATCACAGTTGGTATCAATCCTAGGGATATGATCCCTGGCTAAGATGTGAGACAAGAACTAGGAGGGGAGAGATGGGGAATTCCTTCGCTAGTATGACCTACATAAGTTTATTTGATATTTAATTGGTCGGTCAGAGTATAGGGATAATATATGATATGTTAATTAACCCTTGTTTTGTGGCAGTATTTGAAAATGACATCCGAGAATGTTGAGAACATCAATGGAGCACAGGAGACCGTTGAGTCTCCATAGATCAATAATCAGGATAATGTGCATCAGGAAGGCGACAATCCTCAGACAAATAACAACACGAACCAGATGATGAATGATGAAATGTTCAGAGGCTTTATTCAATTCATGTAATATCAGACAAGAGCAGCTCCTATCCAAAATGCAGGTGGAGACATTGGCAACTCTCGGACGGTCATCGCTAAGCAGTTCAAGGAACTAGGACCACCGGGGTTTTTTGGAGTGCCAAAACCACTTAAGGCAGAGACATGGATAAAGCAGATCAACAAGATATTTGATATCTTGGGATGCTCCGAGGAGCAAAAGGTTCCCTTTGCCACCTTCATGTTTCGGGCAGAGGCAGATTACTGGTGAGAATCTATAAAGCGTACTCAACCTACCGCACTGAAGATGTCTTGGGAGAAGTTCCAAGAACTGTTCAACGACAAGTACTTTCCCGAAAGTATTCATCACATGAAAGAGGTAGAGTTCATCAAGCTGGAGCAAAACAACCTGACCGTGTCGCAGTACGAAGCCAAGTTTGCCAAGTTGTCCCGGTTTGCGTCTCATTTAGTTGATAACGAGGAGAGAATGACGCGAATGTTTCTAAGAGGTTTGAAACCCGAGATATGTCAATATCTTATCTCTCATAAACTGTGTTTGTATTCAGATGTTGTTAATAGGGCTCAGTTATTGGAGCATGATAATGAGTCAACCCAACCAAAAGAGGGCAGCCGACAAAATGATAATACCAGTGATAACAGTCATCGAAGTGGTGACAATAAGCGTGGAGGGAATCAACATGCCAGAAATGGTAACCACTTCGGTAGTAATCATAACCAAAATAATAAGAATGGACATTTCAAGAAGAGGAGATTCAACAATGATGGAAAGACGTCAACATCAGCACCTGTCGTTAAGGAAGGTGAACGACCACCTATCATATGCTTCAAATGTGGAGGAGAGGGACGCATCAGTCCAAACTGCACGATGCCATCCAACGCATGTTACAATTATGGAAGAGAAGGTCACCTGGCCCGATTTTGTCATGCACCGAAGACAAGTCCAGCTGAGATGGAGGCATCAAAGGCCGTCCCAGACAAGACAAAACCGGTAGTTCAAGGGAGAGCGTTTGTCGTGACCTCCCATGAAGCAAGGAACCCAAACGAGGTCATCACGGGTAAGCTTATCATAAACTCTAGCGAAGTATATACCTTATTTGATACCGGTTCTACCCATTCTTTTATTTCTCCTAGCTGCGCTCAACGTTTAAATTTGACTCCAGAGAAATTGGACCTTAACTTATCGGTTGAAACTCCATTGGGAGAAACCTTCATTACATCCACTGTTTATAAGTCTTGTTTGGTTCAAATCGGTATCCACACATTACCTGTCGATCTTATTTCATTGAGAATACTTGCATTTAACGTAATTCTAGGGATTGATTGGTTAACTACTCATCATGTAAAAATTGATTGTTTTCGTAAGGTTGTTAGCTTTCATATTCCTAACCAACCTATTATGCGAATTCAAGTAACCAAACCATTAAAATCAATCACTGTCATCTCAAGCCATAAAGCTATTCATTTATTAAAAACAGATGTTAAGCTTTCTTAGCTCATGTCACGGATCTAAACAAAAATACGTAAGTTTTGAATAATATTTCTATTGTTAATAAATTTCCTGACGTATTCCCTGAAGAACTTCCTGGCCTACCCCCAGAGCGTGAAATTGAATTTTGTATCGACCTTAAACTCGGTATAAAACCCATTTCCAAAGCCCCATATCAAATGGCTCCTATTGAACTTCAGGAGTTAAAGACCCAACTGTAGGAATTGTTAGACATTGGCTTTATTCGTCCTAGTACTTCTCCTTGGGGTGCTCCTGTTCTATTCGTGAAAAAGAAAGATGGGAGTATGCGACTTTGTATTGATTATCGGGAGTTGAATCATGTCACCATCAAAAATAGGTACCCATTGCCACGTATTGATGACCTCTTTGACCAGTTACAAGGAGCCAAATTCTTTTCAAAGATTGATCTTCGTTCTGGATATAACCAATTGAAGATTAGAACCGATGACATTCCAAAGACGGCTTTCAGAACTCGGTACGGGCATTATGAATTCCTAGTCATGTCTTTTGGATTGACTAATGCTCCTGCTACTTTCATGGATATGATGAACCGAGAATTCAAGGAATATTTGGATCACTTTGTGGTCGTCTTTATTGATGACATCCTTATTTATTCCAAAAGCCGTGAAGATCATGAGCAACACTTGAGGCTGATACTCCAAAAGCTTTGTGAATATAAGCTTTATGCCAAGTTGAAGAAATGCGAGTTTTGGCTTGAGAAAGTAGCATTCCTTGGGCACATAGTATAAAGCCATGGAATATCTGTTGACCCAGCAAAGATTGAAGCTATTCAAAGTTGGGGCCAACCTAAATCAGTGACCGAAGTACGTAGCTTTCTCGGCTTAGCTGGTTATTATCAGAGATTCGTAGAAGGGTTTTCTCGAATCGCTACTCCATTAACTCAGCTTACTTGGAAAGATACAAAATTCGGTTAGAACGAGGATTGTGAGAAGAGTTTTCAAGAACTCAAGAGGAGACTCATTTCAGCACCTGTTCTAATAATATCATCTGGCTCGGAGGGATTTGTCATCTACAGTGATGCTTCGAGCAAAGGGTTAGGATGTGTTCTCATGCAACATGGGAAAGTCATAGCCTATGCCTCTCAACAACTCAAAGAATATGAGAGGAATTATCCTACTCATGATCTAGAGTTGTCAGCTGTTGTTTTCGCACTTAAAATTTGAAGGCATTACTTGTATGGGGAGAAAGTGGAGATCTTTATGGATCATAAAAGCCTCAAATATTTCTTCACTCAAAAGGAACTCAACATGCGACAACGACGTTGGCTTGAACTGTTGAAAGATTATGATCATACCATCCAATACCATCCTGGAAAAGCGAACGTTGTAGCTGACGCATTGAGTAGAAGATCATATGCGAGTACGAGTGCGATGTTGACAACGCAAAGGCCCATTTTGCGTGACTTGCAAAGGATGGAGATAGAGTTAAAAACTCTAGGGACCTATGTGTTGATGGTGAATATACGAGTAGAACCGACTTTAATTGATAAAGTTAAAATTGCTCAAACTACAGACCTGGAGCTGATGCGTATGAAGAAGAAAGTGCAAGAAGGTGCTATTCCGGAAGCAAGAATCGATGAAGAAGGAATACTTCGAGTCAACTCCAGACTTTGTGTTCCTAACAATTTCGACTTGAAGTATAAAATCATGATGGAGGCGCACAACACACCGTTTGCAATCCATCTTGGGAGTACCAAAATGTATCGCGATCTTCGTCATACATTTTGGTGGAGCAATATAAAGAGAGAGATAGCACTGTTTATCTCAATGTGTCTAACTTGTCAACGAGTCAAGGCGGAGCATCAAGTACCAAAAGGTCCATTGCAACCACTTGAAATTCCAGAATGGAAGTGGGAGCACATTACCATGGATTTCGTTACTGGTCTTCCCAAGGTTTCTCAAGGCATAGATGCAATTTGGGTCATTATTGATAGATTGACCAAGTCTGCTCATTTCTTACCAATACGAGAAACTTATACACTTGAACGTCTTGCTCGTATGTACATAAAAGAGATTGTAAGACTGCATGGTATGCCACTATCCATAGTTTCTTATCGAGACCCAAGATTCACTTCTCAATTTTGGGTTAGTTTGTAAAAAGCTATGGGCACAGACTTACGATTTAGTTTGGCATATCATCCTCAGACGGACGGACAATCAGAGAGGACTATTCAAACTCTTGAAGATTTATTAAGACTATGTGTCCTTGACTTCAAGGGAAGTACCGTTGGTGGAGTTTTCATACAACAACAGTTATCAAACAAGTATTGGCATGGCTCCATTTGAAGCGTTGTATGGAAGAAAGTGTTGTTCTCTAGTATGCTGGGATGAGGTGGGTGAAGCAACATTATTGGGACCAAAGTTGGTACGTATGACTATGGAAAAGATTCAAACGATCCTGCAATGTATAAAAACCTCACAAGATTGACAAAAGAGTTATACTGATCTTCATCGAAAGGACGTGGAATTTGATATTGGAAATCATGTGTTGTTACGTGTTGCTCCATGGAAAGGAGTTACAAGATTTGGAAAGAGAGGAAAACTCAATCATCGATTCATTGGCCCATTTTTAATCCTCGATCAAGTAGGAACGGTGGCGTATAGACTCACTTTACCGCCAAGTATATCTCGTGTTCATAACATTTTCACATATCCATGTTACGTAAATATGTGGAAGACCCGAACCAAATTATTGAGTTAGAACCGGACGAAATAGCGGAAGATTTGACGTATGAAGAGGTTCCTGTTCGAATCTTGGATAAGAAGGAACATATTCTACGCTCCAAGGTTATACCAAAAGTCAAAGTTTTTTTGAGAAACCACGATGTTGAGGAAATGACCTAAGAGTTAGAATCTGAAATGAAATCAAGATATCCTTACCTTTTCGACATACCGGTATGTACCCTAATTTCGAGGCAAAATTTCATAAGAAGGGAGGTTGTAAGACCCCAACTTTTAATAAAGATGATTTTTCTATAAATATTATTTTAAATATTCGGAATGAATTTGATATAATGTTATAGTTGTGGGTAATATTTATAAATTTTGCAAAAAGTGCAAAGTTGTTATAAAATATTCGTTTGGTCGAGGAATATTCTTTTTGTCGGGGAATATTCGTACAACGACACAATCATTGGTGGACCCCACAACGGAATTATTGTCGGAGTTAGAAAACGATAAAAATATTTTTATGAAAATAACGGCGGAAGTGTTACCGTTAACACTGTTGGAATACTTGGTGGTTAAAATATAGTAACACGCGTTGTTGCATAGTAGCACATGGTATTGCACAGTATTTTTTGAATTATTGATTCTTACGTAAAAAGGCACTACTCAATAATTGTTACAGTAATTATTGTTTAATATTTTATTGATTCAATAATTGCTACGTTGATATTTTTAATTCAATAATTGTCATTACACAATATTTCAAATTATCAAATCAATAATTCATTTAAATATATTATTATAATATTATATTATAGTAGTATGATGTGATTATATGATAGTATGTTTTTTTATAATTTGAATGGTAACATTATTATAGTAAATTCATGGTATAAAAGTAAAATGAGGTGAAAGAGAACAATTTGAATTTGAATTCTGATGATGTAAGCGATGATGTCATCGGAACGATAAGGTAAGCAATGATGTCCTCGGAAGGATGATGTAAGCAATGATGTCATTTGATCGATGATGTAAGCAATGATGTCATATGATCGATGATATAAACGATGATGTCATAAATTATGGCAAAATGACTATTTTACCCTTACTCTACCAAGCTTATAAATAGAAGTTCATTCCTTCATTATTTTTCATGAATTCACTAAAGCTATAGAGCGAGAAAGAATAAAGAGAATATGGGAGAAGAAGAAGAATCTTCTGTTACTACAATATTGCGGTATCCAATTTCCTACTAAGGAAAGGGGTATTATTTCTTTCTTATTCATGAAGAGAACTTCTGTTATTTCATTCTTTATTATTACATTGGAATAACTTTTGTATCTGTGAGCTACCCTATACTTGGTGAAATTCTTACATTATTCCATTCTTTATCATTATGTTGGAATAACTTTTGTCTATGCAAAGTCTTTGCATACATGGTGAAATTCTTACATTATTCTATTTTTATTATTACATTGGAACATCTTGTCCGTATGCGTTACGCATGACCTGGTTCCGTTATTTGTTATTTTGTTGGAACATACTTTCTGCGTGCGCTTCTTACATGATCAGTTCCATTATTTATTATTCATTGGAATATCACATGCATGCGTTTCATTGCGTGTCCTGGTTTCGTTATTTATTATTCTGTTGGAATAACCTGTCAGTGCAGTCTATCGCATGCCTGGTGATTTCTTTTGTTATCCCAATTTTTATTATACTCAGTTGGTTAATGTTTTGAATTCTATACTCCATGAAATTAGTGGAATATCCTTGATATTTGCGCTTCATCCAGTATCTTTTCATGGAAATATTCTTCTGAGCATTCTTGAGTTTTACTCTACAAAGAAGTATCATGTTGACAATTTAGACATTATTAGTTCCTGGATAAATTAATTCTTAAACTTGTTTTATTGAATTCTTATATCATTGTCATCATCCTCATGTTTATATTATGTTGAAAGTCATCTGTGGCCTGTAGTGCATAGATGGACTTGGTATGATTATGACCAGGGATTATTCGGTATAATCATGACCGTAATGTTATAAATGATGTGGAAAAAGTCCTCATTGGCCCGTAGTGCATTGATGGGCAGTTGTTGGCATGATCATGACCATTGATGAATACACGAATATCCTTGGCCGTAGTGCATGAATAATTTGTGGTTGTGATATTAATGAATATCCTTGGTCGTAGTGCAGGGATGATGTGGATTATTTATTAAGCTGAGTCTCAGCAATAAAAGTGATGAAAAACCTTTTAAATCATAAAAGATAGTAGATTTTATTCTCTACTTGACTCTTTTAATGGATTGCTTGTTCCGCTGCAGTTAAACTTGATGTTTGTTATATTTTATTAGTTTAACTTTGTTGAAGGCTAATGATAATTTATTCTGCATTATCTTAGTCATAATATTTCTTACTGGGCTAGTTGAGCTTACCCTTTCTTTCACTGTTCTCTTCAGGAAATGAGAACGTAGCCGGGACTAGTCGGGGAACTGAGTTACGGTCCAGATGATAGTATTAGTAGTCCTCACTATTCTGTTAAATAGTGTGAAAATAAACATAAAGAGAACTCTTTTAAGTGTGGATATTGTCAAGATGACAATATTCTTATTAAACTCTCAGTTTACGTTTTGTCGTATTTTACACGATAGCTGTATTATTAAGTTGTATTTGAATTTTGTACTATGTATTTGGCGACTCAAGATGGGTGATGTATACCTATTTTGGGGGCGTCACATCTTCAGTAACTAAACAATAGTTATGAAGTACTATCGATAATTCAAAATAACACTTCTTTTCCTTCAAAACGTTTTACAACAACAATATTCAGTAAATTATCAATTCTGGTCCAAGACCTTGAGCATTTCATAAGTTCTTTTGAAAAGGACATCCTGACACTAAGTCCGTAAGTCTGACTTTTCTTACGAGCACGTCTAGGTGATCAGCCTATAGTACTCTATGTTGATCAACACTACATTCATTAAACGTATGTAGGTTTAAGTTGTGGCAACCTCACGTGCCTGTCGTTTGACGACAAAACATTTTTAGCATATTCAGTCTTCGTTTGAAAACCACACCAATATAACTTGGTAAACATTGACCATGCTTGATAGAAACATAATATAAGTCTAGCCAAAAGAATTGGCTTTGACTTCATCATACAAGACTTCATGCGTAAGGATACATGAATTACAAAGCTTGTCCAGATTGAAATGGAACAAGGGTCAGAATACTTGCCTTTAGCGTCTACTACAGTTATAACACATTATCGTTTAAGTGTTTAAGTCTCTACAGTAGATGATAATATCATATAACACATTAGGTCATGAATGAACATACATGGTTCCTAATGTATCTTACCTTTCTTCTCAATCTAATTATGACTTAGATTTGTTATTATTGGTTCCATATTTTTCCGATATAGTTCACATTGTTCTTACATCCATGTTCAATTCGTTATCATTAACATTTAGTCATCATACCTTAAGGTTTAGCAATACCTTATAATGTTAAAATTAATCTTTACTTCCTTGATAAACTGTTACCATTCTTTCTCTACTTGTAAACCTTCCTTACTATGCCTCTCTTTAAGTCCAGCATCATGCGGTGCAGATTATCATATCTGACTTCATTGTGCAATACGAGTTTCCAATAGCTGATAGTCGAGTCCGGTTATCCTTGTACAACAAACTGCGCCGCACTGCGGTGTGACTCTGCAGAAGGTTGTGACACTGTGCTTGGTGCTACAGTGACACCATTTGGCTTTGGGTTGGCGCCGCGATGCCAACTCTGTGCCACAGGTAGCTTTGACAGATTTTTAACTTTGCGAAATTCCCGGACGCATAACTTCTTCGTTATAAGTCCGAATTGGCTCGCTCAAGAGCCTACGGTTCACAAATTACATACTCTACGCGTTCATGCAAGAATTTTTATCTATTTGACTTCGTTTGCTTAAAATTCACCTATTAGTTCATTTTTAACTAAATCGATAAACGTTCAACGCTCGTTTCTTTGTTCTAAGTCAGAATCCGGTCATTTTCGAGTTCACAACTCTATAATGCCAAATATGACTTGTCTCCATCGAAAACCAACATTTTTGAGTTCAAACACAAAAATTAACTTCTATTCCGAGAATTTTACGAATTCAACGTTTGTCGTCCAATCGTGTGAATTCTGGCGATACTTTATTACTAACGATTTGATCAACGTTCTAAATGGATTCTAACCATCATATGAACATTTTAAACTACTTATTACATCAACTTATTTTCAAGTTAGGTTTTGACTTATTTTTCATAAGTTCATGACTTAACAACTTATAAACTACAAATTTTCATTCCTTATGACTTATCTTATCAAATATACTAACTTCATATGGCAAACATATGACAAGTTTATTATAAGTTCATAACTTATTTAGGTTCAAGTTACTTATTCATGACTTATTCGGCTTAAGTCCATTGCTTATTCAATTCTTACATGTTCTTAACATACATGCTTATTAAGTTACACTTCTCTTATCACCCTACAATGATAGAGATGGATAATTATTAGACAAGAGTCTTACCCTTGATGAACTAGTCTTCTTCCTCTTTGAAAATCTAACAAAGGATGTTTGACTTATATGTGCTTATTCTCTCTAACCAATAAGTTTCTTTATAAGAGAAGTTGTTGGTTGAAAATAACAAGCAACAATGAAAATCCTAGCCTTCTATTTATAGAAAAGCCAAAGTGAGGGCATAAGAGTCATTAGGATATCCCACATCCTTTAATCACCTCCTTACTATTCATTTGCTTAACAATTAAGTAAACTTGCTAATCACTCATTTTACTTGGCCATCACAAAACATATCTTTATGCTTGGCCAACACATAAAGTACTTGGTCACCAAGTTGAACCCACATCAACCTTGGTTGCTCCATAGATCATGTCTAACCCATTGGATCATTACATTGGGCTCAAGTTAATTAACTTAGCTTATTCATTTTGGGCTTGCATTAATAATCACTTGGGCTTGCACCTTAATCTTATTGGATTCTACCAATATGCTAATAATCCTTTAAGTCTCACTTAATTGGATAAAAGCCTTATTACATATACTATACGTATAATCATTATATTCTAGCTCATTATTATTTTGTAATATATGTTATTCCATTCTCCATACATACTCGTATAATACTTCATATTATACTTGCATTCAATACCTCGTACAATACCTACGTATCATACAATCAATACACTCTCTTATTAACGCTTAATATTCCTAACATTTTCTAATTAAGTCCGCATGCGAAATATTGCGTTTTCCATACTTAGATTATTATTACATAATCCATCTTACTTTGATATTATAACATTACAGATTTCTCGGAAGTTCAAAAATAATTCTCGAGCGGAAATCGATGAATAGTGTTTTTCAGAAAATTTCTCGGAAAGCTTTTATTTTCGTCTTAGAAATTCAAACACTTTAATTCATTCACATAGTTAAAATACTACGACTTTCTGATATTCCTAGGTTATAGAACGACATTCATCTTGTTAACACATAATAATAACAAATAATATTATTTTATTCATTATTAAATTATTTTACACGGGATCCAAATTTCTCGGTCATTACATTCTTCCCCCCCTTATAAAGATTATGTCCCCAGAATCTCGCCTCTTATTCTTCAAACAACTGAGGATAATCCTTCTTTATCTTTTCTTCTAATTCCCACGTTGCTTCTTCTGCATCGTGGTTCTTCCATATCACCTTCATGGAAGGTATAACTTTATTCCGCAGAACATGTTCTTTCCTATCAACAATTTGAATTGGAGTCTCTTTGTATGTTAAGTCCTTCTCGATATGAATAGGCTTATATTCTATCACGTGCTTATAATCCAGCTTATAAGGACGCAATACCGATACATGAAACACATTATTTATTCATTCTAGGTCTGGAGGTAATGTTATCATATAAGCTACCTCACCTACCCGTTTTAATACCTAAAAAGTCCCTATAAATCTCAGACTTAACTTTCCCTTCGTTCCAAAGCGTATCTTTCCTTTTTCAGGGAGATACCTTTAGAAATACATAAGAGCCTACTTCAAACTCCCTATTTTCTCGATGCAAGTTCTCATACTTCTTTTGTCTGTCTTGAGCTGCAATGAGACGCATTCTTATCAACTTGACAATATCCGCTGTTTGCTGCACCAATTCTGGCCCTAACATTCGACGTTCTCCCACTTCATCCCAATACAATGGTGTTCTGCATTTCCTTTCGTACAAAGCTTCGTAAGGCGGCATACCTATGCTTGCATGATAACTATTGTTATACGCAAACTCCACTAATGGCAGATGATCATCTCCACTACCCTTAAAATCCATGACGCAAGATCTCAACATATCTTCTAATGTCTGAATTATTCTCTCGCTCTGTCCATCAGTTTGTGGATGATACGCCGTACTCAGCTTCAACTGCATTCCCATTTGCTCTTGTAGACTCCTCCAAAAGTTCGATGTGAATCGTGGGTCACGATCTGACACAATCGATACTGGTGCTCCATGTCTGGATATTATTTCCTTAACATAGAGTCTAGCTAACTGGTCTAAGTTATACTTGACCCTAATTAGCAAAAAGTGAGCTGACTTCGTCAACCGGTCCGCTATTACCCAAATCGCATCATACCCTTTCGTTGTAGTCAAAAGTCCCACCACAAAGTCCATCGTGATATGCTCCCACTTCCACTCCGGAATCTCCAATGACTGTAACAAGCCACTTGGTTGTTGATGTTCGGCCTTAACTTTCTGGCAAGTCAAGCACCTACTCACATACTCAGCTATTTCTCTCTTCATGTTCGGCAACCAAAAATTCTGTCGAAGGTCTTGATGCATCTTAGTACTACCAGGATGAATCGAAAACCTTGAACTATGAGCCTCTTGTAACACCTACTCCTTTAATTCTGTCTCATTCGGAACCCAAATTCTTCTTTCAAATCTTAATAATCCCTTGTTATCAAGACTGTACTTAGTATCTTTTTCATTGGCTAGCCGCTCTTTTATCCGGTCACACTCGTTAGTTTTGAGTTTCACCTCCTTAACTCTATCTACGATGGTAGATTGCATCTCTATCGTAAACAGTATTTGTCCTGCTTCACTTGGTAACTTCACTTCTAGTTCCATCCTAGCCATCTCTGTTATTAACTCAGCTTGAGCTGTTAACAAAGACAACTTTTCCCGACCCTTCCTACTTAAGGCGTCGGCAACTACATTGGCTTTTCCAGGGTGATACAGGATTTCACAGTCGTAATCCTTTATCAACTCCAGCCATCTCCTCTGTGTCATATTCAACTCCTTCTGTGTAAAGATATATTATAAACTCTTATGGTCCGTGTATATCTCACATTTTTCTCCATAAAGATAATATCTCCATATCTTTAGAGCAAAAACTACTACAGCCAGTTCCAGATCATGAGTAGGATAAACTTTCTCATAATCCTTCAACTTCCTTGATGCATATGCAATGACCTTGCCATGCTGCATGAGCACGCAACCAAGTCCTCTATGCGAAGCATCACTATAAACTACGAAATTTCCTATGTCATCGGGCAATGTCAAAATAGACGCTTCACTCAATCTCTTCTTTAGTTCTTGAAAACTGTCCTCGCATTTATCTGTCCACACGTATTTCACCGTCTTCCTTGTCAAGTTAGTCAATGGAGTAGCTATCTTCGAAAAATCCTGGATGAATCTCTGATTGTAACCCACTAACCCTAGGAAACTCCGCACCTCAGTCGACATTTTCGGTTGTTCCCAATTAATCACGGCTTCCACCTTCGCTGGATCTACTGAAATCCCTTCATGGTCAATGACATGACCTAAAAATTGTACCTTCTCTAACCAAAATTCACACTTAGTGAACTTCGCATATAACTTCTCCTTCCTTAATGTCTCCAACACTAATCTTAGGTGTTCAGCATGATCTTCCGTCGTCTTAGAGTAGACTAGAATATCATCGATAAACACCACAACGAACTTGTCCAAATATTGTTTGAACACTCTGTTCATCATATCCATAAATGCAGCTGGTGCATTAGTCAACCCAAATGACATCACCAAAAACTCGTAATGACCATAACGAGTCCTAAATGCTGTCATTGGTACATCCTCCGTCCTAACCTTCAACTGATGATACCCCGTTCTTAAATCTATTTTAGAAAAATACTTAGCCCCTTTCAACTGATCAAAGAGATCATCGATCCTGGGCAATGGGTATTTATTCTTTATTGTCAACTTGTTCAACTCTCAGTAGTTGATACAAAGTCTTAACGATCCGTCCTTCTTCTTGACAAATAGTACCGGTGCTCCCCATGGCGAAACACTCGGCTGTATGTATTTCCTGTCCAACAGTTCTTGTAACTGCACCATCAACTCCTTCATCTCCACTGGCGCCATACGATACGGTGCCCATTGAAACTGGTGCCGCTCCTGGCACAATGTCTATCACAAACTCTGTCTCCTTAACCGGTGGAAGACCCAACAATTCACTCAAAAATACATCAGCGAAATCTCTAACTATAGGTATTTATTCCATGGTTACTACAACTCTCTGGGTATCAACAACATGACATAGATAACCTACACATCCCTTCCTCAATAATTTCCTAGTTTGTGTCATGGTTAGACAACACGAACGTCCCGGTGATCTATTCCCGTAAAATACTACCTGTGGTTGTTTTAACATTCTAAGGTTTGCACATTTCTTTTGACAATCTATAATTTCCCAATGGTTAATTAACCAATCCATTCCGAGAATTATGTCGAATTCTCCTAACTTTATCGGTATCAAATATACCGATAATTTACAGCCCCGTATATCTATGCAACAACTCCTATGAACATCATCAACAGGAATTATTTCTTCGTTCGCTACCTTAATATTTAAAGGTATAGGCAACTTTTCGGGAAGTAATCCTAATCGTCTAGAAAAATCACATGCTATAAACGAACAAGTAGCACCCGAATCAAACAACACGTAAGCATTTATGTCGTTGATCGGAATAATACCTACGACAACATCCCCTGATGCAACTGCATCTTGGATTGTCATGTTAAAGGTACGGCCCATCGGCCTACCCGGCTGTGCTAGACCACTAATAGCTAACTTACTGCCATTAGTGCCCCGGTTCCCGTCCGTCCCCTTCTTCGGGCAGTTCTTTGCCATGTGTTCAGTTGACCCACACACAAAGAATTACTATCCTTTGATATACAAAAGAGGGTTTTACGTCACTACTAGATACAAAATATTTACATATGTAAACTACTCTATCCACTACTAGATCACATCTTCCTTAAGGCATTATCAAAATCTACCTTGGCAAGACCGACAATAATATCATGGCTGATAGTATGCTGCGTCTGCTCTGCCTCTATGGGATAACCAGCTACCTTCTCTTGGAGGTCTACATAAGAACTCCTATGAGTATAGGACATTCGCCCTATCTTCCGCCTTTTGGTCTTTAGCTCCTCCTTGAGCTCAAAAACCTCAGAATTTAGCTCATGGACCTTGTCCTTGGCCAAAATCCTCTCATCGTGCTCCTGCTCCCACATGGACTCCACGTCCATCTTATCCTCTATGACAGCTTGGAGCTCTGCCTTCAGCTCCTTAATCTCTTGATAGTAATGTATATTTTTATCTAATACTGACATAAAGAGTGACATCATTGACTCCTCAGGAGCCATCTCTGTTGCTATTGCTACTGGGTTGAAAGACACTACTTCCACCTCCTCTTCTATCATGCCGTCGAACACGGACATGAGATCGGGATCCTCTGAGTCTCCAGACTCAATGACAACTATCTTGGGCTCTTCTGCTATGGGATTAGGTATAACCTCTATCTGGTTAACCGAGTCCACACTAACTACCTGTCCATCTACATGCATGCCATTTACTCCTGACATCTACACAAAATAATTAATTTGATTAGTACACGTCAGTAGAATAATAAAAACACATAATATAATCATAATGCATTTTTATAAGGTTATTTTCTTCTTTTACTTCTTTGACTTCTCTTAAGGTTATGACTTAAGGTTTTTAATCCCCCCTTAAGTTTTATAACTTAATGCTTTGATACCAACCTGTGACATCCCCAAATTCGGGTATCTTCCAACCCGACAGAT
Source organism: Panax ginseng (assembly GCA_020205605.1). NCBI lineage: Eukaryota > Viridiplantae > Streptophyta > Magnoliopsida > Apiales > Araliaceae > Panax > Panax ginseng. Next base: position 46,032,882 of record CM035144.1, read on the forward strand.
GGTGCTACACGGTACTACCATTCACACATACATTCAATTGAAAAATCTCAAAGGAACAAATATGTCTTCTATATATTCAAAATAATATTAACATTCCCCAGGTTCTTTATAACCATTACATTGTTCCTGTCATAATATCAAATATATTACAATCATTAACCCTATATTATTACATAAGTATTCTATGGGTTCATCTTCGCCTTGCCTTTATCCTTGCCGAAGCCTTCGGTCCGTTCGATCTTAGCTGTGTTCATATGGTTCAAGAAATAGTGAGCATGACTAGCTCAGAAAGTACAACAATTCTAATAAACAACATGCTTGAAACATAGGAATCATATATCTTCAATAAATGAACAATAGTTTCGAAGTACTATCGATAATTCAAAATAGCACTTCTTTTCCTTCAAAACATTTTACAACAACAATATTCAGTAAAACATCAATTCCAGTCCAAGACCTTGAGCATTTCAGAAGTTCTTTTAAAAAGGACATCCTGGCACTAAGTCCGTAAGTTCGACATTTCATACGACGATGTCTAGGTGATCAGCATATAGATCAGCATATAGTACTCTATGTTGATCAACACTACATTCATTAAACGTATGTACGTTTAAGTTGTGGCAACCTCACGTGCCTGTCATTTTACGACAAAACATTTTTAGCATATTCAGTCTTCGTTTGAAAACTACACCAATATAACTTGGTAAACATTGACCATGCTTGATAGAAACATAATATAAGTCTAGCCGAAAAAATTGGCTTTGACTTTATCATACAAGACTTCATGCGTGGATACATGAATTACAAAGCTTGTCCAGATTGAAATGGAACAAGGGTCAGAATACTTGCCTTTAGCGTCTGCTACAGTTATAACACGTTCTCGTTTAAGTCTTTAAGTCTCTACAGTAGATGATAACATCATATAACACATTAGGTCATGAATGAACATACATGGTTCCTAATGTATCTTACCCTTCTTCTAAATCTAATTATGACTTAGATTTGTTATTATTGGTTCCAGTTTTTTCGATATACACTACAAGAAATTACACAAAAAATGACGCTAAAATTTGTCACATAAAATTCATTTTTCGTCACTAAAATATTTGGTGACGATTGTTAATCGTCACAGAGACCGTCACCGTATGAACGTGTTATTAGGTTTATTTGACACTATTTGATGTCGTCACTAAATATTTTAACTTATGGTGACGATCTACACCATTGTCACTATAATTAATTACTTTTAGTGATGTTATTAGCGTCACTATTTGAATGAAACTTTCGTCACTCTATATTATGTTTCGTCATCAAAACTTGGTGCATTTAATGACAAAAATCGTTTTTTGTCATTAAATGATATTATTTTAGTGACGAAAATATGTTACTCTATTTAAATCATCTAATTTTAATGACGACTATATTGTCATATTTATGATTATTCTTTCATCATGTTATTGTGTTTATCGTCACCAAAAATAAAAGAATAAATGACGACAGAACAAATCGTCACCTAATAATATATTTAACATGACAATTATGTCATTGTCATTTCATATTTTAAATAATATTACAAAATAATTTGTCACCAAAGAGCTACTTTTTGGGACACATTTTTCAATGTCACTAGTTAAATGCTTATGGTGACGATGCATCTCGTCACAAAAAGAGTTACTAATAGTGACAAAATTAGTTGTTGTGACTAAATGAAAAACTAAATATAAAATTATAGATCTAGAAATAAGAAAAAAGATTACACCAATAATATTTAACTAAAATGATTGTAATGATAAAAAACACCAATAATAGAATAACTAAATTTCCATTTTCCATCGTATTTAACCAAAATAAAAAAATTACAATCCAAAGTATCATCCACTCTACTTAACATCAATAATTTATCATGTATAACATTCTAAACAAAATATCCAACTTTTTAAATATGACAAAAACAAAAGTTCAGAAGTTTTGAACGTCGACAAGATGATTAGGAATTGTTTTCGAAGCTTTAGAATGTTGAACACAGCAGCTATACGCTTCAATGGCTCATTTGCGAGGCAAATGGCTCATTTTCTTTGGTTGTCACTTGATCAAGAGCAGCAAAAAAATCTATTGTTGAAGAAACTACGTAAGAAGAGGTGGGTTGGGAGGCAAATAGATATTGACCTGCACAGATGACCATGATATAATTAGTTATTGCAGAACAAAGTTACCAAGAAAGAATGAGCAAGCCACTGCCTAATAGCATAACCAATCTACTATTAAGTAACCAATTGCTCTAAAAGCTGAAGTTGATAGAGAATGGTACCAACAATTTGCTATATCAACCGCTACTACGCAAGTTCATTACATCTTTTTATTGTGAGCGACACATTTATGCATATTTGTATGGGATAAAGTACATACAAACATTCCACTAGTCAAGTTCAGGATATATCTATATCAGGAGAGTTTATGTAATAGAGTTGTTCTTATTCTTATTGTTCAACATTTATCTTAAATATTTACAGATACTTTAAATCCCTCTAGGCTCTGACTATTGCATCAGTATAAATCCTCTAATTAGTTTAACACTAACAAAAACTAGACTGCATGGAGGTTGTTACTGTACTTTTGAACCATGTATAACCCAAACATTTCTCGTTTGCTAGTCAAGACCTAGACAGCTGTGTGAGTTTCCTCACCTTACAAACAATCCTCGCCCAGAAGGTATGGTACTTTTTACAAGACTATTATCCTTAAATAAAGCTCACAAATCCAAATTTTATTTCCAGACTTCCTACTCAATAGTTGTTAGTTCAATAATTCCTTAAGATATGAAAAAATTATGCAATTACAGCTTCCTAACCAATAGTAAATTAGCAAGTATGGGTCCTATGGGATACCTATAATTAACAATACATTAGCTTAAAAATTGCATGTAATAGAGAAACATAGAAAAAAAGAAGAAGAAAGACCTAGGAAAATAACAATGAAAAGTACTTTCTCTATTTTCAAGAACTTTGCGGACTCCTGATGTCATTCCTAACTATCCCTTTGCGCCAAGACACAGAGAACAAAATATAGCATGAGATCCAAACATTTTAGAAATCACATCTAGTAAACAAAACAAAACAAAACTATCAGAAGGGGAAAGTTCGAGTATCTTTCTCCCTAGCCATGCACGTCCATTTGAATGTGAATGTGAATGTGAATGTGAATTGAATGTGAATGTAGGCAATAAGTGCGCATTACAACAGCAAGCTCCAGAGTCATATAGGACAAAAGAGCCACTTAACATATCTCACTAAATTACAATTTATATGGTAATACTATTACACAAGAAAAAAACATGATCTGGGTCTCAAAATTTACCCCTACTTCTGCGTTGGATGATGCTGATACAAAAGTTGCATCGACAAATAAATCAACGTCTGATGAAGTGCTATTCACAGTAGGATTTTCTGTGGGAACAGATACAGACACATCCAAGAGGTCGCCAACTAGACTTTGTCCAAACAGATCCACTTCATGAGAGCTTCCAGCAGCTGACTCTGTAAAAAATGAAGGCACGCCAGAAAAGGGGCGGAAGGGAAAGTAAAAACTGTGATCGATTTCAAATGCAAGAATGCAGAATGGTTAAATCTCTACACAGATAGATAACGTTATATTGTAAAAGGAGAAATTGTAAGCAAGTCCTGCTGCTGGTACTTCAAACAATAGCATATATTTCCTAAAGCAGCTTTCCCATAACAAAATCTGATCAAGGATAAAAAACTAAAAAATCTATAACATTGTGAAGCTTGAACATATAGCCAAGAAGACCCTAATTAAAAAATAGTGACAACTATAATAATAAATTGCAAAATGCATTACCAAATTTGTATGATGAACCTTGTACAGAACTTTCATCTCTAACATAAATTCCTTAGTTTTTCTCGCAGTCATTCTTTTGATTGCAACTTCCTAAAAAAATCCACAATTATGCCGACTATTGGTGTGATGGGTAAAATATCTTCACATAGAAGATAAATAATTGGTAGCAACTAAGTACCAGCTTCAAACCTGATCTCGAAGCAGGCCATAAAACACAGAGCCATATGTTCCATGCCCAAGAAGATTGGAATCAGAGAAGCTATCAGTAGAAGATAAAATTTCTTCATATGTAAAAATCACGGGCTTCTCCATGTCAAAGACATCATTTCCCATAATTGCAAGAAATTTGTAAAGTACAAGATATCATACTCGCTTACCTAAAAGAAATATAGAATCACCATTTCAATACAAGAAAACTGTTGATAATAGATGAATCATAAAAATGAGGTAATTAGATTATGACACAAAAACAAGCCCAAATAAATTACTTGTATTCACAAGATATACAAATCTAAGCTTAATTTAAATTTTTTCAACAAAAACTAACAAAATCCCTAAAAATATAAAACTAAAAAGTACCTGAGTAGCCTTATAAGAATTCATAATTTCCTCAGCCGCCTCCTTCCGCTCATCACCAACCTTAAACTCCTCCATATACCTATGGTAATCCCCTTCATCTTCAAATAAAACACCTTCGACTCACTCGTGGAAGCCGACGGCACCAGATTCGACTCCAACAACTTCAGAAACCCTGCGCAGACATCGAAAAGCTCTAACTTAACTTTAGATTTGTAGTCCTTCACTAGCACCATGTGGTCGTCGTTCTTCCGAGATTCCTCTTTCTGCTCGATCGATGACACGATTCTCCAGGCAGTTCAGAGCGAGCCGATGACGTTTTTATAGGTCACGGAGAGGAGGTTTCGCTCCTCCATGGTCAGCTCGGCCGCCGGAGTCGAGCTGACCACCTGCTTCTCCATGAACTGGACCATCTCTTCATACCGCTGCGCTTGCTCCGCTAATTTCGCCATGTATACATAATGTTCTCTGGTTAAGTTTTCAGGTATTGTAATCGCCATTGAAATTGGATTGACGAGATGAGGGAGACTGATGAGAGAGAAATTGGAAAGAGATTGTTCTGTTCTTGCCCTTTTCCTCGATGAGATATATGCATTTGTCGTAATTGATATTAACCGTCAGATTGAGATGGTGATGTGGCATCAACGGTAGGTTTTGATTGATATCATTGTGAACGACGCAGTTCGTCTAAGGAGAATCATTTCGGATATATAGGAGAAGGTGGGCCGTAAATGGCAAAAAAGAAAAGAAATTCACATAAAATTTAGGGACGTAAATCGAGTAGAACTAATCTAAAAACCTTATTGCTCATGTTCTCATGTCTCAACTCGGATCAAAAGAAAGATGCTCAAATTAAAACTAAAAATTTCATATAGCGTTCAAATTCGACTCGTTTTAATACTCATTATTATTCAATTTAATGTTGCTCGACTCACTAGAAGTTAATTGTAATTTTTTGTATTTAAATTTAAGTTTGAGATATATTATTAAAAAAAGAAACATGAAACTAAAAACATAAAAAACTTTAATTTAATTGATATATAAAAAAACGTGTTACAAAATTAAAATGATTTACTAAAATATAAATTTTTATAATATTAGTTTTATTTTTATGCTATGCTATATACTACACGACTCGATGTTGCTCGACTCATTTAAAACATAAAAGTATTTTTATTTTTATTTTTAAAATAAAACATTCATATTATAAACATTAAAATATTAATTTTTATTAATATTATACATATTATAAATATTTTCTACCTCATTTTTAGCATTTGCATACTATATCCACGTGTGTCTGATTATTTGATTCCACGTCATTTCCTTGAATTTTTTTTTAAATGCCATGTAAGAAATAAATAAACAAACATCCATTAAATTTGACGAAATGACCCAATTAAGCATTTTTTAAAATAACAGTGGACCAATTGTATTTTTTAAAAGTAAAGTGGCTCAATGCTTACAACTCGACCAACACAATGGAGTAAAGGTATTTTTTTTTTCCAATTTGCAAGTATTAGGAATTTGGCTGACTGGCTTGCCACATAGGAAATAACTTGTTTCGTTTTTTTTTTCAAAAGCCACGTAGGAAAATTGGTCCAATTTTTTAACGTCCATGAGTAAAATTGGAAAGAATGACTTGATTAACAATTTTTAAAAAACATAGTGAGCCAATTGAATTTTTTTAAACTACAGTGACTAATTGCTTATAACACGACGACCATAATGGGGTAAAGGTGCTTTTTCCCATTTTTTGTGTGATTTCGGAGGCGATTTTGGTTCTTTGCTCAGCCCTTGTCAAAACTTATATATGTAAAAAATGAGTTACAAGAAAAAATTCATATAAATTATTTTAAAAATTAATTACTTTTAAAAAAAATTATAAGTGAGAGAATATGGTCATTATAAATTACATTCAATTTACTACAAACTTTAATTTTTTAAAATTAGAAAATATATCTATGTGTGCTCAATTTTAATTTCAAAAATTATAAATTTGACCAAAAAATTAAAACTGGACACTTATTTTGAGACAGAGGAAGTGAAACATTTCACTGTATAAGCTTGCATCCAAATAAATAATAATTTTGAAATGAAAAATGATGCGTTTTGGAAAAAAGGTCGAAACATGCTTATTGGGTTTATCTTAATTTTGGGCTGTTCATTGCCAATATAATTTCTAGGATAATGTGAATTCTAATACATACTGTAAACATACATCAAGTAGGTTGTGATATATTTTCAAGTTCATATTCAAACGACTTAGATCCATAATGATTTATTTCAATCAATAAGGCTTAACAACTTTCTTTAAAAAGATTCGATGTTATAAGCTTTTAAACCTTATATTGGTACTAATAAACCTCTAATAGCATGCTCACATGTATATATCTTATTTACATAGACATAACATAGTTCATTATTTGAAAACTTATTTCAACCCACACTTGAAAGGTCCAATTCATGCTTAGCTAGATGATGAACATATTTGTCATGTCTAGAGGCATAAGGCGTCTTAGTATGCATGCTAGAATGGCCAGAGTATACTTTACACAATATTTGAAACTATTAGTTCTCAAAACATCCAATTTTTCTTTCAAAACATTTTAAACCAAGCTATATCAATCTAGTATATGCAAGGTAACTTTAAAACTACATTTCATGCACGTTGATGTGCATACATAGGGTCCAAGGTCAGAACTCAAAGGATATCAAATTCATCAACTTTCGTTTCTCAAAAACATTAAGTTTTCTTTTAGAAAATCATGTTAAAGTATTCCATTATGAGTAAAGTAATCTTAGATATATGACATGTCTTTTATCATGCAAATTTAGGTTTATTCACTTAGAATAACATATTCCATCTTTGGGAGCACTAAACTTGTGTATGTGCACGTTCGACACCCTTTGATTGCCTTTGAATACGTAACAGTCAGAAAGATGAACATTTTTAGCCCTCTTAATGACTTCAAATCGAAACACTTAAAAAATGAAAGTTGAAGGTCTACTCGTTATCTTTTTGAATCATCATGAATCGTCTCAATCAGAGTTCGTATAAAGAAGGTATGCCTAATTTACTACATCAGGTCAAAACAGTCCACGCCACTCATCGTTTCTGTGCACAACACACGAACCATAAAATGGCCATGGGGAAGCGACAAATTGCGCCAGATGAGGCGTAATAACTTTTAGGTTCTCGCTCTTCGCGATTTTTCGCATCAAAGTACTCTTCTAATTTTTCATAATGTGAGTTATACACATCCAAATTAGTCCATTTTTGATTCTATTGATTTGTAACTCATAAAACTACAACATACTAAATAATCAACAATTAACATAAACATTAACTAACCCAAATATTAATCCAAAACTCATGTTCAAACTAAATTTTCATGTTTTGACAAATTAGCGAATTCATTCATTACGAATTCGTTTCTAAACCAAATTGGTCTGTTTAACTTCCATTGTTTTCGTATATGACTGTATTAACAGTATCTAACAACAATTCAAGGATTATAACAATCCTTAGCCATCAATTTTGTGACTCAAAAGAAAGTATTTCATTATACGTTTCTAGTAATTGAAGAACTTTGAATTCAAGAACATGTATAACAGAAATGTTACCTTCTAAATTCTTGATTGGCTAACTATTTCTCTTCAATCTCCCAATATCAGATTGTTCTCACTAATGGCAATTCACTCTTAATAGGAAACTTATCAGAAAACTTAACCAACGTGAAGGAGAAGAGTTGTAACGCCCCGAAATCCGGTCTATCTTCATACCCGGATTTCGAACGTCACGGTCCCACTTCTTTCCAAACATACATTATTATATACTGAAATATAACAACATACATTCTCAATTCCCAGGTTCTAATACCTTATAACCTCTTTCATTACAAATAATGATAATTACATTATTCTTTACATCTTACACGAGTGACTTTTATCTGCCACCAAGGATACATAACAGTTCATTAAACTATTCTATAGTTCAATTAAACTATTCTACAATTACAAGTCTTAGCTTGATCTTCATGCTCATTCATCTAATGAATGGCACTTCTTCTGCATACCGATCAGCTTGATCTTTACGTGATCCTTAGGTTCTTCTACTCGTACGCTGAAAATGTTTTTCATTTAAAGCAAGTGTGAGTATTCAATTGCTCAGCAAGTCATAACAGTTGAACAAACAAATTTAAGAATTCAAACATTCCTTTAGAACTTCGATAACCGAACAAAGGTTATGAAGCATCTTGAATAATAGGAATAATCTTGATTCTTATCATTTTAAAATATTATTCACATTCACTTTGAAAACACTTTTATACTTCTACCTTTTTCATACTCATCATGTCTGGCTAGAATCATTAGCACAGACTTAACAATAACGGATCATGTATAAATAGAAAGTTCTCTTATTGAACAGTTCAATCAAAGAACAGTTCATCTCATAGAAACATCGAAGTGTTCAAATTGTGGCACAAGGACTCATACGTTTTACCACCTTGTATAAATATCTCACATTTGCACATAGACAGAACTTCTCAAGTTCAACATTTGAGAAGTTTTAGAAACTAGCATTCATTTAGAATATGAATGAAGTTAGGAAACTTTCCTTACGCACAGCTACAACTTACGCTGAACTGCTCATTCCAATTCCTATGTAGCATATAAGGAAAACAACACAGACACTAATTACTCTTTTATATTTGACTTATACATTGGTTTACTTAACTTTACTTCTTAGGGTTTGCGTTCTTGTAACCTAAGTTTACGCGACAACTTTTATTACCGGTTTACGGCTTCTTGACATACGGAGATGTCTTATTCAATACGTTCATCATCTTTGATGATTTACATTCTTATCTTATTCTTATAACTTCTCTAGGACTCAGCACACATCGCGTCTCTACTAGTAGTCGATATGGTACTTTGAGTGGTTTCCCACAAATAACTAACAAACAAGTTCCCATCTCATCTACACTACCATCACAGTAAGTAAGATCGGTTGCTAGTTTCGGATATACCTTCGCTCTCTGAAGGAATTGTTTAGCCCAGCTCCCATATGTCAACCATCAAAGGTTATGATTGTACCACAACCTAAATTTATCTTAACTTATCCGAACCATTAAACTATAATGTTCGTTAAGTCAATTTATTATTCCTTATGGCTTTCTGGCAACTAAATGCCATACCTCAGGATTCATTCTTTATCTTCTAAGTCATACAGTCTTTTGTATACTAAGAGTGATCATTCAAGTTAATCATTAACTCGGGTTCTTTACGTTAAACGTACTTGTCTTTAATTCAGTTCTTCACCATTCATGGGTTTAATTATAACGCCCGAGAAAATCGGATTTATATGAGAATTAAATTTTTTATTTTATTATGTGAATTAAATGAATTTAATTGATTATTTATGTGAGTAAGATATGTGAAGGTCGTTTTATGACCTAGAATGTGCGGATGTGGTTAGAATTCTGGCTATGTGATACAATTAATTGTTTTGAATTTCCAAGACGAAAATAAAAGTTTTCTGAGAAATTCCCGTAAAAACATTATTCATTCATTTATGCTCGGGAATTAAGTTTGAAATTCTGAGAAACGTGTAATGATAGAATATGAAGACAAGATGAAATATTTAATAATATTTCATTTATGGCAAATGAAGTTTTCGCCTACGGACTTAAAACCTAAGGGTTGAGAAGAATAATTTCCAAGATTGAAATGAGATTCGTATAGCGAATTATGATAATGATTGTTCGTACGTTATACGAGTGTGATACTATTTAGTATACGAGTATAGTGTGAAGATTTAATACGAAGTACAATACGATTATCATACGAGTATTATATGAAGAGAATACGTGAATTATAGGTATACAATACGATTGGTATTATGGACTTAGAGTTAGGACTTAATATGATCCAATTGGATTTGGATTATACCAAGTCCAAGCAATTGAGTAATCAAGCCCAATGAATTATATATTTAAGCCCAAGTCAAGGCCCAACGTTATGTTTAATTAAGCCCGATCCAAGAAACCGAACCGTGGATCGAACCGATGGGTCACCGAATGGGTAAAACCCATGGGGCAACCTATGGGGATGACCCATGAACATGTGGGCCGGCCATTTGGTTGCCTATAAAAGAGAAGCTTAAGTTGGTTATTTTTGGTTTTCCAAGAGTCATTCAACATATATTGAGAGAGAGAAATAGCTAGAAATAAGAGATCATCTCACTTTGAAGCAAAAACCTTAGAGTTTTTAACAAGAACACCAAGATCGTAAAGGTAATATTCCTTTAATGATAGTTTCCATCTTTTTGATTTATTTGTTTATAAAGAATTATAGATTGGTGGGGCATACCTTTTATGGAGGAATAAGGATGGCTTGTAATATGTAAAACCTTTATAAGTCATGTGTAAATGAAAATCATAAGGGTTTACGTAAGTTAAAACCGTAGGAAATATTGATTAATGAACCTTGTTGTTAATGGATAAATTGAACACCATCACTATTAGAATATGTGCATCTTGCTTGGTTAGGGTGTAAATATGAAATCAATGGAGTGTTCCATTTGATTTGGCATATAGAACACTAGTAACGAAGTTATGACGAATTTTACGGAATTAGTCGTTAAACGTCAAAAACGTAGAAATTCTGGATTAGTAGGAAAAAGTTGTTGTGTGACTTGGAAATGTTATTTTTCAATGTCAACACGTGAGATAGATTATTTAAGAGTTGTGGGCTCAAGAATCGTCGAATTCCGACTTAAAACGAAGAAAACGAGTATTGAACGCTCAAAAGCGTTTAACGAACGCTCGATAATGAACTTAAAAGTGAATTTTGAGTTAACGGATTCGTAATTGTAAAATTCTTATATAAATATGTAGAGTATGTAATTTATGAGTTATAGGCTTTTGAACGGACCAAATCGGACTTATAACAAAGAAGTTATGAAGTCGGAAAGTTCACTAAAAATTTTATCTATAAAAATTTTACAGTGCTTGAGAGGTTTGGCGTCATGGCGCTTGAGACAAGGCTTGTTGTGCTTGTCTGCATTGTCATTAAAGACAAAGTAATGACCTACTGAAGAGTGGTGCTATAGTGCCATTCATACAAAGGGGTTTTGCGCCGCAGCGCTGGAACCCGGACTTAGCTATTGCAGATTGGCGCCGCAGTGCCAGTATTAGGTATAGATGCCACGCCGCAGCACTGAGGTAGGGCATTTGTTAGACAAGTTAGGTTTGAACTTCAATTGTTCCAAGACCTATATAAGATAAGGTTATATACTTAATAAGCGTACTAAAACTACTCCTATGTTACATATACTAGTGTATATGATGACAAACTTAGGAATTGAACACGAGTTGTTAGTATAGTAACGAAGAACACAAATTGTTAATAATAAACTGTGAACGGTAATCGACATTGGTACTTCACCAATGATGATTGAGTCTGGTTAATAACATAAGATTGTTAACAAGCTGAGATGAAGGGTAGTAAGTCGAATTGACATTATTAATGAAATAAGGTCAACTAAGACATAAAAGAGAAAGAAGTTGGTAGAAACAATATGATCAATTATTTGGTAGCTAATTACAGTGTGCTATGTGAATATATCATGTAGATTCTGTAAAGGCTGTGAACAGTCAAATAAATTATTTGAAGACGCTTGAAGGCAAGTTTTCTTAACGCTTGTCTAACCTTCATGTTAGTCGAGTTTTCTGTGATTCATTGTACTAAGTTGCATGAATGATTTTACAGAAAGGGTCAATGCCAGTTTTAACTCGGCTAGACTATTCGCAAGAGATAGATTGATTTGTATACATATCTTTCTATATAGAAATGATAACGCTATCTTATGCCAAGTATTTGGTACTGATTCAAAGGTAAGTTTGTCTATGAACAAACAAAAGTATTTTCATCGATTATTCGATGGGCACACGAGTTTGCCAAAACTTAAACGTAAGTACGTTTAACGGATGAATGTTGATCAACATAGAGTACTATAGGCTGATCACCTAGAAGTGCTCGTAAGTAATACCGGATGTACAACCTTAGTGTTGTGATGTCCTTTTCAAGTATGAAAATAGAAAGATATTGTTCATGGTCTTTCGACCATTTCAGAATTCCTAAACTATTATATACTTTGGGAATTGAGATTTTGAATTGTTTAGTATTGATGTTTTGTAATACTTCATGAATATTTATTCAGTTATAGAAGATTGTCATATAATTCACGAATATGGTATTGATATTATTCTTTGTTAGACTTGCTGAGTTTGTTATGCTCACTTCTTGTGTGAATTATATGATTGCAGTTAAAGCTAAACGTACTGAGAATGCTAAGAGGGATAAGGGCAAAGCTAAGATGGATAGTTAACCATCTCGTAATAGATTAGTATGGTTGTATGTATTATATTTACAAACAATGAATGATGTAATCGGTTTATGAACCTGGGAAGGATTTTATTATATTTGTAATAAAAAGATCGTGAATACCTTCATTGTGTTGTATTTTCAATGGAATGATTGTATAGTTATGAGTATCGTGTAGCACCATATGTCGGGTTGGAAGATACCCAGATTTGGGCGCATCACAGGTTGGTATCAAAGCATTAGGTTATAAAACTTAAGGGGGAAAGAATCTTAGGCTTATAACCTCGTAAGGAATGTAAAGTCCGAAGAAAAAAATTCGAGTCGAATGAATTAATAACGTATTGAGAAAACTCAGTACCGAAAGATTTAAAAGATGGAAATTAATCCTAAATAAATTAAATGTGATTTGTGCTTATACTATTGTGTATTATGTACTAATCAACATGTTATGTGTTTTGTAGGTGTCAAACGATAGCTTGATGTATAGAGACATTCACGTGGTCAGTGAATCGAGTGGAGATAGTACCTATGCTAGTGGTGGAGGTAACGTTAGTGTTTCTAGAAGATTCGGATCTAGAAAAGTACATTTCTAAGGAGGAGTACTCCGAGGAAACGATGGGAATAGCATCATATCTGAATATAATGATAGATGTGGAGGAGAAGATGGAGGTAACATCGATTAATATGGCGGTACTTACTCAGGAGTTAACACCTACAGATGTAATGAGATCATTGTACCAGGCTGTGCCTGATAAAAATGTGCATCTGTGCACGGTGGTGCAGAAACAAAACGAGGAGATTACCGCCCTATATGAGGCGAAGGAGTCTGCGAAGGCAGATTTTGAGTTAGAGCATAACGAGAAAGTGCTAATGACGGATAAGGCTAGGGATTATAAGGAAGAGGTCGTAGACCTTTGAAAGAAACTGGTTGAAAAAGACCAGAAGATTGCTAGGATATCGTACATCCATGAATGTGCTCACGAGGATTTCAAGCTAAAAATTGCTTGTTATTCTATTGAGTCAGGGTTGACTCGACATACGATTAGTCGAGATATTGTTTCGATTTTAGCAAATCAGAAACATAAGAATGTCGTAAGGTAGTGTTAGTAGATCATTAGATCTTTTTGTATATGTGTAGTGACGTAAAACCCTCTTTTGTATAATTAAAGGGTAGCCTTTTTGTAAATCCCAATTTTTGTAGAAGTCTATCGCGGGATAGTAATTTAATAGCTTTTTGGCTATGGAAGCAAAGTGTAAATAGTTTTGACTATGAAAGCATATTAATAGAATGAAGTTCTTATTTAATGTGCTTGTTGTGGTATGAGTTGTTATTTGAGAATGATAACTAAGTAGTTAATTAGATAATAATGAAACTTTATTTATTTAATCATAATTATGCCGCCAAGAAGGAGACAATGTAACCAAGAGGCTAAGTCACATAATGAAAATAAAGGGGGTCCTAATAACCCTATGCAAGAGTTCGTTAATTTATTAACGGCATCATTTAACGAAGTTGGGGGAGGAATTCCAGTAGCACCTAGGGTAGCTAGAACAACTACCTTTAAGGAATTCAAGAGTGTGGGTCCTCCGGAGTTCCAAGGAACGACGGACCCCTTAGAGGCCCAGACATGGGTGAAAGAGATAGAGAAGGCGTTTGTTATCACAAACGTGGGTGAGGCATAAAAGACTTCTTTTGCGACTTACATGATGAAAGGGGAGGCCAACTATTGGTGGGAGGCTCACTGGGGTGGGGCTAGAATGGAGGCAGTTACATGGGAACAGTTCAAGAAGGTATTCTTCGAGAACTACTTCCCTACTAGCATGCAAGGTAGAATGGAGATTAAGTTCTTGGAACTTAAACAAGGGGATATGACAGTTCCCCAGTACGCAACCAAATTCCATGAATTGGTGAGATTCGCTCCACATCAGGTGGACACGGAAGAGAGAAAGGCTCGTAGGTTTGAGCAGGGCTTGAAACGCTGGCTCTACAGTAGGATTTCGATGTTTTAGAGTGCTTCCTACGGGACCATTCTGGAAAAGGCAATAATAGTTGAAGGTGGTGGTGAGGCGTTGTCTCAGTACCACAAGGAAAGGAAGAATAAGAATAAAGTAGAGGGAGGATATAAGGCAGAAGTTGCCAGCGGTAGTGGCAATATGCCAAAGAGAAAGAGCTTTAACCCCGGGAATACTGGGGTGAAACAAGTAGATCCTAAACGTAGGATGGAGGCATGCAAGACATGCAGAAAGACTCATCTAGGAGTCTGTTTAAAGGGGAAATCAGTTTGTTATAACTGTGGGTAGGAGGGACATTTATCACCCAACTGTCCTAACCCTAAGAAAAATTATGGTTGTTTTGTTTGTGGATTGTTAGACCACATGGCAAGAAATTGACCGAAGAAAGGATTAGAGGGAAATAAGGGTTCTGGTAGTTGTAAATTAGCCATTACTGGACCAACACCATCGGTGGGTAGATCCTCAGCCCGTACGTTTAATATGACTATCCAAGATACGATTTCATCATCGGATGTAGTAGAAGGTATCATTCCAGTTAATGAAATAAATGCTTATGTGCTATTCGACTCGGGTGCTACTTGTTCTTTTATAGAATGTGGATTTTCTAAGCGATTAGGTTTAATCCCTAAAAAGTTAGCAATACCTTTAGACGTTAAGGTAGCAAATGAAGAGATAATCCCCATTGAATATATTCATAAGGATTGTTGCGTAGATATTAGAGGTAATAAGTTATCAGTAGATTTGGTACCGATAAGGTTAAAAGAATTTGATGTAATTCTTGGTATGGATTGGTTGATTAACCATAAGGCTATAATAGATTGCCATAGGAAAAGTATGAACCTTTGGCTTTCTAAGAAAACCAAGGTAGTGTCCTTCGGTAATAAATCATCGAGGCGCTCTTGTTGTCTAATGATGACACAAGCTAGGAGGATATTGAAAAAGGGGTGTGTAGGTTATATGTGCCATGTTGAGGATACCCAAAGAGTGGGAGCATCCTTAGACCAGATACCTATAGTTCAAGAGTTCGCGGATGTATTTTCGGAGGAATTAACTGGTATTCCTCTGGATAGGCCGGTTGAATTTGTGATTTATTTGTTACCGGGTACGGCACCAATTTCAAGGGTACCCTATCGGATGGCGCCCGTTGAGATGAAGGAGTTAATGGTTTAATTACAAGAACTATTAGACAGTAAGTACATTCAACCGAGTGTGTCTCCTTGGGGAGCATCGATATTGTTTGTAAAGAAAAAGGATGGGTTGTTACGACTTTGTATCGACTATCGAGAGTTGAATAAGTTAACGATTAAGAATAAATACCAGTTGCCCAGGATCGATGATCTATTTGATCAGTTGATAGGGGCAAAGTATTTTTCGAAGATAGATTTGCGTACGGGGTATCATCAGTTAAAAGTGAGGAAGGATGATGTACCTAAGACGGCTTTCAGAACTCGTTATGGTCATTACGAGTTTCTGGTAATGTCATTTGGATTGACTAATGCGCCATCCGCATTTATGGATATGATGAACAAAGTGTTCAAACAGTATTTGGACAAGTTCAGCATAGTGTTTATTGATGATATTCTAGTCTATTCTAAGACGCCAGAAGATCATGCTGAACATCTAAGAATAATGTTGGAGACACTACGGAAGGAAAAGTTGTATGCGATATTCAGAAAGTGTGAATTTTGGCTTGAAAGAGTGCAGTTTCTAGGACATGTTATTGATAAAGATGGCATTTCCGTGGATCCAGCAAAAGTAGAAGAAGTTAATGAGTGGGAGCAACTGAAGACGCCAATTGAGGTTCGGAGTTTTCTTGGGTTAGCGGGATACTATAGAAGGTTCATCCAGGACTTTTCTAAAATAGCTACTCCGCTGACAAATTTGACAAAGAAGTCGGTGAAGTATATGTGGACTGAAAAATGTGAGGACAGTTTTCAGGAACTAAAGAAGAGGTTAAGTGAGGCACATGTATTGTCCTTACCAGATGATACATGGAACTTTGTAGTATATAGCGATGCTTCGCATAGAGAACTGGGTTGTGTGCTCAAGTAGCATGGCAAGGTCATTGCGTATGCGTCACGCCAATTAAAGGATTATGAGAAGGCTTATCCTACCCATGATCTGGAATTGGCAACTGTAGTTTTTGTCTTAAAAATATGGAGGCATTATCTATACGGTGAGAAGTGTGAGATATACACGGACCATAAAAGTATGAAATATATCTTCACACAGAAGGATTTGAATATGAGACAGAGAAGGTGGTTGGAATTAATAAAAGATTACGATTGTGATATCTTATATCATCTGGGGAAAGCAAATGTAGTAGACGATGTACTAAGTAGGAAGGGTAGAGAGAAAATGTCAATGTTAACGACTCAGAATGAGTTAGTAACAGCGATGGTGAGAATGGAATTAGAAGTTAAATTACCGGATGAAGCAAAGGAGATGTTATTTTCTATGGAGACTCAACCGACTATAGTGGAACGTGTTAAGGAAGTGCAATTGAGCAATGATGAATGCGAGCATATGAAGAAGAGGATATAAGATGAAGAAAAGACTAAGTATAACCTCGATAATGAGGAATTACTTCGTTTTAAAGGAAGAATTTGGGTTCCAAATAATTCTGAATTAAAGGAGGAGATAATGTGTGAGGCCCATAGTTTGAGGTACTCGATATATCCCAGTAGTACGAAGATGTATCAAGACCTTCGTCAAAAATTTTGGTGGCCGAACATGAAAAGGGAGATAGCAGAATATGTTAGTAGGTGCTTAACTTTTCAAAAGGTTAAGGCTGAACACCAACGACCTAGTGGGTTGTTGCAATCACTGGAAATTCTAGAATGGAAATGGGAGCACATCACAATGGATTTTATGGTGGAACTTCCAACGACAAAAAAAGGATACGACGCTATTTGGGTGATAGTTGATCGATTGATGTAATCAGCTTATTTTCTACCAATAGGGGTTAGGTATAACCTAGACAAATTAGCTAAGCTTTATGTCAAAGAAATTATTTCAAGACATGGAGTACCTATTTCGATTGTGTCAGATCATGATCCAAGATTTACATCGAACTTTTGGAGAAGTTTGCAAGAGCAAATGGGAACGCAGTTGAGATTGAGTACGGCGTATCATCCTCAGACGGATGAACAAAGTGAATAGACAATTCAAACGCTTGAAGATATGTTAAGATCTTGCGTTATTGATTTTAAAGGGAGTTGGGACGACCATCTACTATTGGTGGAATTTGCGTACAACAATAGTTTTCACACTAGTATAGGCATGCCACCTTACGAAACGTTGTATGGAAGGAAGTGTCAAACTCCACTATATTGGGATGAAGTGAGTGAACGTCAGATGTTGGGACCTGAGACGGTACAACAAACAGTGGACATGGTAAAGATAATATGTGCTCGATTGGTAGCGGCTCAAGATAGGCAAAAGAAGTATGCCGATCCTCACAGAGAAAAGAGAGAATTTAAAGTAGGGTCTTATGTATTTCTGAAAGTATCACCTTGGAAAGGGAAGATACATTTTGGAATGAAAGGGAAGTTAAGTCCAAGGTTTATAGGACCTTTTGAGATTTTAAGAAGGGTAGGAGATGTAGCTTATGAAGTAGCTTTACCTCCAGAGATGGAACGTATACACAACGTGTTTCACGTGTCTGTGTTGCGTCCCTATAAGCCGGATTAGGGTCTGTGTTTCACGTAAGGAAATTTGTAAACATCTATGGTCGTTATTCATGGGTAGGATTAGATTTTAAAAGACTTATCTCCCTTTATCAGAGAAACTTCATCTTCGCTCTAGACATTATTCTTCGCAGAATTGACTTCATATGACACGCACACTATGAGTGACACAATTCTTAGCAGGGGCTTTACTTCTATACCTTGGCAAATTTTCTTTTTTCTTGCCTAATCTTGTCTCATTTTCTTAGGCTATTCAGAATTACCCATGTAACGAGTTTTGGACCAATGACTCCCAAATCGGAGGGCATTAGGGCACCAGGTGTTAAGACACCCTTTCGGGTTTACTGGCTCGAGTAATAAAGGCCACGCTTCGAGATAAGTTAGGCGATAATATGTTTGTTTCTTTGCCTGAGTTCGCCAGGTCCATTTTCTTAGGCTCTAAGTCACCCAATGTAACGAGCGTTAGGCCGATGACTCCCAAACTAGAGGGCTTTAGGGCACCAGGTGTAAAGATACCCCTCAGGCTTAATTACTCGAGTAACCTACGGCACGATTCGGATCTGCGCAAGTTTTTCCTTTTGCAATGCTCGTTTTCTTAGGCGCTAAGTTACCCAATTGAACGAGCGTTAGGCCGATGACTCCCAAACCAAGTGGCTTTAGGGCACCAGGTGTAAAGACACCACTCAGGCTTAATAACTTGAGCAACTTGGGCCACGATTCGAGACATTAGGCTGGTGACTTATCTTTTATCTTTTCACTATTTGCCATTATTTTTACCATACCTTCATACCCCACAACTAAGAGTCAGGGCAATCGCAAAGTGCAGACATGCATATTAGGTCAAGTCTATTCCAAAAAGCGCTTAAAACTAGGATGTCGTGCCCAATCAAAAGGTTGAATAGTCTTAAATCTCTAATCATTCCCGTGATTCTCACCCCACGGAAACTTATAAAAATTAATCCCATTCATAACAAGTTAAGCAAAATCCTTTTCTAAGAATACTTAACATGTATATTATCGCTAATGCATATAAGTGGAGACTAAAAGCTCATAAAGAGATGAAAGAGTCATACCTCACATGTGGATTATTAAGTATGATCTGAAAAGACTAAATGAACATACCGAATTGCTAGTGAGATGATGTGAGGGAAGATCCGATGATGATGTATCATGATGATGGTGTTGACTGGTGCATTTTCCTCTTTAGGATTATTGATAAATGCCCCAGTGTTGAGTTATTGCTATTTCTGAGGTTACCCCGGTCTGGTTGTAAGGATCGCAACATCGGGTTGTCACCGATTTTGAAATTATCTCAGCTTAGCTTATTGTCTAGGATAGTTGCTTTGAAAGAAGGGCTGATAAGATGCCGAAGTCGCAAGAGCCTTTTACCTCTGTACCATATGGTGAGCAGGTAGTAGATTTGGGCTTTGGATGCCCTCAATCATTGTTCTTGACTTTTTCTTGCAATTAGCCTTGATGGTTTTCTTCTAATTTGATGAAGACTTGTGATTGAGGGTGTCATTTCTTTGAAGGTCCTCGTTGTTGGTTGTCTTGGTGTATCGTTGTTTCTTTCTTTCTGGGACTTGTGTCATATTTGATGGAATGACATTGAAGTGTTTGTTTGGGTTTTTTGGATTTTTGTTTGATTTGACTGCACCATAAATGGCTGCCTACGTACTCCTATTGATGAGGGGAGATCAGGTCTTTCGTAGTTCAGGCCATGTGTAAGAGGTTCAATGCTGAATGGTGTAATGGTAGAAAGATGTAGAAATGTTTTTGTTGTTTTTGTTTGTAGAGAAGGGTGTAGAAATGTTTTTGTTGTTTTCGTTTGTAGAGAAGGGTATAGAAATGTTTTTGTTATTTTTGTTTTATTGCGACCGGGCCATATAGAATATGGTTGCCTACGTATTCCTGGGTATCAAGGAGATCAGGTCGACGTAGTTCGCCCCATGAGCTGAAACCTAACTGATTTGATTTTTTTGATTTTTTGATTTTTTGATTTTTAATTTTTTAATTTTTTTAATATTTACAAGCATGGAAAATAAAAGGCATACTGCGAAGAAAGTGATACCGTCCCAACATCTTCTGGAACTCACAACTTTAACCTTGGATCTACATCTTCTTGGCTAGTTGAGGCTTGATAGTCTAGTTGTCAGTGGTGATGTTACCTTAAAGGCTCGCAATAGATGTTACCTCTTGATTCTGAATATCTTCGATTATGGCCATAACTTGATCACCCCCTGATAAAGTACATTCCTCATGGACGCTTGAACTGGACCCATCAGAAAAAAGGGATGAACTCTGTATTCTTCAATGGGTTGGCTTCCCCGATAATCTCACCATCCTTTCTTTCATCTGCTCCTTCGCATTTTTCTTGGGCTTGAGAGGATTCGATCATGAAATCTGCCTCGAACTGTGGTTGTATTTCTTGTAAGGAATTTTCCTTTTTGGCTTTTCCTTTCTTGGACAAGATTAGTATTTCTTCCTCATCATCCAAGGTGATAAAATCAGGAACGTGGTTGCTATCTTTGGACCAGAAGATGTTTGATGTTGGCGGAGGAATATCCTTTGGGGATTCCCATGTCTCCTCTATCATTCAATGCATTAGGATTAATCCATCTTGTGTTCTGCCAGGATTGGTGCTCATGGCTTTTACCTCCTCTGAACTGCCTGTCTCGAGTGAACATATTAAGCATTTTATTTTCTTTTCGCCTTTTCTGGTCATGAGGAATTCTATCTTCAGCTCTTTATTCTCAATTAGATCCTGGATTTTATGTTCCAAAGACCAACATTCCTCAGTCGTATATCCAAGTGAGTTAGAATGGTAGAAATACATCTTAGTGGAATCATAAGTCTTTATCTTGGGATTTATAGGAGGCAACAACTCAGTAATCCATCCTTCACTTATCAAAAAGTATAGCATTTCTTCATTTGATTTGCTCAAAGGGGTGAATTTTCGGGCTCTTGTGGAGGTTGTATGATCTCTCTTCTTTGAGAATTCACATTCCCTAATCGATTTTTTCACTGGCGAGATCTACTAGCAATTTTATCAATCCCCTTTTCTTCTCCTTTTAGCCTGCTTTGATCTTCTTCATTTAGCTGGCTCATCATGGAGAGATATGGGTTTGCATTATGGTTGACCTCCTTTTTCTCTTGGCTTTCTGATAGTTGAGTAAAAAACTGCCTTGTATCCTGATGTTGTCGCACTATCAGCTTAGCAAACAGATTTACTTGATTCTGGATCGTCTCTAATTTTTGCATTACTATCATACCCTCATCCGAGTTTTCCCACTTTAGGACATTTGATCTGTGACTTTGGGGGTATTCCTCTATCCTTTGTATGTATTTACGATTTGGATATATTTCAACGCTTCCTGACCCGATCATTTTACTTCCTCCGTATCATGCTGCAACGGAAGGTTGGTGTTGACATTTTGTTGGTCAGGTTGTTGGACCACAATACTGTCACTTTCGATCAGATTCTGAATTTTATGCTTTAAGGACCAACAATCTTGTGTATCGTGTCTTGGAGATCCTGAATGGTAAGCACATCTCTGGCTTGGATTGTATCTTTTGCTCCATGGTTCCAGAGGTGGAG
This sequence comes from Panax ginseng, assembly GCA_020205605.1. NCBI lineage: Eukaryota > Viridiplantae > Streptophyta > Magnoliopsida > Apiales > Araliaceae > Panax > Panax ginseng. The sequence continues at coordinate 46,055,004 of CM035144.1, forward strand.
CCAGTTCGGTAATTTTCTTATGATCCATCAATATCGCCAATACATTTTCAAGAGAATCGCTTAGTGGAGTGAACACCCAATTTCCTATTCTCTAAAATTTTCTTTTCTTGTCCTGGAATTTCTTAAATGCAGTCTGTTGTTGAAATGGTTGATTGTCTCACTTTTTCCAAATGGGGGGGATTGTAGGTTGGTCTACTAGCCTGCCCCTGTACAACAAGGGATATATCTTCAGGGCCTTTATGGGGTACCCCCTTGGGATCGCTCGCATACTTTCCAGTCTGTATATGCTTGTCGACTGCTTCCAAGGCAGTGAAGTCTTTAATCTTGCTGCCTTTAGACCCATCTCTGCTATTTCGCCGTGTTTGATCATTTCCGAGAATGGCTTTCCTATGCCTGCTAGGATCCTCTCATAGTAAAGAGCCTCTTGGATATCAATAAACGTCATTACCATCTTAGTTTCTGTCATTGATGGAATGACTTGCACTGCTAGATGTCTCCACCTTTAGGCATATTCTCGAAAAGATTCAGTACTTTGCTTTTTGACTTTAGTCACTTGTTCTCGATCTGGTGCCATTTGTGACTGAAAACTATACTAATTTAAAAAGGCATGGGCCAATTCTTCCCAATTGTGGATTTTGGCATTTTCAAGTCGGGCATACCAGGCTTTAGCCTCTCTAGTGAGACTCTTTTGGAAAAGTTGCATTCTGAGGCTTTCATCTTCAGCATAAGACCCCAACTCGCCAATATATACTTTTAGGTGCGTATAGGGATCGCATGCCCCATTGTACTTTTCAAACTCTGGGACTTTGAATTTATCAGGATATCGAGCCCTTGGGAATATGCAAAGATCTGAATAGGTGACACTACCATAATTTCTACTCCATTTGATTGACCAGATGGTTTCCTCCATTTGTTGGACTTTTTGTCTTATATCCCCAGTTTCTCGATCATCCCCGAGTTTTGTGATTTCAAGGGTTTTGTTGGTTTTTTCCAACTGAGATTCAGGGACTGGAATTTCTTTGTTCGGGCCCTGGGTTCCTCCTTGTGCAGAGGATTCTGTATGTATGGGGATTTGTGGACCCTGAGTAGACTGATGTAGTTCTTTGAGCATAACAACCAACTCTATAATTTGATAACTTAATCTTTCGAACTCCACGCGAGAGACAGGATTAGGATTAGACTAGCCAGATGAAGCCATGCTTGGTTGTAGGCTTATTGCCTTTTTGGACTTTAACCGGGTAACATGACCAATTGTTTCCCTAAAAAAAAAAGACTTACGTAGTTTAGTCTTAGGGAATGTATAAAAATTTTACATGCTACCATAATGTGTCCATTTTAGGAATATTATCCTGCAAAAACAGATGTCAATTGGTAGCATGTCAAGTCTTAATATGCATGTGCAAATATTCTTCATATTTTCCATTACATAGAGATGAACATGGAATGAAATTACAAGTAATTGTCTTTACAAGTAATTAAAAATGGAAAGCATGAAGAGACTTTCCTCCGCGTTTGGTTTATCAGAGGCTGACCTATCTTAGGTTACTCTCGCGACTTTTTGGCATGAAGGTTCCTAGATCATCGCAATTTACTTGACGGGAAGTTAATCCGGTCTTTCAACTGGAGCGAATCTGGGCGGTGCCTTTCCTGAGCCTCATTGGAATTAGTCTCCCTACGAGTCCAGTAATCAAACACCGACAGGATAACCTCCTGGTGGAGGAACCACACAACATACATTCACATACAACGTGTCTCACCGTTATGGGAATGATGACATGTGCAAAACACTAATATCACAGATAGATATATTGCAGTGCAGTAAGTAAAATGCATTCATACACATTCATCAAAAAATGTAAATGCAACATTCTCACACAAGTATATAACAGTTTTGAAAAGTTTGTAGTAGTGGCTTAAGCCCTCTTACTGGAATCCCCAGTAGAGTTGCCACCTGTCGACGTTGGGATTTTTATTGTTCCCTTTTCTGTTGTTGTTCTTTGGTGTTCTCATGTTATGTGAGATTTATTTGAAAAAAATAAGTGGAAAAGGCCCGACATGTATATGTCGACAAATTGACTGTAAGAGTCGCCAGTCGGTGTTTTTTAACTGGTTGCACCAACACAACCAAGAAAAGGTTTGCACATTGACCCAGTGATGTGACACTGCTAAACGGGTCTATGAAATCGAGATTCATTTGGGTTCGGGGGCTTGATTATGTGGAGGGAAGGCTTGATTATGTGTATATGTGTGTGTGGATTAGTGTACTGTTATTTGGAAGTAGTGAGAGGCCTCATTCGAACATATAAACAAATGGTTTGAATTTGTATGAAAAATTTAGTTTTAAACATGATATAGCAGTGAGGTTTTGTAAAAGAGGTTTTTCAAACCCTGTGCTCAATAGTAATTGAGACATTTTCATACTTCCATTTTGTTATTAAATGTTCAGCTAAGTTGCTTTTATTTTCGAGATGCGAAGCATCTTCGAGAAAATAATAATATATAGCAGTGCCGAACTCCTCATGGGCATGAAAGCCATCTAAGGAAATTCAAACACCGTGAATAATTTACAAGCTGCTTACATCACGGGAACCGAATCTAGATTCAGTGGACTGAATCTGTGATCACATGATTCTTAGGCTCACATGATGCCGTTGTTTATATGAAAAGCGGTAAGTAGTTATATATATATATATATAAAAGTAAATATATATATATATATATATATATATATATATATATATATATATATAGATATATTATAGATATATATAGACATGATCAACCACCACCAAAGCACCTCCATGGGGATAGAAAATGTAAATATATAAAAGCGGTATGTATATATATATATATATATATATATATATATATATATATATATGACATGATCAACCAAAGACGAAGCACCTCCATGGGGATCGAAATGTAAATAAAATAATAAATATGATCAACCGCCACGAAGTAAACTCCAAAGTGACTAAATGTAAAAGAAAGCGATAAAAAGTTGATCAACCATACGAAGTAAACTCCAAAGGGACAAAATGTAAAAAAAGCAATAAAAGGCCACGAAGTAAACTCCAGGGCTGACAAAAATGTAATATATATATATAAACTGTAAACGCACCAGATATAAAACCCGGGCTCATCGAACAGAGTTCGACAACAGTTTATATATATAAGTATATATATAGATAAAAGCAGTAAACCCACCGGATGTAAAATCCAGGCTCATCGAAAAGAGTTCGACAACAGTTCATATATATATATATATATATATATATATATATACGGTCCGGTTCCTGTAAGGGAGCCCTTACTTTCTTAAATTGCGGACTTTTTTTTTGGCTTTTTTTTGTTTTTTTAAAACAACTAAAAAAAAAGTTTAATATTTTATGGGCTGAAATTTTTCATAATACGATGTTTTGGATGTGATTTGATCGTATAACAAAAATGTATATACGATGCATGTATCTGTATATACATTTTTGGTATAGTATCCAAATCACGCCCAAAACACTGTATTATGAAAAAATTTCAGTTCCATAAAATATTAAACTTTTTTTTTTATTTTTAAAAAAAAAAAACCAAAAAAAAAAGTCCGCATTTTAACAAAGTAAGGGAGCCCTCACCTGATTGGTTCTGTATATATATATATATATATATATGAACTAACATTATCGAGTTTATTTGCTTATATATATATACAAACAGAAATAAAAACCACGGATATACACACTCAACACGACTCTCAACGTGAATAATAGTGTGTGCAAAGATGAAGAGAAAGGCTTTAAAGTGTGTAAGAAGGCTTACAGTGGATTGCCAAATAAGACTTTAATAGCTTTAAATGGATGAACACTCAGTTTCCACCGGTAAAAATATGACAGAATATAAGCTCACAAGTGTTTAAAATGAGAAAGCACTCAGTTTATAGTGTGTACAGAGCAAATTGGGCAGGGCTTCCTCGCCGTTTCTCTTGTAAATATGGCCACCCCAAGCCCTCTATTTATAGAGGGGAGACGCAGTGTACTGCTTGGAAGCAATAGTGTACTGCTTTGCGCCTCGGGGTGCCCCAGTGATGTGGGTTCCGCCCGTGCCTCAAGGACGTACATTCGGACAACGCGTTATTCACTCGAATCTTCATAACTTTCAAAGAGCTATGCAATGACATATGATTTGCCCTTTTTTATTCCTAGAAGATGGGTTCATGACTGAAATAGCATTTTTGGGTTTCCGTCAGGCAGTCTATTGAGCCATTTTGCATAATTTGCGCTCAGAAGTTAAGATATGGTTCTTGTGGGACTTCTTTTGAAGAAGTTTGAGTTGAAATGAGTTGATGTGATTTGAGTTGAAGTTGAGTTAGAAAATTGACCTTTTTACCCCTCCTAGGGTTATCTCTGGTTTTGGCGCAGTTGTAGTAGTCTTTTCTCAGAGTTATCTTTGAGATTGGCCTACTATCGACTCTGAATGTCCTCAGGGTTATCTCTGAGGTTGGCTTGACCTCCCAAGGTTGACTCTGAGCTTTGCACTTGATCTCCCGAGGCTATCTCCGGGGATAAAATTGATGTTGTGGTCCTCTAGGGTTATCTCTGAAGTGTGAAAAAGACGTTTTTGTCCTCCTGCATAGTTAGTAACAGGAAAATGAAATTTTGAGTGTCTACACCCTGCACCGGAGCTGCAGCATCGGTCCCCTTCTTGTTTCTCACGCTGTAGTGCCATTCTGCGGTTTTGGACATCCTGGGTTGGTGCTGCGGCGCCACCTTCCTTGCTCATGCTCGCGTTGTAGCGCCACTTGCGTCGCAGCGTCACTCTCTGTGGTATAATTCATGCTGCGATGTGAGTTTCTGGTATGGAACTCCCCGATCTGGCGCTGCAGCGCTACCTTACAAGGCATGGCTGGCGTTGCAGTGCCAAGCCCTAATCTCTAAAATTTTTTTCTAAGTGTTAACTTATCCTAAGATAGTTACTTCATGATCTCATAACTTCTTCGTTATAACTCGGAATGAGATCATTCTAAAGCCATTCTCTTCCTTATCTTACATAATTCAATCCCCCTTGGACAAAACTTCGTTCTAAATCCATTAACATGCAATTTGACTGGCTTAATCTTTGTCCTTCATTCATTTTACAATTTTAACGTTCTTCGTTCATTCGTCCGTAATTCGGTCATCCGAACTCAAATTTTTTTTGTTCTAGAGTCCACAACTCACGTTTTCTACATTCTTTTACATTCTTATGAAAACCCTACACATTTGGGTTGATTTACTAACTTTCGAATTCTCGTTCGTCTTTTACAAAATTTTCGACATAACTTCGTTATAGCTCAGTTTTAATCCGTTCTTCATGAACATGTATACCGTTCCTAACCAAGAAATAAGTATCTAACTTATACGCGATGGTCTTAAACTTGTCCATGAACAACAAGTACACTACGATGGTTTTAAATTTGTCCATCAATAATGTTCTTCGCGTTCTTCGTGTGTTCTTCATTTTTAATCAATATTTTTATTACAATTTCACTTTTTTCTTGGAATTCAATGTTATAAAACACCATTCCTTAATTATTTTACCAAATCGTTCATACGATTCATTCGGATCGCTCAAATTCACTACGAATCTTATACTTCCTTAAGAAATTTATAAAATAAACTTCTAATTCTTTTTTCTTCATTTCTCAATGATTTCAACCATATGAAATCATTCCTAACATCATTTACTTCTTATTCTCATTAAGCTATGTTTTAAACACAGAAAACTTAAAGAAAAATTATAGAAGACTAGGTTTCAGATTACCTTTCTCCTTTAATCTCTTTCCGTCGGACAAAGTTTGCTCACGAGCTAACTTTTCCTCTATTTCTTCATCCAAAATCTCTCTCTCTCTCTCTCTTTCTCCCAAATGTTGTAGTATTTTCAAAATCCTAAACAAATAAATTTAGCTTCCTATTTATAGATTTTTCAAGCTAGGGGTAAAATAGTCATTTTGCCCCTTCAGTTACTATTCATACCTCCTTACTATTCCACCTCCTTACTATTCAAGAAGCTTCCCTTGGAAGCTTCGTGCTTCCATCTTGCGGAATTCATCCGACAGTTCGAAAACTACGATTCTCGGAGTCCAAATATTTTTGTATATTTCGTCTTTCCTTTACCGATTAACTTTTATGTAATCTTCGGATCTCCGAAAAACTAAAAAAATACTTTTTGACGTTAAGCATTTTTCTTCACGTTTTCCCCTAACGTAGTTAAACGAATTAAAAGTACATAGTAATACTTTTCGTCGTTTTTACTTCATCCGATTTTTACACGTTTTTTGAGAAAAACTTTTATCGGCTTACTTAACTTTTCATGATATATTATCGTCAAATCTTTCGACGGAATGTCATTTCGATATACCGAACTCTCGAAAAGGCTTAGGCTATTCAAATCCTAACCCTTAGGGTTTCGTCGGGTAAATAGTGCCTATTTGATCTTTTTCCCCAAAAATATTTTGTTCCCAGAAAAATTTTATTTTTGTCTTGAAAAATCTTACTCGTTCAGTCTAGCTCGTAGCCAGAATCCTCTCGATTAATAATCATCCTAGGTTCTAGAAGATTAATAAACACATAGCACAGAATAGTATTAATAAAAATTCATTTTATTAATAACTAATTCTTTAAATCTTAAATTTTGGACAATCTGATTTCCCGGGTTGTCATATTCTTCCTCCCTTATAAACATTCTTTCCTCAGAATTTCTAAAACTACACCCATTCCCGGGTCATCATAGTCTTCCATTTATAGGGAATTCATTACCCAGATAATTTCTTTGCCTCCAAGATTGAATCTGATGGAAGATGGAAGGAAATGATGGTTAAGGAGGAGTTGGTGGAAAGTTGATACCAACTCTCATCATCAGTCTTCTTGATTTCAGTAGCAACAATAGGTTAGGCCAATGGCCTATTCGCGTGATGAAGGAGATAAGACTCACAAAATGGGACAACCAATTTGGTTTCCCAGCATTAATGTAACAATCCAAAATTTTATTTATAATTTTAAATATTTATTAAATTAAATAAATATTTTTTATTGACGTGGTTGTTGTTAGTAGATATTTGTTGAATTATTTATTAGTAAGTAAATAATTCATGAGTTATAGAAATTAATTTAATTAAGATAAAAGAGTGGTGAATTAAATTTATAAGATAAATTCTCTAATTTAGTTTAATAATTAGAGAGTTGGTAAAGATTACATGAATTTCTATAATGTTGTTTTAACTTAGTAATAAAAGTGATATGTTAATTAATTAAATAAAATTATAATGAAAATATAATTTTGTGGTAATTGGTTAAGTAGAAAATTAAATTAATTAGTTGTAATTAGTTTTTATTTAATTAAGATTGGATATGGAAATCCAAATAAATAATGTGGGACTATAAACTATAGTATAAATGATTTATTGAAATAAATTAATTTTAAATAGATTTACCAAACAAGGCTTAAAGTTATTAAGACTTTATTTTAATTAGTTTTATCCAAACAAAGCCTTATGGCTTTTGAATTTGAATTTGAATTTTAAAAAAAATGATAAAAATATATTAAATATTTTTATAACTGATACATAATTATTATATTTAATAGTACGACAGTTTTATACGTTTTAGTTTGGTTTATTACGTCTGTTTTAGTTTATGTAATAAGGTTTGGCCTAAGCTTGAGAATAGAGAGAAGGAAGAATAGAGAAAAAATAGAGAGAAAGGAGATAAAGAAAAGAGAGAAATTTTGAGTTTGAAGAAAGAAGGTTGATGAAGCAAAACTAAGCATTCTTGTGGATTAACCAAACAACTGAAGGCATAATTTCTAAAAAAAACTTTAGTTCTACATATATGGAAGTTGTGTATTTTGAGTTTTGAATTCTCTATAAATACAAATTTGATGAGTGTTTATGTGTAGTTGTGATGTTATAACTAGCATCTAGACAAGGATTTAGTTTACTAATTACATTCAAGAAAGAAATCATTTATAGTGCATTTGTGTATGTATATGGATTGTGAAAGTCAAAAAATAAATAATTTATTTGTGAACTAAATTGTAAATTGAGTCTTGAATATGTTAATTCATTAAGAAACGAAAAGAACACAATTTGAATGAGTTAATTTGGTGTAGTATTGAGACATCAGTGCTAATTTTTGTCAAAGATGTCAAAAATGGAGTTTTTGTAAAAACATGGAATTCAAAGGATTTAAATTGTTTGTAGTTGTTGTTTAAGTGTTCCAAATTAGTATATATGGAGTAGGTAATGTTTATATGAAACTTATGTCATGTGGGTATGCATAATTTGTTGTTTACTGGATGAAATTCGTGATAGTTGGGCTAAACAGAGCAATTAAACTGATGTGTAGTTTTCATCTGCACACATTCAAATAAGCAAAATACCGGTGTCAAGGTTGGAAACTTGCAAGAATCTGCGTTGTTCCTGTGGTTAAAAATGACGCAGCTGCTATGATGACCCAAGAATTTAGACAATTTTATAAAATCTTAAAAGATTGAATTAAGGTTAAATATTAAACCTAGACAGGAAAATAAGTGTATGTATTTGACATTTTTGGGAAGGAATTTTGAGAATTTAAAAAATTTTGTGGAGAATTATTCAGGATTAAGTGTATAGTATATGTATTCTGTGTATATGATCTTATATGTGTACAGTAGGCGGTTAAGGATCAAGGGTTGATCAGATAACTTATATTAGTGTCAAACCCTAATGTTATGTTAAGAATTTCAATGATAAGTTAGTAAACTCTAACGACTGATAAGAAACCCTAGCGTATTGTTCGGAAACCCTAATTTTAGTTTTGAGAATTCGAAACCCTAATTTGAGAACCCTAATGCTTAGTATAAAACCCTAAGGGTTAAAAGTTATGTGAGTAATGAATATGAATATTATGTGTTTGTTTTTATTTGTTTATTATATAAACAAATAAAAGAAACTAAGGTAATCTAATTATATATTAGGAATGAAAAATTTAATAACTTAAAGGTTATGATATGGGAGAATAATAGTATTTATAATATATACTAATCCCAAGAGATTTTTTTTATACATCTCTGTTAATTAATTTTATAACCTAATTATAGCAAGTCTAATTGGGTTAAGAAATTAAATGTACATGAATAAGGATTTAAATTATAATTGAGGAAATGAAAACCCTAATTAAATGAGTTGGGTTGGATAAGAATTAAAAAGTATTGGACTATGTCAATTTCATATGGCACAAGAAATTAATTTAGAAGCCCAAAAGAATTTAATTAAAGCCCAATCTCTTAGCCCAATTGAAGAGGGGCATTTTAGTCATTGGATATACTAAAAATTACATAAAACAAAAATCAAATATGGGCAAGCTAAGGCCACTTGGTCAGATTGTGTAGAGAAGGAAAAGGAGGGGGGTGGGGGGGAAGAATGTGTTGATTGTTTACTTTATTAGGTGAACAAACCTCCTAGGTGTCATTTCCCCATTTAGCCAATACTTTGGCAATGCTTCCAAGCAAAGCTTTAGTGGTTAGTGAGAGAGAGAAAGAGTAAGGAATATGGGAGAAATTAATAGATATACATAATATATATATACACATTTTACTAACAATAACTAAAATCTATGGTTTTCTCTCTCTTCTCTTTTATTTTATTTTCATATTTGCTAGTAAAATAAACCAAATAGAGAGAGAGAGAAGAGAGGCTTCGGCAACCATAGAGGGGGAGGAGGGAGAGTTATCTTCAAATTCTCCTAACTCCATAGCCATCTTGGGAAGAAGAAGAAGAAAGGGAGCATGAAAAAATCAAAGGTATAAACCGCTTTTGTTTATGTAATTTTATTTTTTGATTATTCTTAATCAAATCTTGAATCTATATTTCTAAACTCAAAAACCATGTATATACATGTTAATGAGTGTTTCATATTTAGATATACCCATATTGGGTGTTGTTTTAGTTGGAAATCAAAAGTAAAGAAAAGTGATTTTCTAGTTTATAAACCATAAAATTTGTATGTACTTTGGATTTTCACTGTTTTTTGATCTACACCTTTTTGCGATCCGTCAAAGAGAGGTGCTAGATATGTAAGTTATATACTAAACCCAAGTGGTATCACTCAAAATGTTGAGTACACAGTCCGTAGTGACTGATTTAGCAAAAATAGTTTCGTGTCTTTTAAGGAAAAAGACTATTTTTGGACAGTCAAGGGTAAGGGTAGTTTTGTCATTTTTCGGATATTCAAAAATTCTGAAAACATTTGAGAGGATAATATGATAAGTTTTCTAACATCTCCAAGTGGAATCACTGAAAAAGGAGTTGTAGATTTTCGTATGGACTATTTTTAACAAAGCACAAAAAATTGCAAAATGACAAAAAACTACTGTCCAGAAATTTAAAAGGGATTTTTCAGCCACTTAATTTGTGAAATAAATTCCGGCCTTTTGGAACATGAAAATATATGGTATTAAGTACCTCTTGTCCAAAAATGAGCTCATTCTGACTTAAAACGACCAAGTTATGGTCATTTTAATTTTTGTGATTTTCTGACAAAAACGGCTATACCTGGAGTTCTATAGCTCTGACCACAAAATTTAAACTGGAGGCTCACGTTAACACGTAAAAGATTGTGTCAAGAGATAGGAATTTCTAGAGTTAAGCATGATTGGGCTAATTTCTTAAGCTACGCACTAAAATTGATTTTTAAAAAAATACTAAAGGGAGTTGAAAAATTATAAAAAAAAAAATACTCTTTGTGTATGAAATATATGTATATATGTTTGGACAAAGGATAGAAAAATAATAAGTTGATTTTTGTATTTTCGTGAAAAGGATAACGAATCTAGCTTGCTGAATTGAAAACTCTGATGAATCCAGCTTGCTGAATTGAAAAGCAGTTTAATAAATTGATAATATGTTGAATCCAGCTTACGGCATTGCAGTTTGATTTGTAGGAATGACCATCTAGATGCTGGATTTGGAATCCAGGTTGCTGGATTGGTATTCGATTTATTAGATGTTAAAGAAGAACTTATAATATATAATGTTAAAGTATTTAAATCATATAAATATGATAGTAATTATTGAAAAATCATGATAAATGATAATTATTATGTAAAAATTATTATGTGACTTGGAAAATTATTTTCATAATATAATTATCTATGATAATGGTTAAGTGTTTAGGCAGAGTTTAATTAAACTTAGACTCGATAATTGTCCGACTAGACCGTCAGGATGTTATAATTTTGTCGGATTCAACTCAGACTTAAATAGTTTGACTTGATACCGAGTCTTAGTAGTTTACGGACTAATAGGGTTATGTGTTATGTGTTTAGGTTGTTCTATGAATATATATAATAGTATTATATTGTGATGATATTATTCTAATTTGTATATCGATATTATCTATATATTAGGTCTTTAGGCAAAGCTTAATAAATTGTGTAACAGTAATCGACGGAGCATGCAAGTTTTCTCGACTCGACCTCGAGTTGTTTCATTCAAATATATTTGTGGTTAATCATTGCTGATTGCCATATCTATGAATTGTTAAAATGTACTCTGTGCATATTGCATGTATTAATCAGGTATGAAATGCTGATCACCTTCATTACAATTCAGTCTAGATATAATTGCTATGTTCATGTTCAATGTTCGTTCAACTATAAAAGTTAGTTCATGCTAGTTCATAATTATATTGTTGAATGTTAGCCAGCCCAGAACATAGGCAGTGAAGTATGTTGATGGTGTAGACTTTTAAAACCCATTGTAACCTAGTCTAATGAAATATTTAGTGATAAACATGTAATAAAGATACTATAATAGATTTGTATCATGTAGATGGTAATTCTAAAGTTGTAAAAATTAGTAAGTCGTGAAAAACTGTAAGACCCCAACTTATTATAAATAAAATTGAATTTTCTCTATTAATTATTCTAAATTAATAAGGTGTTAATTTGATATAATGCTTTGGTTATGGGTGAAATGTGCAAATTTTACAAAATAAGCAAGTGGTTATAAAATATTCCATTTTGTCGGGGAATATTCTTTTGGTCGTGGAATATTCTTTTTGTCGGGAAATATTCGTATTTGCACTTAGTAGCGACCATTCGTGGGGCTCATAATGAATAACCGCTTGGATGAAGAAAACGACAAAGTATGAGTTTTTATAAATAACTTGGCGTAGTCGTTATCAAGTTAACAATCGTTTGAATACCGGTGGTTAAAATACGATAATACACGTGGTTGCATGCAGTAGCAGACACGATATTGATTGCAGTATTATTGAATTATTGATTAAATGCGTAAAAGGCACTACTCAATAATTGTTACGAGAGTTCTTGCTCAATATTTTATTTTATTGATTCAATAATTGTTGCGTTGATATTTAATATTATTGATATTTCAATAATTATCACCGCACAAGATTTCCCATTATTAGATCAATAATTCATATTATTTGAATAATATTATTAGATAGCATTATTGGCAATGTCTAGAAAGTTACATCAAGGAGAGGTTTGGTCACCTAATTGCGGCGCCCGATGAGGAGAAATCCTTATTGAAAGCCCCTCTTTCTGAAACTACACGGTTTGTCATAATTGTGATTACAGTAATACTATTTTGAATAATTAATTATTGATTTATATGATAAGGAAATATTTATTTGATGTGGATATAAATGATGGATTTATTTATTTTATGTGGTTATAAATGAAGAAATTAATGCTGAGGTATTTTATCAGTATTTTGTCAGAAGGGAGGTATTAAAAATCACCCGTTTGTGGATTTCGGATATTTTCTGTTTGGAATTTAGAAAAACTCAAAGCTACAAAGTTGTAGCGAATTCGATTCCGTGTGGAATGGACATAAAATTCGTATTTTTCTGATAAACGGGCTATTTTCTATGAATTATTGAAGTTTCGAAAAATAAAATGATTTTTATTAAAATTATGGGTGGGACCCACTCTTATTTGAAAACATGTGGGCTGCTGATTTTTGGTTCAAAGGTGGCTGGCCTTTGTTGGCAACTTAGGTTGCGTAAGAGAAAAAAATGAAAAAAATTATTATTTTATTATTTTAGTCTCATATGGTGTTCTAGCATTTTCCTATAAATAGACGCTTAGGTTAGAATTGAAAATCACACCAGAAATAAGTTTTCTTTCTGTCTAGATTATCGAGCGTATTTTTGTGGGTATTTTGATACTTTGAGAGTTGTTGTTCGGTACAAGTTCCCTTCAACTTTCTATCCGATATTCCGATCAGAAGTACCATTATTTTGAGGTAATGGATGTTATTTTCTTCTTAAATGATATTATTTTCTTCAATACCATTATGCCGAAATATTGGTGAACTTTTTAATCAAATTTGGAACTTTTTGTGTTGGGGTTACTATTCACGTATATGGCACTATTCACGTATACGACACTATTCACCGAAAAATAAATTTTTTCCTTTTTGTCTAAGATGTCTATTATGGTTACTATCTTTGATTGTATCCATGTTTTGATCTTTATTTTTGAATTCTGCTTCACAATTGGTTATTATGAAGTATTATTGATCTTGGATAAACTGTTATACGAATTCATAATATTTGTCCTTCTGTCTCACTGGATTCGTTTTCTTTAAAATATTTTTCATCATCCTCAGTCCTAAGTGATGATATTACTGAATATCTTTGGCTTGTAGTGCAAAGATGAATGATTAATTGATGAATATCTTTGGCCCATAGTGCAAAGATGAATAGGTGTTGAGATGAACATTACCAACTTGTGATACAAATGAATATCTTTGGCCTGTAGTGCAAAGATGAATATTTGATTAAAGATGTATATTGATTGTTGTTACAGGGATAAAATATTGATGATGAACTTTTAAATCTTAGAAGATTATAGAATTCATTCTCTACGTGACTCTTCAAATGGATTGCTGTTTCCGCTACAGAATATTGATCTAAAACTTGTTGTCTATTATATTCTATCAGATTTTTCCCTGTTGAAGACTAATGATAATTTGTTGTATATTATCTTAGTCATAATATTCTTTACTGGGCTAGTTGAGCTCACCCTTTTCCTTTTTGTTCCATTTTTCTTCTCAGGAGGTGAGAACATAGCAGGATCGAGTCGGGGTATGGAGTAATGGTTCCAGAAAGATGTTTTAGCAGTCCTCACTATTTTTGTAAAATAGTGTATGAATAATTGTAATGAGGACTTATTTGACTGTTGATATTGTCTAGAAGACAATATTTGTATTTAAACTCACAGTATGTGTTGTCGTATTTTGCACGACAATTGTATTATTGAAGTTATAGTTTGCTTTCTGCACCATGTATTTGGAGACTCGGAATGGGTGTTGTATACTGCTTTTGGGGCGCGTTATGGTTGGTATCAAATCTTAGGATATGGTCTCCAGTGGAGATCGGGAATAGAACTAGGAGGAGAGATGATGAGTAAATCCTTTGCTAGTGTGTCCTATCTAAGCTTATTTATTGGTTGGTCATAATATATAGATATTATATGATATGTTAATTTGTTTAATTAACCCTTGTTTTATGACAGTATTTAAGAATGGCTGCTGGGAACGTTAACAATGGAGTGTATGAGACTGTGGAACAACCTTTAATCACAAACCAGGAGAACGTGCAACGGGAAGACAATATTCCTCATGTAAACAATGCTACCGAGCAAACGATGAATGATGGAATGTTTAGGAGCTTTTTACAGTTCATGCAAAATCAGACGAGGGAGAATCGTGTACAAAATATGGGTGGAAGTGATGGAAACGCGCGGTCTGTCACAGCCAAGCAGTTCAAGGAGTTGGGACCACCAGATTTCTGGGGAAAACCCGATCCAATTAAGGCAGAAACACGGGTCAAGCAAGCAAATTACCAAGATATTTGATGTCTTGGGATGCACGGAGGAACAGAAGGTTCCATTCGCCATCTTTATGTTCCGTCGTGAGGCAGATTACTGGTGGGAAATCTGTGAAGCATACCCAGCCAACCGCACTTAACACGTCTTAGGAAAGATTTCAGAAACTGTTCAATGACAAGTACTTTCTTGAATGTATTCGTCATATGAAGGAGGTAGAGTTTATTAGACTAGAACAGAACAACATGACGATGTCTCAGTACGAGGCAAAGTTCGCGGAGTTATCCAGGTTTGTACCTCATTTGGTGGAGAATGAGGAACGTATGACGCGGATGTTTTTGAGAGGTCTAAAACCCGAGATTCGTCAATACCTTATCTCTCATAAATTTTATTCGTATTCAGATGTTGTCAATATGGCTCAATTACTAGAGCGAGATAATGAGTATACTCAATCGAGGGATCACAACCAGGGTCATACCGATGATATCAATCATCAGAGCGATGATAACCATCGAGGAGCGAAGAATACAGACAAAAGCGGTAACCACTCGGGTGATAATCATGTCCATGATAATAGAAGAGGTGAGTCTAGTGGAAATTTCAAAAAGAGGAGATTCAACAATGACGGGAAGACATCGATGAGCAAAGACCAAAGACCAACAACAAATTCTAGGGAGGAGAACGACCGCCGCTAGATGTTACAAATGCAGGAAAGAGGGACATATCAGCCCAAACTGCCTACAACAATCCAAGGTATGTTATAACTATGGAAAGGAAGGTCACATAGCTCGGGATTGTTCTGTAGCAAAACCAAGTTCAGCGAGGATGGTGACTCCAAGGGTTGTCCCGGATAAGTCGAAATCAGCGGTTCTTGGAAGAGCATTTGTTGTGACTGGCCAAAACATGAGGAACTCGAACGAGGTGATCACGGGTAAGCTAATCTTGAATTCTTGAGAAGTTTATACATTACTAGATACCGGTTCTACCCATTCTTTTATCTCTCCTACTTCTGCTCAACGTTTAAACTTGACTCTGGAGAAATTGGACTTTAACTTATCTGTTGAAACTCCGTTAGGTGAAACCTTCGTTACATCTACGCTTATAAATCTTGCTTGATCCAAGTTGGCACTATCACATTACTGCCGATCTTATCTCTTTAAAGATACTTGCTTTTGATGTGATTTTAGGAATTGATTGGTTAACCACTCATCATGCCAAAATTGATTGTTTTCGTAAGGTTGTTAGTTTTCATATTCCTAACCAACTTTGTCATACTTAATTCAAACAACTAAACCACTAAAATCAATCACCATGTCATATCAAGCCACAAAGCTATTCGTTTATTGAAAAGCGGATGCCAAGCTTTCTTAGCCCATGTTATGGATTTGAATAAAGACAAGTTAGATTTGGATAATATTTACATTGTTAGAGAATTTCTGATGTATTTCTGAAGAACTTCCTGGGTCTACCCCGTAACGTGATGTTGAATTCTTTATTGACCTTGAACCGGTATAAAGCCCATTTCTAAAACCCATATCGAATGGCTCCTATTGAACTTCAGGAGTTAAAAGTCCAACTACAGGAGTTATTAGACATCGGTTTCATTCGTCATAGTACATCTCTTTGGGGTGCTCCTGTTTTATTTGTAAAGAAGAAAGACGGGAGTATGCAACTTTGTATTAACTACCGAGAATTAAACCATGTCACCATGAAGAATAGGTATCTGTTACCTCGCATTGATGACCTGTTTGACCAGTTACAAGGAGCACAATTCTTTTCAAAGATCGATCTTCATTCTGGATATCATCAGCTAAAAATTTAAATTGAGGATATTCCAAAGACTGCCTTCAGAACTCGATATGGGCATTATGAATTCTTAGTCATGTCTTTTGGATTGACTAATGCTCCTGCTGCTTTTATGGATATGATGAATCGAGTATTCAAGGAATATTTGGATCAGTTTGTTGTTGCCTTTATTGATGACATCCTAATCTATTCCAAAAGCCGTAAAGATCATGAGCACCATTTGAAGCTGATACTTGAAAGGCTTCGTGAAAACAAGCTATATGCCAAGCTGAAGAAATGGGAGTTCTGGCTTGAGGAAATAGCATTCCTTGGGCATGTGGTGTCAAAATATGGAGTATCTGTTGACCTGGTGAAGATTGAAGCAATACAAAGGTGGGAGCAACATAAGTCGGTGACCTAAGTGCGTAGCTTCTGGGCTTAGCTGGTTATTATCGGAGATTCGAGGAAGGATTTTCTCGAATCGCTACTCCGTTAACTCAGTTAACTCGGAAGGATACAAAATTTGTATAGAGCGAGGAATGCGAGAAGAGTTTCCAAGAGCTCAAGAGGAGACTCATTTCGGCACCTGTCCTGGCAATACCATCTGGTTCGAATGGATTTGTTATCTACAGTGATGCCTGAGGCAAAGGGCTAGGATGTGTTCTCATGCAACATGGGAAAGTCATAGCCTATGCCTCGCGAAAACTCAAAGAATATGAGAGGAATTATCCTATCTATACGGATCATAAAAGCCTCAAATATTTCTTCACCCAAAAAGAACTCAACGTGTGGCAACGACGTTGGCTTGAGCTGTTGAAGGATTACGACCATAGCATTCAATATCATCCTGGAAAAGCAAATGTAGTAGCTGACGCATTGAGTAGAAGATCGTATGCAAGTACGAGTGCGATATTGTCAACATAAAGGGCCATTTTGTATGACTTGCAAAGGATGGAGATAGAATTAAAGACTCCAGGGACCCACGTGATGATGGCGAATATACGAGTAGAACCGATTTTAATCGATAAAGTTAAAGCTACTCAAGCTACGGACCTGGGGTTGATGCATATGAGGAAGAAAGTGCAAGAAGATGCTATTCCAGAAGCAAGAATCGATGAAGAAGGAATACTTCGATTCAACTCTAGACTTTGCGTTGCTAACGATTCTGACTTGAAGCATAAAATCATGATGGAAGCACACAACACCCTGTTTGCAATCCATCCTGGGAGTACCAAAATGTATCATGATATTTGACATACATTTTGGTGGAACAATATGAAGAGAGAGATCGCGGAGTTTATCTCGAGGTGTTTAACTTGTCAACGTGTAAATGTGTATCATCAAGTACCAAAAGGTCCATTGCAACCACTTGAGATTCCGGAATGGAAGTGGGAACACATTACTATGGATTTCGTTACAGGTCGTCCCAAAGTTTCTCAAGGCATAGATGCGATTTGGGTTATTGTTGATAGATTAACCAAGTCTGCTCATTTCTTGCCGATACGTGAGACTTATTCCCTTGAACGTCTTGCTCGTATGTACGTGAATAGGATTGTGAGATTGCATGGCATGCCAGTATCCATATTTTTGGATCGTGACCCAAGATTCACTTCAAGATTTTGGATTAGCCTCTGACTATGGGCACGGATTTACGATTCGATTCAAAGATACCATCCTCAAACCGGACGGGCAATCGAAAAGGACTATTCAAACCCTTGAAGATCTATTAAGACTCTGTGTCCTAGATTTCAAACGAAGTTGGGATAAATACTTGCCACTGGTGGAATTCTCCTACAATAACGGTTATCAAGCAAGTATAGGCATGGTTCCGTTCGAGGCGTTGTATGGACGAAAGTGTCGTTCTCCAGTATGCTGGGATGAGGTGGGAGAAGCAATGTTGTTGGGACCAGAATTAGTACGCATGACTACAGAAAAGATCCAAATGATTCAACAACGTATTCAAACCTCACAAGATCGACAAAAGAGTTATGCTGATCTTCATTGAAAGGATGTGCAATTTAATATTGGGGATCATGTATTGTTACATATTGCTCCATGGAAGGGAGTTATAAGATTTGGGAAGAGAGGAAAGCTCAACCCAATATTTGTTGGTCCGTTTGAGATTCTTGACCGAATAGGAAATGTGGCCTATAGACTCGCGTTACCTCTAAGCATGTCTCGTGTTCATAATGTTTTCCACATATCTATGCTTCGTAGACCTAAACCACTTTATTGAGTTAGAACCAGATGAGATAGCCGAAGATTTAACGTACGAGGAGGTACCTGTTAAGATCTTGGATAGGAAAGAGCATATCTTACGCACCAAGGTTATACCACAAGTTAAGTTTTGTGGAGGAACCATACTATTGAAGAAATGACCTGAGATTTGGAATCAGAAATTAAAGCGAAGTACCCTCACCTGTACGTACGTCAATTTCGAGGACGAAATTTTATAAGGAGGGGATGTTGTAAGACCCCAACTTATTCTAAATAAAATTAAATTTTCTCTATTCATTATTCTAAATTAATAAGGTGTTAATTTGATATAATGCTTTGGTTATGGGTGAAATGTGCAAATTTTACAAGATAAACAAGTGGTTATAAAATATTCATTTTGTCGGGGAATATTCTTTTGGTCGTGGAATATTCTTTTTGTTGGGAATATTAAATGCATTTACCAGTAGCGACCATTCGTGGGGCTTATAACAGAATAACTGTCGGATGAAGAAAACGATAAAGTATGAGTTTTTATAAATAACGGCGTAGTTGTTACCATTAACACTGTTGGAATACCCGTGGTTAAAATACAGTGATACGTGTGGTTGCATAGTAGCACACGGTATTGCACAGTATTATTGAATTATTGATTCGCACCTAAGAAGGCACTACTCAATAATTGTTACGATGAGTTCTTGCTCAATATTTTATTTTATTGATTCAATAATTGCTGCGTTGATATTTAATATTATTGTTGTTTCAATAATTGTCACTGCACAAGATTTCTCATTATCAGATCAATAATTCATATTATTTGAATAATATTATTAGATAGCATTATTGGCAATGTCTAGAAAGTTCATGTCAAGGAGAGGTTTGGTCACCTAATTGCGCACCAGTAAGGAGAAATCCTTATTGGAAAGCCCCATATTTCCTTGGAACAGCCTGGTTGTCATAATTGTGATTCTGTAATATTATTTGTGAATAATTAAATATTGATTTATATGATAAGAAAATATTTATTTGATGTGGATATATATGATGGATTTATTTATTTTATGTGGTTATAAATGAAGAAATTAATGCTGAGGTGTTTTATCAATATTTTGTAAGAAGGGAGGTATTAAAAATCACCCGTTTGTGGATTTCAGATATTTTATGTTTGGAATTTGGAAAAACTCAAAGCTACAAAGTTGTAGAAAATTCGATTTCGTGTGGAATGGACATGAAATTCGTATTTTTCTGATAAACGGGCTATTTTCTATGAATTACTGAAGTTTCAAAAAAAAAATAATTTTTATTAAAATTATGGGTGGGACCCACTCTTAATTGAAAACATGTGGGTTGCTGATTTTTGGTTCAAAGGTGGCTGGCCTTTGTTGGCAACTTAGGTTGCGTAAGAGAAAAAAATGAAATAAATTATTATTTTATTATTTTAGTCTCCTATGCCGTTTTAGCATTTTCCTATAAATAGACGCTTAGGTTAGAATTGAAAATCACACCAGAAATAAGTTTTCTTTCTCTCTAGATTATCGAGCGTATTTTTGTGAGTATTTTGATACTTTGAGAGTTGTTGTTCAGTACAAGTTCCCTTCGGCTTTCTATCCGATATTCCGATCAGAAGTATATTATCTTAGTCATAATATTCTTTACTGGGCTAGTTGAGCTCACCCTTTTCCGTTTTGTTCCATTTTTCTTCTCAGGAGGTGAGAACATAGCAGGATCGAGTCGGGGTATGGAGTAATGGTTCTAGAAAGATGTTTTAGCGTCCCTCACTATTTCGTAAAAATAGTGTATGAATAATTGTAATGAGGACTTATTTGAGTGTTGATATCGTCTAGAAGATAATATTTGTATTTAAATTCACAGTATGTGTTGTCTTATTTTGCACGACAATTGTATTATTGAAGTTGTAGTTTGCTTTCTGTACCATGTATTTGGAGACTCAGAATGGGTGTTGTATAACTATTTTGGGGGCGTCAGAAAAACTTTGTGTTGTGATTTATTGAATACGAGAGTTGGTAACTAAGTGTAGTAATTCTAAGACTTGTGATTCTGAAGTGTATATAGTACTAGTGATTCAAAACCTGTACTAAAGTAACGAGTTTAACTCAAATGAGATTTAATTTGGAAAGTGGGTGTTAGTGTATCTAATAGATATTGTGATTCTAATAATATGTGTAGGTGAACGTGAGTTGTAAATTATAGCTTGCGCATGAGGCAAGTTCTCTAACACTAAACTTCGTTTGAGCAAATTTCCAAATTCTAATCTTTGTTTGAGTTACCTTAACTTGTTTATAATTAAGCAAGTTATCTTAGTCCCACTCTTTTTATAATAAATGCAAGTTCTTGAACTCAAATCTCTAAACGAGTTATCCTATCTCATTTACGTTACATAGTTTCTAACCTTTGTAGTTTCTCATTTATGTTCAATAATTCAATTCTCTTATTCAACAAGATTATAGCCTTAGATTAATATTGTTCAAGCAAGGTTTATTGTATTACTTAATGCTTATGCTTTCTAGTTTATTTCTAAGCATGCCTTTGATATATAGTGTTAGTTCACCTATGATTCCTAATTATTCCATATTATGTTGTTATTGATCATTCGAAATGATATTGAATTTTGTTGATTCAACTAATCCTTAGTTGATGATCGTTAAACCCTAAATTACCCATGAAGTTATCCAAACCAAACTTTCTTTGGTGCATACTCTTACTCTAAAACTGAGAAGAACAACCCTAGTATAGGGGAATTATTTACGCGATGCGTTTAGATATTTATGCACAATACATGGTACGAATGGATGATCGCCCTAGGTATGGGAAGTCCCTAAAGTCTTATGACTGTTTAGGTTTAAGTTGAAAGATTACTTATAACTGTGGACATAGTTCGTGGTCTTGTGACCCTCAGTTAAATTTCGTATGTTAATTTTAGTTCTTGGTTACCATTGATAGGGTATTATTCAGTTCTGTTGAGCCTGTTCATTGGCAGTTATTATACTATTGTTATTCATTGTTATTTCAAGTGAGCATTTGTTTTTCTCACACTTGCATATATATAATTATTTTAGATTAGGTTGAGAAGGTCGATGAACCTACCACTAGCAAAAGAAAATGGAAAATGAACAAGTGTTGAAGAATTGTAACTTATTTAATTTCATGATGACATATTTAATTTAAATGTTGTGATGTAATTATTTTAATTTCTGCACTTGATGTATGTTAAAGGTTAGATAACCCGGGAGACGTATTGATTTAATTATGTAACCCTTTTAATGGGGAGGTATTATTGTTTAAATTTTATTATATTTGGGTAGTTAGATATGAATGAATGGAAAGTGAACACTACGTCTTGTGGAAATGAAGTACCCAGATTTGTCACAAGTTGGTATCATAGCCTTAGGTTATGAACCTTAGGTGGGGGAAAAGCCTTATGAAGTAATCTTTTAGAAGATTGCAAAGGTAGTGGTGATGAACTCTTATTGAGTTTTAAGAAAGAAATAATAAAACACTCTATGTGCTTATGTGGTTGGAACCTATGTGCCCGTGAGTGTCGAGTAGTGATGATTAGTAATTAAAACATAAAATTTTGTTTTCAGGATGGCTAATGTAGGAAAATCCAGTTAGGCTAGGGAGGAAGGACCCTAGATGCCTTGAGAGGAGGAGCCTCGAGATATTCAGGTGGTTTGGGAACAACTACTGCCACAGGAGTCATCTCCATTGGTCACAGTGGTTGAGCAGGAGGGTTCACCTGATGACGACGATGAGGTAGAGACGTATGAGGAAGACCTCGTTGAGTTGTCACAGTCGGATGAGGATGACGAGGAGGAAGAGTTTCCACCAAACTCTATCGTAACCCGTATGTACGACGAAGTGTATGATCACAATATTGAGCTGCAGGATAGAGTTGAGGAGTTAGAAGAGATAGTAGCTGAACGTTAGACTTCGATGGCGCAAATGGACGATGAGATTCGGGATCTAGATGGACGTCTGAGTAATGTCAAATGGAAGCTGATTCATACTGAAGGAGAGAACGAGCAGTTGACAGAGGACATTGCGAAGCTGAAGAACAAATTAGAAGAAGAATCCACCAAGAAGGCAAGAGTCGAAGAAGCGTACGAGAAAGCTTCTCAGCGAGCCGAAGTAGAAGATAGAGAGGTACAAGCAAAGAGGATCAAGATGGAGGAGATGGATAGTATTTTCAACACCATAATCAACCGAGCTCAAGACCGAGTTATGTATTATCTGATTCAGTTTGAGACGCTGCCATGGTACATGTTAGATCGTCGAACAATGTTCCGTATTATGGAAGAGGAGCATCGTAAGGCTATGCAACATTTTAGTAGGTCATCGTAAGAAATACAACTGTTATGTGATTAATTATAAATAAGATGTAAATCCTAGGTATTATATAACCAATGGGATATGATGATGAAGTTATCCTGAAACTTTTGTAGTTCAGGAAAGTGATGAAGATAGCAGGGATGCTATCATTATTATGTATTAAAAGATTATGAATGAATAAATATTATTATTTATTCAAGATATTGTGTGTTACATGATGATTTTTGTGATGTCAAAGTTAAGTAGATAATACTTAGAAGATTGAATAATAATCTAATGTGTGAATTTTAACAGAAAATGTCTCCAAGATGTCAACCACGACAGAGAACCCTGAGGGATCTACTAATAACAACAATACCAATGCTAACCCAGTTCAGTAGTTGGTGATGTTACAGATAGGAGCATTATAGAATCAGCCGTATAATCAAGCTACGACCTTTAAGGACTTCAAGGCGGTTGGGCCACCATAATTCCGTGGTTCTATGAATCCGGTTGAGGCACAGACCTGTGTCATGGAGATAGAGAAAGTTTTTGATGTTGCTAGAGTAGGTGAAAATCAGAAGACTGCTTTTGCAACATTTATGTTGAAAGTAGAGGCCAGTTATTGGTGGCAAGCCAATAAAACTCGAGGAGGTCAGGGAGTGATGACTTGGGATAGGTTCAAGGAAATATTTTTTGAGACTTATTTCCTAGAGAGTTCGAAGAATCAGATGGAAATGAAATTTTTAGAACTGAAGCAGGGCTCAATGACGGTATCAGAATATGCCGCAAAATTTAACGGGTTGGAGAGGTTTGCGCCATATCAAGTCAACATAGATGAGCGCAAGGTAAGGAGGTTCGAACAGGGACTAAAACCCTGATTATATAGTAGGGTCTCCATGTTTTAGTTGAAGACATTTACAGCGGTGCTGGAGAAGGCAATTATCGCTGAGGGTGGAGGTGAGGCTGTAACGAAGTATAATCAAGAATAAAGAAAGAAGAAGAGTGAGAGTGAGGTTAAGAATGGTGGTGGTAGTGGTGGAAATGGTAGTAATAACCTGAAAAGAAAGTGGAATACAAATGTGGGTGCTGGAAACCAACAGGGTAACCAGCAAAAAAATAAGTTTGAAGCATGTGCTACATTTGGAAAGTATCACACTGGCATGTGTTTAAGGGGGAAACGAGTATGCTTTAACTGTGGCCAGGAGGGTCACATTTCCCCAAATTGCAATCAACCAAAGAAGAATGCTTGCTACACATACGAATCTAAGGATCATTTTGCTCGCGAGTAACTTAAGTAGAAAAGCCAGTGAGACAACAAGAAGCAAGGGAGGTAGCAGTGGAGATACATTGACTATTGCTGGACCAACATCATCAAATAAGCCCACAACCAGAACCTTCAACATAACAGTGCAAGACAAGATGAAATCAAATGATGTCGTGTCAGGTATTATCCCAATCAATGATTTAAATGCATATGTATTATTTGATTCAGGTGCTACTTGCTCATTTATATCTGATGCATTTTCTAAGAGGTTAAAATTTCCTAGTGAAGAGTTGAATTTCCCTTTACACATAGAAATTGTTAATAGGGAGGCGATTACTGTTAAGTTTGTATACAAGAATTGTAGGGTGAATATTAAGGGGAATGTTATGACAGTAGATTTAATCCCGATAAAACTTTGAGAGTTTGATGTTATATTGGGAATGGATTAGCTATTCAATTATGGAGCGATAATTGATTGCCAAAAGAAATGTGTAAACCTTATGACTCCGTCAAATATTGTTTTCTATGGTAGTAAATTGCCTAGACAAGCGAGATGTCTAACGATTATGTAGGCCAAGAAGTTGTTGAGTCAAGGTTGTATAGGGTACTTAGCTTTCATAATCGATAATCAGAAGAAGAAGGGTGTGAAACTAGAGGAGATACCAGTGGTTAGGGATTTTGTCGGTGTATTTTTGAAAGATTTGCCAGGACTTCCGCCTGACAGAGAGATTGAGTTCGTGATCGACTTAGCGCCAGGAACTGCTCCAATATCGAAGGCCACGTACAAAATGGCTCTGGTGGAGATGAAGGAACTGATGGTATAACTACAAGAGATGTTAGATAAGAAGTACATTCACCCAAGCGTATCACCGAGGGGAGCGCCGATGTTATTCGTAAAGAAGAAGGATTGGACAATGCGTCTTTACATTGACTATAGGGATTTAAACAATGTCACTATTAAGAATAAATATCCGTTACCAAGAATAGATTACTTGTTTGATCAATTGAAGGGTGCTAGATACTTCTAGAAAATAGATTTGAGAAGTGGGTATCATCAATTAAAGGTAAGGAAGGAGGATGTACCAAAGACAACATTTAGAACTCGGTACGGACACTACAAGTTTCTGGTAATGTCTTTTGGCTTGACCAACGCCCCTGCAACATTCATGGATTTGATGAATAGGGTGTTTAAACACATTTTAGATAAGTTTGTGGTGGTATTCATCGAAGATATTTTGGTGTACTCCAAATCTCAGGAAGAACACGTGGAACATTTATGTTTAACGCTAGAGATGCTAAGAAAAGAAAAGCTATACGCAAAATTCTCCAAGTGTGAATTTTGGCTAGAATGTGTATAGTATTTGGGACATGTGATTGATACAGATGGGATTTTGGTGGATCCATCAAAAGTCAAAGATGTGATAAATTGTGAACAACTAAGGACTCCATCAGAAGTAAGAAGTTTCTTGGGACTGGCAGGCTATTATAGACGGTTTATTCAGGACTTTTACAAGATTTCCATGACAAATTTGATAAGGAAAGCTGTAAAATTTGTTTGGAAGGAAAAGTGCGAAGAGAGTTTTAGGGATTTAAAAAAGAGGCTTAGTGTGGCCCTTGTGTTGTCATTACAAGATAACACAGGAAACATTGTGGTGTATAGTGATGCCTCACATAAAGGATTAGGTTGTGTCCTTATGCAGAATGGCAAAGTCATTGTGTATGCACCAAGGCAATTGAAGGACTATGAGAAAGGATACCCGACTAATGATTTAGAGTTGGCTGCGGTAATATTTGCTCTAAAGATATAGAGGCACTATTTCTATGGAGAGAAATGTGAGATATACACAGACCATAAGAGTCTGAAGTATATTTTCACATAGAAGGATCTGAACATGCATCAAAGGAGATGGTTGGAATTAATAAAAGGTTATGATTGTTAGATCTTTTATCATCCAAGCAAAGCAAATGTGGTTGCAGATGCCTTGAGCAGAAAAGGTCGGGAAAAGTTGATGCTGTTAACCACCCATGAGGAGCTTATTTCAGTAATGACAAGGCTAGAGTTAGAAATCAAGTTTCCAAAAGAATTCAATGAACGATTATTCTAAATGGAAGCTAGTCCAACTTTGATGGACAAGGTAAAGAATGCTCAACTGCAAGATAAAGAATGTGAGGGAATCAAGGGAAGAATAGTAGAGGGTAATGAGGTGAAGTACAAGATTGATACCGAGGGATTGCTAAGATTCGAGGGACGAATTTGGGTTCCAGCAGTACCAGATATCAAAGAAGAAATCTTGACAGAAGCTCATAATATAAGATATTCCATGCATCTGGGAAGTACGAAAAATGTATCAAGATTTGAGATGACATTTTTGGTGGCCAAATATGAAAAGAGATGTTGCGAAATGTGTTGCGAAATGCTTGACATGTCAGAGAGTAAAGGCTGAGCATCAGAGACCAAGTGGATTACTTCAACGTTAAAAATACCAGAATGGAAGTGGGAGCATATCACAATGGATTTTGTGGTAGGTGTCCCAACGACTCAGAAAGGATACAATGTGATTTGGGTGATAATGGATAGATTAATGAAATCAGCACACTTTTTGCCAATAAAGATTAGATTAAATCTTGATCAGCTGGCAAAATTATACGTCAAGGAGATCGTTTCAAGACATGGAGTTCTAGTGTCAATTGTGTCAGACAGATATCTGAGATTCACATCCAACTTTTGGAAGAGACTACAAGAATGCATGGGAATACAATTGAGAATGAGTATGGCATACCATCCCCAAACCGATGGCAAAAGCGAACGAACAACCTAAACATTAGAAGATATGCTCAAAGCATGCATCATGGATTTCAAAGGAAAATGAGAAGATCCTCTACCATTGGCAGAATTATCCTACAACAACAGTTACCACACAAGCATTGGCATGCCCCATACGAAGCATTATACTTCAGGAAATGCAGAACTCCACTATGCTGGGATGAAGTTGGTGAACGTCAACTGTTAGGACCAGAACTGGTACAGCAGACCACTGAAGTTATCAAACTCATCAGAGCAAGACTGTTAGCTGCTCAAGATAGGCGGAAGAAGTATGCTGATCAACATAGACAAGATCACGAATTTGACGTAGGAAATTTTGTTTTCCTAAAAGTTTCTCCTTGGAAGGGAAAGATTCATTTTGGTAAGAAAGGAAAGCTAAGCCCAAGGTTTATTGGACCCTTTGAGGTGCTGTGAAGAGTGGGAGAAGTAGCTTACGAAATAGCTTTACCTCCAAAATTAGAACATGTCTATAACGTTTTTCATGTGTTGGTGTTGCGACCGTATAAACCCGATTACAAACATATGATCTAGTATGAACCATTACAGTTCAATAATGATTTATCTTATGAGGAGGTTCATATGCAGATAGTTGATCGGAAAGAACAAGTACTCAGGAATAAGGTGACGCCTTCCATGAAGGTAATATAGAGGAACCACAATGTCGAAGAGGCTACGTGGGAACTCAAAGATGAAATGATGAAGAACTACCCTGAGTTATTTGTTTAATCTGTGTCTTCAATTCTGGGGACAAAATCTTTGTAAGGAGGGAAGAATGTGACGAATGAATTGTTTGAGTTGTGATTCTGGGGACAGAATCCTTGTAAAGAGGGAAAGATGTAACAATCCAGAATTTTATTAATTTGTAATTTCAAATATTTATTAAATTAAATAAATATTTTTTATTGATGTGGTTGTTGTTAGTAGATATTTGTTAGATTATTTATTAATAAGTAAATAATTTATGAGTTATAGAAATTAATTTAATTAAGATAAAAGAGTGGTGAATTAAATTTATGAGATAAATTCTCTAATTTAATTTAATAATTAGAGAGTTGTTAAGAATTACATGAAATGCTATAATGTTGTTTTAACTTACTAATTAAAGTGATATGTTAATTTATTAAATAAAATTATAATGAAATTATAATTTTGTGGTAATTCGTTAAGTGGAAAATTCAGTTAATTAGTTGTAATTAGTTTTTATTAAATTAAGATTGCATATGCAAATCCAAATAAATAATGTGGGACTATAAACTATAGTATAAAAGATTTATTAAAATAAATTAAAGTATTTTTAAATGGATTTACCAAACAAGGCTTAAAGATATTAAGACTTTATTTTAATTAGTTTTATCCAAACAAAGTCTTATGGCTTTTGAATTTGAATTTGAATTTAAAAAAAATAAAAATAAAAATATATTAAATATTTTTATAACTGATACATAATTATTATATTTAATAGTATGATAGTTTTATACGTTTTGGTTTGGTTTATTGCGTCTATTTTAGTTTATGTAATAAAGGTTTGGCTTAAGCCTGAGAATAGAGAGAAGGAAGAATAGAGAAAAATAGAGAGAAATGAGAGAAAGAAAAGAGAGAAATTTTGAGTTTGAAGGAAGAAGATTGAGGAAGCAAAACTAAGCATTCTTGTGGATTAACCAAACAACTGAAGGTATAATTTCTAAAAAACTTTAGTTCTACATATATAGAAGTTGTGTATTTTGAGTTTTGAATTCTCTATAAATATAAATTTGATGAATTATTGTTATATAAAGTGTTGATTGTGTTTATTGTTATAACTAGCATCTAGACAAGGATTTAGTGTAATAATTACGTTCAAAAAGAAAGAAATCATTTATAGTGCATGTGTGTATGTATATGGCTTGTGAAAGTCCAAATTTGATAATTTTTTTGTGAACTAAATTGTAAATTGAGTCTTGAATATGTTAATTCATTAAGAAACAAAAAGAACACAATTTGAATGAGTTAATTTGGTGTATTATTGAGGCCTCAGTGTTAATTTTTGTCAGGGATGTCAAAAATGGAGTTTTTGTAAAAAAATGGAATTCAAAAGATTTAAATAATTTGTAGTTGTTGTTTAATTGTTCCAAATCAGTATATATGGAGTGGGTAATGTTTATATGAAAGTTATGTCATGTGGGTATGCATAATTTGTTATTTATTGGATGAAATTCATGATAGTTGGGCTGAACAGAGCAATTAAATTGATGCATAGTTTTCATCACAGCAAAATAAGCAATTTGTGCTACTGGTGTCAAGGTCGAAAATGGCATAGTCAAGCGTTTTTCCTGTGGTTAAAAAATGGTGTAGTTGCACCATACCCAAAACATAGGCAGTGAAGTCTGTTGATGGTACAGACTTTTAAAACCCATTGTAACCTAGTCTAATGAAATATTAATGTGATGATCATGTAATAAAGATACTAGAATAGATTTGTATCGTGTAGATGGTAATTACAAAGTTTTAAAAATTAGTAAGTCGTGAAAAACTTTATATTGTGATTTATTGAACACGAGAGTTGGTAACTAAGTGTTGTAATTCTAAGACTTGTGATTCTGAAGTGTATATAGTACTAGTGATTCGAAACTTGTACTAAAGTAACGAGCTTAACTAAAATGAGATTTAATTTGGAAAGTAGATGTTAGTGTATCTAATAGATATTGTGATTCTAATAATATGTGTAGGTGAACGTGAGTTGTAAATTATAGCTTACGCACGAGGCAAGTTCTCTAACCCTAAACTTCGTTTGAGCAAATTTCATAATTCTAATCTTTACTTGAGTTACCTTAACTTGTTTATAATTAAGAAAATTGTCTTAGTCCCATTCTTTTATATAATAAATGAAAGTTCTTGAACTCAAATCTCTATATGAGTTGTCCTATCTCATTTATTTTACATAGTTTCTAACCTTTATTGTTATATTGAGCAAGTTTCATTCTCAGCTTGATATTCATTAATGCATGTTTAATAATTCAATTCTCTTATTCGACAAATTATAGCCTTATCTTAATATTATTCAAGCAAGGCTTATTGTATTACTCAATGATTATGCTTTCTAGTTTATTTCTAAGCCTAACTTTGATATATAGTGTTGGTTCACCTATGATTCCTAATTATTCCATATTATATTGTTATTGATCATTCAAAATGATATTTAAATTTGTTGATTCAACTAATCCTTAGTTGATGATTGTTAAACCCTAAATTACCCTTGAAGTTATCCAAACCAAACTTTCTTTGGTGCAGACTTGTACTCTAAAACTGAGAAGAACAACCTTATTATAAGGGAATTATTTATGCGATGCATTTAGATGTTTGTGCAAAATACATGGTACGAAGGGCTGATCACCCTAAGTACGGGAAGTCCCTATAGTTTTATGACTGTTTAGGTTTAAGTTAAAAGATTACTTATAACCGTGGACATAGTTCGTGGTCTTGTGACCCTCAGTTACATTTCGTATGTTGATTTCAATTCTTGGTTACCATTGATAGGGTATTATTCAGTTCTGTTGAGCTTGTTCATTGGCAATTATTATACTGTTGTTATTCATTGTTATTTCAAGTGAGCATTTGTTTTGCTCACTCTTGTATATATATAATTATTGCAGCTAAGATTGAGAAGGTCGATGAACCTACCACTAGCAAAGGAAAAGGGAAAATGAACAAGTGTTGAGGAATTGTAACTTATTTAATTTCATGATGACATATTTTATTTTAAATGTTGTGATGTAATTATTTTAATTTTAACACTTGATGTATGTTAAAGGTTAGATAACCCGGGAGACGTATTGATTTTATTATGTAACCCTTTTAATGGGGAGGTTTTATTGTTTAAATTTTATTATATTTGGATAGTTAGATATGAATGAATGGAAAGTGAACACCAAGTCTTGTGGGAATGAAGTACCCAGATTTGGGGGTGTCACAATTAACAAAATGGGTATTTAAGACATCTATATTTACTTTCTTTTGGACTTACAAGCTTACATTACTTCCTTATTTATTAGTAAAATGGTCCTCATTCTACTAAAGTTAATTCCTTTTGGACTCATTAAGTTAATTATAATGACTTAACATTACTACATTAAATTAAGTCATGGTCACATATATACACATATTTATGTACATATCCACATATAGGAAGTATACTTATATTTTAAATATACCCCCGTAAAATCTTATATCCCATGTACATTGGGCTAGTCCAAATAATATTTTAATTCAGCTAAATATAATTCAGTTGGGTACTCTTAACCCATTATCTCCTATCACACATAAATATTACAATGATTATTATCAATCATCTATTATCTTTATATTAATTCTCTTTTAATAATTTCAGTTAAATTTTTAGTCTGGTTTAACTTTAATAGTTAGGCCACACAAGGCTCATTTATCTCATTTACTGGAGTTATATAACTCAAGCTCATTATCTCTTCAATAAAATATTAGGGGTCTAGGCCACATTTGGCTTTTCCACAATTCCACTTTATTCAATATCCATTTAATGTAAAGCTTAGGTGTCACACTTTACCTTAATATTTAATTACCTTAAATGATTATATACTATGAACTTATACTTATAACATCTCTATCCAAATAGACATTTCCTTACAATAATTAGTATGTACTACACTAATTAATATAATATAATTCTTTCATTTAATTTCTTCCATAAATTGTTCCAAAATAATTTTCTTTAACCACCACAATTAAGTATTAACTTAATACATCAATCTTTAACCAATAATTACTTATAACTATATTGGTTCTCTTCATTTATTAATCACTTATCTTTCAAATATTAACCCTTTTATATATTACAATACTATGTAATATATTAAAAATATCAATTATTAATTAACATATTTCTTTCATCCTCTTATGCTAAACACATATATTAATTCACCGTCTTATGTAAGTGAATCAACTCTTTCTATTCAATTTAATATCATGCCACTACCACTCAAAGCTTTATAATGTAATATTCTATAATATCACTTAATTAACCAATATTTATTCTGGGTTAATTAATTAACTCTTATTCAAATCCTGTTTTGCTAACTTAATCCATTCATGGACAACTTAATCACCATTTATGACCTTTA
This sequence comes from Panax ginseng, assembly GCA_020205605.1. Lineage (NCBI taxonomy): Eukaryota > Viridiplantae > Streptophyta > Magnoliopsida > Apiales > Araliaceae > Panax > Panax ginseng. Next base: position 46,087,420 of record CM035144.1, read on the forward strand.
TATGAGTCCCTAGTATACATATCTTGAAATCAAACTTTCACAACTTACTCAGAGTTTTCTACAGACCGGCGCAGCTGCGCTGGTCATAAGCTTGGAAGAGGCGCAGCTGCGCCACATCAATTCCAGAGGCAAACAAGTTTTGTATTAGCAGAAATAGAATCTATGCTCCTAAATACTTTACATATATCTAATAAATGATAACTCATCTAAAACCAACCTCTTCTTTGATTTCACATCATGTATTACTATTTTCTTTAATAATTTAAATATCAAACTTCGAGTTTTAAAACTCTATTTTTCCTTAATAGTTTAATCAACTATAAAATCTCCTTTACGGGTTTCTTACCACCAGTAATACAAAACTCGAAATATATAGCACCTACTATAATCACATATTCCACACGTGTATAAGTGATTCTTAAACCCCTTACTATATCACCATAGTTAATTAAGGCTTTAATATTCAAATTATATTATTCCATAATATAACTTTCAATTTAATATAAATTAACTAATATTTATACTTGTTAGTTAATTCTCATAATTAACTAATTTATGCTTTTACTATCTCAATCTATCCATGGATAGCTTAAGCACTAATTAAAACTCATATTATATCATACTAGTTACTAGTATATATATTCAAGAAAATGGTGATTATTCGTCAAAGATATTTAATGTCACCAACTTACTACGATAAAATAATTCTATAAATTATTTAATATCGATAGATAAATTTCTATCCATCTTCTTTACTTCAAATAACTCACCTCTTCAATAAATAACAAATATATAATAATAATAAATTTATTAAACACAGAAATCACTTATTGCATAGTTTATATTACCCCATGCAACACCATACCATATACCTCACAACGCATATATATATATATATATATATATATATATATATATATATATATATATATATATATTCTTATTCTAACCCTTCTCATGCCTTAAGAATTTTATTTACTAAATTCTTATTTTAATATTTTCTAAAAATTCGGGTTCTTACAGCCAAGATGGGAAACTATCAAATTTATTACTGAGGAGGCGTGGAAGCGATATACTCAGACATTCGCCAAGCGAAACTTTGTTCCTGAGAGGGGTCTTAGGTTAGATGATAAGAATGATGGGGATATAATAACAATGATACTGGCAATGAAATGGGTCCACTTCAAAATGCAGCCTGACTCTGCTATTATTTATGTGGTTAGAGAATTTTACGCCCATGCAAGTGCAGATGGCCCTGCGGTAGTTCCTGTTCGGGGTAAACTAATCCCCTATGACAGCCAGTCCATCAATAATGTATTTGGTACTTCGAATTATGATGGCCACGACTACTTGGAACCCGGGCTGCGGAGCTACAACGCGGATGAGATAGTACCAAAGCTTTGCAAGCCCGGAACCGCCTGGAAAACAAATGAATTCCTTGGCGAGAAGACTAGTTTCCCCCAACAAGCTCTGAGTCACTATGGCAAGGAGTGGTACGCCTTTATCTGCTCATACATCATGCCAACCCGCCATCTCAGCGATGTCACTAGAGAGCGGGCCGTCCTACTTTGTGCCATTATTACAGGACTAAAAGTGGACGTAGGGGTTCTCATCTAGGAGTCCATCAAGAAGGCTATCTGAAGCAACACAATATCAGGACTCCCTCACCCGTCCCTCATTACCCGCTTCTATAAATTGGTGGGCGTGCAGTGGCAGAACGATGACATCACTCAGCCACCCATGGCAATCATAGATCATCATGTCATCTCCCGATTTGGAGTGTGGGAATGAGCACAATCTCACCTGCGAGGCGAGGGTTACTTACCGGTTCCATAGCCACCATCTTCATCCGAGGTCAGACCGTCCACGCAGGAACCCGAGCCCCCATCTGGGTCTATTCCACCTATGGCCCTGACTGAGATTTTGGGCATCCTAAACTTCCTACATAGAAAGGTGGACATTGTTGCTCAGTGGCAGAGCCAATTCATGCACTACCACATAGAGTTTGCCAACACAATTTCAAGCATCTATGCAGCCCATGGTGGGGATGACGCTAAGTCTATGCCATTCTAATTTCCAGAGCCTCCGACTTTTACTCCCTATCCACCACCATCCCCGCCTAGAGATGAGGGCCGCGAGGATGATGTAGATGATGATGGTACTGAATGAATCTACATCATTGCAGGCCAATGAGGGCATTGACGAAGTCAAAGTCTGGGGGAGATTTCTATTTAATTTTATTTATATGAATTGTTATGTATGAATTACGTGAGCATCTTTTGGGCTTTAATAGCGTTAGACTTTTTTAAGTTTGGTTTGGTTATGTTTGGTTTAGACTGGTTATGTTGGTTTTATTTTGGTTAATGCATGAACAATTTCATTTATTATTATGGATATTTTTATAATTAGCTTCATGTTTGTTTTGTTTATAGCCATATTTTGGGATTTGCACAGATTGGTTACTTGATGCCCTGTGTTATGACTTTACCCTATTTTGAGCTGGTATTAGTGCTAGGGTACTTTAACTCTTTTTGTTTCTGGCTATATTTTTTGATTAACCCTATCCCACAATCTGTAACTGTTCATATGCTTTGTATGGGTTTTATAGATTATATTTTTTGATTGTGGATAATGAAAAGCGCCAAGTGATTATGTCTATCTCTTAGAATCGTGTCAAGCATGTGTGAGCTAGGGGTGTGTTAAATCGATAAGTCGAGACTGTTATTAATCTGTCCTTCTTAGCAAGCACTGACCAATTGTTTTAACTAGTTATTTTTCGGATATAGCTTGTTTGTTTATTGTTTGAGAATATGTACACTCTGTTAAAACTTTAATGATTACTAGGTAATAAAAGACTTAAACACTTTTACATTTTTAGATCTTAAATTTTAGCTTTTATATATATATTTATATAAAATGAAATAGTCTTGCAGTGGGTCGAGATGGAGCGTGAAATGCACTTGCCCATAAACGCAGACTTGAGTGAGATGGAGCATAAAATGCATTCGCCTAATAATCTTCGGATTTTGTAAAGTCTAATTTGGCTTAAGTTGATTACGTGGCCTTTTCTGCTCGAGTTATTAGATTCATAGGGGTGTTCTACACCTATTGCCCTAAAGTTATCTGGCTTGGGAGTCATTGATCAAAAGCTCATTAATGGGTAACTCTAAATAGCATGAGGTAATTAAGCACTGTCCGAGTCAAATTTTACTGTCTTCGTGCTAGAGCCTTTTGATCCTTTCTTGTATTTGTGTCTTGTTCTTATTGCTTGTTGATTGTTCGAGTTACAGAGTGAGCATATTGATTATCACAATCGATTGTGTGAACTTAATTTAATCTATGATTAGTTAGGATGGTTGGTCTTCACACACACATAAAGAATGGATCGAGTACAATCTTATACTTGAAAATTGATATTAAACCCTCATTCATATATGTGTTTGTCCTGTTCTCTGAGAGGGTATATAATTGTGCTCAGAAGCCATGATGATAATTTATAGGATTAGATTTCATTCGCGTCTTACATTAATGTGGGTGTGGATTTTCAGATAGTTTGCTTAAGGACAAACAAAAGCTTAAGTTTGGTGGTATTTGATAAGTGGGATTTATATCCGTGAATCAGATCCTCTATGGCTTAAGAAGTTTCCTGTTCTCCGTTATTTATTTAACTTATATATATATATTTTGTTATTATTTTGCTTAATCTTTATGTTTCAGGGCTTATTAGGTCATTTCCAACTTTAAGGGGCAAAAAGGTCAAAATTTACACACTGGCGCTGCAGCGCCAATGCCAGGCTTTAGCCTTGGCACTACAACACAAGCTTCGGTCTTTTTGTGTAGACGTGACGCTGCAGCGCTGTTCCAAGCCTTACTCTCCACTCTGCAATGCCACCTTTGGTGCCCAGGCAGAGACTTGGTATTAATGACCTAAAAGCTGAGAATTCATTATCTGATAACAAAAGCTGCAACCACCATTTATTACAGAGCAATAGATTAGGAGTTTTTCAGTTTATTTAGTTTAGAAGAGAAAGAAGCTGGCCCTCAAGGAAGAAAAGTACATTGCATCCTCCATAGCCCAGACTCTACACGTAGAAGAGAAGACCTATAGCCAGAAAACTTTACAAAAGGAGTTTTTTTTATCTAAATCTTTCATTCATTAGTGTATTATTGATCATGTGGAACACTTTGAAAATGTGTATTAGTACCATATTTATGAACTAATTCCATTTCTAGGATTGCAATGTAACCTATTATTTAGCTTAATTAACTTTCTCTCCTATTTATATTAATGAATCATTTTGGAATGGGTTGTTGTATTTCATGCTTATTGATTGATTACTTGACAAAGAAATTGATATTGATATTAATGGATACTGAAAAATGGATATTAATATCTAACCTTTAAATACAAGAACATTTGTTATGACCATGCCTATGGGAATGTGTACATAAATTACTTAATAGGATAGACATATCTCTATTTGCCTTGTTTAGCCCTTGATATTAAGCTTAATAACCCTAGTCTAGTTATTTTCACCATAGAAATATTGTGATTCATCTAGCTAGGGATTTGCATTTGACTTTCGAAAGAGGCTTATGTGTAATTACGGTTCTCGGTTGACCATTCCTTTGATTCATTTATAATGTGGAGAGTTAGGAGATTAGGTGACGCATTAGGGGAATTTTAATCCTAGCTTGACTTCCTTGTACAACTCAATCTCTTATTTCTACAGTTTTTAATAATATTGTTTAACACACCATCTCCAATTACTTGTTTAAATAAGACAATATTGAACCAATTTTAGTATTTGACTAGCACCTAACACTTTATCCTCGTTGGTACGACACTCAACTAATCATATATTACTTGTTGACCGCGTATACATGCGCGTGTTTTATCGGTAGCGAAATTGACCAACAACGCCACTTAGCAGAATTGCCCAAAAAGTTCTATTTATGTGTTCAAGTCTAGAGAATGTAATTTAAACCTAATCTAATGAACAAGAGAATGTATTAAACATATAATGTGATGCTAAATAGATTCTTAACATTTTAATGATATTCTTACATGTTTAATTAATATGTTGAATGTGTAGTTAACTCATCGTTCGTGAGGTCTAATAATGAATGAAAACTAATGTTGTGATGTGATTAATACAATCATAATCAGAGTGTAGTGAGAAGAGAAGGCACTTATGATGCCGGTTATGTTATAATTAACTGATATTATGAATGTAAATGGTATGTAGGATTAAATTGAGGATAGTGAATAGTAATCATGTAATCTACGCACAAGGTAAGTTTCTGAAACCTACTCTTATGTTGAGCAAGTTCCTTAACCTATCTTAATTACGATTATGTGAGTTTCCAAACTCTAATCTTACATTGAGCAAATTCTTATTATATATTATGTTATGATTGAGCAAGTTTTCTATTTCTAAACTTTTATTGAGTAAGTTCTTAAAATTTATTATTGTTGAGCAAGCTTTGTATTCTTATTTCAAATTGTTCAGAGCTTAATCATTCAAGTTCATGATTCCAAATGAAATGTTCTAAATCTTTTGAAGTATATTTTTGTTATACAATGTTCATTCAATTGTATAGAGTTGAGATTCAATCTTTAATTTGCGTATCGATTTCAATATTGCATTGAAACCTTGAATACAAAATGAATGCTTATTGATTCAATTAATCCGTAGTTGATGATTATTGAACTCTAAATTACCCTTGAGATCAATCCAAACCAAACTTCCTTTGGTGCGGTCTCTAATGTCAAAGCTGAGATGAAGAACCCTACTACAGAGGATTATATCACGCGATAATGTTAAGATGTTGTGTAATTATGTAACGCCCCGAAATTCGATCTATCTTCATACCCAAATTACGTATGTCACGATTACATCACCTTCCAAACATATATCATTATACAGCTAAATATAACAACATACATTCCCAAATCCTAGGTTCTATTACCTTATAACCTTGTTCATTACAAATAATGATAATTACATTATTCTTTCCATCTTACAAGAGTGACTTTTATCTGCCACCAAGTATACATAATAATTCATTAAATTATTCTTCATTACAAGTCTTGGCTTGATCTTCACGCACCTTCATATACTGAATGACACTTCGTTTGGATTCCGGTCAACTTAATATTTACGGGATCCATAAGTTCTTCTACTCATACGATGAAAATGTTTTTCATTTAAAGCAAGTGTGAGCATTCAATTGCTTAGCAAGTCATAGTAGTTGAATAAATAACTTCAAGAATTTAAATATTCTGTTAAAACTTCAATAACCGAACAAAGATTATGAAGTAGCTTGAATAATAGGAATAAACTATTATTCCTATCATTTTAAAACATTAGTCAGATTCACTTTGAAATACTTTCTTTCTTCTACCCTTTTCCATACACATTCTTCCTGGCTAGAATCATTAGCACAACTTAACAATAACGGATCATGTATAAACAGAACATTCTCATATTGAACAGTTCAATCACAAAACAATTCATCTCATAGAAACACCAAAGTGTTCAATTTGTGGCACAAGACCTCATACATTCTACCACCTTGTACAAATATCACACATTTGCACAAAGATAAAACTTCTCAAGTTCAACATCTGAGAAAGTTTAAGAAACTAACATTCATTTAAAAAATGAATGAAGTTAGGAAACTTGCCTTACGCACAACTACAACATACAGTTTACACTGAACTACTAATCACAATCCTTATATATCACATAAGGAATAACACGCACCAACTAGTCATATTATTAACTTACACATTGGTTTAAACTTAACTCTATTCCTTATGGTTCGCGTTCTTGCAATCTAAGTTTATGCGACCAAGTTTCTTTACCGTTTTACGACGTTACAATATACAGGGATGTCTTATTCATACGATCATAATTTTTGATGATGTACATTCTTATCTTCTTCTTATAACTCTTATAGGACTCAGCACACATCGCGTCTCTACTAGTATTCCATATGGTACTCTGAGTGGTTTCCCACAAACAACTAACAAACTAGTTTCCCATCTCATCTACACTATCTTTCACAACGAGTTAGATTGGTTGCCAGTTTTGTATATACCTCCGTTCTCTGAAGGAATTGTTTAGCCCAGCTCCTATATGTCAACCATTAAAGATTACGATTGTACCATAACCTAAACTTAACTTAACTTATCCGAACCATTAAAACTATAATATTCGTTAAGTTGATTTCTCATTCCTTATGGCTTTCTGGCAACTAAATGCCATACCTCAGAATTTATTCCTTAGCGTCCAAGTCATATAGTCTTTTGTATACTCAGAACGATCATTAAATGTTAATACTATGCTTTCATAGCATTAAGCATTTTACATTACCTTATTCATATCTTATAACTTTCGGTTCATTCGACTCGGAACGTCATCCAAGTTATAATCATTACTCGGCTTCTTAATGTTATATGTCATTGTCGTTAGTTCAGTTTCTTCACCGTTCACAGGTTTAATCATTAGTCTTCATTACCTTACGGTCAAACCATACACGGTGTGTAGGTCCTTCTCATTTAATATTCGCGTAGACTGAACCCTACGCCGGCTAAAATGTTTAACGCTTACATTCATTCTATCTTTCTCTATTCGACTCACAATCGGACTTTAATTAATCTTATTACCATTTGCTACAACTTTCTTGATAATTCATATCTTACTTACTACTTTTGTCGACGTCTAAGTCGTACCACTAATGTACACTTAGAACGTTAGTTTGACGTGAGTACGATTCACGAGAATCGTTTACGTATTCTGCGTTCACGTTGTTCATTTCTTAATCTCTCATTCAACCTTCACCTAAGGTTTTAATCACTTTCATTCATTATCCATTACATGAACCCCACGTTCATCATTCTTTCTTAATGTCGAAGCCATACGGTTCATTGCATGCTAAGACTGATCATTCATCGCAACTACGTTGCGTTTATATTCATTACATTCTTTATCTTTTAATTCCATTAAATCTTTAAATTCAACCTTCACTAAAGGTTTAATTCACTTGATTAAGTGTTACATAATGTGAACTATATGTTCATTATCCTTCCTTACACTTCCCCAAGGAGTTGAGCAGTTTAAAGCTCTTCTCTAGGTTTTGCTTCTGCACCCCAAGACTACTGATGCCACTTTCTTTGTTATTTCCGAGTATTGCAGTCACGAGTCTTCTTGATAGCTTAGTCCCCAAGCTAGTGTCATGGCGTCGCCTCCCAAGGCATAACTAGCATTGTGGCTCCAGTTCTAGAACTCAATTTTTTTTTTCAAGTGTTGAACATGTTTGAGACACCTATTTTGAAATCTCAATACTTCTTCGTTATAACTCAGAATGAGGTCGTTCCAAAGCCATTTTCTTAATCCTATTACATACTTCAACTTCCATTAGATAGAAATTCAATCTGAATCCATTAACATGCCATTCAATTGGCTTAAATTTCATTATTAGTTCATTTTACGTTATTAACGTTCTTCGTTCGTTCGTCCGTAATTCGGTCAACTGAACTCGGAATTCGTTCATTCTTGAGTTCACAACTCAAGTTTTCTACATTTTCTTATATTCTTATGAAGCCCTACACATTTAGGTTCATTTACATTCTTTCTACATTTTGTTTGTCTTTTACGAAATTTTTTCCATAACTTCGTTATAGCTAAATTTATTCCATTCTTCATGAATTTTTCTATCGTTCCTAACCAAGCAATAAACATCTAACTTATACGCAATGGTTTTAAACTTGTCCATCAATAACAAGTTATAACTACGATGGTTTTAAATTTGTTCATCAATAACGTTCTTCGCGTTCTTCGTTCGCTCTTCATTTTGAATCCATACTTTGATTATGATTTCACTTTTTCTTGGAATTTGGTGTTATAAAACACCATTCCTTACTTATTTCACAGAATCGTTCATACGATTCATTCGGATCATTCAAATTCATTACAAAATTCATACTTCCTTAAGAAATTTATAAACTAAACTTCTAATTCTTATTTCATCATTTTCTCATGATTTCAACCATATGAAAATCATTTTTAACATCTTTTACTTCCCTTTCATTAAGCCCTATTTTTAACATATGAAACTTAAAGAAAAATAACTTATAACTTAGGTTTTCAATACATTTCTTCTTTATTCTTCTTCCTCTAGATAAAGCCGGTGATTTACTAGCTTTTTTATTTCTCGATCTTCTCCAATCCGGGAATCCATGCTCTTTCTCTTCCTTTTTCTTCTTCTCCAAGCTCTCAAGCTTTCTCTCTCTCTCTCAAAGTGTTGGTTGATTTCAAAGAAATTAACTAACACTTCTCTTTTATAGATTTTCAAGGCTAGGGGAAAAATAGTCATTTCGCCCCCAAAGTTACTATTCTCACCTCCTTACCAACCTCCTTACTATTCACATAGCTTCTCTTGGAAGCTTCGTGCTTCCGTCTTGCGGAATTCGTCCGATAGTTTTAAAAACTGCGATTCTTGAAATCAAAATATTTTTGGATATCTCGTCTTTCCTTTACATATTAACTTTTACGCATTCTTCAGAACTTCAAAAAATTGAAAAACACTTTTTTAATTATAAGCGTTTTCCTTCACGTTTTCCCCAAACATAGTTAAACAAATGAAAAGTACATAACAATACTTTTCGTCATTTTCATTTCGTCCAATTTCTGAACATTTTTTGAGAAAAACTTTTATCGGCTAACTTAACTTTTCACAACATATTATCATCAAATCTTTCGATGGAATGTCATTTCAATATACCAAACTCTCAGAAAGACTTAGGTTATTCAAATCCTAACCCTTAGGGTTTTGTCAGGTGAATAGTGATTATTTCGTCTTTTTCCTCAAAAATATTTTGTTCTCGATTTTTTTTGTCTTAAAAATTATTACTCGTTCAACCTAGCTCGTAGACAGAATCCTCCCATTTTATAATCATCCTAGGTTCTAGAACGATTAATAAACACATAACACATAATATTATTAATAAAAAATCATTTTATTAATAACTAATTCTTTAAACTTAAATTTTGGACAATCCGATTTTGCGGGTTATTATAACTTACATGGTACTAAGAGCTGACCCCCCTAGGTATGAAAAGTAAGGTCCATATAATCTTACGACTGTTAAAGGTTTGAATTAGAAATACTCAAAAACCTGAGACATAGTTCATTGTCTAGTGACCCTCAGATGTACTTTTTATTCTTGTTTTAATCTTGATTCGAAAGCCGATCTTTCTTTTGGTTCAGTATTCATTGTTTATTCGTATGTTATTATTTCTTCTATTGTTAAAACTTATGGGCAATTGTTGCTCACTCTGGCATAATAACATTGCACACAAGATTGAAAGAGTTGACAAGCCACCCTCTATTAAGGGCAAAGATAAACAAGCAAATGATGAAGACTTATTTATTATTTGAGAATGATTATGTTAAGACTTATGATGTAATGTTTAAGACTTATTTGCTTATGAAGTTTCCGAATTGATGTATTAAGGTTAAATGACCTTGATTTATTTGTTAAGTTGTTGTAACCCTTTATTGGGAAGATTTTTATTTAAATTTTATTTTTATCTTTACTATGGGTAGATAGATGTTATTTATTTTGGTGAGTGAACACCAAATCTGTGGGAAATTCGAGTACCTGAATTTGGGGGTGTCACAGGTTGGTATCAAAGCTGTAGGTTATGAACCTTAGGTGGGAGAAAAACCTTAGGTAGTAGCCTTATAGGAGATTGAGAACATAGTGGTGATAAACTTTTATTGAGTTCTAAGAAATTCCTTAATTCACTGAAGATAATAAAAGATTTTATGTGCTTATGTGATAAACCTATGAGCTCGTGAGTATCGATTAGTAACTAAAACTTAAAACTTGGTTGTCAAGATGTCCGATGTTAGAGGATCTAGTCGGGCTAGGGAGGAAAAACCCTGAGTGACTAGAGAGGAGGAGCCCCAAGACATTCATGTCATCCAGGAGCAGTTGGTACAAAGAGAGCCATCTCCATTGATCACTGTTGTAGGTCAGGAGCATGAGCCTAAGACTGATCCGGAAGAGGACCTTGAGGAGGAAGAGGAGGAAGATGAGTTCCCACCGATCTCTATTGAATCTCAGATGTATGACGAGGTGTACAACTATAACATTGAGCTTCAGGACAGAGTAAGAGAGTTAGAGGAGCTGGCAGATGAACGTCAGACCACTATATGTAAGAAAAATGAGGAAATCCGTGGTCTTGATGTATGTCTTGGAAATGTGGAGTGGAAATTAGTTTTCTTAGAGGATGACAAGGAGAAACTAATGGCAGAGGTTGCGTAGCTGAAGGATGATCTGAGAGAAGAGTCTACCAAGAGAGCAAGGGCTGAAGATGCTTACGAGGAGGCTTCCTAGCGTGCAGATGTAGCCGAGGAAGAGGTGCATGCAAAGATGGCCAAGATGGGGGAGATGTATTGTGCATCCCACACTACGATGAACAAAGCTCAAGACCGAGTTATGTATTATCCAGTCCAGTTCGAGGACTTACCTTAGTATATGATGGATAGTAGAACGATGTTCTGTATCATTGAAGAAGAGCGCATAGAAGCTGTTCGATGTCTTAGTAGTCCATGATAGGAATAATATGAGTTATGTGAATATCTATAGTAGTTAATGATGTAAATTCTAGTGTGAATATAAGAAATGGAATATGATGATTTAATACTGAAGATTCTTTATCTCAGGATAGTTAATGTAAATAGCAGTGATGCTATCTTTCTATGTTTTGAAAGTTATTAATGAATAAAATATCAATGTTTTTTCAAGATGTTATATGTTAAGTGATAATCTTAAAAATGTTTAAGTTAAGTCTTAAATACTTAAGAGATTGAGTAATGATCTAATAAACGTATATTTTAAATAGAAAATTCCTCCAAGAAGACGCCCAACATGTCAACAAGCTTAGGAAGGATCCACGAACATCATCATCAACAATAACAACGACAATGCCAACGCCAATCCTATTTAACAGTTGGTAAACCTGTTAGCTGAAGCACTTGCGAATCAGCCACAAGCTTAAGCTACCTTATTTAAAGATTTCAAGGTGGTAGGACCGCCAAAGTTTAAGGGATCCATGAATCTGGTCGAAGCTCAGACCTGGATTATGGAAATGGAGAAGGTATTTAATGCTACGAGGGTCAACGATGACCAGAAGACCACCTTTGCAACGTTTATGCTGAAGGCAGATGCCAGTTACTAGTGGCAGGTGAACAAGTTTAGAGGAGGACATGGTGTGGTCACATGGGATAGGTTCAAGGAGATGTTCTTTGAAATGTATTTTCCAACGAGCTCTCAAAACTAGATGAAGGTTCAGTTTCTGGAATTGAAGCAGGGAAACATGACTGTGCCAGAATATGCTGCGAAATTTAATGAGTTGGCTAGGTTCACAACATATCAAGTGAATAAAGATGAGAAGAAAGCTAGGAGGTTTGAACAAGGGTTGAAGCCATGGTAGTACAATAAGGTGTTAATGTTCCAATTGAACACTTTTTTAGGAGTTTTGGAGAAGGTAATTATTGTAGAAGGAGCAAGCGATGCTCTGACTAGGAAGAATCAAAAACAGAAGAAGAAGAAGAAGAATTAAGGTGAGAACAACAAAGCTAGTGGCAGTAATAGTGGTGGTGGTAATAATCAGAAGACGAAGTGGAATGATAGTGTGTCTACTAGAAATCAGCAAGGATATCAGAAGAAAAAGGTGAAGGCTTGTTTTACCTGTGGGAATAATCACCTTGGGGTACAAAAACTTGTTGGTCGATTTTGCAATCGACAAACACACGTAATTATACGCGGTCTAACAAGTAATATAATGAAAAGTAGAATGTCGAACCCACAAGGAATTATCACTATTATTTACCAAATACCAACAGCAAAATAACATATGTGTAATTAATCTAGTTAATCTAATTATCAAAGCAAGTAAATGGATAAGGAATGGTATCTAAGGCGTTGCAAGCTAAGATCATTACTTCACCCCACACTAGCATTTTGTCAAACACTTGGTGTGCTATGTTTCATCAAACTTCCTAATTTTCTCTCTTTGGTCTTAATGGTCACGATGGTTTATCAACCGAGAACACACAAGTGCTCATACACCTCTTCTGAGGTATGTACAAACTTATCCTCTCTAGGTCCACCCGATAGGGAATAGAACAGAAAAGAAAATCTAAGCTAGGAAGTAATCCCACACATTTCTATACGAATTAACCATAACAAGGATTTAAAGAATAAGTTATCAATTAGGTCACACATGGTGCACATATATATGCCTATTCTATACAAAAATTATGCAGTCGAATCAAGTAGACAACTCATAATCACATGCCAATATATCAAGGTGTAAATCTACTATCCCTCTTTCAATTTCATATAGATTACCAAAATCACACTAATTTCTTAGCAAGAATCATTAAGCATGAATATATTGATCCAAACCATATGGTGGCAACCAAAGAGATAAGATATTTAATTTAAATTAACAAATGGTTCCATTATAACCTTAGAGCCAATAATTAGTTCATAGCTCTTAAACTAAACATAAGTAGCAATATAAACAACATTTATGGATTATAAAATCAAAGGAAAAGAAATAGAGAAGAATAAACTCTGTTAAAGATTCTTCAGTCTCCAAGAATTCCAATCCTTGCAAGCTTTCCAATTCAAGTTGCTAAGTGCTCTTGAGCTCCATTAAATCCCAAACATCTTCTTAGTCTATCTAAACTATATATACAATCATTACCTACTAGAAAATGGAAATGAAATTACAAAAGAGAAGGAGATGTATCTTTTTCTTTTGCTAGGTTAAATCCAGCTCTTGTTTACTTGAGAACCGAGGTGGTGGCTAGCGGCCAAGTTTTAACCTATGGAATAATGGCACTATAATTTGAGTTAACACATTTGGTCGATGAGTGGTATTTGTGGCGCCAGATTTAAAGGAACTGAAGTATTGCAGATTTCTACAATGATGTCACTATTTGTCAGGTAGGGGAGCTGCAGTGCCAATTTTAAGCCTGGCATTAGCGCTGCAGCGCCGATATAGGTAATTTTACATTTTTGCCCCTACAAGTTGGAAATGACCTAATAAGCCCTGCAACAGTAACTTCTTAAGTAATAAAGGATCCAATTCGCAGGTATAAATCTCACTCATCAAATACCCCAAAACTTAAGCCTTTGCTTGTCCTCAAGCAAACTATCTAAAACAACCATAACAATAATTTTAACGCCCCAAAAAATCAAACCTTTTGTAAATACTTTTAATAATGAATAAAATAATATTATTTATTATTATTACGTGCTGATAAGATAAATGTCATTCTATAACCTAGAAACATCGGAACGTCGTAGTATTTTAACTACGTGAAAGGATTTAAGTGTTTGAATTTCTATGACGAAAATAAAAGCTTTCTGAGAAATTTTTTGAAAAACACTATTCATTGATTTCTGCTCGGGAATTATTTTTGAACTTCCGAGAAATACGTAACGTTATAATATCAAGGTGAGATAGATTATGTAATAATAATCTACGTATGGAAAACGTAATATTTCGCATGCGGACTTAATTAGAGAATGTTAGGAATATTAAGCGTTAAGAAGAGAATGTATTGATTGTATGATACGTATGTATTATACGAGGTATTGAATACAAGTATAATACGAAGTATTATACGAGAATGTATGGAGAATAGAATTAAATATATTACAAATTTATATACAAGCTAGCATACAAGAATTATACGTATAGTACAAATGATAAGGCTTTTAATTATATGGAATGGACTTGTAGGATTATTGTTAAATTGGCAGAGTCCAATGAGAATTAAGATGCAAGCCCAACAAGGAATAAGCTAGATTAATTAAGAAAGCCCAATGTAATGATCCAATGGATTCGCCATGATCCATAGAGCAAACCAAGATGAATGTGGGTTAGACTTGGTAAGCAAGAACTTTGTGTGATGGCCAAGCATAGGATTAGTTTTGTGATGGGCAAGTAATAGAAGTGATGGGAAAGTTTACTTAGGGCTAAAGTAAGGAATAGTAAGGAGGTTAGTTGAGGAGGTGGGAGGTTATAATGACCATACTACCCTAACCTTGCCAAGCCTATAAATAGCAAGCTCCACAATTCATTTGTTGCTTGATTAACTTTCATCCAACATTAAACAACTTAAGTGTTAGAGAGAATAAGCCCTTTTAAGTCACAACTTTCCTTGTGAGATTTCCAAGAAAGAGAAAAGCTAGTCATCAAAGGTAATGATCTTATGATCTATTAGGCTTCTATCTCTACCATAATAAGTTGATAGAGAAGTGTGGCCTAATGAACTTGTATGCTAAAAACATGTAAGAAGTAATTAATGAAGGGACTTAAACCAAATAAGTTATGAATAAGCAACTTGAATCTAAAATAAGTTGATAACTTATGATGAACTTGTCATATGATTGTCATATTATGGAGTATGTTTAATATGATGTGAGAACATTGAGTAAAGGACTTAAGTCCATACTAAGTCATAAGAAATGGAATTTTTAGTTTATAAGTTGATTAAGTCATGAACATATGAGAATAAGTCAAAACTTACTTTGATAATAAGTTGGTGTAATAAATAGCTTAAAATGTTCATATGATGATTAAAATCCATTTATAATGATAATCAAATTGTTAGTAATGAGATTTCGTCGGAATTCACACGATTGGACGATAATCGTCGAATTCGTGAAATTCTCGGAATGGAAGTCATATTTTGTGTTTGAACTTGGAAATGTTGGTTTTTGAGGGAGACAAGTTATATTTGTCATTATAGAGTTGCACAGTCAAAATTGACCGAATTTCGACTTAGAACGAAGAAACGAGCGTTGAACGTTCACGAACGTTTATCGTTTTCACTAAAATGAACTAATAGGTGAAATTTTAGCAAATAAAGTCAAATAGATAAAATTTTTACATGAACGTCTAGAGTATGTAATTTGTGAATCGTAGGCTCTTGAACGAGCCAATTCGGACTTATAACGAAGAAGTTATGCGTTTGGGAAATTCGCAAAGTAAAAAGTCAATAAAAATAATATGGTGCACAGAGTTGGCGCCGCGGCGCCAACCCAAGGTATATTGGTGGCACTGCAGCACAATATATAGTGCAATGACATACTACAGAAGTCGCCGCCCGCATCGCAATACTCAGTAGGCTCTTTTCTATCGTTAACTCGTCTTGCGTAGCGCGAGATGTAATGTGACGCCCCCAAATCCGGGTATCTTACAACCCGAAAGATGGTGCTACACGGTACTACCATTCACACATACATTAAATTAAAAAGTCTCAAAAGAACGAATATGTCTTCTATATATTCAAAATAATATTACATTTCCCCAGGTTCTTTATAACCCATAAATTAATCTTGTCATAATATTCAATATATTACCAACATTCACGTATACTATTACATAAGTAATCTAAGGGTTCGTCTTCGCCTTGCCCTTATCCTTGCCGGAGCCTTCGGTCTGTTCGATCTTAGCTGTATTCATATGGTTCAAGCAAGAGTGAGCATGACTACCTCAACAAGTACTATAATTCTAATAAACAACATGCTTGAAACATAGAACTCGTATATCTTCAATAACTGAGCAATAGTTATGAAGTACTATTGATAATTCAAAATAGCACTTTTTTTCATTCAAAACATTTTACAACTACAATATTTAGTAAAACATTAATTCCGGTCCAAGACCTTGAGCATTTCATAAGTTTTTTTGAAAAGGACATCCCGACACTAAGTCCGTATGTCCGACATTACTTACGAGCACGTCTAGGTGATTAGCCTATAGTACTCTATGTTGATCAACACTACATTCCTTAAACGTGTATACGTTAAAGTTGTGGCAACCTCGCGTGCCTATCGTTAAACGACAAAAACATATTTAGCATACTCAGTCTTCATTTGAAAACCACACCAATACAACTCGGTAATCATTAATCATGCTTGATAGAATCATAATATAAGTCTAGCTAAAAGAATTGGGGTTGACTTCATCATTCAGGACTTCATGCGAAAGAATACATGAATTTCAAAGCTTGTCCAGACTGAATTGGAACAAGGGTTAGGATACTTGCTTTTAGCGTCTGCTTACTGTTTATCACACGTACACTTTAAGTCTCTAAGTCTCTACAATACATGATCATATAACGTACCACATTAGGTCATCTATAAACAAGTAGGTATACTACTATATCTTACCCTTCATCTCAATCTAATCCTGACTTAGATTTGTTATTATTGGTTCTGGATTTTCGTTACATTGTTTCATTACGTTCATGATTGATTACTTATCTTCAACCTTTAGACAACATAAATAAGGTTTAACAATACCTTACAATAAATTATTAAGTTCCTCAGTTTATTATTATTGAGTTAGTGTTCAGGCTATACTTGTAAACCTTCATCACTGTCCAAACCCTAGGGTTGGCTCTGCGGCGCCACTCTTTCCTCTTTAATCTGCTCTGCGACGCGAGTTAGCAGTATGCAAGTCCTGGACTCGGCGCTGCAGTGCGAGTCTCTTTTGTTATAGCTGCCATGCTTTCAAGATTAGCAGTGTGCTCTCTGTCTCGACCTCATGCTTCTGGCGTGGGCCTTAAAGTCGTGAGTTGCCTTCATGCGCAAACTCAGGCCTCGCACAAATTGTGCAGATTTTAAAAATTTACAAAACTCCTGGACACATAACTTCTTCGTTATAAGTCCGAATTGGCTCGTTCAAAAGCCTATGGTTCACAAATTACATACTCTATACGTTCATGCAAGAATTTTATCTATTTGACTTCATTTGCTAAAATTTAACCTATTAGTTCATTTTTAACGAAAACGATAAACTTTCGTGAACGTTTAACGATCGTTTCTTCGTTCTAAGTCGGAATCCGGTCATTTTTGAGTCCGCAACTCTATAATGCCAACTATGACTTGTCTCCATCGAAAACCAACGTTTTCGAGTTCAAACACAAAATACGACTTCCATTCCGAGAATTTCACGAATTCGACGATTATCGTCAAATAGTGTGGATTCCGGTGAAACCTCATTACTAATGATTTGATTATCATTCTAAATGGATTTTAATCATCATACCAACATTTTAAGTTACTTATTACACCAACTTATTATCAAAGTAAATTTTGACTTATTCTCATAAGTTAATGACTTAATCAACTTATAAACTACAAATTTCCTTGCTTATAACTTAATATGGACTTAAGTCCTTTACTCAACGTTCTCATACCATGCTGAACATACTAACACCATATGACAATCATATGACAAGTTCTTCAAAAGTTATCAACTTATTTAGGTTTAAGTTGCTTATTCTCAACTTATTCGGCTTAAGTTCATTCATTAATCACTTTTTATATGTTCTTAGCATACAATCACACTTCTTTTATCACCCTACAATGATAGAGATAAAAGATATATTAGACTAGAGTCTTACCCTTGAAGACTAGTACTTCTCTTCTCTTTAGAAATCTAGCAAAGAATGTTTGACTTATTCTTGACTTATGTTAGCTTATTCTCTCTAACACTTAAACACTTAACTTGAGAGGAGTTGGGAGGAATTTTAATCAAGCAATAAATGAATTTGTGAGCTCTCTATTTATAGGCTTGACAAAGTGAGGGTAGAATGGTCATTATTCACTCCACCTCCTCAACTAACCTCCTTATTATTCCTTATTTTGGCTCTAAGTTAACTTGCTAGCCACTCCCCTTTCTTGCTAACCACAACACTTGATCATTTCATAAAGTTCTTGCCCATCAAGTCTAACCATATCACTCTTGGTTTGCCCCATGGATCATGGCTAACCCATTGGGCTTGCTTAATTAATCTAGCTAATTCTTATTGGGCTTGCATTACATTATTCTAGACTCTTAATTATCTAATACTTGGGCTTACATACCACTTTCTATTAGACTTCTACCAATATGTTAATACTCCTACAAGTCCATTCCATTTACTTAAAAACCTTGGCATATATACTATACGTATAATTCTCGTATGCTAGCTCGTCTACTAATTCGTAATATACGTTATTCCATTGTCTATACTTAATCGTATAATACATCTTATCATACTTGCATTCAATACCTCACATAATGTCTACGCGTCATACGATTAATACCTTCTCTTCTTAACGCTTAATATTCCTAACGTTCTCTAATTAAGTCCACATGCGAAATATTGCGTTTTCCATACTTAGATTATTATTACATAATCCATCTCATCTTAATATTATAACATTACATATTTCTCGGAAATTCAAACATAATTTCCGAGCGGAAATTGATGAATAGTGTTTTTCGGAAAATTTCTCGGAAAGCTTTTATTTTCATCTTAGAAATTCAAACACTTTAATTCCCTCACGTAGTTAAAATACTATGACGTTCCAACGTTTCTAGGTTATAGAACAACATTCATCTTATCAACACGTAATAATAATAAATAATATTATTTTATTTATTATTAAAAGTATTTACAAATTGTTCGATTTTCCGGGGCGTTACAGTCTCTCCCCCTTATAAGGATTCTGTCCCCAGAATCTCGCTAAAAAAAATTACACAAACAAATGGGGGTAATTCTTTTACATCATTTCTTCCAACTCCCACGTTGCCTCTTCTGCATCGTGGTTCTTCCATATCACCTTCACGGAAGGTATGACTTTATTCCGCAGAACTTGTTATTTTCTATCGACAATTTGAATCGGCGTTTCTTCATACATTAAGTCATTCTCGATATGAATAGGCTCATATTCTATCACGTGTTTATAATCTGGCTTATAAGAACGTAACACAGATACATAAAATATATTATGTATTTGTTCTAGGTCTGGAGGTAATGCTATCATATAAGCTACCTCACCCACCCATTTTAATACCTCAAAAGGTCCTATAAACCTCGGACTTAGCTTTCCCTTTTTTCCAAAACGTATCTTTCCTTTCCAGGGAGATACTTTCAAAAAAATGTACAAACCTACTTTAAATTCTCTATTCTCTCTATGTGAATCTGTAAACTTCTTTTGTTTGTCTTGAGCTGTTAGAAGACGCATTTGTATCATCTTGACAATGTCCACTGTTTGCTGCACCAATTCTAGTCCTAGCATTCAGCGTTCTCCTACCTCATCCCAATATAGTGGTGTTGTGCATTTCCTCCTATACAAAGCTTCGTAAGGCGGCATACCTATGGTTACATGATAACTATTGTTATACGCAAACTCCACTAATGGTAGATGATCATCCCAACTACCCTTGAAATCCATGACACAAGATCTTAGCATATCTTCTAACGTCTGAATTGTTCTCTCGCTCTGTCCATCGGTTTGTGGATGATACGCCGTACTCAGCTTTAACTGCGTTCCCAACTGCTCTTGTAGACTCCTCCAAAAATTCAATGTGAATCATGGATCACAATCTGACACAATCGATACTGGTACTCCATGTCTGGAAATTATTTTGTTAATATAGAGTCTAGCTAACTGGTCTAAGTTATACTTGACCCTAATTGGAAAAAAGTGAGCCGACTTTGTAAACCGGTCCACTATTACCTAAATCGCATCATACCCTTTCGTTGTAGTCGGAAGTCCCACCACAAAATCCATCGTGATATTTTCCCACTTCCACTCCAGAATTTTCAATGACTGTAACAAGCCACTTGGTCATTGATGTTCGGCCTTAACTTTTTGACAAGTCAAGCACCTACTCACGTACTCGGCTATCTCTCTCTTCATGTTTGGCCACCAAAATCTCTGTCGAAGGTCTTGATACATCTTAGTACTCCCAAGATGAATCGAAAACCTCGAACTATGAGCCTCTTGTAATACCTGCTCCTTTAAATTCCGTCTCATTCAAAACCCAAATTCTTCCTTCAAATCTTAATAGTCCCTCATTATCAAGACTATACTTATATCTTTTTCATTGCCTAGCCGCTCCTTTATCCGGTCATACTCATCAGTTTTGAGTTGCACCTCTTTAACTCTATCTACGATGGTAGATTGCATCTCCATTGTAAACAGCATTGGTCTTGCTTCACTCGGCAACTTCACCTCCAATTCCATCCTAGCCATCTCTGTTATTAACTCAGTTTGAGCCGTTAACAAAGATAACTTTTCCCTACCCTTCCTACTTAAGGCGTCGGCAACTACATTGACTTTTCCAGGGTGATACAGGATTTCACAGTTGTAATCCTTTATCAACTCCAGCCATCTCCTCTTCCTCATATTCAACTCCTCCTGTATGAAGATATATTTTAGACTTTTGTGGTCCGTTTATATCTCACATTTTTCTCCATAAAGATAATGTTTCCATATCTTTAGAGTAAAAGCTACTGCAGCCAATTCCAGATCATGAGTATGATAAACTTTCTCATAATCTTTCAACTGCCTAGATGCATACGGAATGACCTTGTCATGCTGAATGAGCACGCAACCA
Source organism: Panax ginseng (assembly GCA_020205605.1). Taxonomy (NCBI): domain Eukaryota; kingdom Viridiplantae; phylum Streptophyta; class Magnoliopsida; order Apiales; family Araliaceae; genus Panax; species Panax ginseng. The sequence continues at coordinate 46,108,920 of CM035144.1, forward strand.
AGTCCTCTATGCGAAGCATCACTATATACTACAAAATTTCTTGTGTCATCGGGCAATGACAAAATAAGCGCTTCACTCAACCTCTTCTTCAGTTCCTGAAAATTGTCCTCACACTTATCAGTCCATGCGTATTTCACCGTCTTCCTTGTCAAGTTAGTCAACAGAGTAGCTATCTTCAAAAAATCCTGGATGAATCTCCGATAGTATCCCGCTAACCCTAGGAAATTCCGCACCTCTATCGACGTTTTTAGTTATTCCCAATTCATCACGGCTTCCACCTTCGCTGGATCTACTGAAATTCCCTCATTGTCAATGACTTGACCTATAAATTGTACCTTCTTCAACCAAAATTCACACTTAGTGAATTTCGCATACAACTTCTCCTTTCTTAGTGTCTCCAACACTAATCTTAGGTGTTCAGCATGATCTTCTGGCGTCTTAGAATAGATTAGAATATCATCAATAAACACCACGACGAACTTGTCCAAATATTGTTTGAACACTCTATTCCTCATATCCATAAATGCAGCTGGTGCATTAGTCAACCCAAATGACATCACCAGAAACTCGTAATGACCATAACGAGTCCTGAATGTTGTCTTTGGTACATCCTCCTTCCTAACCTTCAACTGGTGATAACCCGTTCTTAAATCTATTTTATAAAAATACTTAGCCTCTTTTAACTGATCAAAAAGATCATCGATCCTGGGCAATGTGTATTTATTCTTTATTGTTAACTTGTTCAACTCTAGGTAGTCGATACAAAGTCTCAACGATCCATCCTTCTTCATGACAAACAGTACAGGTGCTCCCCACGGCGAAACACTTGGTTAAATGTACTTCTTGTCCAACAGTTCTTATAACTGCACCATCAACTCCTTTATCTCCACTGGCGCCATACGATACGGTGCCCTAGAAATTGGTGCCGCTCCTGGAAAAATGTCTATTACAAACTCTGTCTACCTGTCTGGTGGAAGACCCGACAATTCACTCAGAAATACATCGGTGAATTCTCTCACTATAGGTATTTTATCCATGGTTGCTACCACTCTATGGGTATCAACAACATGACACAAATAACCTACACATCCCTTCCTCATTAATTTCCTAGTTTGTGTCATGGTTAGACAACACGAATGTCTCGGCGATCTATTCCCGTAAAATACTACTTAAGGTTGTCTTAATGTTTTAATGTTCACACATTTCTTTTGACAATCTATAATTGCCCCATGGTTCACAAACCAATCCATTCCGAGAATTACGTCGAATTCTCCTAACTTTATCGGTAACAAATCTACCGATAACTTGCAACCCCGTATATCTACGCAACAACTCCTATGAACATCTTCAAAAAGAATTATTTCTTCGTTTGCTACCTTAATATTTAAAGGTATATGCAACTTTTTGGGAAGTAATCCTAATCGTCTAGCAAAATCGCATGCTATAAATGAACAAGTAGCACCCGAATCAAACAACATGTAAGCATATATGTCGTTGATGAAAATAATACATGTGACGACATCCCCTGATGCAACTGCATCTTGGACTGTCATGTTAAATGTATGACCCATCGGCCTACCCTGCTGCGCTGGACCACTAATAGCTAACTTACCGCTATTAGTGCCCCGGTTCCCGCCCGTCCCTTTCTTCGGGCAGTTCTTTGCTATGTGGTCGGTTGACCCACATACAAAGCATCCGTGATTATTTTTTGGACTCGGACAGTTAGGCGCAATGTGCCCTTCCTGTCCATAGTTGTAACAGACGGCCTTCCCCTTGAGACAGACTCCTAAGTGAGTCTTCCCACAGGTCTTCCAGGCCTGCATTCTCTTCTTTGGGTCTCCTTGTTTCACTCTGGTATTCCCAGAGCTAAACACCTTCCTCTTCTTTCCCTCGCCACTACCACTGGCTCCTTCAACCTATACTCCCCCATCTACTTTCCCCTTGATCTTCTTGTCCTTGTGGTATTGACTAAGAGTCTCACTACCACCCTCAGCGATTATCGCCTTCTCTAGAATGGTTCCAAATGAAGTACTTTGGAACACTGAAATACGGTTATAGAGCCAAGGTTTCAAGCCCTGCTCAAACCGTTGCGCCTTCCTAACCTCGGTATCCACTTGGTGTGGAGCGAACCTCGCTAGTTCATTAAACTTGGCGGCGTATTGGGGAACCGTCATGTCCCCTTGTTTCAACTCCAGAAACCACATCTCCATCCTCCCCTGCATGCTCGTGGGAAAGTAGTTCTCGAAGAATATCTCCTTGAACCTCTCCCACATCAGATTTGTTATCCCGGCCCTAGCCTGATTGGCTTCCCACCAAAAGTTGGCCTCTCCCTTCATCGTATAGGTTGCAAAGGCAACCTTTTGGGCCTCATCGACATTTGCTATCACAAATGCCTTCTCTATTTCCTTCACCCACGTTTGGGCTTCGATAGGGTCCATAGTTCCTTTGAACTCCGGCGGACCCACGCTCTTGAAATCCTTAAAGGAAGTAGCTCATTCTACTCCTGGATTTTTGGGGATATTAGCCCATGTTCTATTAAAGGCAGCTGTTAATAAATTAACAAACTCCTGCATCGGGTTAACCAGAACTCCCTCTAGTTGATTCACATTGGCTCCTTGGTTACGTTGCACTCTTCTCGGCGGCATTTTGCTGATACAAAAATCACATTTCGTTATTATTCCTTTCTTTATTAGTTATCATTTAATATTAAACAATAACTTCAACATCCATTAATTATTGTTTTCCATAAACAGGTTTATATTCATTCTTTGTAGTATAATACTACATCGGTTACATTACACAACCTAAGCTGATTACATTACTTTCCTATTATTGCTTTTCAAAAATTGGGATTTACAAAAGACTACCCTTTGCTATACAAAAGAGGGCTTTACGTCACTACTAATTACAAAATATTTACATACCTAAACTACTCTAGCTACTACTAACTTACATCTGCCTTAAGGCATTATCGAAATCTGCCTTGGCAAGACCAGTAATAATATCACGGCTAATAGTATGTCGTGTCTGCCCCACCTCTACAGGATATCAAGCTACCTACTGCTGGAAATCTGTGTGAGAACTCCTATGAATATAGGACATTCTCCCTATCTTCTGCAGTTTGGTCTTTAGCTCCTCCTTGAGCTCAAAGACCTCATGCTTCAACTCGTGAACTTTGTCCTTAGCCAAAATCCGCTCATCATGCTCCTGCTCCCACATGGACTCAACATCAGTTTTGTCCTCTATGACAGCTTAGAGCTCTGCCCTCAGCTCCTTGACTTCTTGACAATAATGGATATTTCTATCCAATACTGACATGAACAGAGACATCATCGACCCCCCCAGGAGTTATCTCCGTTACTATAGCTACTGGATTAAAGGATACTGCCACCACTTCCTCCTCCATCATACCATCGAATACTGATATGTAGTCAGTATCCTCTGAGTCTGCAGACTCAATAACCACTATCTTAGGTTCTACCGCTCTAGGGTTCGGTATAACCTCTATTTGATTCACCGACTCTTCACTAACTGTCTGACCATCTACATGCATTCCATTTACTCCTGACATCTACACAAAATAATTAAGTTGATTAGTACACGTCAGTAGAATAATAAAAACACATAACATAATCATAATGCATTTTATAAGGTTATTTTCTTCTTGTACTTCTTTGACTCCTCTTAAGGTTATGACTTAAGATTTTAGTCCGCCCTTAAGTTTTATAACCTAATGCTTTGATACCAACCTGTGAGGCCCCCAAATCCGGGTGTCTTACAACCCGACAGATGGTGCTGCACGGTACTACCATTCACAAATACATTCAATTGAAAAGTCTCAAAAGAACGAATATGCCTTTTATATATTAAAAATAATATTACATTTCCCCAAGTTCTTTATAACCCATACATTTGTGCTTGTCATAATATTCAATATATTACAAACATTCAACTATACTATGACATAAGTAATCTAAGGGTTCGTCTTTGCCTTGCCCTTATCCTTGCTGGAGCCTTCGGTCCATTCGATCTTAGTTGTATTCATATGGTTCAAGCAAGAGTGAGCATGACTAGCTCAACAAGTACTACAATTCTAATAAACAACATGCTTGAAACATAGAACTCGCATATCTTCAATAACTGAACAATAGTTATGAAGTACTATCGATAATTCAAAATAGCACTTCTTTTCATTCAAAACGTTTTACAACAACAATATTCAGTAAAACATTAATTCCGGTCCAAGACCTTGAGCATTTCATAAGTTTTTTTGAAAAGGACATCCCGACACTAAGTCCGTAAGTCCGACATTATTTACGAGCACGTCTAGGTGATCAGCCTATAGTACTCTATGTTGATCAACACTACATTCCTTAAACGTGTATACGTTAATGTTGTGGCAACCTCGCGTGCCTATCGTTAAACGACAAAAACATATTTAGCATACTCAGTCTTCATTTGAAAACCACACCAATACAACTCGGTAATCATTAATCATGCTTGATAGAATCATAATATAAGTCTAGCTAAAAGAATTGGGTTTGACTTCATCATTCAGGACTTCATGCGAAAGAATACATGAATTTCAAAGCTTGTCCAGACTGAACTGGAACAAGGGTTAGGATACTTGCCTTTAGCGTCTGCTTACTGTTTATCGCACGTACACTTTAAGTCTCTAAGTCTCTACAATACATGATCATATAACGTACCACATTAGGTCATTTATAAACAAGTAGGTATACTACTATATCTCACCCTTCATCTCAATCTAATCCTGACTTAGATTTGTTATTATTGGTTCCGACTTTTCGTTACATTATTTCATTACGTTCATGAATGATTACCTATCTTCAACCTTTCGACAACATAAATAAGGTTTAATAATACCTTACAATACCTTATTAAGTTCCTCAGTTTATTATTATTGAGTTATTGTTCATGCTATACTTGTAAACCTTCATCACTGTCCAAACCCTTGGCGAAAGTTAGCGATGCAAGTCCTGGACTTCAATGCAGTCATTAGTCTCTTTTGTTATAGCCGCTTCACGGCCGCTAGCAGCGGTGCTCGTCTCACCTCATGCCATGGCGTGGGCCTTAAAGTCGTGAGTCGCGCTTTACTGCGACTCTCCTCAGGCCTCAAACAAATTGTGCAGATTTTGAAAATTTACAAAACTCCTGGACACATAACTTCTTCGTTATAAGTCCGAATTGGCTCGTTCAAAAGCCTACGGTTCAAAAATTACATACTCTATGCGTTCATGCAAGAATTTTATCTATTTTACCTATTAGTTCATTTTTAACGAAAATGATAAACGTTCATGAACGTTCAACGCTCGTTTCTTCGTTCTAAGTCGGAATTCGGTCATTTTTGAGTTCGCAACTCTATAATGCCAAATATGACTTGTCTCCATCGAAAACTAAAGTTTCCGAGTTCAAACACAAAATACGACTTCCATTCTTAGAATTCCACGAATTCGACGATTATCGTCCAATCGTGTGAATTCTGACGAAACCTCATTACTAATGATTTGATTATCATTCTAAATGGATTTTAATCATCATACCAACATTTCAAGTTACTTATTACACCAACTTATTATCAAAGTAAATTTTGACTTTTGCTCATAAGTTAATGACTTAATCAACTTATAAACTAAAAATTTCCTTGCTTATGACTCAATATGGACTTAAGTCCTTTACTCAATGTTCTCATACCATATTGAACATACTAACATCATATGACAATCATATGACAAGTTCTTCATAAGTTATCAACTTATTTAGGTTTAAGTTGCGTATTTTTGACTCATTCGGCTTAGGTTCATTCATTAATCACTTCTTATATGTTCTTAGCATACAATCACACTTCTCTTATCACCCTACAATGATAGAGATAAAAGATATATTAGACTAGAGTCTTACCCTTGAAGACTAGTACTTCTCTTCTCTTTAGAAATCTAGCAAAGAATGTTTGACTTATTCTTAACTTATGTGAGCTTATTCTCTCTAACACTTAAGCACTTAACTTGAGAGGAGTTGGGAGGAATTTTAGTCAAGCAACAAATGAATTTGTAAGCTCTTTATTTATAGTCTTGACAAAGTGAGGGTAGAATGGTCATTATTCACTCCCCCTCCTCAACTAACCTCCTAACTAACCTCCTTACTATTCTTTACTTTGGCTCTAAGTTAACTTTCTAGCCACTCCTCTTTCTTGCTCACCACAATACTTGCTCATCACATAAAGTTCTTGCCCATCAAGTCTAACCATATCACTCTTGGTTTGCCCCATTGATCATGGCTAACCCATTGGGCTTGCTTAATTAATCTAGCTAATTCTTATTGGGCTTGAAATACATTAGTTTGGACTCTTAATTATCTAATACTTGGGCTTACATACCACTTTCTATTAGACTTCTACCAATATGCTAATACTCCTATAAGTCCATTCCATTTACTTAAAAACCTTAGCATATATATTATACGTATAATTCTCGTATGCTAGCTCGTATACTAATTCGTAATATACGTTATTCCATTCTCCATACTTAATCGTATAATACATCGTATCATACTTGCATTCAATATCTCGCATAATGTCTACGCGTCATACGATTAATACTTTCTCTTCTTAACGCTTAATATTCCTAAGGTTCTCTAATTATGTCCGCATGCGAAATATTGCGTTTTCCATACATAGATTATTATTACATAATCCATCTCACCTTAATATTATAATGTTATGTATTTCTCGAAAATTCAAAAATAATTTCCGAGCTAAAATTGATGAATAGTGTTTTTCAAAAAATTTCTCGGAAAACTTTTATTTTCATCTTAGAAATTCAAACACTTTAATTCCCTCACATAGTTAAAATACTATGACGTTCCGACGTTTCTAGGTTATAGAACGACATTCATCTTATCAACACGTAATAATAATAAATAATATTATTTTATTCATTATTAAAACTATTTATAAAATGTTCGATTTTTCGGGGCGTTACATGTAAGGCTATAACCGGCGCCGCAGCGCCAGTCCTTGGTTTTAGACAGTGATGAAAGCTTATAAGTATGAAATGAATAGTAACTCTTTAGTAATGAACTAAAGCTTGATGAACATGGTTTAAGGTATTATTAAACCATAATTATGTTGTAGATAAGTAATCAAATATGAACGTAATGTCAAGGTAAGAACAACATAACAAGAAGCCAAAACAAATAGTAATAAATCTAAGTCATAATTAGATTGAGAAGAAGGGTAAGATACATTAGGAACCAAGCATGATCATTCATGACCTAATGTGTTATGTGATGTTATCAATTACAGTAGAGACTTAAAGACTTAAACCGAGAACGTGTTATAACTGTAGCATATGCTAAAGGCAAGTATTCTAATCCTTGTTCCAGTTTAGTCTGGACAATCTTTGAAATTCATGTATACTTACGCATGAAGTCTTGTATGATGAAGTCAAAGCCAATTCTTTCGGCTAGACTTATATTATGTTCTATCAAGAATGGTCAATGTTTACCAAGTTATATTGGTGTGGTTTTCAAATGAAGACTGAGTATGGTAAAAATGTTTTGTCATTTAACGACAGGCACGTGAGGTTTCCACAACTTAAACGTATACACGTTTAATGAATGTAGTGTTGATCAACATAGAGTACTATAGGCTGATCACCTAGACGTGCTCGTAAGTAATGTCGGACTAACGGACTTAGTGTCGGGATGTCCTTTTCAAAATAACTTATAAAATGCTCAAGGTCTTGGACCGGAATTGATGTTTTACTGAATATTATTGTTGTAAAACGTTTTGAATGAAAAGAAGTGCTATTTTGAATTATCGATAATACTTCGTAACTATTGTTCAATTATTAAAGATTTACGAGTTCTATGTTTCAAGCGTGTTGTTTATTAGAATTTTTGTACTTGCTGAGCTAGTCATGCTCACTCTTGTTTGAACCATATGAACACAGCTAAGATCGAACGGACTGAAGGCTCCGGCAAGGATAAGGGCAAGGCAAAGACGAACCCTTAGATTTCTTATGTAATAGTATAGATGAATGTTTGTAATATATTGAATATTATGACAAGAACGAATGTATGGTTATAAAGAACTTGGGGAAATGTAATATTATTTTGAATATATAGAAGACATATTCGTTCTTTTGAGACTTTTCAATTGAATGTATGTGTGAATGGTAGTACCGTGTAGCACCATCTGTCGGGTTGAAAGATACTCGGATTTGGGGCCATCACAAAAAGAATATAAAAACAAAAATTAAATAAAAATACTATATACCAGCATCATGCCTTCTAAGCTCAAAACAACTACTCTCGGAGAACAGGACAAACACATTTATAAATAAGGGTTCTATCAATTTTAAGCATAAGACTGTATTCGATCCATTCTATGTGTGCGTGTGAAGACCAACCATTCTAACTAATCATAGCTCAAACTAAGCTCACACAATCAATTGTAATAATCAATATGTTAATTCTGTAAACTCAAGCAATCAACAAGCATTAAGACCAAAACGCAGATGCAAGAAAGGATCAAAAGGCACTAGCATGAAGATAACAAAATCTGACTTGTATAATGCTTAATTATCTTAGGCTATTTAGAGTTACCCATTAATGAGCTTTTGATCAATGACTCCCAAACCAGATGACTTTAGGGCACTAGGTGTAGAACACCCCTATGGATCTAATAACTCGAGCAACAAAGGCCACATAATTAAACTTAAGCCAAATTAGACTTTTATTCTATACATTTTAACAAATAAAAGGATGATCATGCAATGCTTAATTACCTTAGGCTATTCAGAGTTACCCATTAATGAGCTTTTGATCAATTACTCCCAAGCCAGATGAATTTAGGGCACTAGGTGTAGAACACCCCTATAAATCTAATAACTCGAGCAACAAAGGCCACATATTCAAACTAAGTCAATTAAGGTTCTTATTATTTTTTTTATTTTTTAAATCTAAACATGTCAGAATCCAAGATCTGAATCTTCATAAGCATCTAAATCTTTTATTACCTTGTATGAATTTAAGTTCAACAGAGTTAACGCATTTTCAAAATAAAAACCACACAACTATATTAAAAAATTACTAGCTATAACAATTGGTCGGTGCTCGCTAAGAAGAGCGGATCAATAACAGTCTCAACTTATCAACTAAACTAACCCCTCATCCACACATGCTTGACATAAACTCTTAGAAATAGTCATAATCACCTAGTGCTTATCATTAGCCACAATTAAAAATTTATAAACTATATACCCCATACCCAGCATATCAACGGTTAAAGATAGGGAAATAGGGTTAATCAAAAACAATAACATGATAAGATAAAAGATAAAGTAAACCCTTGCACTAATACCAGTTCAAAATAGGGTAATAAATCCATTAACATGGTATAAGCATACTAATCTGTATAAGTCCCAAAAGAAGGCTATAAACCAAGCATACATGCTGATAATAATAAAAGCATCCATAAATAATAACAAAGATTGTTCATACATTCATCCATAAAAAAACCAAAACATAATAAGTGTAAGGCTACTCAAGCCCAAAAGATGTCAAAACATAGTTCATATATAACAACTCATATATAATAATAAAATAGAAATCTCCCCCCCCAAACTTAAATCAGGCAATGCCCTTATTGGCCAGTAATGTAATAATTAGAAGTGAGGGACTGCTGTGGAGATATATTAACTCGTTGCCGCCTTGGTCATCGTTGTCACCATCATCGTCTGCCTCAGGAGATGGTGGTGGATGTAAATGGAAAATAGGAGGCTCCGGGAACTGAAATGGTATGAAATCAACATCCTCGCCACTATAAGATGTGTAGATGCTCTGCATAGTGCTAACTAGTTCAACTTGATACTGCATCATAATGTCCTGCCTTTAGGCAATCGCATCTATGTGCCTTTGGTGCCTCTACGCAACTATATTTTGGTTCTGATGCAAGAGGCTAAGGGATGCTAGTGTCTCTGCTAATGGTTATGACACCCCCAAATCTGGGTTACCTGACCCCCGAGTTTGGTGCTTACGATCCACAATATAATTAACATCTAACTACCCATTCATTGATGAATACAAATATACATATCATTAATTAATAAGTTAACAACATCACCCCAGGTCATCTAACCTTAACATCACAAACTTACCCTTAGATACACAAAAAGGGTTTACAAAAATAACATAATAATAATGTTCATTATAACTACGCTATCACTATGCCTTTGCCTTTGTCCTTTCACAGCACCTCCTGCCACTTTGTCCCTAGCTGAAAAGTTTTATTTAGCAAGGGTGAGCAACAAATTTGCCCCGCAAGTTAAGATATACAATTAATGTATAAGCATCAGAATAACAGACTATCTATTTTGATAGAATAAAACCAAACTTCAAGGAACTTTGAAATAGCTGAACAATTTGTTCTTCCCAAACCAATCTTCTCGCAACCTATGCAACATAATAGTTCAATAATGAAAGGGTACAACACTTTCAAAGTTTCTACAATATTCGATTGAATAATAAGTTAGAAGTATTCTCCAAAGTTTAAGTTGAATGATCTCAAATGATCTTAAAATTATCTTCTCGAGTAAATATCAAAGATTTACTTTGATATACCCAAATAACAAGATGGGAAATATTTTCTAGAGTTATGCTGAGTGATCACAAAGGATCTTGAACTTTTCTTCTCGAGTAACTATCAAAGATATACTTTGATATACCCAGGTGTATCAGATAACCATAAAGATTAAGTCATACCCCTCTGCAAGTACTTAGAGCAACCAACTCCTTCTACCCTATATTATGCATAATACTTACACGCGCGCAAAGGCCGAATGTACGACCAAAAATGTTCCCTTTGTATAAAAAGGTTGTTCTTCTTAGTCTTATAATCAGAGTTTGATTTATAACAACGAAATGCAATGATTTCAATATCTAATCACTTTCTCAATCTAGCTAAAATAATTGGCATCGATCTGTCAATAATAATTAAATTCTCTTCTCGAACCTATCTAGTTCTAACAATTATTCGTCTAGCCAGAATAATTAGATAAGACATAGCTCAACATAATTCGACAATAGACAAGAATTATATGTACTGTCAATAATAGCTTTTACGGATGTAAATATCCAATAACAGATATTCTTTAAGTATATTATTAAAATCATTAATTCAAATTGAATTAATAAACGTGCACTAACTGCGAATAATAAACAATAAATTCTCAGACATGGTCTAATCAACAATAATTAACCACCATAATAATTGAACAGATATAACTTAAGGTTGAGTTAATGAAACTTGTCTTTTCTATTGATTACTGCTACACAATTTACTTATCTACGTTCGTAAGACCTATAATCAATAATATCGGTCTCACAATTAGCATAATAATTTATAACACGTAACACTGTAATTTACAGTCAATACTTCTCCTAGACACATTACCACATAGTCACATCAGTGTTTACAACTTATATAAACACTCATCAAGTCTAAATAGTTCGGTCTTGTTGGACTTTGGTCTATTCTCGGTGTACTGGTCACCCTATCCGACAATTAACACTTGTATTGTCAACTAAACTCTGTCTTAGAGCTTCAATATTATATTAGATAAGTCACATATCATTAATAATATTTTTTGGAATCTTCTAATAATTTTCTAACAATTATTAACATTTATAATAATTTTTGAAACACCGAAATCATTTTTAAATGATTTAAATACTGTTTAATTCCATCATCATTAATATTTAATAATATTAAAATATTAATGACACATTTATCAAAATATGAAAGTTATTAATAATAATTTAAAATATTTTTAAATCACCAATATTATATTTAAATAATTTTTAAAATAATTAAAATTATTTTGAAACCATCACCATTAATATTTAAATATTAATAAAATTCTTATCAAAATATTAAAAGTCATTAATTATAACTTAAAATATTTTTAAATCATTTTTCTCATTTTTAAATAATTTTTAAATCAATAAAAACATTTTTAATTCATTTATTTAATATAATAATTAAATAAATCAAATATCATTAATATTAAATTATTAATGAAAATTCTCCAAAAATATTAAAAGTTACATTTTATAACTCAAAAAAATTTTTAAACACTTTATTCTTATTTAAAATGATTTTTATAATATTTAAAATCATTTTTCTCAACTTTATTTAATATACTAATTAAATAAATTAAATATCATTATTATTCAAATAATTATAATTATTAATGAAAAATATTCCAAATTCTTAAAAATTATTTTTCATAATTTAAAATAATTTTTAAAACTATTTTTGGTAATTTTTAGAATTTATTTCTATTTTTTAAGTATTTTCTGGAAATTCAGAAAATAAAAATATTAAAACTGTCGCTATATGCTATAGCGACACTTTCTGTCACCTTAGGTGTTCTTGGGCTCAAGAACACTGACATCTAAGTGTTTAACATGTCATGTTTGACCACTTGCAATCCTTAGATCAATTTGTTGGGCTAACTTAAGCTTCAATCTTGTAGTATACATGTAGTACTGTAATTATCAACCATTAACAGAGTCATAACGCATTACACTTTGAAGATCTGGCCATTCAAAGTTTCTGTCAGACTTAATCTGGGTTTTCTGGGTAACCCAGAAACCCAGACAGTGTCAACTAGGCACTTTGTAGCTTGATTTGCTCAAGGTTCTAGTCATCCAGTTGGTGTTCTTAAGGTCCAAATCCGTAGTCCATATGTCAAGGAACACATAGGAAGCAACAAATTAGTCAGATTACAAAACAATGACCAGATTTAATCTGGTCAAAGCCTGTCAGAAAGTTCATTCTAGCAATTTCTAGAATTTCCAGAAATCAGATTCATGACCGGATGTCCTAGTTTGATCGTCCACTATATTCGATCGTTGATGTTTTAAACGATCTAAAGCCACAAATATAATGTACACATGATAGGCTACAAACTGGTTACAACATCATCATCATATCATAAAACACCTGACATATATTAGGCTTGCAAAACGTCGTCAGACACTATTTATGGATTTCTGGGTTACCTAGAAATCACACGGTCATGGTCGGTCAACCGACTTTGACCAACAATATCTTCAAATCTGGACATCCAATTGCTATGATTTCACTTCCAGATCAATGTACTCATGGCATACTACAAATCCAAAACATAAAACACCACAGATCATTAACAGGTAAAGATCTGTGGCTTCTGACATATGCTTGTCAGACCATCTTAGTGTTCTTGGGCAGTTTTGAAAATTTTCACTTTTAGAGCATTTTGATGCTATGGATCTATGTTATAACAACATAGATCACCATAAAACATCTTCTAACACTTATATAAACACAAATTTTGATTAAGCATATATGATCAAAAGAGGACTTAGGGTTTATCCCTTTCTAATTCCAATCCTTTATCTTAGCTCTCTTCTACTGATCTTGATGATCTATGGGCTCTACTAGTGACTAAGTCACTTTAATTTTTCGTGGCTAAGGAGAGAGAAGAAGTTGGTTAACAGTTGGATAGCAAATGAGTGATTTTGGTGAACTTTCTCTCTCTTAATCTTTTATAATCAATTGGTGCAATGCATGCTACTAATATGGCTGATGATCTAGGTTGATTTGCTAGATTTTTAGGTCATGCAAAGTCAAAAGTTGGTGAACAACTAAAGTTGTTGTCAAAATTTACAAGTTAATTACCAATTAAAGAATGTGAAAAGGGCACTATGGTCATTTGGATTATCATTTTAATGGCATTCATGACAATAGAACCAACCCTTAGGGTTTTTAAAATAGGAAATTAAGATAACAAAAATATAATTAGGGTTTCCTAATTATATTAAAGGTTATCAATCACATTAGAGCTTACTAATTAGGATTAGGGTTTCCTAATTTGGGTTTAGGATTCCTGAATTTAAAATTAGGGTTTCCCGATACATTATTAGGGTTCCTAACTATGTGTTAGGGTTTCTAAACCTGAGATTAGGGTTTCTAATCCCTTATTAGGGTTTACTAATTTTAAACCATATCCGATCAATCATTGATCAATAACTCTATACAGTACAAGCGCGTACTCATCAACACAATTGTTAAAATTGTATTTTCTACCAAATCCCTATCTGAACTTAAGTTTAGGGATTAAAATTCTCAGTTAAGCATAACTCTACTCTTATTTCTCAGTCAACACATAAATTGACTAATTCTCACAACTCGTATCATCGATACACAACATAATATTGATAGTCAATATCAATATTAATTAAAATAAAATAAAAATTATTCGTAAAATTTGAATTATTCGAAATCCCGGGTTATTAGATTCTCCCCTCCTTATAAGGATTTCGTCCTCGGAATCACCGCTTTCTTATACCCTACAATCTTTTAAAGTCGTATCATCAATTCATTCTTATTAACACAATATTAATTTGTGCCTTATAATCTAACCTATGACTTGGATTTATAAAAGAAAACAATTCATAACATATATTTATCCAATATTACTTGCGTAATTCAAATATTAAGAAAAATGGTTACCTGTTGCCACCTCCTGAGCAGCTACTTCATCTTGGGTTGTCATGTTGAATGTACGGGTTGTTGGTCTTCCTGACTGTGCAGCTCCTTTAATCGCTAAGGTTCCGCTACCAGGTCCCTTGTTGACACTTTCCTTCTCCACATTCCTCTTTGGACAGTTCTGAACCAGATGATCAGTCGATCCACACACAAAACAACCTTGTATCTTCTTTGGGCTGAGACAATTGGGTGACATGTGTCCCTCTTGCCCGCAGTTATAGCAAACTCCCTTCTTCTTCAGACAAACTCCAAAATGATTCTAACCACAAGTCACACATGGCTTCCTTCCTTTCTTATTCCCTTCCGTCTTATTACCCGACTGGGTATTCTCGCTCCATTTCCTTTTGTTCAAAATACTACCACCACTACTACCTCCTTCATTTGTCTTCTTTTTCTTCTCTTGATGAAATTGACATGCAGCTTCGCTCCCTCCTTCAATAATTAACGCTTTCTCCAACAAAGCCGCGAACGTATTAATCTGCAATACGGCTACTTTGTTGTATATACCTGGCTTCAACCCATTCTCAAACCTTTTCACCTTCCGTAATTCTATATCCACCTGATGAGTTGCAAATCTCGCTGATTCATTAAATTTAGCAGCATATTCAGACACCGACATGTTCTCCTGCTTCAGTTCTAGAAACTTGACTTTCATTTGAGCTTGCATAATTGACAAAAAATAGTTCTCAAAGAATAACTCCTTGAATCTTGTCCAAGTCACCACTGTTGTACTAGCTCTCGCCTGATTAGTCTCCCATCAATAATTGGCTTCTCCCTTCATCAAGTATGTTGCAAAAGCTGTCTTTTGCTTTTCTACTACTCGCGCAATAATGAATGTTTTTCCATCTCCTTCACCCAAGTTTGGGCTTCAATCGGATTCGTGGTTCCCCTAAATTTCAGCGGTCGTACCGCTTTATAGTCTTTGAAGTTAGCAATCTATCGGCTGGCTAATTTCTCACTCTTGCTTCTGGAGCTCTATTTCCCATAGCTTGGGCTAGCATATCCACAAAATTCTACATCGGGTCCGGTTGACCTCCTTTATTATTCGCTGACTGTTCTTCTCTTTGATTTCGATTCTGTCGTCTAAGCGGTATGATCTGATTTAAATAAAAATCTTACATTAATTCTCTTTCTCTACACAAATTCTTAATACAATAAGAATTTAACACATATTTCTCATAAAATCACATATTTATTCAAATAGCACATAGTACATTTAGTACTTAACACATATTACTATCCCATTTTAAATAAATTTTAGGATTAATCCACACAACTTTACACAAAAAGTTGTAATTCTCCAACTTTACACAAAAAGTTGCAATTCTCTATTCACACATAGTTATTCCCAGTTCGTCAAACTTACCACACTTATGAGTCCAACAACTTGCCACAATTATATGAGTGTATGAACTTATCTTAGTCTGACCTTTGGTGTCCATTCGCTGAGGGGTTCAAAAAAATATTTTATATGATTATGAGTCATGAACTTACCATAAATATGAGTTTTAAGAACTCACAAATTAATCTTATATAGAAAATAAAGATTTCATTTATACAAACATATATATTTACATATGTTCACACATCGTTCTCGATATTACAACCATTAATATCATAACCTACTACCAAAAGATACTGCTGCTTATATCTAGGTTATCTACCGTCCGCTCCCTTCACCCGTCTTCTTGTTGGGACACTTGTTGAATCCGTGGCCTGTTCTCCCACATGAAAAACACTTCCTCATATTCGGCTTGGGATAATGTAGGGAAATATGTCCTTCTTGCTTACAATTGAAACACACGTTCTTCCACAACATGCATTTTCCCACGTGAGTCTTTCCACACTTGCTACAGACTTGCTTCTTCTTCGGGTTTAAATTTTTAGAATTATCACTGTCGTGATTCCTCTTTCTCTTATTCTTGCCCTTCTACTTGATTGTTCCCTCCGAAGATCCACCACCTTCAGTCTTCATCCTTTCCACCTGCGCCTTCAACTTGTTCCGTTCTTTGGTCATTTCGCGTAACGCCCTTTATGTCTTCCACAACTCCTCTAAGAGAAACACTTTACTCTGGAGTTCTTGTACTTGTGCGGATACTTGATCTTTTTCTCCAACTTTAGTCTTATTCTCTTTCTCCAACTTAGCTTTTTCAGACTCTGCCTCCTCATCACCACTTAGATACATCTCGGGATAATCATCATGATCATTCCCCAGATTAACCATAGGTTCATCTTTCCCCACTTCTTCAACTAACTCGCTTTGTGCTGGAACCTCGGCTAGTGGCACTGGTGCAACAGCTGCTGGCATCTCCGTACTCATTTCATCTTCTCATGACATCCTACAGTCAGTTAAACAACTTGATTAGTACTTCACCAGTACAAAAATCTCAAACTATGTGTCAACCTATCTCACTATCGATATGCTTTGGTAGTCCCTCACTTAGTACTCTAAATGAGTATTCTCTATCTCACTTATGGTTATAATCCTAGGGTTTTCCCCACCCACTTATTTATAACTTACAGGTTTGATAACAACGTGTGACACCCCCAAATATGGGTTACCTGACCTCTGAGTTTGGTGCTCACAATCCACAATATAATTAACATCTAACTACCCATTCATTGATGAATACAATTAAACATATCATTAATTAATAAGTTAAAAACATCACCCAGGTCATCTAACCTTAACATCACAAACTTACTCTTAGATACATAAAAAGGGTTTACAAAAATAACATAATAATAATGTTCATTATAACTACGCTATTACTATGCCTTTGCCTTTGTCCTTCACAGCACCTCCTACCACTTCGTCTCTAGCTGAAAACTTTTATTTAGCAGGGTGAGCAACAAATTTTTCCCGCAAGTTAAGAAATACAATTAATGTATAAGCATCAGAATAACAGACTATCTATTTTGATAGAATGAAACCAAAGTTTGAGGAACTTTGAAATAGCTGAACAATTTGATTGAATAATAAGTTAATGAAACCAAAGTTCTCGCAACCTATGCAACACAATAGTTTAATAATGAAATGGTACAACACTTTCAAAGTTTCTACGATATTCGATTGAATAATAAGTTAGAAGTATTCTCCAAAGTTTAAGTTGAATGATCTCAAATGATCTTGAAATTATCTTCTCGAGTAACTATCAAAGATTTACTCTGATATACCCAAATAACAAGATGAAAATTTTCCAGAGTTATGCTGAGTGATCACAAAGGATCTTGAACTTCTCTTCTCGGGTAACTATCAAAGATATACTTTGATATACCCAGGTGTATCAGATAACCATAAAGATTAACTCAT
The DNA here is from genome assembly GCA_020205605.1 of Panax ginseng. NCBI lineage: Eukaryota > Viridiplantae > Streptophyta > Magnoliopsida > Apiales > Araliaceae > Panax > Panax ginseng. The sequence continues at coordinate 46,126,850 of CM035144.1, forward strand.
ACCCCTCTGCAAGTACTTAGAGCGGCAAACTCCTTGTACCCTATATTATGCATAATACTTACACACGCACAAAGGCCGAATGTACGACCAAAAATGTTCCCTTTATATAAAAAGGTTATTCTTTTCAGTCTTATAATCAGAGTTTGATTTATAACAACGAAATGCAATGATATCAATATCTAATCACTTTCTCGATCTAGCCGAAATAATTGGCATCGATCTGTCAATAATAATTGAATTCTCTTCTCAAACCTATCTAGTTCTAACAATTGTTCATCTATCCAGAATAATTAGCTAAGACATATCTCAACACAATTCGACAATAGATAGGAATTATATGTACTGTCAATAATAGCTTCTACGGATGTAAATATCCAATAGCAGTTATTCTTTAAGTATATTATTAGAATCATTAATTCAAATTGAATTAATAAACATGCACTAACTGTGAATAATCAACAATAAATTCTCAGACGTGGTCTAATCAACAATAATTAACCACCATAATAATTGAACAGATATAACTCAAGGTTGAGTTAAGAAAACTTGCCTTCTCCGTTGATTACTGCTACACAATATACTTATCTGCGTTCGTCGGACCTATAATCAATAATATCGGTCTCACAATTAGCACAATAATTTATAACACGTAACACTGTAATTTACAGTCAATACTTCTCGTAGACACATTACCACATAGTCACATCAGTGTTTACAACTTATATAAACACTCATCAAGTCTAACTAGTTCGGTCTGATTGGACTTCGGTCTATTCTCGGTATACTGGTCACCCTATCCGACAATTAACACTTGTATTGTCAACTAAACTCGGTCTCAAAGTTCCAATATTATATTAGATAAGTCACATATCATTAATAATATTTTTCGAAAGCTTTTAATAATTTTTTAACAATTATTATAATTTATAATAATTTTTCAAAAACCAGAATCATTTTTAAATGATTTAAATATTGTTTAATTCCACCAGCATTAATATTTAATAATATTAAAATATTAATGATACATTTGTCAAAATATTAAAGTTATTAATAAGAACTAAAAATATTTTTAAATCACCAATATTCTATTTAAATGATTTTAAAAATAATTAAAATCATTTTAAACCATCACCATTAATATTTAAATATTAATGAAATTCTTATCAAAATATTAAAAGTCATTAATTATAACTTAAAATATTTTTAAATCATTTTCTCATTTTTAAATGATTTTTAAATCAATAAAATCATTTTAAATTTATTTATTTAATATTATAATTAAATAAATCTAATATCATTAATGTTAAATTATTAATAAAAATTCTCCAAAAATATTAAAAGTTACATTTTATAACTCAAAATATTTTTAAACAATTTATTCTTATTTAAAATGATTTTTATAATATTAAAACTATTTTTCTCTAATTTTTTAATATACTATTTAAATAAATTAAATATCATTATTATTCAAATAATTATAATTATTAATGAAAAATATTCCAAATTCTCAAAAATTATTTTTCATATTTCAAAAAAAATTTTAAAACCATTTCAGGTAATTCTTAGAATTTATTTCTATTTTTTAAGTAGTTTTCAGAAATTCAGAAAATAAAAATATTAAAACCATCGCTATATGTTATAGCGACACTTTCTGTCGCCTTAGGTGTTCTTGGGCTCAAGAACACTAACAGCTCAATGTTTAACATGTCATGTTTGAGCACTTGTAATCCTTAGATCAATTTATTTCTGGGCTAACTTAAGCTTCAATCTTGTAGTATACATGTAGTACTACAATTATCAACCATTAACAGAGTCATAACGCATTACACTTTGAAGATCTGGCCATTCAAAGTTGCTGTCAGACTTAATCTGGATTTTCTGGGTAACCTAGAAACCCAAACAGTGTCAACTAGGCACTTTGTAGCTTGATTTGCTCAAGGTTCTAGTCATCCAGTTGGTGTTCTTAAGGTCCAAATCCATAGTCCATATGTCATGGAACACATAGGAAGCAACAAATCAGTCAGATTACAAAACAATGAGCATATTTGATGTGACAACCGAGATTTTGTAATTCAATTTTAATATTTATTGGATTAAATAAATATTTTTCGATGAATTTATTATTATATTAAATAATTAATTGATGAAGTTGTGATAGATTAATTTAATTATATGTGTTATATTTATTAAATTAATGTGAAGAATTTTATTATTCGAAGTATGTATTTATGTGAGCTTATTGAATTAAAAGAAATATTTAATAAGCCTAATGTTATTTTAATTTAATAATTAATTAGAGAATTAATAATTTGACATAATTAATAAATGGGAAATTTAATTATGTGACTATGTGAATTAATGAGAAATTATTATATGTTATTTGAATTAAATTAAACTAGATGTTTGATTTATTATCTAATTGAATGTGACATGATTTAAACTATATTATAAAAGTTAATTAAATTAAATGGGTATAAGTTTTTTAAAGCTAGCCAAACATGGCCTTAGTAGGAGTTGAGGGCAGTTAACCCATGATGGGTAACTGACCTCCACAACGCGTCAGTTCTTTATTATATACGTCTTCCTTTTGTTTTATTATTTGCTAAGTCTGGAAAAGCAAAACAGAGAGGGAGAGTGAGTTTTGAGAATTAGTGAGATTAAAGGAGAAGAAGTGTGGAAATTGGGAGTTGTTAACTTGTTATCACCTTGTGTAATCCAAGCAGGGTAATCAAGGGTAATCTCTTCTTCCCCAAATTTCAAATTTACGTTGTCTAAGTTTTGGCTTTCAAGTTCTGTTAAATTCGTGTAATTAGAAAGAATAAGGATTATGTGCATATATGTGATAAGATGTCGTTATAATGTGTTTTACTATCTATTGTATGGTTCCATATCATCAGTTTCATAATATTAACATATTTTATTGCTTCAAAAGTTATAGAGTATAGAAATATGGCTATATGGCTATTATACGTAAATTTAATATGTCAAACATATATTGTTTCGTAAAATTCACACTCGTATATAATTATACATGTTAAAACAAAAAAAACAAACCTTGAATGGATGGATTTGGTGTTATAACGAATCCGTAGTGTAAATTTTTATGTTTTATGTTCAAAACCTTCAAGAACATCAAGAACAGTGAAATTACATGTGTTGATTTTGTAAATTATATGTTTTAACTTGTTAAAATCATGCTAGAAGGGTTAAATATTAGTTATTTGTGTATTACAATGTTTGGGTATGTCTAAATTCTTTTAAAAATAAGTTAATTGGAGGTTTTTGGCCATGTTCTGCAATTTTCGCAAATTACAGAACTAAAAGTGGAGTCTCGCGCCGTGGCGCCAACTCCATGCCTAAGACCCACGTCGCAGTGCCACCGCATCGCAGCGCCAGAGCCTTAAGCCGCAGCGCCAAGAACAAGTATAATAGTGGCGCCACAGCGCCACTTAGCAGAATGTCCAGAAATGAAATCTTTTAAATGGTCTAGTCTAGCAATGTGTTAGTAACTTAATCTAATGAACATAAAAACATGTTAGACGTATAATGAGATGTTAAAATAAATCCTTAACATATTACTAACACAATTATGTGTGAATTGAATTATTGAATATATATTTAGCTTATTGTTCATGAAGTATAAATTATGTGACAATGAGTGTAGTAGTTTGACTAAGTATAGTCATAATTCGAGTTAGACAAAATCAATGAACTTGTGATGACTAGTACGTTATAATTGACTGGTATTGTGAACGTAAATGATATGTAGGATTTAAATCAAGGAACGAGTATAATTAGCGTGTAATCTACGCACGAGGCAAGTTTCTTAACCTTACTCGTTATCTTTATATGAGCCTATATGTTATCTCTTCACATCGAGCAAATTCTCATTATTATTTATCAAGTCCATTTTATTATATTAAAGTGTATTAATCTTTCAAAGTATGATTCTGTTATACAATAATTATTCTATTGTATACCTTTTGAGATTGATATTCAATTTAAATTATCAGTAACTGTTGAACCTTGTTAGATTAGCGAACCCTTAATGATTTGACTAGTCCATAGTTGATGAGCGTTCTAAATTTCAGAACCCTTGTTGAATTATCCAAACCAAACTTCCTTTGGTGCGGACTCTAATGTCAAACTGAGATGAACAACCTCAGATAGGGGATTACGATATCGTTAGCGTTAAGATATTGTGCACGTGATGGTACTAAGAAGTGATCCCCTAAGTATGAGAAGAAGAGTCCATAGTCTTATGACTGTTAAAGGTTTCAAGTATAAACACTTGACAACCTAGGACATAGTTCAAGGTCTTATGACCCTCAGAAGTTCTTTTGTTTCTTGTTATTCATTCTTGATTCAAAAGCTGAGTTTTCCTATTTTAGAAGTCTTTGATTTATTCGCATGTTATTATTCATTTGTCATATTGTTATACTTGTGGGAAAATCGTGCTCACTCTTGCATTATAATAATATTGCAGTTAAGAACGAAAGATCTGACCAGCCTTCCACTAGTAAAGGCAAGGGCAAGGTTAACAAATGAAGAAGACTTGTTGTTAATATGTATTTAAATTTCAGACTTGATGTTGTCTAAGACTTGTTATTTGTTTATGATTTCGCACAGATGTTTAAGGTTAGAGTGACCTGGGATTGTATTTATTATGCAGATGATGTAACCCCATAAGGGGAAGATTTATTTAGTTATTTATTTCTATCTATTACATGGTTTGTATTTATTATGGGTAGATAGATAGATGATATTTGTATAGTGAACACCAAATCCTGTGGAATGGAAGTACCCGGATTTGGGAGTGTCACATTTGATCTGGTCAAAGCCTGTCAGAAAGTTCATTCTAGCAATTTTTGGAATTTCCAGAAATCAGATTCATGACCGAATGGCCTAGTTTGACCGTCCACTACATTCGATTAGTTGATGTTTTAAACGATCTAAAGCCACAAATATAACGTACACATGACACGCTACAAACTGGTTACAACATCATCATCATATCACAAAACACCTGACAGATATTAGGCTTTCAAAATGTTGTCAGACACTGTTTATGGATTTCTGGGTTACCCAGAAATCACACGATCATGGTCGGTCAACCGACTTTGACCAACAATATCTTCAAATCTGGACATCCAATTGCTATGATTTCACTTCCAGATTAAAGTACTCATGACATACTACAAATCCAAAACATAAAACACCACAAATCATTAACAGGTAAAGATATGTGGCTTCTGACATATGCTTGTCAGACCATTTTAGTGTTCTTGGGCAATTTTGAAAAATTTCACTTTTAGAGCATTTTGATGTTATGGATCTATGTTATAACAACATATATCACCATAAAAACATCTTCTAACACTTATATAAACATAAATTTTGATTAAGCATACAAGATCAAAAGAGGACTTAGGGTTTATACCTTTGTAATTCCAATCCTTGATCTATGGGCTCTACTAGTGACTAAGTCATTTTAATTTTTTGTGGCTAAGGAGAGAGAAGAGGTTGGTTAAGAGTTGGATAGTAAATGAGTGATTTTGGTGAACTTTCTCTCTCTTAATCTTTTATAATCAATTGGTGCAATGCATTTTACTAATATGGCTGATGATCTAGGCCGATTTGCTGGATTTTTAGGTCATGCCAAGTCAAAAGTTGGTGAACAACTAAAGTTGTTGTCAAATTTTACAAGTTACCAATTAAAGAATGTGAAAAGGGCACTATGGTCATTTGCATTATCATTTTAATGGCATTCATGACAATTGAACCAACCCTAAGGGTTTTCAAATTAGGAAATTAAGATAACAAAAATATAATTAGGGTTTCCTAATTATATTAAAGGTTATCAATCACATTAGACCTTACTAATTAGGATTAGGGTTTCCTAATTTGGGTTTAGGATTCCCGAATTTAAAATTAGGGTTTCCCGACACACGATTAGGGTTTCTAACTGTGCGTTAGGGTTTCTAATCCCTTATTAGGGTTTACTAATTTTAAACCCTATTCGATTAATCATTGATCAATAACTCTATACAGTAGAAACGCGTACTCATCAACACAATTATTAAAATTATATTTTCTACCAAATCCCTATCTAAACTTAAGGTTAGGGTTTTAAATTTTCAGTTAAGTACAACTCTACTCTTATTTCTTAGTCAATACACAAATTGACTAATTCTCACAACTCGTATCATCGATACACAACACAGTATTGAAAGTCAACTGATAAGTGGATTTTATATCCACGAATCGATGTCCATTTCAAACATAATCATTGTTAATTTCTTGTTTCCATGTTCATTTTTACTCGTTTCATGTTATTTTATGTATAAGGTAGTTGGTGTGGCAAGTAGCAAAGAAAGGAAGTCATTTGAAGCATTTATGGAAGCAAGCATGAAGTTTAACAAAGTCAGGGTGCAGAACATACCCCCCGCCGAGGCGGCCCTAATTAAGTCTAACACCCCCGCTGGGGTGGGGGGTCTTCAAAATTGGTTAACATAAGCCATGCCCGCCGGGGCGGGCCTTTTACGTGCTTATGCCTCCGCCGGGGCGGGGGTGTTGGTTCCAAACTCTCCTAGTTGGTTGAAAACTCTGCTAGAATGAGGATTTTGAGCATTTAGACGGCAATTGGATTCTAATTGACATGTGACTTTGACAAAAATTGGTGTGTCAGATAAATACTTAAAAAGAAACATTGTAATCAAAATCATACAGAGAAATAATTAGAGATAAAGTACATAAATTCATAGTGAGCATTGGAGTGAAGAATTTGAAGAGCTTTCATATCGATTGCGGATTAAGGCTAACGTAAAGGGTGTTCTGCATTATTCTTCTTCTTAGTCTTATATTTGTAATTGAAAAGATGTTATCTTTAAATTATTCAGTATTTAATTCATTGATTATGAACTAATTTACTTTTTAGGCTTATGATGGATCATTAAGTGAAACGATGGTTTTGTAACTTTGATTTCCAGTTTAATAAGCCATTATCCAGTTTATCTATATTAATTTGAGCTTGAATTTATGAATTGCCTGATCAACAATTCTTTGTGGACTTGTATGAATTCGAGAGAGGAAGTACGAGTTTAAACTTAGTTAATATAGCATGTGTTCTTGAATTTTGTGAATGAACATAATCTTGATGAATGTTATGGTAGAGATATGCTTGACATCTGATGTAATCGGATAAAGGACTTAATCTTAAACCTTCATCAATTATAATTCTCATAGAGATATAGTGAGTTAGTTGATTAAGGTGTTTAACTTGTTTCTATCTAATTTGAGGATTTGAGTTTGTCGACGTCGGGATTTTTGAGTGTCCCTTTTCGTTACTTGTTCTTTGGTGTTCTCATGTTAATGTGAGATTTGTTTGAAAAAACAAGTGAAAAAGGTCCGACATGTATAATGTCGACGATTTGACTTTAACGATGTCGCCAACATTGGTTTTTATCGGTTGCACAAATCAACCGAAAAGGTTTGCACATTGACCCAGTGTTTTGACATTGCTAGACGGGTCTATGAAACCGAGATTCATTTTGGGTCCGGGGGCTTGATTATGCGGAGGGAAGGTGTTAGGCACCCCCCGACATCCGTGTTACCATGGTGACCGCCACTTTTCAAAGAAATTGTTATATGAATGTGTGTGTGTGTGTATGGATCAATGTGCAATTATTTGAAAGTAGTGCGAGGCCTCGTTCGCACCTATATACACAAGGTTTGAATTTTATAGAAAAATTTTATTTTAACCAAGATATATCAATGAAGTTTTATAAAAGAGGTTTTTCAAACCTTGTGCTCAATAGGAATTGAGACCTTTTCATACTTCCTTTTTATTATTAAATGTTAGAACATTGTTTGTTTTTTTTTTGAGATCACGAAGCATTCTTGAAAATAATATCTGTGATCTTAGAACTCCTCATCAAACATGATGACCATCCAAGGAAATTTAGACCTTTGTAAAATAATGTATAAATTCGCTTACAATTGAAAGATGTCCATCATCTAACTAAATCTAGATTCGATGAAAGCGAACATGTGATCACATGATTCCTAGGCTCACATGATCATCGCAATTTGTATGGAAAGCAATAAGCAGTTATATATAAAAAAGCTATAAATATATATATATAGACATAATCAACCACCATGAAGCAAACTCCAGGTGGGAAGAAATGTAAATAAAGCTGTAAAAGCGATCACGTGCCACGAAGTAAACTCCAGGCAGGACGAAATGTAAATAAAGCTTTAAAGGGCCACGAAAGTAGACTCGGTAAAATACAAGGAATGTAAATATATATATATATATATATATATATATATATATATATATATGTACAAATATATATATATATATATATGTACAAATATATATATAAAAGCAATAAACGCGTCTTGGGATGTGAATCCGGGCTCATCGGATATGTCCGACAACAATTATATATATATATATATATATATATATATAGCGATTAAACATATAGGATATAAAATCCGAGGCTCATCGAGAATGATCGGACCACGGTTTATATATATAAGAATATATATATATATATATATATATATATATATAAGCAATTAAATTCTCCGGCCAAAATTCAGGCTCAATCGAGCCATAACTTCGATAATGTTTGTCCATATATGAAATATATACATATATATAAGTATATATATATATACAGACAGAAATGAAAACCACGGACCGAAGTTCGGGAAAATACACTCACACGACTCTCAACGTGTACAACAGTATGTGCTAATATGAGAAGAAGGCTTTATAAAATATGAGAAGGCTTACAATGAACACGCCAAGTAGACTTCTATTGACTTTAAATGGATAAACACTCAGCTCCCGCCGGATAAAAGATAGCTATATGTGAGCTAACTAGTGTTTAGAAGTGAGGAAACACTCAAAAGATGTGTATGCAGAGCAAAATACACAGGGCTTCCTTTCCTCTTTCCCTCCCTCTCCTTCTCAAATGGCTGACCTCAAGGCTTGTATATATAGACGGGCCGCAGGTACACCTGCGGCAGCCGCAGTTGTACCTACGGTGGTCGTGGTGCATCTGAGCCTCGTGGGTCCCGTTATCTCGTAGTACGTATAGTCGTGCCCTGTAATGTCCGCTCGAACTTGCAAAACTTCAATCCAAGCATCCGAACGAGGTATACCTGTCCTTCTTCAGACCGCTTGTGTCGAGAGTTACGTAATGACATGGATTAGAGGTTGTACAAAGTCAGGAAGAGGGGTCTATGCCCATGGTCTTCAAGCTTAAAATTTTATCCAAAGTACTGCCACGCGTAATAGTCACTCGGGATTGTCAATTCTCGGCTCTTATGGGACATTATTGGATGTATGTATGTATGAAGTGTTGAGACGACATGCCATTGTCAAAGGAAAAAGATGATGTTTGACTCCTCACCGGGGTTATCGCCGGTTTAAACGGAAAGTAGACGTTGCTCAGGGTTACAGCTGAGATTGGACTACTTGTTGATATGCCGTGATATCATCTTGTTGATATGGTAAGATGACGTTGTGAATCCTTACTGGGTTTATCGCCAGTTTAAGCGGAAAGTAGACGTTGCTCAGGGTTACATCTGAGATTGAACTGTTGCTTGTATGTCTTCTTCGTCATCATGGGCGTTCTTCACGCCTGCGTTGTTATCTCCGTTACGAGGTGTGTGTGTCTCGGCAGGATGTCTACGAGGTTGAAGTGATTGCATATGTTTGAAACAAGCATTTTTGTTATCATGGGAGCGCAATGACATCTCTTGGGGCTATCACTAAGGATGGGGTCACTGCTTACTCTCCAGTGTTTCTCTCGGGACTAGAATCGAAACATCATCGCGGTGTTATCACCGAAACAGAACTGTCCTCTCCGGTGTTGTTGTCGGTCTTTTGATCTGCATATCTCGGGGTTATCTTCGAGATTGGAAACAACATTCTCGGTGTGTGTTCCGGGTTTCAGATGATGTTCCCGTTTTATGTTCTGGGTTGGAATTGAACTTCCGGTAGTATCCAGAATGGATGTAAGTTGTCTTTCAGGGTTATCTCCAAAAGACAAATCTACCCTCCTGCAATGTTAGTAATAGGAGTGCAGAAAATTTTGAGTGTCTACAGATGCCCCTCTTTATCATATTCATGCAATACTAGACACTTGAAATGAAAGCAAGATAAGCATGATGCTATATGCAGCAATATGATGTAAATGTATGATGCGTGATTGTCAGGTAATCCTGCTGGGATGACAATCAGTGTTGGCTTGGACATGCGATCCAAGTCTCCAAGGATGTTGACGTTGGGGCTATCACCAAAGTCTTGAATCCTAGACATTGGCTTATATTCCATAGAGGTATCTCTTGTGTGTAAGAGATCTATGGGGATAAAGCTTTGTCTGTTTGAGGATGTGTATAACATATTCCCTCATTCTGTCGGAGTTACTGCCAATAGTTTGTTCTTATCAGGGTTGCCTGATCTTCGCTGATGTGTGTATCACCGGATAAATCTCTGCTGGATGCATTGTTAAGGCTGCTTGACCTTCATTGATGTATGTGTCAATGGTAGCTTTGCGTTGTATCTCCCACCGGGGAAGGTTGCTTTGATGGGTTTACTTGCCATTGGCTGACATGATGTCAAGGCTGTTTGACCTTTATTGATGTGTATATCAATGGTTGCATTGTGTTTTAACCCCAGCCGGGGATACATAGATGCTTGGAAGATGCACGTTGTGACCCCTGCTGGGGATACGTAAATGCTTGATAACTTCGGCGTTGTAACCCCCGTCGGGGAGGTTTGATATTTCGTGGTTTTACGTTGTAACCCCCGCCGGGGATGTTTTATATTTTGTGGTTTTGTGTTATAACCCCTGCCGGGGATACGTCAGGGTTACCTGACACTCATTGACGACATCAGACCTTTGTAGGGTATTGCTGAGCATGATCTGTGAAACCTGAGCTCATTGGTATAGTATACCCTGCATTCAGGCGAATACCTTTGAGACGACGGGAGTTTAACTCTGACCGACGAGAAACCAGGATTTCAGGCTATTCTGCTCAATCGCACAACACTTTTATTCCTGATTTGGCTTTTCAGCTTGTGAGACCTCCTTTGCAACTCTAACTGGAGCGAGCCAGAGGTGTGGACCCATGTAGGAGTGCCGCAGGTGTACCTGCAGGAGCCGCAGGTTAGCCTGCGGCCATCCGTGTCTATGTATAGGCAAATAGTTGCTTTCATAAGTCATTTTCAAGTTGCGCGACAAAGGAAATCCGAGAGCTCTTCTTCAGATCTGCTGAGTTCGGGCAACTTTCTTCATATTCTGCCATTGTACAAGCGTTCTTCACTGTCCTGGTAACACATGCATGTATTTTTTTCCAATTTCTGTCCGTTGGAAAATGACTTATCGCATGAAATGCATTTAGACACATAGTAGTGAATATGCATGCTGATATGATTTGATAAAAAATATTCAACATAGCAAATGTTAGTATTAAACCATGCTGAACATAATGATGTGAAAAAATTTAACTTTTGAAGTAGTCAAATTGGCACCTTTTACTGTCCTTTCTTATCCTATATGAGGATAAATGAGTAAAGGTAGACAAGGAAAATAATCCTCGTAATTAGACTACACTTACGGATTTTTTACTGCAATATATTGATGCATACAGGATGTATATGACTGTGTATAGGTGTGCTACTGAATGGCCACCTAGTCATGCCTATGTGCATGTGGATAGTCCTATTTACAAAGGGGCTATGGCAAAATTTTCCCAAAATGTAGGTATTGGGTAGTCATGCATTTTTAACTCTACTATATATGTATGTTAAAGCAATGCATGCATGCATGTAATCATAGAATGCATTGTGAAAAGACTCCAGGTAAGAAATTACCACACCCTTTCTGAGGTGATTTGGAGACTTGCTGTCCAGATATCATGGATCTAGATCAGCCAAGTAGTTCCCGCAGGACCACTTTTGGTGTATGGAGGAGGACTTTTGAAGAGCCTCAGCGTCGTTCTATTAGACAACCTCGTCGCTTGGCAGAGGCGGTGATACGTTCTATTTGGGTTGAAGTGCCGAATGTCAAGGACGAGGAGGAGGATGCATCGAGCGAGGTTCCTACTCCTGGTGTGCATGTTCCCCTTAGGGAGTTGACAGGTATTCAAGTGGCGAACCCAAATCTTCTAGGTGACTTGAGTAGGCATCTTTGAAAGATACACACACATAAAGGGTATGAAGTTAGATCTTTAATCTTCCTTATTTCCTATTGATGAGGAGTCAAGGAGTGTGATGTTGATCTGCATTTGATGTAGGTTCCCGGTTTCACATAGCCTCGAGGGAACTGGTTTAGCATCCACTCTATGTATCAGGCCTTGCATGATGACTATAGAGCGATCATCCATGGCTGGGGATTCAGGAGGTTCTTCTCCATTCTACCCCGTCGCTGTCCCTAGGTTACCTCAGGTCATTATCTGAGCGGTGGTTTCACCAGACTCAGTCACTCCATTTGTTGGACTATGAGGTGATGATGATGCCGATGGATTGGCAGTTTATCACAAGTATGGAGTTTGGAGGGGAGCCGGTGCCTTGCACGACGGATATCACCCCTACTGCCATCAGATCCTTGTTGGGAGTTTCGGCGGAGGCGCTTAAGAGCATGACTATTTGTACAGGTCCTTTGAGCATAGATGCTATGAGCGGGCTGTTGAGTGATCCTATACCCGATGATATGAGAGTCATGGATCGTGTTCTTCAGCGATTGTTCTTGATAATCATTAGGGGCTGCTTCATAGCAGATAACTCTTCTACGGTGTCCTTCGCTTTGATCAGCGCCACTCGACACGTGGACCGTATATGAGAGTATGATTGGGGTTCCTACACCTTTTCCTATTTCCTCAGGGGAATGCGCATGCGATCACGAGGCTTAATGGAGGCGTGGTTAGGATTCTACCCATTTCTGCTGGTGAGTGTTTCTTTTGTCTTTTCCCATGTATGGGTTAAGAGTGTTAACTGACAGCACATGTTTGCCTTTGTGTTGGCAGTTTTGGGCCTATGAGAGGCTTCCTTATTTGCATCCTGTGAGCGTGTTAGGTTTAGATACCTATCCACAAGGACGGAGATGGCATCATTCCACACTGGCGGAGGTCCCTGTTGCTGAGGGTTTCACTCATTGTCGCCTACAGCTGGAGCTATTGACAGCCGATGTCATCACATTGATTCCCTACTCTAGAGAGCATTTGGGAGTTGGTTTTGAGGATGGGTACCAGACTAGAGTAAAGTATGTCATTTCCACCCGCAGGATTCCTCTCTTCACAGATGGAGGGTGGGAGCTCTATTTAGGAGAGCGTGCTATTAGGAGCACTACGGGGAGAGATTCAGTATCTGGATCTTGCCTCTCGTCGGTGTTATTGGCCTATTTCACAGTCACCCATCATTGACATCCCATTGATGGGGATTGACGGTCTTACATTGTCAGAGGGCCCCTGTTCTCAGGAGATATTCCAGCATTGGTGGATCCATCATACGATTGGAGCTCAGACCCGCGCCACATAGTTTATGGGGGATATGGTTCCAGGATCCGTGATGATGACGGATTGGCAGCCTGTGTCAGAGATCTGACTCATGTGACACATATTGATAGACTAACTCGGCAGCTGGACTGGTCACATCTTTTTATTCGGCATTTGGGCAGAGATCTTGCAGAGGTAGATACTTTTGATCCTTCCACTCAAGGCCGGTCCTTTAGGTGACCCATATGGTTTTGCTTGGTAGAGATCCTCCTTTGTATCGGCCTGACATCCCTGTAAATAGAGATCTAGTGACTCAGGAGGAGTTACATCAGGTGGACAGGATCGATGATGTAGACATCGATACTCTTGACTTTTTCTGATGTATTTCTCGTTATCTCTTTAGATAGGCCTCTGTTGTATGTTGGGTAGCTTCGCCCATTTCCACATATTTTAGTCATCTGAGATGTATTAGATGATGATATACTTAGGAATGTATATACGCTTTTCCATTCCTTATATCATATTGCCATCTATTGTATCATGCATATTATTATGTTATGCATATGTATGTATATCCAGAGATATTCAGCATTGACCCCTGGATGGTCTTATAACACGGCCGTCTGAGATGTCTTCTTGACGATTTAGCCTTATTGATCATACCCCACCATTTGTGGTGGTAGTAGTATCTTGCTCATGGTATGATAGTATATCACCATCGAACATGGTGATCGTAGATGATTCTTTGCGACATCTATGACCTGTTGATGTTTGAGTTCCCACAGTTTGTAGAGGGCATGCTAGAAACCTTTGGGTATCGAAGAGACAAGTTTTACGATTTGGGACCCGAGAGTTGACTCTACTTTGGAGGAGTATGCACGGTTGACAATCTTTGCTTGCATTGGGCGAGACCTTACGTGCATATGGCTATTGGAGATATGAAGCGGAGCGATTCATGACCCTCACCGGATTGAGACGTAGAGTGTTCCAGGACGAGATTACATCCGGCCACGTGATATCCCAACATTTCCTGTTTGACAGGTTTGGCTCTGAGGACAGCTATGCATGACATTCCGGGGATTTCACCACACCGGAGGATCATTGGCGTTCAGCCAGAGTAGATGTACTGCTTCTATGCGTATGGTCATATGTCTTCATGCCGCAGTACATGGATGAGCTAGATATTGGCGTCATTATGGCAGTGAGAGCTCTCAGGGAGGGTCGTACCATTGTACCGATGATCATTGTAGAGACTCTGAGGTCAGCTACATATTGTTGCACTTATCCGGTAGGAGTGTTTACAAGTAGTTCGGTCATGCTGTATGTGTGGTTTATGTCACACTTGAGACCGATTGGCACATTTAGACGGCAGGGGTTTTGTTTCACCCAGGAGATAGCCATGTCATACTCCTTTCAACCTGCAGAGTGCACAAATGCTGCATCGTGGTCAACTTTTCTGGTAGGGATTAGGGATCCGTTTGCCATATTGCCGTGTTCAGGGCTTAGTTCACCCTACAACTTCATTACTCATGCTCCGGGCATGGATTATCTCCCTCTGGCTGGATTGAGGGGCATGATTACTTACCACCCACTGGCCATGATGTGTCAGTTTGACCAGTTCCAAGATTTTCATCCGTATGAGAGGCGTTGAGTCGGTAACCGCGTACATACCGTTTATCGTGGAGGACGAGATCTAGGTTGTATG
Organism: Panax ginseng; assembly: GCA_020205605.1. Classification (NCBI taxonomy): domain Eukaryota; kingdom Viridiplantae; phylum Streptophyta; class Magnoliopsida; order Apiales; family Araliaceae; genus Panax; species Panax ginseng. The sequence goes on from CM035144.1 coordinate 46,142,073, forward strand.
CCTGTTGGGATCAGCGAGAGTTGGATGAGTTTTTTGTTAGTCATCCGAGTTGTTGTCGAGTATTCGCATGGATGGAGACAGAGATCGCGCATACTGCGGTAGTATCCTGATCGGGGAGATTGATTCTAACAATGAGAAGTCTATAGAGGAGGCTATTATTCCCACCGATGATTTGACTGCTGGGCTTCCAGCATTTGCGATGGATTCTCCCACCCCAAGTGCCACTGTTACTCAGTATTCGGCACATCATTTGGAGCAGAGCTTACATCTGATGACCTATGAGAGAGATCAGGCTAGGGTCACGATGTTGAAAGCTCTTGATGAGAGAGATACCGCTCTGTTAGAGAGGGATGAGGCTAGATCAGCTAGGGATGTATTGATAGTGGAGCGGGATGCCGCCTTATCTGTTAGGGATGTGGCCATTGCAGACAACACTTCAATGAGATCCCAGATGACCGTCAGTCTTGCCGACATGAGTGCTTACATTGATGTGCATTATGCCACCATGCAGTTAGCCTCTGATCTGCTAGCTCGTGTAGATACCCTTGGGCAGGAGCTTGTAGTGCTTCCTCTATCTTCAGAGAGGGATGCTATGTTAGATCTGATAGTCCGCATACACATAGATCTATAGATAGCTTTGTATTTTCCTGCACAGACTAGCTTATGCATTTTGTCATGTACATCACAGATGTATATATCAAACAGTATTATATATGGCAGGGAAATATATTTTGATTCACTTCCCTTTTAGTTATGCCTTGATACTTGCTTGATATTTGCCTATTTCTCTAGGGCCTTGTGATCTTGATGCATTCTGAACTTATCCTTGGTAGATGGACATTGAGACGTCGCAAGATCTCTTAGAACGGATCATAGATTTTTGTAAATCCCTACCATCTTTGGTGTCTTGGGACTGGTATCTGTATGGAAGAGTGGAGAGGAGGGTAGTTTCTTCCTCTCTGAGATTGACCACACCACAGATTGTCGCCAATACTTCTATTTGTGAGAAGCCTAGTTAATTCCATCTCTTATAGGTTGGTATTGCTCTTTGAGGCAAGATCGCAGCTTAGATGGTCACCAAATCTTCTATTTGTGAGAAGAGGTTGGGTAATTCCATCCCTTTGATCTGAAACCGATGAAATGGGGCGAATTGAAGAATGATCCCGATCTTAGTGTGACAAGTATGTTGTTACGGTAGGGTTAGATCTTGTACCATGAATGGTCGCCTATGTACTCCTATTGAAGAGGAGATCAAGTCTGCGTGGTTCGGACCTAGTGTAGGAGGTTCAACGTTTGAATCACGGAAGGCGGATGGGTGTAGAAGTGTTTTGTTATTTTTTTGTTGTTTTATAGAGAAAGGGTAGAAATGTTTTTGTTGTTTTTCTTTTGTTGCGTAGGGCCATAGAGAATATGGTTGCCTCGTACCCACAATGTCGGGGAGATCGGTCGGCGTGGTTAGCCCCTCAAGACGAATTAAAGGGGAAGATAAGCGTGAATCCCATGTACTGGCTATACTACGGGGAGAAGAAAGTTTAATCCCATAATGGGGATAAACTGCAAGTGTGTAAAAAGTTTGATCCCGTCCTCAGGACAAACTGCAAGCGTAAAAAAGTTTAATCCCGTCTTCAGGATAAACTGCAGGTGTGAAAGGTTCAATCCCGTCTTCAGGATAACCGAAATTATGAGAGGTTAAATCCCGTCTTCAGGATAACCGAGATTATATGAAAGGTTTGAAATGAAGTAAAAACCAGGCTGCTGGCTTGAAGTGTATGTTTCCTTGAGGGGAAGAAGAGTATGTAAAAAGGAAAGGGTTCAAAATCGGAATGACTGGTGATTTGAGAATCAAAACCAGGATGTTTGTTTGATGGTAATTTTAGACATAATACCGTTTCATGGTGTCCGAGTTGATGAGCTGTGGAAATTCATCGCCATCCATTTCCTGCAATGTGAGAGCACCTCCTGTCAATACTTCTTTGACAACAAATGGGCCTTCCCAGTTAGGAACAAACTTTCCTTTAGATTGATCTTGGTTGTCAATGATCTTCTTTAAAACCAAGTCATGTTGTTTGAATTGCCGTAGTCGGACTTTTCTGTTATAGGATCGTGCGATCCTTTGCTGATATAACTGACCATGGAAGATTGTCGCGGTTCTCTCTTCGTCTATCAGAGACAATTGGTGATACATGTCTTGTACCCATTGGTCTTCATCCAACTGAGCATCCATCAATACTATGAGGGATTCCTTTTCCACTTCTATGGGGAGCACTGCTTCCATCCCACAGACTAATGAGTAGGGGGTTACCCTAGTGGAAGTTCGCATGGAAGTTCTGTAGGCTAATAAAGTCAGAGGCAAGAGGTCAGGCCATCCTTTATGATTGACGGACATTTTTTGCATGATCTTTTTGATGTTTTTATTAGCCGCTTCAACAGCACCATTCATCTTTGGATGGTAGATGACGGAGTTGAGATGTTTGATGTGGAATTTTTTGCATAACTCCTCCATCAGTTTGTTGTTGAGGTTCTTAGCATTGTCTGACACAATGACCTCTGGTTGTCCATATCGACAGATGACATTGTTTCTGATGAAAGCAATGATAACTTCTTTAGTGACCTTGGGGAAGGATGTTGCTTCTACCCATTTGGTGAAGTAGTCGATCATGGTGAATATGAATGGTGAATATGAATCGATGTCCATTACTGGCTTTGGGCTCGATGGGCCCGATCACGTCCATTCCCCACATTGAGAAGGGCTATGGCGAACTCATATTGCGGAGTTCCCTTGGAGGGGCGTGGATAGCATTCCCATGAATTTGGCATTGATAGCACCTCTTGACGTGATCATCACAGTTAGCTTTGAGTGTAAGCCAATAATATCTCGTTCTGAGAATTTTTTTGACAAGTAAGGGGCCGCTCATGTGTGGGCCACATACTCCACCATGGATCTCATCCATGAGTCTCTGAGCTTGGTCTTTGTCTAGACATCTGAGGAGACCTAATCCTGCATCTCTTTTGTAGAGTGCATCTCCGCATAGGTAGAATTTCATAGTAAGTCGATGAATCTGCCTCTTCTCAGTTAGGCTCGCCTCAGCAGGTGTAGATCCATCTCGTAGATAGTCCTTGATGAATTGATACCAAGGATTGTGGATGGGAGGTAGTTCATCCGATATTTCTCGAACGTAATTCCCATAGACTGGGCTTTTTGCAGAGCAAACGTGATGTTTGGTATGTTTTCCTTGTCCGGTATGTAAACCAAGGGGGCCAACATTGCTAATGCATCTGCAAAATCCTTCCTATTACGAGGAATGTATAGAAATGAGATTTCTTCGAACTCCAAAGCCATCTGTAGAACTTGTCGATGGTAAGGCAATAAATGTAATTTTTTGGTTTGATAGATTCTGGTGGATTGCTTGATTACCGATTCGGAATCCCCGAAAGATAGTTAATCGCCTGATGCCCATTGAACGAGCAAGTTTTAGCCCCATGATACAACCTTCATACTCAATTTGTGTTGTTGTGCTTTGATAAAGCGCAACTTGGCCGCGGCGACGGATATCTGCTCCCGTCTGGGATATTAAAAGCTGCTCGACTCGAGCCTTACAGATTAATGACTCCATCAAAATACATTATCCACGTCGACATATATTATACTGATGTTGTAGCTGAATTGTCATTACCCTTCATCGGAAAGTATGTTTCTAAGGGTTTGTGACCCCACAGCAGGTCTGTGACGGTTGATCCACAATTCCTTAACCTTTGGCCGGACTTTTTTATATCACATAGACGATGTCAAATTCTTTGTAGGATCACCGCCATCCAGACGATCGACAATTCAGTATGGGCTTATTGAACACATACTTGAGAGGATCCATTCGGGATATAAGATGGGTTGTGTGACCATAGAGGTAATGCTGTAACCTCATGGAAGCCCATGCTAAAGCATAACAAGTTTTCTCAATCAGAGTATACTTGTGTTCACTGATGCTGAATCTTTTGCTGAGGAAATAGATAGCTCGTTCTTGGCCTCTATTGTCTTTCTGCCCCAGCATGCAACCCATGGCATTGTTATTGATGGACAGGTACATGAACAGGGGAATATCATCCCTGGGAGGTACTAAAATAGGAGCGTTAATTAGTTACTCTTTAATGGTAAGGAAGGCTTTCTGACACTCATCGTTCCATTTCATGGAGGAGTTCTTCCTTAACAGCTTGAAGATAGGCTCACAGGTTGCTGTGGGTTGAGAAATGAATCTGCTAATGAAATTGATTCTTCCCAAAAATCCTCATATTTCCTTCTCTGTCTTAGGAATGGGCATTTCCTTGATGGCCTGGATTTTGGTAGGATCCAGCTCAATCCCTTTGTGGCTGACTACGAAACCTAGCAACTTGCCTGACTTAACAGCAAAGACGCACTTGGCGGGATTCAACTTGAAGTTGTACTTATGTAACCTGTTGAAAAGTTTTGTGAGATGGTCTAAGTGGTCATCCTCCTTTCGGGATTTGACAATGATGTCATCCACGTAGATCTCTATCTCTTTGTGCATTAAATCGTGGAAAAGAGCCATCATAGCTCGCTGATAGGTTTTCCCGGCGTTGATGAGACCGAATGACAATCGTCTGTAGCAAAAGGTTCCCCAAGGTGTGATGAAAGCAGTTTTCTCACGATCTTCCTCAGCGACCATAATTTGATGGTACCCTGCAAAGCAATCAGCAAAGGAGTACATGCCGTAATCCATGCAAACTCGCACCTTTCCCCCTGGTTTAGGCATGGGAACAATGTTGGATATCCACTCCAGATATGTAGACACCATGATGATGCCAGCTTGAAATTGTTTCATAATTTCCTCTTCGACTTTTAAACTCCATTTAGGTTTCAATCGCTTGAGTTTTTGGCTGACTGGCTTGAATCCTTCTTTGATGGGAAGGCGATGAAGAACAATGTCAGTGGACAAACCCACCATGTCTTTATGAGACCATTCAAACACATCCTGGAATTGGGTTAATAGTGCAACCATGTCATTCTGTTGATTTATGGTAAGGTCTGAACAAATTTAGATTAGCTTAGGGTTGTCTAAAGTTCCAAGATTGAAAGGAGTGGTTTGATTAAGATTGGGTTTGGGTTTGTCTGCGACCCATTCCTTAATCTCCTGAGGTGTCTCAATGTCCTCTTGGATGTCCATCAAGTCTGAGTCCAACTTTGCATCAAAGTTACAACCCTTGTGGAGAGAAGGCATGTCATCAGTAAGGACAGGCACATCTAAATTCAGAGTCCTAAAACAAAAGATGCTTTCACTTAATATATGCAACTATTCGATCATACAAAAGTGTTAGCATGTACTTGATAAAATAACTGCTAGTGCTGTAAAGGAAAGCAAGCAATTAAAGTTATCTACAGGGCAGATGGATTTTCAACCCATTTTACCCTCGTCGTCCAATGAATGGAGTGATTCTCCAATTGTCGAGGGCAAAGTTCTGATGGACTGCAGTGATGGAAGGATCGTTATTGTCCTCTTTCTCCCGAATGATAACCATGACATCTGGGCAATCATCGTCTGGGGTGTATCTGTTTGTATGTTTATCATGAACAATGACGCAAATGCCTGCCATCATCAAGGCAATGTCATGTTTATGTTTCCATTCCTTTTCTTCCTTCAGGATCAGGAATCCGCACCTCTTTTGCTTTGATTGGCACTAGTTTTGGAAACAACATAGCCACAACATGTGCTGGAACCTTTACTGGAGATTGCATTAACTCATGAGGTAAAGGCATAGAAAATCGCCGTGCGGTGGAAGCTTGAGGAACCTGCTTGTGCTTATGAGGATTCTGTGGTGGGCCCGCGAGAATAGCCTAGTCTGGTTTGTTCCAATTTATTGGACATTTGAATAGGGTGCTTAATACCCTGCTTATCTTTACCAAGCCCTTGTCCAGTTGATGACCCAATAACATCATTTCTTGAGTGGCCGACATAACCTCGGTAGAAATCTTGGGTGCGGGAAGTGGCGCTCCAATAGAATGATATTACGTGTTACTCACTTCCAGAGTATGAAAACTGGCCGGTTCAACTTCTGAATTGAAGCTGATAATTGGTAGATTTCCTTGTTCAGGACAATCCGGCTCAACGTTGACAGTGACTAGACTGTTGTTGATAATGTATTTGAGTTGTTGATGTAGCGTGGAGGGAACAGCTCTAGCCATGTGTATCCATGGTCTCCCCAATAGCAGGTTGTATCCTGAGTCTATCTTGAGGACGTGGAAGATACATTGAATGTATTTGGACCAATCTCAATTGGCAACTCAATCTTTCCAACGAAATTTCGTCGGAATCCATCAAAAGCTCTGATGACCGTGTGGCTGCTTTGGATCCGCTTGAGATTGATATTCATCTTTACCAAGGTGGCATAAGGACAGATATTTAGAGATGAGCCTCCATCTATCAATACTTACGCTAGTATATACCCGAAAACAAAAATCGCAATATGCAAAGGCTTGCGATGGCCGGTCCCTTCGGGAGGTATGTAAATCATCGATGAAGGATATCACATTGTTGTTGAAAATGTGATCAACCAAATGTTGAAATTTTTCCACGTCCACCGATTTTGGCAAATAGGCTTCTTCTAAAACCTTGACAAGATCTTAGATGATCCTCCAAAGAAAAACCAAGTCGATGTCGAAATCGGTGTGGAGCTTCTCATGACTTAAAACCACTTTGGCTTCATTGTGGCCCATAGTGCGGAGGAATTTTTCAATCTTCTCCACGGGCAACTTCCCCTTTGCTTTGCAAGTATTTTTAATAACCCGTTGAGGAAGATACAATGGATTTTCCTTCGACACTGTAGCAGTAGTATGAGACATGGATTCTTCAGCTTCTCCATAATTCTATGGAACGTTGTGTAAGTTGACAACAGGATATTGTGGTCTGAAAGATAAAGAAATTGGCTCTGGTGCGGCCACTTTCAAAGGATTGTCAGCTCCTTTGAGTTAAATTAGTTGTATGGGAAATACTTTGATAGTCTCATCATCCACTTCGGATATAACTGCTACTGATCCCTTCCATTTGGTAGGATATGCATTCCCACCCTTAAGTTGGACAGTGTAATCAACTGTTATTTGTAGGACACCGCTATCAATAAGATTTTGAATGAGGTGGCGGAGTGCCCAGCATTCTTCTATGCTATGACTGCGAGAATGTGAATGATATTGACACATTTCATCAGGATTGAACCACCCTGAGCGGGGATCGATGGGAGGGAGAAGGAAGGTAATTCTTCTTTCATTGATCAATATCTGTAATATCTCCTCCATAGATTGGCCCAAATAGGTGAATTCCCTCTGATTGGCAAAATCCCGACGGGCTTTAGCATTTACTCGCTTCACAACCTTATCCTCCATATCTTCGCTTTCTATAGGTGGTGAGGAGGCATTCATAACAAAAGGAAGGAGATAAGCATGCTCCTGCCTGATTAATTGGCGTGTAACTTGATGCTGGCGGGTCACCAGTTCTGCCAATTGCTTAATTTGTTTGGCAAGAGCTTTCATCTTTTGTTCCATGGAAAACTGGAACTTTGCATAATCCCATTTGTCATCACCATCTATGATGGGTTGGGATGATTCGCCGTTAGAATTGGAACCTTGTAAAGTGCTCTAACTGATCATGTTGACCTCTTCTTCTTTATGTTGAGGAAGAGGGTTGTCTTGCACATGAGGTTGATTTGGTTTAGTGACCACGATCTCACCGTTGTCTATTAGATCTTGAATCTTATGTTTCAAGGCCCAACAATCTTGAGTATCATGTCCAGGTGCTCCGGCATGATAAGCACACTTCCGAGTATCATTAAAACCCCTCCCATTAGGGTTGGCTGGTGGAAGAAGATGTGTAATTTTCTTCTAAGCAGTCAGAAGAGCAAGAATATACTCGAGCGAGTCCCCTAACGGTGTGAACGTTCGAGGTCACTTTACTTCTCCACTTTAGGCAATGGAGGGTTTGAAGGTTGTTTTGGAAAAGGGGAGTAGTTTCTCCTCTGCATAGGCATGCTTGGATTGCCTTTTTGTCCTTGTAGTATCAAGGAAACATCCTCCTCTTTCTTTTTATGGACCCTCTGGGGGTTGTTTCCATAAGATCCGGACTGGATGTTCTCAGCAACTGCTTTAAGAGCGGCTAGGTCTTGAATTTTATAGGACTTCAATCCCATCTCAGCCATCTCGCCGTGTTTGATCATTTGAGAAAATGGTTTGCCAATTCCAGCTAGAACTCTTTCATAGAAAGGAGCTTCCTGTACGTCTATGAAGGTCATGACCATTTCTGATTCTGTCATGGAAGAAATAACTTGAGCAGCAAGGCGCCTCCACCTTTGAGCATACTCTCTAAATGACTCATTAGACTGTTTCTTGACCTTAGTAATTTGGTACCGGTCATGAGCCATCTGAGATTGAAAACTGTATTGAGTAAGGAAGGCGTGAGCCAGCTCTTCCCAGCTATGGATCTTAGAGTTGTCTAGTCTGGTATACAATGAACGGGCTTCTCTAGTCAGACTTTTTTGAAACAGCTGCATTCGGAGCTTTTCATTTTCTGCGTAAGACCCAAGTTCACCTATGAACACCTTTAAATGTGTATAAGGATCCCCTAATCTGTCATATTTATCAAAATCAGGGGTCTTGAATTTCTCTGGATATTGAACACCAGGAAATATGCAAAGTTTTGTATATGAAACACTGTCATGTGTTCTAATCCCTTTGAGAACGCGAATAGTTTCCTCCATTTGAAGGACCTTTTTCCTGATATCACCGTCTGGATCTCCTTTGAGATGGGTGTTTTCGGGGTCTTTGTTGGTTGTATCCAAGCTCGTTGTTACGAACTATTTTTTCCAGACCTTGAACTCCTCCTTGTGTAGAGGATTCTGTATGTGTGGGTATCTTCGTACCCTGAGTAGATTGGTGTAATTCTTTTAGTAGGACATCCAAGTCTGTGATTTGTTTACTCAATCCGTCAAATTCTTCTAGGGAGATAGTATTAGACTGGTCAGAAGAAGACATGATTGGTTGTAGGCCTGTGGCCTTTTTGGACTTTAAACTGTTAACAGGCCCAATTTCTTCCCTACAAAAGACTTGCGTAGTTTAGTCTTAGGGTAATATTAATGTTATCATAACATGTCCGTTTAGGAATTTTGTCCTGCAAAACCGGTCGTTAATTGATAACATGTCATGCATGCACAGATATTTTTCATATTTTACAATTACATATGAATGAACATGGAATAAAAATTACAAGTAAATGCTTTTACAAGTAATTTAAAGTGGAAAGTATGAAGAGACTTCCCTCCTCGTTTGGTTTATCAGAGGCTGACCTATCTTAGGGTTACTCTCGCGGCTTTTCGGCATGAAGGTTCCCAGATCATCGCAATCTACTTAACGGAAAGTTAATCCGGTCGTTCAACTGGAGCGAATCTGAGTGGTGCCTTTCCTGAGCCCCGGGGAATCATTCTTCCCACAAGTCCAGTAATCAAACACCGACAGGATAGCCTCCTGGTGGAGGGACCACACAACATACATTCACATACAATGTGTCTCACCATTTATACAAAATGATGACATGTGCGAAGAACTAATATCACAGATAGATAATTAGCAGTGCAGTAATTTAAGATGCATTCGTACACATTCATCATAAATGTAAATGCAACATTCACACACAAGCATACAACAATTTTGAAAAGCTTGAAATGGCGGCTTAGGCCCTCTTACTGGAGTCCCCAGCAGAGTCGCCACCTATCGACGTCGGGATTTTTGAGTGTCCCTTTTCGTTAGTTGTTCTTTGGTGTTCTCATGTTAATGTGAGATTTGTTTGAAAAAGAAAGTGAAAAAGGTCCGACATGTGTAATGTCGACGATTTGACTTTAAGAGTCGCTAGTTAGTGTTTTTAACTTGTTGCACCAATGCAATCGAAAAGGTTTGCACATTGACCTAGTGTTTTGACACTGCTAGACGGGTCTATGAAACCGAGATTCATTTTGGGTCCGGGGGCTTAATTATGCAGAGGGAAGGTGTTAGACTCCCCCCCGACATCCGTGTTACCACGGTGACCGCCACTTTTCAAAGAAATTGTTATATGAATGTGTGTGTGTGTGTGGATCAATGTGCAATTATTTGAAAGTAGTGCGAGGCCTCGTTTGCACCTATATACACAAGGTTTGAATTTTATAGAAAAATTCAGTTTTAACCAAGATATATCAATGAAGTTTTATAAATGAGGTTTTTCAAACCCTGTGCTCAATAGGAATTGAGACCTTTTCATACTTCCATTTTATTATTAAATGTTCGACTTGTTTGCTTTTATTTTCGAGATGTGAAGCATTCTCGAGAAAATAATATATAGCATTGCCGAACTCCTCATGGGCATGACAGCCATCCAAGGAAATTCAGACACTATAAAATAATATACAGGCTGCTTACAGCTGAAAGATGTCCATCATGGGAACCGAATCTAGATTCAGTAAATTGAACCTGTGATCACATGATTCCTAGGCTCACATGATACTGCAATTTTTATGGAAAGCAATAAGCAGTTATATATATAAAAGCTGTAAATATATATATAAAGACATGATCAACCACCACGAAGCAAACTCCAGGTGGGACGAAATGTAAATAAAACTGTAAAAGCGAGCAACTGCCACGAAGTAAACTCTAGGCCGTACAGGAATGTAAATATATATATATATATATATATATGTACAAATATATATATATATATAAGCAATAAATGCACTGGATGTGAATCCATTCTCATCGGATATGTCCGAAAAACAATTATATATATATATATATATATATATATATATATATATATATATATATATATAAAAAGCAATTAAACGCTCCGGACCAAAAGTCAGGCTCAATCGAGGCATAACTTTCGATAATGTTAGTCCATATATGAAATATATACATATATATAAGTATATATATATAGGCGAAATGAAAACCATGGACCAGAAATCCGGCAAACACACTCACACGACTCTCAACGTGTACAACGGTGTGTCTTAATATGAGAAAGAAGGCTTTATAAAATATGAGAAGGCTTACGGTGTAATTTGCCAAAGTAGAATTCTATTGACTTTAAATGGATAAACACTCGGCTCACTTGAGATAAAAGATAGCTATATGTGAGCTAACTAGTGTTTAGAAGTGAGAAAACACTCAAAAGATGTGCATGTAGAGTAAAATGGACAGGGCTTCCTCGCCTTTTTCCCTCCCTCTCCTTCTCAAATGGCTGACCCCAAGGCTTGTATATATATAGAGCGGATGGCAGCGGTACACTGCGACAATATGATTATACTCTACAAATGGTGGTGGTGCATCCGAGCCTCATGGTCCCGTCGTCTTGTAAAATGCGTGTGATAGTCGTGCACTATAATGTCCGCTCGAACTTGCAGAACTTCAATCCGAGGATCCGAACGAGGTATACCTGTCCTTCTTCGGACCGCTTGTGTCGAGAGTTACGCAAATGACATGGATTAGAGGTTGTACGAAGTCAGGAAGAGGGGTCTATGACCATGGTCTTCAAGCTTCAAATTCTATCCAAAGTACTGCCACGCGTAATAGTCACTCGGGATTGTCAATCCTCGACTCTTGTGGGACATTATTGGATGCATGTATGTATGAAGTGTTGAGACGACGTGCCATTGTCGAACGAACAAGATGACGTTTGACTCCTCACTGGGGTTATCGCCGGTTTAAGCGAAAAGTAGACGTTGCTCATGGTTATAGCTGAGATTGGAAACTTGTTGATATGTCGTGATATCATCTTGTTGATATGGTAAGATGACGTTGTGACTCCTCACCGGGGTTATCACCGGTTTCAGCGGAAAGGAGACGTTGCTCAAGGTTACATCTGAGATTGGACTACTGCTTGTATGTCTAACTGTCATCTATGGACGTTCCTGTCTGCCTGTTGTTATCTCTGGGTCTAAGGTGTGTGTGCCTCGACAGGATGTCTGAGGTTGAAGCTGATTGCATATGTTTGAAACAAACATTTCCGGAACTGCAATGGCATCTCTTGGGGCTATCACCAAGGATGGGGCTGCTACTCCCAGTGTTTCTCTGGGACTGGAACTGAGCATCGCGGTGTTATCGCCCAGACAGAACTATCCTCTCCGGTGTTGTTGCTGGTCTTTTGATCTGTATATCTCGGGGTTATCTTCGAGATTGGAAACGACATTCCCGGTGTGTGTTTCGGATTTGAGATGATGTTCCAGGTTTGTGTTCTGGGTTGTAACTGAACTTCCGGTAGTATCCGAAATGGATGTAAGTTGTCTTTCAGGGTTATCTCCAAAAGACAAATCTACCCTCCTGCAATGTTAGTAATAGGAGTGCAAAAAATTTCGAGTGTCTAAAGAGTTAATACGGTATTTGTAACGACCATGAATTTTAAACTCCTTAATAATTAAATATGTGATTTAATTTTTAATGAGTTAGTTTTGTGAACCTTATGTGGCTATTTGAATCTATGAAATGATTAAAGGGAGTCACTAATAGTTATTTAAATTAGTGGACTAACCCTAAGAGTTTGATATCAAAGAATTGATAGGATTCTTAATGATTAAATATTTAATTTATTTGAATATAGTGGCGAGATTTGAACATATTGATTCATTTCAATTATGGTTATATCACCATTGTAGAAGTTAAATTATCTCATATAAAACTTATGTAGTGATAGAATTTTGAACTGGCTTGAAGCTAACCCATTTTAGCCTTTGCCGGGGCCGTGGCAATTGCGCCCTCAAAGATACAAAATGAAGCCTCAAGCTAACCAGTGTCCAATCTGAGAAAATTTAGTTATACTATAGAAAATTAAATGGAACACTTTGTTATAGTGTGACATTAATAAATCATATGGATAAAAGATACATCATGTTAATATAATGTATCAAGTAGTACAAGAAATTCCATGTGATCTTTAATACAAAAATAATGAAAATAGCTGTATAATTTAGAAACTGGGAAAGGGATTAGATGTTTAAATAAACATTGATATTAAATAATGGTATTTATGTGTTTATGTGTGTAGTAAATTATAATTATGGAGAAACCCAGACAATAATAATTAACTGCGTTATTTTATTGTGTGTATTTAATGTACATGGATTATATGATGTGAGTACATAAATAATCCCCAAATTTCCTTTGTGTAGTAGAATTAAAACATTTATATTACATGATGTGAATTATAGTGTCCAAACCAAGCCTTAAATAACTTGTTGCTGAGAATTTCTTTCTTGTCCCAAAATGAGTGTCACATTAGTACATGAACAGTGGACAAAAGCTAGTTTACGTAACTTTCATATGGCTAAAACTTAGGCAATGATTTCAAGGCTAATAGCCTGGTGGGGAGTTGTTGAACCACTCCTTAGCAACTAATGTGTTCTTCCTTTGAACCATGAGCTCCAACATTAGGATAATGTGATTGTCCAGTTCATAGTTCCCTTATAAATACAAGCTTAAATTTTAGATTTTGTGTTGCTGAGAAGTTGTTGATAGCCTAATTAGAGAGTTTTAAGTCACTAAAGCATTGTAGAAACATACTCAGAGGGTAGGAGGTTCAAACCAAGCTCAAGATGTATAAAATCTTAACTTGGGTTCTTGAAATGGGTTTTGTCAAATGATAGAAATTACTTGAAACTTTTTTTAATCAAAGTGATTTGGCATGTTATAATGTGTTTAGGAAGTAGTCTTGCATATATGAACTCTTAAATGATGGTATTAAGCATGTTTAAATCAATTTGAAGTTTTGATGTTTGAGGCTCAGAGAAAGCGAGCGGTTTTACTGCTTTTAGTGCAAGCATGGCGTGTATTGCGCCTATTGTGTATTAGGTGCGGTATGACTCACCCATACCTCGAGAACCCGAGTTGTTGGTTTACATTTTGTGATATGTGTTACTAACTTGATGTTATGGCTTAGATACATAATTATAGAGGAGCATAACATGATATGTAATGCTTTCATATATGGTATGAAGTAATCAACTTGGATTAGTAAGGAAGTTGTAGAAAAACTTAAGAGTTTTCAAAACTAACTTTTTGGAAAACTTGTTCACGAGTCTTGAACTTATCAGACCACCTACATGTCTAATGTGGAACCTAAATGAGCATGATATATGATTCATAGCTGTTATATCCATGACCAACTTTATAAGCTTTGTGCTAGAACTTAGTTTGAAAAAGAAAAGCTTAAGTACAATAAGGCTAATGAACATGCACGCTAAGAGATTTAGATTCTGATCTTGAAAGGAAGTTGTTAGTTCCCAGTAGGCACAATAGATCTAGAAGGGGGGGGGGGGGAGGTTGAATAGATCCTTTTTTAAATTCAAATCCTTTTCTGATTTATTTTGTATTGCTAATAATTTAGCATATTACAAACATAAGAATCTTTTCAAGCACAACGGAATAAGTAAAAGATCCCCTTCATTGTTATATTCATAATCATACATACATTGTTCTTAGAGTTAGTTTAGTAATAAGCAGTTAAGTCATACATAGTAGTTATAACAGTTAATGTACATAATGTAAATGACATAAAGTAAAAGATGCAAGGGATTTTAAGTGGTTTCGAGACTCAAGCTCCTAATCCACTCTTCTGCTTTCAACTAGCAGGATTTCCACTAAGGAAGGGCAGCACCTTGAATCACTAAGATTCCTTCAAGGGCATCAGCCTTGGGACTTTAGTTCACTAAGAACTCTTCAAGGACAATAGCCTTGGAACTTCTCTAGTTCCCTAGGAACTCTTCAAGCCCAGCAGGCTTGGAACTTCATTTAGTCCCTCCAGACAAGGACCTCTAAGGCCCTGGCTTCTTGTTATTATAGTTGTTGATGCTGAGCTGCTAAGATGTTATTAAGATCTGAATATCTTTTGTACTTAGCAGCTTGGTGTGGTCCTCTTTACATTCTTCTTTGAGTCTGGACCACATCTTCTTTGGTGCAACTGATCTTTACTCTTTTTTGCTCATCTTCATCTGATGTTAGCCGTGCACCATCACCATTTGGATTTGCTAAGTCCTTGTGCTTTTGGTAGACTTCGTCTGGCGCTTAGCAATCCCTGAACCCTTCTTGAATGTTTTGCAGACATGGTTATGCACTTGTTTAGTTTCAGCTTTAGGTTCATGGTGATTCGTAGAGTGGCTCTCCTAATCTTCTTTGTACTCTGCCACTTTTCTGAATGCTATCTCCTTGGCCTTCTCGGCTCTCAGCTTGGCTGCCATCTTTAGTGGCATTCTCATCTTTGTTGAAGCTCTAATCTGTTTAAGTCCTTCTTCAAAGCAGTTTCACTTCCACCTTGGTAGTCTCACTGTCACTAAGGCTTGTTCTGTTGGTCTTTGGTGGAACTCGTAGAGTCAACAATAACATTCAACAACTCAATGATTCTGCAACATGGCAATCATCGGCAACTATTGATCTTTGAAGCTCTGTTAATTTATACTACTTCCCAATCTTCCCATTAGAAGGTATCCGTTGAAAGCTATTCAAATTGCTTCACAGATCTCGAGTTATTTGGTGCAGACTGCAGATGTGACATGACATCTTTTTTTGACTTCTTGACACTGCAGTCTACTGTTTCACCTACCCCGTCAGATATGTTACTTTGATGTCTCGGGCAGGTCGACGACTTTATTTCCTCTTTCTGATTTCTTGATCAGAGGTTGTCCTTGCATCGATGCTCTCAATAAGCTTTTGTCCGAATGCCAACCTTCAGATTGAACCGTTGCTAATGCTTCAATCCTCAGTTGTTCAAACTCAACGATTCTGATGCACTTCTTGTCGGACCTGATCGTAGTGTCTTATTGACTGATGCTTATTGACATGTAGAGTCAGCACTACGATCTTGAAGAGTGTTCACTTGATCTTTAGTGAAGAACAACTCTTCCTTCTTTCATGCAGTGCTTCAATGCTTCTATTTGCCTCGAATGCTCTCAGATACTGATGGCTTGATTCCTTGCTCTGGCCCCTTCTGAATAACAAGACACTTCAAATTTGAGGCGTGTCCAGCTCACTTTCTCCTTGTGCTCTCCCGTTCACTTATCATCAATGGACTGACCCAATGCTTAATCACTTTAGCCTTGTTCTTCATAGGCTGACCAGTATCTTTGTGTATACTCCATCAGTTACTTCTTCATTTGGCAAACACTGCGATCCTGGTTACTTCCAAGATTGTTGTTATCTTTCCACTTGAAAGCTACTACATATGCTAACTTTCCTTACTCAGCTACTGAAGTCTTCTTGTGATCATCTTGTGGAAGGCTTCATCTGGAATAGCTTCACAACTCAATCTGGATGCTGATTGGGTTGATGCTTAGATCTTCTATAAGCTTGCATGCCATTTGTTGAGTGCTCTCTAGCTTCCTTTAGGTGAGATGTATCTTTGCAGTACCGACTAGAGGCTTCATTTCTTTGGATATCCCGGGAGTGATCAATTGTTGAGAATCGTGTTTGCTCTACAATTCTACCTTGGCTTTGTAAGCACATCTGTTGAGGTCTTAGCTCTGCACTCTACGATTCAGCTTCGGCTGTGCAAACACTACGACTCCAAGATCAGATCTTGACACTACGATTTCTGTCATTGTGCGTGTTGTCTTCATCTGATCTTGCTCGACTACGATCTCTGCTTTTGATACAATCAGTAGACTCTACGACTCTTAGTGTAGTCTACGATTCTTGACTTAGCTTCGGCAGATGCTCGGTCGGCTCGTAGCCAGGCTGTCTCTATGATTCTGAACATGAATTCCTCAGCAAATTACGGCTCCAAGGAAGTGCTACTCGACACACTATGATCCTTCCTCGTCTCTCCTGGCAGTCTACGAACTCCGAGATCTACTATCTTGCAGACTACGATTCTGCCTTGATAGCTCTCGAGTTTTCCTTGACTCTCCTGGCAGACAACCTAACATGCTTGATCTTTCTATGTTTATAGTCCTTGTACATCATTTCTTTTTAAGGACTTTATAAAGCTGTTTTGCTTATATAGGATCAACCTAACATATTTTATCAATTCATTCTAAGTCCTTGTACATATGTTTCTATAATCTATCAGAGGACTTTACATCTTTTCTTAATGCAAGCATACTTGCATATTCATTTATATATATCATAATCAAATCATATATGAATAGGAATATCATTAACATGTTTATTCCTTACAGAGGATAACATGACTTAACTCCTTATGATAAGAATTTTGAAGTTGTCTTATATGTGCTATCTTTCATCATTCGTGCTAAAATAATTTTAAAGATAACCTTGAACGTGTTTTCAAACTTAAGTTGCATATTATATGAGTACTTAGATACCAAAGGGTTGAGGTGTCATGCTATGGCTATAATATCCGTAGACATAATACATATGTATTGAGCACGATGGTTACAAGATTTTTATGTTTTAATGACATATAAATTGCAAGTCAAACTTGTGGTAATGAACTCAAGAATGATCATGTGTTATATGTGAAACTCTAGCATATATGTATGTTAAAGTATACGTTATTGGTATAATTAAGAGTTTGACTGAAAGTAGGACGCAAAGTTCAAACCTGGTCTAGCCGGGAGACAGTAGCGACTTCTACGCCATCCCTAAGCTTTAGACCGGTAGCATTCTTGTATCCCTGCAGATCTTCTGAGATTACATTTTTTTGGTTTGAAGTTTCAAGGCATGCTTATATGATTTCTTTACCTTGTAATATATGACCAATATGCCATATAATGTGTTGAGAAGAATGTTATGTGATGACTTGATTCTTTTAAGTGTAGACTCATACTAGTTTACACATACTAATTGAAAGACCAACTTGTTAATGTTAGGTCAATTCAACGCAAGTTAGTTAAAGCTAGTATTATATTGTAGCTGAGAAAACAAGCAAGTTTTCCTAAACTTACTCCAATTATTATTGAGAAAGTTTTCTTTGAACTTCACTCTTTGATTGTGCAAGTTTTCTAACTTTACTCAAATTTATATTGAGCAAGTATCAGAACACTATTTTATTGTGTTGCAATGTTCCTAACTTACACAACTTTGTTTGTTGTGAAAGTTTCTTATCCTTCTCATATTGTATTGAGTAGGTTATTGTTGAATTGAAAGTTATTCATTTAAGCTTGAATCTTATTTCCAAGCATGCTATTAAGTGGTTTAATTACCTTACAATTATTTCACATCGATATTATTGATATTCGCACTTAGTACACTTAAGTTAAATACAGGTCTTGGACTTATACATTATTTAAAGTTCAAATAATTCTTGAATCTGTGTGAGATGATAGAGTCGAACCTTTGTTACGGTCGGACAAAGCGTATGAAGTTTTATAAAAGCTATCCAAACCTATTGAGGGTGAGGATTCTTAGACTGAAAGAACACCCCTTTCTGTGATAGGGGAGTACCAGGTATCTGATATAAGATACAAAGAGCAGATTTAAATGTTATTCATATACATAGTATGCGTGAAATTTGATCCCCTCAAGTACTTGATACATAGATAAGAAGCAAATGGTCAATTATCTATTGATTTCATTGGAGTGTTATAGTTCAAAGTCTACTTGACTAGCTGTTATTCTAAAAGAAATCATTACCTTTGCTTATAATATTCATATTTTTGAATCCATTGCCAGATATTTTTCCATTCATCATGATATATCCTTATTGTTGTATTTAAACTTGTTGAGCAAACTTGTTGCGCATCCTTGCTATATCATGAACTATATTGCAGCTAAGCCCGAGACCTTGGGGAAGGACAAGGGTAAAGAAAAGATGTAGAGTAGTGGCAAGGAGAAGACCTTACCTTATGCCTAGTTTAAATTACTATTGTGTAATATGAACCCTAATATTTATTTTAGGGTATGTTTGTAAGTTGATATTAAGGTTATCGTATCTTAGTACTAGTCACACCTTTTGAATGAACAACGTATGTTTATTATATTCCGTATTTTAGTTATCATATGTTGTTTAGAGGTGGATGTTTGTAGTTTATCGTGATGAACGAACCGAGGTCAGAGGACCCGGATTCGGGGGTGTCACAGGTTGGTATCAAAGCTGTAGGTTATAAACGTTAGGAATGTGAAACCTAGGTTATAACCTTAGTAGAAAACTCTAGTAGAGTATGTTAGGATGGGTTGAGGAAATTCATCGAGTTTTATTGTGATACTGAAGTTGTTTATTTAAATCAAAAATGATTGATAGACATCTTAAACTTCTTAATGCTAACATGAATAGCATATCACATAAAGCCTAATAATTTTCTTCCTTTCCTCAGATCATGCTGCCTAGGAGAATTCCACGGAATCAGAGGGAGGAAGGATCCGTTAACAATGGTGGAGGGGCAAATGTTGATCCAATGCAGAACTTTGTTAGCCTGTTAACTGAGGCAATGCAAAATAGACCCCCACCAGGATAACACTTGGCTAGCTTTAAGGACTTTAAATTGGTAGGAGCATCGGAGTTCCGAGGAACCCTGGACCCAATTAAAGCCCAGACATGGATAGAAGAGATAGAGAAGGTGTTTGAGGCCGCACGCATGGCCGAAGCACAAAAGACAAGTTTTGCCACTTTCATGATGAAGGGCGAAGCTAACTATTGGTGGAAAGCCAATAGGGGCCGAGCAGACGAAGGAGTTATTCCTTGGGAGAGATTTAAGGAGCTATTCCTTGAGAATTACTTCTCGGAGAATACGCAACAGGATATGGAAGTTAAGTTTCTGGAACTGAAACAAGGTAGTATGTCTGTTGCAGAGTACGTGATGAAATTTAATGAGTTGGCCCGATTTGCTTCACATCAGGTTGACACGGAGGCCAGGAAGGCAAGAAGGTTCAAATTAGGACTGAAACCATGGGTGCAGAAAGCAGTGGTTGTGTTGAAGATTAAGACTTACTTTGATCTATTGGAAAGGGCTATCATTGCTAAAGGAGGCAATGAAGCCATCGCTCGATTCAAACAAGAAAAGAAGACAGGTCAGGAAGGACAGAAAGGGGGAAACAATAGAGGCAACAACCCCAATAAGCGTAAATGGACAGAGAGCCAATCCTCTAGAGGTAATAAGTTCGGGGGAGAGGCCAAGAAAAGTATGAAGTGCAACAACTGTGGGAGGAGTCACTCGGGGGAGTGTATGAAGGGAAAGATTGTTTGTTATCATTGCGGATAACCGGGGCATATGGCTCCTCAGTGTCCGAATAAGCGAAAGGGAGGATGTTTCTCGTGTGGAGCCACTGACCATCAAATTAAGGACTTCCCGAAGAAAAAGGGCGATGCAGCTAGCGGCAACCGCAACAACAACAACAATGGACTGAACATTGGAGGGTCAGCCAGTCAAGCCAATAGACCAACGACACGAAAGTTCAACATGACCGTACAGGATGCGGTGGAGTCTAAGGACGTGGTGTCAGGTATCATTCCGATCAATGATAAAGATGCATACGTGTTATTTGATTCGGGTGCTACCTGCTCTTTTGTTTCCGAAGAATTTGGTAAATGGTTAGAATTACCCCGTGAGAGATTAGAACACCCTATGAATGTCGAAGTAGCCAATAAGGAAATTATTCCTGTAGAATACATTCATAGGAATTGTTATACCTAATTGCGAGAATTTAAGCTCAAAGTGGATTTGATACCCATTCGTTTGGGGGAGTTCGATGTAATCCTTGGAATGGATTGGTTATCGATTCATGGAGCAGTTATAGACTGTAAGAAGAAGTGTGTACACCTTAAGACTCTGAATAAGTTAAAGGTGGTATTTTATGGTAGTAAATCGCCGAGACAATCTCATTGTCTGACGATGGTGCAAGCGCAAAGATTGCTTAGGAAGGGTTGTATAGGTTATTTGGCTCATGTAGTTGATACTCGATGAGTCGAGGGTGAACTGAGTCGGATACCTATTGTAAGGGATTTCATTTATGTCTTCCCAAACGAGATTCTGGTATTGCCATCGGATAGAGAGATTGAGTTTGTCATTGATTTAGCACCAGGGACAACACCAGTATACAAAGCATCGTATCCTATGGAACAGATAATGATGAAATAACTGATGGCTCAATTACAAGAGTTGTTAGATAAGGGATACATTCGACCGAGCGTATCACCGTGGGGAGCACCAGTCTTATTCATAAAGAAGAAAGATGGGTCGTTAAGATTTGTATTGACTACCGAGAGTTGAACAAGGTCACCATTAAGAACAAGTACTCGTTGCCCAGGATAGACGATTTGTTTGATCAGTTGAAGGGGGCAAAGTATTTTTCAAAGATTAACTTGAGGACCAGTTATCACCAACTGAAAGTGAGGCCGGAGGATATTCCAAAGATAACATTTAGAACTCGGTATGGACATTTTGAGTTTCTGGTAATGTCATTTAGATTAACGAACTCGCCAGAAACATTTATGGATTTGATGAATAGAGTGTTCAAACAGTATTTGGATAAGTTTGTTGTCGTATTCATCAATGACATTCTACTATATTCAAAGATGGAAGAAGAACACGCCGAACATCTTCGGATAGTGTTGGAGACATTAAGGTGGGAGAAGCTGTATGCAAAATTCTCCAAGTGTGAGTTTTGGTTGCAGAGAGTGCAGTTTTTACAGCATGTTATCGACAATAATGGTGTTTCGATGGATCCAGCGAAGGTAGAAGTGATTATCAATTGGGAGCAGCTGAAAACGCCGACTGAAATCAGGAGTTTCTTAGGATTGGCGGGATACTATCGATGATTTATTCGAGATTTTTCGGAATTAGCATCACCGTTGACCAATATTACCAGAAAAACAGTTAAGTTTGTTTGGACGGAGAAGTGTAAAGAGAGTTTCCTAGAATTGAAGAAGAGGTTTAGTCAAGCACATGTGTTGGCTTTACCAGACAACACGAGAGGATTTGTAGTGTATAGTGATGCGTCACACAAGGGTCTTGGTTGTGTACTAATGCAACACGTCAGGGTCATTGCGTACGATTCACGTTAGCTAAAATATTATGAAAGGGGATATCCGACTCATGATCTGGAGTTAGCAACGGTAGTTTTTGCCTTGAAGATTTGGAGGCATTATTTGTATGGCGAGAAGTGTGAGATATATATGGACGACAAGAGTCTGAAGTATATCTTCACGCAGAAAGAGTTAAACATAAGGCAAAGTCGATGGCTAGAATTGATCAAGGATTATGTGTGAGATTCTATACCATCCAGGAAAAGAAAATGTAGTGGCAGATGCCTTGAGCAGAAAAGGTAGAGAGAAGTTATTGAAGTTGACCATTCAAGAAGAATTGGTAAAGGATTTTAAATGACTAAATTTGGAGATTAAGTATCCGATTGAGACTAATGACCAATTATTTATAGTGACAGCGAGTCCGACTTTATTGGATAAGGTTAAAGAAACACAAGAGAAGGACAAAGATTGAAATAACATCAAGAAACGATTGACTGAAGGTGATGAATTGAAATTTAAGATTGATAGCACTGGACTGCTATGATTTGAAGGATGAATTTGGGTACCGCTAGTACCAGAACTGAGTGAAGAGATTTTGCAAGAAGCACATAGTACGAGATATTTGATACACCCCGAAAGCACGAAGATGTACGAAGATTTGCGTCACCGCTTCTGGTGCCCAAACATGAAGAGAGAGGTTACGTAATGCGTAAGTAGATGTCTAACTTGTTAGAAAGTCAAGGCAAAACACCAACGACCAAGCGGGTTATTACAACTATTAGAGATTTCAGAATGGAATGGGAGAACATCACAATGGTCTTTATGGTGGGGCTTCTGGCAATGCAAAAAGGGCACATCATCATATGGGTGATTGTAGATCATCTTACTAAGTCATCTCACTTTTTGTCGATTAAGATTAATTATAGTTTAGACCAGTTAGCCAAATTGTATGTTAAGGAAATTATCTTGAGGCATGGGGTTCCGGTATCTATTGTATCTGATAGAGATCCGCGATTCACGTCAAACTTCTGGAAGAGTCTTCAGGAAAGAATGGGGACACAACTACGAATGAGTACCGCGTATCATCGGCAAACCAATGGATAGAGTGAGAGAACAATTCAAACACTTGAAGACATGCTCCGAGCTTGTGTGATGGACTTCAAGGGTAGTTGGGAGGATCACCTTCCATTAGTAGAGTTCGCGTATAACAATAGTTATCACGCCAGTATTGGAATGCCGCCGTACAAAGTACTGTATGGGAGGAAATGTACAATGCCCTTATGCTGGGACAAAGTTGGAGAACGTCAACTGGTGGGACCAGAGTTGGTACAATAGACGGTGGAGATCATTAGGGTGATAAGAGCAAGACTAGTAGCAGCTCAAAATCGCCAGAAGAAGTATTCAGATTTACATCACAAGAAGAGAGATTTTGAATTAGGAAGTTATGCTTTTCTGAAAGTATCTCCCTGGAAAGGGAAGATTCATTTTGGAAAGATGGGAAAGTTGAGCCCTAGGTTCATACGACCGTTCGAGATTCTGAGGTGAGTCAGTGAAGTGGCGTACGAGGTAGAGTTACCTCCTAAACTTGAGCACATTCACAACGTGTTTCATGTGTCAGTATTACGGCTATATAAACTGGACTACAAAGACGTTATCTCCTATGAACTAATTCAAGTCGAGAAAGACTTATCGTACAAGGAAGTTCCTGTCCAGATACTACATTGGAAGGAACAGAAGCTGAAGAATAAGATTATCCATTCCGTTAAGATTCTCTGGAGGAATCACGTAGTAGAAGAAGCTATGTTGGAGCTAGAAGAGAAAATGAGAGCGAATTCATTGGCGTCGCAACCCACATCAAAACGAAAAAGGGGAGTAAGTTCAAGACCCACACAACCAACACGAACCTTTGATCGCCGTAAATTTGTAAGAGTCACCGCCGCCGACCGATATGTCTATATAATGATGAAAGCTCTTACACTGGAGCGGGGGTTGGCACCGGATCCTATTGACAGTGAAATGATGCAACAAATTTATCAGAAAGGGTGGAACAAGTTCACTAAGGAATTTGAGCCAGCTGTTGTCAATGTAGTCAATGAGTTTTACGTGAATGCCGAGGACAAAGCCCCCTTCAATGCTTATGTGCGGGGTCAATTAGTCCCGTTCAGTGCTGATGCCATCAACACCTATTATCAGTTACGAGTACCTCGACAGTGCCAATACGTCCACCTACGTGATTTCGATCCGGACTATGAGGCTATACTCAAAGAAATGACTAAGGTGGGAACAACATGGATCAAAGGTCAGAAAGGAGGCACGATTTTTCATAACAAGGATCTCAGTCGGTATGGTAAAATATGGTATGCCTTCTTATGTGCAAAATTGTATCCATCCCAACACACATCGGACGTGACAAAAGGAGAAGATACTACTTTTATACTCGATTGTGCAAGATTTCATCATTGATGTCGGGGCCATAATCTGTTTTTACATTCACCGATGCTTACGAGGAAACTTTTCAGGCGGCTTGCCACACCCATCAATCATATGTGGGTTGTTTCACCAAGTGGGTGTTAGATGGTCCGATTATGAACCAACTTAGATGCCGCTTCAGCTACTCGATTCTAGAATAATCGTGCGGTATTCGGTGTGGGCCGGAGGTGATTCCCATCCTCGAGGTCTAGTTTTTATTTTTCCATCAACTTCGAAGGACGAAGTTGACGCTGCTGACACCTCGGAGGATGAGGATGCGACTATGGGAGAGCATGGAGCGGAGGCAGAACCACAATCTGATGCCATATCTAACACTCAATTTCTTGTATTTCAACGTCAAATAGAGACGCACAACAAGTCAACACAACGGGAGAGCTGGCGACTCGCAACGAGATAAGATCACATGTTTGAAGCTGTGAATACATTTTTCGCATCTTTGAATGTGACACTCTAGATCTTCAATCCAACTGCCCAATTACCATATCAGCAACAGGCGCCACTGCCATGATTTCCATCGAGTGACTCTGAGGAAGAAGATCAACTACCACCACCCTGGCTTAACGTGCTTATAGGGAATTCCTCATAATTTTTATTGAGTTATCCACACAATGAAGGCATTATAACTCTTAAGTTTTGGGAATTTAATTACATGTTTGCATGCATAATGTCATTAGTTAGGCTTGCATTTATCACTACACTTTAGTTTTGCATATTAATTTAGGATTTGTGATATTGCATTCACGTAATCATATAATTTCATAATAGCTTAGGTGCATATATAGTTTAATTATTGTTGTTTCTGCATTGTGCTATGTTAAGTATATATATATATATATATATATATATATATACCCCTTATCTTACTCACCAGTGCTCACCCACCTTTAGCGACGGACCCGGCGACGGTTCGGTCATACAACCGTCGTCTATACTTTTAGGTCTATCTGCGACCAACAATATCAGCGACCGCCTTATCCGGTCACTGATAACAGTAATAGCGACCGCTATCTGCGACCGCTGTGGATTCTAGTCGCTAACTAATTTCAGCGACCGTATGCGGTCGCTGATAGGTCGCTGGTATAAATTTCCCCCCAAAAAATTGGTGTGAAACCCTGGCGTGTTTTCTTTTGCGACTAATCTCTATTAGCGACCGCCTGGCGGTCGCTAACACGTCCACGTCATTAAAAAATGCGGCGACCAGCAGATCGTGATTCTCTTAAACATTCTGATTTCAAGCATTGATTAAGCTCGATTTAGGAAGAAAAAGAAAGAGGGCGACAGAGAAGAGGGAGAAGAGGGAGAAGGGGGAGAAGAGAAAAGGAAGGCTGGTTGGTTCTGTCTATGTTCATTCTTCTTCAAATTAGAGACTAATTTTAGAGGTAAGACCTACTTTTTAAGTTCTTCTTCTTTAATTTTTTTGGTTGTTTGTTATGTTTGTTCGTTCTTCTCCAAATCAGTATGTTTGATACGAATTTGTGTTTTAAGGGTTAATTTATTGCAAAGAGTTGAATGAATGAATATGGCTAGCATGCTTAAATCAGTATGTTATTGTTTCCTACGAATTTGTTCGATTTATTGAAGAAAATTTGCAAACCGGGTCTGATAATAATGGAGGCAAATTTTTTTTTTTGGGTGTGTGATAAATGTTGGAAGAAATTGCTTGAGTTTAGTCTGTTGCTTGAGTTTAATCTGTTGAAATTGTTGGAAGATGAGGGGGCTGTTAATTTTCCTCCATTTCTCTTACTTTTTTGGTTGTCAAGTATACTTGGATTTTGGGCAGGTTGGGAAGAATGCATTCTTGTAACAAACTGGGCCTTGCACAGAAATCAAATGAACATAAAACTAATGCCCATATTTATCGTTCTAAAAAAAAGAAAAAAAGAGCCCATATTTATACACACAAAATTGTCTGAAAGTTGTTGGAAACTAGGACACTTATATTTGTAAGCTAGATTTCATTTTCTTTTTTCATGTTTTATTACAACTTCTTGGAGGTCTTATCTCTAAGCACAATAAGGATTCTTGACTTTAGACTTCTTGAAAGTTCAATCCAACACAAGACAGATGATAGGACCTATATCTACAGATTGAACATGACCTTAATAGCAGTACCACCATGAGCACTAGTTTCAAAGGCTTCTTCGACCTCTTTCTAGGAAAATCCAAATCTATGGGTTATTAGAGGCTTCACGTCAATCTTACCACTTGTGAGAAACTTAAGGCACAGAGGCCATGTGTTCTTGTAGCGAAAGATGCCTACCACATTGACCTCCCTGAATTTATTTAGGCAATGTATAATCACTATCAAGAATACTTCAAAAACAAAAAAGAAATAAGGAACTAGCAATTGATTAACATCAATTAACACATCAAACATCGATTATAGGTAACTAAAAACTAATAATTGCTATAACATGAGTTCAAATACATAAAACTTAAATAGGTACTTTAAGTTTGCCACTTCAAATTGGGGAAATATATATTTTGTGATTTTGTCTTCATTCCAGATTTATATGGTTATGTCTGATTCTGGGAAATATATATTTTGGTATTTTGTATATTTCTCTTGGTTTGTGTCTTGGGTGCTTAGAAATGACCATATATGCATGCCGTCGTGCATGTGGTTAGTCCATATTGTAGGGGAGACTATGGCAAAAAAAATTTATTTGTCGGGTAGTTGTGAACGTTTATAATATTAACGAGCTCTTTATGTTGTGGGAGATTAACGAGCTCTTTAAAGTACTTGTATGCTCAAGTCATATGGTTACAAGTATGCTCAACTCATATGCTTACAAGTATGCTCAAATGTTAATCATATGCATGCTTACAAGTATGCTCAAGTCACATGCTTACAAGTATGCTCAAGTCATATGCTTACAAGTATGCTAAAGTCATATGATTAATAAGCTCATGTTGTCTGTAGTAGGTACCTTGGTATCATGGACCTCTATTCAGATCGTAGTTGGATGAGACGACGAAAGTCAAGTGCCCAGATAGGTGCTACATCAGAATTTAGAGCTGGTTGCCAAGTATTTCTAGATTATGCGTATAGTCACCCGGAATGTCTTAATGGTCAAAACAAGATAAGATGTCCTTGTTTGAAGTGTAAGAATGTAAATTATATGGACAAAGATATGGTAAACTATCATTTACTTGTTTCTGGGTTCATAAACAATTACGAAGAATGTTGGTGGGCACATGGGCAGAGAAGAGATAGTGACAACGCACAAGTACACAATCCAGACAGCAATACCCATCGTATGAATGACATGGTTCATGATATTGCAGGGCCGGATTTTGATTGGGAAAAAGGCAGAGAGCAACCTATGAATTCTGATGACAAAGTATTCTTTAAGTTGTTAGACGAGGGTAGCGAACCGTTGTGACATGGTTGCACGAAGCACACTACATTGTCTGCAGTGGCGACATTATTTAACATCAAGGCTGATCACAACATGAGCCATGAGTTTTTTGAGTCACTCTTGAGGGTCATTAAGAGTATGTTGCCTGTCAGTTAAAAATTGCCCGATAACTACTACTATTGTAAAAAAATGGTAAAGAAGTTGGGTCTTGGATATCAAAAAATTGATGCATGTCCGAACGATTGCATATTATTTTATAAGGAAAATGAACAGAAGACAAAGTGCACGTTTTGCAGTCATGATCGATTTAAGCCTAATAAAGAGGTGTGACTACAAAAAAGACGAATATACCTTTTAAGATTTTAAGGTATTTTCCAATTACATCTCAGCTCAAAAGATTGTATATGTCTTCAAGAACAGCTGAACATATGACTTGGCATGCGAAATCTCCAACCAAAGATGGAGAACTGAACCATCCCGTAGATGGGCAGTCTTGGAAAGATTTCAACTTAGCACATCCGGGGTTTGCATTGGAACCTAGAAATGTGAGGCTTGGATTGTCCACTGATGGTTTCAACCCGTTCGACCACTCAATTTGTTCCAGTACTCTTCTTTGCGGTGATTGTTACTCAAGTATAACTTGCCTCCTTGGATGTGTATGAAACAGCCGTACTTGTTTCTTTCACTCATGATTCCTGGTCCCAAGAGTCCTGGAAAGAACCTAGATGTTTACTTGAGACCTCTTATAGACGAGTTGAAGGTATTGTGGGAGGATGGAGTACAGACTTGGGATGTTTCCACGAAAACAAATTTCAACCTTAGGGCAGCGGTTATGTGGACCATAAGTGACTTTCCTGCTTATGGTATGTTATATGGATGGAGTACACAAGGGAAGTTGGCTTGTCCATATTGTATGGGTCATACAAAGTCTTTCAATCTATCAAATAGTCGAAAGCCATGCTGGTTTGATTGTCATCGTTGTTTCTTGCCAGTAGATCACCCGTTTCGAAGAAACAAAGAACACTTCAGGAAAGGGAAAGTAGATCATGTTATGCCAGCATCGCGACTGTCAGGGACAGAGATGCATGACCGTGTGATGAGATTGTCGGTCATCCCATTCGGTAAGATTGCCTCTAACATCATCGATGGGTTTGGCGTGTCTCATAATTGGGTTCGGAGAAGCATCTTTTGGGAACTGCCTTATTGGTCTACAAATTTGATTCCTCATAATCTAGACGTGATGCATATTGAGAAGAATGTGTTTGACAATCTGTTTAACACCGTGATGGGTGTTGCGAGCAAGAGGAAAGATAATAATAAGGCACGGTTGGACATGAAAGATATTTGTAAGCATCCTGGATTAGAACTTTATGAAACTACTAATGGTAAGATGGTCAAACCGTATGCAAGGTACACATTGTCCAAAAAGCAGGTTGAAGATGGGATGCTTTGATTGATCTTAGTCGTTTCTTCAGAAACATATGTTCAAAAATGTTAAATAAAAAGGACATGTCTATACTTGAGAAGAACATCATTGAGATCACGTGTAAGCTTGAAAAAAATATTCCCTCCTAGTTTATTCGACTCTATGGAGCATTTGCAAATCCATCTACCCTATGAATCTCGTGTTGGTGGCCCAGTTCAATATAGATGGATGTACCCTTTTGAGAGGGTCATGGGAAACCTTAAGAGGAAGGTGAAGAATAGAGCTTATGTCGAGGGGTCGATATGTGAGGCATACAGTTTTGATGAGATATCTACGTTTGTCTCAGACTATTTTCCTGACGAAGTCTTGACAAAGGCCAATAGAGTCCCAAGACATGATGATGGGGGCAATGTTGAACTAAATGGTCGGCTTTCTGTATTTGGTTTACCGGGTCGCGCGTATGGAAAAGGAAAGCGCATATTCCTTTCTGAGCAAGATTTATATGTTGTGCATACTTACATTCTTCTCAATTGTGAGGAGATTGATGAATTTGTGAGGTATACATGTAAAATTCATATGTATTAGACCTATATCTTAACTGCAGTCTCATATTAATATATGTTAATGTTTATAAAATTGTATAGAACATATGATGACGAGTTAAAAGCAAATCAGCCTGGCATCACTTATAAAGATATTCGAGTTAGTCGTGATAAAAAAATTGCTCTTTGGTTAAAGGACAAAGTAAGTTAAGTTAATTAAGAATGACATATATCGTATTAATTTATGAATGTATTTAATTCAATAGAATTTTTGTAGGCTCTTAATGAGGGAACGATTCCTCCAAATATACAAGTCCTAGCCATGGGTCTAGATAGGGACCAAGTCATTCGCAATGGTTTCAAAATAAATGGATGTGAATTTCATACAAAGACATATGCTCGCGGTAAAAGAACAACTAATACTGGAGTGTGTGTTTAAGGAGATTGTTACAATGAGCTTGGTCGTGCCTTTTATGGGGAGTTGGAGGAAATCGTAGAGTTGTCGTACAAGGGCACGTACGAGGGTCATATTAACTTGTTCAATTGTCGTTGGTTTGATTCAGAAAAAGGGATACGTGTTGACAGACATGGAATCATTGATATTGACCTCCACAGGTCAGCGTACTCCAACGAACCGTTTGTTTTACCAACACAAATAGTACAAGTATACTACACTGATAGTCCTGTTAGGAAAAGGGATAGACCGCCTAAAGATTGGCAAGTTGTAATTCATACTCCCGCGTGCAGTCGTGTCCAAGTAATAAACGAGGATTTCTACCAAGAGGAGATGCTTCATAGACCTCCTGTAATAAATATAGAGGACAACAATGATGTAATCCAGTTAGAGGGTGGAGATGAACCTAATGAATTGGATCCCGAGACAGTTATTGTGCCATATGACAGTGATACTGAGGAAGAGTTATTGACTAACACTGACACAGAATCTGAAGAAGAAGATGGTTATGAATCTCCGATACTTGTACAAAATGATTCTGACTCAGACAACGATTTTCATTAAAATGTATGTTTAGTTTTAATTGTATTATAATGAATTACATATAGGAATGTTCTCTATAGTACCTTTCATTTATAGTTGTCATAGTTAATTAATTTCTATATGATTTTCAAGTACCTTTCTCTATAGTACCTTTCATTTCTCTATTGTACCTTTCTCTATACGATTTTAATGTAGATATTCATTTATAGTTGTTGTAGTTAATTAATTTCCAGTCATGTTCATGTACATTTCATTAATTGTCATTATTGTCCTTTTCTATAAAATGTATGTTTAGTTTTAATTGTATTACATACAATTACATATCTGATATTCTCTATATCATTGACATGTTTATGTACCTTTCATTTATAACTCATACTAACATCCTAAATTTTTATTTATAGATGTCTTACGAACTCCGCAAGACGAAAGCCTTGAGTTGGGTCGATCCCTAATCATGTGTTAGAAGGCCAAAGCTATCTGGATGATCGCATTTTTATACAGATTCATCCTCCTCCAGAAAGCACGTAAGTTAAACATCGTGTATATATAAGGGTTTAATATTTCCATTGTTATAAATATAGTAGTGATTTAAATGTAAGGGTTTTAATGTAAATTATTGTATATTGTAGTGATTTTCAAGATAGTAAAATTGTGAAGTGCATTTCACAATTATGCTTACAGAACTGGCCTACATCAGTGATTACATGGGCGAGCACACCTCTCGCCCATAAGGATCTGATTTAAATTTGAAATTTCGGTATATTTTTTATCACTCTACTAGATAATACATAGTTAATCAAATAATATTGTTTAGTAATATAACAGTTTTAATATTATTATTGTTGTTTTATTTACAGAAACGGTATAGATGGGACGACCTTACGGTGCATCGATTATTCGACACTATTATTCGGCGAAGTCCGCCGTCCAAACTAAAGATAATTTGAACAAGGAACGACAAAAAGCCACCTGCAATCTTTGAGATTGACCATCTAGGACAGGGTGAGCAGTATATGCATGAGCATAGCCCTTGGTGGTGCGCACAACCCATATAGGTGCAGATGTGTGACCGATGGAGAGCGAGAGAGCTTTGGGTCAGCAGGCGCGCAAGCTGCCGCCTCGAACAGATCCTCAGGTGTATCAGGCGGTGAGAAGACAAAAGTCACGTATCGGGGAGGCAGTATATCACAACTGCATCACATTGCTGCCAGGGTACGTATGTTATGTTTACAATCATCTTTTATAGCTAAAATATCACATGTTTACATAATAATATGAGAAAATGAACTGTAGGAGTCTCAGTCTCAAGGTCAACCTATCAATTGGTTGGATGTGTATGTGGCCACCCGCGATGGTCTGCATGAGGCTGTTCAGATAGCGGTAATAAGTTCACTTTATCCTAATATGTTGTTTATAAATTGTGACGACCTTTTTTAGTATCTTTTTATTTATTTTTAACTATTTAATTGTTCATCTTCTAACAGGACACTTATAAGGGCTTAATGAACGAGCGCTATCCTGAAGACACCCCGCGTCCGTCGATTGATCAAGAATTATGGGATAGGGCGTTCATCATGAAGAAAAATTATGTTAAAGGACAAGGACAAAGACGGCGCCTGACCATCAGTGGCATAGGCAGCTCTGCCACCCAGTCTACACAGTCATTAGGTTATCTAGCCTATCATACTTTTGCTGACTGTGTGAGAGCGATCTGTCAGGATCGTGATCTTCTTCGTATACTGGGCGGGAATCTGCAGTCTTTGAGTCCTGATGAGTTAAGCGAGGCGCGTGGCGGCAATGTGATGGCGTGAGCGGGAGCAAGAGCGCGAGCAGCGGGGCGGCGGAGGCAAGCACAACAACAGGAGCATGTATATATATATCGTTTATTGTTTAGCTACATTGTCTTATATGTTTATAGTCTCTGAGTTACTGTCTTACATATATGTAACATATATGTTTTATTACTTTATTAATTACAGGATCCTAATTTGGATGATCCATGAAGAGCACCTAGACTTGGTTTTTTAGATTTTTAAAGCCTTCTACTCTTTTAGATTCATTCTTTGGACAATTGTATTGGTTTATATGGATGTTTACGATATCGATTGTATTGTGTTGGATGAATGTTTTTTATTGTATTGGATGAATGTTTATTCATAGATGATCAATGTATATTATATAGTAGTTATATCATGGATGGATGTTAATATGGATGCTTGTATATATATATTGCTGTGTTGGGATTGAAAGTAGGTACAAAGTAGGTTATTTTTGGGAAATCAATAAAACAGGCAAAATTTTAAAAAAAAAAATTCATCAGCGACCGCATGTGGTCGCTAACACTGTATCAGCGACCGCGTCACCTTCTTGGAATCTAACGACCGCTGCGGTCATTATTACTAGTCGCTGCCACGTGTGCCATGTCACGCCTGACAAATGACTCAGCATAAGTTAGAATAGCAACGGTATCGGTCGCTGATTGCAGTCGCTAATAATTCGGTCACTATTGTTGGTCGTTGATGTCCTTCCAGCGACCAGATTATATGCGACTAGTATCAGCGACCGTATGCGGTCGCTGATAAGCCTTTTTGTTGTAGTGGACATTAAGGTAGTGAAAGAACAGCGGCAAAAGTGCTTCAAGCAGGGTTTTATTGGCCTACAATATTTAAAGACGCCCGCCAATTTGTTAAAACATGTGATAGATGTCAAAGGGTAGGCAACATTTTGAAAAGGAATGAGATGCCACTACAAACAATTCTAGAAGTTGAGATTTTCGATGTATGGGGCATAGATTTCATGGGGCCATTCCCTTCATCACTTAATAATCATTATATTTTTCTTGTAGTGGATTACGTCTCCAAGTGGGTGGAAGCCGCAACACTCCCAACTAACGATGTCAAAGTGGTTCTCAAATTCTTGCAAAGAACATTTTTACGAGATTTGGCACGCCGAGAACTATTATAAGTGATAAAAGTAGTCACTTCTACAACAAATCATTTACAGCTCTATTGGCAAAGTATGTGGTCAACCATAAGGTAGCTACAACTTATCATCCCCAAACCAGTGGGCAAGACGAGGTTTCGAACAGGGAAGTAAAGAAAATCTTGGAAAATGTTGTAAATCTGAATCGAAAGGATTGGTCTCTCAGGTTGGATGATGCACTATGGGCCTACCGGACAACGTATAAAACACCGATTGGTATGTCACCATATCAACTACTATACGGAAAGGCTTGTCACTTACCTGTCGAGTTACAACACAAGGCTTACTGGGCGATTCAGAAACTTAATTTCGATCAAGCAGTTGTCGGGGAAAAGCAACTACTGCAATTAAACGAGCTTGAAAATTTTTGCCTTCAAGCGTACGAGAACTCTAAGCTATACAAGGAAAAGGTCAAGAGATGGCACGACCAAAAAATCATGCAAAGAACGTTTGAACCGGGGCAATCAGTACTACTTTTCAACTCACGGTTGAGGTTGTTCCCAGACAAGCTTAAGTCAAGGTGGTCGAGACCATTCATCATCAAAAGAGTTTTCTCACATGGCGCCGTTGAACTCAACAGTAGAAACCCATTGGAGACTTTCAAAGTTAACGGGCAACGGTTGAAGCATTTTTGGGGTGGCGAATCCAACACCGATGTCATCGCAATCACATTATCCGACGTACCATAAACAAAGAGTAGTCAGGCTGAACGACTTAAAATCAAGCACTAATTGGGAGAAAACCCAATCGTACTTTTATTTTTATCATATTTTCATTCATAACCATTAAATTTTAGTTTAGACTAATTAGGACATAATAAGTTCATTATGTAGCTATTATATTGTATTATTCATGATAACCTCTCAACCATGCTTGAAGTGTTCTACAAATCTACTAACATGTGTGTTTCATAGCTTGCAGATGTCAAAATGTTCATAAAATGGAGTAACATGGAAGAAAAGAAGAGCAAAAAGCTTAGTTTGCAGTGACCATGCCCGCTGGGGTGGGCCCCTAATGAACTATACCCCCCATCGGGGTGGGGGTCTCCCAGATAAGTTAACAGTATGCACGCCCATCGGGGCGGGCCTCTAAAGCTTGTTACCCCCCACCGGGGTGGGGGTCCTAGAACTGAAACGGTTGCTCGACAGTTATATGTGATACTCACCCTTATTTCTTCTTCCTTAAATAAATTTTCACATCCCTTCCATTACCCCCACTTCTCACCCATGATTCTGGCAACCTCCACTACTTCATCTCATCACATCACCAAATTACACCACACCACCATCCCTATATATTCACACCCTCACAACCAAATTTCCTCACAACCTGTCAGCTACATCTCACAAGGCTACGAATTAGGGCTTTCAGTGCAGCAAGTGTATAACAACTACAGCTGAGTGCTTTGTGTTCTATTTCCTCACTTCCTAGTACCATAATAGAGAAAATCTTCAAGTTTTGTGGAGGATAAACTTCTGTGCACACCAAGTGTTTGATAATTTGTGTGAACCAAGTTTGGGGAGAAATAGTTGGGTTACAGACCACTCAAATCAATGGCATCTCAACCCACATCAAAACGAAAAAGGGGAGAAAGTTCAAGACCCACACAACCAACATGAACCTTTCATCGCCGTAAATTTGTAAGAGTCACCGCCGCCGACCCATATGTTTATATAATGATGAAAGCTCTTACACCGGAGCGGGGGTTGGCACCGTATCCTATTGACAGTGAAATGATGCAACAAATTTATCAGAAAGGGTGGAACAAGTTCATTGAGGAACTTGAGCCAGCTGTTGTCAACGTAGTCAATGAGTTTTATGCGAATGCCAAGGACAAAGCCCCCTTCAATGCTTATGTGCGGGGTCAATTAGTCCCGTTTAGTGCTGATGCCATCAACACCTATTATCAGTTACGAGTACCTCAACAGTGCCAATACGCCCACCTACGTGATTTCGATCTAGACTATGAGGCTATACTCAAAGAAATGACTAAGCCGGGAACAACATGGATCAAAGGTCAGAAAGGAGGCACGGTTTTTCATAGCAAGGATCTTAGTCGGTATGGTAAAATATGGTATGCCTTCTTATGTACAAAATCGTATCCATCCCAACACACATCGGACGTGACCAAAGAGAAAATACTACTTTTATAAGCGATTGTACAAGATTTCATCATTGATGTCAGGGCCATAATCTATTTTTCCATTCACCGATGCTTACGAGGAAACTTTTCAGGCGGCTTACCACACCCATCAATCGTATGTGGGTTGTGTCACCAAGTGGGTGTTAGATGGTCCGATTATGAACCCACTTAGATGTCGCTTCAGCTACTCGATTCTAGAAGATCGTGCGGTATTCGGTGTGGGATGGGGGTGATTCCCGTCCTCGAGGTTTGGGTTTTATTTTTCCATCAGCTTCAGAGGACGAAGTTGACGCTGCAAACACCTCGGAGGATGAGGATGCGACTATGGGAGAGCAAGGAGCGGAGGTAGAACCACAATCTGATGCCATATCTAAAACTCAGTTTCTTACATTTCAACGTCAAATGGATACGCATAACAAGTCAACACAACGGGAGAGGTGGCGACTCGCAACGAGACAAGATCACATGTTTGAAGCTATGAATACATTTTTCGCATCTTTGAATGTGTCACTCTAGAGGTTCAATCCAACTGCCCAATTTCCATATCAGCAACCGGCACCACTGCCACGATTTCCATCAAGTGACTCCGAGGAAGAAGATCAACCACCACCACCCTGGCTTGACGTGCTTACAGGGAATTCCTCATAATTTTTATTGAGTTATCCACACAATGATGGCATTATAACTCTTAAGTTTGGGGAATTTAATTACATGTTTGCATGCATAATGTCATTAGTTAGGCTTGCACTTATCATTGCACTTTAGTTTTGCATATTAATTTAGGATTTGTGATATTGCATTCACATAATCATATAATTTCATAATAGCTTAGGTGCATACATAATTTAATTATTGTTGTTTCTGCATTGTGCTGTGTTAAGTATATATATATATATATACGGTCCGAATCAAGTGCATACCCCTTATCTTACTCACCAGTGCTCACCCCCCTTTAGCAACGGACCCGACTACGGTTCGGTCATACAACCGTATCTATACTTTTAGCGACGCTATATGTTGTACGTCGTTAAAAGTATAGACGACGATTGTACGACCGAACCCGTCTTCAGTCCGTCGCTAAAGGGGGTAAGTACAAGTGAGTAAGATAAGGGGTATGCACTTGATCCCTATATATATATATATATATATATATATATATATATATAAGTTAGTTAAATATTATGTTTGCATATGTCCAGTAGTGTTGTAGTTCATTTTATTTTTGGCCAATGGTAAGATTGAGATCAAGACGAAAAATACAGTATTGATTATTAGAACCTTGATGTAGTTTTGAATTATGACTCGGATCTTGTGCTTATTTGAAACTGGTATAAAAAGGGAAGCACACAATAACATATGTGTTGACTAATTAGTTTTAATTGATACATAAATAGTTTCTAGTGTAAATCATAGAATGACAAGAATAGGCAGTGAAAACGACGAATTAGACAAGAACCTAAGTTTGGGGGAAAAAGGTAGGGTATATAAGCTTCAGAAAAAAAAGAGAAGAGAAAATAATATCTAGTTGACTCTTGTGGTGAGTTGAGGAAAACATACTCCCCATAAACACGAGCGTGAGATGGAGCGTAAAACGCACTCACCAACAATCTCTCTAAAAAATATATGAAGAAAAGACGGGAAATAAGAGCAAAGAGCCCTCGTTATTGAAAAAAGAAAGAAAAGAAAGCATGAATACCCTATTTGATCCCCTAATCTTGGTAAATATATGATTTCAGTTGGAACTTGCCTATTTTTGAAATTTCTAAGTTATTCTGTATGATTCCTAATAAGAAATTGATTATGTGTTGAATTTGAATTAGAATCAGTTAGCATAGATGTTGCTCACACACGCACTATATTAGTAATGAGGGTCTAAGATTCGAGGATTGAGGAGAAACTATTGAGTGGTTTTGATATGAGGTGTTGAAATGTTTGCATGATTTTCCTGAGGTCGGTGGAATATTTTTGATTCTGTGATACTGTTGGATTCGTAATTATATAGTTAGATACATTACATCTCATTGCATTGCATTGCAAAGCATGTAGTTTGTTTTGTGCTCGAGGACTAGCACGGTTCAAGTTTGGGGGATTTTGATAAGTGGATTTTATATCCACGAATCGATGTCCATTTAAAGCTTAATCATTGTTAATTTCTTGTTTCCATGTTCGTTTTTACTCGTTTCATGTTATTTTATGTATAGGGTGGTTGGTGTGGCAAGTAGTAAAGAAAGGAACTCATTTGAAGCATTTATGGAAGTAAGCACGAAGTTTAGCAAAGTCAAGGAGTAGAACATACCCCACGGAAGTAAACCTAATTAAACCTAACACCCCCGTCAGCTGTTCCGGGGGTCTTCAAAGTTTGTTAACAGAAGAAGACATGCCGTGGAAGTAGACCTTTACATGCTTATACCCCTGCCAGGGCTGGGGGGTGTCGGTTCCAAACTCTCCTAGTTGGTTAAAAACTCTGCTGGAATGAGGATTTTGAGCATTTAGATGGCAACTGGATTCTAATTGACATGGGACTTTGACAAAAACTAGTGTGTTGGATAAATACTGAGTAACAAACATTGTAATCAAGATCATACAGACCAATAATCAGAGATTAAGTACAGAAATTCATAGTGAGCATTGGAGTGAAGAATTTGAAGAGCTTTCATATCGATTGCAGATTAAGGCTAACGTGAAGGGTGTTCTGCATTATTCTTCTTCTTAGTCTTATATTTGTAATTGAAAAGATGTTATCTTTAAATTATTCAGTATTTAATTCATTGATTATGAACTAAATTACTTTTTAGGCTTATGATGGATCCTTAAGTGAAACGATGGTTTTGTAACTTTGATTTTCAGTTTAATAGGTTATTATCCAGTTTATCTATATTAATTTGAGCTTGAATTTATGAATTGCCTGATCAACAATTCTTTGTGGACTTGTATGAATTCGAGAGAGGAGGTATGAGTCTAGACTTAGTTAATCATTTTTGGATAGTTTAATAAAATTAGGATTAATAGGAAATTTATAATTATGAGGTTAAATTCTTATTTAATTATCTATGTGGGAACGATACTCTACTTTCTAGTATATTACTTATTGACCATGTATGCTTACGTGTCGTGCGTAATTAGATTTTACCCAACATCAATATCAATATTAATTAAAAAAATAAAAAAAAATTATTCGTAAAATTTGGATTATTCGAAATCCCGGGTTATTACAATGGTCCTTGTGAAAATGAGCCAGACTCTGGTGGCTGAGATGTCCTGGCCTCTGAAGTAGGAGGCTGAGTAGGTGGCTCGTACCAGTCACCTCTGACTTGTGGGGCCGCCCTGTCCTATACACTGAAGCGTGAGATGATGTTATGGTCGATGACTGACATGGGCAGCAAAGCTGTCTCCTCTTGCCCTCACTGAATTCTCGCCCCCTTGCATAATGTGACGCCCCCAAATTCAGGTACTTGTAACCCGAATTCAGTGCTTCACGATACTATTTCTTTGAGTGGAATAATAATAATATTATCATAAATATCAAACTTAATTTACATATAAGAGTTGTCTAAATCCCAGGTACGCGACCTTCAAAACATTTCATTACATGATAGATAATAAAAATCATTATCTTATTTAAGTCTAGCTATTAAATAAGATAACACAAACTTATACTACCACCTTCCCTTTCCCTTTATTCTTGACAGAGCCCTCTAGCTGATCATACTTAACTAAAAACATTTAAATTAAGCAGGAATGAGTATTTTAGTGCCCAACAAGTAATAGTAAACAATAAACATTAGCTGAAAGGATTAAATGTTTTCTTTGGATAACACTTCTACAACGAAACAATAGTGGTGAAGTAAACTGAAGCAACACTAAACAACATAACAATTCTATTTCAAATTTTTGAAACTACGTACTGACTATAAATGAAGATCAGTTGACAGACTATGAATATTATTTTTCATTTTCGCTAAGGTTTAGCAGAACTTCATCCGCAAACCGTCATAACTTACGGGCAGGAGGGTGATCTGCCCAATGTGCCCTGTATTGATCAATTCTACATACAAGAACGATATTTTTGTTCAACACATCCGCCTTAGGCGCATAAAAGTTTCCCAAATTCGGGATGTTCATACTTAGTCGGGAATCCGAACCAAAATAATTCGGTTGGATACAATAAAGTTCTATCATGTTCAACGATATTTCTAAATTTGTGTCTAGCCAAGTCAAATAGCTTAGACGACATTTTAATTAAGGTATACATATTGGAAATCAACAAGTATGTATCAATATGTATAATAATTATCCAAGTGAGAACACGTGTATAACCATACTTAGAATTTAATGAACAGAATATATATATCTGAATCTTATAGTAATAATGTACTAATAAATAATGAACGAATAAAGTTCGAGAACTTGCATGAATATGAATGATTGGATACATAATTGATAACAATAGAGTGAATAATCTGGCACAACGATAATATAATTCTAAAACTTTCTTACTCATGTCCATTGCATAAAGTAAATGCAAGGGGTAAAGATACTTGCACAATAAAAGTAGGGTTCGAGGAACTTGCATATACATGTCCATTGCATAAAGTAAATGTAATGGTAAAGATACTTGCACAATAAGAGTGAAGTTCAAAGAAACTTGCTCAATAATAATTGGAATAAGTTTAGGGAACTTGCCTGGTCTGCTGCTTACAATATGCAACTTAGTTTTATCTTTTATACCGAAACCTATCATTAATAAGATCATTCTATCGATTAGAATAACATATCATAACACATAGTACTGCTATTTGCAGTCAGCACATAACCTAAGCACATTATCACATAGATTTAACAGTCATTGAATCACAAACAAACACTTATCAAGTTAAACTAT
This sequence comes from Panax ginseng, assembly GCA_020205605.1. Taxonomy (NCBI): domain Eukaryota; kingdom Viridiplantae; phylum Streptophyta; class Magnoliopsida; order Apiales; family Araliaceae; genus Panax; species Panax ginseng. Next base: position 46,182,835 of record CM035144.1, read on the forward strand.
CAAGGTATGGATCACACACGAAACATTTCTATTGTCTGTAAACAACTTTATCGGAATAATTATAGAGTCTAAAAAGCTGTGACACCCCAAATCCGGTACTTCATTCCCACGGATCCGGTGTTCACTTAATCAAACATTCATATCTAACTACCCAATCACAATAAAACTGGATAAATAAAACCTTTCCCATTAAAGGGTTACATAATAAAATCTCCCAGGTTATCTAACCTTTAAATACAATCATTCAAATGCGAAAATTAAATTAACTTCATTAAAACCAAGTCTAAGATCATCATAATAAAAGTCTAACATCTTAATCAAAGTAAAAATTACAAGTCTTCATCACTTGCACATTTTTCCCTTTCGTTTGCTAGTCGAAGGTTCATCTACCTTCTCCTCTTTAGCTGCAATGAGTTTATAAATATACAAGAGTGAGCAAAACAATTGCTCACTGGATATAATAGAGAATCAATAGGAGTATAACAATAATAACTGCCAATAATAGGCTCATTAACAATGAATAGTACTCTATCAACAATAATCAGAAACTGAAATCCCAAGATATGGAAAATATACATCACTGAGGGTCGTAAGACCACGAACTACGTCCACAGTTTCAATTAATCTTTCAACTCCAACTTTAACAGTCATAAGACTATAAGGACCTCGTATTTAGGGGATCACCCTCTACGTATGATGTATTGTGCACAAACATTTTAACGCTATGCGTAAGTTAACCCCTAATCATAACAATAGGGTTGTTCATCTCAGTATTTAGAGTACAAGTCTATACCAAATGAAGTTTGGTTTGGATAAGCTTTCAAGGTAATTTGGAATTCAACGAACATCAACTAATGATTAGTTGAATAAAACTAATAACTTATACTATAGAATAATCGTGATTGAATCAATCATAGAAAACTAAAGTCATGCTTTAGGAATAATCTAAGAGCATACAATTTGAATAACTATAACACCTTGCTTGAACAATACTAAGCCAAGGTTAATTAGAATTGAATACGAAGCATGCATAGCAAGTTGATCGATCAAAATGTTCAATATTAGAATATATAAATTTTGAATGCTAAATAACAAGTTAAATACAAGAATAACTTGCTCAAGAATAACTTTCATCATTGTATCATAATCGAATTGAAAACAGTAGTTTGATTAACAAGATAATAGATTAGAAAACTTGCTCAATATAAAAAGAAAGTTTAGAAAACTCGCTCAAAGAAAATTTAAGCGCTTGCACAATTATAAAAGTAGTTAGAGAACTTGCCTTGCTCGTAGGCTAAACCAAATCAATACGAATCATAATATCCTATAAACATATGTCATCATGACATAGTTAGCCATTACCATTTTACAACCATAACTAAGTACGGTCATCATTTAAAAATTGGATTTTTAATCACATAATCAAGTTATAATACAAGTTATTCCTTAATAACATAATTATTCATAGTATAGAAATACTAAAATCAACATTTTACAGTCCTACTATCATCACATAACTTTTCTTAAAATTTCGTGTACAAAAAAGTACACTTTATCGGACCATTCTGTTAACTTTCATGGCATGGCTACGATTTACTTCGTGGGTCGCATTACGTAAGCGTGAAGTACGGCGTTCTTGTACGAGAAACAAAACTACTAAAGCCCGCAGCTGCGGTACGCTAAGACTGGTCAAACTAAACTAACAATCGCTTGGTAGCACACTTACTGCTGTAAATCATAGATTTCGATTGACAACTTCTAACAATAAAGAGAAAAAGCTAATTTTGGCCTACAAGCTCGTTTCTAACAGACTAAATCACATAAAATTCATACAAAAACATCATGTAAACATAATTCAAGAATTCCTAACATGTTTCTACCCATACAACAACATAAACAACAAAATTAACACATCCAATTTCACTGTTTTTGGCTAAAAACTTACTTTTTGATATTTCAATAAAAATCAACACTGTAAATTTTGTTTTTCAACCAAAACCATAAATTTAAAGCATTTTATCAAAGTATATACATACTCTATCAAATTAAATGGTCAATTTAACAACTAAACAACTAATTAACCCTCAATTTCTACTTTAAGCTAAACAATATATATTCACAAAAACTCCCTGTAAAAAGGTTTTCTTCACAACTATATACATAACCATAATACATTGATTATAATCATATATATCATATGAAAATAACCTTACAACACTAGTTTATCACATGAACACACATAAAATCAACAATTATCTTATCACAAGAATTTTACAGAGAAATAGGAGAAAGCTAAAACTTTTAAAACTATAAGAAATAGGAGAATACCTTGAAGAAGATGATATGGCTATTCCTTTCTATTCTCCAATCTCTAGCCTTTCTTCCTCTCTTCTTTTCTTCTTCTCTTCTTCTTCCTCTAAGTTTTCTTTCTTCTCTCTAACCTCTCTCCTCTATTCTTACGTCTTAACAAATAATGTATATATAGGATATAATATATATTGATTATATAATATAAATATAAAACACATAACTGATGTCAGTTATAATTTTTGAAATCAAAAGCCATAAGGCTTGTTTGGCTAACCACTAAAAAAATAAATCAATTAATCCTTATGCCTTGTTTGGTAAAATACAAATAGATTAAAGACTTAATAGGCATTAGGCCTTGTTTGGCAAAACTGAATTAAAATTCTTTCAAGTTATTTTAATAACTCCTTTATAAAAGGTTATTTGTCACACTTTACTAAATTAAATTAATCTTAATAACAATTTATTAAATTACTACCTCACATAAATCAATACCACAAAATTATAATTTTCTATATAATTATAACTTTATTTAACACATCCTTTTCAATTACAAATTCCAATAAAAGAATAGTAATTCAATTAATCAAAACTCTCTAACATAATAATTAAATTAAATTAGCAAAAATAATTAATTTCCTTAATTATTTATTTAACTCATAGTTAACCAAATTGAATCAAATTTGAACAATTATCCAATTAACAATAACCACATCCATTAAATACTTAAATAATTCAATAAATATTTAATATAACAATTTATAAAATTACGGAATGTTACAAAAACTCTATTCTATAATTCAATAGATGTAAATATTAATCATATTAATTTTTAAATGACTTATAATAATTTTAAAATAATTATTATAATTTATCATGATTTCTCAAACACGAGAATCATTATTAAATAATTTAAATATTAAATAATTCTATTATCATTAATATTTAAATAATATTAAATTATTAATGCAACCATTGCCAAAATATCAAAGTTATTTTATAATAACTCAAAATATTTTAAAGTATTAATATTACCCTTAAATGATTTTTAAAATTATTAAAATCATTTTTAAATAATTACTATTAATATTAAATATTAATGTTTTTAATGACAAAATATCAAAAGTTATATTTTATAACTTAAAATCATTTTCATATAATTTTAAAACACTAATTCTATTTTTCCATAATTTATTTAATACATTTATTAAATAAATTAATTATCATTAATATCAATTTATTAATGAAATTCATCACAAAATATTAAAAGTCATTAAAAATAACTTAAATTATTTTCTTATACCATAATATAAATTTTAAATGATTTTTCAAGTATTAAAATCATTTTGAGTAATTTATTTAATATTATAATTAAAAAATAAAATACCATTAATATTCCAAAAATAATAAATATTAATGAAATATATTCAAAATCATTAAAAACCTATTTTTAGACTTTAAAATAATTTTTAGGAATTAATTTTGTTTTTAATATAATTAAAAACTATTTTTCTCTATTTATTTAATAAAAATAATAATTTTGTAATTAATCTGTCGCTAATGGGCCCTATAGCGACGAAACTATTGCTAGAAGTGTTCTTGAGCGTTCATCAGTAAACCCAAATCTTCAAACTCAGTGTACAGGGTAGGTAGTTTAACCAGCATTTGATTTTTGGTTGTTATGCTTTCTGGACTGCTAAAGGTTTAAGATTGTAGTATAAGTGTAACACTTCAACTAAAATCAAGTTTCACGGTTAATACATAACACCACAAAAAGATATCAGCCACCAAAGATCTTGTCAGACGTGTTCTTGAGTTTCTAGGTTGCCTAGAAACTCAAGCAGTAATAAGGTTGCTACTTTGAAGCTTCGAATCAATACATTCCGAGCTTACATAATGTATTTCGTTGGTTTAGTCATGTAGTATTGATGTCAGTATACAATGTTATAACATTATATCATCATAACAACAAAAAATCTAGGAGATCTAGATCGGTTAAAGTAGAGGTCAGGAACTGCTCCTTGAAGATCTGGGTTTCCCAGAAAATCTTCATAAGTCAGTTTCGTCAACCCTACTTTGACCACGATTATATTCGTTTCTGTTTATGATTTTGGTAAAGTAAAGCCTTATATATAGCCTACATGTCAGTGTACAAGATCTAACCAATAAAATGACCTAACTGTTAAAGAGCTGCAAGATCAGAGGTTCTAAAGATGGTCACGATTTTTTTTCGGGTAATCTGGGTTACCCAGTTAGTTTCGATCATGGTCGATTCAATGACCTTTGACTTTTATGTAACGCCCAACAAAATCGATTTATATGAAATTAAATTTTTATTTGATTATGTGAATTAAATGAATTTAATTGATTATTTATGTGAGTAAGCTATCACGAAGGTCGATTCTATGACCTAGAATGTGCGAATGTGGTTAGTAATTCGCTACGTGCTAGGATTAATTGTTTTGAATTTCGGTGACGAAAATAAAAATTTTACGAAATTCCAGTAAAAACACTATTCATCCGCTTTTCTCTGAATTAAGTTTGAAATTACGAAAAGCGTAATGATAGAATATGAAGATGAGATGGAATATTTAATAATATTTCATTTATGGCAAACAAAGTTTTCGCCTGCGGACTTAAAACCTAAGGGTTGAGTAGAATGATTTCCGATAAGGAAATGAGGCGCGTATAATGAATTACGATAATGATTATGCGTACGTTATATGAGTATGATATTATTTATAATACAAAGATTGAATACGAAGTACAATACGATTATCGTACGAGTATTATACGAAGAGAATACGTTTATTATAAGTGTAGAATGCAATTGGTGTAATCGACTTAGAGTTTAGGACTTAGTATATTCCAATTGGTTTTGGATTATATCAAGCCCATGTGATTAAGTAATCAATCCCAATGAGTTAGGTGTTAAGCCCAAGTTAAAGCCTAATGTTAGGATTAATTAAGCCCGATCCAAGAAACCGAACCGTGGATCCAATCGGTGGGTCACCGAATGGGTAAAACCCATGGGAAAACCCATGGGCATGTGGGCCGGCCACTTAGTGGCCAAGTAAAGTGATCTACTTGATCACCAAGCATTTTACTTAGTGATGAAGTAGTGAATAGTAAGGAGGTGGGGAGAAAGGACCAAATTACCCTCCATTTGATTGGCCTATAAAAGAGAAGCTTATGTTGGTTATTTTTGGTTTCCAAGAGTCATCCAACGTATATTGAGAGAGAGAAAGAGCTAGACTTAAGAAAACATATCACTTTGAAGCAAAAACCTTAGACTTTTTAACAAGAACACCATAATCGTAAAGGTAATATTTCTTAATAATAGTTTTCCATCTCTTTTGATTTCTTTGATTATAAAGAATCATATATTGGTGGAGCATGCCTCTTATAGAGGAATAAGGATGGCTTGTAATATGTAAAACCTTTATAAGTCATGTGGAAATAGAAATCGTAAGGGTTTGCGTAAGTTTAAATCGTAGGAAATATTGATTGATGAGTTTGGTTGTTGATGAACAATTGAACCCAATCAATATTAATATATGTGCATCTTGTTTGGTTAGGATGTAGATATGAAATAAATGGAGTGTTCCATTCAATTTGGCTTATAGAACACTAGTAACGAAGTTATGGCGAATTTTACGGAATTAAACGTTAAACGTCGAAAACGTAGAAATTCCGGATTAGTAAACGAAAGTTGTCGTGAGACTTGAAAACGTTGGTTCTGTTAGAGTTTATGCCCTAGAGGCCAATTATTTGGTATAATTGCTTAACGTTTTGATATTATATTTGATTGAATAAATGAATGATTTTATTATGGTTTTATTTACTGCGTTATATAAATGTTAACATAATAAAAAATCCTTAGAATAGTGATACAAATTATATAGTTTCAAGTATGTGACTTGAACATGAGATTATATAATTATAATTAGTATCATTGTTCTTAAATGTCCCTAGTTGAGTATCATTGTTGATGGGACAACAATGATGCATTGAGACTAGTATGTGGATTGACTGATGACCAAATCTCATTGGTCATAAATATATGAGATATTAAGTCAATGCATAGGTACATGTTAGAGAACGATGTACTGGACAGACCCACCATGAGAATTCTACGTGGAGCATTATGCGAAGTGTCATTAGAAATTCTCATAGTGACAATGATGTAATGGTCCTCCGACCTGAAATCACTATATTACTACACGAGAATTTATGTACTTTGATATCATCAACTGTCACCTTTAATAGGGTGGACTATAAAGGTGATTATTGGGTACATCATGAATCTTGTGAGGAATATGAGTGATCTAGATGGAATTTAACCCTCCTATTTATTAGGGGTGATATCCATAGGCCTCTTGATTGAGTAGGACTATGAAATGCATGGCCATGCTCAAATAGTGATTTGTTTCATATATTCTAATCATTGATCAAGAAAACTCAGATTAAATTATGAAGAGTATGACACATTCCATGAGTTTAATATAGGATATTAAGATTAAAAGGATTAAATTACATTGAAACATTTGTCACAAAAAGGTTGCATCGAATCATCGATCTTATTATTACTTGGGTAGCAGTGATGCATTACTAGATGCTGCTCACTGTTTATAATTTTATAATATGATTTTAAAATTATTGCCAACGTAATAATAACCTATAGGGTCACACACATAGAACGTTATTAAAAGGGAATTAATTTAAATTATAAGGATTTAAATATATTAATATGATTAATATTATTTAAATCACGAATTTAAATTAAAAGGATAATTTGTATATATATATATATATATATGTATATTAATTAAGTAAGACTTAATTAAGATATATATATATATATATATATATATAAAATTCGGATTTTATGAAATTAGGTTTTGATTTGATTAATTCCTTTTAACTACTATATATATGATATATAGCAGCTACTTAGGGTTACATCATAATCAAAAACAAAAACCCTAGCCGCTCTTAGAGAGAGACTAGAGAAAAATAGAAAATCCATTCCTTTTGGTGGCTAGTACCGCAATTCCTTCTTCTGCAGATCGTAGGACGATTCGTGTGGAGCGTTCGTGTGGATACCGTAGAGTCGCAGTCCGTTTGAATTGCGTTGGAGATTCGATCGCATCGATTCAACCAAAATAATCGGTATAATTTCTAAACCACTGGATTAATTTCTGTTTCGCATGGATCCTGTTTTTGGGTTTCGAAAATTGCTTTGGATTGTTCTATTTCCGCTGCGTTTTATGTGCCGAATCCCTACAGTGGTATCAGAGCTACTTGCGAAACGATTAATTCAGATAACTTGATTATATTGTTTTCGATATATATGATATATGATGATACAATTTTACCGAACTGTTAATTGAGTATATGATATTATGTAATCTACATATTTTGATATTATGAATATCAGTAATAGATATGCATGTATATGATGTTCTGTTAATTGAGTATATGATATTCTATAATCGACATATTCTGGTATTATGAATATCAATAATAGATATGCATGTATAGATATGCCAGGGGGGAGACCCCCCTTGGACCCCCCCGTCGTAGCGCACCATGGTCGTGACCCCAATTTGTTATATATATTTTTCTTTAATTTTATATAAACTGTTATATGCTTATTGTGATATGCATGGTGCACAGTTATGGCCTTTTGACCCATAGGTTAGTGGTTTTGGTTTTGAAATACGGCTTGTATGTCGTGCCTTTCTATAAATTCTAATGTAAAATTCTCTTCTCATCTAAATCCCCTCGAATGTAACTCGAGGTTTCTTTATGTCATGTAATAATCTGTAATCGATTAAGATGAAAAGATGAAGGACACGATGGAAAGATGATGATGGAGAGGAGGCACATGCTTGAGGAAGATCCAAGGAAGCTATTTATTTTAAGATCTTTTACCACTTTAGATTGACCTTCAATCTTTCATTAGCTTGAAAAGATTGACAGTGGATTGGGCCATAACTGTGACACATTTAATTTTGCACTTTATTTATGCTTGTATGCGATATGATATGATAAATAATGTGCATGCTTAATAAGATTAAAATTGGTGAGATCTAAATTTATTAATAAAATCCCTCATTAAATTATTAAGTCTAAATCAGATGCCTTCCAATGAATAACACTCATCAAGACCTTGATCAATAGATGTAGGTTTGCCAAAGCAAAGTACCCTATTTATCTAGGTAAGATGCGATAGGATAATTGTGATATCCAAACCATTAAAAGTCAGGGCCCGACTTAACTAAGTTATCTCAATAGGATTATGGACTTAGAGGCATATAGTTTGGTAGGTACCATTAGATGGACTAGAAACAATTGTTGTTTACCAAACTATCCAAGAGTTATATATGATATAATTGACAAAAAGGGTTGTCTACCTAAATAATTGTGTTTTAAGAGATTAGCCAAAGCTAACTTAGGGCATAATGAAATATGGATCTTGGCTCACTAGAAAGATTTAATTGAAAAATGCTTTCCGAATTAATGGTGAGGGTTATTAATTTGAATAAAATAGTGGGAGGTATATTTTGAATGTACTATTATCAATTACATAATATTAACTCAGCAATTTGACTTATTATTTTTTGCACTTATAAATTGTAGATATCAATGGCAAACAACAACAATATAAGTAGTCTTTCACTACGATTAGTCCTTGAGAAGGACAAGCTGAGTGGAATTAATTTCCTTGGCTGGCATAGGAACTTGAGGATTGTCCTCAAACAAGAGCGCAAGCTAGATGTCATTGAAAAGCCCATTCCTGCAGCACCAGTTGATACTGCACCATGTGCGGAGCATAATGCTTACAAGAAGCATCAAGATGATGCTCTGGACGTGAGTTGTCTCATGCTAGCAACCATGAACGCTGAGCTTCAGAAGCAACATGAGTTGATGGATGCTTATGAGATAATCGAGCATCTCAATAAATTGTTCAAAGGGCATGCTCGACGGGAGAAGTATGATACAAGCAAGGCATTGTATCACTACAAAATGGGTGAACGTGATCCAGTTGGTTCACATGTGCTGAAAATGATTGGGTATATTAAGTACCTTGATAGGTTGGGTTTTCCAATCACTCTGAAGGCCCAAACAGATCTTGTTTTGCAATCCCTGAACAACAGCTATTCTCAATTTGTCATGAATTATCTTATGAATAAAATTGTGAAACCCCTTACTGAGTTGTTGAGCATGTTGAGAACTGCCGAGAAAAACATGAAAAAGGCAGGACCCGCTCCCATAATGATGGTGCAAAAGGGGAATGCTAAGGGAAATTGGAAAGGCAAGAAGAAGATAGGATCTAAATCTGGTGTCAAACCCAAGTTTAAAACCAAACAGGCTTTAAAGCCTAAAGGCGGGGTGGCTAAAGAAGGTGATTGTCACTTTTGTGGAAAACCTGGACACTAGAAGAGGAATTGTCTTGCTTATTTGGAAGAAGTGAAGAAAAGGAAAGGAAGTGGGACTTCTGATTCAGGTATATATGTTATAGAAGTAAATTTGTCTACTTCTACATCATGGGTATTGGATACTGGATGTGGTTCTCACATTTGTGTTAATATGCAGGAACTCCAAAGGAGTAGGACTTTGGCAAAAGGAGAGGTTGACCTACGTGTTGGGAATGGAGCAAAAGTTGTTTCACTGGCCGTATGAACTTATCATTTATCTTTGCCTTCTGGGCTAGTTTTAGAATTAGAAGATTGTTATTTTGTGTCTGCTATAAGCAAAAACGTTATTTCTGTTTCTTGTTTGGATAAGAAAGGCTTTTCATTTATAATAAAGAACAACCATTGTTCGTTTTACTTAAATGATATATGTTATGGTGTTGCACAATTGTTTAATGGTCTTTATATTCTTGATTTAGAAATGCCTATCTATAACATAAATACAAAACGATTTAAATCAAATGATTCAAATCCGACATATCTCTGGCACTATCGTTTGGGCCATATAAATGAGAAACGCATATCAAAACTCCATAAAGATGGATTTTTAGATTCATTTGATTTTGAATCATATGAAAAATGTAAATCTTGTTTATTAGGCAAGATGACTAAAGCCCCTTTCACTGGACACAGTGAACGAGGTAGCGATATATTGGGACTTATACATAGTGATGTATGTGGACCCATGAGTTCGTTAGCAAGAGGTAGGTTTTATTACTTCATTACATTTACTGACGACGTAAGTAGATATGGATATGTGTATCTTATGAGACACAAATCCGAATGCTTTGAAAAGTTCAAGGAATTCAAGAATGAAGTTCAAAACCAATTTGGCAAAAGCATAAAAGCCCTTCGATCCAATCGAGGAGGTGAATACTTAAGCCAAGACTTTGATGACCTTCTAAAGGAGTGTGGTATTATATCACAGCTCACTCCACCTGGAACACCACAATGGAATGGTGTGTCTGAGAGGAGGAATCGAACCTTGTTGGACATGGTACGATCAATGATGAGTCATGCAGATCTTCCAATAAGCTTCTGGGGTCATGCCCTAGAGACAACTGCATTCACACTTAACCGTGTTCCTACAAAGACGGTTCAGAAGACACCATATGAGATGTGGACTGGGAAACGTCCTAGTGTGTCGTTCATGAAGATTTGGGGTTGCGAGGCGTTTGTTAAACGTCTGGATTTTGACAAGCTCGGACCCAAATCTGACAAATGTAATTTTGTGGGATACCCAAAAGAAACAAAAGGGTATTATTTCTACAAACCTTCTGAGAACAAAGTGTTTGTTGCTCGAACCGGTATTTTTCTAGAAAGAGAATTTATCTCTAAAGGAAACAGTGGGAGGAAAGTAGAACTCGAAGAAATTCGAGAACCACAGAATATCATTGAACCTGAGTTAGAACGTGAGTAGGAACCACAAGATGTTATGGAAAGTGAACCTGCTCAAATTACACAAGGAATTCGTAGATCTGGTAGGACACGCCAAGAGCCCGAGAGATATTATGGATATCTTGTGACTCAAAACGGCGATGTGATGCTCATAGATCAGGATGAGCCTGCTTCCTACCAAGAAGCTATGAATGGACCAGATTCTGAGAGATGGCTTGAAGCCATGAGATCTGAAATGGACTCCATGTTTACTAACCAAGTATGGACTTTGGTTGATCCACCCGAAGGGGTAAAACCAATAGGGTGCAAGTGGGTTTTTAAGAAGAAAACTGACATGGATGGTGATGTACAAACCTATAAAGGCCGACTGGTAGCAAAAGGTTTCAAACAAGTTCAAGGTGTTGACTATGATGAAACCTTCTCTCCAGTGGCAATGGTTAAATCCATCAGGATCATACTTTCTATTGCAGCTTCTTATGATTACGAAATCTGGCAGATGGATGTCAAAACTGCTTTCCTTAATTGAAATCTCCTTGAGGATGTGTATATGACATAACCTGATGGTTTTGTCACTCCAAAGGATGCTGGAAAGGTATGTAAGCTGCCACGATCCATTTATGAATTGAAGCAAGCCTCTCGGAGTTGGAATCTTCGATTTGATGAAGTAGTCAAAGAGTTTGGCTTTATTAAAAATGAAGATGAACCTTGTGTATATAAGAAGGTTAGTGGGAGTCACATTATATTCCTGATATTATATGTTGACGACATATTAATTATTGGGAATGACATTCCTTCATTACAGGTTGTAAAAACATGGTTAGGAAAATGTTTCTCCATGAAAGATTTAGGCGATGCAGCCTACATTTTAGGTATCAAGATCTATCGAGATAGATCGAGAAAAATGATCGGCCTAAGTCAGAGTACATATATTGATAAAGTGCATAAACGGTTCAGCATGCAAGAGGCAAAAAGAGGACATTTACCCATGACTCATGGTGTAAAGATCTCTAAGGCCCAATGTCCTAAATCACAAGATGATGAGGAGCGTATGAGAAAGATCCCCTATGCTTCGGCAATTGGATCTATCATGTATGCAATGATATGTGCTCGTCCGGATGTCTCGTATGCTTTGAGCATGACGAGCAGATACCAATCGAATCCAGTGAAGGTCATCGGGCGTGATCGAAGAATATCCTCAAAGTACCTTAAAAGGACTAAGGATTCATTCTTGGTATATGGAGGTGAAGATAAACTAGCGATAAAGGGTAACACGGATGCTAGTTTCGGTGATAATGATAATTATAAGTCTCGGTCGAGTTTTGTATTTTGCCTTAATGGTGGTGTTTGTTAGTGGAAGAGTTCAAGCAAGAGGCGATGGCGGAGATTCTACAATGTAGGCCGAGTATATTGTTTGCTTCTAGTGCTGCCAAGGAGGTCAGATGGATTAAAAAGTTCATCATCGAACTAGGTGTTGTTCCAACCATTGTTGATCCGATTAAGCTATCTTTGTGATAACAATGGAGCCATTACCTACAAAGCTAAGGAACCCGGATCTCACCAACGATCCAAGCATATACTTAAAGCGGTACCATCTCATCCGTTAAATCATTGATAAAGGAGATGTACATTTAGGAAGAGTGACAACGAAGATAATGTTGCAGATCCATCGACCAAGGCTTTGTCGCAGGCGAGAAGCACGACCACACACTAGTTCCACTGGTTATTAGATACATGAGTGATTGGCTATAGTGCAAGTGGGAGACTGTTAGAGTTTATGCCCTAGAGGCCAATTATTTGATATAATTGCTTAACGTTTTGATATTATATTTGATTGAATAAATGAATGCTTTTATTATGGTTTTATTTACTGCGTTATATAAATGTTAACATAATAAAAAATCCTTAGAATAGTGATACAAATTATATAGTTTCAAGTATGTGACTTGAACATGAGATTATATAATTATAATTAGTATCGTTGTTCTTAAATGTCCCTAGTTGAGTATCATTGTTGATGGAAAAACAATGATGCATTGAGACTAGTATATTGATTGACTGATAACCAAATCTCATTGGTCATAAATATATGAGATATTAAGTCAATGCATAGGTACATGTTAGAGAACGATGTACTAGATAGACCCACCATGAGAATTCTATGTGGAGCATTATGCGAAGTGTCATTAGAAATTCTCATAGTGACAATGATGTAATGGTCCTCTGACCTGAAATCACTATATTACTACACGAGAATTTATGTACTTTGATATCATCAAATGTCACCTTTAATAGGGTGGACTATAAAGGTGATTAGTGGGTACATCATGAATCGTGTAAGGAATATGAGTGGTCTAGATGGAATTTAACCCTCCTATTTATTAGGAGTGATATCCATAGGCCTCTTGATTGAGTAGGACTATGAAATGCATGACCATGCTCAAATAGTGATTTGTTTCATATAGTCTACTCATTGATCAAGAAAACTCAGATTAAATTATGAAGAGTATGACACATTTCATGAGTTTAATCTAGGATATTAAGATTAAAAGGATTAAATTACATTGAAACATTGGTCACAAAAAGGTTACATCGAATCATCGATCTTATTATTACTTGGGTAGCAGTGATGCATTACTAGATGCCGCTCACTTTGTTTTATAATTTTATAATATGATTTTAAAATTATTGCCAACGTAATAATAACCTATAGGTCACACACACATGAGCGTTATTAAAAGGGAATTAATTTAAATTATAAGGATTTAAATATATTAATATGATTAATATTATTTAAATCACGAATTTTAAATTAAAAGGATAATTTGTATATATATATGTATATTAATTAAGTAAGACTTAATTAATATATATATATATATATATATATATATAATTCGGATTTTATGAAATTAGATTTTGATTTGATTAATTCCTTTTAACTACTATATATATATGATATATAGCGACTACTTAGGTTACATCATAATCAAAAACAAAAACCTAGCCGCTTTCTTAGAGAGAGACTAGAGAAAAAAAGAAAATTCATTCCTTTTGGTGGCTAGTACCGCAATTCCTTCTTCTGCAGATCGTAGGACGATTCGTGCGGAGTGTTCGTGTGGATATCGTAGAGTCGTAGTTCGTTTGAATTGCGTTGGAGATTCGACCGCATCGATTCAACCAAAATAATCGGTATAATTTCTAAACCACTGGATTAATTTCTGTTTCGCATGGATCCTGTTTTTGGGTTTCAAAAATTGCTTTGAATTGTTCTATTTCCGCTGCATTTTATGTGCCGAATCCCTACAGGTTTTCAATGTCAACATGTGAGATAGGGTATTTAAGAGTCGTGGGCTCAAGAATTGTCAGATTCAAACTTAAAACGAAGAAAACAAGTATTGAACGCTCAATAACGTTTAACGAATGCTTGAAAATGAACATAAAAGTGAATTTTGAGTTAACGAATTTGAAATTGTAAAATTCTTATATGAACGCGTAGAGTATGTAATTTATGAGTTGTAGGCTTTTGAACAGACCAAATCGGACTTATAACAAAGAAGTTATGAAGCCTGAAAGTTCACTAAAATTTTTGTCTGTAAAAATTTTCTAGTGCTGAGGTCTGGCGTCGAGGCGCCAGACAAGGCTTAATATGCCGCACCACAGCGCTGGAACAGTGTAATGACCTACTGAAGAGTGGCGCCACAACGCCACTTATATGAAGGAGTTTCGTGCAGCAGCGGCGGAACCGGGATTTAGCTACTGCAGACTGGCGCCGTAACGCCAATGTTAGGTATAAGGGCCACGCTGCGGCGCCGAGGCAGGGCTTTTGTTAGAAAAGTTAGGTTTTGAACTCCAATTGTTCCGAGACCTACATGAGTTAAGTTTATACACTTAATAAGTGTACTAGAACTATTCCTATGTTACATATACTAGTGTATATGGTAATGAACTTACGAATTGAACGCGAGTTGTTAGTTTGACAACGAATAACACAAAATGTTAATGATAAACTAGGAACGATAATTGACAGTGGTACTTCACCAATAATGATTGTGTCGTTTAGTAACGTAAGATCGTTAACAAGCCGGGATGAAGGGTAGTAAGTCAAATTGACTTTATTAATGAAATAAAGTCAACTAAGACATAGAAGAGAAAGAAATTGGTAGAAACAATGTGATTAATTGTTTGGTAGCTAATTACAGTGTGTTATGTGAATATATCATGTAGATTCTGTAAAGGCTGAGAACAGTCGGTTAAATTATTTGAAGACGCTTGAAGGCAAGTTTTCTTAACGCTTGTCTAACCTTCGAGTTAGCCGAGTTTTCTGTAATTCATTGTACTGAGTTGCATGCATGATTTTAAAGAAAGGGTCAATGCAAGTTTTAACTTGGCTAGACTATTCGTAAGATATAGATTGATTTGTATACCTATCTTTCTATATAGAAGTGATAACGCTATCCTATGCCAAGTATTTGGTACGAATTGAAAGGTAAGTTTGTCTATAAACAAACAAAAGTATTTTTCATCGATTATTCGATGGGCACGCGAGTTTGCCAAAACTTAAACGTAAATACGTTTAATGAATGAATGTTGATCAGCATAGAGTACTATAGGCTGATCACCTAGAAGTGTTCGTAAGTAATGCCGGATGTACAGCCTTAATGTTGTGATATCCTTTTTATGTATGAAAACAGAAAGATATTCTTCATGGTCTTTCGTTCGGTTCAGGATTCATAAACTATTATATACTTTGGGAATTGAGATTATGAATTGTTGAGTATTGATGTTTCGTAAAACTTCATGACTAATTTTTCAGTTATGGAAGATAGTCATATAATTAACGAATGTGGTATTGATATTATTCTTTGTTAAACTTGTTGAGCTTGTTATGCTCACTTCTTGCGTAAATTATATGATTGAAGTTAAGGCTGAACGTACTGAGAATGCTAAGAGAGATGAGGGTAAGGTTAAAATGGATAGTTAACCATCATGTAATAGATTAGTATGGTTGTATGTATTATCCATTACAAATAGTGAATGATGTAATCAGTTTATGAACTTGGGAAAGGATTTTATTATATTTGTAATTAGAAGATAGTGAATACAATCATTGTGTTGTATTTTTAATGGAATGATTGTATAGTTATGAGTATCGTGTAGCACCATATGTCGGGTTGGAAGATACCCGAATTTGGGGGCATCACATAACCACTCATATCTTGAGTTCTAAACATGATCTGGGCTTAACTCAAGTTCCAGATCAAAGCCTATATATCATAGAACAAAGTCATAACATAAAAACATAACAAAACAAAAAACAGATAAGGATCTAAGGCCTCTGACATTAGGCTGTCAGACAACATTTTCAATATTTTCCAGATTTTTTAAATCTTTAAATTCGAGCATATAAATGTTGTGGATCCATTATCTAGCAAACCAGATCACTGATTTACACCTTATATAACATATTTAAACATTCAAACATCAAATCTAACATGGCATACAAGATTAAATTTTTGGTTTAGGGTTCTACCTTTCTATGAACAAGATCTTGAATCTGACTTCTGATCTGCTATAAGTGATAGTGGGGCTTGATTAAGGACTGATCCAACACTAGAATTCGGAGGTTTGGAGTTGAGATAGTCTTGGTTGAGTGTTGGTGTAAAAAAAATGAGGCAAGTAATGATTTTTCCCTCTCTTGATCTTATATAATGACATAGATGCAATGCACTTGGATGTGAAAGTGGCTGATTTGTATGGTTTATAGGCACATGGCTAGCTAGAGTTGGTCACCAACTAAAGTTATGGCAACCTATACAAGTTATCTATTAAAATAATGCAAAGGGCAATTATGTCATTTGGTTTTTGCTTTTAGTGGCAAAGTTGACAATTCATTCTAACCCTTAGGGTTTGACCCTTAGGATTTAACCCTAAGGTTCTATAAGTTCATTATCTAGGATTATGTAATTAGGGGAAAAAAAATGGAAATCTTAGTTTCTAAAATGTGAATTAGGGTTCCCTAATTAAATTAGGTTTCCTAATAACTTAGGACTTATAAATTAGGCTTTATAAAATACTAATTATCATTAAGCTTGCTAAATTAATAATTAGAGTTTATAACTTAGCAATTAGGGTTTTAATATAGTAATTAGGGTTTTTAAATATTAATTAGTGTTTGCCTAATTAACATTAAACCTCGCACATATACTATACATGTTTAGGGTTTATAACTTAACAAATCTTATAGTTGTAATTGACTTATGTACTATAGTTTATCAGTAATGTTAGGGTTTTGCACTGTTTTACTAGAACTGATCCACAATTAACATCGCACACATACTATACATGTTTATCATTGAAATATAAATAATATTATATTATTATTCTCATTCCTTATTCAAAATCTAGAATTAGGATTTTAAATTCATATCCGACATATCCCTCATATATCTTATTATTAATTAAATTAAAATAATTAACTTAATTAAATATAATAAAATACATATCATAATAATCCTAATAATCATATCATATATGCAATAATCATATCTTCATGGAAAATAAATAATAAATATTTTTATTACAAAATTAATTTATTATAAGAATATAATCTATAATGATCAATAATTCTAAAAAAAAATTTATTTACATATAATAAATAATTTTATTTATCACACACATATATATATATATACTTTACTTTGCACATATTCCCACCTTTATATATATATATATATAAAAACAATTAATCGCAAAATTTCTTATTGAAAATATTGGATTTACACACAACCTGTTGATCAATGATGGATGCGGAAGTCCCCCAAAAGTGGTACTCGTGATTGCCTTCAAGAAGGACTCCTGAATGAGGGCTGTAACGACCCCAAAATTCATACAACTCAATTATCGACTTCAGTCGTTAATAACACGTCAAACTTCTTATTTTACATCATTATTCGATGTTAAACTTAATAATATACGGAATAATTTAAACTTTTCTATCTTCTTACTTTAATTCCCTGAATCAAAACCTTTATCATTTACACATTTCTGAATCAATTTTATTTTGTGTTTCGCTTCATCAAAGTTATTATATAGAATCTTACATTTTAATCCGATAACCTTTACATATCAGATAACTCAAACTTTACAGTTTATTATTACAGAATTATTGTGATTTATCAAGTACATTTCTCAAATCCTTTATCTTTACCCACCTTTGAACCATACTTAGCTTATTACTTACTTTATTAGAGTTAATAAATAAAACTTAGATCCATGTTCAACACTCTTTCATACAACAAACAAAACTTAAACTTTATAACTCAACATTTATTAAACATCATCCATTATTCGGAACCTTAAAAATGGTTCAAATAATAATAATTCAGCCAAAGTGTAAAAATCATCAAGTATCACATCTGATTCATGTCTTTCAAGTAGCACATAACTTTACCTTGAATCCTTAACCTATAAAAGTGGTTATTTGCAAGGTTGAGCTCGACAACCCAGCAAAATCAAACAGTTTTTATGCATCACATAACACATAAAAACATGTTGAACATACATCTTATAAATATGGGATTGACATAATATACATGTTATAGTTCATATAACAAGTATAAAGATTGAGTTCCTTACTGAATTAACATTCATTACTCAATCAACGTAGTCATAAATTGACTTTAACGTTTTATACTTTCAAAATATATATATCACACATAATGCTCTTTGCAATAAAGATTTAAAGCAGCTAATCATCAAGTTCACATAGCAAATAAGAACTGAATGACTTGCCTTGATTGTTGTTTACCAATAACAATTTAACAGCTTACAGCTATCTACACTTCACGTGCCCTACACAATTATATAATCATGCACATCAATTATTTGTCACATAGAAACGCATAGTAGTTTTAATATAAACTTTACTCTATATCTCTTCACCCTTCCTATTATCAATACACAATGTTCAATTTGATTGTGTTAACTTTCGACTTATATCCCACTATATTTCTTCTTAGGTCACTCCTGAAGTTCATTCAAGTGTCTAAGTCTTCCTAGGAATTATTATTGGTTTTATATTAACCCCATTTTATATCTTATAATATTCATTTCTTTAGACTAAAAACACTTTTTACGTTCATTAACATTTGTCACGGTGTTTCAACGTTCATTTGTCACACGCCTAAATTGTCTCTCTTGTGTAAGTTTAGTATGCTTATATAACTTATCTAATACATTATTTATTAATTTTAACCATCATTATGTTTACTAACATTCATGTTTTATAACTTAGAACAACATCTTTTATTGTTAGAAGCACTACACTTGCATACATGCATTCCCGACGCCCTCCGATTGCCCTCGAAAACACAACAGTCCTAAAGATGACCTTTTTTACCCCTGTTCTCGTCCTCAAATCTAACAACTTAAAGAATGAAATTTTTAGGTTTATTCGTTCTCATTTCGGGTCATCTTGATTCTCTTAATCAGAGTTTGTATGAAAAGGTTATGCCTATTTTACTAAAACAGGCCAAAACAGTCACACCTGACACACTTTGGGCGCAGCTGCACCCAATTAAGCCTTGGGCACAGCACAGCTGCGCCCCAAAAGACTTAGGGCATAGCGCAGCTGCGCCCGTTAGCATAAACGGGACTTTGAAGTTCATTGTTCTCGCGGTTTTTGAACTTTTTCTCCTTCTAATCTTCATACCTTGAGTTATATACATCAAAATTAGTTCATTTTCAATTCCATGGATTCGTAATTCATAGAACTACAATATACTAGAATTATAATAATTTACAGAAACACTAACTAGCCTAAAACTTGACCCAAAACTCATGTTCATACTAAACTTTCATGTTTAAACATGTTTAGCGAATTCATTCACTACGAATTCATTTTTTAACCAAATTGATTCATTCAACTTGCGTTCTTTTCGTTTCTTATCGAATTAACATATTCTAGACTCAATTCACAGTTTAGTTCACAAACTATCTACCAATGTTTTTACTTTCACAAGATACATATATACGCATGCACTATAAACAATATTTCCTTCTTTTGAACGTAATTAGTGCACAAAAATCTTGTCTAGATGCTAGTTATAACATCACAATTTGCTACTAAGCACAATAAATCAGTTTGTACAACAACAATTCATCAAACGTGAAACTACAGAAAATTGAAAGTCAAGAACATGAACTCTTTTAATAAACGTAAAACTCAAGGTTGAGAGGTTATACCTTCAATTGCTTGGAGATAATCCTTGATAACACAAAAATTGTTTGGAATCACAAAAGTTTTCATCTCCTTTCTCAAGCTCTTTCTTTCTCTCAAATTCTTCTATGTAAACTCTCCCTTTTTCTCTTCTCTCAGGCTTAGGCCAATTCTTTTCACGTAACATAAAACCAACGCACAAAATAAACTAAACCCAAACGTCTACAACCAACGTTTTAATAATGATTATAATAAATTATTTGTTACAAAAATTTAATATATTTTTATTATTATTATTATTTTAGTTCAAAATTAAAATTCAAAAGCCATAAGGCTTTGTTTGGCAAAACACTTTTTAAAATAAGGACTTGATATCTTTAAGCCTTGTTTGGGTAAATCCGTTTAAAACTACTTTAATTTATTTTAATAACTCATTTATTTTATAGTCCCACATCATTTATTTGGATTCCCATATCCAATCATAGTTAAATAAACAAAACTAATTACCACAAAATTATAATTTTTATTATAATTTTACTTAATAAATTAACATATCACTTTAATTAATAAATTAAATTAAAACAACATTCTAGCGAACTATATAATCCTTAACAATTCTCTAATTTAGTTATTAAGTTAAATTAGAGTATTATCTCATAAATTTAATTCATCACTCTTTTATCTTAATTAAGTTAATTTGTATGACTCATGAATTATTTACTTACTAATAAATAATCCAACAAATATCTACTAAACAACAAACACATCAAGTAAAAATATTTATTTAATTCAATAAATATTTGAAATTATAAATAAAATTCTTGATTGATACATCCTTCCTACCTTATAAGGATTCCGTCCTCGGAATCACCGAAACCCTACCTTACTCAGGTTTTAATCAAATCTCTTTTAAAAAAACATTAAAAAATTTATCGAGGAATAACTTCAACACATTACCTTGATATAGGTTTTATATTTTTTGTTCCTCATAACATTTACTTAGACTTAACTAAGTTTGAGTATTATAAATTCTTTGACCCGTTCATTATCTTTCTCTAAGGATCATTATCCTGTACTAGATTCTCAAACTCTCGGGACATTACATTCACCACTTTTTCTACGAATTTCGTCATTGAAATTTTATTTATTACTTTTTATTCATTCAATCTATCAAAATATATTTTACAGTAATACTTTATTCATTCATTGGGTTCTATAACCACTTTCTTTTTACAAATATCTTTCTACAATTATTAAACTTTTCTATTAAAAGTTTTACATTATTATTTGACAACTCATCTCCTTCTCATTTCAAAATTTCCTTTCTCACTTATTCAATATATTCATCATTTAGTGTCGTCTTCTATGACTTACTTCTTTTTAAGGAATATCATCCTTACCACATTCGCCTTTTAGAATAGCAAGAATCTTCCACAATTGCTCAATAATTTGGAAGCAGTATGAATAACTCAGGAATTTAAAAGATTCCAAATTATGTTGAAGGGTCACAAGACCTTGAACTACGTCTACGTTTATAAGTATTTCTTTCAACTTAAATGTGACGCCCCCAAAACAGATATACATCACCCATCTTGAGTCGCCAAATACATGGTACATAAATCAAATACAAACTTCCTTAATACAACTGTCGTGTAAAAATACGACAAAACATAGCTGAGAGTTTAAACCAGAATATTGCCTTCTAAACAATATCCACTCTCAATAGAGTCCTCATTACATTTATTATCACACTATTTTACAGAATACTGAGGACTACTAAAACAACTATTTGGACCGTCAATCAGTTTCCTAACCAGTCCCAGCTATATTCTCATTTCCTGAAGAGAGCAGTGAAAGAAAAGGGTGAGCTCAACTAGCCCAGTAAGAAATATTATGACTACGATAATGCAGAATAAATTATCATTAGCCTTCAACAGTATAACAACTATTAGAATACAAAAAACAACAAGTTTTAGATCAACAACTGCAGCGAAATAAGCAATCCATTAGAAGAGTCAAGTAGAGCATGATATATACTAGCTTCTATGATTTAAAAGTTTTTCATCAACTTTATCGTTGAGTCTCAGCTTAATAAATAAACAACATCATCGAATCATCCCTGCATTATGGGCCAATGAGGACTTTTACCACATCATTTATAATATTACGGGTCATGATTATACCGAATGATCTCTGGTCATAATCATACCAATCAACAGTCCATCTATGCATGTAAGCCAATATGACTTTCATCACAATATAAACATGAGGATGTTGACAATGATATAAGCATTAATCAAACAAAATCAAGGATAAATATTAAAGACTTTAAATTTATCAAGAGTTTAAAAATATCCAAATTGTCAACATGATACTACTTTGTGGAGTAAAATTCAAGAATAATATTCATGTATCAAAAATAATTTGGACAGAAAAGAAATATATTTTTCAGATGAATAGTACCCCGTGAATAGAACCCCATGAATAGTTTTTCGAGAATAGTACCCTATGAATAGTACCTCGACATAAAAAGTGTCCCGAATACCCAAGTGAATAGTAATCAGATGAATAGTAACCCATGAATAGTAACTCGTGAATAGTACTCTGGAACAAAAAGTGCCCTGAATACCCGAGTGAATAATACTAGAGTGAATAGTAATCAGGTGAATAGTAACCCGTGAATAGTAACTCGTAAAAGAAAAATACCAAAGAAAATGATATTCCATGACGAGTACAAAAGAAATGATATCTCATACGAGTATAATAAAATATATGAAACTGCAAATGGATTTTCACCCGCCATGCGATAATCCACGTAGACAGATCATTTCCACAATTTAATAAAGAATGAATATGAAGGGTCATTCACCATGCATGCGGTAGTCCGCGTAGACAAGTTATTCCAACAGAATAATAAAGAATGGAATAACAGAAGAATTTCACCATGCATGCGGTAGTCCACGTAGACAGGTTATTCCAACAGAATAATAAAGAATGGAATAACAGGAGAATTTCACCATGCATGCGGTAGTCCGCGTAGACATGTTATTCCAACATAATAATAAAAATGGAGTAATAATCCTTACGAATATTGAACGAGAATAATATTCATACGAATACGAAAAATAATATCTCTTCAGAATATGAAATAAATAATACCCCTTACGACTGTTGAACGAAAATAATATTCCTACGAATATTGAAAGAAGATGATGTTCCTTACAAATATTGAATGAAAATAATATTCATACGAATACAAAAAATAATATCTCTTCAGAATATGAAATAAATAATACCCCTTATGACTGTTGAACGAAAATAATATTCCTATGAATATTGAATGAAGATGATATTCCTTACGAATATTGAACGAAAATAATATTCATACGAATACGAAAAATAATATCTCTTCAGAATATGAAATAAATAATACCCTTTACCTCATAAGAAGACTGGATACTGGAATAGTGAAGTTACAGACTTCTCTTCTTCGTTCTCTATATAGCTTCTCTCTCTATAGCATCTCTCTCTATAATTGCTCTCGTGAATCTTAGTGAATTGGTGAGAATGAAGGAAGAATGAGCTTCTATTTATAAGAAAATATAGTTTCGATAATTGCACGTTTTGGAGCTCGAAATATTACAGTATAATACCTTCATCTTTTTCTTCATTTTTAATTTAGTCCTGCAAGTATTATCAGTCTTGCACCACCTCCCCTAATAGTGCATGTATGTGAATCAATAGTACACACATGTGAACAAATATTTATAAGCATGTGAATTAATAGCAATTAATTGCTCATTTATTCGATTAATTACCTGATTGGTCAATATAACCTCCAGAAATATCGAAATAAATGTTGATTTCCACTAACACTAATAATCCCAACACAATGGAACTATCAATTTCATCTTTAATCAACATGAACTTATTCATCATTAATATTTTAACTCACAATATTTAACAACCAGATCATTCCCAGGAAAGAGGGGGCTTTTTGATAAGGATTTCTCCCTATTGGCGCACAATTATGTGGCCAAACCCCTTTCCTCGACAGAACTTTCTAGACATCGTCAATATTACAAATAATAATATGAATAACTTTGTCGTCTCAATTATTGATTTAATAATATAAAATATTATGTAGATGATACTGTGATAATAATTGAATCAATAATATGAGAGATATTATGCAGCAATTACTGTAGCAATTGAGTATAACTGAGTGACTTATCACGTAAGCATCAATAATTAATACTGTGTGCTACTATGCAACCACATGAATTACTGTACTTTTATTATCGGGTAGTTCAACAGTTTAACGGTAATACTTTCGCCATTATTTTTATAAAAAGATCTTTCTTTCATTTTCTAACTACGACAATACTACTGTTATGGGGTCCACCACTGATTATGCCGTTGTACGAATATTCTCTGTTAAAACGAATATTCTCTAACCAATCAAATATTCCCCGACACAACGAATATTTTATATCAACTTGCTTACTTTGTAAAAAATTTCATATACCACCATTAACTTTAACCCTTTCTCAATTTAATCATTTACTAAATAAAATAATAACTATAAGAAAATTGAATACTTTCATTTCATAAAATTCAGGATCTCACATTAAACCTTAACAATCATTAGACTGTAGGGACTCCCGTACTTAGGGTGTTAAGCCCTTCGTACGATGTATTGTGCACTTTGTCCACGGTTATAAGTACTTTTTCAACTTAAACCTAAATAATCATTAGACTATAGGAACTCCCATACTTAGGGTGTTAAGCCCTTCGTACTACATATTGTGCACAAACATCTAAACGCTTTCGCGTACTCCCCTATAAATGGGTTGTTCATCTCAGCTTTTCAACATTTGAATCCGCACCAAAATAATTTGGTTTGGCATAACTTCTCAAGAATTGCTTGAACTGCATAAACATCTTTCAATATTTGTCTAGCTGAATCAAATAGCATAAACTTCTAACAACAACTCGACATCAATCGAAATAGTTTTATCCAATTTATATGGCATATCTTTCTTAGTTTAAAGAAAACCAAAAATCCTTCTATGATGACATAATACCGTACTATCTCAATAGTACGTTGAGGATTTAGTCATTATATGACTTTGTCATGCTACATCATACCATAGTGGCCTAACGATCTTATGATCACATCCAACACCAGGTTTAATTGCATTGATGACTTCCTCGTTCGTCAAATCAACATCATATTTAGTGATGCCTTAATGACTACGGAAAAAAAACAAAATACATTTTGATATTTTTAAATTATTTTTGTCTAGCCTAAACAATTAGCATAGACATACGAATAACGGTATTATTTTTAAAATTCATTGGTTCCATCGTTTGATCCAATGTTTTTCAAGAAAAAATAGAAGTGCAAACATCAGCACGAAGTCAATAAATTTCAAAAATCTAGTAAAGGTATAAGATTTGGAATATCTAATTTTCTCTATCAATTTCAATCTTTACTCCATTACCTCATTACTTACTAATTCTTTTTATTTCTAGCACCACCAATACTCTTATACTAAATAATCTTGTATTTTAACTTACAATCTTCTTATACCCCCAGTATAGTTCATCAAACTTAATACACATTGGAAGTTTAGGAACTTGCCATAATAATATGAGTTTAAGAACTTATCTTAGTCAGACCATAGGCATCCATTCGCTGAGCGGTTCAAAACATACCATAATATTATGAGTCACGAACCTACCATATGCATTAGTTTTAAGAACCACACCTAATCCTAATAATATCTGACTAATCTTAATAGTTTCTAACTATAAAATATACACATGAGAAAATAATCACCTTTTTGCCACATATACATTGATAGTGCGACACCAAACATTTCAATGATTATCAATGTGATAAACTGAGTGCAAGCACAATACCCTCGCCCATACAAAGGTTTGTACAACTCAGCCATCACATGAAGTCCTCAATTGAAATCCCACCTAACTCTATCTTGCTTATAAATTGCTCTTAACTTGCTCAATACGAATTCCTTGTATCACATTATCTATAACTCCTCGTGAGTTATCTTATATTATATCAGAGTACATTTTCTTCATAGCATCAAGCTATAATTATTCAAACATTACAAACCATCTTTCTTTTATAACTTAAACATATCACGTCGTGATCTTATTCTATAATCATCTCCCTTAAGATTCTTTTCTTAACTCGTGATTATTTTGTTTTACGATCCTCTTTCTTTCCTTTTTTTCATCATTTATGCTTCTAATCTTGCAGACTTTGTCTATTCATCATTATTCGTTATCTTGACTATTGGAGTTAGGTAACTCCCATTTCTTATCTTTATATCTCTTCAAGATTCTTCTATGAATTTTCTTATTGCTATAACAATACGCCTTTTAAGAATTTATAACTTCATTTAAATTGCTCAACATTTCATTCGAGTTCAACATTTTCATCATACATATCCATTTTTGATAGTTGGTACACATCAAGTGTCTAACAGTTTAAATATGGTACGCTGAGTGGTTTCCCACAAACAACTAACAAACTAGGTTCTGAGTTGCTAGTTTGTATATACCACCGCTCTATGAAGAAATCGTTTATCCCAGATACCATACATCAACTATTAAAGAGTACGATTGTACCATACTTAGATATAACTTTTATTCTTAACTTCTTTATCATTCTCTTCTTATAGACATTGTCTATTTATTATCACCTTACATCCTTATTATTGGAGTTGGATAACCCCACATTCATATTCCTTATAACTCTACGAGATTCTTCTCTGAATCCTCTCACGCATGTTTTAATCCCTCATTAATAAATTTCTTAAATTACTTCTTATTGTTCAAAGTCTATCTGAGCTTATTCTTTATTATCTTCACATCTCTTCTCTAAGGTTATAGCCTAAGGTACTATTACCTAAGGTTTCTAACCTATCAGCTTTGATACCAACTGTAACGACCCCAAAACTTATACAACTCAATTATTGACTTCGGTCGTTAATAACACGTCTAACTTCTGATTTTACATCATTATTCGATGTTAAACTTAATAATATGTGGAATAATTTAAACTTTTCTATCTTCTTACTTTAATTCCCTGAATCAAAACCTTTATCATTTACACATCAATTTTATTTTGTGATTCACTTCATCATAGTTATTATATAGATTCTTACATTTCAATCTGATAACCTTTACATATCAGATAACTCAAACTTTACAGTTTATTATTACATAATTATTGTGATTTATCAAGTACATTTCTCAAAACCTTTATCTTTACCCACCTTTGAACCATACTTAGCTTATTACTCACTTTATCAGAGTTAATAAATAAAACTTAGATCCAGGTTCAACACTCTTTCATACAACAAACAAAACTTATACTTTATAACTCAACATTTATTAAACATCATACATTATTCAGAACCTTAAGCATGGTTCAAATAATAATATTTCAAGTATCACACCTAATTCATGTCTTTCAAGTAGCACATAACTTTTCCTTGAATCCTTAACCTGCAAAAGTGGTTATTTGCAAGGTTGAGCTCGACAGCCCAACAAAATCTAACAGTTTTCATGCATCACATGTCACATAATAACATGCTCAACATACATCTTATAAACATAGGACTAACACATTATACATGTTGCAGTTCATATAACAAGTATAAAGATTGAGTTCCTTACTCAATCAACATTCATTACTCAATCAACATAGTCATAAATTGACTTTAACGTTTCATACTATCAACATATATATCACACATCATGCTCTTTGCAATAAAGATTTAAAGCAACTAATCATCAAGTTCACATAGCAAATAGGAACTGAAAGACTTGCCTTGATCGTTGTTTACCAATAACAGTTTAACAACTTATAGCTATCTGCACTTCACGTGCCCTACACAATTATATATATAATCATGCACATCAACTATTAGTCACATAGCAATGCATAGTAGTTGTAATGTTAACTTTACTCTATATCTCATATCCCTTCCTATTATCAATACAATGTTCAATTTGATTGTGTTAACTTTCGACTTATATCTCACTATATTTCTTCTTAGGTCACTACCAAAGTCCATTCAAGTGTTTAAGTCTTGCTATGAATTATTATTAGTTTTATATTAACCCCATTTCATATCTTATATTATTCATTTCATTTGACTTAAAACACTTTTTACGTTCATTAACATTTGTCACGACGTTTCAACGTTCATTTGTCACACGCCCGATTTGTCTCTCTTGTGTATACTTAGTATGCTTATACAACTTATCTAATACATTATTTATTAATTTTAAGTAACATTATGTTTAGTAACATTCATGTTTTATTACTTAGAAAAACATCTTTTATCGTCAGAAGCACTACACTTGTATACTTGCAAGCCCAACGACCTCCGATTGCCCACAAAAACACAATAGTCTTAAGAATGACCCTTTTCACCCCTTTTCCCGACCTCAAATCGAGAAACTTAAAGAACAAAAGTTTTTGGTCTATTCGTCGTCGTTCCAGATCATCTTGAATCGCCTCAATCGAAGTTCGTATAAAAATGTTATGTCTATTTTACTAAAATAGGTCAAAACAGTCACACTTGACACACTTTGGTAATGCAATTGCCCTAATTAAGCCTTGGGCACAATAGTAGCTTCGCTTCTAGAGGCAATCGCACCCAAAAGACTTAGGAACAAATAGCAACTAAGCCGTTAGTAGAAACCAGACTCTGAAGTTCATTATTCTCGCGATTTTTGAACCTTTTCTCCTTCTAACCGGACTTTGAATCCTCTCACGCATGTTTTAATCCCTCCTTTATAAATTTCTTAAATTACTTATTATTGTTCAAACTCTATCTAAGCTTATTCTTTATTATCTTTACATCCCTTCTCTAAGGTTATACCCTAAGGTACTCTTACCTAAGGTTTCTAACCTATCAGCTTTGATACCAACTGTAACGACCCCAAAACTCATACAACTTGTGACACCCCCAAATCCGGGTATCTTCCAACCCGACATATGGTGCTACACGATACTACCATTCACACATACATTCAATTGAAAAGTCTCAAAGGAACGAATATGTCTTCTATATATCCAAAATAATATTAACATTCCCCAGGTTCTTTATAACCATTACATTCGTTCTTGTCATAATATCAAATATATTACAACATTAAACCTATACTATAATATAAGTATTCTACGGGTTTGTCTTCGCCTTGCCCTTATCCTTTTCGGAGCCTTCAGTCCATTCGATCTTAGCTGTATTCATATGGTTCAAGCAAGAGTGAGCATGACTAGCTCAACAAGTACAACAATTCTATTTAACAATATGATTGAATCATATAATACATATATCTTCAACAACTGAACAATAGTTATGACATACTACCGATAATTCAAAATAGCACTTCTCTTTTCTTTAAAACATTTTATAATAACAATATTTAGTAAAACAGTAATTCCAATCCAAGACCTTGAGCATTTCATACTTTATTTGAAAAGGACATCCTGGCACTATGTCCGTAAGTCCAACATTTCTTACGAACACGTCTAGGTGATCAGCCTATAGTACTCTATGTTGATCAACACTACATTCATTAAACGTATGTACGTTTAAGTTGTGGCAACCTCACGTGTCTATCGTTTGACGACAAAACATTTTAGCATACTCAGTCTTCATTTAAAAACCATACCAATATAACTTGGTAAAACATTGACCATGCTTTGATAGAAACATAATATAAGTCTAGCCGAAAGAGTTGACTTTGGCTTCATCATACAATACTTCATGTGTAAGAATACATGAATTACAAATCTTGTCCAGATTGAATTGAAACAATGGTTAAAATACTTGCCTTCAGCGTCTGCTACAGTTATAAGACATGCACTTTCAGTCCTTAAGGTCTCTACAGTAGATGATAACATCACATAACATATTAGGTCATGAATAACATACATAGTTCCTAATGAATCTTACCCTTCTTCTCAATCTAAACATGACTTAGATTTGTTACCATTGGTTCTGACTTTTCAATATCATTCACATTGTTCTTATGTTCATGTTTAATTACTTATATTCAACCTTTATGTCTCACACTTAAGGTTTAAACATGTCTTAACAATGTTTCATTAAGTTCCTTAGTTCATTATAAATCAATTACCATTCATGCTATACTTATAAACTTTCTTCATTGTCTAAACCCTAAGGTTGGCGCTGGCATTCCTCCTATGTGTCACGTCGCGGCGTGAGTTAGCAGTGTGTATGGCTTGACTTCTAAGACAATTGCAAGTCTCCTCCTTTGCTATGTCCGTCTTTGCATGCCAATTAGCGATTAGTACCATGTTTCGACCTCGCATTACGGTACGGGCCTTTGTGCCTTGAGTTGAGCTGCGGCGTGGACTCTGTGCCTTAGAAAAATTTGACAGATATTTGACTTTCTGAGATTTCCGGGCTCGTAACTTCTTCGTTATAAGTTCGAATTAGCTCGTTCAAGAGCCTACGATTCACAAATTACATACTCTAAGTCTTCATGCAAGAATTTTATCTTTTTAACTTTGTTTACTCAAAATTAACCTATTGGTTCATTTTTAACAAAAACGATAAACGTTCGTGAATGTTCAACGCTCGTTTCTTCGTTCTAAGTCAAAATTCGGTCATTTTTGAGTCTGTAACTCTATAATTCCAAATATGACTTGCCTCCATCGAAAACCAACATTTCCGAGTTCAAACACAAAATACAACTTCCATTACGAGAATTTCACAAATTCGACGATTATCGTCCAATTGTGTGAATTCTGGCAAAACTTCGTCACTAACGATTTGTTCATCAATCCAAATGGATTCAATTCATTCTATAAACATTTCAACTTACATATTACAACAACTTATTTTTAAGTTATATTTTGGCTTATTCTTCATAAGTTCATGACTTTATAATTTACAAGATTTCATTCCTTATGACTTATTATTGGTTTAAGTCCTTTAAGCAACATTCTTACATCTTATCAACTATACTAACTTCTTAAGGTAAACATATGACAAGTCCATATATGTTCATCATAAGTTCATAACTTATTTAGGTTCAAATTATTTATACATGACTTATTTGGCTTAAGTCCATTGCTTATTCACTTCTTATAATTTCTTAGCATACGTGAAAATCACTTCTCTATCAAGCTATTATGGTAGAGATAGAAGACTAATGGCATAGGATCATTTACCTTTGATGATAAGCTTTCTTCTTCTTGGAAATCTAACTATGAAAGTTTGACTTATTCTTGGCTTATTCTCTCTAACACTTAAGTTGTTTTGTATTGGATGAAAATGAACAAGTAATAATGAAATCCAAGTTGGGTATTTATAGGACTTCCAATGTGAGGGCATAAGGGACATTAGGACATCCACCTCCTTAGTAAACCTCCTTACTATTCACTACTTAACCCTTAAGTAAACTTGCTAACCACACAACTTTCTTGCCCATCACACAAAGTTCTTGGTCACCAATTCACCCATGGGTTGCCCCATGGATCAAGTTTTACCCATTGGATCATTACCGTGGGCTTAGATCCACTTAGATTAACTTATTCTTTTGGGCTTGTATTAATTTACTTTGGGATTGCACATCCAATTCTTATTGGACTTGTACATCCTACATAATTCAGAAGTTCATTTACAAATGGCTTAAAGCCTTATTACAAATCCTCTACGTATAATTCTCGTATTCTAACTCATATACTAAATCATAATATACAAAATACCATCATTCCCATATATTTGTATAATACTTCGTATCATACTCGTATACACTACCTCGTACATTACATACATATCATATGATCAGTACTACATTATATTCTTAATACTTGATTCTCCTAACGTTCTCGAACTAAGTCCGCATGCGTGAATTATTATTACATAATCCATCTCACTTCGATATTATAACGTTACATATTTCTCGGAAGTTCAAAAATAATTCCCGAGCATAAATCTATGAATAGTGTTTTTTTAAAAATTTCTCGAAAAACTTTTATTTTCGTCTTGGAAATTCAAACACTTTAATTCCTTCATGTAGTTAAAATATTATGACGTTCCGATGTTTCTAGGTTATAGAACGATATTCTTCTTACTAACACATAATAATAACAAGTAATATAATTTTATTCATAATTTTATTAAATAAAATTATTTTACAAAGGATCCGAATTTCTCGGTCATTACATTCTTCCCCCCTTATAAAGATTTTGTCCCCAAAATCTCATCTCACATTACGAAAACAATTGAGGGTAATCCTTCCTTATCTTTTCCTCTAATTCCCACGTTGCTTCTTCTACATCGTGGTTCTTCAATATCACCTTCATGAAAGATATAACTTTGTTCTACAAAACTTGTTCTTTTCTATAAATAATTTGAATTGGCGTCTCTTCGTACATTAAGTCCTTCTCGACATGAATAGGCTCATATTCTATTACGTGCTTATAATCTGGCTTATAAGGACGCAATACCGATACATGAAACACGTTATGTATTCATTCTAGGTCTGGAGGCAACGCTACCATATAAGCTACTTCACCTACCTGTTTTAACACTTTAAAAGGTCCTATAAACCTTGGACTTAACTTTCCCTTCTTTCCAAAGCGTATCTTTCCTTTCCAGGGAGATACCTTTAGAAATACGTAAGAGCATACTTCAAACTCCCTATTTTCTCGATGCAAGTTCGCATACTTCCTTTGTCTGTCTTGAGCTGCTATGAGACGCATTCGTATCAACTTCACCATATCCGCTGTTTATTGCACCAATTTTGGCCCTAGCATTCGGCGTTCTCCCACTTCATTCCAATACAATGGTGTTTTTCACTTCCTCCCATACAAAGCTTCGTAAGGCGGCATACCTATGCTTGCATGATAACTATTGTTATACGCAAACTCTACTAATGGTAGATGATCATCCCAACTACCCTTGAAATCCATGACACAAGATCTTAACATATCTTCTAACGTCTGAATTGTTCTCTCGCTTTGTCAATCAGTTTGTGGATGATACGA
Organism: Panax ginseng; assembly: GCA_020205605.1. Lineage (NCBI taxonomy): Eukaryota > Viridiplantae > Streptophyta > Magnoliopsida > Apiales > Araliaceae > Panax > Panax ginseng. The sequence goes on from CM035144.1 coordinate 46,216,310, forward strand.
CGTACTCAACTTTAACTGCGTTCCCAACTGCTCTTGTAGACTCCTCCAAAAGTTTGATGTAAATCGTGGATCACGATCTGACACAAATGATACTGGTGCTCCATGTCTGGAAATTATTTCCTTAACATAAAGTTTAGCTAACTGGTCTAAGTTATACTCGACCCTAATTGGCAAAACGTGAGCCGACTTCGTCAACCGATCCACTATTACCCAAATCGTATCATACCCTTTCATTATAGTCGGTTGTCCCACCACAAAGTCCATCGAGATATGCTCCCACTTCCACTCTGGAATCTCCAATGACTGTAACAAGCCACTTCGTCATTGATGTTCGGCCTTAACTTTCTGACAATTCAAGCACCTACTCACATACTCAGCTATCTCTCTCTTCATGTTTGGCCACCAAAAACTCTGTCAAATGTCTTGATACATCTTCGTACTACCAGGATGAATTGAAAACCTCGAACTATGAGCCTCTTGTAATACCTGCTCCTTTAATTCCGTCTCATTCTGAACCCAAATTCTTCCTTCAATTCTTAATAATTCCTCATTATCAAGACTATACTTAGTATCTTTTTCATTGGTTAACCTCTTTTTCATCTGGTCACACTCATCAGTTTTGAGCTGTACCTCCTTGACTCTCTCTACGATGGTAGATTGCATCTCCGTCGTAAAAAGTATTTGTCTTGATTCACTCGGCATTTTCACTTCTAATTCCATCCTAGCTATCTCTATTATTTGTAATAACCCAAGATTTTCTATATAAATAAATTAAAAAATTTGCGTATAATTGTTTTTTATTAAAATAAATAAGGGGAATATGTGCCAAGATAATGTGTGTGTGTGTGTGTGTATATATATATATATATTTGTGCGTGTGTGTGATAAATAAAATATATTTATTACATGAATAATTACAAATAATTTTATTTTAGAATTATTGATCATTATAAATTATATTCTAATAATAATTAATTTTATAGTAGAAATATTTTTATTAATTATTTTCCATGAAAATATAATTATATATTATTTAAATAATATATGAAATGATTATTAGAATAGTTAGAATAATTATTTTCTTTTATTATATGAATTTATTTCAGATTAGTTAAGTTAATTATTTTTTAAAACTTAATTAATGATGTTATATATGAAAGAAAAATCAGATATGGAATCCAAAACCTAATTTTATATTTTTATCAAGGAATGAGAATAATAATATAATATTAATTACATTTTAATTTTTCAGTACTATAAATATGTACAATATGTATAAACTGACAATGGTTGGTCAATTACGGTGCAGTATTTGAAAACTCTAGTTTACTGTGCTAACCCTAATTTGAGATCCAAATTAGAGTACAAGATTGTTTTATAATTGTGTTATGTGATTTATGACAATTAATATAAATATTAACATTAACTAGAGAAACGCTAATGTGAAACTTAAACCGAAGTTTATGATCAGTCAGAAATTGTGATTAATATCATGTATGGTAGATTTTATTGCTAATTAGGGAAAACCTAATTAGTAATTTAAATCCCTAATGATTAGAACCCTAATTTAGTAATTAGAAACCCTAATTATGATTTGGTAACCCTAATTATCAAAATTGTAAACCTTAATTGCTAAATTAGCAAGGTTAATTATAATTAGTAAATAATACCCTAATGTTCATGTATAATGTAATTAGAAACCTAATCTAATTAAGGAAACCTTAATTACAACTTTTAGAAACTAAAATTTTTACTTTTGTACAAACCCTAATTGGAAATCCTACAAATTCTATATGTTAAATCTTAGGTTAAACCCTAAGGGTCAAACCCTAAGGGTTTGCCAAGATTACAATTTGGTCATTAAAATTGTAAGCTTATTGTCCAAAATGCCCTTTTGTATTCTTTAATAAGCTTTCTTGTGTATCTAGCCAAAATTAGAGTTGGTGAGCTAAAATCTTGACTTAGAATAACCTAAATCTCCAGCACATTAGTCTATGCTCAGCCAATTCATGCATCTAACACTTGTATATATAGATTGGGAGAGAGAGAATAGCATTTGTTAGCTTATTTTGCACAAAACACTTAACCAAATTCTCTTAACTCAAAACCCACGAAATTATAAGGCATTTCAGTTCTAAAACAAAGCCCCACAAAATCCACTAACAGATCAGAAGCCTAGAATCCAAATTTTTCAAAGTGAGGTATAAAACCCTAACCAAGAATCTGATCTTGATTAATGTGTTAGATGTTAGGTTTTGTGTGTTAAACATGTTGTCAGTAGTGTTATTAAGTGATCTGGGTTGATAGATGTTAGATCCATAACATCTATAAGCTCAGATCTAGTGTTTTTCAAAATTTGGGAAAAAAATTTATGATGTGTGACAACGAATGTCAGGCCTTCTAGATCTCATTCTATTTATGTAATTTGCTGTTTAAATGTTTTAACATGTTGTATGTTGTGAGATCTTTACTCTGGAACTTGAAATTGGGTCATACGATGCACATATTTCATGTTATTAATGGTCAAAGACCATTGACTGGCCATGACCAACTGAGTTTCTGGGTAGCCCAAAAACCTAGAAAGCCTCTGACAATGTTTTTCACGCCTTTGATCTTTCTGTTGTTGGATATTTTGGTTATGTTGTTAATTGGATGTTGTAGTCTGACATATATACTAATATTAAAGCCTTTAGACAACCTAGATGCTTAATGGGATCTAAGTTATGAAAGGTCAAAAGTGGGTTGACTGTCTGCCTATGAACATTTCTGGGTTTTCCAAAAATGTTCAAAAACAGTTTCTAGGGACCACTTTGACTTGTCTTGATTTCATAAATGTGTTGATGTTAGATCTATATTATGTTATGTAATTGCTCTTTGCCATGTATTCTACATGATTGATTCTTCATATTACACGGACCAAGCCCAGAACGCTAGATTCATAGCCTGCAAAATAGGTACCTTGGTTGTTCTTCATTTCAGGGTAACCCAGAAAATGAAGAACATGCCTGACAATGTTTTTGAGGCCCCAGATCTCACTTATTTTATGTTGTTTGGCCATGTTTCTTGTTAGATCATGAAGTATTGCACTAGCACTACAATATCTGACTAATAACATGCCCAAAAACTTTAAGATCCAAGATCTATGCTTGGTCAAACTCACCCACTCGATAACTGACATGATTTTCTGGGTTTGATGAAGAACATGAAGAACACCAATAGAGACGATTTTGTCGCTATAGGCAGTCTTTAGCCACACTTAATTTCTGAAAATTATATTTTTATTAAATAATTATAGAAAATTAGTTTTTAATTATTAAAAATACAAATTAAATTACTAAAAATTATTTTAAAGTCTGAAAATTAGTTTTTAATTATTTTTAATATATTTCATAAATATTTAATGTAGACACTCGAAAATTTCTGCACACCTGTTACTAACATTGCAAGAGGGCAGATTCGTCTTTCATAGATAAACCTGGAAGATAGCTCACATCCATTCCGGATACTACTGGAAGTTCAATTTCAACCCCGGAAGAGTATCGTTTCCTACCTCGGAGATAACCCTGAGTTTCTTCCTTGGAGATAACCCCAAGGAATGTTGTTGCAGTTCCGGTGATAACTCCGGAAATGCTTGTTTCAAATGCATGCGATTAGCTTCAATCTCAGACCTTCTGCCGAGGCACTCATTCCTCAGACCCGAAGCAAACACCTGGAAGACAGGCACACTTACAGATGACCTTGCGGCTTTCAAGAACTTGCAGCAGTCAAATCTCGGATGTAACCCCGAAAGCAACGCTCTGCTATCACCTCAAATCTAGTGATAACCCCTTGAGGAGTCAAATCAGTAGTCTTGCCATTTCAACCCTCACAAGCGTCGTCACAACCCTTCATACATACATACATACAATAATGTCCTAGAAGAACCAAGGAGTTCCAATCCCGAGTGACTATTACGCATGGCAGCACACCGGATAGAATTTGAAGCTTGAAGACCATGGAAATTCGACCAGGAAATTCGGATCGTCCAACATTTAAGTTTAAAGAATTACTTATTAATAAAATGAATTTTTATTAATACTATTATGTGCTATATGTTTATTAATCATTCTAGAACCTAGGGTGATTATTAATCGGGAGGATTCTGGCTACGAGCTAGACTGAACGAGTAAGAATTTCTAAGACAAAAATAAAATTTTTCCGCCAAGAAAATATTTTCGGGAAAAAAGACGAAATAGACACTATTCACCCGACGAAACCCTAAGGGTTAAGGTTTGAATAGCCTAAGCCTTTCTGAGAGTTTGGTATGTCGAAATGACATTCCGTCGAAAGATTTGACGATAATATATCGTGAAATGTTAAGTAAGCTGATAAAAGTTTTTCTCGAAAAACGTGCAAAAATCAGACGAAATAAAAATGATGAAAAGTACTGTTATGTACTTTTCATTCGTTTAACTATATTAGGGGAAAACGTGAAGGAAAACACTTAATGGTGAAAAGTGTTTTTTAGTTTTTCGGAGATCCGAGGAATACGTAAAAGTTAATTGGTAAAGGAAAGACGAAATATCCATAAATATTTGGATTCCGAGAATCGCAGTTTTCGATCCATCAGACGAAACCCGAAAGAGGGAAGCACGAAGCTTCCAAGGGATAGTAAGGAGGTGTGAATAGTAAGGCAGTTTGATCAAATGACCAAAATGCCCCTAGCCTTAAAAATCTATAAATAGCAAGCTTAACTTCATTGTTTTGGGATTTTAAAAAATCCTACAACTTTGAGAGCGAGAGAGAGAGAGAGAGAGTTCAGATGGGGCAAGAGATGAAAAAGAAGAAGAAAAGTTTGTCTGAGTGCACGCTTTATCCGACAGAAGAAGATTAAAGAGGAGAGGTAATCCAAAAACCTAGCTTCTAGATAATTTTCTTTAAGTTATATATGTTTAAAGCATAACTTAATGAGAATAAGAAGTAGATGATGTTAGAAATGGTTTCATATGGTTCAAATCGTAAGAAAATGAAGGAGTAAGAATTAGAAATTTAGTTTATAAATTTCTTAAGGAAGTGTAAGATTCATAATGAATTAGAACGATCCGAGTGGATGATATGAATGAGTAGGTGAATTAAGTAAGGAATGGTCTTCTATAACATCAAATTCCAAGGAAAAGTAAATTCGTAATAAAAATATCGATTAAAAATGAAGAACAAACGAAGAACGCGAAGAACACGTGAAGAACGCGAAGAACGTTGTTGATGGACAAATTTAAAACCATCGTATGATAATTGTTGCTGATGGACAAGTTTAAAAACATTGCGTATAAGTTAGTTTCTTATTACTTGGTTAGGAACGTTAGAAATGTTCATGAAGAACGAATTAAAATTGAGTTATAACGAAGTTATGGAAAAAATTTCATAAAAGAACAATGATAATTAGAAAGTTAGTAAATGAACCCGAACATGTAGGGTTTCATAAGAATGTAAGAGAACATATAAAACGTGAGTCGTGGACTCAAGAATGAATGAGTTCCGAGTTCGGATGACCGAAATACAGACGAACGAACGAAGAACGTTAAAAATATTAAACGAACGAAGAGCGAAGATTAAGCCAATTGAATGGCATGTTAATGGATTTAGAATGAAGTTCTGTCCGTGGGTAATCAAAGTACGTAAGATAAGAAAGAAAATGGCTTTGGAACGATCTCATTCCGAGTTATAAGAAATAAGATATGAAATTTCGAAGTTAGCGTCTTAAGCTTGTAAAAGACTTAGAAATTTTTTCTAGGTTTCATGTTTGGCATCGCAGCGCGAGTCATGCCATGGGGGCCGACGCCGTAGCGCGAGTTCGGGGCATCAGCTACTGCTGAGTGGTGCCACAGTGTGAAGGAAAGGGAAGGACACGGCGCCGCAACACCGGTGCATGGCAATGCCCAAAAATGAGATTTTTACTACTCAATTACTGGGGGATGTGCAAGAAAGAAATATGAACATGTAGTTCAAATAATGTAACACTTAATCAAGTGTATTACACCTTTAATGAAGGTTGGACAAAAAGATTAATCGAGATTAAAAGACTGTAGACATGGGTTACGGAACCGATATCCGGGGACCGTAATCGCAATAAATCGAACGTGAGGGATTGCTATGATGGTGATTCCTTAGACGTTGATTGACGATGGTAATGTATAACATTTCGATGTTATGACATGGTAATGAGAGAAGAATGTAAAGTGTATAGACGCTATGAATACAACGTTGTTGCGATGAACGATCAGTCTTAGCATACAACGAACTATATGGCTTCGATATTAAGAAGGAATAATGAACATGGGGTTCAGATGATAACAATGAATGAAAGCGAGTAAAACCTTGGATAAAGGTTGAATAGAATTATGAGACATGTAACGTAAACATTCAATACGTAAATAATCCTCGTGAATCGTATTCACGTAGAGCGAACGTTCTAAGTGTACATTGGTTATATAACTTAGACGTTGACGAAGGTAGTAAATAAGATATGAGTTATCAAGAAAGCCGTAGCGATCGGTACGAAGATTAATGAAATCCGAATGAGAATATTAGAATGGAATATAAGCGTTGAACACTTGAACCGACGTAAAGGTTAAGTGTACGTGAATATTAAATGGGTAGAACCTACACCCTGTGTATGGTTTGACCGTAGGATAATGAAGATTAATGATTAAACATGTGAACGGTGAAGAAGCTAAATTAAAGACAAGTAAGTATAACGTAAAACAAACCGAGTTAATGTTTATAACTTGGATGATGTTCCGAGTCAAATGAATCAGATGTTGTAAGATAAGAATAAGGTAACGTAAAATGCTTAACGCTATAAATGCGTATAATGAATAATAAATGATCGCTCTGAGTATACAAAAGACTTTATGACTTAGACGATGATGAATAAATCCTGAGGTATGTCATTTAGTTGCCAGAAAGCCATAAGGAATAAGAAATTAACTTAACGAACATTATAGTTTAATAGTTCAAATAAGTTAGATGAATTTAGGTTGTAGTACAATCGTAACCTTTGATGGTTAACATATGGGAGCTGGGCTAAACAATTCCTTCAAAGAGCGAAGGTATATACAAAACTGGCAACCGATCTAACTCACTGTTATGGGCAGTGTAGATGAGACGGAAACTTGTTTGTTGGTTGTTTGTGGGAAACCACTTAGAGTACCATATGGACTGCTAGTAGAGACACAATGTGTGTTGAGTCCTAGAAAAGTTAGAAGAAGAAGATAAGAATGAAAATAATCAAAGATGATGAACGTATTAAGTAATACATCTCCGTATGTCATGAAGTCGTTAATCGGTAAAGGAAGTTGGTCACATAAACTTAGTTTATAAGAACGTGAACCCTAAGAAGTGAAGTTAAGTAAACCAATGTGTAAGTCAAGTATATGACTAATTGGTGTATGTGTTATTCCTTATGTGTTACATAGGAATTGGAATGAGCAGCTCAGCATAAACTATAAGATGTAGTTGTGCGTAAGGCAAGTTTCCTAACTTCATTCATATTTTAAATTAATGCTAGTTTCTAAAACTTCTCAGATGTTGCACTTGAGAAGTTCTGTCTATGTGCAAATGTGTGATATTTGTACAAGGTATTAGAATATATGAGGCCTTGTGCCACAATTTGAACACTTCAGTGTTTCTATGGGATGAACTGTTATGTGATTTAACTCTTCAATAAGATAATGTTATGTTTATACATGAACCATTATTGTTGAGTCTGTGCTATTGATTCTAGCCAGATATAATTTGTATAAAAGATAGTAGAGAATGAAAGTATTTCAAAGTGAATGTGACTAATGTTTTAAAATGATAGGAATCGAGATTATTCTTATTATTCAAGATGATTCATAACCTTTGTTCGGTTATTGAGGTCTTAAAAGAATGTTTGAATTCTTAAAGTTGTTTGTTCAACTGTTATGACTTGCTGGGAAATTGAATGCTCACACTTGCTTTAAATAAAAACATTTTTAGTGAATGATGTTAGAAGAACTTAAGGATCCCCTAAAGATCAAGTTGATCGGTATCCAGAAGAAGTATAATTCATTATATGAATGAGCGTGAAGATCAAGCGAAGACTTGTAATATAGAATGATAGAATTAAACTATAGAATAGTTTAATGAATGATCATGTATCCTTTGTGGCGGATAAAAGTCACTTGTACAAGATGTAAAGAATAATATAATTATCATTATTTGTAATGGAAGAGGTTATAAGGTTTTAGAACCTGGGATTTAAGGATATATGTTACTATATTTAGCTATATAATGATGTATGGTTGGAAGAAGATGGGATCGTGACGTACGGAATCCAGATGTAAAAATAGACCGGATTTTGGGACGTTACAGATTGGTATCAGAGCTGATAGGTTATAAATCTTAGGTATGAGTACCTAAGACTATAATCGTAGAGAGAAGGATATGAAGATCACCACGTGATCATAGTAAATCGTAGTAACAGATAAGTTGTTAAATGATGAATGATTTATAGCTAATGCTATGAATGAATGGTACTACGAAGTAGTACAGGAAGAAGAACTTAGATTGAGTTGTAAAGGATAGCATACGAATTAAAGAAAATTCGTATTAAGTAAAGAGAAAGTTAGAAGTTGTAAGATTTCAATTGAGGACTCGTGTGATAGCTGAGTTGTATGAATCTTTCTATGGGCAGAGGTTTGTGCTTTGGTGTAACAACCACTCAGTTTATTACAGTGATAATCATTGGAATTGGTCGCGCTATCAAGATGTATATGACGAGAAGGTGAATCTTTTCTCATGTATATACTTGATAGGTAGAGAACGATAAGGTAGGTGCGAGTTCTTGAAACTCATACTTATGGTAAGTTCATGACTCATAATCGTATGGTATGTTTTTGAACTTCTCAGCGAATGGACGCATATGGTCTGACTGGGATAGTTCTTAAACTCATATTATTATGGAAAGTTTCTGAACTCATAATGTGTGGTAAGTTGATGGATTGTGCTAAGGTATAGGAATGTATGGACTGAGAACAAGTTATTTTTAGTAGATTTAGCATTGAAGGTGATAGAGAAGATTAAGTATTGTCACAAGTAAGACAATGAAGGAAGATGGAGAATAGGATATTCCAAGTCATCTAGCTATGCTAGATTTCAAAGTTTATTGAAATCGTGCTTATATGTGCACATTTTAAAAATGAAATAATTGGTTCACTTTTTGGAACCAATTGATTTTAAAAGAACTATTCTTGATATGTCTATGTTAGTTGATTCGGCTAGACAGAAATTGATTTAAAATATGAAAATGAATTTTATATCATCAGTGCATTTGATGCACAGATGGTAAAAGGATGGAGTTATTAATGCAACTGAACCTAGTGTTAGAAGTAATCTTAGGATAAACATCCCACTATGGTATGATGTATAATGACGAAGTTATAAACTGACAAAGTCCTCAACGTACTGTGAAAAGTGTGGTATCATGACGTCATTAAACGTTTTGATGTCTTGTAAAAGAATTTAAAGAAGTAGTCGATGTCAATTGATTTGACTAGACGAATGTTTCAAGTTGATGTCCAATTTATTGGTATGGTCTAAGCTACTTGATTTAGCTCAGATGAATGGTATGTCATGCTTATAAGAAAATCGAGCTTTCTTTGAGAACTTGTGCCAAACCAAATTATTTTGGTGCGGAATCTAATGATTAAGTCTGAGGTGAACATATCCTGAAATGGAGTTATACGATAGGTTGATCACCTATGTATGGAAGAGGTAGTTTACCTTCTTGGTGATTGTAAACTTACCGTGTAAGAAGGGTTTACGGTGAAATACTGTTAAACCTAGTAAGAGTTCATGGTCGATTTGACCCCTCAGCAAAAATAGGAAATGTTTTAAAGGAATCCTTATATTCCTATTTATTCCTTTCACATCATGATTCTTGATAAGTTATGAAGGGTAGGGAATGTATGAAAGATAAGAACTCCTTTGAAGAGAAGTTGAGAAGATGAGTAAGATAAAATTTTGAGGATTAGTTATTAATAAAATGATTTAAGTTTAAAGAATTAGTTATTAATAAAATGATTTTTTATTAATACTATTATGTGCTATATGTTTATTAATCGTTCTAGAACCTAGGATGATTATTAATCGGGAGGATTCTGGCTACGAGCTGGACTGAACGAGTAAGAATTTTCAAGACAAAAATAAAAAAATTCGGAAACAAAATATTTTCGAGGAAAAAGACGAAATAAGCACTATTCACCCGACGAAACCCTAAGGATTAGGGTTTGAATAACCTAAGCCTTTCCGAGAGTTTGGTATGTCAAAATGACATTCCGTCGAAAGATTTGACGATAATATATCGTGAAATGTTAAGTAAGCCGATAAAGGTTTTTCTCGAAAAACATGCAAAAATCGGACGAAATAAAAATGATGAAAAGTACGGTTATGTACTTTTCATTCATTTAACAACATTAGGGGAAAACATGAAGGAAAACGCTTATTGGTGAAAAGTGTTTTTTAGTTTTTCGGAGATCCGAGGAATACGTAAAAGTTAATCAGTAAAGAAAAGACGAAATATCCAAAAATATTTGGATTCCGAGAATCGCAGTTTTCGAACTGTCGGACGAAACCCGAAAGATGGAAGCACGAAGCTTCTAAGGGAAGCTACGTGAATAGTAAGGAGGTAGGAATAGTAAGGCGGTTTGGTCAAATGACCAAAACGCTCCTAGCCTTGAAAATCTATAAATAATAAGCTTAACTTCATTGTTTTGGGATTTTGAAAAATCCTACAACTTTGAGAGAGAGAGAGAGAGAGAGAGTTCGGATGGGGGAAGAGAGAAAAAGGAAGAGGCAAAGCTTGCCCGAGTGCACACTTTATCCGACGGAAAAAGATTAAAGAAGGGAGGTAATCCAAAAACCTAGCTTCTAGATAATTTTCTTTAACTTATATATGTTTAAATGATATTTTAATGAGAATAAGAAGTAGATTATGTTAGGAATTGTTTCATATGGTTGAAATCGTAAGAAAATGAAGAAATAAGAATTAGAAATTTAGTTTATAAATTTCTTAAGGAAGTGTAAGATTCGTAATGAATTAGAACGATCTAAGTGGATTATATGAATGAGTAGTTGAATTAAGTAAGGAATGGTGTTCTATAACATCAAATTCCAAGGAAAGGTAAAATCATAATAAAAATATCGATTAAAAATGAAGAACAAACGAAGAACGCGAAGAACACGCGAGAAACGCGAAGAACGTTGTTGATGGACAAATTTAAAACCATCATAGGATAATTGTTGTTGATGGACAAGTTTAAAACCATTGCGTATAAGTTAGTTGCTTATTGCTTGGTTAGGAACATTAGAAACGTTCATGAAGAACAGATTAAAATTGAGCTATAACAAAGTTATGGAAAAAATTTTGTAAAAGAAGAACGAGAATTAGAAAGTTAGTAAATGAACCTGAACATATAGGGTTTCATAAGAATTTAAGAAAACATATAAAACATGAGTCGTGGACTCAAGAATGAATGAGTTCCGATTAAGCCAATTGAATGGCATGTTAACGGATTCAGAAAAAGGTTCTATCCATGGGTAATCAAAGTATGTAAGATAAGAAATAAAATGGCTTTAGAACGATCTCGTTCTGAGTTATAACGAATAAGATATGAGATTTCGAAGTCAGCGTCTCAAGCTTCTAAAAGACTTAGAAAATTTTTCTAGGTTTCATGCTTGAGCCCACATAGTCATGTCTCGTGCCTTGGGGCCTGCCACAACGCGAAGTTCGGCCATCACCATCATTGAGTGCAGCACCGCAGTCATGAAGGAAAGGGAAGGATATGAAATACAAATACGGCAGGTGGCAATGCCCAGAAATGAGATTTTTACTACTCAATTACTAGGGGATGTGCAAGAAAGAAATATGAACATGTAGTTCAACTAACGTAACACTTAATCAAGTGTATTCAACCTTTAATGAAGGTTGAACGAAGAGATTAATCGAGATTAAAAGACTGTAGACGTGGGTTACGGAACCGTTATCCGGGGACTGTAGTCGCAATGAATCAAACGTGAGGGATTGCTATGATAGTGATTCCTTAGACGTTGATTGACGATGGTAATGTATAACATTTCGATGTTATGACATGGTAATGAGAGAAGAATGTAAAGCGTATAGACGCTGTGAATGCTACGCTATTGCGAAGAACGATTGGCTTTAGCATACAACAAACTGTATAGCTTTGACATTAAGAAAGAATAATGAACATGGGGTTCAGATGATAGTAATGAATGAAAGCGATTAAAACCTTGGATGAAGGTTGAATAGAATTAAGAGATAAGTAACGTAAACGTTGAATACGTAAACAATCCTCGTGAATCGTATTCACGTCGAGCGAACGTTCTAAGTGTACATTGGTTGTATAACTTAGACGTTGACGAAGGTAGTAAGATATGAATTATCAAGAAAGCCATAGCGATCGATAAGAAGATTAATGAAAGCCGAATGAGAGTCGGATGAGAATATTAGAATGGAATGTAAGCGTTGAACACTTGAACCGACGTAAAGGTTAAGTATGCGCGAATATTAAACGGATAGAACCTACACCCTGTGTATGGTTTGACCATAAGGTAATGAAGATTAATGATTAAACATGTGAACGGTGAAGAAGCTAAATTAAAGACAAGTTAATATAATGTAAAACAAGCCGAGTTAATGTTTATAACTTAGATGACGTTCTGAGTTGAATTAATCGGACGTTGTAAGATAAGAATAAGGTAACGTAAAATGCTTAACGCTATAAATGCATATAATGAATATTAAATGATCGTTTTGAGTATACAAAAGACTGTATGACTAAGACGGTGATGAATAAATCCTTAGGTATGGCATTTAGTTACCATAAAGCCATAAGGAATAAGAAATTAACTTAACAAACATTATAGTTTAATAGTTCGAATAAGTTAGATGAATTTAGGTTGTAGTACAATCGTATCCTTTGATGGTTGACATATAGGAGTTGGGCTAAATAATTCCTTCAAAGAGCGAAGGTATATACAAAACTGGCAACGGATCTAACTCACTGTTATGGGCAGTGTAGATGAGACAGAAACTTGTTTATTGGTTATTTGTGGGAAACCACTCAAAGTACCATATGGACTGCTAGTAGAGACACGATGTGTGCTGAGTCCTAGAAAAGTTAGAAGAAGAAGATAAGAATGCAAATCATCAAAGATGATTAATGTATTGAGTAAGACATCTCTGTCTGTCATGAAACCGTTAACCGATAAAGGAAGTTCGTCGCGTAAACTTAGTTTATAAGAACGTGAACCCTAAGAAGTGAAGTTAAGTAAACCAATGCGTAAGTCAAGTATATGACTAATTGGTGTATATGTTATTCCTTATGTGCTACATAGGAATTGGAATGAGCAGTTCAACGTAAACTATAAGCTGTAGCTGTGCGTAATACAAGTTTCCTAACTTCATTCATATTTTAAATGAATGCTAGTTTCTAAAACTTCTCAGATGTTGAACTTGAGAAGTTCTGTCTATGTGCAAATGTGTGATATTTGTAAAAGGTGTTAGAATATATGAGGCCTTGTGCCACAATTTAAACACTTCGGTGTTTATATGAGATGAATTGTTATGTGATTTAACTCTTTAATAAGAGAATGTTCTATTTATACATGAACCATTATTGTTAAATTTGTGCTATTGATTCTAGCCAGACATAATGTGTATGAAAGATAGTAGAGAATGAAAGTATTTCAAAGTGAATGTGACTAATGTTTTAAAATGATAGGAATCGAGATTATTCTTATTATTCAAGCTGCTTTATAACCTTTGTTCGGTTATTGAGGTCTTAAAAGAATGTTTGAATTCTTAAAGTTGTTTGTTCAACTGTTATACCTTGCTGAGCCATTTAATGCTCACACTTGCTTTAAATAAAAACATTTTTAGCAAACGTTGTTAGAAGAACTTAAGGTTCCCCTAAAGATCAAGCTGATCGGTACCTAGAAAAAGTATCATTCATTATATGAATGAGTGTGAAGATCAAGCGAAGACTTGTAATATAGAATGATAGAATTAAACTATAGAATAGTTTAATGAATGATTATGTATCATTGATGGCGGATAAAAAATGTAGTGAAGACTTATAATATAAAATGATATTGTCACTTGTACAAGATGTAAAGAATAATGTAATTATCATTATTTGTAATGAAAGACGTTATAAGGTTTTAGAACGTGGGATTTGAGGATGTATGTTGTTATATTTAGCTATATAGTGATGTATGGTTGGAAGAAGATGGGATCGTGACGTACGGAATCCGAATGTGAAAATAGACCGGATTTTGGGGCGTTACAAGCATGGTCCCCTCTTCCTGACTTCGTATAACCTCTAATCCCATGTCATTCACAGAATCTCTACACAAGCCATCCAAGAAGGTCTTATATACCTCATTCGAATGCTCAGATTGAAGTTCTGCAAGTTCGAGCGGACATCACAGTGCACGAGTGCACGTGCTTCGAGACGATGGGACTCGCGGAGCCAAGGGCAGCCTGCGGCCACCAGCTCTATAAGTATAGAGCTTGGGGTGGCCATTTTAAATGAGAAAAAGGCGAGGAAGCCCTGCCAAATTTGCTCTTTACACACCCCATATTGAGTGTTTTCTCATTTTAAACACTTGTTAGCTCACATATACCTATATTTTTACCGGCAGGAGCTAAGTGTTTATCCATCCAGAGTCATAGAAGCCTGCATTGGCAGCCCACTATAAGCCTTCTCACACTCTTTAAAGCCTTTCTCTTCATATTTTCACACACTATTCTTCACATTTAGAATCGTGTTGTGTGTGTTTGCCCGGACTTCGGTCCATGGTTTTCATTTCTATGTGTATATATATACTTATATATGTATATATTTTATATATGGACTAACATTATCGAGTTATGCCTCGATTGTGCCTAGACTTATGTCTGGAGCGTTTACTTGCTTATATATATATATATAAACTATTGTCAGGCTCTGTCTGATGAGCCTAGATTTTACATCCGAGCGTTTACTTTGCTTATATATATATATATATATATATAATATTGACATAGCCGATGAGTCTAGATTTTATATCCTGTGGGTTTACCGCTTTTATATATATATATATATATATATATATATATATATATATATATATATTTCTCATCAGAGCACGGAGTTTACTTGAGGCCTTTTACTACTTTGTTTACATTTAGTCCCGCTTTGGAGTTTACTTATGGCGGTTGATCGATCGATTATTGCTTTAGTTACATTTAGTCTCGCTTAGAGTTTACTTAAATGGCGGTTGATCGCATTTACTGCTTTATTTACTTTTCTGATCCCCCATGGAGTTGCTTCGTGGTGGTTGATCATGTCCCTATATATATATTTATCGCTTTTATATATTTATATTTCTGATCCCCGATGGAGGTGCTTTGTGGTGGTTGATCATGTCTGTATATATATATTTACAGCTTTTATATATATAACTGTTTACTGCTTTTCATACAAATTGTGGCATCATGTGAGCATAGGAATCATAGGATCACAGATTCATCTCTCAATCTAGATTCTGTTCCGTGATGGATATTTTCACTATAAGCGAAGTTTGTACATTATTTACAATGTAATGAATTTCCTTGGATGGTCATCGTGCCCATGAGGAGTTCTAAGATCATGCAGTATATTATTTTCTCAAGATGCCTCGCATCTCAAAAATAAAAGCAAACAAGTTTGAACATTTAATAATAAAATGGAAGTTTGTAAAGGTCTCAATTCCTATTGAGCACGGGGTTTGAAAAACCTCTTTTACAAAACTTCATTGCTATATTCTCTTTAAAACTGAATTTTTTTATAAATTCAAACCCTTTGTATATAGGTGCGAACGAGGCCTCACACTACTTTCAAATAATTGCACATTGATCCACACACACACATTCATATAACAGTTTCTCGAAAAGTGGTGGTCACCGTGGCAACACGGATGTCGGGAGGTGCCTAACACCTTCCCTCCGCATAATCAATCCCCCGAACCCAAATGAATCTCGGTTTCACAGACCCGTTTAGCAGTGTCACATTACTGGGTTAATGTGCAAACCTTTTCTCGGTTGAGTTGGTGCAACCAGCTAAAAACACCAACTGGCGACTCTTAAAGTCAAATCGTCGACATTATACATGTCAGACCTTTTTCACTTGTTTTTTTAAATAAATCTCACATAACATGAGAACACCAAAGAACAAGTAACGAAAAGGGACAACTAAAAATCCTGACGTCGACAGGTGGCGACTCTGCTGGGGACTCCAGTAAGAGGGATTAAGCTGCTATTACAAGCTTTTCAAAACTATAATATGCTTGGGTATAAATGTTGCATTTACATTTATAATGAATGTGTACGAATGCATTTTATTTATTGCACTGCAAAATATCTATCTGTGATATTAGTGCTTCACACATGTCATCATTTTCATAAACGGTGAGACACGTTTTATGTGAATGTATGTTGTGTGGTTCCTCCACCAGGAGGCTATCCTATCGGTGTTTGATTACTGGACTCGTAGGGAGACTAATTCCAACGAGGCTCAGGAAAGGCACCACCCAGATTCGCTCCAGTTGGAAGACCGGATTAAATTCCCATCAAGTAGATTGCGATGATCTGGGAACCTTCATGCCAAAAATCCGCGAGAGTAACCCTATGATAGGTCAACCTCTAATAAACCAAACACGGAGGAAAGTCTCTTCATGCTTTCCATTTTCAATTACTTGTATAAGCATTTACTTGTAATTTCATTCCATGTTCATCTTTATGTAATGGAAAATATGAAGATTATCTATGCATACATGACATGTTATCAATTAACACCCATTTTTGCAGGATGATATTCCTAAAATGGACACATTATGATAGCATTTACATTATCCCTAAAACTAAACTATATAAGTCTTTTGTAGGGAAATCATTGGGCCTGTTACCTGCTCAAAAACTAAAAAGGCCACGAGCCTACAACCAATCATGTCTTCTTCTGACCAATCTAATCTTGTTTCTCGAAAAGAATTTGACGGATTAAGTAAACAAATATGCCTACACATACAGAATCCTCTGCAGAAGGAGGAGCTTAAGGTTTGGATAAAACAATTCCAGAACCTCAGTTAGATACGACCAACAAAGACCCCAAAAACACCCATCTCAAAGGAGATCCAGACACCGGTGATATCAGGAAGAAGGTCCTCTAAATGGAGGAAACTATTCGTGCTCTCAATGGGATTGGAACACATGGAAGTGTTTAATATGATGACCTTTGCATATTTCATGGTGTTCATTATCCAAAGAAATTCAAAACCCCAAAATTCAAAAAGTACGACGGGTTAGGGGATCCTTATACACATTTGAAAATGTTCATTGGAGAACTTGGATCTTATACGGAAAACAAGAAGCTAAGAATGCAGCTGTTCTAGAAGAGTCTGACTGGAGAAGCCCGTTCATGGTATACCAGATTAGACAACTCAAAGATCCATAGCTGAGAAGAGCTAGCTCACGCCTTCCTCACTCAATACAGTTTTCAATCTCAGATGGCTCTTGACCAAAGATGCAGTTACACAAGGTCAAGAAACAATAATGAGTCTTTTAGAGAGTATGCTCAAAGGTGGAGGCGCCTTGCTGCTCAAGTTATTCCTTCCATGACGGAGTCAGAAATGGTCATGACTTTCATAGACATACAGGAAGCTCTTTTCTATGAGAGAGTCTTAGCTGGTATTGGCAAACCATTCTCTAAAATGATCAAGCACGGAGAGATGGCTGAGATGGGATTGAAGTCCGGTAAGATTCAAGACCTAGCCTCTCTTAAAGTAGTTGTTGAGCACATCCAGTCCGGATCTTATTGAAACAGCCCCCGGAGGGTCCATAAAAAGAAAGAGGAAGATGTTTCCTTGATACTACAAGGTCAAAAAGGCAGTCAGAACATGCCTATATAGAAGAGAAATTACTCCTCTTTCCAAGCACAGTCTTCAAACCCTCCATTGCCTAAAAGTGGAGAAGTAAAGCGCCCTCGAACATTCATACCCTTAGGGACTCGCACAAGAATATTCTTGCTCTTTTGAGTACTCAGAAGAAAAACACACGTCTTCTTCCACTAGCCAACCCTAATGGGAGGGGTTTCAATGATACTCGGAAGTGTGCTTATCATGCCAGAGCACCTGGACATGATACTCAAGATTGTTGGGCCTTAAAACACAAGATCAAAGATTTAATAGACAACGGTGAGATCGTGGTCACCAAATCAGATCAACCTCATATGCAAGACAACCCTCTTCCTCAACACAAAGAAGAAGAGGTCAATATGATTAGTTGGAGCACTAGACAGAGTTCCAGTTTTAATGGTGAATCATCCCAGACCATCAAAGACGGTGTTAACAGATGGGATTATACAAAGTTCTAATTTGCTATGGAACAAAAAATTAAAGCTCTTTCTAAACAAATTGAGCAATTGGCAGAACTGGTGACCCATCAGCATCAAGTCACACACCAATTAGTCAGCCAGGAGCATGCCTATCTCATTCCTTTTGTTATGAATGCTCCACCATCACCTTTAGAAAGCAAAGCTATGGAGCATAAGGTTACAAAGAGAGCAAATGCTAAAGCCCGTCGGGATTTTGCCAATCAGAAGGAATTCACATACCTGGGCCAACCTATGGAGGAGATATTTCAAATGCTGATCAACGAAGGAAGAATTACCTCCCTTCTACCTCCAATTAATCCCCGTTAAAGACGATTCAACTTCGATGGAGTATGTCAATATCATTCACATTCTCGCGGTCACATCACAGAAGAATGTTGGACACTCCGCCATCTTATTCAGAATCTTATTGATAGCGGTGTCCTGCAACTAGCAGATGATGACACTGTGCAACTCGAGAGTGGGAATACATGTCCTACCAAATAGAAGGGATCAGTAGCAGTTATATCCGATGAGGATGATGAAACTGTCAAATCATTTACCATACAAGCAATTCAACTCAAAGGAGCTGACAATCCTTTGAAAGTGGCCGCACCAAAGCCAAATTCTTTACCTTTCAGACCACAATATCATGTTGTCAGCTTACACAAAGTTCCATGGAATTATGGAGAAGCTGAAGGATCCACGTCTCATACTACTGCTACAGTGTCGAAGGAAAATCCACTGTATCTTCCTGAGAGGGTGACGAAGCCCGCCATCAAAGCAAAGGGGAAGATTCCCATGGAGAAGATTGAAAAATTCCTCCGCACTATGGGTCATAATGAAGCCAAGGTGGTTTTAAGCTTAAAAGATGCTCCACATCAGATATCAATTCTGGACTTGGTTTTCTCTTTTGAGGATCACAGGAAGATCTTACTCAAGGTTTTAGAAGAAGCCTACTTACCGAAATCAGTGGATGCGGAAAATTTCAACATATGGTTGATCACATTTTCAACAACAATATGATACCCTTCACTGATGATGACATACCACCCGAAGGGACCGGTCATTGCAAACCATTGTACATCACAGTTTTGTCCTCCGGCTATATGTTAGATGCAGTTTTGATAGATGGAGGTTCGTCTCTAAATATCGGTCCTTACGCCACCTTGGTGAAGATGAATGTCAATCTCAAAACGGATCCTAAGCAGCCATATAGTTATCAAAGCTTTTGATGGATCCCGACGAAATTCCATCAGAAAGATTGAGCTGCCAATTGAGATTGGTCCAAATACATTTTATGTATCCTTCACTCCGTTCCCTGACTAGTCCCGGCTACGTTCTCATTTCCTGAAGAGGACAATGAAAGCAAAAGGGTGAGCTCAAGTAGCCCAGTAAGAAATATTATAACTAAGATAATGCAAAATAATTTATCTTTAGCCTTCAACAGTGTTAAACTGATAAAATATAACAAACATCAAGTTTAACTGCAGCGGAACAAGCAATCCATTCGAAGAGTCAAGTAGAGAATAAAATCTACTATCTTCTATGATTTAAAAGGTTTTTCATCACTTTTATCGCTGAGACTTAGCTTAATAAATAATCCACATCATCGAATCACCCCTGCACTACGGCCAAGGATATTCTTTAGTATCACAACCACAAATTATCCACGCACTACGGGCCAAGGATATTCGTGTATTCATCAATGGTCATGATCATGTCAACAACTGTCTATCAATGCACTACGGGCCAATGAGGACTTTTACCATATCATTTATAACATTACAGTCATGATTATACCGAATAATCCCTGGTCATAATCATACCAAGTCCATCTATGCACTACAGGCCATAGATGACTTTCAACATAATATAAACATGAGGATGATGACAATGATATAAGAATTCAATAAAACAAGTTCAAGGATAAATTTTTAAAGATTTATAATTTAATTTATCCAGAAATCAATAACGTCCAAATTGTCAACATGATACTGCTTTATGGAGTAAAATTCAAGAATAATATTGTACCAAAAATAATTTGGACCGAAAACGAATCAATTTTTATCATGAATAGTACTCCGGGTGAATAGCACTCAAGTGAATAGTATCCCGTGAATAGTACTTTGGGAATAGTAACCCCGTGAATAGTACTTCGACATGAAAAAGTTAAAACTTATCAAGAATGCTCAGAATAATATTTTCATAAAAAGATACTAGATGAAGCGTAAATATCAAGGATATTCTACTAATTTCATGGAGTTTAGAAGCCAAAACTTTAACAAAACGAGTATAGAATTCAAAATCTGAAACGAAATAATATTATTTACATACTACAGAGTATAGAAGAAAATATTTTTTCAAGCGAATATTGAACAAAAATAACATCCCTTACTACTGTTGAACGAAAATAATATTCCATAATAAACAATAATGAAGTAAAATTCAAGAATGAAGAGCAAAACATGGATACAATCAAATATAGTAACCATAATAGACATCTGGGATGAAAAAGAGAAAATTTCATTTTCTCAATGAATAAAGGCAAGATTCATGAATAGTCAGATATCGTGAATAAGAACCCCCGACACAAAAAAGGTAGAAATTCTACAATAAAATTCATATCAATATTTTGGCATAATGATATTGAAGAAAATAATATCATTTACGAAGAAAATAACATCCCTTACCTCAAAATAACAGTAGTTCTGATCGAAATATCGGATGTAAAGATGAAGAAAACTTGTACTGAATAGTATCTCTCAAAGTATCTAAATACTCACAAAAATACGCTCGATAATATAGAGAGAAAGAAAACTTATTTCTGGTGTGATTTTTAATTCTAACCTAAGCGCCTATTTATAGTAAAATGCTAGAACGCCATAGGAGACTAAAATAATAAAATATTAATATTTCTTTCTTTTTCTCTACATATGCCAGTCATCCAAGACCAGGATGCCAATTCTGAAAACTAATTTTTCAGCCTACATGTTGACAACAACAGTGGGTCCCACCCAATTTTAATAAAATTTATTTTATTTTTTGAAACTTCAGTAATTCATAATAAATATCCCTTTTATCAAAAAAATACGAATTTTATGTCAATTCCACACGAAATCGAATTCTCTACAACTTTGTAGCTTTTAGTTTTTCCAAATTCCAGACAGAAAATATCCGAAATCCACAAACGGATGATTTTCAACACCTCTTAAAATTCATAACAAATCATACGTTAATTTTTAACGGTTCAAAATTTGGGAACATATACTCAACTTATATATGTATAGCATATCCAAAAAACACAATGATCCAACGGTCGGAGCAAAATTATAACTCATGCAATAGATGTGAGACCCCGAATTTTATAAATAAATATTTAAATTTCTCAAAATATTTTTTAATATTATGATGTGGATTTGATATAATGTAATAGTTGTGGGTAGTATTTATAAAATTTTATAAAGTATGCAAGTTATTATATTATATTCGATTGGTCGGGGAATATTCGTTTTAACAGGGAATATTCGTACGACGACACAATCATTGGTGGACCCCACAAATGTAATTATTGGCGGATTGAGAAAACGACAAAAATATTTTTTTTTGAAAATAATTCATGAAGTTTTACCATTAAACTGCCAAACTACTCACTTAGTAAAAAAGTACAAAGATACGCTGCGTGTTGTATAAGTAGCAAATGGTATTGATTATTGATGCTTACGTGAGAAGTAACTCGCTTTTGTTCAATTATTACTACAAATGAATTGATGCATAGTATCTCACGTTATTTGATTCAATTATTGTTGATATTTTGTATATTATTAAATAAATAATTGAGACGACGGGTTATTAATATTATTATTTGCAATATTAACGATGTGTCTAGAAGTTCATCCAAGGAGAGGTTTGGTCACCTAATCAAGCTACCAATAGGAGAAATCATTATTGAAAGCCCCTCTTTCCGGGAACGACCGGTCAATTAAATTGTGAATTATAATAATGATGATAAATATTGTTAAATATATTGAGGTGTCTTTTTTTATGAAATCACGAAAAGTTTATATTTATATACATTATATATATAAATTTTGTTCTATTAGTATTATTAATGTAATAAAACAAAAAGCTTTTTATATAAAACATAATACTTTTATAAAGTTATTTGTTTTATTAGACAATAATTAGAATATAATATATTTTATTATGCATAGTATTTTGCATAATAAAATCTTTTTATATAAAATATAATACTTTTATAAAGTTATTTGTTTTATTAGACAATAATTAGAATATATTATATTTTATTATGCATAGTATTTGCATAGTGCTCGCATAGAGTTGCATAGTAAAATCTTTTTTATAAAAAGCAGTAATATTTTTGTAAAGTTATTTATTTTATTGATAATAATTAGAATATATTATATTTTATTATGCATAGTGTTTGCATTGTGCATGCATAGTGTTTGCATAGTAAAATCTTTTTATATAAAACAGAATACTTTTATAAAGTTATTTATTTTATTAGACTATAAATAAAATATATTATATTTTATTTAAAAGATTTTATTTTATTAGAATATTTTATTAATACTACATAGTAAATCAATATGGACCGTCCGTTTAAAAGTAAATCAATCTGGACCGTTCATGAATTAGTTAGTATTTAGTCTATTCTCCTATAAATAGAAGTTCATTCCTTCATTATTTCTTACGAATTCACTGAAACTTTAGAGAGAGAAACTAAAGATAGAAAGAAGAAAAATATTCTGCTACCTCACTTTTCTAATATTCAGTTCTTCTAAGATAAGGGGTATTATTTCTTTTGTATTCATGAAGAGAACTTCTGTTATTCCATTCTTAATTATTCTGTTGGAATAATCTGTCTATGTGAAGTACCGCATACATGGTGAAATTCTTCTGTTATTCCATTCTTTATTATTATGTTGGAATAACTTGTATATGCGAAGTACCGCCTACATGGTGAAATTCTTCTGTTATTCCATTCTTTATTATTCTGTTGGAATATCCTGTCTGCGTTTACGCATGACCGGTTCCATTATTTATTATTCTGTTGAATAACCGTCTGCGATTTCTATCGCATGCATGGTGAATTCTTCTGTTATTCCATTCTTTATTATTCTATTGGAATAACCTGTCTATGTGGATTACCATATGCATGGTGAATGACCCTTCGTATTCATTTCTTATTAAATTGTGGAAATGATCTGTCTACGTGGATTACAACATGGCAGGCAAAAATCCATTTGCAGTTTCATATATTCTATTATACACAGTTGGCTAAATCTTTGGCTTCTATATTCCTTGAAATTAGTGGAATATCCTGGATATATGCGCTTCATCCAGTATCTTTTCATGGAAATATTTTTTGAGCATTCTTGAGTTTAACCCCACAAAGAAGTATCATGTTGACAATTTGGACTATATTGGTTCCTAAATAAATTAATTCTTGAACTTGTTTTATTGAATTCTTATATCGTTGTCATCATTCTCATGTTTATATTATGTTGAAAGTCATCTGTGGCCTGTAGTGCATAGATGGACTTGGTATGATTATGACCAGGGATTATTCTGTATAATCATGACCGTAATGTTATAAATGATGTGGTAAAAGTCCTCATTGGCCCGTAGTGCATTGATGGACATTTGTTGGCATGATCATGACAATTGATGAATACATGAATATCCTTGGCATGTACTGCATTGATAATTTGTGGTTGTGATACTAATGAATATCCTTGGCCGTAGTGCAGGGATGATGTGGATTATGTATTAACCTGAGTCTCAGCGATAAAAGTGATGAAAAACCTTTTTAAATCATAAAAGATAGTAGATTTTATTCTCTACTTGACTCTTTTAATGGATTGCTTGTTCACGCAAGCTTAAACTTGATGTTTGTTATATTTTACCGCTTTAACATTGTTGAAGACTAATGATAATTTATTTTACATTATCTTAGTCATAATATTTCTTACTCGGCTAGTTGAGCTCACCCCTTTCTTTTATTATTCTCTTTAGAAAATAAGAATATAGCTGGGACTAGTCGAGGAATGGAGTGACGGTCCAGATAATAGTATTAGTAGTTGATGAGTGAGTTTTATACTCATAATTGAATGCGTTTGAGCTTAATCTTTTGGTTGATTTTAAGTATTTGTGTCTATTCATGCATGTTTTATGTTGTTTTGTAGGAATTGGGACAAAAGTAACTTGGATCGACGTTCGGGGTGGCTAGATTCGCGTTTTTGGCTTGCCATTTATATAGCAGTCACTTCAGGGCCAATTTGAGTATTTCTCCGGACCTTATTTCGAACACCTTAAAGAATGAAAGTTGTATATCTACTTCTCCTCTTTCTGGATCATCTTGAATCATCAAAATTGGATATCAGACGAAGAAGTTATGGCCAGTTTCCCAAAGGATGTCGAAGAAAAAAATGTCAGAACATGTGCCAGTGCCGGGGTGCCCATTTTTGGCCTATGCCAGCCAAAGGCTACTGGGAGCAAGCAGTTTGAGCGTCAAGCCCAAAGGTTTGGGCGCTAGGAAGGGCTTAGTGATGGCCCTGACGCTGCTGAGCGAATTTTGACACCTTTTGACTACAAATGGATTGGGTTTGTTCCTAAACTAAAAATTGGACTTGTAACCTATAAATACATGATGTAAGGCATAAAATAGATGGAGATTACATAGATTAGACTAGAGATACACTCCATTAGATTTGAACATAGCCCTAGTTCTTATTAGTTTTGGAGATTGAAGCAACTTGGAGACCATTGAAGATCAAGAGCAAGAGCAAGAGCAAGAGGGGAGCATCAGATTTGCTGACAACAGATTCTACTCTCTTCTCTTATCATACTTTTCTCTTTTAATGTCTATTCAATTATGGATTCTTGGTTTTAATTCATTAATTATGAACTAACACTTTTATTAAGATTTCAATTGAACTTTTTATGGTTATGAATTAGTTATTCATTATATTCCAATTATTTATGTTAAAGTGAGTTGTTTATCTTGCCTTATGCTTATTGATTAATTATCTCATCAGTAATTACCTTGTTACTCTAGAAGGAATTGAGAAAGGAATTCTAGGGTTAGAACTGGGCATGATATCATGTGACTTAGTTATTTGCACGGTGAATAATTAGGTTTGTGAATAGAATGAGAATATCTATTTGCCGCATTACGTAACATAAAGGAATTGGGATTGATGGCGAGTTTAATTCAATTGTTTTGCATAGAGATATAGCAAAATTAATCTGGGTTAAATAGAAGTCAAATGATCGCTTGAGAAAGGGCTTTTGGCATTTGAGAATTCTTGTTAACAATTCAGTAGACATAATAATTGGGATAATTGGATAATTGGTTTATAGTTCATAAATGGGGATATTGGAGTCTTAAATTTTATTTATTTGAATTTATTTATAAAGCAATTCACTGTAATTAGTTAATTTAGTTTTCTTAATTAGAAAAATCACACTTTGCAATTGTTTAAATAAAATTGATTTGGTTAAGAGTTAGTACACGGTGATTTTTATTAAATAATTCCTCATGGGAACGATACTCTACTTTCACTTTATTACTTGTTGACCGTGTATACTTGCACGTATTCATTGATTGCGAAATCGATCAACAGTAGTCCTCACTATTCTGTTAAATAGTGTGACAATAAATGTAATGAGGACTCCTTTGAGTGTGGATATTGTCTAGATGACAATATTCTTATTAAAACTTTCAATTTATGTTTTGTCATATTTTACACGACAGCAGTATTATTAAGTTGTATTTGTATTCTGTAACATGTATATGGCGACTCAGAATAGGTGATGTATGCCTATTTTGGGGGCGACACAGTTGCTATCAAAGCTTAGGGATATGATCCCTGGCTGAGATGTGAGACAAGAACTAGGAGGGGAGAGACGGGGAATTCCTTCTCTAGTATGACCTACCTAAGTTTATTTGGTATTTAATTGGTCGGTCAGAGTATAGGGATAATATGTGATATGTCAATTAACCCTTGTTTTGTGACACTGATTGAAAATGGCATCTGAAAATGTTGAGATAAGCAATGGAGCAAAATAATATGATCGTATCGCTGTACGAGGCTAAGTTTACGGAGTTATCCCGGTTTGCATCCCATTTGGTTGATAATGAAGAGCGAATGATGTGATTGTTTCTAAGAGGTCTAAAACCCGAAATACGTCAATACCTCATTTCTCATAAACTTTGTTTATATTCAGATGTTGTGAATAAGGCTCAGTTATTGGAGCACGATAATGAGTCAGCACAACCCAAAGGCAACGACCAACATCACGATAATAATCATACCGGTGGCAACGACCATCAGAACAATGATAACCATCGTGGGGGAAATTATCATGCCAAGAATGGTAACCACTTCGGTGGTAATCATGGCCAAGATAATAGAAGTGGAAATTTCAAGAAGAGGAGGTTTAATAAGGATGGAAAGACAGCAGCATCAGCACCCATTTCAAAGGAAGAAGAATGACCACCAACAGATGTTTCAAATGCGACAGAGGACACATTCGTCCAAACTCAGCATGACTGCAACAATCCAAAGCGTGTTTCAACTGCGGAAGAGAAGGTCACCTAGCTCAATTTTGTCGTGTAGTGAAGTCAAGTCCAGCTGGGATAGTGATGCCAAAGGATGTCCCAGATAAGTCAAAGCCGGTAGTTTAGGTGAGAGTGTTTGTCGAGGAACCCGAACAAAGTTGTCATGGGTAAGTTAATCATAAACTCTTTCGAAGTCTATACCTTGTTAGATACCGGTTCTACCCACTCTTTTATTTCACCTAGTTGTGTTCAATGTTTGAACTTGGCTCTTGAGAAATTAGACTTTGATTTATCTGTTGAAACTACGTTGGAAGAAACCTTCGTTACCTCCACTGTTTATAAATCTTGTTAATTCAAATCGACACTTTCACGTTACCTGTCGATCTTATCTCTTTGAAAATACTTACCTTTGATGTGATTTGAGGAATCGATTGGTTAACTATTCATCATGCTAAAATTGATTATTTTCGTAAGGTTGTTAGCTTTTATATTCCTAACCAACCTATTATTCGAATTCAAGCAGCCAAACCACTAAAGTCAATCATTGTCATATCAAACCATAAGTAAAGAGCCTCGAACCTTTCGTTGGTGACTTCCAAGTCTTGGAATACACCGAAGCCAGAATATCCATAGGGGACGTCATGAATAATGATGGCAAGTTGATAGGTATCAATGTGACGTGCTATCCAAGTCTTGGATGAGAGTCATAGTTTTGAATGACATTTCTATTATTAATAAATTTCCTGACGTATTCTCTGAAGACTTCCTAGCCTACTCCTAGAGCGTAAAATCAAATTTTGTATTGACCTCATTACAAAACCCATTTCTTAAACCCTCAAATATTTTTTCAACCAAAATGAACGTAACATGCGCCAAAGACGTTGGCTCGAGATGTTGAAGATTACGATCATACCATTCAATATCATTATGGAAGAGCGAACGTGGTAACTGACGCGTTGAGTAGAAGATCATATGAGTTTACAAATGCGAATATACGAACCTACGTGAAGATAACAAATATACGATTAGAATCGACTTTAATCGATAAAGTTAAAGTCGCTCAAGCTACATACTCAGAGCTGAGGAATGTGAAGAAGAAGGTTCAAGAGGGCGTTATTCTAGATGCAAGAATCGATGAATAGAGGAAATCTCAACCCTCGATTTAATTGGCCCATTTGAAATCCTCGATCGAGTTGGAACTATGGCCTATAGACTCGTTTTTCCGCTAAGTATGTGGCATGTTCATAACGTTTTTCAAGTATCGATGTTACGTAAATATGTGGACGACCCGAACCACATTATTGAATTAGAACTAGACGAGTTAGCAGAAGATTTAACGTATGAGGAGATACGTGTTAACATCTTGGATAAGAAGGATCGTATTCAACACTCAAGGGTTATACCTCAAGAGTTAAAATCTGAAATGAAGTCAAGGTATCCTCACCTCTTCGGCATACCAGGTACGTACGTAAATTTCGAGGGCAAAATTTCATAAGGAGGGGAGATTGTGAGACCCCAAATTTTATAAATAAAGATTTAAATTTCTCAAAATATTTTTTAATATTATGGTGTGGATTTGATATAATGTTATAGTTATGGGTATTATTTATAAAATTTTGCAAAGTATGCAAGTTGTTATATTATATTCGATTGGTCGGGGAATATTCGTTTTAACAAGGAATATTCGTACGACGGCACAATCATTGATGAACCCCATAACGGAATTATTGTCGGATTGAGAAAACGACAAAATTTTTTTTATGAAAATAACGACAGAAGTTTTACCGTTAAAATAGTTGAACTACTCGGCAGTAAAAATACAGTATTACGCGTGGTTGCATAGTAGCACACGGTATTGATTATTAATGCTTACGTGAGAAGTCAATCAGTTTTGTTCAATTATTGCTACAATAATTGCTGCATAGTATCTCACGTTATTTGATTCAATTATTGTCGATATTTTGTATATTATTAAATCAATAATTAAGACGACGAAGTTATTAATATTATTATTTGCAATATTAATGATATCTAGAAGTTTTTTCAAGGAGAGGTTTGGTCACCTAATTGCACGCCAATAGGGAGAAATCCTTATTGGAAAGCCGCCTCTTTCCTGAGAACGACTTGGTCGATTAATATTGTGAAATATAATAATGATGATAAATATTGTTAAATATCGAGGAGTGTTTTTTATGAAGTCACTAAGTTTATATTTATATATATTATATATATAAATTTTGTTTTATTAGTATTATTAATGTAATAAAATAGAAAAACTTTTTATATAAAAAATGTAATACTTTTATAAAGTTATTTGTTTTATTATACAATAATTAGAATATAATATATTTTATTATGCATAGTAAAATCTTTTTATATAAAACAAAATACTTTTATAAAGTTATTTGTTTTATTAGACAATAATTAGAATATATTATATTTTATTATGCATAGTATTTACATTGTGCCTGCATAGTGTTTTGCACAGTAAAATCTTTTTATATAAAATAGAATACTTTTATAAATTTATTTGCTTTATTAGACAATAATTAGAATATATTATATTTTATTATGCATAGTGTTTGTATAGTGCATGCATAGTGTTTTGCATAGTAAAATCTTTTTATATAAAACTGAATACTTTTATAAAGTTATTTGTTTTATCAGACAATAATTAGACAATAATATTTCTTACTGGGCTAGTTGAGCTCACCCCTTTCTTTTATTGTTCTCTTTAGGAAATGAGTATATAGCTGGGACTAGTCGGGGAATGGAGTGACGGTCCAGATGATAGTATTAGTAGTCCTCACTATTCTGTTAAATAGTGTGACAATAAATATAATGAGGACTCATTTGAGTGTGGATATTGTCTAGATGACAATATTCTTATTAAAACTCTCAATTTATGTTTTGTCGTATTTTACACGACAACTGTATTATTAAGTTGTATTTGTATTCTGTACCATGTATATGGTACCTCAGAATAGGTGATGTATACCTATTTTGGGGGCGTCACAATAGAGCATAAGAACACCGATTTAATTTTGTAAATACCTCCAATCGATAAAATACTGATAAAATACCTCAACATTAATTCCTTCATTTATAACCACATAAAATAAATATTTTCCTATCCATCATTTATGTCCACGTAAAATAAATATTTCCTTATCATATAAATTAATAATTAATTATTCACAAATAATATTACAGAATCACAATAATGACAATCAGGCCGTTCTCACAAAAGAGGAGGCTTTCCGATAAGGATTTCTCGTTACTGGCGCGTAATTAGGTGACCAAACCTCTCATTGACAGAACTTTCTAGACATTGACAATAATGCTATCTAATAATATGAATTATTGATTTGATAATGGGAAATAATGTGCAGTGACAATTATTGAAACAAAAATAATATAAAATGTCAACGCAGCAATTATTGAATCAATAAAATAAAATATTGAACAGTAATTATTGTAATAATTATTGAGTAAAACTGAGTGACTTCTCACATAAGCACCAATAATCAATACAGTGTGCTACTATGCAACTACGCGTATTACTGTACTTTTACTACCGGGTATTTCAATAGTTAACGGTAAACTTCCGCCGTTATTTTTATAAAAAGATATTTCTGTCGTTTTCTCTTTCCGATAATAATTCTGTTATGGGGTCCACCAATGATTATGTCGTCGTACGGATATTGCCTGATAAAAAGAATATTCCCCGACCAATCGAATATTTTATAACCATTTGCTTACTTTTTAAAATTTATAAATATTACCCACAACTATAACATTATCTCAAATTCACACCATAACATAAAAAAAATATTTTGAGAAAATTAAATATTTATTCATAAAATTCAGGGTCTCACAATCTCCCCTCCTTATAAAATTTCGCCCTCGAAATTTACGTGCACGCACTGGTATGCCAAATGTATGAGGACACTTCACGATTCTAACTCTTGAGGTATAACCTTTGAGCGTATAATATATTCCTTCTTATCCAAGATTTTAACAGGTACATCTTCATACGTTAAATCTTTCATTATCTCGTCCGGTTCAAAATCAATAATGTGGTTCGGATCATCCACATATTTACGTAACATCGATACGTGAAAAACATGCGACATACTTGGCATTAAGGTGAGTCTATAGGCCATCGTTCCTACTTGATCGAGGATTTCAAATGGGCCTTCTTCATCGACTCTTGCTTCTAGAATAATGCCTTCTTGAACCTTCTTCTTCGTATTCATTAGCTCCGGGTTTGTAGCTTTAACATTATCGTTTAAAGTCGGTTCTAATTGTATATTCGGTATTTTTACGTAGGTTTGTATATTCGCACTCGTAAACACATACAATCTTCTACTCAACGCGTCAGCTACCACGTTCACTTTTCTAGGATGGTATTGAATGGTATCATCGTAATCTTTCAACAGCTCGAGCCAACGTCTTCAGCGCATAAAACTTTCATTTTGGGTGAAAAAAAATACTTGAGGGTTTTAGAAATGAGTTTTGTATTGGGGTCAATACAAAATTTACTTTCACTCTCTAGGATAGGTCAAGAAGTCTTCAGGGAATACGTCAGGAAATTTATTAACAATAGAAACATCATTCAAAACTGTGACTCTCATCCCAAACTTGGATAACACGTTACATTGATATTTATCAACTTGCCAACGTTATTCACAGTGTCCCCTATAGATAGTCTTGCTTCGGTGCATTCCACACAAGGAAGTCACCAACGAAAGGCTCGGGGCTCTTTACTTATGGCTTGATATGAAAGTGATTGACTTTAGTGGTCGGTTGCTTAAATTCGCATAATAGGTTGGTTAGGAATATGAAAGCTAACAACCTTACGAAAAGACTCAATTTTAGCATGTTAAATAGTTAACCAATCAATTCCTAAAATCACATCAAAGGCAAGTATTTTCAAAGAGATAAGATCGACAGGTAACGTGAAAGTGTCGATTTGAATCAACAAAATTTATAAACAGTGGATGTAATGAAGGTTTCTCCTAACGGAGTTCCAACCAATAAGTCAAAGTCTAATTTTTCTGGAGTAAAATTTAAACGTTGAGCGCAAGTAAGAGAGATAAAAGAATGGGTAGAATCGGTATCTAGTAAGGTATAGGAATTTATAATTAACTAACCCGTGATAACTTCATTTGGGTTCCTCACTTGTTGGGAAGTCATGACAACCGCTCTCCCTTGAACTGCCCGGTTTTGACTTGTCTGGGGCAGCATTTGGTGTCATCACTATCGTTGAAATTGAATTTTCTATAGGGTATATTCCACCCTCAACTACTTCATCGTACTCCTATTTCATGATCTGAATCATTAATCTTCGATCCATATCAAATTTGGGTTGACCGCAATGTACAGGGTAATTCAAAACTCGATGTTGGGTTCTCTCAATTGCTATCCAAAAAGAGAAATGCATATCATCAATTTTAGCCTTCTTAGATCGGACATCTCTTTCCAAAGTATCAACGCGTCATGCGAATTTTACCCACGCATCACTCATTCTCACTCGTTCAGTTGTTTCTTCTTTCAGCTAAGATTCCAACTTTATCATCTTATACTCTGCCAAAGAGTGCTTCTGTTCAAGCATCACATATCGGGTAACACAAGCTTGAATTGTTGCATCCTTTTGCTCCACGCATCACCGTCGTTTCTTCAAATTTCTGCTTTTCTAAATCATGAACACGATTTTGCAATTCTAAATTTCGATCATAGAATTCTTCTAATAAATTCTCCTCGTGTTCCTCTTCTTCCTCACTCTCAAATTTGCTTCTACTGACTATCTCTCAGTGCAACTATCAATTCTTCACTCAAAGACATGGATATCTCTAATTCCTTCTTCGCCTGACATCGCATTATCCTGGTTGGTGATTAGAGGTGTCTCCACGATCTCATTCACTCAATTGTTAACATTTTCAGCTACCATTCTCAAATACTGCCACAAAACAAGGGTTTATTGACATGTCACATATTATCCCTATACTATGACCGACCAATTAAACACCAAATAAACTTAGGTAGGTCATACTAGAGAAGGAATTCCCCGTCTCTCCCCTCCTAGTTCTTGTCTCACATCTCAGCCAGAGATCATATCCCTAAGCTTTGATACAAACTGTGATGCCCCCAAAATAGGTATACATCACCCATCTTGAGTTGCCAAATACATGGTACAAAATTCAAATACAATTGTCGTGTAAAATACGACAGACATAAACTAAGAGTTTTAAAACAAATATTTTCTTCTAGACAGTATTCAACTCAATACATTTATTATCACACTATTTCATAGAATAGTAAGGACTACTAATGCTATCATCTGGACGTTCACACCGTTCCCCGACTAGTCCCGGCTACGTTCTCATTTCCTGAAGAGGACAATGAAAGCAAAACGGTGAGCTCAACTAGCCCAGTAATAAATATTATGACTAAGACAATGCAAAATAATTTATCTTTAGCCTTCAATAGTGTTAAACTGATAAAATATAATAAACATCAAGTTTAACTGCAGCGGAACAAGCAATCCATTAGAAGAGTCAAGTAGAGAATAAAATCTATTATCTTCTATGATTTAAAAGGTTTTTCATCACTTTTATCGCTGAGACTCAGCTTAATAAATAATCTGTGACACCCCCAAATCTGGGTACTTCAATCCCGCAGATTTGGTGTTCACTGTCCAATTAAATCATAACTAACTACTCATAAACAAATGATATAGTTAAACTCAAAAGTTTAAACAATAAATCTCCCATTAAAGAGTTACATAATCTAAAATAAATCCCAGGTCATCTAACATTTATTACAATCATCAGCGGAAAATTTAAAACATGATCATAATTAAATCCATTACATAAGCTTCATAATTAAAAGATAAATTAAACGTTGTCGTCTAATCAAGCACTTTGTCCTTATCTTTTCTTGTAGAAAGCTCTTCAAACTTCTGACCTTCATCTGCATTGTTTTGTGCAAGAGTGAGAAAACAATTGCCCATAAGAAGGATAATATACAATAACATTTTATGAATGACAATTAACTAAGCTTTTAATGGTAAAGTATTCTTACCGGAACAATAAACTTTAATTCAACAGCTATGAGTTCAAAGGAATAATGAACATTTAAGTTAACAATAGATATCAACATCAAAGAATACACTAAGGGTCACAAGACTACGAACTCTATTCTAGGTTTTCAAGTATTCCTACTTTAACCTTTAATAGTCTAAAAGACTATAATCATCATCTATGTCCTAGGTTCACAGGTGTTTCTATCAGAACCTTTAACATCCTAAACGACTATATGGACCATCATCCTGTACTCCAGGTGA
Organism: Panax ginseng; assembly: GCA_020205605.1. Lineage (NCBI taxonomy): Eukaryota > Viridiplantae > Streptophyta > Magnoliopsida > Apiales > Araliaceae > Panax > Panax ginseng. The sequence goes on from CM035144.1 coordinate 46,250,715, forward strand.
TCAGCCCTTTGTACTATTTATTGCGCAAACATTTTAACGCTATTGTGTAGCTCTAAAATAATCCCCTGATATAAGGTTGTTCATCTCAGCTTAGATTATCAGGTTCCGAACCAAAGGAAGTTTGGTTGGGAATTAACTTCAAAGGAAGTCTATATTTTTAGAACGCTCATCAACCAAGTACTGGTTGAATCAGATAGGAACCAATAACTATTCAAGGGTTTGATTATAATATCTTCATGAACAAGATATTTCGATGAATCAATAAGAGTTAAAGTGTTAACAATTTCTAAATTGAATAAATGTTATCATCGATAACATGCTTTCAAAAGTGTGTGAGTACATAAACAAACCAAAGGAAGTTTAGTTTGGGTTGACTTCAAGGGTAATTTAGAGTTTAGAACATTCATCATCTAAGGATTAGTTAAATTGGTAAAGAATCGCTAAGCAACTTAGAGTTCGGTACAATAATGTAAGATAGTACAATGATATTGAAGAATGAAGATCAAACAACAGTCATTAGTAGCTGAATAAACACACTACTTACAATAAAATTACAGACTTTGAATAACTAAGGTAATCTCGATTGGAATAAAGAAACAAAGATTAACTAACTTGCTCAACAATAAATGAGGGTTAAAGAACTTGCATGATAATAAATCGTTAAACAAGTGATTTGAGATAGAGAATTTGCATATGTATAACATAACAGTGAAAAGTAACCTTCATTGAATAATAAAGTAGCAAAGGTTAGGAACTTGCCTCTCAAGTAAGCTATACAATTACAACTCACGTATCTAATATCCTACACATAGGTTTAGAACCTCAATACCTATTAGATATGCTAACATACCATAACATGCACATTTCTTGATAAACGTATCATTTTAGCACAAGTCTTATGCTACTATAGAATTATCAGGAATTTTAAGTGTTAACCTTCACAACACCTGTTTACTAATAATTATATACACTAAGTCCTAACATATCACGTTCATAACTTACTAATCATTTTCAACCTTGAAATTGTCAATGACATGATACGGTTCTGTTTTAACCTTCATATTCCATGTTTATTAAGTTAACACATCATTAGACCAAGTTATAGTGTCGTTATCCTGTGTCCGCATCGATGGCGAAGTCATCCGCTTTAGATCGATGTATGGGCGCAATGCACGCCATACATAAGTTTGGAGGGACCAAGCAAGAAATGCCGCCATTTTTTTTCTTAACACTAAATAAGCAATTTACTGGCTACAAGTACGGCATGTATGTATTACGTAAACGACATGAACAAAGAGCCAACTTTAGCCCAACTAACACGAATTTCACCCCCCAAATAGTGAAATTAACATAAACAAATGATATAAAACTATTACAAACATGTTTCCTCACATATATATCAATATAGACCAATTTAACAACAACTTAAAATAGTTTAATTTCCTAGAATTCCATATTTTCATATAAAACTCAATTTTTGATATCCTTCACGAAAATCAACACTATAAACATAATTTTTGTCCAAATTGCTTCGTTCAAATTACGTTATGCTTGTTTCTTAATGAACTAGCATAATCAAACCTCAATTTACAGTTTCACACACAATTTGACCATTAAAATTTGTATTTTTCACAAGCCATATGAAAATATACATTGTTAATTATCTTTCCTACTCTTTGATCGAAATTAGCATAAAAATTCTTATCTAAACACTAGTTCTAATCATCACAAACATACACAATAACAAGTAATCAATTGTATATCAACAATTCCAAAAAGATGAATTCACTGAACTTGAAGTTATATGTCAGAAAAATTCATATATATATATATATATATATATATATATATATATATATATATATATATATATATATATATATATATAATCAAAGTTATGGAAACACCACGACTTTCTTTGAACTTATCCAAAATCTACCTCTCAACTCTCTATTCTCTGTAACTTTTCTCCCCTTCTTCCTCAGTAGACTTAGGCCAAATGATTTTTACGCATAATAAAACTTAACCCAATGCACACAACCAAACGTCTGAAACCGATGCTATAATAATTAGAATAATAAGTTATCAGTTATAATATATATTATTTATTATTTTTTAATTTATTTATTTAATTTGTTATAGTAAAATTCATAATTAAAAAGAGAAAATCCAAAAGCCATAAGGCTTTGTTTGGCAAAAAGTCTTTAAAATAATGACTTTATATTTTAAGCCTTGTTTGGGTTAACTAAATTAAACTCTTTTAGTTTATTTTAATACACAATTTAGTTTATAGTTTATAATCACATATTATTTATTTAACTTTCCATATCCACATTAATCAAATAAATTAATTGTATATAATATATTTTAAATAAATACTCCACTTAAACAAATATCACAAAATTATAACTTATAATTTTATTTAATAATTCAATATACCATTTTAAATTATTAAATTAAGACAACAATATAACATCTCATGTTATATTACAATTCTCTAAATTATAAATTAATTTAATTTAGAATATTATCTAATAAATTTAATTCATAAATATTTAATAACAACAATCACATCAACATCAGTTAAAATATTTATTTAATTTAATAAATATATCATATTAACATCAATTAAAATATTTATTTAATTTAATAAATATTTTTAATTACAAATTATAAAATCTTGGATTGTTACATCCTTCCCTCCTTACAAGGATTCTGTCCCTAGAATCACAACTCAAACAATCAAATTGTCACATTCTTCCCTCCTTACAAAGATTTTGTCCCCAAAATCGAAGACACATACTAAACAAATCACTCAGGATAATTCTTCATCATTTCAGCTTCGAGTTCCCACATAGTCACTTTGACATTGTGGTTCCTCTATATCACCTTCACAAAAGGTATCACCTCATTCCTGAACATTTGTTCTTTCTTGTCGACTACTTGGATAGAAATTTCCTAGTAGGTCAACCATAACAGTTCGTACTTGATCATATGATTGCAGTCGAGCTTGTTCGATCATGTCGTCGAAACATGAAAAACATTGTGAATGCGCTCTACTGTAGAGGTAAGGCTACCTCAAAACCATCTTTTCAATTCTTCCACGCTTCCTATACTATAACCGATTTATACCCAATATAGTTTGTCAAACTTACCACACTTTGGAAATTCAGGAACTTGTCACAATCATATGAGTAGGAACTTATCCTAGTTAGACCATAGGCGTCCATTCCCTGAGGGGTTCAAAACATACCATATGATTATGAGTCACAAACTTACCACATACTTTAGTTTTAAGAACTGAACCTAATCCTAATATAATCTAACTATCAAATATATACAGGAGAAAAGAATCACCTTTCCACCACATACACATGGATAGCGCAATACCGATATTCCAATGATTATCAATGTGATAAACCAAGTATATGCACAAAACCTCTGCCCATACAAAAGTTTGTACGACTTAGTTACCATATGAGTCCTCAATTGAAATCCCACCTAACATTACCTTACTCTTAACTTATTCTTAACTTGCCCATAACTTGCTCAATGCGGACTCCTCGTATGACATTATCAAAAACTTCTCGTGCACGTAGCACATCTTCCGATGTCTGGATTTTCTTTTAGTTTGGCAATCAATTTGCTAGATATATGACCTACTTATTTCTAAATGCATTCGACACGTTCTTGCAACCTTTCGAAAAATTCGATGTAAATCATGAATATCGATTCCGGCACTGAAACACTATGTCTTGAAATAATTTCGTTAACATATAATTTTGCACATTGATCGATAGGTAATATGCTAAGTTCGACATACTATAGAATCTATCACCATATCTTGCCACCGATAGTATTATCGAAAGGCTATATATATATATATATATATATATATATATATATATATATATATATATATATATATATATATATATATATATATATATATATATATATATATATATATATATATCATGTTTACTTGATTCAATATATAAATTTTTTGCAAAACTTCATTTTCAGTTCATGGTATTAGCGAAATCCAGTTTCTTACTTCTACTTTCAACTATCCTTCAGTATCGATTTTGAATTTGACACCCTCATCTTGGAGCTACTCTTCCTTTACTCTATTGAGCAAAGTTGTACGGTTTTCCACCTGAAGAGCTTCTCCTCTAATTTTTTTTTAATATATATCTTACCTCCTACCACCATCTAGTCATTTCTATTATCAACCCATCTTGCACAGTTAACAAAATAACTACTACCCAAAAATAATATCGTTAAATCCTCAAGGCAACCACTATTAGCTCTAGTTCCAAATCGTACGTCGGATATCCTTTCATATAAAAATTTTAACTTACGCGATGCGTATAAAATGACCCTGTCGTTCTGCCTAAACACACAGCCTCATATATTGTATAATGCGCTGCTATACAACAAAAAGTTCCTGTATTATCTGGTAGAGACATCACAGGTGCCATATTAAATTCTTTTTCAATTCGTGAAAATTCACTCTATAATTTCATGTCCATATAAATTCCACCAATTTTCTAGTTAAGTTAGCTAACGAAGTGACTATCTTGAACTTTGTGTATCCCTCATGATATTTTCTTAATAACTTCTTGTTTTACAGCATCAATAGATAACTCTACCATACACAGTCTTAATGTTTATGCACTTTATTTGACAATGACCTATAATCACATGGTCTAACAACCTCAGAGTTTCACAAATCAAATTGGAAATAAATCTATTGACATCACGCGGCCTTGAACATAACATAAAACTTCTACACACTAATTTAAAAGGAATCACTATTCACACTTTCTATATTTATGGAATAGTCTAACTCTTCCCGAAGCGAATCTAGTTTCTAAACGAATTCATCAGGCATAAATTAATAAGTGGCACTTGAATTAAATAACACGTAGCCGTATAGATAACTGATCGGAACCATACCTTGCATTACGTCCTGGATCATCATGTTGGTTGATTATTCATTGAATCGACTTCATGAGTCGATTCTACAATAACTAGTTTGCCACACGCCTTTCGCTTCCACTTGCTTTTCTACTTTCTTTCTTTGGGCACCCTCGAGCCAAGTGCTCCTTCGATCCACATGTGAAGCAGGCTCCCTTCCTTGGTCTTGAACACTTTGGTGCAATGTGGCCCTTCAAACCATAATTAAAGCACACCCTTCTTCCCTTCAAACAAACACTTACATGTTTCTTTCCGTAGTTGGTACACGCCTCAACCTTCTTCTTTTCCTTCCCTTGCTGATTTTCAACGTTAATATTATTATCCCACTTTCTTTTCCAGGCGTTACCGGTATGATTATCACCTGCCTTAACATCTTCACTCTTCTTTCCCTTCTGCTCTTGATTGTATGTCAGCGTATTTCCTTCCCCATCCATATCCATCGTTCTCTCCAATCCTGTTGTAAACGGGTTTGGTTGGGACATCGAGACTTGATTATATAGCTAGAAATTCAGCTAATTTGCCAGTACTCCCATCAGCAAGTTCACCAATTGTGGCACTAGATTTGCGTTAGCTTCCCTATTGTATGCATATTCCTTAGGGCTCTGTTGACGTTGTTGTCTTCTTCTAGGCGGCATCTTACTATTTAAAACTCAAACTATTAGATCATCGTTCATCCACACATTAAAATTTTCTAGCTTATCTCAACAACTTATACACAATAAATAACGATGTATTTATTCGTTTATTACATCACCACATCACAAAATAACCTCAGTACTATTTATACCTGTAATAATAAAATTTTAGGATTACTTCATCATATTCCACTATTTATTTCAAAAGTCAGGATTTATGTCATATTAATTTTCATCATGATTTATAAATAATCTTAATGTTTTTCTTGCAATCTACAAGAACATTCCACATTGTACAACTGCATTGCGCTCTTGCTCCACGATACGAATCGTCAAGAGATTGGAAGATTAAATTCTACATTTCATCATTCGCTTGGCACTCTTCGACTTGTCTTCAACACGATCTATGCATTTAGAAGCCTTCATTCACGCGTCCTCATCTTTCGCCCGCTTTGCTGACTCCTTTCCCCAATCATTCCTGCGCAATCTCATTCCTAGCTAATAACTATCCTATTTAATACTTTGACTGTGCTAATATCCGTTCTACATCCGCAAGTTGTACAGTAAGGTCTTGAGTCGTGACATCTCCTTGCGCTAACGTGGCTTGGAGTTTTATGGCTTGACCTTCTAATTTCTCGACCTTCTTTTATAACTCAATGTTATGACCATACACTTCATTTGAGGAATTCCCCCTCCTCGTACTCATCCTTCACCTTGTTCACTTCAAATTTATCCTTGCGTTCAAACTCAAGCTCATACCCACGTGCTACATTAGAAACAACGGGTATTGTAAGACCCTAATTATGAATAAAGATTAATTTCTCTCGAAATATATTTTTGAATATTATGGTGTGGATATGATATAATGTTATAGTTGTGGGTAATATTTACAAAATTTGCAAAGTAAGCAAGTGGTTATATAATATTCGATTTGTCGGGGAATATTCGTTTTAACAGGGAATATTCGTACGACGACACAATCATTGGTGGACCCCACAACGGAAGTATTGTCATAGTAAGAAAACGACAGAATTATCTTTTTATAAAAATAACGGCGGAAGTGTTACCTATAGACACTCGAAATTTTCTGCATGCCTATTACTGACATTGCAGGAGAGCAAATTTGTCTTTCAGAGATAACCCTGGAAGACAGCTGACATCCATTCCGGATACTACCAGAAGTTCAGTTACAACCCAGAACACAAATCGGGAACATCAGTTCCAACCCAGAATAAAAACCGGGAATGTCATTTCCAATCTCGGAGATAACCCCGAGGTATGCAGATCAAAAGACCCAGAATAACAACGGAGAGAGATTACATCTCTCGGCGATAACACAGTGACATTCAGTTCCAGTCTCAGAAACAACACTGGGAATAGCGACTCCATCCTTGGTGATAGCCCCAAGGAATGCTTTTGCAGTTCCGGTGATAACTCCGGAATTGTTTGTTTCAAACACATGCGATCAGCTTCAAGTTCAGACCTCCTGCCGAGGCACTCATACCTCAGACCCGGAGCAAACAACGAGCAGACAGGCACACCCACAGGTGACAGTGAGATATACAATCAAGTAGTCCAATCTCAGATGTAACCCTGAGCAACGTCTGCCTTTCGCTCAAACCGGTGATAAACCCGGTGAGGAGTCAAACGTCATCTTGCCACCTCAACATTTCCTCTCACAAGATGACCTTGCGGCATTAAAACACTTGCAGCAGTCCAATATCAGATGTAACCCTGAGCAACATCTGCTTTCAACTCAGACCGGCGAGGAGTCAAAAGTCATCTTGCCCCTTCAACACTTGCGCGTCGTCTCAACACTTCATACATATATACATCCAACAATGTACCACAAGAACCGAGGAGTAACAATCCCGAATGATTATTACGCGTGGCAGTACTTTGGATAGAATTTGAAGCTTGAAGACCATGGGCATAGACCCCTCTTCCTGACTTCGTACGACCTCTAATCCATGTCATTGCGTAACTCTCGACAAGCGGTCCAAGAAGGTCGGTTATACCTCGTTCGGATGCTCGGATTGAAGTTCTGCAAGTTCAAGCAGACATTACAGTGCATGAGTGCACGTACTTCGAGACGACAGGACCCTCGAGGTTTGGATGCACCACGACCCGACCCTAGTACAATAGCGGTACCAGCAGTGTACCTGCTGACCATCCGTCTATAAATATGAGCCTTGGGGTCAACCATTTGAAGGAGAAAAGGAGAGGAAAAGGCGAGGAAGCCCTATCCATTTTACTGTGTATACACATCTTTTGAGTGTTTCCTCATCTTTAAACACTTATTAGCTCACATATAGCTATCTTTTATCCTACTGGAGCCGAGTGTTTATCCATTTAAAGTCATAGAAGTCTACTTTGGCGTCAACGTAAGCCTTCTCACATTATATAAAGCCTTCTTCTCATATTAGCACACACACCGTTATACACATTGAGAGTCGTGTGTAGGTAATGCGTTTGCACGGACTTCCGATTCCGTGGTTTTCATTTTGTATGTATATATATACTTATATATGTATATATTTCATATATGGACTAACATTATTGAGTTATGCCTCAATTAAGCCTAGAATTTGATGCGGAGCGTTTATTGCTTATATATATATATATATATATATATATATATATATAATTGTTGTCACACATATCCGATGAGCCCTGGATTTTACATCCTAGACATTTACTAAACTTATATATATATATATATATATATATATATATATATATATATATATAATTGTTGTGGGACATATCCGGTGAGCCCAGATTTTACATCTGTGCATTTACTAGCTTTTATATATATATATATATATATATATATATATATATATATATATATATATATATATATATATATATATATATCTGAGGAGGATCTCTAACGGACCAAATAAGAGGACCAAAGAACGGACCAAGGCAAAAAACACGGGTCGGGTTGAACTCGTGTTTTTTGCGAGTTCAACCCGAACACAGTGTGTGTTTTTGCCTTAGTCCGTTCTTTTTGGTCCGCTTTAGAACTTGACTCGATATATATATATATATATATATATATATATATATATATAATTGTTATTGACATATCCGATGAGCCCGGATTCACATCCTGCATTTATTGCTTTTATATATATATATATATATATATATATATATATATATATATATTTACATTTCACAGGGCACAAAGTTTACTTGTGGCCTTTTACAACTTTTATTTACATTTAAGTCTCGCCTGAGTTTACTTAAGTGGCGATTGATTGCTTTTACTGACTTTATTTACATTTCGTCACTGCTCAAGTTTACTTCGTGGCAATTGATCGCTTTTACAACTTTATTTACATTTCGTCCCACACGAGTTTACTTAATGAGTCGTTGATCATGTCCATATATATATATTTACCTTTTATATATTTATATTTTGATCCCCATGGAGTTTCTTCGTGGTGGTTGATCCTGTCTGTATATATATATTTACAACTTTTATATATATAACTGCTTACTGCTTTCCATACAAATTGCAGTTTCTGGTGAGCCTAGGAATCATGTGATCACAGATTCAGTCTATTGAATCTAGATTCGGTTCCCATGATGGACATTTTTCAAATTTATGTGACTTGTACATTATTTACAAAGATGTCTGAATTTCCTTGGATGGTCATTATGCCCATGAGGAGTTCAAGATCACAGTATATTATTTTCTCGAGAATGCTTCGCATCTCGAAAATTAAAGCAAACAAGCCGAACATTTAATAATAAAATGGAAATATCAAAAGCCTCAATTGCTATTGAGCACATGGTTTGAAAAACCTCTTTTACAAAACGTCATTGCTATAGCTTGTTTAAAACTGAATTTTTCTATAAATTCAAACCCTATAGGTGCGAACAAGGTACAACACTACTTTCAAATAATTGTACATTGATCCACACACGCACACACACATTCATATAATAATTTCTTTGAAAAGTGGCAGTCACCATAGTAACACGGATGTCGGGGGGTGCCTAACACCTTCCCTCCGCATAATCAAGCCATCGGACCCAAAATGAATCTCGATTTCATAGACCCGTCTAGCAGTGTCAAATCACTGGGTCAATGTGCAAACCTTTTCGGTTGCATTGGTGCAACCAGTTAAATACACCAACTGGCGACTCTTAAAGTCAAATCGTTGACATTATACATGTCGGACCTTTTTCACTTGTTTTTTTCAAACAAATCTCACATTAACATGAGAACACCAAAGAACAAGTAACGAAAAGGGACACACAAAAATCCCGACGTCGACAGGTGGCGACTCTACTGGGGACTCCAGTAAGAGGGCTTAAGTCGCTATTACAAGCTTTTCAAAATTATTATATGCTTGTGTGTGAATGTTGCATTTACATTTCTGATGAATGTGTACGAATGCATTTTTATTTACTGTACTGCTAAATATCTATCTGTGATATTAGTGCTTCACACATGTCATCATTTTTCATAAACGGTGAGACACGTTGTATGTGAATGTATGTTGTGTGGTTCCTCCATTAGGAGGTTATCCTGTCGGTGTTTGATTACTGGACTCGCAGGAAGAATAATTCCAATGAGGCTCAGGAAAGGCACCACCCAGATTCGCTCTAGTTGAAAGACCGGATTAACTTCCCATCAAGTAAATTGCGATGATCTGGGAACCTTCATGCCAAAAAGCTACGAGAGTAACCCTAAGATAGGTTAACCTTTGATAAACTAAACGCGGAGGAAAGTCTCTTCATACTTTCCATTTTCAATTACTTGTAAATGCATTTACTTGTAATTTTATGCCATGTTCATCCATATGTAATGGAAAATATGAAGAATATTTGTGCATGCACGACATGTTATCAATTAACAACTAGTTTTGCAGGATAAAAATTCCTAAAACGGACATGTTATGATAACATTTACATTACCCTAAGACTAAACTACGTAAGTCTTTTGTAGGGAAGAAATTGGGCCTACAACCACTCATGTATTCTTCTGACCAGTCTAATGTTGTTCCCGAGAAGAATTTGACGAATTGAGTAAATAAATTACAGACTTAGTTGTTCTACTGAAAGAATTGCACTAGTCCACTCAAGGTATGAAGATACCTATACATACTGAATCCTCTACACAAGGAGGAGTTCAAGGTCTGGAAAAAACAATTCCAGAACCGCAGTTGGATACGACCAACAAAGACCCTGAAAACACCTATCTCAAAGGAGATCCAGACACCGGTGATATCAGGAAGAAGGTCCTTCAAATGGAGGAAATTATTCGTGTTCTCAAAGGGATTGGAACACATGGTAGTGTTTTATATGTAGACCTTTGCATATTTCCTGGTGTTCATTATCCAGAGAAATTCAAGACCCCTGATTTTGAGAAATATGATGGATTAGGGGATCCTTATACAAATTTAAAGGTGTTCATTGGAGAACTCGGATCTTATGCGGAAAATGAAAAGCTCAGAATGCAGTTGTGTCAGAAAAGTCTGACTGGAGAAGCCCGTTCATGGTATACATGATTAGACAACTCAAAGATCCATAGCTGGGAAGAGCTGGCTCATGCCTTCCTCACTTAATATAGTTTTCAATCTCAGATAGCTCCTGACCGGTATCAAATCACCAAAGTCAAGAAATAGTCTAATGAGTCATTTAGAGAGTATGCTCAAAGGTGGAGGCGCCTTGCTGCTCAAGTTATTCCTTCCATGACAGAATCAGAAATGGTCATGACTTTCATAGATGTATAGGAAGCTCCTTTCTATGAAAGAGTTCTAGCTGGTATTGGCAAACCATTCTCTGAAATGATCAAGCACGGAGAGATGGCTGAGATGGGATTGAAGTGAGTTAAAATTCAAGACCTAGCCGCTCTTAAAGCTATTGCTGAGCACATCCAGTCCGGATCTTATGGAAACAACCCCCAGAGGGTCCATAAGAAGAAAGAGGAGGATGTTTCCTTGATACTATAAGGACAAAAAGGTAATCAAAGCATGCCTATGCAGAGGAGAAACTACTCCCCTTTTCCAGCATAATCTTCAAACCCTCCATTGCCTAAAAGTAGAGAATTAAAGCGACCTCGAACGTTCACACCCTTAGGGGACTCGCTCGAGAATATTCTTGCTCTTCTGACTGCTCAGAAGAAAATTACACATCTTCTTCCACCTACTAACCCTAATGGGAGGGGTTTTAATGCTACTCGGAAGTGTGCTTATCATGCTAGAGCACCTGGACATGATACTTAAGATTGTTGGGCCTTGAAACACAAGATTCTTGATCTAATAGACAACGGTGAGATCGTGGTAAATAAACCAGATCAACCTCATGTGCAAGACAACCCTCTTCCTCAACACAAAGAAGAAGAGGTCAACATGATCAGTTGGAGCACTGGACAAGGTTCCAATTCTAATGGCAAATCATCCAACCCATCAAAGAGGGTGTTGACAAATGGGATTATGTATAGTTCCAGTTTATCATGGAACGAAAGATGAAAGCTCTTTGCAAACAAATTGAACAACTGGTAGAACTGGTGACCCACCATCATCAAGTCACACACCAATTAATAAGGCAGGAGCATGCCTATCTCCTTCCTTTTATTATAAATGCTTCCTCACCACCTTCAGAAAGTGAAGCTATGGAGGATAAGGTTGTGAAGAGAGCAAATGCTAAAGCCCGTCGGGATTTTGCCAATCAGAGGGAATTCACCTATTTGGGCCAATCTCTGGAGGAGAAACTGCAGATGTTGATCAACGAAGGAAGAATTACCTTCTTTCTCCCTCCAATCAATCCCCGTTCAGGACGGTTTAATTCTGATGAAGTGTGTCAATATCATTCACATTTCGCGATCATAGCATAGAAGAATGCTGGGCACTCCGCCATCTCATTCAAAATCTTATTGATAGCGGTGTCCTGCAAATAACAGATGATTACACTGTGCAACTCAAGGGTGGGAATGCATGTCCTACCAAATGGAAGGGATCAGTAGCGGTTATATCCGAAGTGGAAGATGAGATTGTCAAAGTATTTCCCATACAACCAATTCAACTCAAAGGAGCTGACAATCCTTTGAAAGTGGCCGCACCAGAGCCAAGTTCTTTATCTTTCAGACCACAATATCATGTTGTCAGCATACACAAAGTTGCATGGAATTATGGAGAAGCTGAAGGATCCACGTCTCATACTACTACTATAGTGTGGAAGAAAAATCCACTGTATCTTCCTCAACGGGTTATTAAACCGACTTGTGAAGCAAAGGGGAAGTTGCCCATGGAGAAGATTAAAAAATTCCTCCGCATTATGGGCCACAATGAAGCCAAAGTGGTTTAAGCTTGCGAGAAGCTCCACACCAGATTTCTATACTGGACTTGGTTTTCTCTTTTGAGGATCATCGGAAGATCTTACTAAAGGTTTTGGAAGAAGCCTACTTGCCAAAATCAGTGGATGTAGAAAAATTTCAACATTTGGTTGATCACATTTTCAACAAAAATGTGATATCCTTCACTAATGACGACATACCTCCCGAAGGGACCTGTCATTGCAAGCCTTTGCATATTGCAGTTTTGTCTTCCGGGTACATGTTAGCTTGAGTTTTGATAGACGGAGGCTCATCTCTAAATATCTGTCCTTATGCCACCTAGGTAAAGATGAATGTCAATCTCAAGAGGATCCAAAGCAGCCAAACGGTTATCAGAGCTTTTGATGGATCCCAACGAAATTCCATTGGAATGATTGAATTGCCAATTGAGATTGGTCCAAATACATTCAATGTATCCTTCCACGTCCTCAAGATAGATTCAGGATACAACCTACTATTGGGGAGACCATGGATACACATGGCTGGAGCCGTTCCCTCCACACTACATCAATAACTCAGATACATTATCAAAAACAGTCTAGTCACTGTCAACACTGAGCCGGAATGTCCTGAACAACGAATTCTACCAATCATTAGCTTCAATTCAGAAGTTGAACTGGCCAGTTTCCATACTCTGGAAGTGAGTAACACGCAATACCATTCTATTGGAGCGCCACTTCCCATACACAAGATTTCTAACGAGGTTATGTCGGCCACTCAAGAAATGACGTTATTGGGTCATCAACCTAGACAAGGGCTTGGTAAAGATAAGCAGGGTATTAAGCACCCTATCCAAATGTCCAGTCAAATTAGAACAGCCGGGCTAGGATATTCTGCCAGTTCCAGACACAGGAATCCTCATAAGCACAAGCAAGTTCCTCAAGCTTCCGCCACACGATGATTTTCTATACCTTTACCACATGAGTTAAAACAATCTCTAGTAAAGGTTCCAGCCCATGTTGTGGCTATGCTGTTTCCAAAACCAGTGCCAATCAAAGCAAAAGAGGTGCTGATTCCTGATCCCGAAGTGGAAGAAAAGGAACGAAAACGTAAACATGACCTTGCCTTAATGATGGCAGACATACGCATCATTGTTCATGATTAACATACAAACAGATACACCCTATACGATGATTGCCTAGATGTCATGGTTATCATTCGGGAGAAGGAGGACAATGAAGATCCTTCCATCACTGCAATCCGTTAGGACTTTGCCCTCGACAATTATAGCAGCACTCCATGCATTGGTCGACGAGGGTAAAATGGGCGTAAAATCCTACGCCTCAGTAGATAACTTTAATTGCTTGCTTTCCTTTACAATCTTAGCGGTTATTTTATCAAGTACATGCTAACACTTTTGTATGATCGAACAGTTACATATATTAAGTGAAAGCATCTTTTGTTTCAGGACTCTAAATTTAGATGTGCATGTACTTGCTGATGAGGTGCCTTCTCTCCACAAGGGTTGTAACTTTGATTAAAAATTGGACTCAGACTTGATGGACATACAAGAGGACATTGAGACACCTTAAGAGATTAAGGAATGGGTCACAGACAAACCCAAATCCAATCTTGATCAAACCACTTCTTTCAATATTGGAACCTTAGATAACCTTAAGCTAATCCAAATTAGTTCAGACCTTACCCCAAATCAGCAGAATGACATGGTTGCACAATTAACCCAATTTTAGGATGTGTTTGCATGGTCTCATGAAGACATGGTGGGTTTATCCACTGACATTGTTCTTCATTGTCTTCCCATTAAAGAAGGATTCAAGCCAGTTAGGCAAAAGCTCAGGCGATTGAAACCTGAGTGGAGTTTAAAGGTTAAAGAAGAAATTGAGAAACAATTTCAAGCTGGCATTATCATGGTGTCTGCATATCTGGAGTGGATATGCAACATTGTTCTCGTGCCTAAACCAGGAGGAAAGGTGCGAGTCTGCGTGGATTATCGGTTTTTGAACAAAGCTTTCCTTAAAGATAGCATTCCCGTGCCCTTTATCCACATTCTTATTGACAATATTGCTCAATACGGCATGTACTCCTTTACTGATTGCTTTGCGGGGTACCATCAAATTATGGTCGCTGAGAAAGATCGTGAGAAAACTGCTTTCATCACGCCTTGGGGAACTTTTTTCTATAGACGGTTGTCATACGGCCTCATCAATGCCAGGGCAACCTATCGGTGAGCTATGATGGCTCTTTTCCATGATTTAATGCATAAAGAGATAGAGATCTACGTGGATGACATCATTGTCAAATCCCGAAAGGAGGAAGACCACTTAGACCATCTCAAAAAACTTTTCAACAGGTTACGTAAGTAGAACTTGAAGTTGAATCCCGCCAAGTGCGCCTTTGGTGTTATATCAGGAAAGTTGCTAGGTTTCCTAGTAAGCCACAAAGGTATTGAACTGGATCCTACCAAAATCCAGGCCATCAAGCAAATGCCCATTCCTCAGACAGAGAAGGAAATAAAGGGATTTTTGGGAAGGATCAACTTCATTAGCAGATTCATTTCTCAACTCACAGCAACCTGTGAGCCAATCTTCAAGCTGTTAAGGAAGAACTCCTCCATGAAATTGAATGATGAGTGTCAGAAAGCCTTCCTCACAATCAAAGAGTAACTGATTAACGCTCCTGTTTTGAAAATCATTTGCAGCCATAGTCTTGATAAGTGTATAGGCCTCGTCATAGCTCTTTGCCCATAATACCCCTCCTATAGCTGCATCTACAATAGGTCTCGACTGCCATTCCAATCCATTGTAAAATGTGTTGATCACCATCCAATCTGGCATACCGTGGTGCGCACACTTCTGTAGCATCTCTTTGTATCTCTCCAAGCCTCGTATAAGGATTCACCCTGTTGTTGTTCGAACTGAGAGATAGATGTCCTCATCTTTACCGTCTTAGCCATTGGGAAAAATTTGGCTAAGAACTTTTGTGCTAAGTCCTCCCATGTAGTAATTGATCCAGCAGGCAAAGAATGTAATTGATCCAGCAGGCGTTTAAATTTAAACGCCTTTCCCCGGCAACGACACCAAAAATTTGTTACCTCTTTTGTAGTTCTAACAAAAGAGCTCTAACTCATGCAAGCATACATGTGTCAACAAGTAATACAGAGTAAGTAGAGTATCAATTCCACAGAGAAAGTTGTTTAATTCAAACCACTATGCATCAACTAAATCACTATTTTTATATGCTTAAACTAAATATTATAATTATGAATTACTCTAAATGCAAATAATAACTAAAACAAGAATAATAATGGGATCCTAACTTCATTTAATTCTTCATCTAATTACCACCATCATGCAAGAAAGTTCACATATCATAGGAAAGTAGCCAAGATGTAATAACCCGAGATTTCCTAAATAAAATAAATAAGAAAATTTGCGTATAATTTTTTTTTATTTAATGACGAGAATAAGTGAACGATAAATACGAATATATTTATTTCTTTAAAAATTAGAAATAATTTTGGAATTGTTAATTACTACAAATTATATTTTATGGTAATTAATTTCTGTAAGCAGAAATATTTTTATTAATTATTTTCCATGATAACATGATTGGAAATAATATATGAAGTGATAATTGGAATTATATAATAAATATTTTATTATATGATTTGTTCAGAATAATTAAGTTAACTATTTTAACTTGATTCTTGATGTTGTGTAAGAAAGAGAAGTCGATATGAGATCCAAACCTCGAATTGGGATTGTGATCAAGAGATGAGAATAATAATATTATATTATTGTTATAATGATTTTACAAAGACAATAATTATGTCTTGTATATGTGAGACAGATAATATTGAGCAATGACAAATAATTAGGTCATAGCATATTACCTGTTTGTGAAACCCTAATTATTAAACTTCGATTCTGAGATATGACCGAGTAGTGATGTATATATGAAGGTTCTTGTGTATAAGATGTCAGGTAATTAGAAGAAAACCCTAATTATCATTGTATGTAGTCGATAATTAGGACAAACCCTAATTATTACAACCCTAATCGGTTGAAGTTAGAGACCGTAATAACATTCGTGTTAGAACATACACGTATAATTAGAGAACCCTAATGGTCAATTAGAAACCCTAATTGATGGCGTTAAGAAACCCTAATTAGAAAATCCTAATTTTCTATAAAAAAACCCTAATTTAAAATTATCGGGTTTAATTACGATGTTAATGTATAAAAGTTTTAATTTACCAAAGGATAGAATTAATTGGTAAATGGTAAGAATTATAATCTAGTGATTAAATACTACATTTAATTTCTATGTACAAAAATGCCCATGAAATTATATGCGAAATTACCAAAATGCCCTTTTTAGTTTATTAGTGTATTATTAGTTACATTATTGGAAGAATCTTGCTAGCAAAGCATGGCAAACATACTTACCCTACCAATTGAGCATTCAATACTCAATTATGCTCACTCAATCAACTAATCTAGCATCCAATGTATCTATATAATTTTTATATAAATTAAAGAGAGAGAGAGAAAATGCATTTTAGTGCATTATTTGTGCATTATTGAGCTACCAATCCCTAAAAATCCGGCCAACCACTCCATAATTATCATGTGAGCTCAATTATACCAGCCATATAAGCATCCAAGGCAATCTAAGGTCTATATATAGAGATTGAAGGAGAAATAATGAAAACACACTCTAATATTTTCTAAACTCTCTAGCTACACTCTCTCAAACTCTAGCCAACAATTTCTCTCTACCCATAAGCTCATAATCAAAGCCCAGCCATCACAAATAACAAATCAGAAGCATCAAGAAGTCAGAAATCAAAAATCAAGTAAGAAAAGGTATGAAATCCCAAAAATTAGAAATCCTTCGATTCGATGTTAATTGATGCAATTGATTATTTAAAGTTGTGTAATAAGAAGTCTATTAATGTTCTGGGCTGTAAAATCATGAACCCATAACATCAAAGTGCACGAATTTGAAGATTTAAACAAGTTGGAAAAACCGAATTCTGTTATTTTTCACCAAATGTCAGAGGCTATAAATCTTTGGTCGATCATGAGTTTTGTTGTTTAAAAGTTGTTATATGTAGCCTGATATGTGGTCTTTAAACTCCAAAAGGAATCAGGTCTATATCTATTGTAGATCGGGATTTATAAGCGGTCAAAGTGGGTTGATTCTAAGATTGACCGCATTGCTTTTCAAACCCGAAAATATTCTAAGTGTCCGAAAATATTTTTTTTTGCAAATGTCGTGCCTTATATCTCATCCGATTTAATGTGTTTTGTGTTCTAAAGGTTGATATGTGTCACTTGTTATGTGGTATTTAACCTCCAAAAGAATCAGTCCATATATATTACGTATTAAGAGTTATTTAAGGTTAAAGTGGGTTGTGGGCATTGATTGACCGAGAGATTACAGGCACCCTGTAATTTTCTAAGTGTTAATTTTTACGATAAGGTTTGACAATACTTTAGATGCTTTATTTCTTGTTTTTATGATGATGTTAAGTGTTAGAGTTGTAGTCCTACATGTTGTCTACACAATCGGAATTGATAGATCACATAAAAGTTACACGATCATCAAGTTATAGAGGTCCAAAGTAGGCACCTCGACCGTTTCTTCGTGAAGAACGACTTTGGTAGCTACTTTGATGGGTGATTTATCCCGGATCGATGTTTTTAGAGGTTATGATTGCTTGGATCTTATATTCTTGTATTTCCTCTACAAGACCCAATTTATAGATTGTCCAAATTCGTTAAGATGAGAGAGGTATTCACGGTCAAAGTAGGCCACCTCGGTTACGCCTTATGAAGATCTCAGGTAGGCTCAAGAACACCTATAATGACATACTTCACACTATAGGGGTCTTTAGCTTACGCTTTAATTATTTTAATTTACGATTTTCCGAAAAATGATTTAAAAATTAGAAAAATTAGATTTTAATTATTAAAAATACCAAATAAATTATGAAAAATTATTTTAAAGTCTGAAAAATAGTTTTAATTATTTTGAGTATATTTCATAAATATTTAATATTTTTAGAATATAAAAGGTATTTATTTATTTAATTATAATATTAAATAAATTATTTAAAAATAGTTTTAATTCATGAAAATCATGAAAAATTATATTATAGTATAAGAAAATATTTTAAGTTATTTCCCATGACTTTTAATATTTTGTGATGAATTTCATTAATTAATTATATATTAATGATATTAAAGTTATTTAATGATTATATTAAATAATTTAGTTTAAAAATGATTTTAATATTATAAAATCATTTTAAATGAAATTAAGGTATTTAAAAATATTTGAAGTTATAAAATATAACTTTTAATATTTAAAGGATAATTTCATTAATAATTTAATATTAATGATATTAAGATAATATTAATGATATTTAGTTTATTTAATAATTATTATTAAATAAATAGTTTAAAAATGGTTTTATTTATTTAAAAATCATTTAAAGAGGATATTAAGGATTTAAAAATATTTTAAGTTATAATTAATGACTTTTAATATTTGGATGAATAGTACATTAATATTTATATATTAATGGTGATTATTTAAAAATGATTTTAATTGTTTTAAAAATCATTTAAGGGTAATATAAATGTTTTAAAAATAGTTTGAGTTATTATAAATAACTTTTATATTTTGGCAATGGTTTCATTAATAGTTTAATATAAATTAATTATTAATGATAATGGAATTGTTTAATGTTTAAGTCATTTAATTATGATTCGATGTTTGAAAGTTATAACCTACCAAACTAGTGATTGAGAACCCAAGTTATGAAGTCCGAGATTTGATGAAGAGCACCCATAGTAACAGTTATATCACTATAAGCCCTTGAGTGATAGATTTGATTTATTTTAAATTTTTCAATTTCTGGAAAATTCGAAAATGATTAAAAGTAAAATGTCTGATATTTACAGATGTTGAGGTATAGAATAAGAGTCTTAGACTCAGTATTTACCCGATAAAGTTGTCGGTACGCCGACAAATGTCAGACCCTATAATAGAAAGAAAAGACTTCTGTAAGAGCATGGATGAGATATTTGAAAAATGTATAAAAATATTTCAAGTATAGAATATGAACTAAAAGTATGATCACTGCGATTATGTGATGACGTGATTAGACTATGTGCTGACTGTAATAGACAGTACTATGTGTTATGATATATTGTTCTAATCAAACGAATGATCTGATTCTTGATAGGTTGTGATAAAGAGATAAAACCTAAGTTGAGATTTGTAATCAGCAAATCAGGCAAGTATCCTACCTTTGCATTTTCTTTATGCAATGGACACGAGTAAGAAGTTTCAAAATTCTTTTCTATTCCTGTACAGATTATGTACGCTTTGATTATCAACATGTTAGCTCAGATATATATTCTGTTCATTGATTTCTAAATGGTTATACAAGTGTCCCCACTTGGATAATCATGGCATTTATTCACATGTTGATAACACTTTTTCAATTACCCGTATACATATATGTTGAATTACATATTATTGTTGAGCAAGAGTAAAACCTTGGGTTTGGAACCGTGCATGTATGAACATCCCTATATGGGAAGATTTTTTGCGCCCAAGGCGATAGAGTGAGCGATGAATTTCGTTCAAGTTATGTAGTATTGATCAATGAAGGTACAATCTGGTGATCACCCTCCGTGCCGTAAGTTATGACAGTTTTCTGGATGAATTTCTGCTAAACCTTTTGAAAATGAAAAGAATGTTCATAGTATGTTTCTTAAACCCTATTCATGGGGTGGAGCCTCATTTCAAGAATTTGAAAGAGAGTTGTTATGTGAATCTTTTATCAAGATGCAGATTACTTCACAACTTTTGATTCGTTGTAGAAGTGTTATGTAAAGAGAATACTTATATTCTTTCACTTATATATATAATTGCTATTACTTCTTTGGGCACTCAAATGCTCATCCTTGCTTAAACTAAATGTTTTCGATTCGTCTGATCGATCGACGAAGGCTCGAGCACGAACAAGGAAAAAGAAAAGTCGCTCGAATGAGATTTAGTATGAGTTAATGGTTATAGTTAGTAAGACAATGGAATCTATTGTCGGTATTGTAAGGAATGTATTTGAAGGTCACGTACCTGGGGAAGTAAACTTTGATGTATGTAAATTAAGTTCGAATGTATTATTATTTAGTATTATTCAGCTTAAAGAAATTGTATCGTGGAGAACCGAGTTCGGGTTTCAAGTATCCGGATTTGGGGTCGCCATAAGTTGGTATCAAAGCTGTAGGTTATAAACGTTAGGAATGCAAAACCTAGGTTATAACCTTAGTAGAATGGATAACGAAAGTTAAGATAGATATTCAATGGACGAAGAACTCTGGTGAAGAATTATAACCTTAGTAGAATGGATAACGAAAGTTAAGATAAATAGTCAATGGATGAAGAACTCTGGTGAAGAATTATAACCTTAGTAGAATGGAGGACGAAAGTTAAGATAGATATTCAGTGAACCAGGAGACGAAGTACTCTGGTGAGAAGTTATAGGATATGATGAGTTGAAGAGATTCATCGAGTTTTAGTGGTACTAAATAAAATATTACTTCATTTTAATGATGAATATATTTTATTTCAGTAATGATGTTGTCTCGTTTATTGTGGTCATAGGATGGATGACGAAAGTCAAAATAGTAATTCCTTGACCCAAGAGACGATGGACTCTAGCGAGGAGTACACAGACAGTGAGATGATAAGAGATTTGATAGTTAGGAACGACGACTTAAGGGTTAGAGTGGCGGAGGAGGTACGAATCGTACTCTCCATTTTGGAACAATGATCTGAGGACGCCGCTCACCGAACACGAGATGGAGTTAGCGAAAGTTACGAGGAGGTTGGAACAGAGGGAGATCTGAGATAAGACAGTTGAAGGTTGAGATAGAAGCCAAAGACACCGGATATATACCTTGGAGCAGGGCTTTGAGACATCGCCTTCATACGATTCGATCAGAGTGGATGGAGCGCTTTTTGGCGAAAAGATAGGCGTTGATGTGTTTATAGAGATGGATTGAATAAATTCATCGTCAAACAAAATAAGAGACAACGATATAAAACTCTTGATTCTTTGTGTATATATACTATATGCTAATCAGGGTAACTTATGTATATAGATGTCTGGTGGAAAAGATATGTGGAATAAGAAGGATCAGATCCATACTCCCGAGCTAATATCAAGGCCAACAGCTAAAATAGAAGCTAAAAAGGAGAAAATGACAGATAGTGATTCAGACACTAAAGTTGAAGCTGCTCAAGCATCAACGAAAGTGCAGGATCTGGAGAATAAGGTTTCTTCACTAGAAAGGTTGTGGGAGATAGAAAAGTTGCTTAATATTCAACTGCGAAAAGCATTAAAAGAAACAATGGAAGAGCAAGATAAGCTCAAAATTCAAATTGACCAGATGGGAGCCTCAAGCAACACATCGTGTGCAGCTCCGAGAGGTAAGGGAAAAAGAAAGATAGAAGATCCTGACTTAGGAACACCTGATAAGAAGAAAGGGAAGAAGATATGTTATATTTGCGGCTGTGAGGGACATACCTCTCCTCGTTGCCCCAACTATAAGAAAGGTGGATGTTTTAATTGTGGAATGGAAGGACATCGAGCAAATGAATGTCCGAGAAGAAAGGCTTGGTAGATAAGTAGTATGGGTTATGTTATATAATATGTGTGATAAGTAATGAACTATTTTCAACTTTTATGTTGGTCAAGATTTTAAATCCCGACTGTTGTAGTCACAAAGGGATAGCTGATGTTTAAAGCAATATGTGCTATGGTATGTTAAGTTCTATTAATGTGAGGTGCTATGGTTGGAAGTACCATGAGTGTCACAAGTTGGATTAATGAAGTAAGTTGTTATAAAAGTAGCAGATATTTATCTAAATATTGGTTAATATAGTAAACAAAGTTTCAAATCCAATATTTTGATTACATGATTATTTGAGTAGAAAATTTTGTGTTATATGTCGAACGTATACGATGAGGCTTAGAATGTAAGGAAATGAAGAATAATTTACGATTATGTCACCGAGACGAAAAACGAAACCAAATAGCGGAAGATCAACCGGATAATTGAATGTCGAACGCTAAAGACTTTAAAGGCAATCCTATTGCTAGGGTATAGAGGATTAAGTGACTCGAAGAGAAGCGTTTATGAAAGTTAGGATAATGAAAAGGGCAAAAGATAACTTTTATCACCTATACGATAAAAGGAAATGAGATAAAGAGAAAGTTTGTGGGCGAAAGAGACATATCTCTTCCAATTGTCCCAATTCAAGAATGTATAGCGAATGTTTTATTTATGAATCAATGGAGTATAAGATGAAAGAGTATAAGGTGAAAGAAGAAGAAATGAGATAAGGAATGTGAATACGAGAAATGACAGCAAGATATAAAGCGACAACGAAATAAAAACTGTAAGTGTCTTCATTATGGTCGCTTCAAGATATCGTGCGATTGAGGATACTGATGGCAAATTTGAAACAGTAACTCCAGTGCTATTTGAATAACTTATGTGTCTTATATGATTTTCCCATATATATACATATAGTAAATTACTTTATTAAAGAAATTTTGAGGAAGGAATTTGAGTTCTTTTAGAGATCAAATTTACATTTATCGAATAGACAAGCGTTATGGAGAATAGTTAAAGATCGATTCGATCAAGTATGATCGAGATCTACGTCTGATGATTATATGCTATGTACCTTCTCGTGCATATGAGTTTTTAAAGCGGTGATTCCGGGGACGGAATCCTTATAAGGGAGGGTGAATGTAATAACCCGAGATTTCCTAAATAAAATAAATAAGAAAATTTGCGTATAATTTTTTTTATTTAATGACGAGAATAAGTGAACGATAAATACGAATATATTTATTTCTTTAAAAATTAGAAATAATTTTGGAATTATTAATTACTACAAATTATATTTTATGGTAATTAATTTCTGTAAGCAGAAATATTTTTATTAATTATTTTCCATGATAACATGATTGGAAATAATATATGAAGTGATAATTGGAATTATATAATAAATATTTTATTATATGATTTGTTCAGAATAATTAAGTTAACTATTTTAACTTGATTACTGATGTTGTGTAAGAAAGAGAAGTCAGATATGAGATCCAAACCCTGAATTGGGATTGTGATCAAGAGATGAGAATAATAATATTATATTATTGTTATAATGATTTTACTGATCTGATAATTATGTCTCGTATGTGCAGACAGAGATAATATTGAAAGAATGACAATCCAATTAGGTCATAGCATATTACCCTGTTGTGAAACCCTAATTATTAAACTCAGTTACGAGATATGACTGAGTAGTGACTGTGTATATGAAGGTTACTGTGTATAAGATGTCGGTAATTAGAAGAAAACCCTAATTACTGTTGTATGTCGATAATTAGGACAAACCCTAATTATTACAACCCTAATCGGTTGAAGTTAGAGACCGTAACGACTGTGTTAGAACATACACAGATAATTAGAGAACCCTAATGGTCAATT
Source organism: Panax ginseng (assembly GCA_020205605.1). Taxonomy (NCBI): domain Eukaryota; kingdom Viridiplantae; phylum Streptophyta; class Magnoliopsida; order Apiales; family Araliaceae; genus Panax; species Panax ginseng. The sequence continues at coordinate 46,275,236 of CM035144.1, forward strand.
AGAAACCCTAATTGATGGCGTTAAGAAACCCTAATTAGAAAATCCTAATTTTCTATAAAAAACCCTAATTTAAAATTATCGGGTTTAATTACGATGTTAATGTATAAAAGTTTTAATTTACCAAAGGATAGAATTAATTGGTAAATGGTAAGAATTATAATCTAGTGATTAAATACTACATTTAATTGCTATGTACAAAAATGCCCATGAAATTATATGCGAAATTACCAAAATGCCCTTTTTGGTTTATTAGTGTATTATTAGTTACATTATTGGAAGAATCTTGCTAGCAAATCATGGCAAACATACTTACCCTACCAATTGAGCATCCAATACTCAATTATGCTCACTCAATCAACTAATCTAGCATCCAATGTATCTATATAATTTTTATATAAATTAAAGAGAGAGAGAGAAAATGCATTTTAGTGCATTATTTGTGCATTATTGAGCTACCAATCCCTAAAAATCAGGCCAACCACTCCATAATTATCATGTGAGCTCAATTATACCAGCCATATAAGCATCCAAGGCAATCTAAGGGTCTATATATAGAGATTGAAGGAGAAATAATGAAAACACACTCTAATATTTTCTAAACTCTCTAGCTACACTCTCTCAAACTCTAGCCAACGAATTTATCTTACTCATAAGCTCATAATCAAAGCCCATCCATCACAAATAACAAATCAGAAGCATCAAGAAGTCAGAAATCAAAAATCAAGTAAGAAAAGGTATGAAATCCCAAAAATTAGAAATCCTTCGATTCGATGTTAATTGATGCAATTGATTATTTAAAGTTGTGTAATAAGAAGTCTATTAATGTTCTGGGCTGTAAAATCATGAACCCATAACATCAAAGTGCACGAATTTGAAGATTTAAACAAGTTGGAAAAACCGAATTCTGTTATTTTTCACCAAATGTCAGAGGCTATAAATCTTTGGTCGATCATGAGTTTTGTTGTTTAAAAGTTGTTATATGTAGCCTGATATGTGGTCTTTAAACTCCAAAAGGAATCAAGTCTATATCTATTGTAGATCGGGATTTATAAGCGGTCAAAGTGGGTTGACCGGCATTGACCGGCTGTTTTTCAAACCCAGAAAATATTCTAAGTGTCCAGAAAATATTTTTTTGGCAAATGTCAGGCCTTATATCTCGGTCCGATTTAATGTGTTTTGTGTTCTAAAGGTTGATATGTGTCACTTGTTATGTGGTATTTAACCTCCAAAAAGAATCAGGTCCATATATATTACGTATTAAGAGTTATTTAAGGTCAAAGTGGGTTGACCGGCATTGACCAGGAGATTCTGGGCAGCCCAGAATTTTCTAAGTGTTAATTTTTCTGACAAGGTTTGACAATACTTTAGATGCTTTATTTCTTGTTTTTATGATGATGTTAAGTGTTAGAGTTGTAGTCCTACATGTTGTCTACACACTGGAATTGATAGATCACATAAAAGTTACACGATCATCAAGTTATAGAGGTCCAAAGTAGGCACCTCGAACTGTTCTTCGTGAAAAACGACTTTGGTAACTACTTTGATGGCTGATTTATCCCGGATCTGATATTTTTTAGAGGTTATGATTGTTGGATCTTATATTCTTGTATTTCCTCTACAAGACCCAATTTATAGATTGTCCAAATTCGTTAAGATGAGAGAGGTATTCACGGTCAAAGTAGGCCACCTGGTTTACGCCTTATGAAGATCTCGGTAGGCTCAAGAACACCTATAGCGACATACACTTCTGGTCACTATAGGGGTCTTTAGCAACGATTTTAATTATTTTAATTTACGATTTTCGAAAAATAATTTAAAAATTAGAAAAATTAGATTTTAATTATTAAAAATACCAAATAAATTATGAAAAATTATTTTAAAGTCCTAAAAATAGTTTTAATTATTTTGAGTATATTTCATAAATATTTAATATTTTAGAATATAAAAGGTATTTATTTATTTAATTATAATATTAAATAAATTATTTAAAATAGTTTTAATTCATGAAAAATCATGAAAAATTATATTATAGTATAAGAAAATATTTTAAGTTATTTCCCATGACTTTTAATATTTTGTGATGAATTTCATTAATTAATTATATATTAATGATATTAAAGTTATTTAATGATTATATTAAATAATTTAGTTTAAAAATGATTTTAATATTATAAAATCATTTTAAATGAAATTAAGGTATTTAAAATATTTGAAGTTATAAAATATAACTTTTAATATTTAAAGGATAATTTCATTAATAATTTAATATTAATGATATTAAGATAATATTAATGATATTTAGTTTATTTAATAATTATTATTAAATAAATAGTTTAAAAATGGTTTTATTTATTTAAAAATCATTTAAAGATGATATTAAGGATTTAAAAATATTTTAAGTTATAATTAATGACTTTTAATATTTGGATGAATAGTACATTAATATTTATATATTAATGGTGATTATTTAAAATGATTTTAATTGTTTTAAAAATCATTTAAGGGTAATATAAATGTTTTAAAAATAGTTTGAGTTATTATAAATAACTTTTATATTTTTAGCAATGGTTTCATTAATAGTTTAATATAAATTAATTATTAATGATAATGGAATTGTTTAATGTTTAAGTCATTTAATTATGATTCCGATGTTTTGAAAGTTATAATGGGCCAAACTAGTGACTTGAGAACCTAGTTATGAAGTCCGAGATTTGATGAAGAGCACCCATAGTAATGATTATATCACTATAAGCCCTTGAGTGATGATTTGATTTATTTTAAATTTTTCAATTTCGGAAAATTTGAAAATGATTAAAAGTAAAATGTCCGATATTTACAGATGTTGAGGTATAGAATAAGAGTCTTAGACTCAAGATTTACCCGAATAAAGTCAGTTTGAATGCGGCAAACAAATGTCGGAATCTCTATAATAGAAAGAAAAAGACTTACAGTAAGAGCATGGATGAGATATTTGAAAATGTATAAAAATATTTCAAGTATAGAATATGAACTAAAAGTATGATCACTTGCGATTATGTGATGACGTGATTAGACTATGTCTTTGTAATGTAATAGGCGATGACTATGTGTTATGATATATTGTTCTAATCAAACGAATGATCCGATTCTTGATAGGTTGTGATAAAGAGATAAAACCTAAGTTGAGATTTGTAATCAAAGAATCGAGCAAGTATCCTACCTTTGCATTTTCTTTATCTGATGGACACGAGTAAGAAGTTTCAAAATTCTTTTCTATTCTGTCTGATTATGTACGCTTTGATTATCAACATGTTAGCTCAGATATATATTCTGTTCATTGATTTCTAAATGGTTATACAAGTGTCCCCACTTGGATAATCATGGCATTTATTCACATGTTGATAACACTTTTTCAATTACCCGTATACATATATGTTGAATTACATATTATTGTTGAGCAAGAGTAAAACCTTGGGTTTGGAACCCGAGCATGTATGAACATCCCTATATGGGAAGATTTTTGCGCCAAGGCGGATAGAGTGAAATGATGAATTTCGTTCAAGTTATGTAGTATTGATCATCACAGGTACAATCTGGTGATCACCCTCCGTGCCGTAAGTTATGACAGTTCTGGATGAATTCTCGCTAAACCTTTTCGAAATGAAAAAGAATGTTCATAGTATGTTTCTTAAACCCTATTCATGGGTGGAGCCTCATTTCAAGAATTTGAAAGAGAGTTGTTATGTGAATCTTTTATCAAGATCTGATTACTTCACAACTTTTGATTCGTTGTAGAAGTGTTATGTAAAGAGAATACTTATATTCTTTCAGCTTATATATATAATTGCTATTACTTGCTGGGCACTCAAATGCTTATCCTTGCTTAAAATAAATGTTTTCAGTTACGTACGATCGACCTGAAGGCTCAGGCACGAATAAGGGAAAAGAAAAGTTGTTCGAATGAGATTTAGTATGAGTTAATGGTTATAGTTAGTAAGACAATGGAATCTATTGTCGTATATTGTAAGGAATGTATTTGAAGGTCACGTGCACAGGAAGTAAACTTTGATGTATGTAAATTAAGTTCGAATGTATTATTATTTAGTATTATTCAGCTTAAAGAAATGGTATCGTGGAGAACCGAGTTTGGGTTTCAAGTATCCAGATTTGGGGTCGCCACACAAGAGCACTAATATAGACAACCATTTTTCAATGTACTATGACTTACTTACATAGCATCCACATGCGATAGACACCATGTAATCATCAATATAACCAAAATCACTATATGTCTATGTGAAATTTCAACCATATTGAATTTAAGTGCAAGCCCTTATTTTAACTCATACGGTGAAACAGTATGTATCTATCTGGTTCATGAAATATACAAGCCATGCAAAATAGCCCCATATACGTACGCTATCATGATTACAATCCATACTCGCATGTTCAATTTTAATTCCATACAAGCACTTAAAACCAATGGTGATCAAGCATTCATGCATGCAAAACAACCATGATAGAAATTCCTTATGATATGTAAAACAGTCCAGCTATCAAGCACGCAATTAAACTACATATTAAAATCCGTTAGAATCCCATAATGGAGTTTAGTTCATGACTGAACCAAAAGCCATTATGGGATCAAAGCTAAACATGGCTAATAAGCAAACTATAGAAAGAGAAAGGATAGAAATGATCAAATCCAATTGCTAATTATAATCCACTAGTAACGTTCAAATCCTCATATAAATCTAGTAAAATGCTAATAGTTGTCCACAATGATAGAAAATCCCAAGAAGAATTAGAAAAGATGGAGTTTAGGCTTCGTTCTACGTTAGAATCTCTCTCAGAGTGTAAACCCTAGTTACCAATATAAAAAATACGTAAAAACTGATCAATCCCCCGTCTGACACCAGTCAGAATCATTTTTAATTAATTACAACCCTTAAAATAAAAAATTAAAATAAACAGCTCAGCAACATCAGTCATCATGCGCGGCCACGTGCCCCTCCTTTGTAATCCTCACGTGGGCGCCCGTCTTCAAAATCTGGTCCATCCGGGTGTTCGTGCGGGTGCACGTCCTCAAGCCTGTATAGCCGCGCGGCTTCTGCAGTCTGCATTCTGGTTTTGCTTCTTATTCTGGTTCTGCAATATTGCTGCTGCTCATTCCTTTCATGCTTGGTTTCTTTGCTCCACTAGATCCTCACGCCATGCACCCATTAGCCATATGCCATCTAATACCACCATATTAGGCCATTTCCTGCACTTTTACACCAAAAGAGTTCTCAGTACATGCAATGCAAAATAGCATGAAATACAACTAAAAACACACTAAAATGTACTTGAGATGGGCATAGTTCGCATGAATTGATATCCAATAAGTTGGTATAAAACCCACTTATCAGTAACTTCGACAGAATGAGGAAATATGTTATACACATCATCAAACAGACAAAGCTTTATCCCCACAGATCTCTTATACACAAGAGGTACCTCTATGGAATATAAGCCAATGTCTAGGATTCAAGACTTTGGTGATAGCTCCAATGTTAACATCCTTGGAGACTTGGATCGCATGTCCAAGCCATCACTGATTGTCATCCCAATAAGATTACCTAACAATCATGCATCATACATTTGCATCATGTTGTTGCATATAGCATCGTGTTTATCTTGCTTGCATTCCAAGTGTCTAGGATTCTTTATCCTATCCATGCCTTGCATTGCATGAATATGATAAAGAGGGGCATCTGTAGACACTCGAAATTTTCTGCACGCGTGTTACTAACATTGCGGAGGCGCGATTAAGTCTTTCGAGAGATAACCACGGAAGGCGGTGACATCCATTCCGGATACTACCGGAAGTTCAGTTACAACCCGGAACACAAACCGGGAGCATCAGTTCTAACCCGGAACACAAACTGGGAATGTCATTTCCAATCTCGAAGATAACCCCGAGGTATGCAGATCAAAAGACCGACAACAACACCGGAGAGGACGGTTCTATCTCAGCGATAAAATTATGACATTCCGTTCCAGTCTCAGACACAACACTAGGAGTAGTGGCTCCATCCTTGGTGATAGCCCCAAGGAATGCTTTTGCAGTTCCGGTGATAACTCCGGAATTGTTTGTTTCAAACATATGCGATCAGTTTCAAGCTCAGACCTCCTGCCGAGGCACTCATACCTCAGACCCGGAGCTAACAATGGGAAGACAGGCACACCCACAGATGAAAGTGAGACATATAAATAAGCAGTCCAATCTCAGATGTAACCTTGAACATCTGCTTTTCGCTCAAATTGGCGATAACCCCGGTGAGGAGTCAAACGTCATCTTGCCACCTCAACATTTCCTCTCACAAAATGACCTTTGCGGCATTAAAACACTTGCATCAGTCCAATCTCAGATGTAACCCTGAGCAACGTCTACTTTCAACTCAGACCGGCAATAACCCCGGCGAGTAGTCAAACGTCATCTTGCCCCTTCAACACTTGCGCGTTGTCTCAACACTTCATACATACATACATCCAATAAAGTCATAGAAGTCTACTTTGGCAGCCCACTGTAAGCCTTCTCACATTATATAAAGCCTTCTTCTCATATTAACACACACTGTTATACACATTGAGAGTCATGTTGTGTGCGTTTGCCCGGACTTCGATACGTGGTTTTCATTTCTGTATGTATATATATATTTATATATGTATATATTTTATATATGGACTAACATTATCGAGTTATGCCTCGATTAAGCCTAGACTTTGGTCTGGAGCATTTATTGCTTTTATATATATATATACTTATATATATAATTGTTGTCAGACATATCTGATGAGCCTGGATTTTACATCCGGAGCATTTACTCGCTTATATATATATATATATATATATACGTAAATATATAATTATTGTCAGACATATCCGATGAGCTTGAACGCTTTATTATATATATATATATATATATATATATATATTTACATTTCTGTCAGGCCTAGAGTTTACTTCGTGGCCTTTTACATCTTTATTTATATTTAAATCTCGCTTGGAGTTTACTTAAGTGGCGAGTGATCGCTTTTGACTTTTATTTACATTTTGTCTGCTCAAGTTTACTTACGTGGCGGTTGATCGCTTTTGACTTTATTTACATTTCGTCCCACAGGAGTTTACTTACGTGGTGGTTGATCATGTCTATATATATATATATATATATATATATATATATATATATATATATATATATATATATATATACCGCTTTTATATATTTACATTTACGATCCCCATGGATTCGTTGTGGTTGATCCTATGCGTATATATATATATTTACTTCTTCTATATATAATTGCTTACTGCTTTCCATACAAATTGCAGTATCATGTGAGCCTATGAATCATGTGATCACAGATTCAGTCTACTGAATCTAGATTCGGTTCCCATGATGGACATTTTTCGCTATGAGCAACTTGTACATTATTTATAGTGTCTGAATTTCCTTGGATGGCTGTCATGCCCATGAGGAGTTCGGCACTACTGTATATTATTTTCTCGAGAATACTTCGCATCTCAAAAATAAAGGCAAACAAGCCGAACATTTAATAATAAAATGGAAGTATAAAAGGCCTCAATTGCTATTGAGCACATGGTTTGAAAAACCTCTTTTACAAAATGTCATTGCTATATCTTGTTTAAAATTGAATTTTTTTATAAATTCAAACCCTATAGGTGCGAACGAGGTACAACACTACCTCCAAATAATTGCATATTTATCCACACACACACACACACACACATTCATATAACAATTTCTTTGAAAAGTGGCGGTCACCGTGGTAACACGGATGTCAGGGGGTTCCTAACACCTTCCCTCCGCATAATCAAGCCCCCGGACCCAAAATGAATCTCGGTTTCATAGATCCGTCTAGCAGTGTCAAATCACTGGATCAATGTGCAAACCTTTTCGGTTGCGTTGGTGCAACCAATTAAATACACCAACTGACGACTCTTAAAGTCAAATCATCAACATTATACATGTCGGACCTTTTTCACTTGTTTTTTCAAACAAATCTCACATTAACATAAGAACACCAAAGAACAAGTAACGAAAAGGGACAAACAAAAATCCTGACGTCGACATTACCGTTTAAACTATTGAACTACCCGGTAGTAAAAGTACAGTAATACGCGTGGTTGCATAGTAGCACACGGTATTGGTTATTGATGCTTACGTAAGAAGTCACTCAATTATACTCAATTATTGCTACAGTAATTAATGCATCATATCTCTCATATTATTGATTCAATTATTGTCACAGTATCATCTGTATAATATGAGATATTATTAAATCAATAATTGAGACGACAAAGTTGTTCATATTATTAAATTACAATATTTACAATGTCTAGAAGTTCTGTCAAGGAGAGGTTTGGTCACCTAATTACTCGCTAATAGGGAGAAATCCTTATTGAAAAGCCCCCTCTTTCCTGGGAACAACCTGGTTTTTAAATATTGTGAGTTATAATATTAATGATGAATAAGTTCGTGTTGATTAAAGATGAATTTGATAGTTCCATTGTGTTGAAATTATCTATGTTAGTGAAAATCGATATTTATTTCGATAATAATTGATGTCTGGAGGTTATATTGTTCAATCGGGTATTCGGGGCACTTTTTGTGTCAGAATACTATTCATGAGTTACTATTTACGAGTTACTATTCACCCAGATACTATTCACTCTAGTCTTATTCACTCGGGTATTTGGGACACTTTTTATGTCAGAGTACTATTTACGGGGTTACTATTCCCGAAGTACTATTCACGGGGTACTATTCACCCGAAAAATATATTTCTTTTCGGCCCAAATCATTTTTGGGTACAATATTATTTCATAAGGAGATGTGCTAATTTTTCAAACCGTTGTTTGAAATTATAATAGTAAATCAATATGGATCGTTGGTTTAAAGTTTTAATAGTAACTTATCCTTTCGGTTTTCCAAGAGTTATTTGTCCCTTCAGTTTTCTAAGAGTTATTTGTCCCTTCAGTTTTCCAAGAGTTACTTGTCTCTTCAGTGTTCCAAGAGTTAATTGCCCCTTTGTAAATAGTAGTTGTCTCTTCAATATTACCAAGAGTCATTTTGACCCTTCGTTAAGACCAAGATCCACTTTCAGTTCTTCTATAAATAGAAGCTCATTCTTTCATTATTTCTTACGAATTCACTAAAACTCTAGAGAGAAAAATTATAGAGAAAAAGAAGAAGAAAAGTCTGCTACCTCACTTTTCTAATATCCAGTTTCTTCTAAGGTAAGGGGTATTATTTCTTTCGTATTCATGAAGAGATCTATTGTTATTCCATTCCTTATTATTCTATTGGAATAACCTGTCTATGCGAAGTACCGCATACATGGTGAAATTCTGTTGTTATTCCATTCCTTATTATTTTGTTGGAATAACCTGTCTATGCGATGTACCGCATTCATGGTGAAATTCTGTTGTTATTCCATTCCTTATTATTCTATTGGAATAACCTGTCTATGCGAAGTACCGCATATATGGTGAAATTTTGTTGTTATTCCATTCCTTATTATTCTGTTGGAATAACCTGTCTATGCAAAGTACTGCATTCATGGTGAAATTCTATTGCTATTCCATTCTTTATTATTCTGTTGGAATATCCTGTCGGTGCGAATTTCGCCTGACCTGGTTCCGTTCTTTATTATTCTGTCATAATATCTTGTCTTTGCGTTTACGCATTACCTGGTTCCTTTATTTATTATTCTGTCGGAATATCTTGCACGTGCGTTTACGCATGACCTGGTTCCATTATTTATTATTCTATCGGAATATCCTGTCTGTGCATTTACACATGACCTGGTTCCATTCTTTATTATTCTGTTGGGAATAACATGTCTATACGATCTATCGCATTTGGCGGCTTAATCCTTCCATTATTCCATTCTTTATTATTCTGTTGGAATAACATGTTTATGTGGATTACCACATACATGGTGAATGATCCTTTGTATTCATTCCTTATTAAATTATGGAAATGATCTGTATACGTGGATTACCGCATGGCGGGCGAAAACCTATTTGCAGTTTCATATATTCTATTAGACTCAGTTGGTTAAAGTTTTGGCTTCTATACTCCATGAAATTAGTAGAATATCCTGGACATTTGCGCTTCATCTAGTATCTGTTCATGAAAATATTCTTCTGAGCATTCTTGAATTTTCTTAACAAAGCAGTATCGTGTTGACAATTTGGACGTTGTTGGTTCTTGGATAAATTAATTCTTGAACTTGTTTTATTGAATTATTATGTCATTGTCATCATCCCCATGCTTATATTGTAATGAAAGTCATCTTTGGCTTACATGCATAGATGCACTTAGTATGATTATGACCAGGGATCATTCGGTATAATCATGACCTGTAATGTTATAAATGATATGGTAAAAGTCCTCAATGGCCTGTAATGCATTGATGGATAGTTTTTGGTATGATTATGACCAGGGATTGTTCAGTATAGTGATGACCATTGATGATTTAATGAATATCCTTGGCCCGTAGTACAGGGATGATTAGATGATGTGTCTTATTTATTAAGCTGAGTCTCAGCGATAAAAATTGATGAAAACATTTTACACCATAGAAGATTGAAGATTTGATTCTCTACTTGACTCTTCTAATGGATTGCTTGTTCCGCTGCAGTTAAACTTGATGTCTATTTTATTTTATCAGTTTAGCACTGTTAAAGACTAATGATAATTTATTCTGCATTATCTTAGTCATAATATTTCTTACTGGGCTAGTTGAGCTCACCCTTTCTTTCACCGTTTCTTCTCGGAAATGAGAATATAGGCGGGACGAGCCTGGGGAACCGGAGTGATGGTCCGATGATAGCATTAGTAGTCCTCACTATTCTGTTAAATAGTGTGACAATAAATGTAATGATGACTCCATTGAGTGTGGATATTGTCTAGATGACAATATTCTTATTAAAACTCTTAGTTTATATTTTGTCGTATTTTACACGATAATTGTATTATTAAGTTGTATTTGTATTTTTATACCATGTATTTGGCGACTCAAGATGGGTGATGTATACCTATTTTGGGGGCATCACAGGTATGGATTTCCCAATATAAACCATACTCAGACTGTATGAACTTCTCAGGGATCCTAATCCCTATCATCCTTCGTCAGTCATTCTGACAACAAAGTTTTAACAACCCCACAACTTAATGTTTATAATACTTGCTACTCCTAAGTACTTGCGAGCACAAAAGTCATTAACACATAAACACATAAAGTCTTTTATCACTTTATCTTCAATGAATTTCCCTTAATTCATTCCTTAAACTCGATAAGAGTTTATCACCTCTATATTTTTGATCTCCTAGAAGGTTATAGCCTAAGGTTTCCCCACCTAAGGTTCATAACCTAAAGCTTTGATACCAACTTGTGACACCCCCAAATCTGGGTACTTCAATCCCGCAGATTTGGTGTTCACTGTCCAATTAAATCATAACTAACTACCCATAAAAAATGGATATAATTAAACTCAAAAGTTTACACAATAAATCTCCCATTAAAGAGTTACATAATCTCAAATAAATCCTAGGTCATCTAACCTTTATTACAATCATCAACGGAAAATTTAAAACATGGTCATAATTAAATCCATTACATAAGCTTCATAATTAAAAGATAAATTAAACGTTGTCGTCTAATCAAGCACTTTGTCCTTGTCTTTTCTTGTAGAAAGCTCTTCAAACTTCTTAACTTCATCTGTATTGTTTTGTGCAAGAGCGACCAAACAATTGCCCACAAGAAGGATAATATACAATAACATTTTATGAATGACAATTAACTAAGCTTTCAATAGTAAAGTATTCTTACCGGAACAATAAACTTTAATTCAACTACTATGAGTTCAAAGGAATAATGAACGTTTAAGTTAACAATAGATATCAACATCAAAGAATACACTGAGGGTCACAAGACCAGGAAGTCTATTCTAGGTTTTCAAGTATTTATACTTTAACCATTAATAGTCTAAAAGACTATAATCATCATCTATGTCTTAGGTTCATAGGTTTTTCTACTGTAACCTTTAACAGTCTAAACAACTATATGGACCATCATCCCGTACTCTAGGTGATCAGCCCTTTGTACTATGTATTGCGCAAACATTTTAACGCTATTGCGTAGCTCTAAAATAATCCCCTGATATAAGGTTGTTCATCTCAGCTTAGATTATCAGGTTCCGAACCAAAGGAAGTTTGGTTGGGAATTAACTTCAAAGGAAGTCTAGATTTTTAGAATGCTCATCAACCAAGTACTGGTTGAATCAGATAGGAACCAATAATTATTCAAGGGTTTGATTATAATTTCTTCATGAACAAGGTATTTTGATGAATCAATAAGAGTTAGAGTGTTAACAATTTCTAAATTGAATAAATGTTATCATCGATAACATGCTTTCAAAAGTGTGTGAGTACATAAACAAACCAAAGGAAGTTTGGTTTAGGTTGACTTCAAGGGTAATTTAGAGTTTAGAACATTCATCAACTAAGGATTAGTTAAATTGGTAAAGAATCGCTAAGCAACTTAGAGTTCGGTATAATAATGTAAGATAGTACAATGATATTGAAGAACGAAGATCAAACAACAATCATTAGTAGCTGAATAAACACATTTCTTATAATAAAATTATAGACTTTGACTAACAAAGGTAATCTCGATTAGAATAAAGAAACAAAGATTAACTAACTTGCTCAACAATAAATGAGGGTTAAAGAACTTGCATGATAATAAATCATTAAACAAGAGATTTGAGATAGAGAATTTGCATAAGTATAACATAATAGTGAAAAGTAACCTTGCTGAGTAATAAAGTAGCAAAGGTTAGGGAACTTGCCTCTTGCGTAAGCTATACAATTACAACTCACGTACTCCAATATCCTAAACATAGGTTTAGAACCTCAATACCTATTAGATATGCTAACATACCATAACATGCACATTTCTTGATAAACTTATCATTTTAGCACAAGTCTTATGCTACTATAGAATTATCAGGAATTTTAAGTGTTAACCTTCACAACACCTGTTTACTAATAATTATATACACTAAGTCCTAACATATCACGTTCATAACTTACTAATCATTTTCAACCTTGAAATTGTCAATGACATGATAATGTTCTGTTGTAACCTTCATATTCCATGTTTATTAAGTTAACACATTATTAGACCAAGTTATAGTGTCGTTATCCCAGGTCTACATCGAGAGGCGTAAGTCATCGCCTTAGATCGATGTATGGCGCAGCCTCACGCCATACATAAGCCCTGGACCCAAGACAATATTACCATTTTTTTTCCTTGGCACCAGTAGCAATTTACTGCAGAATTACGTACGGAACCTGTAAACGACATGAACAATGAGTTTAATTTTAGCCCAACTAACACGAATTTCACCCCCCAAATAGTGAAATTAACATAAACAAATGATATAAAACTATTACAAACATGTTTCCTCACATATATATCAATATAGAACAATTTAACAACAACTTAAACTAGTTTAATTTCCTAGAATTCCATATTTTCATATAAAACTCAATTTTTGATATCATTCATGAAAATCAACACTTTAACACAATTCTTGTTCAAAATTGCTTCGTTCAAATTACATTATGCTCGTTTCTTAATGAACTAGCATAATGAAACCTCAATTTACAGTTTCACACAATTTGACAACTAAAATTTGTACTTTTCACAAGCCATATGAAAATATACACTGTTAATTATCTTTCCTACTCTTTGATCGAAATTAGCATAAAAATTCTTATCTAAACGCTAGTTCTAATCATCACAAACATATACAATAACAAGTAATCAATTGTATATCAACAATTCCAAAAAGATGAATTCACTGAACTTGAAGTTATATGCCGTAAAATTCATATATATAAATATAATCAAACTTATGGAAATACCTTCTATTGTTCGGTAATTCTTGCTAGAACACCACGACTTTCTTTGAACTTCTCCAAAAATCTACCTCTCAACTCTCTCTATTCTGTATAACTTTTCTCCCCTTCTTCCTCAATAGACTTAGGCCAAATGATTTTTACGCATAATAAAACTTAACCCAACGCACACACACAAACGTCTGAAACCGATGCTATAATAATTAGAATAATAAGTTATCAGTTATAATATATATTATTTATTATTTTTTTATTTTTTTATTCTATTTGTTAAAGTAAAATTGATAATTAAAAAGAGAAAATCCAAAAGCCATAAGGCTTTGTTTGGCAAAAAGTCTTTAAAATAATGACTTTATATTTTAAGCCTTGTTTGGGTTAACTAAATTAAACTCTTTTAATTTATTTTAATAAACAATTTAGTTTATAGTTTATAATCACATATTATTTATTTAACTTTCCATATCCACATTAATCAAATAAATTAATTGTATATACTATATTTGAAATAAATACTCCACTTAAGCAAATATCACAAAATTATAACTTATAATTTTATTTAATAATTCAATATACCATTTTAAATTATTAAATTAAGACAACAATATAACATCTCATGTTATATTATAATTCTTTAAATTATAAATTAATTTAATTTAGAATATTATTTAATAAATTTAATTCATAAATATTTAATAACAATAATCACATCAACATCAGTTAAAATATTTATTTTATTTAATAAATATACCATATTAACATCAAGTAAAATATTTATATAATTTAATAATTATTTTGAATTACAAATTATAAAATCTTGGATTGTTACATCCTTCCCTCCTTACAAGGATTCTGTCCCCAGAATCACAACTCAGACAATCAAATTGTCACATTCTTCCCTCCTTACAAAGATTTTGTCCCCAGAATCGAAGACACAGACTAAACAAATCACTCAGGATAATTATTCATCATTTTAGCTTCGAGTTCTCATATAGTCACTTTGACATTGTGGTTCCTCTATATCACCTTCATAGAAGGTATCACCTCATTCCTGAACATTTGTTCTTTCTTGTCGACTACTTGGATATAAATTTCCTATTAGGTTAACCATAATGGTTCGTACTTGATCATATGATTGCAGTCGAGCTTGTTCGATCATATCGCCGAAACATGAAAAACATTGCGAATGCCCTTTACTGTAGAGGTAAGGCTACCTCAAAACCATCTTTTCACTTCTTCCACGCTTCCTACACTATAACCAATTTATACCCAATATAGTTCGTCAAACTTACCACACATTGAAAATTCAGGAACTTTTCACAATCATATGAGTTTAGGAACTTATCCTAGTCAGACCATAGGCGTCCATTCGCTGAGGGGTTTAAAACATTCCATATGATTATGAGTCATGAACTTACCACATGCTTTTGTTTTAAGAACCGAACTTAATCCTAATATCATCTAACTATCAAACATATACATGAGAAAAGAATCACCTTTCGACCACATACACATGAATAGCGTAATACCGATATTCCAATGATTATGAATGTGATAAACCAAGTATATGCACAAAACCTATGCACATAACTTCAATGCGTATTTCCACTGGGGCAACCCCCTACTCATTAGCCTATGGAATGGAAGCAGTGCTCCCCATAGAGGTGGAAATGGAATCCCTTAAAGTGTTGATGGATGCTCAGTTAGATGAAGACCAATGGGTACAAGACAGGTATCACCAATTGTCTCTAATAGACGAAAGGCGAACCACGACTATCTTCCATGGTAAGTTATATCAGCAAAGGATCACCAGATCCTACAACAGAAAAGTCTGGCTGTGGCAGTTCAAACAACATGACTTGGTTTTGAAGAAGATCATTAACAACCAAGATCAATCTAAGGGAAAATTCGCTCCTAACTGGGAAGGCCCGTTTGTTGTCAAGGAGGTATTGATAGGAACCTCTCTTAGACTACAGGAAATGGATGGCGATGAATTTCCATAGCTTATCAAGTCAAACACCGTGAAACGGTACTATGTCTGAGGTTATCATCAAGCAAACATCCTGGTATGGGTCATCCAATCGCCAGTCATTCCGATTTTTTAACCATCTCTTTTACAAATTCTTCTACCTCTCAGGGAAACATACACTTCAAACCAGCAGCCTGGTTTCACCTCATTTCAAATAGTTCACACAATTTCGGTTATCCTGAAGACGGGATTGAACCTTTCACACCTGCAATTTATCCTGAAGACGGGATTAAACTTTTCTACGCCTGTAGTTTGTCCTAAAGATGGGATCAAACTTTTTCCACACCTGCAGTTTGTCCCAATCATGGGATCAAACTTTCTTCTCCCCGCAGTATAGCCTGCTCATGGGATTCACACTTCTCTTTAGCTGCAATTCGTCCTGAGGAGCGAACTACATCGACATGGTCTCCCTTATACTTGGGAGTACGTAGGCAAACATATTCTATATGGCCCAGTCGCAATAAACAAAAAATAATAAACACATTTTTTCCCCTTTCTCTACAAAAATAAAAACCACAAAAATACTTCAACACCCTTCTTCATCAATAAAGCTTCTACACCCATCTTCCTTTCACATTCATCGTTGAACCTCTTACACCAGGTTTGAACTACGCAGACTTGATCTCCTCCTCAATAGGAGTACGTAGGCAGCCATTTATGGTTCAGTCTAACCCCTACCAGAATAAAAATACTTGTTACACGGCACTGGGATCAAACTTCAATCCATTACAGTTCATCGGCTTTAGACCAAAGGGATGGAATTATCCAATCTCTCCTCACCAATAGGAAATTCGGTGACCATCTAAGCTACGGTTGTGCCTCAAAGAACAACAACAATCCATAAGAGATGGAATTAACTAGGCTTCTGACATATCAAGGATAAGTTCAGAATGCATCAAGATCAGAAGCCCTGAAGAAACAGGCAAATATCAAGCAAGTATCAAGGCATAACTGAAAGGGAAGTAAATCAAAATATATTTCTCTACCATATATAATATTGTTTGATATATACAATAAATGTTGCCAATGACAAAATGGCTAAGCTAGTCTGTGCAAGAAAAATACAAACCTATCTACGGATTTGTGTGTATGCAGAATATTAGATCTAACATAGCATCCTTCTCCGAAGAAGCAGGTAAAGCTGCAAGCTCCTGCCCAAGGGTATCTACACGAGCTAGCAGATCCGAGGCTAACTGCATGGTGGCATGGTTCTCATTGATGTATGCACTCATATCGGCAAGGATGTCAGTCGTATGGGATATCACTGAAGTACTGTCTGCAATGGCCACATCCCTTGCAGATAGAGAAGCATCTCGCTCCACAATCAATGCATCTCTGGCTGATCTAGCCTCATCCCTCTCTAATAAAGCGGCATCTCTCCCATCAAGAGCTGTCAACATAGAGGCCCTAGCCTAATCTCTCTTATAGGTCATCGGATGTAGGCTCTGCTCCAAATATTGTGTTGAATGCTGAATGACAGTAGCACTCGGGGTGGGAGAATCCATCACAAAGGCTGGCAACCCAGCAGTCAAATCCTCCTCGGTGGGAATATCAGCCTCCTCCATAGGCTCCTCATCATCGGAATCAATCTTCTGCACTGTGTATACTACCATAGTCAATGCAGTCTCTGTCTCCATCCATGCGAAATATTCTGCAGAATAACCCGGATGACTGATAGAAAATTGAGCTAGCTCTCGCTAATCCCAACAGGCATACAACCTGGATTTGTCCTTCTGGCGATAAACAAACTACAGAAGCGAAAAGCCGACTCACCGCCTCAAATGGATGGAAATCCTGAAACTGGTCAAACTGACACATGCTAGAGGAAGATAATCCATGCCCGGAGCATGAATAATGAAGTTGTTGGGTGAGCTAAGTCATGTACACGATAATATAGCGAATGGTTCTCCAATCCCTGCCAGGAAAGTTGACCAAGATGCAGCATCTGTACACCCTGCAGGATGGAAGGAGTACGACATGGATATATCATGGGTGAAATAATACCCATGCCATCCGAAAGTGCCAATCGGTTTCAGGTGTGACATAAACCACACGTATAGCATGACCGAGCTACTTGTAAACACTCATGCCGGATAAGTGCAGCAATATATGGCTAACCTCAGAGTCTCTGCCATAATCATTGGTATGATGGTGTGACCCTCCCTAAGAGCTCTCACTGCCATAATGACGCCAATGTCCAACTCATCCATGTATCGTGGCATGTAGACGTATGATAATACGCACAGTAGCAGTACATCCACTCTGGCTAGACGCTAATGATCCTTCGGTGTGGTAAAATCCCCGGAATGTCGTGCATAACTATCCTCAGAGCCAAATCTGTAAAACAGAAAATGTTGGGATATAATGTGGCCAGATGTGATCTCATCCTATACCACTCTACGCCTCAATCCAGTGAGGGTCATAAACTGCCTACTCATGTCCCCGATCGCCATGTGCACGCAAGGTCTGTCCAACGATAGCATCGTCAACCGTGCATACTCCTCCAGATTAGAAGTCAACTCCTAGGTCTCGAATCGAAAAACCTTCCTCTCCGATACCCAATGCTCTAGCATACCCTCTATGAATCCTGTAGGAACCTAAAACATCAATAGGGTCATAGTATGCTGCAACAAATGATATACAGCCACCTTGTCTGGTGGTGACATGCTATCATACCACGAGCGCATACCAGATGCCACCAAAAATGATGGGGTATGATCAATACGGCTAACTGTCGAAGAAGACATCTGTACGGGCCGTGTCATAAGACCATCGAGGGGTCAATGTTGAATATCTTTGGACATACATACATATGCATAACATAATAACATGCATGATACAATAAATGGCAATATGATATAGGGAATGGAAAACTGTACATACATTCCTAAGTATATCATCATCTAATACATCTTTATGACTAAAAAATACGTGGAAATGCTAAGGCTACCCAACATCTAACAGAGGCCTATCAAAAGATATAGCGAGAATGGGGCGAAGCTACCCAGCATCTAACAAAGGCCTATCAAAAGAGATAACGAGAATATACATCAGAAGAAGTTAATGGTATCTATGTCTACATCGTCAATCCTGTCCACCTGATATAACTCCTCCTAAGTCACTAGATCTCTATCTACAGGGATGTCAGGCCTATACAAGAGAGGATCTGCACCGACAAAGCTATATGGGTCGCCTGAGGGGCCAGTGCCAGAGCTGGAAGGATCAAAACTATCTGCCTCTGAAGGATCTCTACCCAAGTGTCGGATAAAGAAATGTGCCCGGTCTAACTGTCGGGTCAAACTGTCAATCTGTGTCATATGAGTCGGATCTCTGACACAGGCTAGCCAATTCGTCATCATCACGGATCCTGGAACCATATCCCCTATAAACTGTGTTGCGCGGGTCTGAGCTCCAATGGTACGAGGGAACCACCAATGCTGGAACATTTTCTGAGTGCAGGAACCCTCTGACTTTGTGAAACCGTCAATCCCCAATAATGGGATATCAATGACGGGTGACTATGAAATAGGCCAATAACGCATAGCAGGAGGCAAGATCGGCATGCGAATCTCTCCTATAGTGCTCCTAATAGCACGCTCTCCTAAGTAGAGCTCCCATCCTCCATTTGTGAAGAGAGGAATCCTATAGGTGGAAATCACGTACTCAACACCAGTCGGGTACCCATCCTCAAATCCAACACTTAAGTGCTCCCCAGAGTAAGTAACCCATGTGATGACATCCGCTGTGACACCCCCAAATCCAGGTACTTTATTCCCATATGATCTAGTGTTCACTTAATCAAACATTCATATCTAACTACCCAATCACAATAAAACTGGATAAATAAAACCTTTCCCATTAAAGGGTTACATAATAAAATCTCCCAGGTTATCTAACCTTTAATTACAATCATTCAAATACGGAAATTAAATAAACTTCATTAAAACCAAGTCTAAGATCATCATAATAAAAATCTAACATCACAATCAAAGTAAAATTACAAGTCTTAATCACTTGCACATTTTTCCCTTTCCTTTGCTAGACGAAGGTTCATCTACATTCTCTTCTTTAGCTGCAATGAGTTTTAAAATATGCAAGAGTGAGCAAAACAATTCCTCACTTGATACAATATGAAATCAACAGGAGTATAGTAATAATAACTGCCAATAATAGGCTCATCAACAATGAATAGTACTCTATCATCTATAATCAGAAACTGAAATCCAAAATGTGTAATAAATATAACCGAGGGTCATAAGACCATGAACTATGTCCACAGCTATGCAGCAATCTTTCAACTCCAACTTTAACAAATATAAGACTATAAGGACTCCTCGTACTTAGGGGATCAAATTTCTTCGTACCATGTATTGTGCACAAACATTTAACGTTACGCGTTAGTTAACCCCTAATCATAACATTAGGGTTGTTAATCTCAGTATTTAGAGTACAAGTCCGCACCAAAGGAAGTTTGGTTTGGATAAGCTTTCAGGGTAATTTGGAATTCAACGAACATCGACTAAGGATTAGTTGAATGAAACCAAGAACATTACACTATAGAATAATCGTGATTGAATCAATCATAGAAAACTAAAGTCATGCTTTAGGAATAATCTAAAAGCATACAATTTGAATAACTATAACACCTTGCTTGAACAATACTAAGCCATGGTTAATTAAAATTGAATACTAAGCATGCATAACAATTTGATCGATAAAAATGTTCAACATTAAAATATATAAATTTGAATGCTAAACAACAAGTTAAATACAAGAATAACTTGCTCAAGAATAACTTACATCATTATATCATAATTGAATTGAAAACCATAATTAGTTCAACAAGATAAAGGATTAGAAAAACTTGCTCAAAGAAAATTTAAGCGATTGCACAATTCTAAAAGTAGAGTTAAAGAACTTGCCTTGCTCGTAGGCTAAACCAAATCAATACGAAACACAATATCCTATAAACATATGTCATCATGACATAATTAGTCATTACCATCTTACAAACATAACTAAGTACGTTCATCATTTAAAATTTGATTTTTAATCACATAGTCGAGTTATAACACAAGTTAATTGTTAATAACATACTTATTCATAGTATAGAAATACTAAAATCAATATTTTACAGTCCTACTATCATCACATAACAATTCCTTAAAATTTCAAGTACAAAATCAACACTGTCGCACCATTCGCTAACTTCGCGCATGGCTCGCCCATACGCTTTAAATGTAGGTCGTCTCGCCACAGCGGCATGGCGTCATACCCGTAGATTAAGGCTACAAGGTCAGATCATGGCGTGAGCATGGCTATATGGCACACAAAAGATATCAGAACTGTCCACCATGCACATGAATCGCAGAACTTCTACAGACAAATTTCTAAGAATGTAAATGAAAAAGCCAATTTTGGCCTACAAGCTCGTTTCTAACAGACCAAATAGCACGTAAATCATACAAAAACTTCATGTAAACAAAATTTAAGAACTCCTAACATGTTTCTACTCATATAACAACATAAACAACAAAATTAACACACCCAAATTCACTATTTTTGGCTAAAACTTACTTTTTGATAATTTTGATAAAAATAAACACAGAAATTTTGTTTCTCAACCAAAACCACTAATTCAAAGCATTTTATCAATATATATATATATATATATATATATATATATATATATACACACACACACTCTAACAAATTGAATAGCCAATTTATCAATAAAACAACTAAACAACTCATAATTTTGATTTTAACTAAACAATATATATATTAAAAAAACTCTCTGTAAAATACTTTTCTCCACAATTACATACATATCTTCAATTCTTTGATTATAACCCATGAAAACAGTTTTAACATCACTATTATGTCATATAAAGCCACATAACAACAAAAATTCATGCTTACACAAAAATTCTACAGAGAATTTGGGAAGATAAAACTAAACTTTTAAAACTAAAAGGAAAAAGGAGAATACCTTGATAGAAGATGATATGGCTATCCCTTTTGATTACAATCTTCTCTTCCCCAAATCTCTTCTAAATTCTCTAGCCTTCCTTCCTCTCCTCTTTTCTTCTTCTCTTCTTCTTCTTCCTTTGTGTTTTTGTTTTTCTTCCTAACTCTAGAGCGTACTAACAACTAACGATATATAGCATATAATATATATATTAATTATATAATATAACTCTAATTTCATCGACATCGCCATTTATTTTGAAAACCAAAAGCCATAAGGCTTGTTTGGCTAGTCACTAAAAAAAATAACTAATTAATCCTAACACCTGCTTGGTTAAACCTAATTAGAATAAAGACTTAATAAGCAATAAGTCTTGTTTGGCAAAAACAAATTAAAACTCCTTTAAGTTATTTTAATAACTACTTTATAAAAGGTTATTTGTCACACATTAATTTAATTAAATTAATCATAATAACAATTTATTAAATTACTTCATCACATAAATCAATACCACCAAAATTATAATTTTCTATACAATTATAACTTTATTTAATCAACTAACACATCCTTTTAAATTTACAAATTCCAATAAAAGAATAGTAATTCAATTAATCAAAATTCTCTAACTTAATAATTAAATTAAATTAGCAAAATAATTAATTTTCCTTAATTATTTATTTAACAAATAATTAAGCACATCAATTCAAATTTGAACAATTATTTATTCAACAATAAACACATCCATTAAATATTTAAATAATTCAATAAATATTTAATATAACAATTAAAATTTTAGAATGTTACATCATTCCCTCCTTACAAGGATTCTGTCCCCAGAATCACAATTCAAACAATTCATTCGTCACATTAATTATTTATTTAACGAATAATTAAGCACATCAATTCAAATTTGAACAATTATTTATTCAACAATAAACACATCCATTAAATATTTAAATAATTCAATAAATATTTAATATAACAATTTAAAATCTAGAATGTTACATCATTCCCTCTTTACAAGGATTCTGTCCCTAGAATCACAATTCAAACAATTTATTCATCATATTCTCCCCTACTTACAAAGATTTTGTCCCCATAATCGAAGACACAGATTAAACAAATAACTCAGGGTAATTCTTCATCATTTCAGCTTCGAGTTCCCACGTAGCCTCTTCGACATTGTGGTTCCTCCAAATTACCTTCACAGAAGGTATCACCTTATTCCTGAGCACCTGTTCTTTCCTGTCGACTATCTGGATAGGAATCTCTTCATAGGACAAATCTTTCTCAAACTGCATTGGTTCGTACTCAATCACGTGCTTGTAATCAGGTTTGTATGGTCGTAACACCGACACGTGAAAAACATTATGAATGTTTTGCAACTCTAGAGGTAGAGATACCTCGTAAGCCACCTCTCCAACCTTTCGCAGCACTTCGAATGGTCCAATAAATCTCGGACTTAGTTTCTCCTTCTTACCAAATCGAATTTTTCCCTTCTAAGGAGAAACCTTTAGGAATACAAAATTTCCTACATCGAACGCACGATCTTGTCTGTGTTAATCAGCATATTTCTTTTGTCTGTCTTGAGCAGCTATCAATCTTGTTCTGATGAGTTTGACAACCTCGGCGATTTGTTGTACCGATTACGTCCTAATAGTTGACGTTCTCCGACTTCATCCCAGCACAATGGAGTTCTGCACTTCCTGCCGTATAATGCTTTGTACGGTGGCATACCAATGCTTGCATGGTAACTGTTGTTGTATGCAAATTCTTCCAATGGTAGATGATCATCCCAGTTTCCTTTGAAATGCATGATGCAAGCTCTAAGCATATCTTCAAATGTCTGGATCTTTCTTTCGCTTTGCCTATCGGTTTGTGGATGATACGATATGCTCATCTTCAATTGCGTTCCCATGCATTCTTGCAGTCTCTTCCAAAAATTTGATGTGAACCTCAGATCTCTGTCAGATACAATTGATATTGGAACTCCATGTCTTGAAACGATCTCCTTAACATACAGTTTCGCCAGCTGATCAAGATTAAATCTAATCTTTATTGGCAAAAAGTGTGCAAATTTTGTCAATCTGTCCACTATCACCCATATCTCATAGTATCCTATCTGAGTCGTTGGAAGACCTACCACAAAATCCATTGTGATGTGCTCCCACTTCCATTCCGGTATCTCCAACGGTTGAAGTAATCTGCTTGGTCGTTGATGTTCTACCTTCACTTTCTAACATGTCAAGCACTTTGCAACGCACTCTGCAACATCTCTTTTCATGTTCGGCTACCAAAAATGACGCCGCAAATCTTGATACATTTTCGTACTTCCCAAATGAATTGAATACCTTGAGTTATGTGCTTCCGTCAAATTTTCTTCTTTAATCTCCTGAACTGCTGGAACCCAAATTCGTCCCTCGAATCTTAGCATTCCCTTAGTATCAACATTGTACTTCACTTCTTTTCCCTCGACTATACTTTGCTTTATTTTCTTGCATTCCTCATCATGTAGCTAAGCGTTTTTCACTTTGTCCACCAAATTTGGACTGGCTTCCATCTAGAACAATTTTTCCTCGGAGTCTTCAAGAAATTTAATTTCCAGCTCTAGTTTTGCCATGGTTGAAATGAGCTCCTCCTTATCAGTTAACATCATTAACTTTTCTCTTCCTTTCCTACTCAAGGCATCTACAACCACATTAGCTTTACCCGGATGATAAAATATCTCACAATCACAATCATAATCCATTATCAGTTCCATCCATCTTCTTTGATGCATGTTCAGGTCCTTCTGTGTGAAAATATACTTCAGACTTTTATAGTCTGTGTAAATCTCACATTTCTCTCCGTAGAGATAGTGTCTCCATATCTTCAGAGAAAATACAACCGCTGCCAATTTTAAATCATGGGTCGGATACCCTTTTTCATAGTCTTTCAATTGTCTTGATGCATACGCGATGACTTTACCATTTTGAATAAGGACACACCCTAATCCCTTGTGTGAAGCATCACTATACACCACAAAAATTCTTGTATTATCCGGTAACGACAACACAGGTACCATTCTTAGATTCTTTTTTAATTCCTGGAAACTTTCTTCACACTTCTCCGTCCAAACAAATTTTACAGATTTCCTCGTTAAATTTGTTAATGGAGTGGCAATCTTGGAGAAATCCTTGATAAACCGTCTGTAATACCCTACTAATCCCAAGAAACTTCTCACTTCTGATGGAGTTCTCGGTTGTTCCCAATTTATCACAGCTTCAACCTTTGATGGATCCACTAAAATTCCATCCTTGTCAATTACGTGCCCAAGCAATTGTACACGTTCCAGCCAAAATTCACATTTAGAGAATTTCGCATACAACATTTCTTTTCTTAGCGTCTCCAGCATTAGACGTAAATGTTCCACATGTTCCTCTTGAGTTTTAGAGTAAACCAGAATATCGTCGATAAACACCACCACAAAATTGTCCAAAAATGGTTTAAACACCCTGTTCATCAAATCCATGAACGCTGCAGGGGCGTTTATCAAACCAAAAGACATCACCAAAAATTCGTAATGTCCATACCGAGTTCGGAATGCCGTCTTCGGTACATCCTCCTTTCTTATCTTCAGTTGATGGTACCCAGTTCTCAAATCTATTTTTGAGAAATATCTAGCACTCTTCAATTGATCAAACAAGTCATCTATTCTCGGCAAAGGATATTTGTTCTTAATAGTGACTTTGTTTAACTCTCTATAATCAATGCAAAGACGCATTGACCCATCCTTCTTCTTTACGAATAACACCGGTGCTCCCCACGGTTACACACTCGGCTGAATGTATTTCTTATCCAACAGCTCCTGTAGTTGTGCCATCAGTTCTTTCATCTCCACCGGAGCCATTCTATATAGGGCTTTCAATATCGGAGCAGTTCCCGGTGCTAAGTCGATCACAAACTCGATTTCTCTGTCAGGCGGAAGTCCTGGAAAATCTTCTGGAAACACATCCACAAATTCCCTAACCACTGGTATTTCTTCCGGCCAGACCCTTCTTCTCGAGTATCACCTATGTAAGCTAAATAACCCACACACTACGACTCAACAACTTCTTGCTCTGCATAATCGCCGACATCTCATTTGTCTAGGCGATTTGCTACCATTGAATACTACCTTTGACGAGTCATAAGGTTTACACATTTCTTTTGGCGGTCCAATTATCACTCCATAATTGAACAACCAATCCATTCCCAAAATAACGCTAAACTCTCCTAGCACGATGGGAATCAAATCTACCATAAAAATATTTCCTTAATATTCACCCTACAGTTCTTGTATACGAACCTAACACGAACTACTTCCTTATTCGAAATTTCTATATTTAAGGGGAAATTCAATTCTTTACTAGGCAATCCTAATCTCATAGTTAATTCATCAGATATAAATGAGCAAGTAGCACCCGAATCAAATAATACATAAGCGTCAATATCATTGATCGGGATAATACCTGACACCACATCCTTTGATTGCACAAAGATCTTACATACCATGTTGAAGGCTCGTCAGGGCTTATTTGTTGTTGTTGGTCCCGCAATAGCCAACGTACCTCCACTAGCATTTCCCTTGCTCCCATTTGTCTCCCCAGATCTCTTCTTGGGGAATTCACGAGCAAAGTGATCCTTAGATCCGCACGTGAAGCACACATTCTTCTTAGCTTGAGTGCAATTTGGGGTGATGTGACCCTCCTGGCCATAATTGAAGGATACACGTTTCCCCAGCAAACACACTCCCTTATGAAACTTTCCGTACATAGCACATGGTTTGAACTTCTTATTTTGCTTGTTTCTTTGCTGATTTCCAGCTCCTCCATTTCCATTCCACTTCCTCTTGTGTTGTTGCCATTACTACTGCTACCACTACTCTTAGCTTCACCTTCACTTTTCTTCTTTCTCTCGCTCTTGATTATGCTTTATTCTTCGCCTCGCCTCCACTTTCAAATGAGAATTGCCTACTCCATCACTACTTTGCAAATGTCTTCAATTAGAATAGGAGACCCTCTTTGTACAACCAGTGGTTTGGTCCTCGCTCAAACCTCTTCGCCTTTGCGGCCAAATGCATGTTTGACCGATATGGCGCAAACCTCGCCAACTCGTTGAACTTCGCAAGATACTCTCAAATCGACATTGTTCCTTGCTTCAACTCCAAAAATTGGACCTCTAGCTGACTCTTCGAACTCTCAGTGAAATAAGTCTCGAAGAATAGCTCCTTAAACCTATCCTAGGTCATTACTCATGGTCCTTCCCGAGTCTTGTTGGCCTGCCACCAATAGCTAGCCTCCTCCTTAAACATAAACGTTGCAAAAGCAGTCTTTTGATTCTCCTCTACCCTAGAAACATCAAAAACCTTCTCGATTTCCATAATCCAAGTCTGTCCTTCAACTAGGTTCATGGATCCACGTAATTCTAGTGGTCCAACCGCCTTGAAGTCCTTAAATGTAGTACCTTGGTTCTGAGGTTGATTCTCATGGTTGATTTTGCGTTACCTTTGGTTAGTAACGCCACCAACCGTCGAACGGGTTAGTTTCAAAGATTATCGTTGTTGGTTCCTTCGGTGGTTCTCTGACGGGGTGGTTGATGTCTTGGAGGCATTTTCTGTTAAAAAAATACACTCATCAGATTATTACTCAACTCTTTTCAAGTAATTTCTACTTAGCTTGCCCCCATAAAGTAATCACTTCATAACACATAACACTTTGGATAAAAGAAAATAATATCTTTTATTCAAAACTTCTTTGAAAACATCATATCAATAACATCACTGCTATTTACATTATTTTCCTGAACTACTAAAGTTTTAGGACATCATCATCATATCCCATAGGTTGCATAACACTTGGGATTAACAAATTATTTATCATAACATAACTCAAGTACACTCCCTACGATGTCCTATTAAGATATTGCAAAGCCTTACGATGCTCTTCTTCCATAACTCGGAACATGGTTCGATGGTCCAGTATGAACGAGGGTAGCGTCTCAAACTAAATTGGATAACCCATGACCCGGTCTTGAGCTCGATTGATCGCGGTGTTGAACACGTTATCCATTTCTTCCATCTGCCTTCTCTTTACTTGTGCGTCTCTCTTTGCTATTTCGGCTTGTTAATAAGCTTCACTGTACGCGTCTTCGGCTCTTGTCCTTTTTTGAAGAGTCTTCTCTCAACTTACTGTTCAACTCTGCAACCTCTGCTCTCATTTGATCGTTCTCTTCTTCAGTGTGAACCAGCTTCTCTTTAACATTGTTCAGTCGTTCTTCTCGATCCTGAATCTCGTCATCCTTCTGTGCCAACGAAGTCTGTTGTTCAGCTACTATCTCTTGCAATTCCTCAACAATATCTTGAAGTTCCACATTGCGGTCATGCACCTCATCGTATATACGGCCAGCTATTGAGTTAAGTGGAATCCTTTCCTCCTCGTCCTCTTCATCAGTCTGCGGCAGCTCCACGGGATCTTCCTCATCTATTTCTACATCATCATCATCATCATCCTCGACCACTGTGAGCAATGGAGCTGACTCTCGTGGAAGCAGTTGTTCCCAAACCACTTGAATATCACGAGATTCCTCCTCTCTAGTCATCTGAGGTCCTTCTTCCCTAGCCTGACTGGATTCTCCAACATTAGTCATCCTAACAACAAGATTTTTAAGTTTTAGTTATTAATCATTACTACTAGACTCTCACGAGCACATAAGTTATAAACACATAAGCACATAAGTGTTTTATTACTTCTTCCTTAAAACTCGATAAGAGTTTATCATCACTATCTTCTAAAAGGTTACTTCAAGGCTTTTCCCCCACCAAAGGTTCATAACCTAAGGCTATGATATCAACCTGTGACACCCCCAAATCTAGGTACTTTATTCCCATAGGATCTGGTGTTCACTTAATCAAACATTCATATCTAACTACCCAATCACAATAAAATTGGATAAATAAAACCTTTCCCATTAAAGGGTTACATAATAAAATCTCCCAGGTTATCTAACATTTAATTACAATCATTCAAATGTGGAAATTAAATAAATTTATTAAAACCAAGTCTAAGATCATCATAATAAAAATCTAACGTCTCAATCAAAGTAAAATTACAAGTCTTCATCACTTGCACATTTTTCCCTTTCCTTTGCTAGACGAAGGTTCATCTACCTTCTCTTCTTTAGCTGCAATGAGTTTTAAAATATACAAGAGTGAGCAAAAAAATTGCTCACTGGATACAATATGAAATCAACAGGAGTATAGTAATAATAACTACCAATAATAGGCTCATCAACAATGAATAGTACTCTATCATCTATAATCAGAAACTGAAATCCAAAATGTGGAATAAATATAACTGAGGGTCATAAGACCATGAACTATGTCCACAGTTGCGAGCAATCTTTCAACTCCAACTTTAACAGTCATAAGACTATAAGGACTCCTCGTACTTAGGGGGATCAGCCCTTCGTACCATGTATTGTGCACAAACATTTAACGCTACGCGTAAGTTAACCCCTAATCATAACATTAGGGTTGTTAATCTCAGTATTTAGAGTACAAGCCCGTACCAAAGGAAGTTTGGTTTGGATAAGCTCTCAGGGTAATTTGGAATTCAACGAACATCGACTAAGGATTAGTTGAATGAAACCAAGAACATTTCACTATAGAATAATCGTGATTGAATCAATCATAGTAAACTAAAGTCATGCTTTAGGAATAATCTAAGAGCATACAATTTGAATAACTATAACACCTTGCTTGAACAATACTAAGCCAAGGTTAATTAGAATTGAATACTAAGCATGCATAACAATTTGATCGATAAAAATGTTCAACATTAAAATATATAAATTTGCGTGCTAAACAACAAGTTAAATACAAGAATAACTTGCTCAAGAATAACTTATATCATTATATCATAATCGAATTGAAAACCATAATTAGTTCAACAAGATAAAGGATTAGAAAAACTTGCTCAAAGAAAATTTAAGCGATTGCACAATTCTAAAAGTAGAGTTAAAGAACTTGCCTTGCTCGTAGGCTAAACCAAATTAATACAAATCACAATATCCTATAAACATATGTCATCATGACATAATTAGTCATTACCATCTTACAAACATAACTAAGTACGTTCATCATTTAAAATTGAATTTTTAATCCCATAGTCGAGTTATAACACAAGTTAATTGTTAATAACATACGTATTCATAGTATAGAAATGTGACGCCCCCAAAATAGGTATACAACACCCATTCTGAGTCGCCAAAATACATGGTATAGAAAGCAAACTACAACTTTGACAATACAGATGTCGTGTAGGATACGACAATACAACTGTGAGTTTGAATACAAATATTATCTTCTAGAAAATATACACACCCAAATAAGTCCTTATTAATTATTCATACACTATTTTACAGAAATAGTGAGGACAGCTAAAACATCTTCCTAGAACCATCACTCCATACCCCGACTCGATCCTGCTATGTTCTCACCTCCTGAGAAAAATGGAACAAAAAGGAAAAGGGTGAGCTCAACTAGCCCAATAAAGAATATTATGACTAAGATAATATACAACAAATTATCGTTAGCCTTTAACAGGGAAAAATCTAATAGAATACAATAGACAACAAGTTTTAGATCAACAAATGCAATGGAATAAAGAATCCATTAGAAGAGTCACGTAGAGAAAGAATTCTACCGCTTTCAAAGGTTTAAAAGTCCATCATCAATAGTTTATCCCTTTAATAACAATCAATATACATCTTTAATCATCTTTTGCACTACAGCCAAAGATATTCATTTGTATCACCAGGTTGGTCATGTTCATCTCAACACTGCTCATCTTTTGCACCTACAGACAAAGATATTCATCAATTAATCGCTCATCTTTGCACTACTGAGTGCCAAAGATATTCATTTATATCACCATTTAGGACCGAGGATGATGAAAACATTTTTAAAGAAACGAATCCAAAGAAACAAAATGACAAGGATTAAGGATTAAGGATTCGTACTTTGTTTTACTCATGTCCAAAAATACTTGAAAATAATCATATTGGTGTAAAATTCAAGAATGATCAAAACATGGATACAATCAAAGCTAGTATCCGAATTAGATATTTTGGACAAAAAGAAAAATTTTATTTTTCGTTGAATAAAGGCCGTATTAAGTGAATAAGTGTCGATATCGTGAATAGTGCCGATATCGTGAATAAGTAACCCCACACACAACAAGTTCCAAATTTGATAAAAAAAGTTCACCAATACTTCGCATAATGATATTGAAGAAAAATATCATTTAAGAAGAAAATAATACCACTACCTCAAAATAACCGTATTTCTAATCGAATTTCAGATATAGTCTTTGTAAACCCATACCGTGATAGCAACACCGAAAGTATACTCACAAGAATACGCCGATAATTTAGAGAGAGAAAGAGAGAAAACTTTGTTTCTAGTGTGATTTTCAATTCTAACTTAGCCCGCTATTTATAGGAAAATGTTAGAACGCCAAAGGAGACTAAATTAATAAATTATTATTATTTATTTTTCAAATCCCACGCATGCTTTGAATATTTTGGGCGACCATGTTGGAAGAATTCAAGACCCATGTGTTTTACTCACCAACCAAAAGTGGGTCCCACCCATTAATTTAATAAAAATTATTTTATTTTCCTAAACTTCAACAATTAAGAGAAAATAGCTCTGTTATCGAAAAAATTCAAAACTCAGAATCTTTCCATGGGAAATTCCATTTTCTACAACTTTGCAGAAGAAAATTTTTCCAAATTCCAAATGTAAATTGACCAAATTCACAAACGGGCAATTTTACGATTCTATAATAAATTTTCTATTAAGAATTGTGTTCACCGACACACAAAACATATGTTAACCATTTAATGCCACAAAATACTCTACCTCCTCATATACTCATATATCCCACATTCATTATAAAAATATCACCGTTAATATATTATTAAAATAATATATTTAAATGAATTATTTTATCAAAAAGATAAAATATTAATTTTCAACAATTGTCACATTAAAATTTTTCTCCATCTATATCCACATAAAATAAATATTTTCTTTATCATAATAATCAATAATTAATTATTCAAAAATAATATTACGTAATCACAAGATCGATAACCATGCCGCTCCTGTGAAAGAGGGGTTTTCCAATAAGGATTTCTCCTTAATCGGCCGCCATGATTAGGTGACCAAACCTCTCCTTAGATGTAACTTTCTAGACATCGCCAATAATGTTATCGATAATATTATTCAAATAATATGAATTATTGATTTGATAATGGAAAATATACGTGTAATGACAATTATTGAAACAACAAAGAATACAAAATATCAACGCAGCAATTATTGAATCAATAAAATATAATATTGAATAAGAACTATTGTAACAATTATTGAGTAGTGCCTTTTACGTAAGGATCAATAATTCAATAATATCAGGCAATACTGGCGTCATCTTCAAGCAACCACGCCAGACATCAGATTTTAACCACCGTGTAACCCAACAAAGTTAATTGGTAATAATTTACGTCGTTATTTATAAAACTCAATCTTTATCGCTTTCCTTCATCCAACCGCTTTTCGTTATGGGGCCCACCAATGATCAAGGCAAATCGCATTTGAGATTCCCGACAAAAAGAATATTCCACGACCAAACGAATATTCCCCGACAATAATGAATATTTTATAACCACTTGCTTATTTTGTAAACTTTGCACATTTCACCCATAACCAAAGAATTATATCAAATTAACCCTTATTAATTTAGAATAATGAATAAAGGAAAATTCAATTTTATTTATAATAAGTTGGGGTCTTACAACCTCCCCTCCTTATGAAATTTCGTCCTCGAAATTGACGTACGTACCTGGTATATCGAAAAGGTGAGGGTACCTCGCTTTCATTTCCGATTCCAACTCCCATGTCATTTCCTCAATTGCATGGTTTCTCCACAAAACCTTAACTTGTGGTATAACCTTCGTGCGTAAGACATGCTCTTTCCTATCCAAAATCTCAACAGGTATCTCCTCGTATGTTAAATCTTCAGCTATCTCGTCTGGTTCTAACGCAATAATGTGGTTCGGGTCTTTCACATATTTACGAAGCATAGATATGTGGAATACATTGTGAACACGAGACATACTTGGAGGTAACGCGAGTCTATAGGCTACGTTTCCTATTCGGTTAAGAATCTCAAATGGACCAACAAACCTTGGATTGAGCTTTCCTCTTTTCCCAAATCTTGTAACTCCCTTCCATGGAGCAATACGTAACAATACATGATCTCCAATATTAAACTCCACGTCCTTTCTATGAAGATCAGCATAACTCTTTTGTCGATCTTGTGAAGTTTGAATACGTTGTCGAATCATTTGGATCTTTTCTGTAGTCATGCGTACTAATTCTGGTCCCAACAATGTTGCTTCTCCCACCTCGTCCCAGCATACTGGAGAACAACATTTTCGTCCATACAACGCCTCGAATGGAGCCATGCCTATACTTGCTTGATAACTGTTGTTATAAGAGAATTCCACCAGTGGTAGGTACTTATCCCAACTTCCTTTGAAATCTAGGACACAAAGTCTTAATAGATCTTCAAGGGTTTGAATAGTCCTCTCTGATTGTCCATCCGTTTGAGGATGGTATGTTTGATCGAATCAGAAAATCCATGCCCATAGCTTTACTAACTAACCCAAAATCTTGAAGTGAATCTCGGGTCACGATCCAAACTATGGATACCGGCATGCCATGCAATCGCACAATCTCATTCACGTACATACGAGCAAGACGTTCAAGGGATAAGTCTCATATCGGTAAGAAATGGGCAGACTTGGTTAATCTATCAACAATAACCCAAATTGCATCTACGCTTTGAGAAACTTTGGGAAGACCTGTAACAAAATCCATAGTAATGTGTTCCCATTTCCATTCCAAAATCTCAAGTGGTTGCAATGGACCTTTTGGCACTTGATGCTCTGGCCTTTACACGCTGACAAAGTTAAACATCTTGAGATAAACTCCGCAATCTCTCTTTTCATATTGTTCCACCAAAATGTATGTCGAATATCATGATACATTTTGGTACTCCCAGGATGGATTGCAAACGGTGTGTTGTGTGCCTCCATCATGATTCTATGCTTCAAATCAGAGTCGTCAGGAATGCAAAGTCTGGAGTTGAATCTAAGTATTCCGTCTTCATCAATTCTTGCTTCCGGAATAGCTCCTTCTTGCACTTTCTTCTTCATACGCATCAGCCCCAGGTCCGTAGCTTGAGCAGCTTTAACTTTATCGATTAAAGTCGGTTTTACTCGTACATTCGCCATCATTATGTGGGTCCCTAGAGTCTTTAATTCTACCTCCATCCTTTGCAAGTCATACAAAATGGGCCTTTGCGTTGACAATATCGCACTCGTACTTGCATATGATCTTTTACTCAATGCGTCCGCCTACCACGTTAAACTTTTCCAGGATGATATTGAATAGTGTGATCGTAATCTTTTAACAGCTCCAGCCAACGTCGTTGCCGCATGTTGAGTTCTTTTTGGGTGAAGAAATATTTGAGGCTTTTATGATCCGTATAAATCTCTACTTTCTCCCCGTACAAGTAGTGTCTCCATATCTTCAACGCAAACACGACTGCTGCCAACTCCAGATCATGAGTAGGATAATTCCTCTCATATTCTTTGAGTTGTCGTGAGGCATAGGCTATGACTTTCCCATGTTGCATGAGAACACATCCTAACCCCTTGCCAGAAGCATCGTTGTAGATAACAAATCCATCCGAACCAGATGGTATTGTTAGAACAGGTGCCGAAATGAGTCTCCTCTTGAGCTCTTGGAAACTCTTCTCACATTCTCTGCTCCATATGAATTTTGTATCTTTCCGAGTCAGCTGAGTTAACGGAGTAACGATTCGAGAAAATCCTTCCACGAATCTCCGATAAAAACCAAATAAGCCCGAAAAGTCACGTGCTTGATCACCGACTTCTGTTGTTCTAACTTTGTATTGCTTCAATCTTCACGGTCAACAGATACTCCTTGTTTTGACACCACGTGCCCAAGGAATGCTACTTCCTCGCCGAACTCGCATTTCTTCACCAGGCATAAAGCTTGTGTTCACGAAGTCTTTGTAGTACCGACTTCAAATGGTGCTCATGATCTTCACGGGCTTTTGTAATAGATGAGGATGTCATCAATAAAGACAACAAGGAACTCGATCCAAATATTCCTTGAATACACGGGTTCATCATATCCATGAAAGCAAAGGGAGCATTAGTCAATCCAAAAGACATGACCAAGAATTCATAATGCCCGTATCGAGTCCTGAATGCCGTCTTTGGAATATCCTTAGTTTTAATCTTCAGCTGATGATATCCAGAACGAAGATCAATCTTTGAAAAGAATTGCGCTCCTTGTAAATCGGTCGAATAACAGTCATCAATGCGAGGTAGCGGATACCTATTCTTGATGGTGACATGGTTCAATTCTCGATAGTCAATACAAAGTCGCATACTCCCGTCTTTCTTCTTTACGAATAAAATAGGAGCACCCCAATGAGACGTACTAGGATGAATGAAACCGATGTCTAATAATTCCTGTAGTTGGACTTTTAACTCCTGAAGTTCAATAGGAGCCATTCGATATGGGGTTTTAGAAATGGGTTTTGTACCCGGTTCAAGGTCAATAAAGAATTCAACATCACGCTTACGGGGTAAACCAGAAGCTCTTCAGAAATACATCGTGAATTCTCTAACCACGTAAATATTATTCAAATCGACTTGTCTTTATTCAAATCCATAACATGGGCTAAGAAAGCTTGACATCCATTTTTCAATAAACGAATAGCTTTGTGGCTTGATATGACAAAATGATCGATTTTAGTGGTTTAGTGGTTTGAATTGTATGACAAAGTTGGTTAGGAATATGAAAACTAACAACCTTACGAAAACAATCAATTTTGGCATGATGAGTGGTTAACCAATCAATTCCTAAAATCACATCAAAAGCAAGTATCTTTAAAGAGATAAGATCAACGAGGTAATGTGATA
Organism: Panax ginseng; assembly: GCA_020205605.1. Classification (NCBI taxonomy): domain Eukaryota; kingdom Viridiplantae; phylum Streptophyta; class Magnoliopsida; order Apiales; family Araliaceae; genus Panax; species Panax ginseng. Next base: position 46,311,318 of record CM035144.1, read on the forward strand.
GTGCCAACTTGGATCATGCAAGATTTATAAACCGTAGATGTAACGAAGGTTTCACCCAACGGAGTTTCAACAGATAAATCAAAATCTAATTTCTCCTGAGTCAAGTTTAAACGTTGAGCACAAGCGGAGAGATAAAAGAATGGGTAGAACCAGATCTAGTAAGGTATAAACTTCGCAAGAATTCAAGATTAGCTTACCCGTGATCACCTCGTTTGGGTTCCTCACGTTTTGGCCAGTCACGACAAACGCTCTTCCAGGAACTGCTGATTTCGACTTATCCGGGACAGCCCTTGGAATCACCACTCCTGCTGAACTTGGTTTCGCTATAGTACAATCCCGAGCGATGTGGCCTTCCTTTCCACAGTTGTAACATACCTTGGATTGTTGTGGGCGCTTTGATGATATGTCCCTCCTTCCCGCATTTGTAACATCTAACCGGCGGTCGCTCTCCTCCCCTAGCATTTGTTGTTGGTCTTTGGTCTTTGCCAGCTTGATATCTTCCCGCCATTGTTGAATCTTCTCTTTCCTCGAATTTCCACTTGAGTCACCTCTCCTATTATCATGTCCACGATTACCACCGAGTGGTTACCGCCTTTGTCCGTATTCTTTCCTCCTTGCTTTGGTTATCATCGCTTCGATGACTACCACGATTGTGGTCCCTCGGTTGAGTATACTCACTATCTCGCCTAATAATTGAGCCCCATTGACAACATCTGAATACAGAGAGAAAATTTATGAGAGATAAGGTATTTACGAATCTCCGGTTTTAGACCTCTCGAAACATACGCGTCATTCGCTCCTCATTCTCCACCAAATGAGGTGCAAACTCGATAATTCTGCGAACCTTGCCTCGCATCGAGACACCGCCATGTTGTTCTCGCTCGAGTCTAATAAACTCTACCTCCTTCATATGACGAATACTTTCTCGGAAAGTACTTGTCATTGAACAGCTTCAAATCTTTCCCAAGACATGTTAAGTGCATCCGGTCAAGTACGCTTCCGATTCCCACCAAGAATCTGCTTCACCACGAAAACATAAAGGTGGCGAATGGAACCTTCGTTTTTCCGCACCCCAAGACATCGAATATCTTGGTAATTTGCTTGACCCACGTTTACGCCTTGATCGGATCCGCTTTCTTTCCATGGAAATCTGGTGGTCCCAACTCTTTGAATTGTTTGGTCGTGACAAACCGCACGCGTTACTATCATTTCCTCCTCCGTATTTTGTACACGAGTCTCCCTCGCTTGATTTTGCATGAACTGCAAAAAAAGCTTCTAAACATCCCGTCGCTCATCATTTGCTCGGTGGCGTTGTTCACAGAGGAACATTGCCACTGACTGTTGCGCTCTCCTCGTTGGTGAGTACTGGCGTCTCCACTCTCTCATAAACTCCATTGTTAACGCTCTCGGCAGCCCATTCTTAAATCATCATATAAAACAAGGGTTAATTAAACAAATTAACATATCACATAATATCCTATATTATGACCGACCAACAAATAAGCTTAGGTAGGACACACTAGCGAAGGATTTACTCGTCTCTCCCCTCCTAGTTCTCTTCCTCGATCTCCGCCAGAGATCATATCCCTAAGCTCTGATATCAACTGTGACGCCCCCAAAATAGGTATACAACACCCATTCTGAGTCGCCAAAATACATGGTATAGAAAGCAAACTACAACTTTGATAATACAGATGTCGTGTAGGATACGACAATACAACCGTGAGTTTGAATACAAATATTGTCTTCTGCACAATATACACACCCAAATAAGTCCTCATTAATTATTCATACACTATTTTACGTAAATAGTGAGGATAAATAAAAACATCTTCCTAGAACCATCACTCCATACCCCGACTCGATCCTCGCTATGTTCTCACCTCCCGAGAAAAATGGAACAAAAGGAAAAGGGTGAGCTCAACTAGCCCAAGAAGAATATTATGACTAAGATAATATACAACAAATTATCGTTAGTCTTCAACAGGAAAAATCTAATAGAATACAATAGACAACAAGTTTTAGATCAACAAATGCAATGGATATGACAATCCATTAGAAGAGTCACGTAGAGAAAGAATTCTACCGTCTTCTAAGGTTTAAAAGTCCATCATCAATAGTTTATCCCTGTAATAACAATCAATATACATCTTTAATCATCTTTTCACTACAGGCCAAAGATATTCATTTGTATCACCAGTTGGTCATGTTCATCTTAACACTTGTTCATCTTTGCACTACAGGCCAAAGATATTCATCAATTAATCGCTCATCTTTTGCACTACAAAGCAAAGATATTCATTTATATCACCATTTAGGACCGAGGATGATGAAAAACATTTTTAAAGAAACGAATCCAAAGAAACAAAATGACAAGGATTAAGGATTAAGGATTCGTACTTTGTTTTACCTATGTCCAAAAATACTTCAAAATAATCATATTGGTGTAAAATTCAAGAATGATCAAAACATGGATACAATCAAAGCTAGTATCCGTAGATATTTTGGACAAAAGAAAATTTTTTATTTTTCTATGAATAGTGCCGTATTCGTGAATAAAGGTCGATATCGTGAATAGTGCCGATCGTGAATAGTAACCCCGACACAACAAGTTCCAAATTTGATAAAAAAAGTTCACCAATACTTCAAGATAATGATATTGAAGAAAAATATCATTTAAGAAGAAAATAATACCCCTTTACCTCAAAATAACCGTATTTCCGATCGAATTTCTGGTATAGTCTTTGTAAAACCCGCACTTAGTATAGCAACACTCAAAGTATACTCACAAGAATACGCCGATAATTTAGAGAGAGAAAGAGAGAAAACTTTATTTCGGTGTGATTTTCAATTCTAACTTAGCCCGCTATTTATAGGAAAATGTTAGAGCATGAAAGGAGACTAAATTAATAAATTATTATTATTTATTTTCAAATTCCACGCATGCTTTGAATATTTTGGGCAGCCATGTTGGAAGAATTCAAAGACCCATGTGTTTTACTCACTAACCAAAAAGTGGGTCCCACCCATTAATTTAATAAAAATCATTTTATTTTCCAAAACTTCAACAATTCAGAGAAAATAGCTCGATTATCGTAAAAATTCAAAACTCAGAATCTTCCATGGAAATTCCATTTTCTACAACTTTGCGTAAGAAAATTTTTCCAAATTCCAAATGTAAATTGACCGAATTCACAAACGGGCAATTTTACAATCTATAATAAATTTTCTATCAAGAATTGTGTCCACCGACACACAAAATATATGTTAAACATTTAATGCCACAAAATACTCTACCTCCTCATATACTCATATATCCCACATTCATTATAAAAATATCACCAATTAATATATTATTAAAATAATATATTTAAATGAATTATTTTATCGTAAAAAGATAAAATATTAATTTTCAACAATTGTCACATTAAAAATTTTCTCCATCTATATCCACATAAAATAAATATTTTCTTTATCATAATAATCAATAATTAATTATTCAAAATAATATTACGTAATCACAAGATCGACAACCGTGCCGCTCCCTGTGAAAGAGGGGTTTTCTAATAAGGATTTCTCCTTATCTTGGCAAGCATGATGAGGTGACCAAACCTCTCCTTAGATGTAACTTTCTAGACATTGCCAATAATGTTTTCTGATAATATTATTCAAATAATATGAATTATTGATTTGATAATGGAAAATATTGTGTAATGACAATTATTGAAACAATAGCAATACAAAATATCAACGCAAAGAATTATTGAATCAATAAAATATAATATTGAATAAAGAACTCATCGTAATAATTATTGAGTAGTGCCTTCTTACGTAAGGATCAATAATTCAATAATCATCGTGCAATACCGGTGCCACTTCTTTATGCGACCACGCCAGATTCAGTATTTTAACCACCGTAAACCCAACAAAGTTAATTCAGAATAATTTACGCCGTTATTTATAAAACTCAATCTTTGTCGCTTTCCTTCATCCAACCGCTTTTCGTTATGGGGCCCACCAATGATCAAGTACCGTTGCATTTGAGATTCCTCGACAAAAAAGAAATATTCCACGACCAAACGAATATTCCCAAACAATAATGAATATTTTATAACCACTTGCTTATTTTGTAAACTTTGCACATTTCACTCATAACCAAAGAATTATATCAAATTAACCCTTATTAATTTAGAGTAATGAATAAAGAAAAATTTAATTTTATTTATAATAAGTTGGGGTCTTACAAGAAATACTAAAATCAACATTTTACAGTCCTACTGTCATCACATAACAATTCCTTACTAACTCTCCTCTTTTCTTCTTCTCTTCTTCTTCTTCTTCTGTGTTTTTGTTTTTCTTCCTAACTCTAGAGCGTACTAACAACTAACGTATATAGAATATAATATATATATTAATTATATAATATAACTCTAATTTACTGATATCAGTTACTTATTTTGAAAACTAAAAGCCAGAAGGCTTGTTTGGCTAGTCACTAAAAAAAATAACTAATTAATCCTAACACTGTTTGGTTAAACCCAATTAGAATAAATACTTAATAAGCAATAAGTCTTGTTTGGCAAAACAGAATTAAAACTCCTTTAAGTTATTTTAATAACTACTTTATAAAAGGTTATTTGTCACACATTAATTTAATTAAATTTATCATAATAACAATTTATTAAATTACTTCATCACATAAATCAATACCACCAAAATTATAATTTTCTATACAATTATAACTTTATTTAATCAACTAACACATCCTTTTAAATTTACAAATTCTAATAAAAGAATAGTAATTCAATTAATCAAAATTCTCTAACTTAATAATTAAATTAAATTAGCCAAATAATTAATTTTCCTTAATTATTTATTTAACAAATAATTAAGCACATCAATTCAAATTTGAACAATTATTTATTCAACAATAAACACATCCATTAAATATTTAAATAATTCAATAAATATTTAATATAACAATTAAAATTTTAGAATGTTACATCCGCTGTCAATAACTCCAGCTGTAGGCGGCAATGAGTGAAACCCTCAGCAACATGGACCTCCGCCAGTAAGGAATTATGCCATCTCCGTCCTCATGGATAGGTGTTTAAACTTAGCATGATCATAGGACGCAAACATGGAAGCCTCTCATAGGCCCAAAACTGCCAACACAAAGGCAACACCTACTGTCAATTAATGCTCTTAACCTGTATATGGGAAAAGACAAGAGAAATACTCACCAGCAGAAATGGCTAGAATCCTAATCAAGCCTCGGTTAAGCCTTGCGATCGCATTTGCATTCCCCTGAGGAAATAGGCGAAGGTGTAGGAACCCTAATCATAATCTTCTATACGGTCCACGTGTCAAGTGGCGCTGATCAAAGCGAAGGACACCGTAGAAGAGTTATCTGCTATGAAGCAGCCCCTAATGATCATCAGGAAAAATCGCCGAAGAATGTAATCCTTGACTCTCACATCATCGGGTATGGGCTCACTCAATGACATTTCATCATAGAATCTATGCTCGGAGGACAAGTACGCATATCCCCGCCTCTTGGCGCCTCGACCAAAAAATCCTAGCAAGGATTTGACGACAGTAGGGGTGATATCCACCGTGCAAGGCACTGGATCCCCTTCAAATTCCATAGCTGTGATAAATCACCAATCCATCGACGTCATCATCACCTCACAGTCCAGTAAGTAGAGTGACTGAGTCTGGTGAAACCAGCGCTCAGACAATGCCTTGAGGTAACCCCAGGGACATCGACGGGGAAGAATAGAAAAGAACGTCCCGAATCCCCAGCCATGTACAATTGCTCTATAGTCATTATGTAAAGCCTAATACATAGAGTGGATGTTGAACCAGTTCCCTCGAGGCTGTGTAAAGCCGGGAACCTACATCAAATGCAGATCAACATCAGAACCCTTTACTCCTCATCAATAGGAAACAAGATTAAGATCTAACTTCATACCTCATTTACATGCATGTAGACTGAAGGATGTCGACTCAAGTCACCCAGAAGTTCTGGGTTCACCACTTGAATACTTGGCAAATCCCTACGGGGAACACGTGCAGCAGGAGCAGGAACCTCAACCGGTACATCCTCCTCCTCGTCCTCTACATTCGGCACTTCAACCCGGATAGGACGTATCACAACCTCCACCAAACGACGAGGCTGTCTAACAGAACAGGGTCAAGGTATTTCATAAGCCCTCCTCCGTACGCCAGAAGTGGTCCTGCAAAAACAACTCAGCTGATCCGGATCTATAATATCTGGACAACAAGTCTCCAAATCACCTCAAAAATGGTGTGGTAAATTCTTACCTAGAGCTTTTCAAATTGCATTTTATGACTACATGCATGCATGCATTATTTTAACATACATCTACAGTAGAGTTAAAAATGCATGACTACCTAACGCCTACGTTTTGGAAATTTTTTTCCATAGCCCCCTTTGTAAATGGGACTATCCACATGCACATAGGCATGACTAGGTGGTCATTCAGTAGCACACCTACCCACAATCATATACATCCTACATGCATTAATACATCACAGTAAAAAATTCGTAAGTGTAGTCTATTTACCAGGATTATTTTGTTGTTCTACCTTTAGTCATTTGTCCTCAAATATGATAAGAAATGATAGTAAAAGGTGTCAATTTGACTATTTTAAAAGTTAAATTTTTCCATATCATTATGTTCAGCATGGTTTAATACTAACATTTACTGTGTTGAATATTTTTTATAAAGTCATATCATCATGCATATTCACTACTATGTGTCTAAGTGCATTTCATGTGATAAGTCATTTTCCAACGGGTAGAAACTGGAAAAGAATACATGCATATGTTATCAGGACAGTGAATAGCGCTTTTACGGTAGCAGAATGTGTAGAAAGTCACCCGAACTCAGCAGGTCTGAAGAAGAGCTCTCAGATTTCCTTCGCGACACAGCTTGAAAATAACTTAAGAAAAGCTCTCAGATTTCTCTTCATCTTTGCACACATTATTCTTCACATTGAGAGTCGTGTTTTGTGTGTATGCCCAGACTTCGGTCTGTGGTTTTCATTTCTGTCTGTATATATATACTTATATATGTATATATTTTATATATAGACTAACATTATCGAGTTATGCCTCGATTGAGCCTAGACTTATGTCTGGAGCGTTTACTTGCTTATATATATATAAACAATTGTCAGACTCTGTCTGATGAGCCTGGATTTTACATCCAGAGTGTTTACTTGCTTATATATATATATATATATATATATACATTTCTGTCAGGCCTGGAGTTTACTTCGAGGCTTTTTACTAGTTTATTTACATTTAGTCCCGCCTGGAGATTACTTCATGGCGGTTGATCGTATTTATTGCTTTATTTACATTTAGTCCCGCCTGGAGTTTACTTCGTGGGGGTTGATCGCATTTACTGCTTTATTTACTTTTCTGATCCCCTGAGGAGTTACTTCGTGGTGGTTGATCATGTCCCTATATATATATTTACCGCTTTTATATATTTACATTTTTGATCCCCCATTGAGGTGCTTCGTGGTGGTTGATCATGTCTGTGTATATATATTTACAGCTTTTATATATATAAACTGCTTACTACTTTTCATACAAATTACGGCATCATGTGAGCCTAAGAATCATGTGATCACATATTCAGTCTACTGAATCTAGATTCGGTTCCCGTGATGGACATTTTCAGTTGTAAGCAGCTTGTACATTATTTACAGTGTACAAATTTCCTTGGATGACTGTCATGCCCATGAGGAGTTCGGCACTACTGTATATTATTTTCTCGAAGATGCCTCGCATCTCGAAAATAGAAGCAAACAAGCCAAACATTTAATAATAAAATGGAAGTATGAAAAGGTCTCAATTCCTGTTGAGCACAGCGTTTGAAAAACCTCTTTTACAAAACTTCATTGCAATATTCTGTTTAAAACTGAATTTTTCTATAAATTCAAACCCTTTGTATATATGTGCGAATGAGGCCTCACACTACTTTTAAATAATTGCACATTGATCCACACACACACACACACACACGGATGTCGGGGGGTGCCTAACACCTTCCCTCCGCATAATCAAGCCCTCGAACCCAAATGACTCGGTTTCACAGACCCGTTTAGCAGTGTCACATCACTGGTTCAATGTGCAAATCTTTTCTCGGTTGTGTTGGTTCAACTAGTTAAAAACACCAACTGGCGACTCTTAAAGTCAAATCGTCGACATTATACATGTCGGACCTTTTTCACTTATTTTTTCAAACAAATCTCACATAACATGAGAACACCAAAGAACAAGTAACGAAAAGGGACAACTAAAAATCCCGACGTCGACATTTAATATTTTTGAAATATTAAAGGTAATTAATTTATTTAATAAATATATTAAATAAATTATTTAAAATTATTTTATACTTGAAAAATCTTTTAAAATTATATTATGATATAAGAAAATATTTTAAGTTATTTTTAATGATTTTTAATATTTTGTGATCAATTTCATTAATAAATTAATATTAATGATAATTAAGTCATTTAATAAATGAATTAAATAAATAAATTAAAAATCATTTTATTATATTAAAAATCATTTGAAATATTAATAAGGTATTTAAAAATATTTTAAGATATAAAATATAACTTTCAATATTTAAAGGTAAATTTCATTAATTAATTATTATTAATGATATTAAAGTTATTTAATAATTTTATTAAATAATTAGTTTAAAATGATTTTAATATTACAAAAATCATTTTAAATGAAAATAAAGTGTTTAAAGATATTTTAAGTTATAAGATATATCTTTTAATATTTAAAGGATAATTTTATTAATAATTTAATATTAATGATATTAATTTAATATTAATGATATTAAATTTATTTAATAATTATATTAAATAAATAGTTTTAAAATGGTTTTATTAATTTAAAAATCATTTAAAAGGATATAAATGAATTAAAAATATTTTAAGTTATAATTAATGACTTTTAATATTTTGAGGAATAGTACATTAATATTTAAATATTAATGATAATTATTTAAAATGATTTTAACTATTTTAAAAATCATTTAAAGGTAATATTAATACTTTAAAAATATTTTGAGTTATTATAAATAACTTTAATATTTTGGTAATGGTTTTATTAATAATTAAAGTTAATGATAATAGAATTGTTTAATATTTAAATCATTTAATAATGATTCCGGTGTTTGAAAATTCATGATAAATTATAATAAATGTTTAAAAATTATTATAAGTCATTTAAAAATGATATGACATATACTTACAGATATTGAACTTTAGAATACAGTCTTAGACTCGATAATTACTGGATAAAGTCGTCGGTACACCGACATGTTTCAGAAATTGATCTGGACTTAGATAATTTGATTAGTTACATGTTTTTTTGTGATCCAATGACTGTTAAACATGTGTGGCAATGTGATTAGGTAATGTGCTAACTGCAATAAGCAATATCATGTGCTATGATATGATTCCAATTAGTAAAATGATCTTATACTGATAGGTTGTTATACAAAAGATAAAAACTAAGTTGCGTATTGTAAGCAGCAAACCTGGAAAGTATCCTACCTTTGCATTTTCTTTATGCAATGGACATGAGTAAGAAAGTTTTAGAATTTTATTATTATTGTACAAGATTATTAACCCTATTGTTATATATATTATATATGATCATTGATTATCAACATCGTATTATATTATTATTCAGATATTTATTCTGTTCGTTAATTTCTAATTATGGTTATACAAGTGTCCCCACTTGGATAATATTGTATTTAATCACATGTTGATATATATATATATATATATATACCTATTGATCTCCAGTATATATACATTAAGTAAAAGTCGTCTAAGCTATTTGACCAGCTAGACACAGATTTAAAAATATCGTTGAATATGATAAAACCATTTTGTATCCAATCAAATTGTTTTAGTTCGGATTCCCGACTAAGTATGAACATTCCGAACATGAGGAAAAACGTGTATGCGCCTAAGGCAGACAGAGTGAACGATACCATCGTTCTTGCATGTAGTATTGATCAGTACAGGGCAGAACATGCTGATCACCCCCCGTGCCCATAAGTTATAACGATTTAAAGATGATGTTCTGTTTATCCTTTTTAAAAATAGAAAACATTGTTCATAGTCTGTCGACTAATCCCCAGTTATAGTCAATACGTAGTTTCAAAAAAATTTGGTATAGAATTAAAATATTATTATTATTATTGGTCAAGATTACTTCACAACTATTGATTCGTTGTAGAAGGGTAGTACAAAGAAAACATTTAATCCTTTCAGTTAATATTTATAATTGTTATTACTTGTTGGGCACTCAAATGCTCATCCTTGCTTAATTTAAATATTTTCAGCTAAGTGTGAACAACCAGAAGGCTCTGCCAAGAACAAAGAAAAAGGGAAAGTTGTTGATTGAGTGTTATGCTATATATTATGTAATAGTTTGGTTTTATTAAGATGAGAATGATATATATTATCTATTATGTATTGTAATGAATGTTTAAAGGTTTTGTACTTGGGAATAGACTCTTATATGTAAATTAAGTTTAATATTTATATTATTGTTATTATTATTATTAGTATTATTCCGCTCATAAAAATGGTATTGTGAAGCACCGAGTTCAGGTTTCAAGTACCTGAATTTGGGGGCTTTACATTATTAACTCAGTTTGAGCCGTTAGAATAGACAACTTCTCCTGACCCTTCCTACTTAAGGCGTCGGCAACTACATTGGCTTTTCCAGGGTGATATAGGATTTTTACAGTCGTAATCCTTTATCAAATCCAACCATCTTCTCTGTCTCATATTCAACTCCTTTTGTGTGAAGATATATTTTAGACTTTTATGGTCCGTGTATATCTCATATTTCTCTCCGTAACTATAATGTTTCCATATCTTTAAGGCAAAAACTACTGCGGCCAGTTCCAGATCATGAGTAGGGTCAACTTTCTCATAATCCTTCAACTGCCTTGATGCATACGCAATTACCTTGCCATGCTTCATGAGCACGCAACTAAGTCCTTTATGTGAGGCATCGCAATAAACTACAAAATTTCCTGTATCATCGGGTAATGACAAAACAGGTGCTTCACTAAACCTCTTCTTCAGTTCTTGAAAACTGTCCGCGCATTTCTCAGTCCACGCGTATTTCACCGTCTTCCTTGTTAAGTTAGTCAACGGAGTAGCTATCTTTGAAAAATCCTGGATGAATCTCCGATAGTAACCTGCAAACCCTAGGAAACTCTACACCTCAGTTGGCATTTTTGGTTGTTCCCAATTCATCACGGCTTCCACCTTCGCTGGATCTACTAAAATTCCCTCATGGTCATTGACATGACCTAAAAATTGTACCTTTTCCAACCAAAACTCACACTTAGTGAACTTCGCATACAACTTCTCCTTCCTTAGTGTCTCCAACGCTAATCTTAGGTGTCCAGCATGATCTTCTGGCATCTTAGAATAGACTAGAATATCATCGATAAACACCACGATGAACTTGTCCAAATATTATTTGAACACTCTTTCATGATATCTATAAATGCAGCTGGTGCATTAGTTAACCCAAATGACATCACCAGAAACTCGTAATGACCATAACGAGTCCTAAATGTTGTCTTTGGTAAATCCTCCTTTCTAACCTTCAACTGGTGATACCCCGTTCTTAAATCTATTTTAGAAAAATACTTAGCCCCTTTCAACTGATCAAAAAGATAATCGATCCTGGGCAATGGGTATTTATTCTTTATCGTTAACTTGTTCAACTCTCTATAGTCGATACAAAGTCTTAACGATCTGTCCTTCTTCTTGACAAACAGTACCGGTGCTCCCCACGGTGAAACACTCGGTTAAATGTACATCTTGTCCAATAGTTCTTGTAACTGCACCATCAAGTCCTTCATCTCTACCGGCGCCATACGATACGGTGCCCTAGAAACTAGTGCCGCTCCTAGCATGATGTCTATTACAAACTTTGTCTCCCTATCCGGCGGAAGACCCGACAATTCACTCGGAAATACATCAGCAAATTCTCTAACTATAGGTATTTGTTCTATGGTTGCTACCACTCTCTGGGTATCAACAACATGACACAGATAACCTGCACATCCCTTCCTCAATAATTTCCTAGTTTGTGTCATAGTTAGACAACACAAATGTCCCGATGATCTATTCCCGTAAAATACTACTTGTGGTTGTTTTAACGTTCTAAGGTTCACACATTTTTTCTGACAATCTATAATTGCCCCATGGTTTACCAACCAATCCATTCTGAGAATTACATCAAATTCTACTAACTTTATCGGTAATAAATCTATCGATAATTTACAACCCCGTATGTCTACGCAATAACTCCTATGAATATTTTCAACAAGAATTATCTCTTCTTTTGCTACCTTAATATTTAAAGGTATAGGAAACTTTTTGGGAAGTAGTCCTAATTGTCTAGCAAAATCACATGCTATAAACGAACAAGTAGCACCCAAATCAAATAGCACGTAAGCATTTATATCGTTTATCAGAATAATACATGCGACGACGTCCCGTGATGCAACTACATCTTGGACTGTCATATTAAAGGTATGACCCATCGGCCTACCCGGCTGTGCTGGACCACTAATAGCTAACTTATCGCTATTGGCGCCCTTGTTCCCATCCGTTCCCTTTTTCGGGTAATTCTTTGCCATGTGGTCAGTTGACCCACACATAAAGCATCCATGGTTCTTCTTCGGACTTGGACTGTTAGGCAAGATTTGCCCTCCTTGTCCACAGTTGTAGCATACGGCCTTCCCCTTAAGACAAACTCCTAAATGAGTCTTCCCACAGGTCTTACAGGCCTCCATTCTCCTCTTCGGGTCTCCTTGCTGCACTCTGGTATTCCCAGAGCTGAATACTTTCCTCTTCTTTCCCTCACCACTCCCCTTGGCTCCTTCTATCTTCACTCCCCCATTCACTTTCCCCTTATTCTTCTTATCTTTATGGTATTGGCTCAACGCCTCGCTACCACCTTCGGCGATTATCGCCTTCTCTAAAATGGTCCCAAACGATGTACTTTTGAACACAGAAATACGGTTATAGAGCTAGGGTTTCAAGCCCTGCTCAAATCGTCACGCCTTTCTAACCTCGGTATCCAATTGGTGTGGAGCAAACCTCGTCAGTTCATTAAACTTGGTGGCGTATTGGGGAACCTTCATGTCCCCTTGTTTTATGTCCAAAAACCGCATCTAATGCATACTCGTGGGAAAGTAGTTCTCGAAGAATATCTCCTTGAACCTCACCCACGTCAAATTCTCTATCCCGACCCTAGCCTGATTTGCCTCCCACCAAAAGTTGGCCTCTCCCTTCATCATGTAGGTTGCAAAGGCTACCTTCTGGGCTTCATCACCATTTTCTATCACAAATGCCTTCTCGATTTCTTTTACCCACGTTTAGACTTCGATAGGGTCCGTAGTTCCTTTGAACTCTGACGGACCCACGCTTTTAAAATCGTTAAAGGTAGTAGCTCACGCTACTCCCGGATTTACGGGGATATTAGCCCCAGTTCTATTAAATGCGGCTGTTAAAAGATTAACAAACTACTGCATGGGGTTAACTGGATCTCCCTCCTATTGATTTACATTAGCGCCTTGGTTTTGTTGTACTCTTCTTGGCGGCATTTTGCTGATACAATAAACAACACATCGCGTTATTATTCTCTTCCTATTAGTTAGTTATTATTCAAGAATAAACAATAACTTCAACATTCATTACTCAATATTTTTCAAAAAAGGATTATATTGATTTCTTCATTGTAATATAATACTACATCGGTTACATTACACAGCTTAAGCTGATTACATTACTTTCCCGCAATTACTTTCCAAAAATTGGGATTTATAAAATACTACCTTTTGTTATACAAAAGAGGGTTTTACGTCACTACTAGATACAAAATATTTACATATCTAAACTACTCTAGCTACTACTAGATTACATCTGTCTTAAGGCATTATCAAAATCATTTCTAAGACCAACAATAATATCATCATTTGATAATAGTATGCTGCGTTCGCCCTCGCCTTTATGGGATAACCAGCCACCTGATGCTGGAAGTCTTCATGAGAACTCCTATGAATATAGGACATTCTACATATCTTCTTCTTTTTTTTCTTTAGCTCCCCCCTGAGCTCAAAGACCTCCTGTTTTAGCTCATGGACCTTGTCCTTAGACAAAACTCTCTCATCGTGCTCTTGCTCCCACATGGACTCCACATTTATCTTATCATCTAAGACAGCCTGGAGCTCTGCTTTTAGCTCCTTAACCTCCTGACAGTAATAGATGTTTCTATCCAACACTGACATAAAAAGTGACATCATTGGCTCCCCCGGAGCCATCTCTGCTGCTACTACTACTGGGTTGAAGGACACTACCTCCACTTCTTCCTCCATCATGCCATCAAATACTGACATGAGATTAGGGTCCTCTAAGTCTCCAGACTCAACCACTACAACTTCGGGCTCTACCGCTATGGGTTCGGTATAATATCTATCTGATTAACCGATCCTTCACTAATTGCATGTACATCTAACTACATTCCATTTACACCTGACATCTACACAAAACAATTAAGTTAATTAATACACGTCACTAGAATAATAAAAACACATAACATATTCATAATGCATTTTTATAAGGTTATTTTCTTCTTTTACTTCTTTGACTTCTCTTAAGGTTATGACTTAAGGTTTTAATTCCCCCCTTAAGTTTTATAACCTAATGCTTTGATACCAACTCAGGACGCCCCAAAAATCCCGGGTATCTTCTAACTTGGATGTATGGTACTACACTGCAGACTACCATTCACACATACATTCAATTGAAAAGTCTCAAAGGAACGAATATATCTTCTATATATCAAAAATAATATTAACATTCCCCGTGTTCTTTATAACCATTACACTCGTTCTTGTCATAATATCAAATATATTATAACATTAAACCTATACTAGTACATAAGTACATAAGTATAACATTAAAATTATTTTTAAAATAATTTATTTAATATAAACATTAAATAAATCTAATATCATTAATATTCAAATATTAATATTTTTCATGTCAAAATATCAAAAGTTATATTTTATAACTTAAAATATTTTTATAACCTTTAAATCATTAATTCTATTTTCATAATTTATTTAATACATTTATTAAATAACTTAAGTATCATTAATATTAATTAATTAATGAAATTTCATCACGAAATATTAAAGTTATAGAAAAGAACTTAAAATATTTTCTTATAACATAATATAATTTTAAATGATTTTTCAATTATTAAAATCATTTTAAAAGAATTTATTTAATATAATAATTAAATAAATTAAATACCTTTAATATTCCAAAAATATTAAATATATATGAAATATATTAAAAATTATTAAAAACTAATTTTTAGATTTTAAAATTATTTTTAGGAATTTATTTTTGTATTTTTAATAATTAAAAACTATTTTTTTCTATTTTAAATCAATTTTTGGAAATTAATTAATTAATATTAACTAAGTCTGTCGCTAAAGCCTTTGGCGACAGAAAAGCGTCGCCTTAGGTGTTCTTAAGCCCAAGAACACTGACAGATCAGTGTTCAAGGGGTCAACTTTGACCGGGTTTAATTTCATGTCTATCTTGTTTCTGTCCAATCTAGAACTCAGATCATGTAGTGTTTATGTCACACTACAATGTACACTAGCAATCTAAGTCAAACAATCAAACATCATAAAGATCTGGGCTTTTAAATTTGTTGTCAGACATTATCTGGGTTTCCCAGAAACCCAGAACTTCGACTGATCACTTTCATGCTCGATTTGCTTTATGTTCGAGTCATGCTTTATGCCATTTAATGGTTCAAATATATAGTATAAATGACAAGGAACATTACTATAACCTTATATCATTATATCATCATCACAGTTAAAAGATCTAATTTGGTCAACCTATGTTAGAGAGTTGTTCTTCATGTTTTCTGGAAATTCCCAGAAATGCAGATCATGATCGGATGGTCAAGTTTGACCGTCCACTACATTCGATAAATTGATGCTTTAAGGTGTTTAAAGGGCCGAATCTATAGTCTATCTAGCAAGATACACGTTTGATACAACACATCATCAAAACAATAAAACAACTGACAGATCAAGGAGCATCAATATATTGTCGACGTCTATATTTGATTTACGGGTTACCCAATCGGTACCGGTCAACTTTCGATCAACGATGTTTGACCAAGAATAACTTTCAATCTACAACTGATCTGGCTTTGATTCAAGTTCCAGATGAAAGATTAAATAATAAACTACATGTTTAAACATTCAAATAGCAAAAAAAACATAATAGATTAAGAAATACAAGACCTGACATTCGTTGTCAGACCACTAAAAAAAATTTCCCACATTTTTGAAAACTTCAAATCTGAGCCTCTAGATGTTATGGATCTAACACCTAGCAACCCAAATCATCTATACACACTACATACTACATATTACAACACATAAACACCGAATTTAACACATCATTAAGAGTCAGATTCATAGATAGGGTTTTATACCTTTATGCATAAATTCTTGATTTCTGGCTACTGATTTGTTTATGGGAGTAGTAGGGCTTTACTTTGGGACTGAAATACTAATATATTTCATGGGTGAGGAGAGAGAGAGACTTTTTTTAGCATTGGTTGAACAAATAGGCAATAATATGACTTTTTCTCTCTCTCAATATATATATATGTCTTGTATATAATGTATATGGCTGGTAGATTGGCTGAGCTATGTTGTAATCAGTCACATGGAGTTGTTGGAGTGGTTGAGCAATTAAAGTTTTGGCTATTTTGACAAGTTAGCTCAAATAATGCACAAAAGGGTATTCTTGTCATTTGGCTTTTGGTTTTAATGGCAAAGTTATAACATGGCAAACCCTTAGGGTTTAACCCTAAGGTTTATCGCAAAAATTATATGATTTCTAGTTAGGGTTTAAAATAAAAATTTTAGTTTCTTAAAATTGTAATTAGGGTTTCTTAATCAATTAGGTTTTTAATTACGTATCACTTTGCTAATTAGGTTCAAGAGACACTAATTAGCATTACACTTCCCAATTTAGCGATTAGGGTTTACTATAAACAAATTAGGGTTACAAATTTATAATTAGGGTTTCTAATTTAGAAAAATAATTTATATAAAAAAATAATTATGGTTTTGAATAATTAAGATTCTACCTAATTAGGATTAATACCATTAATACCAGTCATTACCCACGTTAACATGATTACATAACTGTAAGACCCCAACTTATTATAAATAAAATAAAATTTCCTCTATTTATTATTTTGAAATAGTAAGGGTTGATTTGATTTATGTGGTTATTTATGGGTAAAATGCGCAAATATTTCAAATATGCAAGTGGTTATAAAATATTCATTTTTATCGGAGAATATTCGTTTGGTCGTGGAATATTCGTACGACGGCGCAGCCTTGTGTGGGCCCCATAACGGAAAGCGATTGGATGAAGAAAACAACAAGTATAAGTTATTTATAAATAACGGCGTAGTTGTTACCGTTAATACTGTTGGAATACCCGGTGGTTAAAATATGGTAGCACACAGTACCAATTATTGATTCTTACGTAGGAAGGCATTACTCAATAATTGTTACAGTAGTTACTGTTTAATATATTATTTTATTGATTCAATAATTGCTACGTTGATATTTTATATTATTGTTGTTTCAATTAATAATTGTCACTGCACAGTATTTTCATTATCAGATCAATAATTCATATTATTTGAATAATATTATTAGATAACATTATTGGCAATGTCTAGAAAGTTCTCATTTAAGGAGAGGTTTGGTCACCTAATTGCGCCAAGAAGAGAGAAATCCTTATTGAAAGCCCCTCTTTCTTGAACCTGCTCAGTTGTCGATGTATTGTGATACTGTAATATTATTTGTGAATAATTAATTATTGATTTATATGATAAGAAAAATATTCATTTTATGTGGATATAGATGAAGAAAATTTTTAATGTGACAATTGTTGAAAAATTGTTATTTTATCTTTTCTGATAAATAATTCATTTAAATATATTATTATATTTTAATAATATAATAATGGTGATATTTTTACAATGAATGTGGGATATACAAATATATGAGGAGGAAGAGTATTTTTATTGCGAAAGTTGTTTAAAACATGTTAAACATGTATGTGGGCCCATTTCTTGACTAAAATTTGATTATAGCTTGTAAAATCGTCCGTTTGTGGATTTCGGACAGTTTCTGTTTAGAATTTGGAAAAACTTTCTTCTGCAAAGTTGTAGAGAATGAAATTTCCTATGGAAAAAAATATAAGGTTTGAATTTTTCTGACAAAAGGGCTATTTATTATGAATTATTGAAGTTCTGAAGTTCCGGAATAATTGATTTTTGGGAGTTTTTATTATTTTTATTAAGAAAAACATTTTTATTTATTTTGGTGAGGGGGACCACTTGTTTGGTGATGATTTGAATCTATGAAAGTGTACGTGAGGAAATTATAATATATATATTAATATTTTATTAAATTTTTTGCTTTGGTGTTCTAAGCATTTTCCTATAAATAGGTGCTTAGGTTAGAATTGAAAATCACACCGTAAACCAAGTTTTCTCCCTTTCTCTCTATATTATCGAGCGTATTCTTGTGAGTATTTTGATACATTGAGTGTTGCTATACTATGCAAGTTCCCTTCAACACTATATCCTCGTATTCCAAATTTAAAGTACTGTCTTTTTCAAGGTAAGGGATATTATTTTTTTAAAATGATATTATTTCTTCTAATATCATTATGCTGGATTATTGGTAAGATTTTTCTTGTGAAATTCTTGTCTTTTAGTGTCGGGGTTACTATTTACGTATACGACACTATTCACGTATACAACACTATTCATGAATACGGCACTATTCATAGAAAAATTAAATTTTCGTTTTTGTCCAAAATATCTATTGTGGATACTAGCTTTGATTGTATCCATGTTTTGATCATTCATGAATTTTACTTCACTATGATTATTTATGAAGTATTTTTGAACTCGGGTTCTTTAAAGTACGAATCCATAATATTTGTTCTTTTGTTTCACTAGATTCATTTTCTTTAAAATATTTTTCATCATCCTCACTCCTAAATGATGATATTACTGAATATCTTTGGCCTGTAGTGCAAAGTTGGTTGATTTTCTTATGAATATCTTTGGCCCGTAGTGCAAAGATGTACAGGTGTTGAGATGAACATGACCAACTGATGAATATCTTTGGCCTGTGGTGTAAAGATGAATATTTGATTCAAGATGAATATTAATTGATGTTAAAGGGATAAATTATTGATGATGGACTTTTAAATTCGTAGATTATAGTAGATTTCATTCTCTACGTAACTCTTCTATGAATTATTGTTTCCGCTACGAATATTGATCTGAAACTTGTTGTCTATTGTATTTTATCAGATTTTTCCCTGTTGAAGACTAAGGATAATTTGTTCTATATTATCTTAGTCATAATATTCTTTACTGGGCTAGTTGAGCTCACCCTTTTCCTTTTTGTTCCATTTTTCTTCTCAAGAGGCGAGAATGTAGCAAGTACTAGTCGGGGTGTGGAATGATGGTTCTAGAAGTCGTTTTAGTAGTCCTCACCATTTTTGTAAAATAATGTACCAATAATTATAATGACTTATTTGGGTGTGAATATTGTTTAGATGACAATATTTGTATTTAAACTCACAGTTTCTATGTTGTATTAATAAAGTTGTAGTTGTTTCTGTACCATGTTATTGACGACTCAAAATGGGTGATGTATACCTATTTTGGGGGCGTCACAGTTGGTATCAGAGCTTAGAGATATGATCTCTGGCAGAGATCGGGGAATATAACTAGGAGGGGAGAGACTAGTAAATCCTTTGCTAGTGTGTCCTACCTAAGCTTATTTGTTAGTTGGTCAGTATATAGGGATATTATGTGATATGTTGATTTCCTTAATTAATCCTTGTTTTATGGCAGTATTTGAGAATGTCGACTGAGAATGTTAACATTGGAGTAAATGAGACCGTGGAGACACCTTTACTCACCAACGAGGAGAACGTGCAACAGGCTGGCAATGTTCCTCCTGTGAACAACACCACTGAGCAGATGATGAACGACGGGATGTTTAGAAGCTTTTTGTAGTTTATGCAAAATCAGACGAGGGAGACTCGTGTACAAAATATAGGTGGAAATGATAACAACACACGGTTTGTCATAGCCAAGCAGTTCAAAGAGTTGGGACCACCAGAATTCTGGGGAAAGCCGGATCCGATTAAGGCAGAAACGTGGGTCAAACACATCACCAAGATATTCGTTGTCTTGGGATGCACGGAGGAACAGAAGGTTCCATTCGCCACCTTTATGTTCCGTAATGAGGTAGATTACTGGTGGGAATCTGTGAAGCGTACCCATCCAGCCGCACTCAGCATGTCTTGGGAGACGTTTCAGAAACTTTTCAATGACAAGTACTTTCCTGAAAGTATTCACATATAAGGAAGTGGAGTTCATTAGACTAGAACAAAATAACATACGACGGTGTCCCAAAGAAGAGGCACAATTTGCGAGTTATCCGTGTTTGCACCTCATTTGGTGGAGAATGAGGAACGTATGACGCAGATGTTTCTAAGAGGTTTGAAACCCGGCATACGTCAGTATCTCATTTCTCATAAATTTTCTCTCTATTCAGATGTTGTCAACAGGGCTCAATTGTTAGAGCAAGATAACGAGTACGTTCAACCGAGGGACCATAACCAGGATCATACTGATGATAGCAGTCATCAGAACAATGATAACCAGCGGAGAAAGAAGAATATGGACAAAGGCGGTAACCACTCTGGTGGTAATCATGGCCATGAGAATAGAAGAAGTGAGTCGGGAGGAGATTTTAAAAAGAGGAGATTCAACAATGACCATGTGAAGACGTCAACACCAGCAGCAACTAGCTCTAAGGGAGGAGAACGACCACCGGTCGTATGCTATAAATGTGGAAAAGAGGGACATATCAGCCCAAACTGCCCACAACAGTTCAAGGTAAGTTATAATTGTGGAAAAGAAAGACATATTGCTCGAGATTATACAATGTGAAACCAAGTCCAAATGGATGGTGACTCAAAAGGTCATCCCGGAAAAGTCAAAGTCAATCGGTTCTGGAAGAGCGTTTACTGTGATCGTCAAAATGCGAGGAACCCAAACGAGGTGATCACGGTAAGCTAATCATAAATTCTTACGAAGTTTATACCTTACTTGATACCGGTGCTACCCATTCATTTATCTCTCCGCTTGTGCTCAACGCTTAAACTTAACTCCCGGAGAAATTAGACTTTTGATTTATCGTGGAGACTCAGTTAGAGAAACTTTCATCACATCCAATGTTTATAAATCTTTTTTGATCCAAGTTGGCACCATCACATTACCTATTGACCTTATCTCTTTAAAGATACTTGCTTTTGATGTGATTTTAGGGATTGATTGGTTAACTACTCATCATACCAAAATTGATTGTTTTCGTAAGGTTGTTAGTTTTCATATTCCTAACCAACCTGTTATACGAATTCAAGCAACTAAACCATTAAAATCAATCACTGTCATATCTAGTCATAAAGCTATTCATTTATTGAAAAACGGATGTCAAGCTTTCTTAGCCCATGTTATGGATTTGAATAAAGACACGTCAGATTTGAATAATATTCCTATTGTTAGTAAATTTCCTAATGTGTTTCCTGAAGAACTTCCTTGTCTACCCCCAGAACGTGAAGTTGAATTCTTTATTGATCTTGAACATGGTACAAAGCCTATTTCTAAAACCCCATATCGAATGGCTCCTATTGAACTTCAAGAGTTAAAGGTCTAATTATAGGAGTTGTTGGACATCGGGTTCATTCATCCTAGTACATCTCCTTGGGGTGCTCCTGTTTTATTTGTAAAGAAGAAAGACGGGAGTATGCGACTTTGTATTGACTATCGGGAATTGAACCGTGTCACCATCAAAAATAGGTATCCTCTACCTCGTATTGATGATCTGTTTGACCAGTTGCAAGGAGCACAATTCTTCTCAAAGATCGATCTTCGTTCTGGATATCATCAGCTGAAGATTAGAATTGAGGATATTCCAAAGACTGCCTTCAGAACTTGGTACGGGTATTATGAATTCTTAGTCATGTCATTTAGATTGACTAATGCTCCTGCGGCTTTCATGAATATGATGAATCGAGTATTCAAGGACTATTTGGATTAGTTCGTTGTTGTCTTTATTGATGACATTCTCATATATTCCAAAAGCCATGAAGATCATGAGCACCATTTGAAGTTGGTACTCCAAAGGTTTCGTGAAAACAAGCTATATGCCAAGTTGAAGAAATCCGAATTCTGGCTTGAGGAAGTAGCATTCCTTGGGCACGTGGTGTCAAAACATGGAGTATCTGTTGACCCGGCGAAGATTGAGGCAATACAAAGTTGGGAGCAACCGAAGTCGGTAACCAAAGTATGTAGCTTTTTGGGCTTAACTGGTTATTATCGGAGATTCGTGGAAGGATTTTCTCGAATCGCTACTCCGTTAACTCAGCTGACTCGGAAAAATACAAAATTCGTATGGAGCGAGGAATGCGAGAAGAGTTTCCAAGAGCTTAAGAGGAGACTCATTTCGACACCTGTTCTGACAATACCATCTGGTTCGGATGGATTTGTTTTCTACACCGATGCTTCAAGCAAAGGGTTAGGATGTGTTCTCATGCAACGTGGGAAAGTCATAGCCTATGCCTCACGACAACTTAAAGAATATGAGAGGAATTATCCTACTCATGATCTAGAGTTGGCAGCAGTCATTTTCGCGCTAAAGATTTGGAGGCACTTTCTATATGGAGAGAAAGTGGAGATATATTCAGACCATAAAAGCCTCAAATATTTCTTCACCCAAAAGGAACTCAACATACGACAACGACGTTGGCTCGAACTATTAAAAGATTATGACCACACTATTCAATACCATCTTCAAAAAGAAAACGTGGTAGCTGACGCGTTGAGTAAAAGATCATATGCAGGAACGAGTGTGATGATGTCAAGTATACGCATAGAACCGACTTTAATCGATGAAGTTAAAGTTTCTCAAGCCACAGACCCGGAGCTGATGCGTATGAAGAAGAAAGTACAAGAGGGTGCTATTCCAGAAGCAAGAATCGATGAAGAAGGAATACTTCGAGTCCACTCCAGATTTTGTGTTCCTAACGATTATGATTTAAAGAACAAGATCACGATGGAGGCACACAATACACCATTTGCGATCCATCGTGGATGTACCAAAATGTATCGTGATCTTCGACATACATTTTGGTGGAACAATATGAAGAGAGAGATCGTGAAGTTTATCTCGAGGTGTTTAACTTGTTAACGTGTAAAGGCGGAGCATCAAGTACCTAAGGGTCCATTGCAACCACTTGAGATTCTGAAATGTAAGTGGGAACACATTACCATGGATTTCGTTACGGGTCTTCCCACGGTTTCTCAAGGCATAAATGCTATTTGGGTTATTGTTGATAGATTAACCAAGTCTGCTCATTTCTTACCGATACGGGAGAATTATTCCCTTGAACGTCTTGCTCATATGTATGTAATGAGATTGTGAGATTGCATGGCATGCCAATATCCATAGTTTCGGATCGTGACCCAAGATTAACTTCACAATTTTGGGTTAGCTTGCAAAAAGCTATGGACACGGATTTATGATTCAGTTCGGCATACCATCCTCAAACGGATGGACAATCAGAGAGGACTATTCAAACTCTTGAAAAACTATTAAGACTCTGTGTCCTAGACTTCAAAGGGAGTTGGAATAATTATTTACCATTGGAGGAATTCTCCTACAACAACAGTTATCAGGCAAGTATAGGGGTAGCTCCATTCGAAGCATTGTATGGAAGAAAGTGTCGCTCTCCAGTATGTTGGGATGAGGTGGGTGAAGCAACATTGTTGGGACCCGAGTTGGTACGTATGACTACAGAAAAGATCCAAATGATTTGACAACGTATACAAATGGCTCAAGATCGACAAAAGAGTTATGCGGATCTTCATCGAAAGGACATGGAATTTAGTATTGGGGATCATGTATTGTTGCGTGTTGCCCCATGGAAGGGAGTTACAAGATTTGGGAAGAGAGGAAAGCTCAATCCACGATTTATTGGTCCATTTCAGATTCTTGATCGAGTAGGAAATGTAGCCTATAGACTTGCGTTACCTCCAAGTATGTCTCGTGTTCATAATGTTTTTCATATATCTGTGCTTCGTAAATATGTGAAAGATCTGAACCACATTATTGAGTTAGAACCGGATGAGATAGCCGAAGACTTAACGTACGAGGAGGTACCTGTCAAGATCTTGGATAGGAATGAGCATGTCTTACGTACAAAGTTCATACCATAAGTTAAAGTTTTGTGGAGAAACCATGTTATTGAGAAAATGACCTAGGAGTTGGAAACGGAAATGAAAGCGAAGTATCCTCACCTTTTTGAAACACCAGGTACGTACATCAATTTCGAGGACGAAATTTCATGAGGGGAGGTTGTAAGACCCCAACTTATTATAAATAAAATTAAATTTCCTCTATTTATTATTTTGAAATAGTAAGGGTTGATTTGATTAATGTGGTTATTTATGGGTAAAATCATAAATATTTCAAATATGCAAGTGGTTATAAAATATTCATTTTATCGAGAGAATATTCGTTTGGTCGTGGAATATTCTTCTTTTGGGAATATTCATACGATGGCCCAAATTTGTGTGGGTCCCATAACTAAAAGCGATTGGATGAAGAAAACTACAAGTAAAAGTTGTTTATAAATAACTAAGATAGTTATTACACGCTAATCTTTGTTGGAATACTCTTGGTTTAAAACACAAGAAGCTTTGCCAGTATTACACCAATTATTGATTCTTACGTAGGAAGGCATTACTCAATAATTATTACAGTAGTTACTGTTCAATATATTATTTTATTGATTCAATAATTGCTACGTTGATATTTTATATTATTGTTGTTTCAATTAATAATTGTCACTACACAGTATTTTCATTATCAGATCAATAATTCATATTATTTGAATAATATTATTAGATAACATTATTGGCAATGTCTAGAAAGTTCTGTCCAATGAGAGGTTTGGTCACCTAATTGCGCGCCAGTAAGGAGAAATCCTTATTGAAAGCCCCTCTTTCCCGAACCGCCTGGTTGTCGATGTGTGATTACGTAATATTATTGAATAATTAATTATTGATTTAGATGATAAGGAAAATATTCATTTTATGTGGATATAGATGAAGAAAATTTTTAATGTGACAATTGTTGAAAAATTGTTATTTTATCTTTTCTGATAAACAATTCATTTAAATATATTATTATATTTTAATAATATAATAATGGTGATATATTTTACAATGAATGTGGGATATATGAATATATGAGGAGGAAGAGTATTTTTGTTGCAAAAGTTTTTTAAAACATGTTAAACATGTCTGTGGGCCTATTTCTTGACTGAAATTTGATTATAGCTTGTAAAATCGTCCGTTTGTGGATTTCGGACAGTTTCTGTTTGGAATTTGGAAAAAATTTCTTCTGTAAAGTTGTAGAGAATAAAATCTCCTATGGCAAATACATAAGGTTCGAATTTTTCTGAAAAAGGGGCTATTTATTATGAATTATTGAAGTTCTGAAGTTCCAGAATAATTGATTTTTGGGAGTTTTTATTATTTTTATTAAGAAAAACATTTTTATTTATTTTGGTGAGGGGGGACCACTTGTTTGGCTGATGATTTGAATCTATGAAAGTGTACGTAGGAAATTATAATATATATATTAATATTTTATTAAATTTTTTGCTTTGGTGTTCTAAGCATTTTCCTATAAATAGGGTGCTTAGGTTAGAATTGAAAATCACACCAGAAACTGAAGTTTTCTCTCCCTTTCTCTCTCTATATTATCGAGCGTATTCTTGTGAGTATTTTGATACATTGAGTGTTGCTATACGGTGCAAGTTCCCTTCAACACTATATCTGGTATTCCAGCTAGAAGTACAGTCTTTTCAAGGTAAGGGATATTATTTTTTTAAAATGATATTATTTCTTCTAATATCATTATGCTGGATTATTGGTAAGATTTTTCTTGTGAAATTCTTGTCTTTTAGTGTCGGGGTTACTATTTACGTATACGACACTATTCACGTATACAACACTATTCATGAATATGACACTATTCATAGAAAAATTAAATTTTCGTTTTTGTCCAAAATATCTATTGTGGATACTAGCTTTGATTGTATCCATGTTTTGATCATTCTTGAATTTTACTTCACTATGATTATTTATGAAGTATTTTTGAACTCGGGTTCTTTAAAGTACGAATCCATAATATTTGTTCTTTTGTTTCACTAGATTCATTTTCTTTAAAATATTTTTCATCATCCTCACTCCTAAATGATGATATTATTGAATATCTTTGGCTCAGAAAAATGCAAAGTTGGTTGATTTTCTTATGAATATCTTTGGCCCGTAGTGCAAAGATGTACAGTGTTTGAGATGAACATGACCAACTGATGAATATCTTTGGCCTGTGGTGTAAAGATGAATATTTGATTCAAGATGAATATTAATTGATGTTAAAGGGATAAATTATTGATGATGGACTTTTAAATTCGTAGATTATAGTAGATTTCATTCTCTACGTAACTCTTCATGAATTATTGTTTCATTCTTAATATTGATCCGAAACTTGTTGTCTATTGTATTTTATCGATTTTTTCCTCGTTGAAGACTAAGGATAATTTGTTCTATATTATCTTAGTCATAATATTCTTCTTCGGGCTAGTTGAGCTCACCCTTTTCCTTTTTGTTCCATTTTTCTTCTCAGGAGGCGAGAATGTAGCAAGTACTAGTCGGGGTGTGGAATG
Source organism: Panax ginseng (assembly GCA_020205605.1). Taxonomy (NCBI): domain Eukaryota; kingdom Viridiplantae; phylum Streptophyta; class Magnoliopsida; order Apiales; family Araliaceae; genus Panax; species Panax ginseng. The sequence continues at coordinate 46,338,381 of CM035144.1, forward strand.
ATGATTCTAGAAGTTGTTTTAGTAGTCCTCACCATTTTTGTAAAATAATGTACCAATAATTATAATGAGGACTTATTTGGGTGTGAATATTGTCTAGATGGCAATATTTGTATTTAAACTCACAGTTTCTATGTTGTATTAATAAAGTTGTAGTTGTTTACATACCGTGTTATTGGCGACTCAAAATGGGTGATGTATACCTATTTTGGGGCGTCACAATTAATATCGAGCTTAGGATATGATCTCCATGGAGATGGGGAATAGAACTAGGAGGGGAGAGACGAGTAAATCCTTATTCATTATTACAAAATAGCCTTTATTCATTATCTTGTAATAATAAAATTCATTATTACATCAGCACATAGGCCTAAGTCTGCGAATGCAATGAGGTTTTAATCTCAAACAAGGGTATGGCGCAATTGGTGCCCATACAAAGGCTCGGGCCAAGACAATTTGTGCCATTTTTTGCCTTAACCTTTGGCATTGACTATCTTGGGTGCCTGAGATAGAGCGAGGCAGATTACCGATGAACAAGAGGCAATTTTAGCCCAACAGACAAACATTTCACCCACTAAATAATAATATCAACATGTAAAATTGATAAAAATATATTGTAAACATGTTTGTTAACATTATCAACCAATTAGAACACTTTAACATTGACTATACTAGTTTAATTACTCAAATTTCAAGTTTTCAAACATCTTTTACAAAATTCATCACTGTAAGCACAATTCTTATCCAAATTACTTCGTTCAAATTACATCATGTTCGTTTCTAAACAACCTAGCATAAACAACACTCAATTAATAGCTTAGCATGCAATTTGACCATCAAAATTGATACTTATATAGCTACATAAGAAAATACATACACCGACAAAACTTTTCTTATATTAACTGTAATTAGCATCCAATTTCTTGCTTAAACATAAACTAGTCTAGTCATCATAAACATATACAATTGCAATTTACCAACTATATAAATCCACAATTTTGATTTCACAGAACACAAATAAACTATGTCATAAATTCATATTATTTATATACATATATATATAACACAAAGGTTAGATAAAATACCTTCAAATAGCTTGGTAAATTCTTGCTAACTCTTGTAATCCTTGTTAAAATTGCCGGAGATTGCTTAAGTTCCCTCACAATTCTCTCAACTCTTTATAATCTCTAGGCTAGCAAACTAAGTTATGCACAAAAGCCAACTGAATAGTAAGCGTAAACATAAGAAACTGATATGGCCTTAATAGCTATTATCAGTTATCAAATAACGTATATATTATAAATATATTATATTTATTATTTTATTTATTTTATTTAAATTCCAAAAATTTAGACATTTAAAAGCCATAAGGCTTTGTTTGGCAAAACCCTTTAATTTTTAAAGAATTAATATATTAAGCCTTGTTTGGTAAAAATCTAAATTAAACCCTTTTTAATTTATTTACATAAACACTTTAGTTTATAATTTATAACTACATATCATTTATTTGGCACATACTATATTTAAATTAAATATACCACTTTAGCAAATATCACCAAATTATAATTTTCATTATAACTTTATTTAATAATTTAATATACTATCTAAATTATTAAATCAACATAACAATATACCATCTCATGTTATACTACAATTCTCTAAATTATAAATTAGTTTAATTTAGAATATTTTCTAATAAATTTAGATTCATAAATATTTATTAACAACCATCACATCAATAAAATATTTATTTCATCAATTCAACAATAGACACATCAAATAAATATTTATATTATTCAATAAATATTTAATATTACAATTTAAAATTTTAGATCGTTACATCCTTTCCCTCCTTACAAGTATTCTGTCCCCAGAATGACAATTCAAACAATCAAATCATCACATTCTCCCCTACTTACAAAGATTCTGTCCCTAGAATCGAAGACACAGACTAAACAAATAACTCAGGATAATTCTTCATCATTTCAGCTTCGAGTTCCCACGTAGCCTCTTTGACATTGTGGTTCCTCCATATCTCCTTCATAGAAGGTATCACTTTATTCCTGAGCACTTGTTCTTTCCTGTCGACTATCTGGATAGGAATCTCTACACAAGACAAATCTTTACTGAACTGCTACGGTTCATACTCGATCACATGCTTGTAATTGGGTTTATACGGTAGCAACACCGACACATGAAAAACGTTGTGCACATGTTCTAATTCTGGAGGTAAAGCTAGCTCATAAGCCACTTCTCCCACTCTTCATAGAATTTCGAAAGGTCCAATAAACCTTGGGCTGAGCTTTCCTTTCTTGCCAAAATGAATTTTCCCCTTCCAAGGAGAAACTTTCAGGAACATGAAATTTTCTGCTTCAATTTCACGACTCTGCCTGTGTTGATCAGCATACTTTTTCTGTCGATCTTGAGTAGCTACTAATCTTGCTCTAATGAGTTTGACAACTTCAGCAGTCTGCTGTATCAGTTCTGGTCCTTAAAATTGACGTTCACCAACTTCATCCCAGCATAGTGCAGTTCTGCATTTCCTGTCGTATAATGCCTCGTATGGCGGCATACCAATGCTTGCATGGTAACTGTTGTTATATGAAAATTCCACCAACGGTAGATGATCATCCCAATTTCCTTTGAAATCCATGATGCACACTCTAAGCATATCTTCTAGTGTCTGAATTATTCGTTCGCTTTGCCCATCGGTTTACGGATGATATGTTGTACTCATTTTCAATTGCGTTCACATGCATTCTTGAAGTGTCTTCCAGAAATTTGATGTGAACCTCGGGTCTCGATCTGACACAATAGATACTGCAACTCCATGTCTCGACACGATCTCGTTAACATATAATTTCGCCAGCCAATCAAGAATAAATCTAATCTTTATTGGCAAAAAGTGTGCAGATTTTGTCAGTCTGTCCACTATCACCCATATCGCATCGTATCCTTTCTGAGTCGTTGGAAGACCTACCACAAAATCCATTGTTATGTGCTCCCATTTCCATTCCGGTATTTCCAATGGTTGAAGTAATCCACTTGGTCTTTGATGTTCAACTTTCACCTTCTGACACATCAAGAACTTTGCAACGCATTCTACAATGTCTCTTTTCATATTTGGCCACCAAAAATGTCACCGCAAATCTTAATACATCTTCGTACTTCCCAAATGAATCGAGTATCTTGAGCTATGTGCTTCTGTCAAGATTTCTTCTTTTATATCTTGTACTGTTGGAACCCAAATTCGTCCCTCGAAACTCAGTATTCCCTCAGTATCAACCTTGAACTTCACTTCTTTTCCTTCGACCATACTTTCCTTAATTTTTCTGCATTCTTCATCTTGTAGTTGAGCATTCTTCACTTTGTCTACCAAAGTTTGACTAGCTTCCATCTGGTATAATTTTTCATCGAATTCTTTTGGAAATTTGATTGCCAACTCTAGCCTTGCCATTGCTGAAATGAGCTCTTCTTTATCAGTTAACAACATTAATTTCTCCCGACCTTTCCTGCTTAAAGCATCTGCAACCACATTCGCTTTGCCGGGATGATAAAAAATCTCACAATCGTAATCTTTTATCAATTCCATCCATCTTCTTTGACGCATATTCAAGTCCTTTTGAGTGCAAATATACTTTAGACTCTTATGGTCTGTGTAGATCTCACACTTCTCTCCATAAAGATAGTGTCTCCATATTTTTAGAGCAAACACAACTGCCGCCAACTCTAAATCATGAGTCGGATACCCTTTCTCGTAGTCTTTCAGTTGCTTTAATGCATACGTTATAACCTTGTCGTTCTGCATAAGGACACAACCCAATCCTTTGTGTGAAGCATCACTATACACTACAAAATTTCCTGTATTATCTAGTAATGACAACACACGTGCCACACTTAACTTCTTTTTCAATTCCTGAAAACTCTCTTCACACTTCTCCGTCCAAACAAATTTTAGAGATTTTCTCGTCAAATTTGTTAACGGAGTGGCAATCTTGGAGAAATCCTGGATAAACCGTCTATAGTAACCTGCCAATCCCAAGAAACTTCTTACTTTTGATGGAGTTCTTGGTGGTTCCCAATTTATCACGGCTTCGACTTTTGATGGATCTACGGAAATCCCATCCTTATCAATTATATGCCCAAGAAATTATACACGTTCTAACCAGAATTCACATTTAGAGAATTTCGTGTACAACTTTTCTTTTCTTAATGTCTCAAACGTCAGACGTAAGTGTTCCACGTCTTCTTCTTGAGTTTTGGAATACACCAAAATATCATCGATAAATACTCCCACAAACTTGTCCATAAATGGTTTAAACACCTTATTCATTAAATCTATGAACGCTGCAGGGGCGTTTGTTAAACCAAAAGACATTACTAAAAATTCATAATGTCCATACCGAGTTCGGAACGCCGTATTCGGTACATCCTCCTTTCTCACTTTCAATTGGTGATACCCACTTCTCAAATCTATTTTTGAGAAATATCTAGAACCCTTCAATTGATCAAACAAGTTATCTATTATTGGCAATGAATATTTGTTTTTAATAGTGACTTTGTTTAATTCTCTATAATCAATGCAAAGACGCATTGACCCATCCTTTTTCTTCATGAATAACACCGCTGCTCCCCACGGTGACACACTTGGTTGAATGTACTTCTTATCCAACAGCTCTTGCAGTTGCATCATTAGTTCTTTCATCTCTATCGGAGCCATTTTGTATGGGGCCTTCGATATCGGAGCTGTTCCTGGCGCTAAGTCGATTATGAACTCGATTTCTCGGTCAGGCGGAAGTCCTGGCAAATCTTCCGAAAACACATCTACGAATTCCCTAACCACTGGTATTTCCTCCAATTTCACACTCTTCTCCTTCTGAGTATCGACTATGTAAGCTAAATAACCCACACAGCCTTGACTTAACAATTTCTTGGCCTGCATAATCGTCAGACATTTCATTTGTCTAGGCGATTTGCTACAATGAAAAACTACCTTTAACGGAGCTATAAGGTTTACACACTTCTTTTGGCAATCAATTATCGCTCCATAATTGAATAACCAATCCATTCCCAATATCACATCAAACTCTCCAAGTTTTATCATTATTAAATCTACTTTCATAACATTCTCCTTAATGTTCACCCTACAGTTCTTGTATACGAACCTAATAGGAATCACTTCCCTATTTGTAATTTCTATGTTTAAAGGGAAATTCAACTCTTCACAAGGTATTTCTAACATCTTAGCAAAATCATCATATATAAATGAGCAAGTAGCACCTGAATCAAATAATACATATGCATTTATATCATTGATTGGGATAATACCTGACACGACATCTTTTGATTGCATCGCGTCCTGCACCGTCATGTTGAAGGTTCTTACTGTAGGCTTATTTGTTGATGTTGGCCCAAAAATAGTAAGTGTGCCTCCACTAGCATTTCCCTTGCTTCCATTTGCCTCACCAGATCTCTTCTTAGGGCATTCACGAGCAAAGTGATCCTTGGACCCACACGTGAAACAGACATTCTTCTTAGGTTGAGTGCAATTTGGGGCGATGTGACCCTCCTGGCCACAGTTAAAACATACTCATTTCTCCATCAAGCACACACCCTTGTGAAACTTCCCGCATGTAGCACATGCTTTGAACTTCTTCTTTTGCTGCTTTCCTTGTTGATTCCCAGCTCCCACATTTGCATTCCACTTCCTCTTCAAATTGTTGTTGTCATTCCCACCGTTACCACCACCACCATTCTTATCTTCACCTTCATTCTTCTTTTTTTTTCTGCTCTTGGTTATGTTTTGTTACAGCCTCACCTCCACTTTCAGCGATAATTACCTTCTTCATCAGTGCTGCAAATGTCTTCCGCTGGAACAGGGAGACCCTACTGTACAACCAGGGCTTTAGACCCTGCTCGAACCTCTTTTCCTTGCGCTCGTTTGTGCTGACTTGATATGGCGCAAACCTCGCCAACTCGTTGAATTTTGCGGCATACTCAGACACCGACATCGTTCCTTGCTTAAGTTCTAAAAACTGCACTTCTAGCTGACTCTTCAAACTTTTTGGGAAATAGGTCTCGAAGAACATCTCCTTAAACCTTTCCCAAGTCATAATCCCTTGACCTCCTCGGGTTTTATTGGCCTACCACCAATAACTAGCCTCTTCTTTTAACATGAATGTTGCAAAAGCAGACTTTTGATCCTCCCCTACTCTCGTAACATCGAAAACCTTCTCTATTTCCATGATCCAGGTTTGAGCATCAACTGGATTCATGGACCCTCAGAATTCTTGTGGTCCAATCGCCTTAAAATCCTTAAACGTTGTACCTTGGTTCTGAGGTTGATTCTGCAAAGCACCCATCAGTAACATCACTAGCTGCTGAACTGGGTTACCTTCCTCATTGTTGTTGTTGGTTTCCTTAGTGGCTCTCTATCAGGGTGGTTGACGTCTTGGAGGCATTTTCTGTTAAAATACACCCATTAGATTCTATTCAACTTTTTAAGTATTATATACTTAAGTTACATATCATAAAAGATCATTACATAACACATAACACTTTAAATAAAATAATATCTTTTATTCATTCATAATCTTTTAAAAACATCAAAACAATAGCATCACTGCTATTTACATTACTTTCCTGAACTACAAAAGTTGCAGGATTACTACATCATCATCACATCCCATTGGTTGTATTATACCCGGGATTTACATCTTATTTATTCATCAATCATATAGTAGTTACATATCAACCTATGATGTCCTACTAAGATGCTGCGTAGCCTTACGACGCTCTTCCTCTATGATTCGGAACATTGTTCGGCGATCTAATATGTATGATGGTAGCGTCTCAAACTGAATTGGGTAACCCATGACCAGATCTTGAGCTCGATTGATCGCAGTGTTAAATACGTTATTCATCTCTTCCATCTTCATCCTCTTTGCTTGTGCGTCCCTCTCCACTGTTTCGGCTCATTAGTAAGCTTCATTATACGCATCTTCAGCTCTTGCGCTCTTAGTAGATTCCTCCTTCAGCTTATTCTTCAATTCTGCAATCTCTGCTATCATACGCTCATTCTCTACTTCGGTGTGAACCAGCTTTTCTTCAACGTTATGCAGACGTTCCTCTTGATCCTGGATCTCGTCGTCCTTCTGTGCCATTGAGGTCTGTTGTTCAACTACTATCTCCTACAACTCCTTGATGGTATCCTAAAGTTCCACATTACGGTCATACTCCTCGTTGTACATACGGCCAGCTATCGAGTTAAGTGGAATCTCTTCTTCCTCGTCCTCCTCATCTGACTGTGGCAGCTCCACAGGGTCCTCCTCATCCGTCTCTATCTCGTCATCCTCATCAGGTACTCTCTCCTGCTCAACTACCGTAACTCACGAAACTATTTTCCTGTGGAAGTAGTTGTTCCCAAAGTACCTGAATATCTCGAGGCTCCTCCTCTCTATGAATCTGGGATCCTTCCTCCCTAGCCTGACTGGATCCTCCTACATTAGCCATCTTGTCAATCAAATTTTATGTTTTAATTACTAATCATTGCTACTCGACACTCACGAGCACATAAGTTATAATCACATAAACACATAAGTATTTTATTACTTCTTCCTTAAAACTCGATAAGAATTTATCACCACTATCTTTTCAAAGGTTACTTCCTAAGGCTTTTCCCCCACCTAAGGTTCATAACCTAAATCTTTGATACCAACTTGTGACACCCCCAAATCTAGGTACTTCATTCCCACAAGATTTGGTGTTCACTATCTATACAATCATACTATCTACCCAAATAAAATAGTATTTGAACCATAAATCCTCCCTTTAAATAGGGTTACATCATTTAATCCAAAAACATCCCAGGTTATCTAACCTTAAACATCATTTAAGTACGAAAATAAAATTATTACATCACATCATTATTTGAAAGTCTAATATTATCATAATAAATAAAATTACAAGTCTGCATCACTTGTACAATTTTCCCTTTCCTTTGATAGTTGAAGGCTTATCTGCCTTCACAACTTTAGCTGCAATGAGTATATAAATATGCAAGAGTGAGAAAAACAATTGCTCACTGGATATAATAATGAATCAACAGGAGAATAATAATAATAACTGCCAATGAATAGGCTCATCAAAACTGGATAGTACTCTAACAAAGATAATCAGAAACTGGAATCCAAAATATGGAATATATATAACTGAGGGTCATAAGACCATGAACTATGTCCACAGTTGCGAGTAATCTTTCAACTCCAACTTTAACAGTCATAAGACTATAAGGACTCCTCGTACTTAGGGAGATCAGCCCTTCGTACAATGTATTGTGCACAAACATTTCAACGTTAAGCGTAAATTATCCCCTAATAATAATAGGGTTGTTCATCCCAATATTTAGAGTACAAGTCCGCACCAAAGAAAGTTTGGTTTGGATAAGCTTTCAAGGGTAATTTGAAGTTTAACTAACATCAACTAGAGGACTAGTTGAATCAATGGTGTTTGATAACACATCAGTTGTTTAATAACAACATAACATAGAACACTTGAGAATCATAAGTGAACTGATTATACATATTAAACTCATGCTTGAAACAACTATAGAGCATAAGTATTCAACAAAATGAATAAAATGGTAAACCTTTGCTTGAAAAATAAATAAGCTAAGGTTAGGGTCTTATAGCATTAGAAATGAAATTACTGAACGTACATTATCTGATAGTAAGCTGAAAACTAAAAACTTGCCCAACATGGTATTAATTCATGCAAAGAATTAAAACAGTTCATTAATAAATACGAGAGTTCAAAAACTGCGTTCATTATACAAGAATAGAACCTAAGAAACTTGTTTAACTATAAACAAGTTAGAATAAATTAACCCAAATGAGAATTTCAAATAACATTAGAGTTAAAGTTTGCTCAAATGATAATTTAGGAACAATTGACTTGTTCAATAACAGATAAGATAGAAAACTTGCTCAATCAAAAGAATAAAGTTACACACTATAATAATAATAAAACTAACTCAACGAAAGTGTAGAGTTAGACAACTTTCTCAATGTAAAAAGATAGGATTTAGAAACTTGCCTTGAGCGTAAGCTATAAAATTAAACTCACGAGCACCTACACATAATTTTAGAACCATCGTCTATTAGATATACTAACATTCACGTTCCATCATAACACGCATTTCTAGTTAGGCTTGATAATTTAGCACTAGTTTTATATTACCATGCACGTTTCTGAATTATCCAAATTTTATCCTCACAACACTTAACCAAGTTATATCATAACACGTTCATAGCTTAATCATTTAAAACTTTGAAATTACTAACCACCATTCCCTATGTTGTGTTAACCTTAACATTACACATTTGACATGCTAACATAATTTCAGACCATGTTATATTACTATCCTAAGTCTGCGAGTAATGCCAGGCTTTAATCTCAAACCAGTGGTGTGGGCGCAGCTCTGGCATACAAAGGTTTTGAATCCACAAGCAATTGCGCCATTTTTGCTCTTAACACTTAGAATGCAATTGCTTGGCGGACAGCCTGAGAAAGGCGAGACGAGTGATGAACGATGAGTCGACTTTAGCCCAATGGACAACAATTTCACCCACTAAACAGTAATATCAACATGTACAATTGATACAAAACTATTGTAAACATGTTTGTTAATATTTTCAACCAATTAAAACACTTTAACATCGACTGTAACGACCCCAAAATTCATACAATTTAATTTTCGACTTCGGTCATTAATAATACATTCAACCTCTAATTTTACATCATTAAACGATAATACAACCATTGAAATTTGCGGAATAATTAAAATTTTCTATTACAAACTATCCTCGTTCCCAAAACCTTCAACCTTTACATCTAAATATCTCAGAATCATTTTAATACTACAATAGTTTACATCGCAAAATGATATTACAATTCATCATTTATACATTATTCGGAACCTTAAACATGGTTCAAATAATAATAACACAACCAAAGTGTATAAATCTTCAAGTATCACATCTGATACTTTACCTTGAATCTTGAACCTGCAAAAGTGGTTATTTGCAAGGTTGAGATCGACAACCCAGCAAAATCTAACAGTTTTCATGCATCACATAACACATAATAACATGCTGAACATATAACATACATGCTACATTTCATATAACAAGTATAAAGATTGAGTCCTTACTCAATCAGCATGCTTTAATCAATCAACATAGTCATAAACTGGCTTTAACATTCCATACTTTCAACATATATATAACACATCATACTCTTTGCAATAAAGATTTAAAAAAGTTAATCATCAAGTTCAAATAGCAAATAGGAACTGAAAGACTTGCCTTGAACGTTGTTTACCAATAACAGTTTAACAACTTACAGTTATCTGTACTTCACGTGCCCTTTTGATGCTTAAGAAATCCTTGATAATCACTGAGAATCGCTTGACGAACTCAAAACTTTCTCTCTTCATTCTCTCTCAGGCTCTCCCAAACTCTCTCAAAATTCTCTGAACACTCTTTCCTTTTTGTTCTTCTTAGGCTCAGTCTTAGACCACACACAATTGACGTAAAATAAAGCTAACGTACTATTTTCAAACGTTTTAACAACTGACGTTATAATTAATATACTAATAAGTTGTCAGTTACTACAAATAATATATATATTATTTATATTTTATTTATTTAATTATAAAAATTCAAAATTTAGAAATTCAAAAGCTATAAGGCTCTGTTTTGCAAAACCCTTTTCAAAATTAAACACTTAATATATTTAAGTCTTGTTTGGCAAAAACTAAATTAAACTCCTTTAATTTATTTTAATAACTCCTTTATAGCATAGTTATTTGTCACACTTTATTTAATTAAGTTTTCATACTTAATTTAAGTAATTCTAATAACAATTTATTGAATAATATAATAATTCATTTAATTATTATAAATTCTCTAACTTAATAATTAAATTAAATTAGAATATTTCCTCATACTAATAAATTTCTTTCACACATTAATTAATTATTTATTTCATAAATAATTAAACAAGTATTTATTCAACAATAAACAAATATTTATTCAACAATAAACACATCCATTAAATATTTATATAATTAAATAAATATTTATAACTACAATTAAAATTCTGGATTGTTACATTAATCACATCATAATAAGAATTTCAATTATTAAATTCTTATTTTAATAACTTATGAAGATTCGGGTTGTCACATCCTTCCCTCCGTATAAGGATTCTGTCCTCGGAATCAAAGAAACCTCCTTTACTCGATTTTCACCAATCTCTTTTCAAAAGTTTATCGTTGAATATCTTCAACACATTACTTTAATATAGATTTTATATTTCCTACTACATTCATTACTTCAACAAATTCTAGGTTTTATTTCATAACTTTCACTTGAACTCAATTATATTTTGAGTATTATATACTCTTTAACCCATTCATTTCCTTTGCTAAGGATCGTTATCATAAACACCTAGGATATTACATTCACCCATTATTCTAAGAATTTCGTCCTCGAAATTTTATCTATTAATCTTTATTCATTCAATCTATCAAAATAGATTTTACGTTAATACTTTATTCATTCATTGGGTTCTACAACCAAATTCTTTCTCTAAGGATCTTTCTAAGATCATCATATTCCTCACCTCTTCCCCTTATAAGAGTTTCACATTTCTCTTCTTTCTGGAATTTCATTTCTTTCTTGAAATTATTAAGTTTTGCTTAATTTTCTCATCCTTTCCACTTTCACCTTTCAGAATAATAAAAATCTTCAACAATTGCTCAATAATTGGGAAGCGGTATGGATAACAAGAATTTAAAAGATTCCAAATCATGCTGAGGGGTCACAAGACCGTGAACTCTATTCTCGGTTTACTAGTGCTTCAACTCAATCCTTCACAATGCAAACTAGAGTGTTTATCAATCACAAAGACTGAAAACACCCTCCACACGTACACTAGGTGGCCAGCCTATTGTACCACTACGTTGGGCCGTAACGTAGTGTTTTGTAACAACTATATGCGTTACGCTCGGAACCATTGTCCCCGAAAATATGTCCCCTTATAGGGTTGTTCACCTCAGCTTTTCAACATCTGAATCCGCACCAAAACAATTTGGTTTGGCATAACTTTTCAATAAACGCTTGAATTTCATGAACATCTTTCAATAATCGTATAGCTGAATCAAATAGAATAGACTTCTACAACAATTCGAACATCAATCGAAATATACATACACACACACAAATATATATATATATATATATATATATATATATATATATATTCTCACATCTTAAAGAAGCCTCAAAAATCTTTTTATGGCGCTAAATGATACCGCATCAGATTTATTTGTCTGTTTGAGGATTTCGTCATTTTGTGACTTTGTCATACTACATCATACCATAGTGGGTCCGACGTGATCCTTAGATCACATCCAACACTAAGAAATTCTCCATTGATAACTCCATCGTTTTTATCATCTTTGCACCAGGTTCCATGATGCATTAATGATATAAAATACATTTTGATATTTTCAAATCATTTTCATCTAGCCGAAACAATTAGCATAGACTATTCTTTAAACAGTTCAAAAATCTTTGAAAATCAGTTTTAGTGATATCATATCTCAACAGGTAACGATGTGTTAGTGTCCCGAAGTCCAGACATACACATTTGTCACCATATGTTGAGAGTAAAAATTCATTTTAAAAAGGCACATAATGCGAAATTAATTTGATGTCAAAAATTTTGAAGTCTAGCATAGCTACAAGATTCGGAATACCCGTGCTTCCACCATCAACTCCACTTTCTATAATAATCCATTGCTTAATAGGTCTATCTATTCCTATCATCCTTAATACTCCATTCACACTTAATTATACCCCAGTTCTTCAAACTTACCGCACATTAGAAGTTCAGGACTTGCCACAATAATATGAGTTTAAGAACTTATCCTAGTCAGACCATAGGCGTCCATTCGCCGAGGGGTTCAAAATATACCATATTATTATGAGTCACGAACTTACTATATGCATTAGTTTTAAGAACCGCACCTAATCCTAATATTATCTATGAGACCCAGAATTTTATGAATAAAGATTTAAATTTCTCGAAATATTTTTTTCAAAATTATGGAATGAATTTGATATAATATTATAGTTGTGGGTAATATTTATAAATTTTGCAAAGTAAGCAAATTGTTATAAAATATTCGATTGGTCGGGGAATATTCATTTTAACATGGTATATTCGTATGCGACCAAGACAATCATCATTAGTGGACCCTATTAACGGAATTATTGTTTGATTGAGAAAACGACAAAATATTTTTTATGAAAATAACGGCGGAAGTTTTACTGTTAACTGTTGAAACACCCGGTGTTAAAAGTACAGTAATATGCGTGGTTGCATAGTAGCACACGGTATTGATTATTGATGCTTACGTGAGAAGTCACTCAGTTTTGTTCAATTATTGCTACAGTAATAGTTGCATAGTATCTCACGTTATTTGATTCAATTATTGTCGATATTTTATATATTATTAAATCAATAATTGAGATGACAAAGTTATTAATATTATTATTTGCAATATTAACGATGTCTAGAAGTTCTGCCAAGGAGAGGTTTGGTCACCTAATTGCGGGCCAATAGGGAGAAATCCTTATTGGAAAGCCCCCACTTTCCTGGGAACGACCTGGTCGATTAATATTATGAATTATAATAAAGGTGATAAGTTTTGTTTTATTATTATTATAAATATAATAAAACAGAAAACTTTTTATATAAAATAGAATACTTTTATAAAGTTATTTATTTTATTAGACTATAAATAGAATATATAATATTCTATTATGCATAGTGTTTGTATAGTAAAATCTTTTTATATAAAATAGAATACTTTTATAAAGTTATTCGTTTTATTAGATTATAAATAGAATATATTATATTTTGTTTAAAAATTTTTGTTTTATTAGAATATTTTATTAGTACTTTATAGTAAATCAATATGGACCGTCTGCTTAAAAGTAAATCAATGTGGACCGTTCATGAATTAGTTACTATTCACCATTCTCCTATAAATAGAAGCTCATTCCTTCATTATTTCTTACTTAATTCACTAAAACTCTAGAGAGAAAACTATAAAGAGAAAAAAAAAAAAGTATTCTCGCTACTTCACTACTCCTATATCCAGATTCTTCTAAGGTAAGGGATATTATTTGTTGTACTAAATGTAAGGGTATTATTTCTTTCGTATTCATGAAGAGAATTATTTTCTTTCAATACTGTAAGGGGTATTATTCTTTCGTATTCATGAAGAGAATTATTTTCTTTCAATACTGTAAGGGTTGTTATTCCATTCTTTATTATTATGTTGGAATAACTTTTGCCTATCATAATCACCGCATACATGGTGAAATTCTTACATTATTCCATTCTTTATTATTACATTGGAATAACCTATCTCATGCAAGGCCTATCGCATGCCTGGTGATTTCTGTTGTTATTCAATTCTTTATTATTCTGTTGGAATATCCTGTCTGTGCGGATTACGCATGACCTGGTTCCATTATTTATTATTCTGTTGGGAATAACCTATCTCTGCGATCTATCACATGCATGGTGAATTCTTATGTTATTCCATTATTTATTATTCTGTTAGAATAACCTGTCTATGTGGATTACCACATGCATGGTGAATCATCCTTTGTATTCATTCCTTGTTAAATTGTGGAAATGATCTGTATTCGTGGATTACCGCATGATGGGTGAAAATCCATTTGCAGTTTCATATATTCTATTATACTCAGTTGGTTAAAGTTTTAGCTTTTATACTCCATGAAATTAGTGGAATATCCTTAATATTTGAGCTTCATCTAGTATCTTTTCATGGAAATATTCTTATGAGCATTCTTGAATTTTAATCCACAAAGAAGTATCATGTTGACAATTTGGACGTTATTGGTTCTTGGATAAATTAATTCTTGAACTTGTTTTATTGAATTCTTATATCATTGTCATCATCCTCATGTTTATATTATGTTAAAAGTCATCTGTGGCCTGTAGTGCATAGATGGACTTTGTATGATTATGACCAGGGATTAATCGGTATAATCATGACCGTAATGTTACAAATGATGTGGTAAAAGTCCTCATTGGCCCGTAGTGCATTGATGGACAGTTGTTGGCATGATCATGACCATTGATGAATACACGAATATCCTTGGCCCGTAGTGCATGGATAATTTGTGATTGTGATATTAATGAATATCCTTAGTCGCAGTGCAGGGATGATATGGATTATTTTTTTAGCTGAGTCTCAGCGATAAAAATGATGAAAAACCTTTTAAAACATAGAAGATAGTAGATTTTATTCTCTACTTGACTCTTTTAATGGATTATTTATTCCGCTGCAGTTAAACTTGATGTTTGTTATATTTTAGTAGTTTAACACTGTTGAAGATTAAGATAAATTATTCTGCATTATCTTAGTCATAATATTTCTTACTGGGCTAGTTGAGCTCACCCTTTTTGCTGTCATTGTTCTCTTCAGGAAATGAGAACGTAGCAGGGACTAGTCGGGGAACAGAGTGATGGTCCAGATGATAACATTAGTAGTCCTCACTATTCTATGAAATAGTGTGTTAATAAATGTATTCAGGACTTATTTTGAGTTTGAATACTGTTTAGAAGACAATATTTGTATTAAAACTCACAGCTCATGTTGTATTTTTAAGATTGTATTTGTATTCTATACCATGTATTTGGCGACTCAAAATAGGTGATGTATACCTACTTTGGGGGCATCACAGTTAGTATCAGAGCTTAGGGATATGATCATTGGCTAAGATGTGAAACAAGAACTAGGGGGGAGAGACGGGAAATTCCTTCGCTAGTATGACCTACCTAAGTTTATTTGGTATTTAATTGGTCGGTCAGAGTATAGGGATAATATGTGATATGTCAATTAACCCTTGTTTTGTGACAGTGTTTGAAAATGGCATCTGAAAATGTTAAGATAAGCAATGGAGCAAAATAATATAATCGTATCGCAGTACGAGTCTAAGTTTGCGGAGTTATCCTGGTTTGCATCCCATTTGGTCCATAATGAGGAGCGAATGACGCGAATGTTTCTAAGAGGTTTGAAACCCGATATACGTCAATACCTTATTTCTAATAAACTTTGTTTATATTCAGATGTTGTGAATAGGGCTCAGTTATTGGAGCGCGATAATGAGTTAGCACAACCAAAAGGTAACAACCAACAACACGATAATAATAGTACCGGTGACAACGGCCATCGGAACAATGATGACCATCATGGGGGAAATTATCATGCCAAGAATGGTAACCACTTCGGTGGTAATCAGAGCCAAGATAATAGAAGTGGAAACTTCAAGAAGAGAAGGTCATTTAGCTCGATTTTGTCGTATAGTGAAGTCAAGTCAACTTGAACGGTGGCACCAAAGGCGGATACAAACAAAATAAAGTCGGTGGTTTCAGGAAGAGCATTTTTCGTGACTTCTCAAAAAGCGAGTAACCCGAATGAAGTTAGCACGGGTTAGTTAATTATAAATTTTTGCGAAGTTTATACCTTATTAGATATCGATTTTACCCATTCTTTTATCTCTCTTGCTTCTGTTCAACGTTTAAATTTAACTCCGGAGAAGTTAGACTTTGACTTATCTGTTGAAAGTCTGTTAGGAGAAACCTTCATTACATGTGCTATCCAAGTCTTGGATGAGAGTCACAGTTTTGAATAATATTTATATTGTTAATAAATTTCCTGACGTATTCTTGAAGACTTCTTAGCCTACCCCTAGAGCGTGAAATCGAATTTTGTATTGACCCTAGTACAAAACTCATTTCTTCAACCCTTAAATATTTCTTCAACCAAAATGAACATATAATGCGCCAAAGAAGTTGGCTCGAGCTGTTGAAGATTATGATTATACCATTCAATATCATCGTGGAAGAGCGAACGTGGTAGCTGACGCATTGAGTAGAAGATCGTATGCGTTTACGAGTGCGATGTTGTAAACACAAAAACCCATTTTGTATAACTTAGAAATGATGAAGATAGAGTTAAAGACTCTAAGGACCCACGTGAAGATAACAAATATACGAGTAGAATTGACTTTAATCGATAAAGTTAAAGCCGCTCAAGCTATATACTTAAAGCTGATGAATGTGCATAAAAAGGTTCAAGAGGGCGTTATTCTAGAAGCAAGAATCGATGAAGAGAGGAAATCTCAACCCTCGATTTAATTGGTCCATTTGAAATCCTCGATTAAGTAGGAAATGTGGCTTATAGACTCATTTTTCCGCCAAGTATGTCGCGTGTTCATAACGTTTTTCACGTATCGATGTTACATAAATATGTGGATGACTCGAACCACATTTTTGAATTAAAACTAGACGAGATAGCAGAAGATTTAACGTATGAGGAGATACGTGTTAAAATCTTGGATAAGAAGGATCGTATTCAACACTCAAAGGTTATACCTCAAGAGTTCAAATCTGACGAAGTGCCCTCATTTGTTTGGCATACCAGGTACGTACATAAATTTTGAGGGCGAAATTCCATAAGGAGGGGAGATTGTGAGACCCCAAATTTTATGAATAAAGATTTAAATTTCTTGAAATATTTTTTTTCAAAATTATGGAATGAATTTAATATAATATTATAGTTGTGGGTAATATTTATAAATTTTGCAAAGTACGCAAGTTGTTATATAATATTCGATTGGTCAGGGAATATTCATTTTAATAGGGAATATTCGTACGACGGCACAATCATTGGTGGACCCCACAACGAAATTATTATCGGATTGAGAAAATGACAAAAATATTTTATGAAAATAACGGTGGAAGTTTTACTATTAACTGTTGCAACACCCAGTGTTAAAAGTACAATAATAGGTGTGGTTGCATAATAGCACACGATATTGATTATTGATGCTTACGTGAGAAGTCACTCAGTTTTGTTCAATTATTGCTATAGTAATTGTTGCATAGTATCTCACATTATTTGATTCAATTATTGTTGATATTTAATATATTATTAAATCAATAATTGAGATGACAAAGTTATTAATATTATTATTTGCAATATTAACGATGTCTGTAAGTTCATCAAGGAGAGGTTTGGTCACCTAATTGCACGCCAAAGAGGAGAAATCATTATTGAAAGCCCCTCTTTCCCGGAAACGACTGAGTCGATTAATATTGTGAATTATAATAAAGGTGATAAGTTTTGTTTTATTATTATTATAAATGTAATAAAACGAAAACTTTTTATATAAAATAGAATACTTTTATAAAGTTATTTGTTTTATTAGACAATAAATAGAATATATAATATTCTATTATGCATAGTGTTTGCATAGTAAAATCTTTTTATATAAAATAGAATGTTTTATAAAGTTATTCATTTTATTAGATTATAAATAGAATATATTATATTTTATTTAAAAGATTTTGTTTTATTAGAATATTTTATTAATACTGCATAGTAAATCAATATGGACCGTCCGTTTAAAAGTAAATTAATGTGGACCGTTCATGAATTAGTTACTATTCAGTCCATTCTCCTATAAATAGAAGCTCATTCCTTCATTATTTCTTACGAATTCACTGAAACTCTAGAGAGAGAAACTGTAGAGAGAAAGAAGAAAAGTATTCTGCTACTTCACTACTCCTATATCCAGATTCTTCTAAGGTAAGGGATATTATTTGTTGTACTCGTAAGAGGTATTATTTCTTTTGTATTCATGAAGAGAATTATTTTCTTTCAATACTCGTAAGGGGTATTATTCTTTCGTATTCATGAAGAGAATTATTTTCTTTCAATACTCATAAGGGTTGTTATTCCATTCTTTAATATTATGTTGGAATAATATGTTTATGCGAAGTACCGCATACATGGTGAAATTCTTCTGTTATTCCATTCTTTATTATTCTGTTGGAATAACCTGTCTGTGCGGTCTATCGCACGCCTGGTGAATTCTGTTGTTATTCGATTCTTTATTATTTTGTTGGAATATCCTATCTGTACGGATTACGCATGACTTGGTTCCATTATTTATTATTCTGTTGGGAATAACCTGTCTTTGCGATCTATCACATGCGTTATGAATTCTTCTATTATTCCATTTTTTATTATTCTATTGGAATAACCTGTCTATGTGGATTACCACATGCATGGTGAATGATCCTTTGTATTCTTTCCTTGTTAAATTATGGAAATGATCTGTATACGTGGATTACCGCATGGCGGGTGAAAATCCATTTGCAGTTTCATATATTCTATTTTACTCAGTTGGTTAAAGTTTTGAATTTTATACTCCATGAAATTAGTGGAATATCCTTAATATTTGCGCTTCATCCAGTATTTTTTCATGGAAATATTCTTCTGAGCATTCTTGAATTTACTCCACAAAGAAGTATCATTTTAACAATTTGGACGTTATTGGTTCCTGGATAAATTAATTCTTGAACTTGTTTTATTGAATTCTTATATCATTGTCATCATCCTCATGTTTATATTATGTTGAAAGTCATCTACGTGGCACAGAGTGCATAGATGGACTTGGTATGATTATGAACAGGGATTAATCGGTATAATCATGACCGTAATGTTACAAATGATATGGTAAAAGTCCTTATTGGCCCGTAGTGCATTGATGGACAGTTGTTGGCATGATCATGACCATTGATGAATACACGAATATCCTTGGCCAGTAGTGCATGGATAATTTGTGGTTGTGATACTAATGAATATCCTTAGCCGTAGTGCAGGGATGATGTGGATTATTTTTTTAGCTGAGTCTCAATGATAAAAATGATGGAAAACCTTTTAAAACATAGAAGATAGTAGATTTTATTCTCTATTTGACTCTTTTAATGGATTGCTTGTTCCGTTGCAGTTAAACTTGATGTTTGTTATATTTTCTGAGTTTAACACTGTTGAAGACTAAAGATAAATTATTCTGCATTATCTTAGTTATAATATTTCTTACTAGGCTAGTTGAGCTCACCCTTTTGGCTTTCATTGTTCTCTTCAGGAAATGAGAACGTAGCAGGGACTAGTCGGGGAAGGTAGTGACGGTCCAGATGATAGCATTAGTAGTCCTAACTATTCTATGAAATAGTGTGTTAATAAATGTATTGAGGACTTATTTTGAGTTTGAATATTGTCTAGAAGACAATATTTGTATTAAAACTCACTGCTCATGTTGTATATTTAAGATTATATTTGTATTCTGTACCATGTATTTGGCGACTCAGAATAGGTGATGTATACCTATTTTGGGGGCGTCACATTATCTGACTAATCTTAATAGTTTCTAACTATCAAACATACCCATGAGAAAAGAATCACATTTTCGCCACATATACATTGATAGCGCAACACCAACATTTCAATGATTATCAATATAATAAACTGAGTGCAAGCACAAAACCCTCACCCATACACAGATTTGTACAACTCAGCCATCACATGTGTGAGACCCCGAATTTTAATAAATAAAAGTATTCAAATTTTCTATTTTGGTAAATAGTTAAATTGATAAAAGTTTAAAGTTAAGGGTGAAATTTGAAAAAAATTTCAAAGTAAGCAAGTTGTCATAAAATAATTGGTGGTAAAATACGCGTGGTTGCATAGTAGCACACGATATTGATTATTAATGCTTACGTGAGAAGTCACTCGGTTTGATTCAATTATTGTCGATATTTTATATATTATTAAATCAATAATTGAGACGATACAGTTATTCATATTATTATTTGCATAATTAACAATGTCTAGAAGTTCTGTTAATGCGAGGTTTGGTCACCTAATTGCGCGCCAATAAGGAGAAATCTTTATTGGAAAGCCCCGTCTTTCTTAGGAACGATCTGGTTGTTAATATTCTGAGTTATAATAATAGTGAATAAATGTTATTAAAAATTGAATTTATGTTCGGAGTTGATATTTTAGTCAGACGTGATATTTTAGTCAGGAACGATGAAATTATTAATAATAGACTATAAACACAAAATTTTTCGGGGTTGACAAGTCAACAGTTGACTTTTTTCGAAAAAAATCAAACTTTGAAATTTCAAAAATAAAATTGTTGAGAAAAATATTTCCATTGTGTTGGGATTATTGGTGTTAGTGGAAATAGACATTTATTTCGATAGTAATTGATGTCTGGAAGTTATATTGATCAACCGGGTAATTAATCGGATAAATGAGTAATTAATTGCTATTAATTCACATGATATTAACTATTTGTTCACATGTGTGTACTATTGATTCACATTCTAGTATTATTAGGGGATGTGGTGCAAGATTGATAATACTTGCATGACTAAGTTAAAATGGAGGTATAGTTGAAGGTATTATACTATAATTAATTTTTTCACATGTTTAGAACTATTGAGTCACATAATTTACTATTGAGTCACATGATTTTACTATTGATTCACATGATTTACTATTAGGGGAGTTGGTGCAAGATTGATAATACTTGCAGGACTAAATTAGAAATGAAGAAAAAGGGGAAGGTATTATACTGTAATATTTTGAGCCCCAAAACGTGAAATTATCAAAACTATATTTTCTTAGAAATAGAAGCTCATTCTTCCTTTATTTCTCACCAATTCACTAAAGCTATAGAGCAAATATTATAGAGAGAAATTATAGAGAGAAAGAAGAAGAGAAGTCTGCTACCTCACTATTTCAGTATCCAGTTTTTTTTAAGGTAAGGGGTATTATTTCTTTCGTATTCATAAAGAGAGATATTGTTATTCCATTCCTTATTATTCTGTTTAAATAACCTGTATACATGGACTACCGTATACATGGTGAAATTCTTCTGTTATTCTATTCTTTATTATTATGTTGGAATAACCTGTCTATGCGAAATACTGCACATATGGTGAAATTCTTCTATTATTCCATTCTTTATTATTCTGTTGGAATATCCTGTTTGAGCGAATTACGCATGACCTGGTTCCGTTCTTTATTATTCTGCATGGAATATCCATGCAGGTGGATTACGCATGACCGGTTCCATTATTTATTATTCGCTGGAATAACTTTTATTGTGTCTTATTTGTAATAACCGTGAATCTTAAGTCACCATGTATGTATGTACATTTTTTAAACTTTGTATTATATATGGATACATATATTTATGGATTTCATTAAAAATGAAAGCCTTGTGACCTAATTATACATTAGGTAAGGATATTAAATAACCTAAGGGTTATGGTAACACGAAAAAGTTAGTATTTTATACGTATACTAACTTAAGTGGGTAAACTTAGTATTTCAAGTGACTAATAATTTTAAACCTAATTCTTGTAAATCTAATTAGGTTATGAGATAAAATCATATGTATAAGTAATTAAACTTCATATGATTGGAGATGAAAGCCCTAAATTATCAAATTGGGTAACATTATTAAAATTGTTGGACTATGTTTTTATCTAGCCCAAATCAATTAAAAGAGAAGCCCAAGGAAAATAAATTGTAATCCAATACTTAGCCCACTTGATTGGGGGTATTCTAGACATTTGATTAATCAAAATTGGGCATTTAAAATAAAAGCTAAATGGTGATATTATGAGGATCCTAAGTGGAATAATTAATCTAGCTTGTCCATTATTAGACATGAATAAACATAAGGACAATGTTGTAAGGCTCCCATTGGTTGCCACTCCATTATGCACATTTAATCATGTTTAGCCTAAGGTAAGTAATAATACAAAGTTTTTACCTAATGGGCAACAAAATAATTGGGGGAGAATTATTAATGAATTGGCCATTTCATTTTGTAAACATAATTCATTCTTCCAACATCTCATTCTTACAACATTTCATTTTCTCTCCATCTTCTTCATCTTCTTCTTCTATCTCTTGCTCCCAAGCTAGCCAACTTCAAAGAGAGAAAAGAGATAGAGAATTTCGTCCATAGAAAGAAAAAAAATATAGGAGTGCTAGTTGTTTATGCCCCCTAAGTTTATTAGTTACTTTGGAAAAATCAAGGAAGGTAGCCACTAAGTCAAGGTATAATGTACCTTCATCTTCTTCTCTTACCTTGTTTTGATAGCTTGAGTTTTGATGGGGTTATGTACAACTACTCAAGATACACTAGTTATACATACCATCATGCATGGAACTAAGTATCTTGAGTGTTAGATCAAAGACTTAGAGGAAGAAAATGAGCATATGTTCTCCAAGGGTGAAAACTCTTGTTTTTCTTCCACTAAATCTTGTGTAACTCAAGTTCTACAACTTGGAATTATGATCCGTCAAAGGGGGTGCTAGATACATGAGTTATCTAGTAAACCCAAGTGGTAGATCACAAATCTAGCATGTTTTGAAACCTTTGAGATTTTTTTACAAAAACAGTCCACTTTATATGCTAAAGCCTTGAAATCCAAAATCAGCTACTGACTTGTTTTTCATGAGGCTGTTTCGGCTAGTTCCTTATCTTGTAAAAATCTGGAAAAATATTACAGAGGTACCTTATGAAGTTATCTACGCGTAGGAAAAAGAACGGACACGTTTCGAGTTATATATTGTGCGTAATGACTATTTCCGTAAAGGACTCCATAAATATTATCCTACGAATATCTCACTGTGTATACACTGGAAAATTCCAAAATTTTTACAGTAGCTTCATATAGGTTAAGAGAACATACCCTGAAAATATCAGATATTTCTGAGCAAAACTCAATTTTTTAAAAATAGAGCAAGATCTGAGTGTTTTGAGAACTTTAAAAATAGTAAATCATTTTCTAAAATTCTAGAAAAATTAGAGGATCATTGTTGGTTCATATTCTGTTAAAATCCAGAAGCTGAGAATTTTTGGAATCAGTTTGCTATTTTTCCTAAAAATGATTAGGTTGTAAATAAAAAGAAATAAATAGTTAAATGATGTCTTTAATGAGAAAAATATGATTTTTATGCTTGAATGCTCATAATATATTATATCATGACTATCTTAGGGCATTTTGGTAATTTATAATAATAAATATTACTTATGACCTTTTATGGATATTAAATAAGAGGTTATTAAAGGATGAACAATTAGAATAAATTGTTTATTAATTTAATAAATCATTGGAATATTATTATAATACTAATAATATTATAATATGATGTTGTTATGTAAATAAAATATTAGATTAGAGTATTATTATTAAATAATAATATTCGAGATTAAATAAAATATTATTAAATGATTAATAATATTAGTAAGTGAATAAAATATTATTAAATGATTAATAATATTAGTAAAGGGATAAAATATTATTAAATGATTAATAATATTAGTAAGTGAATAAAATGTTGGTAATGATTTAAAGTATTATTAGTTAACCAATAATACTAGAAGGTGAATTAATATTATCTAAGTTAATAATATTATGTGAATTAAAGGTAGTCGTTAATAACACTATCTAGACATGATAATGTTTATAAGAACTTATTGTAATGTATGATATCTATGTGATTACATAATCTGATGTTATGCAATGACTAATTGAAAGGCTAATTATAAGTCTCTCAAAGGAAGATAATTTAACTACATAGTGGATAGAAATTTATTTCAGAGTCAGTAACCTACGATCGAGGCAAGTTTCCTAACTCAACTTGAGTTATTATTTTCAAAGCATATTAGTGAATAATTATTGATGATTATTCACGTCTTTATTGATTATTGAAATTCGCACTTTGTGCAATTGAATTCGCTTCTCTTGCCATTGAACCGTGAATTAAATTAAAGTTCTTCATTTATGAATCGTTTTTATGGGATAGATCTATGCTAATTGTATCGCCTAGATCAAGCATGTCTAAATTTGTTAAATCAAATGGATTTTAAATAACCTGTTCTTATTAATTGATATGGTAAGAACTCTTGATCGAGAAATGAACAAATTTGATTAAGGCATGATATCAATGTCGGATTATTAAGTGTTTATGCATAAATCACGGGGTATGAAAGGTGATCCTTGAATACCAAAACTTATTAAAAGGTCCAGATTTAAATCATTTGAGCACCTTGGCAAATGTTCATGATTATTCAAAACCACTCGAGTTCATGTTATTCAATTATCGAATATTCAATTGTTGATTATTAATTCATGTTCCTTCACAATCTTATATTATTGTTGAACATTGAAGGCAATATTTCTTTCTAAGTCATGATATATATCCTTTCTCTTTATAAACTTGTGAAGCAAATTAGTTGCTTACTCTTGCTATATCATGACCTCTATTTTCGCTAAGCCCAAGGATCTAATGCGAAGGACAAGGGCAAGGGCAAGATCCGTGAGAGTAATTTTAGAATGAATGTTAAATTAGTTATTATCTAATGGAATTTCTTGAGTAAACTATTTGTATTATAAATGGTGTATTTAAAGTTAAGGTTAGAGAGACCTTGGGACCATGTTTTGAGACTTTTGTATAATGAACAATGTATGTTTATTATTTCAAATAGTTATAGAATGCTTATGATGATGATAGGATCGTGAGCACTTTGAATCGAGGGTTAGAGAACCCGGATTTGGGGGCGCCACAGTGTTGGTATCAAAGTCGAGGTTATAAACATTAGGAAATGCTAAACCCTAGGTTATAACCTTAGTAGAAAACTCTTATAGAGTATGTTAGGAGATGGATTATGGAAATTCATCAAGTTTGTGTTGTACTTAATAAAATATTATTTCATTTCATCAATGAATATATTTTATTGTGGTAATCGACGCTGACTTTATGGTGTTTGTAGGATGTCCGACGAGCGCCAAGGTAGTTACTCACTTGAAGCAGAACCCATTGAGCATGAGGCCGCCCAAGATGTCCCTCATGGTCCTCCTAGGGGACTTGTTGAGGAGAATCACCAATTAGAAGGCAAAGTGGAAGAATTAGAAGTAGAAAACCACACCTCCAATTCTTCAAGAACAATACAAGGATGAGGCTCATCAAGCCCAGATGGAGAAAGTCGAATGTAAGGAAAAATTTGATGAGTCCCAGTTGCAAGTGGAGATACCGAGGGTACAACTAGAGAATGAAAAGGCAAAGTTTGGAGAGTCGAGCATGAAGCATCTGGAGATGTAAATTGAGTTTGACATAGAAATTGCCGATAAGATGCGGGTGTGAAGAGGCATTCCATGAGTCGGATGAGCTGGTGGGCCAATTAAAGATCGAATCTGCAGCAGTAGAAAGGTCGAGTAGAAACTTTAGGATCGGCCCTTGATGCAAAGATATGAGGGCCAAAGTAGGAGGGGCTAGGAGGGTCCACTCGAGATAGGAGAGTCTAGTCGATCCGCTCGACGTGAGAGTCCCTCGCATGGTTGCTTCCCTAGGAGCCTGTGCAGGTGACCTGGCAGGGCCACCAGTGGTGATGATGTGATGGCCTAGTTGTAGATAGATGCATTAGTACTTTTCTTGTTGTGTAATAAGGTTTTATGTTGATGTAAACCTCAACAAGTGTGAGGTAGTAAATGGTTATGTACTTTCCCTAATTGTGTTTGTAGGGAGGTATCATTATGAGTTAATCCCATCTTTTGTGTTAAAATGGGATAGTAGCATTTATAAAATATACCTGTATTAATCGTGTAAGTCACTGAAGATTGGTGTATGAATATAAATGCAGTATTATTATGATATGTGTTAGAAAATTTTAAATAGTAAATTTTCTATTTAATGTTATGTGAATCCAAAGAGACTGATTTGGAAAATGTTCTTTAAAAACAAACTTAACCCACTAAGCGTGGAGAAAGACTTCCAAATCTCTAGAATTTAAAACTCTCACATAATGATCATCCGATTGTTTAAATAAATAACGATATTATACTAAGTAATCATATGATAATAAATCCGAGTAACGTGTTAGAATTTTTGTTTCACTAGATAATGGCGCCGCAGACGTGGACTCGTGAACCAAGATATTGAAGAGTCGATTAATAATGCAATGGATCTCAACAAAACCCAATGCAAGATTTTATTAACATGATGGTTGAAGCCATGAGGAATCAAGCTCAACTCGCAGGAAATCGTGTAGGCACCCAAATAGTAAACTTTAAGGACTTCAAGGCGAGGGGACCGCCAGAGTTCGAGAGGAACAATGTAATTCGATAGAAGCCCAAATGTGGGTAAAGGAGATTGAGAAGGCCTTCGTTATTGCTAGAGTAGCGTAAGAATAGAAGACAATTTTTGCTACCTACTTAATGAAGGGGAGGCTAGCTATTGGTGGGATGCCAACCGAACAAAGCCGAATCGAATCGTGACTTGGGAAGCATTCAAGAAGTTGTTCTTCGAGAACTACTTCCCCGAGAGTGTTCAAGCAAGAATGGAGATCAAGTTCTTGAACTGAAATAGGAGAATATGTCAAGATCGTAGTATCTTTGCGAAATTCAATGAATTGGCGATTCGCCTCCACATCGTGTGGACACAGAGGCGAGGAAAGCGAGAAGGTTTGAAAATGGACTAAAGCCGTGGATTTATAGTAAGGTAGCGGTTTTACAAATCACGCCATTCTCAACTCATTGGAAAAAGCTCTTATAGCGTAAGGAGGAAGCGAAGCGGTCTCAAGATACAATCGGGAGAAGAATAAGAAGAAATCGGAAGGTGGGAATCAAAATGTCGTGCAGTGGTGGTAGCAAATAATAAGAAGCGGAAATGGAGCAGTGGGGGTAGTAATCGAGATGCAAAGCAAGGAAGCGTGCAACAAAAAGAAGTCTGTGTGGGAACTGGGAAAGGGTCACTTTGGGAGTCTTTGAAAGGAAAATGGTATGTTATACATGTGGGCAAGAAGGGCATACCTCGCCCAATTGTACTAAGGTGAAGAAAGGAGGTTGCTTTTAATTGTGGTGAAGTGGGACATCGGATCAAGGATTGCCCAAGAAGAAAAGCATGGATGGCGGAAATGGCAACAGGCAATAAACACAAAGACAACCAAGGAGGACCAAATTGACCAAACAAGCCAACAAATCTCACGGACATTCAATATGATAAAGGCAAGATGTCATGGCATCCAGGAGGGTGGTGTCGTATAATTCCGATCAATGATATAAATGCCTATGTGTTATTCGATTCGGGAGCTTCATGTTCTTTTTGTATCCGATGAATTTGCTCAAAGATTAAGTTTACCTCATGAACTATTAGAACACCCTATGAATGTAGAAGTAGCAAACAAAGAAATTATCCCCGTAGACTACATCTATAGGAACCAAGTGCTAATGTAAGATGGTTTAAACTTAACGTGGATTTGATACCGATTCGCCTTGGAGAGTTTGATGTAATCCTTGGGATGGATTGGTTATCAAGTCATGGAGCGGTCATCGATCGTAAGAAAAGTGCGTACACCCAAAGACTCCTAATAAGTCAAAGGTGGTATTTTATGGCGATAAATCGCCAAGACAATCTTGTTGTCAGACGATGATGCAAACAAGGAAGTTGCTTAGGAAGGGTTGTTTAGGTTATTTGGCTCACGCCAGTGGATACCCGCAGAATCGAGGGTGAGTCAATCAAATACCTATTGTAAGGGAATTCGTTGACGCTTTGCCGATGAAATTCCGGATTGCCACCGATAGAGAGATAGAGTTTGTTATCGATTTGGCAC
Organism: Panax ginseng; assembly: GCA_020205605.1. Classification (NCBI taxonomy): domain Eukaryota; kingdom Viridiplantae; phylum Streptophyta; class Magnoliopsida; order Apiales; family Araliaceae; genus Panax; species Panax ginseng. The sequence continues at coordinate 46,367,033 of CM035144.1, forward strand.
TGTGGACATCACCGGGATCCAAAGCACCGTATCGCATGGCTCGTAGAAATGAAGGAACCGATGGTTCAACTACAAGAGTTCTTAGATAAGGGATACATTCGACCAAGCCGTATCACCATGGGGAGCACCAAATCTTATTCAGAAAGAAGAAGGATGGGTCATTAAGACTTTGTATCGACTACCGAGAGTTAAACAAGGTCACCATTAAGAATAAATACCCATTGCCCAGATCGACGATTTGTTTGATCAACAAGGGGGCAAAATACTTTTCAAAAATTGACTTGAGGACCGGTTATCACCAACTCAAGGTGAGACATGAGGATGTTCCAAAGACGGCATTCGAACTCCTGTATGGACACTTTGAGTTTCGGTAATGTCTTTTGGGTTAACTAATGCACCGGCGAAAGATTCATGGATTTGATGAACAGAGTTTAAGCGATTTGGATAAGTTTGTTGTTGTGTTCATCGGCGACATTCTCGGTATATTCCGAGACGAGGAAGATCACGCTTAACATCTAAGGAAAGTGTTGGAGACGTTAAGGAGGGAGAAGTTGTATGCAAAGTTCTCCAAGTGTGAATTTTGTTGCGAGAGTGCGCTTTTAGGTCACGCGTATCGATTAAAGATGGTGTTTCTAAGAGATCCAAAGAAAAGTAGAAGCGGTTATCAATCTGAAATGTAGAGACACCGGCGTAAATTAGGAGTTTCTTGGGATTAGCGAGGATACTATCAAGATTCATCCAAGATTTTTCAAAGGTAGCATCGCCATTGACCAACCTTACTAGAAAGACAAAGAAGTTCGCTTGGATGGAAAAATGTGAACAGAGTTTCATGGAATTGAAGAAGAGGCTCGATCGAAGCACCGTGTTGGCTTTTACGGACAACACGGAGGATTTGTAGTGTATAGTGATGCGTCACACAAGGGTCTTGGCGTGTCTTGATGCAAAGATGGCAAGGTCATTAACAGACGCTTCACGTCAACTAAAGGACTATGAGAAGGGTTATCCGACTCATGACCTGGAGTTAGCAGCAGTAGTTTTTGCCTTGAAAATTTGGAGGCACTATTTGTATGGAGAGAAGTATGAGATATATACGGATCATAAGAGTCTAAAGTATATCTTCACCCAGAAGGAGCTAAATATGAGGCAACGCCGATGGCTAGAATTGATCAAGGATTATGATTGTGAGATTCTGTACCATCCAGGCAAAACAAATGTAGTGGCTGATGCCCTGAGCAGAAAAGGCAGAGAGAAGTTATTGAAGTTAACCATTCAAGAGGAATTGGTGAAGGATTTCGAACGACTTGACTTAGAGGTTAAGTACCCGACGGAGGTCAATGCGAAATTATTTATCGTGGCAAATGAGCCCTACTTTATTAGATAAGGTTAAAGAGGCTCAAGAGAAGGACGAAAGATTGCGACAAAGATCAAGAAGCCAAGTTATTTGAAGGGGATGAATTGAAATACAAGATTGATGGCACCGATCGCTAAGATTTGAAGGACGAATTTGGGTCAAATTAATACCGTAACTAAGAGAAGAGATTCTGCAAGAAGCACATAATACGAGGTACTCGATACACCCGTGAAGCACAAAAATGTATCAAGACTTACGCCAACACTTTTGGTGGCCAAACATGAAGAGAGATGTTGCGAATGTGTCAAGAAATGTCTAACTTGTCGAGAGTCAAGGCGTAACATCAACGAATCGAGTGGACTATTACGCCTTTAGAGATTCCAGAGTGGAAATGGGAGCACATCACGATGGATTTTGTGGTGGGACTTCCAAAGAACGCAAAAGGGACACGATGCCATATGGGTGATCGTAGATCATCTTACTAAGTCGGCTCACTTTTGCCAATCAAGATCGGTATAGTCCGGACCAAATAGCCAAACTATACATCAAAGAAATTATATCGAGACATGGCGTATCAAGATTCTATATTAGCCTGATAGGGATCCGCATTTCACGCCAAACTTCCGGAAGAGTCTTCAAGAAAGAATGGGGACGCAGCCTACGGATGAGCACCGCGATCATCCGCAGAATCGATGGGCAAAGTGAGAGAACGATTCAAACACTTGAAGACATGCTCGAGCTTGTGTGATGGACTTCAAGGAAGTTGGGAGGATCATCTTCCATTGGTAGAGTTCGCATACAACAATAGCTACCACGCCAGCATCGGAATGCCGCCGTACGAAGCACTGTATGGGAGGAAATGTAGAACGCCCGTATGCTGGGATGAAGTGGGTGAACGTCAACTGTTGGGACCAGAATCGGTGCAAAGCAGATCAGAGAGACCATTAAGGTGATTAGAGCCCGATCGGTAGCGACTCAAGATCGCCGTAAGAAGTCTGCAGACTTACATCGCCAGAAGCGAGATTTTGAGGTGGGAAGCCATGCATTTTTGAAAGTATCTCCTTGGAAAGGAAAGATAAGGTTTGGAAAGAAAGGTAAGCTGAGTCCGAGATTTATTGGACCTTTTGAGATCTTGAAGAAGATAAGTGAAGTGGCGTCGAGGTAGCTCTCTACCTCCCGAATCGGAACATATTCATAATGTGTTTCATGTGTCGCTATTACTACGACCATATAAGCCCGATTACAAGCATGTGATATCGTATGAGCCAATTCAGGTTGAAAAGATTTATCGTCGAGAAATTCCAAATAAGTTTTAGATAGAAAGGAATGTAAATTGCGAAATAAGGTTATACATTCTCAGAAAAGTTCTTTGGAGGAACCACAATGCTGAAGAAGCTACGTGGGAACTTGAAGAAAGGATAAGAGAAAATTACCCACACCTTTTTGAGTAACCTTATATGTAATTCCGGGGACGGAATTCTTATAAGGGGGGGGAGGATGTAATAACCGTGAATCTTAAGTCACCATGTATGTATGTACATTTTTTTAAACTTTGTATTATATATATGGATACATACATTTATGGATTTCATTAAAATGAAAGCCTTGTGACCTAATTATACATTAGGTAAGGATATTAAATAACCTAAGGGTTATGGTAACACGAAAAAGTTAGTATTTTATACGTATACTAACTTAAGTGGGTAAACTTAGTATTTCAAGTGACTAATAATTTTAAACCTAATTCTTGTAAATCTAATTAGGTTATGAGATAAAATCATATGTATAAGTAATTAAACTTCATATGATTGGAGATGAAAGCCCTAAATTATCAAATTGGGTAACATTATTAAAATTGTTGGACTATGTTTTATCTAGCCCAAATCAATTAAAAAGAAAAGCCCAAGGAAAATAAATTGTAATCCAATACTTAGCCCACTTGATTGGGGGTATTCTAGACATTTGATTAATCAAAATTGGGCATTTAAAATAAAAGCTAAATGGTGATATTATGAGGATCCTAAGTGGAATAATTAATCTAGCTTGTCCATTATTAGACATGAATAAACATAAGGACAATGTTGTAAGGCTCCCATTGGTTGCCACTCCATTATGCACATTTAATCATGTTTAGCCTAAGGTAAGTAATAATACAAAGTTTTTACCTAATGGGCAACAAAATAATTGTGGGATAATTATTAATGAATTGGCCATTTCATTTTGTAAACACAATTCATTCTTCCAACATCTCATTCTTACAACATTTCATTTTCTCTCCATCTTCTTCATCTTCTTCTTCTATCTCTTGCTCCCAAGCTAGCCAACTTCAAAGAGAGAAAAGAGATAGAGAATTTCGTCCATAGAAAGAAAAAAAATATAGGAGTGCTAGTTGTTTATGCACCCTAAGTTTATTAGTTAGTTTGGAAAAATCAAGGAAGGTAGCCACTAAGTCAAGGTATAATGTACCTTCATCTTCTTCTCTTACCTTGTTTTGATAGCTTGAGTTTTGATGGGGTTATGTACAACTACTCAAGATACACTAGTTATACATACCATCATGCATGGAACTAAGTATCTTGAGTGTTAGATCAAAGACTTAGAGGAAGAAAATGAGCATATGTTCTCCAAGGGTGAAAACTCTTGTTTTTCTTCCACTAAATCTTGTGTAACTCAAGTTCTACAACTTGGAATTATGATCCGTCGAAGGGGGGTGCTAGATACATGAGTCATCTAGTAAACCCAAGTGGTAGATCACAAATCTAGCATGTTTTGAAACCTTTGAGATTTTTTTTACAAAAACAGTCCACTTTATATGCTAAAGCCTTGAAATCAAAAATCAGCTACTGACTTGTTTTTCATGAGGCTGTTTCGGCTAGTTCCTTATCTTGTAAAAATCTGGAAAATTATTACAGAGGTACCTTATGAAGTTATCTACGCGTAGGAAAAAAACGGACACGCTTCGAAAGTTATATATTGTGCGTAATGACTATTTCCGTAAAGGACTCCATAAATATTATCCTACGAATATCTCACTGTGTATACACTGGAAAATTCCAAAATTTTTACAGTAGCTTCATATAGGTTAAGAGAGAATACCCTGAAAATATCAGATATTTCTGAGCAAAACTCAATTTTTTAAAAATAGAGCAAGATCTGAGTGTTTTGAGAACTTTAAAAATAGTAAATCATTTTCTAAAATTCTAGAAAAATTAGAGGATCATTGTTGGTTCATATTCTGTTAAAATCCAGAAGCTGAGAATTTTTGGAATCAGTTTGCTATTTTTCCTAAAAATGATTAGGTTGTAAATAAAAGGAAATAAATAGTTAAATGATGTCTTTAATGAGAAAAATATGATTTTTATGCTTGAATGCTCATAATATATTATATCATGACTATCTTAGGGCATTTTGGTAATTTATAATAATAAATATTACTTATGACCTTTTATGGATATTAAATAAGAGGTTATTAAAGGATGAACAATTAGAATAAATTGTTTATTAATTTAATAAATCATTGGAATATTATTATAATACTAATAATATTATAATATGATGTTGTTATGTAAATAAAAATATTAGATTAGAGTATTATTATTAAATAATAATATTCGAGATTAAATAAAATATTATTAAATGATTAATAATATTAGTAAGTGAATAAAATATTATTAAATGATTAATAATATTAGTAAAGGGATAAAATATTATTAAATGATTAATAATATTAGTAAGTGAATAAAATGTTGGTAAATGATTTAAAGTATTATTAGTGAACCAATAATACTAGAAGGTGAATTAATATTATCTAAGTTAATAATATTATGTGAATTAAAGGTAGTCGTTAATAACACTATCTGCATAGACATGATAATGTTTATAAGAACTTATTGTAATGTATGATATCTATGTGATTACATAATCTGATGTTATGCAATGACTAATTGAAAGGCTAATTATAGGTCTCTCAAAGGAAGATAATTTAACTACATAGTGGATAGAAATTTATTTCAGAAATTTGTAACTCTACGATCGAGGCAAGTTTCCTAACTCAACTTGAGTTATTATTTTCAAAAGCATATTAGTGAATAATTATTGATGATTATTCACGCCTTTATTGATTATTGAAATTAAGACTTTGTACAATTGAATTCGCTTCTCTTGCGCCATTGAATCGTGAATTAAATTAAAGTTCTTCATTTATGAACTGCTTATGGGATATATCTATGCTAATTGTATCGCCTAGATCAAGCATGTCTAAATTTGTTAAATCAAATGGATTTTAAATAACTGTTTTATTAATTGATATGGTAAGAACTCTTGATTGAGAAATGAACAAATTTGATTAAGGCATGATATCAATGTTTGATTATTAAGTGTTTATGCATAAATCACGGGGTATGAAAATTCGATCCCCTTGAATACCAAAACTTATTAAAAGTCCATTTAAATCACCGAGCACCTTGGCAAATGTTCATGATTATTCAAAACCACTCAGTTCATGTTATTCAATTATCGAATATTCAATTGTTGATTATTAATTCATGTTCCTTCACAATCTTATATTATTGTTGAACATTGAAGGCAATATTTCTTTCTAAGTCATGATATATATCCTTTGTCTTTATAAACTTGTGAAGCAAATTAGTTGCTTACTCTTGCTATATCATGACCTCTATTTTCAGTTAAGCCCGAAGGATCTAATGCGAAGGACAAGGGCAAGGGCAAGATCTAGGAGTAATTTTAGAATGAATGTTAAATTAGTTATTATCTAATGGAATTTCTTGAGTAAACTATTTGTATTATAAATGGTGTATTTAAAGTTAAGGTTAGAGAGACCTTGGGACCATGTTTTGAGACTTTTGTATAATGAACAATGTATGTTTATTATTTCGAAATAGTTATAGAATGCTTATGATGATGATAGGATCGTGAGCACTGAATCTGAGGTTAGAGAACCTGGATTTGGGGGCGTCACATGCGCTCTATCGCATGCCTGGTGATTTTGTTGTTATTCCATTCTTTATTATTCTGTTGGAATATCCTCGTGCGTGTGAATTACATACTTGACCGGTTCCATTCTTTATTATTCGCTGAGAATAACTTTTTCGTCATGCGGTTTATCGCATGCATTGTGAATTCTTCTATTATTCCATTCTTTATTATTCAATTGGAATAACCTATCTATGTGGATTACCACATACATGGTGAAGGATCATTCGTATTCATTCTTTATTAAATTGTGGAAATGATCTGTCTACGTGGATTACCGAATGGCGGGTGAAAATCCATTTGCAGTTTCGTATATTCTATTATACTTGGGTATTCAGGTCACTTTTCGTGTCGGGGGTAATATTCATGAGTTACTATTCACCCAAATTACTATTCGCTCTAGTATTATTCACTCGGGTATTCATGACACTTTTCGTGTCGAATTACTATTCACAAATTACTATTCACGGGTTACTATTCACCTAAATTACTATTCACCCAAATATTATTCACTCGGGTATTTGGGGTACTTTTCATGTCGGGGTACTATTCCTGAGAAGTACTATTCACAGGGTACTATTCATGGGGTACTATTCACCCGAAAAATATATTTTTTCTGTCCAAATTATTTTTGATACAGAAATATTATTCTTGAATTTTACTCCACAAAGCAGTATCATGTTGACAATTTGGATATTTTTAAACTATGGATAAATTTAAAGTCTTTAATATTTATCCTTGATTTCGTTTGATTAATGCTTATATCATTGTCATCATCCTCAATCGTATAGTCATCTTTGGCTTACGTGCATAAATGGACTGTTGATTATTGATTTTATAGTTATATATCTTTGGCTTACGTGCATAGATGGACTGTTGATTATTGGTTTTATAGTTGTATATCTTTGGCTTACGTGCAAAGATTGACTATTGATTATTGGTTTTACAGTAGTATATCTTTGGCTTACATGTTAAGATGAACTGTTGATTGATATCTTTGGTCGTAGTGCAAAGATGAACTGTTAATTCATAGCTTTGGCCCGTAGTGCAAAGATGGACAGGTGTATGACATGATCATGACAAATTGTGATACTAATGAATATCCTTAGTCGTAGTGCAGGGATATTTCGATGATGTGATTGGTAGGATCATGACCATTGGTTAACAGTTGAATGTCTTTGACCGTAGTGCAATCGATGATTGAATTGATTGGTATGATCATGACCATTGGTTTTATATTTGAATATCTTTGCCGAAGGTGCAAAGATAGACAACGATTAGTATGATCATTGTTATTACATTTGAATATCTTTACCCTTTGGGGTAAGGATATTGAGTAAATGTTCTATTGAGCCTTTGTGGTAAGGAGAAATTGTTGTTTCACATTATTATAAATATGAATTCTGAATTTAACTAACATCTTTGGTGGTTCAGGTGAAAACAAGTGATGAAAGTTCTATTTGTCTTGGGTATAATAAAGAACTGTTGATGAGTATTACATGGATAAATTGATGATAAACTTTTAAATCATAGAAGATAGTAGATATTATGCTCTACTTGACTCTTCTAATGGATTGCTTATCCCGCTGCAGTTAAACTTGATGGCTATTATATTTTATCAGTTTAACATTGTTGAAGGCTAATGATAATTTATTCTGTATTATCTTAGTCATAATATTTCTTACTGGGCTAGTTGAGCTCACCCTTTCTTTCACTGTTCTCTTCAGGAAATGAGAACGTAGTCGGGACTAGTCGGGGAGTGGAGTGATGGTCCGAGATGGTGTCATAGTAGTCGTCACTATTCTATAAAATAGTGTGATAATAAATGTAATGAGGACTCCATTGAGTGTGGATATTGTCTAGATGACAATATTTGTATTAAAACTCACAGCATATGTTTTATCGTATTTTACACGAGAGTTGTATAATTAAGTTTGTATTTTAATTTTATACCATGTAAGTGGCGACCCAAGATGGGTGATGTATACTTCTTTTGGGGGCGTCTCAGTTGGTATCAAAGCTTAGGGATATGATCCCTGGCTGAGATGTGAGACAAGAACTAGGAGGGGAGAGACGGGGAATTCCTTCGCTAGTATGACCTACCTAAGTTATTTCGTATTTAATTAGTCGGTCAGAGTATAGGGATAATATGTGACATGTCAGTTAACCCTTATTTTGAAGATATATTCTAGAATAATATCTGAAATACAGGAGATGAGCAATGGAAAAATGATTATACAGAGGATATAACCGGGAAGGCACAATCTGAAAAGAAAGTAAGGTATTCTCATCTCTTCGAATATCAGGTACGTACATAAATTTCGAGGGCGAAATTTCATAAGGAGGGAATATTGTGAGACCCCGAATTTTATGAAATAAAAGTATTCAATATTTCTATTTTGGTAAATAGTTAAATTGATAAAAGTTTAAAGTTAAGGGTGACATTTGAAAATTTTTTCAAAGTACGCAAGTTGTCATAAAATAATCAGTGGTAAAATACACGTGGTTGCATAGTTGCACACGGTATTGATTATTAATGCTTACGTGAGAAGTCACTCAGTTTGATTCAATTATTGTCGATATTTTATATATTATTAAATCAATAATTGAGACGATACAGTTATTCATATTATTATCTGCATAATTAACAATGTATAGAAGTTCTGTCAATGAGAGGTTTGGTCACCTAATTGCGCGCTAATAAGGAGAAATCTTTATTGGAAAGCCCCTCTTTCACGAAACGAATCGGTTTGTTAATATTGCGAGTTATAATAATAGTGAATAAATGTTATTAAAAATTGAATTTAAGTTCGGAGTTGAATTTGGACACGCGGACGTGATATTTTAGTCCGGAGCGATGGAATTAGTAAGAATAGATTATACACACAAAATATTTCGGGGTTGACTTTTTGGTCAAAAAGTCAATAGTTGACTTTTTGGTCAAAAAGTTAACAGTTGACTTTTTTGGAAAAAATCAAACTTCAAAATTTTAAAAATGAAATTGTTGAGAAAAATATTTCCATTGTGTTAGGATTATTGGTGTTAGTGGAAATCAACATTTATTTCGATAGTAATTAATGTCTAGAAGTTATATTGACCAACCGGGTAATTAATCGGGTAAATGAGTAATTAATTGTTATTAATTCACATGCTATTAACTATTTATTCACATGTGTGTACTATTGATTCACATTATGGTACTATTAGGGGAGGTGGTGCAAGATTGATAATACTTGCATGAGTAAGTTAAAAATGAAGGTATAGTTGAAGGTACTATACTATAATTAATTTTTTCACATGTTTAGAACTATTGAGTCACATGATTTACTATTGAGTCACATGATTTTACTATTGATTCACATGATTTACTATTAGGGGAGTTGGTACAAGATTGATAATACTTGCAGAACTAAATTAAAAATGAAGAAAAAGGGGAAGGTATTATACTGTAATATTTTGAGCTCCAAAATGTACAATTATCGAAACTATATTTTCCTATAAATAGAAGCTCATTCTTCTTTAATTTCTCACCAATTCCCTAAAGCTATAAAGCAATTATTATAGAGAGAAAGAAGTAGAGAAGTCTGCTACCTCAATATTCCAGTATCCAGTTTTTTTTAAGGTAAGGGGTATTATTTCTTTCGTATTCATGAAGAGAGATATTGTTATTCCATTCCTTATTATTCTCATTGGAATAACTCAGTATCACGCGACTCACCAGTATACATGGTGAAATTCTTTTGTTATTCCATTCTTTATTATTATGTTGGAATAACTTGTCTATGCGAAGTACTGCATACATGGTGAAATTCTTCTATTATTCCATTCTTTATTATTCTGTTGGAATATCCTATCCGAGAGAATTATGCATGACACAGTTCTTCTTTTATTATTACTCATTGAATATCCTATCTGTGTGTGGATTACGTATGACTGGTTCCATTATTTATTATTCAGTTGGAATAACCTGTTTGTGCGCTCTATCGCATGCTTGGTGATTTTTGTTGTTATTCCATTCTTTATTATTCTGTTGGAATATCTTGTCTGTGCGAATTACGCATGACCTGGTTCCATTCTTTATTATTCTGTTGAGAATAACCTGTCTGTACGGTTTATCGCATGCATGGTAAATTCTTCTGTTATTCTATTCTTTATTATTCTCTTGGAATAACTTGTCTATGTGGATTACCACATACATGGTGAAGGATCCTTCGTATTCATTCTTTATTAAATTGTGGAAATGATCTGTCTACGTGGATTACCGAATGGCGGGTGAAAATCCATTTGCAGTTTCGTATATTCTATTATACTCGGGTATTCGGGTCACTTTTCGTGTTGGGGGTACTATTCATGAGTTACTATTCATGGGTTACTATTCACCCAAATTACTATTCACTCTAGTATCATTCACTCGGGTATTCATGACACTTTTCGTGTTGAATTACTATTCATAAGTTACTATTCACGAGTTACTATTCACCTAAATTACTATTCACCCGAATATTATTCACTCGAGTATTTGGGGTACTTTTCATGTCGGGGTACTATTCCTGAGAAGTACTATTCACAGGGTACTATTCATGGGGTACTATTCACCCGAAAAATATATTTTTTCTGTACAAATTATTTTTGATACATAAATATTATTCTTGAATTTTACTCCACAAAGCAGTATCATGTTGACAATTTGGATATTTTTAAACTCTGGATAAATTTAAAGTCTTTAATATTTATCCTTGATTTCGTTTGATTAATGCTTATATCATTGTCATCATCCTCAAGCTTATAGTCATCTTTGGCTTACGTGCATAAATAGACTATTGATTATTGATTTTATAGTTATATATTTTTGGCTTACGTGCATAGATGGACTGTTGATTATTGGTTTTATAGTTGTATATCTTTGGCTTATATGCAAAGATTGACTGTTGATTATTGGTTTTACAGTAGTATATCTTTGGCTTATGTGCTAAAATGAACTGTTGATTGATATCTTTGGTCATAGTGCAAAGATGAACTGTTAATTGATAGCTTTAGCCCGTAGTGCAAAGATGGACAGGTGTATGACATGATCATGACCACTTGTGATACTAATGAATATCCTTAGTCGTAGTGCACAGATATTTCGATGATGTGATTGGTAGGATCATGACCATTGGTTAACAGTTGAATGTCTTTGACCGTAGTGCACTGATAGGTAATTGATTGGTATGATCATGACCATTTGTTTTATATTTGAATATCTTTGGCCAGTAGAGCAAAGATAGACAACTGATTGGTATGATCATTGTTATTACATTTGAGTATCTTTATCCTTTGGGGTAAGGATATTGAGTAAATGTTCTATTAAGCCTTTGTGGCAAGGAGAAATTGTTGATTCACATTATTATAAATATGAATTCTGAATTTAACTAACATCTTTGGTGGTTCAGGTGAAATCAAGTGATGAAAGTTCTATTTGTCTTGGGTATAATAAAGAACTGTTGATGAGTATTACATGGATAAAATTGATGATAAACTTTTAAATCATAGAAGATAGTAGATATTATGCTCTACATGACTCTTCTAATGGATTGCTTATTCCGCTGCAGTTAAACTTGATGTCTATTATATTTTATCAATTTAACATTGTTGAAGGCTAATGATAATTTATTCTGCATTATCTTAGTCATAATATTTCTTACTGGGCTAGTTGAGCTCACCCTTTCTTTCAATGTTCTCTTCAGGAAATGAGAACGTAGCCGGGACTAGTCGGGGAGCGGATTGATGGTCCTAGATGGTGTCATAGTAGTCCTCATTATTCTATAAAATAGTGTGATAATAAATGAAATGAGGACTCCATTGAGTGTGGATATTGTCTAGATGACAATATTTGTATTAAAACTCACAGCATATGTTTTATCGTATTTTACACGAGAGTTGTATAATTAAGTTTGTATTTTAATTTTATACCATGTAAGTGGCAACCCAAGATGGGTGATGTATACTTGTTTTGTGGGCGTCACAGTTGGTATCAAAGCTTAGGGATATGATCCCTGGCTGAGATGTGTGACAAGAACTAGGAGGGGAGAGACGGGGAATTCCTTCGCTAGTATGACCTACCTAAGTTATTTCGTATTTAATTGGTCGGTCAGATTATAGGGATAATATGTGACAGGTCAATTAACCCTTATTTTGAAGATATATTCTAGAATAATATCTGAAATACAGGAGATGAGCAATGGAAAAATAATTATACAGAGGATATAACCGGGAAGGCACAATCTGAAAAGAAAGTAAGGTATTCTCATCTCTTCGAATATCAGGAACGTACATAAATTTTGAGGGCGAAATTTCATAAGGAGGGAATATTGTGAGACCCCGAATTTTATGAAATAAAAGTATTCAATTTTTCTATTTTGGTAAATAGTTAAATTGATAAAAGTTTAAAGTTAAGGGTGACATTTGAAAATTTTTTCAAAGTAAACAAGTTGTCATAAAATAATCAGTGGTAAAATACGCGTGGTTGCATAGTTGCACACGGTATTGATTATTAATGCTTACGTGAGAAGTCACTCAGTTTGATTCAATTATTGTTGATATTTTATATATTATTAAATCAATAATTGAGACGATACAGTTATTCATATTATTATCTGCATAATTAACAATGTATAGAACTTCTGTCAAGGAGAGGTTTGGTCACCTAATTGCGCGCTAATAAGGAGAAATCTTTATTGGAAAGCCCCCTCTTTCCTGGGAACGAACTGGTTGTTAATATTACGAGTTATAATAATAGTGAATAAATGTTATTAAAAATCGAATTTAAGTTCGGAGTTGAATTTGGAGACGCGGACGTGATATTTGAGTCCGGAGCGATGGATTTAGTGAGAATAGATTATAAACACAAATTTTTTTGGGGTTGACTTTTTGGTCAAAAAGTCAACAGTTGACTTTTTTGGAAAAATTCAAACTGCAAATTTTCAAAAATGAAATTGTTGAGAAAAATATTTCCATTGTGTTAGGATTATTGGTGTTAGTGGAAATCGACATTTATTTCGAAAGTAATTGATGTCTAGAAGTTATATTGACCAATCGGGTAATTAATCGGGTAAATGAGTAATTAATTGGTATTAATTCAAATGCTATTAACTATTTTCTTGAATTTTACTCCACAAAGAAGTATCATGTTGACAAGTTGGATATTTTTAATCTCTAGATAAATTTAAAGTCTTTAATATTTATCCTCATGCTTATAGTCATCTTTGGCTTATGTGCATAAATGGACTGTTGATTATTGATTTTATAGTTATATATCTTTGGCTTACGTGCATAGATGGACTGTTGATTATTGGTTTTACAGTTGTATATCTTTGGCTTACGTGTAAAGATTGACTGTTGATTATTGGTTTTACTGTAGTATATCTTTTGCTTACGTGCTAAGATGAATTGTTGATTGATATCTTTGGTCGTAGTGCAAAGATGAACTGTTAATTGATAGCTTTGGCTCGTAGTGCAAAGATGGACAGGTGTATGACATGATCATGACCACTTGTAATACTAATGAATATCCTTGGTCGTAGTGCATGGATATTTCAATGATGTGATTGGTAGGATCATGGCCATTAGTTAAAAGTTGAATGTCTTTGACCGTAGTGCACTGACAGGCAATTGATTGGTATGATCATGACCATTGGTTTTATAGTTGAATATCTTTGGCCAGTAGTGCAAAGATAGACAACTAATTGGTATGATCATTGTTATTACATTTGAATATCTTTAGCCTTTGGGGTTAGGATATTGAGTAAATGTTCTATTAAGCCTTTGTGGCAAGGAGAAATTGTTGATTCACATTATTATAAATATGAATTCTAAATTTAACTACTATCTTTGGTGGTTTAGGTGAAGACAAGTTATGAAAGTTCTATTTGTCTTGGGTATAATAAAGAACTGTTGATGAGTATTACATGGATAAAATTGATGATAAACTTTTAAATCATAAAAGATAGTAGATATCATACTCTACTTGACTCTTCTAATTGATTGCTTATTCCGCTGTTGTTAACCTTGATGGCTATTGTATTTTATCAGTTTAACATTGTTGAAGGCTAATGATAATTTATTCTGCCTTATCTTAGTCATAATATTTCTTACTGGGCTAGTTGAGCTCACCCTTTCTTTCACTGTTCTCTTCAGGAAATGAGAACGTAGCCGGGACTAGTCGGGGAATGGAGTGATGGTCTGAGATGGTGTCATAGTAGTCGTCACTATTCTATAAAATAGTGTGATAATAAATGTAATGAGGACTCCATTGAGTGTGGATATTGTCTAGATGACAATATTTGTATTATAACTCACAGCATATGTTTTGTCGTATTTTACACGACATTTGTATAATTAAGTTTTTATTTGTATTTTGTACCATGTATTTGGCGACTCAAGATGAGTGATGTATACCTATTTTGGGGGCGTCACAACATGAGTCCTCCATTGAAATCCCACCTAACTCTATTTTACTCTTAACTTGCTCTTTGCTCGATAGGAATTCCTCGTATCACATTATATATAACTCCTCGTGAGTTTATCTCGTACTATATCATAGTACATTAACTTCATAGCATTAAGCTATAATTATTCAAACATTACAAACCATCTTTCTTTTATAACTTAAACAGATCACGTCGTAATCTTATTCTATAATCATCTCCCTTAAAATTCTTTTCTTAACTCGTGATCGTTTTGCTTTACAATCCTCTTTCATTCCCTTTTTCATCACTTACGACATTATTCGTTATCATGGCTATTGCCATTTCTTATCTTTATATCTCTTCAAAATTCTTCTTTGAATTTTCTTGTTTATATAATAATTCCTGCTTTAAGAATTTCCAACTTCATTTATATTATTCAATATTTCATTCAAGTTCTACATTTTCATCATACGTATCCATTTTCTAGACTTGGTACACATCGAGTCTCTACCAGTTTCAATATGGTACGCTGAGTGGTTTCCCACAAACAACCAACAAACTAGGTTCCGAGTTACTAGTTCGTATATACCTCTGCTCTATGAAGGAATCGTTTAGCCCAGATACCATACCTCAACTACTAACGAGTACAACTGTACCATACTGAACTATAACTTTTTATTCTTAACTTCTTTACCAATCTCTTCATATAGACATTGTCTATTTATTATAACCTTACATCCTTATTATTGGAGTTGGGTAACCCCACATTCATACTCCTTATAACTCTGCGAGATTCTTCTTTGAATCCTTTCACGCATGTTTTAATTCGTTCTTTATATATTTCCTAAATTACTTCTTATTGTTCAAACTCTATCTGAGCTTATTCTTTCATTATCTTCATCTTCATTCTCTAAGGTTATAAGCCTACGGTACTCCTACCTAAGGTTTATAACCTATCAGCTTTGATACCAACTGTAACAACCCCAAAATTTATACAATTTAATTCTCGACTTCGGTCGTTAATAATACATTCAACCTCTAATTTTACATCATTAAACGATAATACAACCATTGAAATTTGCGAAATAATTAAAATTTTCTATTACGAACTATCCTTGTTCCCAAAAGCTTCGACCTTTACATCTAAATATCTCAGAATCATTTTAATACTATAATAGTTTACATCGCAAAATGATATTACAATTCAACATTTATACATTATTCGAAACCTTAAACATCGTTCAAATAATAATAACACAACAAAAGTGTATAAATCTTCAAGTATCACATCAGATTCACGTCTTTCAAGTAACACATAACTTTACCTTGAATCGTGAACCTGCAAAAGTGGTTATTTGCAAGGTTGAGCTCGACAGCCCATCAAAATCTAATAGTTTTCATGCATCACATAGCACATAATAACATGCTCAACATATAACATACATGCTACAGTTCATATAATAAGTATAAAGATTGAGTCCTTACTCAATCAGCATGCTTTAATCAATCAACATAGTCATAAATTGACTTTAACATTTCATACTTTCAACATATATATAACACATCATACTCTTTGCAATAAAGATTTAAAACAGTTAATCATCAAGTTCACATAGCAATTAGGAACTGGAAGACTTGCCTTGATCGTTGTTTACCAATAATAGTTTAACAACTTACAGTTATCTGTACTTCACGTGCCCTTTTGATTCTTAAGAAATCCTTGATAATCACTGAGAATCGCTTGACGAACTCAGAACTTTCTCTCTTTATTCTATCTTAGGCTCTCTCAAACTCTCTCAAAATTCTCTGAACACTCTTTCCTTTTCTTTCTTCTTAGGCTCAGTCTTAGACCACACACAATTGACGTAAAATAAAGCTAACATACTATTTTCAAACGTTTTAACAACTGACGTTATAATTAGTATACTAATAAGTTGTCAGTTACTACAAATAATATATATATTATTTATATTTTATTTATTTATTTATAAAAATTCAAAATATAGAAATCCAAAAGCTATAAGGCTCTGTTCGGCAAAACCTTTTTAAAAAATTAAACACTTAATACTTTTAAGCCTTGTTTGGCAAAAACTAAATTAAACTCCTTTAATTTATTTTAATAACTCGTTTATAGCATAGTTATTTGTCACACTTTTATTTAATTAAGTTTTCATACTTAATTTAAGTAATTATAATAACAATTTATTGAATAATATAATAATTCATTTAATCACTATAAATTCTCTAACTTAATAATTAAATTAAATTAGAATATTTCCTCATACTAATAAATTTCCTTCACACATTAATTATTTATTTCACAAATAATTAAACAAGTATTTATTCAACAATAAACACATCCATTAAATATTTATATAATTCAATAAATATTTATAACTACAATTAAAATTTTGGATTGTTACATTAATCACATCGTAATAAGAATTTCAATTATTAAATTTTTATTTTAACAACTTATGAAAATTCGGGTTGTCACATCGACTATACTAGTTTAATTTCTCAAATTTTAAGTTTTCATATAAAACTCTATTTTTAAACATCCTTTACAAAATTCATCACTGTAAACACAATTCTTGTCCAAATTATTTCATTCAAATTACATCATGTTCGTTTCTAAACAACCTAGCATAAACAACACTCAATTAATAGCTTAGCATTCAATTTGACCATCAAAATTGATACTTACATAGCTACATAAGAAAATACATACACTTTCAAAACTTTTCTAATATTAACTGTAATTAGCATCCAATTTCTTGCTCAAACATAAACTCTAGTCATCATAAACATATACAATTGCAATTTACCAACTATATAAATCCACAATTCACAATTTTGATTTCACAGAACACAAACAAACTATGTCGTAAATTCATATATGTATGTATATATATATATATATATATATATATATAATACAAATGTTAGATAAAATACCTTCAAATAGCCGGAGATTGCTTAAGTTCCCTCACAATTCTCTCAACTCTCTATAATCTCTAGGCTAGCAAAGTAAGTTATGCGCAAAAACCAACTGAATAGTAAGCGTAAACATAAGAAACTGATATGGCCTTAATATCTATTATCAGTTATCAAATAACGTATATATTATAAATATATTATATTTATTATTTTATTTATTTTATTTAAATTCAAAAAATTAGACATTCAATAGCCATAGGGCTTTGTTTGGCAAAACCCTTTAATTTTTAAAGAATTAATATATTAAGCCTTGTTTGGCAAAAAACTAAATTAAACCCTTTTTAATTTATGTACATAAACACTTTAGTTTATAATTTATAATTCCATATCATTTATTTGGCACATACTATATTTTAATTAAATATACCAATTTAGCAAATATCACCAAATTATAATTTTCATTATAACTTTATTTAATAATTTAATATACTATATAAATTATTAAATCAACACAACAATATAACATCTCATGTTATACTACAATTCTCTAAATTATAAATTAGTTTAATTTAGAATATTATCTAAGAAATTTATATTCATAAATTTTTAGTAACAACCATCACATCAATAAAATATTTATTTCATCAATTCAACAATAGACACATCAAATAAATATCTATATTATTCAATAAATATTTAATATTACAATTTAAAATTTCAGATCGTTACAGTAAACATATGACAAGTCCATATATGTTCATTATAAGTTCATAACTTATTTAGGTTCAAATTACTTATACATGACTTATTCGGCTTAAGTCCATTGCTTATTCACTTCTTATGATTGCTTAGCATACATGACCATCACTTCTCTATCAAGCTATTATAGTAGAGATAGAAGACTAATGGCATAGGATCATTTACCTTTGATGATAAGCTTTCTTCTTCTTGGAAATCTAACAATGAAAGTTTGACTTATTCTTGGCTTATTCTCTCTAACACTTAAGTTGTTTTGTATTGGATGAAAATTGTAAAACCCCAAATTTTACGAATAAAGATTTAATTTTCTCAAAATATTTTTTTGAATATTATGGTGTGAATTTAAGATAATGTTATAGTTATGGGTAATATTTATAAATTTTGCAAAGTATGCAAGTTGTTATATATTATTCGATTGGTCGGGGAATAATCTTTTTGTCGGGGAATATCCGTACGACGGTACAATCATTGGTGGACCCCATAACAAAATTATTGTCGGATTGAGAAAATGACAAAAATATTTTTATGAAAATAACGACGGAAGTTTTACCGTTAAAACTGTTGAACTACTCGGTAGTAAAAGTACAGTAATACGCGTGGTTGCATAGTAGCACACGATATTGATTATTGATGTTTACGTGAGAAGTCACTCAGTTTTGTTCAATTATTTCTTCAGTAATTATTGCATAGTATCTCACGTTATTTGATTCAATTATTGTCGATATTTTATATATTATTAAATCAATAATTGAGATGACAGAGTTATTAATATTATTATTTGCAATATTAACGATGTCTAGAAGTTCTGCCAAGGAGAGGTTTGGTCACCTAATTATGCGCCAATATGGAGAAATCCTTATTGAAAAGCCCCTTCTTTCCTGGGAACGACCTAGTCGGTTAATATTGTGAATTATAATAATGATGATAAATATTGTTAAATATATTGAGGTGTCTTTTTATGAAGTCACAAAAGTTTATATATAAATTTATTATATATATAAATTTTGTTTTATTAGTATTATTAATGTAATAAAACAGAAAAACTTTTTATATAAAACATAATACTTTTATAAAGTTATTTATTTTATTAGACAATAATTAGAATATATTATATTTTATTATGCATAGTATTTTGCATAGTAAAATCTTTTATATAAAAACATAATACTTTTATAAAGTTATTTATTTTATTAGACAATAATTAGAATATATTATATTTTATTATGCATAGTGTTTGCATAGTGCTTGTATAGTGTTTTGCATAGTAAAATCATTTTATATAAAACAGAATACTTTTATAAAGTGATTCGTTTATTAGATTATAAATAAAATATATTATATTTTATTTAAAAGATTTTGTTTTATTAGAATATTTTATTTATAATTTATAGTAAAATCAATATGGACCGTCTGTTCAAAAGTAAATCAATCTGGACCGTTCATGAATTAGTTACTATTCAGTCCATTTTCCTATAAATAGAAGCTCATTCCTTCATTATTTCTTACGAATTCACTGAAACTCTAGAGAGAGAAACTATAGAGAGAAAGAAGAAAAGTATTCTGCTACCTCACTTTTCCAATATCCAGTTTCTTCTAAGGTAAGGGGTATTATTTCTTTAGTATTCATGAAGAGAACTTCTGTTATTCCATTCTTTAATATTCTCATTGGAATAACTCAGATATCTGGGCTACCCTATACTTGGTGAAATTCTTCTATTATTCTATTCTTTATTATTACATTTGGAACATCATATGCATGCGTTTACGCATGACTGAATTCCGTTATTTATTATTCATTGGAATATCCTGCTTGCGCATATTACGCTTGACCGGTTCCATTAATTATTATTCGTTGGAATAACTTTTCTGCATGCGCGATCTATCGCATGCATGGTGATTTCTGTTGTTATTCCATTCTTTATTATTCTATTGGAATATTCTGTCAGTGCGAATTTCGCTGACCTGGTTCCGTTATTTATTATTCTGATGGAATAACCTGTCTGGCGGTCTATCGCATGCATGGTGATTTCTTTTGTTATTCCATTCTTTATTATACTTAGTTGGTTAAAGTTTTGACTTCTATACTCCATGAAATTAGTGGAATATCCTTGATATTTGCGCTTCATCCAGTATCTTTTTATGGAAATATTATTCTGAGCATTCTTGAATTTTACTCTACAAAGAAGTATCATGTTGACAATTTGGACGTTATTAGTTCCTGGATAAATTAATTCTTGAACTTGTTTTATTGAATTCTTATATCAAATTCATTATCCTCATGTTTATTTTATGTTGAAAGTCATCTGTGGCCTGTAGTGCATAGATGGACTTGGTATGATTATGACCAGGGATGAATCAGTATAATCATGACCGTAATATTACAAATGATGTGATAAAAGTCCTCATTGGCCCGTAGTGCATTGATGGACAGTTGTTGGCATAATCATGACCATTGATGAATACACGAATATCCTTGGCCCGTAGTGCATGGATAATTTGTGGTTGTCATACTAATGAATATCCTTGGCCGTAGTTCAGGGATGATGTGGATTGTTTATTAAGCTGAGTCCCAGCGATAAAAGTGATGAAAAACTTTTTAAATCATAAAAGATAGTAGATTTTATTCTCTACTTGACTCTTTTAATGGATTGCTTGTTCCCCTGTAGTTAAACTTGATGTTTATTATATTTTATCAGTTTAACATTGTTGAAGACTAATGATAATTTATTCTACATTATCTTAGTCATAATATTTCTTACTGGGCTAGTTGAGCTCACCCCTTTCTTTCATTGTTCTCTTCAGGAAATGAGAACGTAGCCGGGACTAGTCGAGGAACGGAGTGACGGTCCAGATGATAGTATTAGTAGTCCTCACTATTTTGTTAAATAGTTTGACAACAAATATAATGATGACTCATTTGAGTGTGGATATTATCTAGATGACAATATTCTTATTAAAACTCTTAGATTATGTTATGTCATATTTTACACGACATCTGTATTATTAGTTTGTATTTGTATTCATTACCATGTATCTGGCTACTCAAGATGGGTGATGTATACCTATTTTGGGGGCGTCACAAAAATGAACAAGCAATAATGAAATCCAAGTTGGATATTTATAGGACTTCTAATATGAGGGTATAAGGGAAATTAGGACATCCAGCTCCTTAGTAAACCTCCTTACTATTCACTATTTAAAACTTAAGTAAACTTGCTAACTAGACAATTTTATTACCCATCACACAAAGTTCTTGGTCACCAATTTACCCATGGGTTGCCCCATGGATCAAGCTTTACCCATTGGATCATTACCTTGGACTTAGGTCTAGTTAGATTAACTTATTCCTTTGGGCTTGTATTAATTTACTTTGGGCTTGCACATCCAATTCTTATTGGACTTGTACATCCTACATAATTCACAAGTTCATTTACAAATGGCTTAAAGCCTTATTACAAATCCTCTACGTATAATTCTCGTATTCTAACTCGTATACTAAATCATAATATATGAAATACCATGATTCCCATATTCTCGTATAATACTTGTATACACTACCTCGTACAATACATACGTATCATACGATCACTACATTAGATTCTTAATACTTGATTCTCCTAATGTTCTCGAACTAAGTCCGCATGCTAAATATTACATTTTCCATACGTGAATTATTATTACATAATCCATCTCACTTCGATATTATAATGTTACGTATTTCTCAGAATTTCAAAAATAATTCCCGAGCGGAAATCTATAAATAGTGTTTTTCAGAAAATTTCTCGGAAAACTTTTATTTTCGTCTTGGAAATTCAAACACTTTAATTCCTTCACGTAGTTAAAATACTACGACGTTCTGACGTTTCTAGGTTATAGAATGACATTCTTCTTACTAACACATAATAATAAGAAGTAATATAAATTTATTCATTATTTTATTAAATAAAATTATTTTACAAAGGAACCGAATTTTTCGGTCGTTACACAACTCAATTATCTACTTTGGTCGTTAATAACATGTCTAACTTCTGATTTTACATCATTATTCGATGTTAAACTTAATAATATTGGAATAATTTAAACTTTTCTATCTTTTTACTTTAATTCCCTGAATCAAAACCTTTATCATTTACACATCTCTAAATCAATTTTATTTTGTGATTCGCTTCATCATAGTTATTATATAGAATCTTACATTTCAATCTGATAACCTTTACATATCAGATAACTCAAACTTTATACTTTATTATTACATAATTATTTTGATTTATCAAGTACATTTCTCAAAACCTTTATCTTTACCCACCTTTGAACCATACTTAGCTTATTACTTACTTTATCAGAGTTAATAAATAAAACTTAGATCCAGGTTCAACACTCTTTCATACAACAAACAAAACTTAAACTTTATAACTCAACATTGATTAAACATCATACATTATTCGGAACCTTAAACATGATTCAAATAATAATATTTCAGCCAAAGTGTAAAAATCTTCAAGTATCACATTTGATTCATGTCTTTCAAGTAGCACATAACTTTACCATGAATCCTTAACCTGCAAAAGTGGTTATTTGCAAGGTTGAGCTCGACAGCCCAACAAAATCTAACAGTTTTCATGCATCACATGACACATAATAACACGCTCAACATACATCTTATAAACATGGGACTAGCATAATATACATGTTGCAGTTCATGTAACAAGTATAAAGATTGAGTTCCTTACTCAATCAACATTCATTACTCAATCAACGTAGTCATAAATTGACTTTAACGTTTCATACTTTCAACATATATCTCACACATCATGCTCTTTGCAATAAAGATTTAAAGCAGCTAATCATCAAGTTCACATAGCAAATAGGAACTGAAAGACTTGCCTTGATCGTTGTTTACCAATAACAGTTTAATAACTTATAGCTATATGTACTTAACGTGCCCTACACAATTATATATATATAATTATGCACATCAACTATTAGTCACATAGAAATGCATAGTAGTTGAAATGTAAACTTTACTCTATATCTCATAACCCTTCCTATTATCAATACACAATGTTCAATTTGATTGTGTTAACTTTTGACTTATATCTCACTATATTTCTTCTTAGGTCACTACCGAAGTTCATTCAAGCGTTTAAGTCTTGCAAAGAATCATTATTAGTTTTATATTAACCCCATTTCATATCTTATATTATTCATTTCATTTGACTTAAAACACTTTTTATGTGACAACCCGAGAATTTAGACAATTTTACAAAATCTTAAATGATTGATTTAAGGTCAAATATTAGACCTAGACAGAAAATAAGTGTATGCGTTTGATGTTATTAGGATTTAATTTTGGGGATTTCAAAATTTCTGTGAAGGATTTAGCTAAATTATTCGGGATTAAGGATTTATGTGATTAAGTTACGTGAAATTGTTATGTATGTGTTCGTAATGTGGTTAAGGTCATGGATTGACCGGATAAATTATATCTCGTGACAAACCCTAAGATTATATTAAGAACATCAACGTTCAGGTTAGAAAACCCTAACGTCGATAAGAAAACATAGAAATCGGTTCTAGAAACCCTAGTTTGATTCCGAATCAAAACCTTAATTCGGATATTAAAAACCCTAGATTGGGAATGCAATGCTATATATAAGGTTTAACGTTATTAATTATAACTTAATTAGGGAAAACCCTAATTAATTACTGGAAACCATATTTGAGTATTAGAAAACCCTAATATCATATCTAAAAGTCTTAATTTCAGATTTCTAATATTTGAAACCCTAATCTGGGAATATAACGGAGAATTATAATGCTCAAGTGATTTAGATTATAAGCTTAAAAGGGTAAAGCTTAATTATTTAGCAAACCCTAATTTCAAAAAGATTAAACCCTAATTATTCTGTTTGAAACCCTAAATCGGGATATTAGAACCCTAAGTGGGAAGCTTGAAGTTAAGTATAGAGTTCTGTGTATTTTAATTGTAAGTGTAATTAGGGATAACCCTAAGTGATTAATTGGAAAGCCCTAAATTCTAAATTGAAAGATTATTTTCTGTGTAAAATCCTAATTAGTGGATTATAAACTCTAATGACCAATTATGATTCTAATTGCTAAGTTAGCAAATTTATTTAGGGTATAATAACCCTAATTGGCAAGCTTAAATTTATGATTAGGGAATTGTTATATAATTATCAAATCTTAATTATAATTTAGCAAAAGTAATTTTCTATTTTGAAAACTTAAGGCGTTAATAGAAACAATGGAAGAACAAGATAAGCTTAAAATTCAAATTGATCAGATGGGAGCCACAAGAAACACATTGTGTGCAGCTCCGAGCAATAAGGGGAAGAGGAAGATAAAAGATCGCGACTTAGGAAATTCCGATAATAACCAAGAGAACACTAGTAAAATAGAAAAGTGCACAAACTGTGACAAGAAACATGAAGGCGTATGCAGAAAAGGGAAGAAGATATGTTACATTTGCGAACATGAGGGACATACCTCTCATCATTGTCCCGACTTTAAGCTAGGTGCGTGCTTTATTTGTGGATTAGAAGGTCATCGAGCGAAAGGTTGTCCAAGTAAAAGGCGTAGTGAATAGGTAGTATAGGTTCTGTTGTGTAGGTAGGTCATTTAATGTTAAGTATATACGTAATAATGTAATGTTCCCAACTTTTGACATTAGTCAAGGTAGTAAATCCTAACTTTTGTAGTCACAAAGGGATGAAAGACGTTTAAAGCAGTATGTGTTATGCTATGTAAAGTATTCGCTAAATGAATATGAATCTAAGTTTGAGTAATGAAATGAGTTAATATACTAAACTTATATGATAAGATTTAGAATGTAAATAATAATTTATGGTTTTACTTAACCAGATAATGCCGCCAAGACGTCAAACTCAAAATCAAAGGGTAGAAGAGTCTGTCAATAACGTTGAGGGACAACAAAAAGCAGACCCGATGCAGCACTTCACAAACATGGTAGCACAAGCTATATCAAAGAAGGAATGCCATTCTTGAGGAACCAAAATGGACAACCGCTTGCAAATTTTAAAGACTTCAAGGCTGTAGGACCGCCCGAATTCAAAGGGACAACTGACCCTGTTGAAGCGCAGACTTGGATTAAAGAGATTGAGAAGGCGTTCGTAATAGCTAGGGTAGCTGAGGGGCAAAAGACCACCTTTGCCACCTACATGATGAAGGGTGAGGCAAATTTTTGGTAGGAAGCGAATCAGGCGAGGGCAGGAGAAGGTGTAGTTACATGGGATAGGTTTAAGACACTGTTCTTCGAGAACTATTTCTCGTCCAGTACGCAAGCTAGGATGGAGGTGAAATTTTTAGAGTTGAAGCAAGAGAATATGACGGTGTCAGAATACGCTGCAAAATTTAATGAGTTGGCTAGGTTTTCTCCGCATCAAGGTTATACGGAGGCTAGGAAAGCTAGAAGGTTTGAGCTTGGATTAAAACCTTGGCTCTACAACAAGGTGGTGGTGTTGCAGATCCCTACATTTGCAGCACTCCTGGAGAAGGCTATTATTGCTAAGGAGGGGAGTGAGGCCATGAGCCTCTACAACAAGGAGAGAAAGAACAAGAGTAAGGCTAAAGGAACAGGAAAGGTGGAAGTTAATAGTGGAAGTAAAAGTGGTAGTAGCAAGAGGAAGGGAAGTAATTTTGGAAGTATTCAGGTGAAGCAAGAATGAGTTAAGAAGCAAGCTGTGCAGTGTGGAAACTGTGGAAAGAACCACTCTGGAGAATGTTTGAAAGGGAAGTTTGTGTGCTACAAGTGCGGGCAGGAGGGCCATATCTCTCCCAACTGCCCCAATCCAAGAATGAACAGTGGATGGTTTCTGTGTGGATCGACTGAGCACAAGGTGAAGGATTGTCCGAAGAGGAGGACGGAGGAAGGGAGTGTGAATACTAGTAAGGGAAGTGGAACTCTAGCAATCACGGGACCCACGTCATCCAGCAAGCCGATGAAATCAACAGCAAGGGTCTACAACATGACGGTCCAGGATACCGTAGCAACTGGTGGTGCAATTCCAGGTATTAATCGTATAACTTTATTTTTGTATACACGATTTCTCTATATATAGTAATTATTTTATAAAGAAATTTTGAAGAAGGAATTTGAGTTCTTTTAGAAATCAAATTTCCATTTAATCAGATAGACAAGCTTTACGTGAATAGGTTAAAGATCAGTACAATCATTTATGATCAAGATCTACTTGAAATGATTGTATATGTTGCGTACACTTGTATGTGTAGGTTTTAAAACGGTGATTCCGAGGACGGAATCTTTATAAGGGAGGGTGAATGTAACAACCCAATATTTTCTATACAAATAAATTAGAAATTTTGTGTATAATTTTTTATTTTATTTTATTTTAATATGGTGTATTATGTCAACCCTAGTTTACTGTGGGAAACCCTAATTTGAAACTCAGTTGTGAGTTTAAGTCTGTTATATAACTGTGTTATATGAGTTATGATTAACCCTAATTAACATTTAGATTTATTAATTTCTTGAAAACCTAATTACCAAAATTATAAACCCTAATTGATAAATTAGCAAGGATAATTATAATTAGTATATAATAACCCTAATGTCCATGTATGATTAGAACCCTAATCAAATTAATAAAACCATAATTATAAATTTTGTAAACTAATTATATTTATTTTAAACCCTAAATAAACAACTTGGGTAACATATATTAAAATTGTTAGGCTATGATTATTATATGGCCCAAAACGATTATGGGAGAAGCCCAAAAAGAAATCAAATTCAAGCCCAAGCTTAGCCCACATAACCAAGGGTATTTTAGATCTTTGATTTGTCTAATTTATGCATTAAAATAAAAACTAAATAAAGGAATTAGTGGCTGGCCACAATAGGCCTTTTAAGGCAACATATTAGGCTAATCAAGTTTCCTTAAATAGCTAATGACCGTACTTTCTTACAAAAAGTACAATGTTGTCAACATCTCATTGGTGGAAATCTTACTAAGCATACTTAAGATCAAGATAAGGAGTTTTGTCTAATGGACAACACAAATATGGGGGATAATAGTAAGTCACACAATTTCTAGACCTCTATAAATAGATTGAGAGAAAGAGAAAATCCCTTGTTAGCTCATTTTGTGCACACACCCTCAACCAATCTCTCTCAACTCATAACCCACGAAATTCATTGCTAAGACCAGTCCCAAACAAAGCCCCACCATTACCATAAATAAATCAGAAGCTAGAATCAAGATAGATCAAAGAAAAGGTATAAAACCCTAGCTTGATTTCTGTCCATAAATTCTGTGTTAGATGTTATGTTTGGGTGTTAGAATATGTTGGTTATAGTGTTTAATGATGATCTGGGTTGCTAAATGTTGGATCCATAACATTTAGAAGCTCGGATTTGAAGATCTACAAAATCAGGAAAAACTTGGTTCTGTGGTCTGACAACGAATGTCAGTGGCCACAGATCCTTTCTCGATTATGGTTTTTGTTGTTTTTAAGTTGTTATGTGTAGCTTGTAATGTGGTCTTTAATATGCAAAAAGAATTAGAGTTATTTGATGTCTAGAACAGAAGTTATTAACGATCAAATCTGGTTCACCGACATTAATAGGAAAAAATCAAGGCCCAACAACACCCATATCGGTCTGACAACAGTTTTGATCGATTAGATCTTTCAGTGTATTGTCGATTTAGGTTTGTTGTTGAATCTAGTTTGTAGTAGGTTGCTTGTACTTCAATCTCATGCCTTGATATCACCCAAATGATAAACATATGGGATTTAGAAGCCCGTTTAAACCGACTGATTAAAAAAACATTTTCTGTTTTTTGGGTTACCCAGAAAATATTTGAGCATGTTGACTGACAAGGTTTGACCGGACAGTATTTGTTTGATTTGTTGTTGTTTTGCTTATGTTTTGTAATAGAACTATAGTCCTACATTCTGGCTACACATTGAAGTTGTCAGATCACAAAACTTTTACATGATCTGCAAGTTGTGGAAGCCCAAAGTAGGCCTCGTGAATCTTTCTTCATTTACGAAACCCGAAAATGAAGAATGAATCCGACGTACCACTTTGAAGGCTTGTATCTACTGTTTGTTATGTTGTTTGATCGTGTTTCTTGTTGAGTCTTGTAGTGTTACATTTGTACTACAAGATCTGACCGGAAACATGCTCTTAAACATCATGATCTAATCATAAATTGTGGTCAAAGTAAGGCACTTGATATCTGCCATGATGATCTGGGTTTGCATGAAGAACGCGAAGAACACCTACAACGACGGTTCTGTCGCTATAGGTGGTCTTTAGCGACAGTTTATTTATAAAAATTATATTTTCACTAAATAATTATAGAAAATTTGTTTTTAATTATTAAAAATACATAATAAATTATTAAAAATTAGTTTAAAGTCCAAAAATTATATTTTAATTATTTTGGATATATTTCACAAATATTTAATATTTTTGGAATATTAAAGGTATTTAATTTATTTGATAATTATATTAAATAAATTATTTAAAAATGATTTTAATACTTGCAAAATCATTTAAAATTGTATTATGGAATAAGAAAATATTTTAAGTTACTTTTAATGACTTTTAATATTTTATGATGAATTTCATTAATTAATTTAATATTAATGATAATTTAGTTATTTAATAAATGAATTAAATAAATAGATTAAAAATGATTTTATTATATTAAAAATCATTTTAAATAATAATAAGGTATTTAAAGATATTTTAAGTTGTAAAATATAACTTTTAATATTTAAAGGATAATTTCATTAATAATTTAATATTAATGATATTAAATTTATTTAATAATTATATTAAATAAATAGTTTTAAAATGGTTTTATTGATTTAAAAATCATTTAAAAAGGATATAAATGAATGAAAAATATTTTAAGTTATAATTAATGACTTTTAATATTGGATAAATAGTACATTAATATTTTTAATATTAATGATAATTATTTAAAAATGATTTTAAATGTTTTAAAAATCATTTAAGGGTAATATAAATGTTTTAAAAGTATTTTGGCAATGGTTTCATTAATAGTTTAATATTAATTAAATATTATTGATAATAGAATTGTTTGATGTTTAAATCATTTGATAATGATTTCGGTGTTTGAAAATTTATGATAAATTATAATAATTGTTTAAAAATTGTTGTAAGTCATTTAAAAATAATATGACTGATATTTACAAATATTGAGTTACAAAATAGAGTCTTAGACTCGATAATTACCCAAATATAAAGTCAAATTTTGCAAATCGGCATAGTTCGAAAATCTTTCTGACTTAGATATTTTGGATCGTATTAATGTTTGTTTGTGATCCAATGATTTGTTGAATATGTGTGACAATGTGATTAGGTTATGTCTTGACTGTGAAATGCGATCTTATGTGTTATAGTATATTGTTCTAATCGTCTGAATGACCGATTAATGATAGGTGATTACATAAAAGATAAAACTAAGTTACGTATTGTAAATGCACAGATCGTGCAAGTATACTACCTTTGCATTTCCTTTATGCAATGGACATGAGTAAGAATGTTTCAGAATTATATTATTACTGTACAGATTATTAACCCTATATTATATATGCTCATTGATTATCAACATGTTAGTATATGGTAATTCAGATATATATTCTGTTTGTTAATTTCTATAAATGATTATACAAGTGTCCCCACTTGGATAATCATTGCATTTAATCACATGTTGATACACCTTTGTCAATTACCCGTATATATATATGTTGAATTATAGATTATTGTTCAACAAGATAAAACCTTATTATTATCCAACCGAATTGCTTTGGTTTGGAACCCTGACAGGTATGAACATCCCATCTATGGGAAAAATTTTATGTGCCCAAGGCAGCCAGAGTGAACGATAATATCGTTCTTGTTATGTAGTATTGATCAATACAGGGTACAACGAGCTGATCACCCCCGTGCCCGTAAGTTATGACGGTTTACAGATGAAGTTTTGTTTAACCTTTTTGAAAATGGAAACAAAGTTCATAGTATGTACCCTTAAACCTATTTATAGTCAGTACGCAGTTTCAAAAATTTGGAAGAGAGTTGTTATGTTATTATTATCGGTTCAGATTACTTCACAAATTTTGATTTGTTGTAGAATGGCAGCATAAAGAAAACATTTAAATTCTTTCAGCTTATATATATATTTGTTATTACTTGCTGGGCACTCAAATGCTCATCCTTGCTTAATTTAAATGTTTTCAGCTAAGTGTGATCAAGTAGAAGGCTCTGCTAGAAACAAGGGAAAGGGAAAGGTTGTTGAATGATTTCAATGTTACCTTATGTAATTGTTTAATATTATTAAGACAATGTTATATATTTACTATCATGTATTGTAAGGAATGATTAAATGTTACGTACTTGGGAGTTAGACTTTGATAGTTATGTAAATTAAGTTTAATATTTATATTATTATTAGTGTTATTCCGCTCATAGAAATGGTATCGTGAAACACTGAATTCGGGTTTCAAGTACCCGAATTTGGGGGCTTTACAAAAGCCGCCAGCCTATGGGAATTACATTGGTGAAGTATCGTATGAGCTACCTCCCATCCAACACCCTTGGTATTAGCATATCAAGGAGTACTTACGAGATGGATCTACACCCACTGAAGCGAGCCCAACTGAAAGAAGGCAGATCCATCGACTGGCTATGAAGTTCTACATGAGCGGAGATGCACTCTACAAAAGAGATGCATGATTAGGTGTCTTCAGATGTCTGGACAAGGACCTAGCTCAAAGACTCATGGATGAAATCTATGGTGGAGTATGTGGCCCACACATGGGCGACCCCCTACTCATTAAAAAGATCCTCAGAACAGGGCATTACTGGCTCTCGCTTAAAGCTGACTGTGATGATCACATCAAGAGATGCTACCAATGCCAAATTCATGGGAATTCTATCCATGCCCCTCCGAGGGAACTCCACAATATGATTTCACCTTAGCCCTTCTCAATGTGGGGAATGGACGTGATCGGGCCCATCGAGCCCAAAACCAGTAATTGGCATCGGTTTTTCGTCATCATAATCGACTACTTCACCAAATGTGTAGAAATAGCCTCCTTCCCCAGGGTTACCAAAGAAGTCATCATTGCTTTCATTAGAAATAATGTCATTTATCGATATAGACAACCAGAGGTGATTGTGTTAGACAATGCTAAGAACCTCAACAACAAAATGATGGAGCAGTTGTGCAGTAAATTCCACATCAAACACCTTAACTCCGTCATCTACTGTCCAAAGATGAATGGTGCTGTTGAAGCGGCTAATAAGAACATCAAGAAGATCATGAAAAAATACGTCCACCAATCATAAAGGATGACCTAACCTCTTGCCTCTGACTCTATTATCCTACAAACTTCAATGCGTACTCCACTGGGGCAACCCCCTACTCGTTGATCTATGGGATAGAAGCAGTGCTCCCCATAGAAGTGGAAATGGAATCCCTCAGAGTGCTCATAGACGCTCAACTAGATGAAGACAAATGGTTACAAGACATATATCACCAATTGTCTCTAATAGACGAAAGGCAAAGTGATGTTATCTTCCATGGTCAGTTATACCAGTAAAGGATCACCAGATCCTACAACAAGAAAGTCCGGCTACGGCAGTTTAAACAACATGACTTTTTTTTTTGAAGAAGATCATTGAGAACCAAGATCAGTCAAAGGGAAAATTCGCTCCAAACTGGGAAGGCCCGTTTATTGTCAAGGAGGTATTCACAGGAGGTGCTCTCAGATTATAGGAAATAGACGGTGATGAATTTCCACAGCTCATCAACTCAGACACCGTGAAATGATCCTATGTCCGAAGTTCCCATCAAGAAAACATCATGGTTTTGGATCACCATATCACCAGTCATTTTAGGTTTCTAACCCTTATTACACACAACCCTTTCTTCATACCCATTTTCCCCATCAGGGAAACACACTCTTCAAGCCAGCAGCCTAGTTTTTCAGATCATCAGATCTTTCACACTTCATATAATTTCAGTTATCCCACCAGGGATTGAACCCTTCCCCTACAATTTTTCCTGAACATGGGATCAAAAGTTTTCACACCCGCAGTTTGTCTTGAACATGGGATCAAACTTTTCCCCCTACAGTTTGTCCTAAACATGGGATCAAACTTTTTCGGCTGCAAATCATCTTGAACATGGGGCGAACTACGTCGACCTGATCTCCCCGATACCTGGGAGTACATAGGCAACCATATTATATGGCCTGGTCGTAATAAAATAAAAACAATAAAAACATTTCTACACCATTCTCTATAAACAAAAATAACAAAAACATTTCTACATCCTTTCTACCCTTACACCATTCAGCGTTGAACCTCTCACACCAGGTTCGAACTACACAGACCTGATCTCCTCTTCAATAGGATTACGTAGGCAGCCATTTATGGTTTGGTCTTACCCCTACCAAAAAAAACACTTATCAACGGTACTGGGATCAAACTTCAATCCACCACATTTCATTGGCTTCAGACCAAAGGGATGGAACTACCTGGCCTCCCCATAAATGGGAGATTTGGCGACCATCTAAGCTGCGGTTGATTCCTCAAAGAGTAACACCAATCCATAATAGATGGAACTAACTGGGCTCCTCTTTAATAGGAATACTGACGACCATCTATGGGGTGGTCAATCTCAAAGAGGAAAAGCAACACTCCTCTCCACATATACATACAAAAACTAGTTCCAAGACACTAAAGAGAGTAGGGATACACACAGATCAATGATCCATTCTAAAAGATCCTGAGATGTCTCAATGTCCACCTATCAAGGATGAGTTCAGAATACATCAAGATCACAAGCCTTAAAGAAGCAGGCAAATATCAAGAAAGTATCAAGGCACAACTAAAAGGGAAGTGAATCAAAATATATTTCCCTGCCATATATAATGATGTTTGATATATACAATATGTGTTATACATGACAAAATGTCTAAGCTAGTCTGTGTAGGAAAACATAAGTCTATCTACAATCCCATGGATATACGAACTATCAAGTCTAACATGGCATCTCTATCTGAAGAAGGGGGTAACACTGTAAGCTCCTGCCCAAGGGTATCTACACGAGCTAACAGATGCGCAGCCAACTGCATGGTGACATGATGCTCATCAATATATGCACTCATATCGGCAAGCATGCCAGTAGTAAGGGATCTCACTAAAGTACTATTTGTAATGGCCACATCCTGAGCAGAAAGGGCAGGATCCCGCTCAACAATCAATGCATCTCTGGCTGATCTGGCCTCATCTCTCTCCAATAAAGCTTTATCTCCCATCAAGAGCTGTCAACATCAAGGCCTTAGCTTGATCTCTCTTAAAGGTCATCAGATGAAGACTCTGCTCTAAATACTGTGCTGAATGCTGAATCACAATAGCACTCGTACTGGGGGAATCTGCAAGAGCTGCTGGCAACCCAGCGAATAGCTCCTCCTCTGTGGGAATATCAATGTCCTCTATGGGCTCCCCATCATCAGAATTAATCCCCGGCGATGTGGATACTACTGCAGCCGATGTAGTCTTTGTCTCCATCCATGCAGAATACTTTGCAGAATAACCCTAATAGCTAATAGAAAATGCAACTATCTCATGATGATCCCAACAAGCATACACCCTGGATCTATCCTCTGCTGACAAGTGGCGAGAAGCCAAGCGTTGACTCAAGGCCCCCTCAAAAGGATGGAAGTCCTGGAACTGGTCAAACTGACACATCACAGCCAGCGGGTGGTAAGTAGTCATGCCCCTCAATCCAGCCAGAGGGAGATAATCCATGCCTGGAGCATGAGTGATGAAGCTGTAGGGTGAAGTGAGCCCTGTACACAGTAATATATCAAGTGGATCTCCAATCCCTTCTAAGAAAATGGACCAAGATGCAGGGTCTGTACACTCCGTAGGCTGAAAGGAGTATGACATAGCTATCTCATGGGTAAAACAATACCCATGTCATCTAAAAGTGCCAATCGGTCTTAAGTGTAACATAAACCACAGGAACAACATGACCGAACTACCTGTAACATAAGTTGTAGGGTGAAGTGAGCCCTATACACAGTAATATTTCAAGTGGATCTCCAATCCCTTCTAAGAAAATGGACCAAGATGCAGGGTCTGTACACTCCGTAGGCTGAAAGGAGTATGACATGGCTATCTCATGGGTAAAACAATACCCATGTCATCTAAAAGTGCCAATCTCGGTCTTAAGTGTAACATAAACCACACGAACAACATGGCCAAACTACATAATATAAGTCAGTAGGGTGAAGTGAGCCCAGCATGCAGTAATATTTCAAGTGGATCTCCAATCCCTTCTAAGAAAATGGACCAAGATGCAGGGTCTGTACACTCCGTAGGCTGAAAGGAGTATGACATGGCTATCTCATGGGTAAAACAATACCCATGTCATCTAAAAGTGCCAATCGGTCTTAAGTGTAACATAAACCACACGAACAACATGACCGAACTACCTGTGAATACCCTTGTAGGGTAAGTGCTGCAATATGTAGCAGACCTCAACGCCTCTGCGACAATCATCGGCACAATGGTGTGACCCTCCCTGAGAGCTCTCACTGCCATAATGATGCCAATGTCTAGCTCATCCATGTACCGTGGAATGTATACATATGATAATATGCACAGTAGCAGTATGTCTACTTTGGCCAAATGCCAATGATCCTCCAGTATGGTAAAATCCCTGGAATGCCATGTATAGCTATCCTCTGAGCCAAATCTGTCCATCAAAAAATGCTGGGATACAATGTGGCTGGATGTGATCTCATCCTGTATAACTCTTTGCCTCTGCCCGGTGAGGGTCATAAACTATCGGCTCATGTCGCCAATAGCCATCCGCGCGCAAGGTCTGTCTAGTGGTAGTGTCATTAACCATGCATACTCCTCTAATATAGGAATTAACTCATAGATACCAAACCAAAAGACCTGCCTCTCCGGTATCCAATGGTCCATCATACCCTCTACAAAGCATGCGGGAACCTGAAACATCAGGAGAGTCATAATATGCTGTAATAACTGATCTACAGTCACCCTGTCTGAAGGTGACATACTATCATACAACGATCTTAGACGGGATGCCACCATTACTGGTGGAGTATGATCAATACGGCTAACTATCAAAGAAGACATCTGCGTAGGCCGTGTCATAAGACCATCAAGGGGTCAATGCTGAATATCTCTAGACATACATACATATGTATAACATAATACATACATGATAAACAATAGATGGCAATATGATGTAAGGAATAACAGTAAATACATTCCTAAGTACATCATCATCTAATACATCTCTGTACAACTAAAAATACAGGGAAATGGGGCACAGACACCCAACTACTAATAGAGGCCTATCAAAAGATATAGCGAGAATGGGGCACATCCACCTAGTGTCTAACAGAGGCCTATCAAAAGATATAACGAGAATATACATCAGAAGAAGATAATGGAGTCAATGTCTACATCATCAATCCTGTCCACCTGATCTAACTCCTCCCGAGTCACTGGATCTCCATCAACGGGGATGTCAGGCCTATACAATAGAGGATCTGCACCGGCAAAACCATATGGGTCATCTGAGTGGCCAGCTCCTGAGCTGGAAGGATCAAATGTATCTTCCTCTGCTGGATCTCTGCCCAAGTGCCAGATAAAGAAATGTGCCTGGTCCAATTGCTGGTTCAAGCTATCAATCTATGTCAAATGAGTCGGATCTCTAACACAGGCCATCAAATCCATCATCATCACGGATCCAGGAAACATATCCCCCATAAACTGCATGGAGCGGGTCTGAACTCCGATGGTATGAGGAGACCACCAATGTTGGAACGTAGCCTGGGTATATGGACCCTCTGACAGTATAAAACCATCAACACCCATTAAGGGGATATCAATGATGGGTGACTGTAAAATAGGCCAATAACGCCTAGCAGAAGGGAAGATCGGTATATGAATCTTTTCTGTGGTGCTCCTAATAGCACACTCTCCTAAATAGAGCTCTCATCATCCATCTGTAAAGATAGGAATCCTATGGGTGGAAATCACATATTCGACACCAGTTGGGTATCCATCCTCAAAACCAATGGCCAAGTGCTCCCCAGAATAGGGAATCCAAGTAATGGCATTAGCTGTCAATAACTCCAGCTGTAGGCGACAATGAGTGAAACCCTCAGCTACAGGGACCTCCGCCAGTATGGAATGATGTCATCGCCGTCCTCGTGGATAGGTCTCCAAGCCTAACACACTCATAGGACACAAACATGGGAGCCTCTCATAGGCCCAGAACTGCCAATACAAAGGCAAACATCTACTATTAGTCAATGCTCTTAACCTGTACATGGGAAATCACAAGAGAAATACTCCCCAGCAGAAAGGGGTAAAATCCTAACCAAGCCTCCATCAAGTCCTGCGAACGCATGCGCATACCCTTAAGGAAATTGGTGAAGGTGTAGGAATCCCAGTCATACTCTCCAATACGGTCCACATGTTATGTGGCGTTCACCAAAGAGAATGACACCGTAGAAGACTTATCAGCTATGAAGCAGCCCCTAATGATCATCAGGAACAATCGTTGAAGAAGGCAATCCCTAACTCTCACATCATCGGGTATAGGCTCACTCAACAACCCGCTTATACCATCTAAGCTCAATGGACCTGTACGAATGGTCCTACCCTTCAGTGCCTCAGCTGGAACTCCTAGCAAGGATCGAATGGCAGTCGGGGTAATATTCGCCGTACATGGCACTGACACCCCTCCAAACTCCATATCGGTAATAAATTGCCAATCCATCAGCGTCATCATCACCTCACAATCCAGTAAATGGAGAGACTGAGTCTGGTGAAACCATCGCTCAGACAATGCCCTGAGATAACCCCAGGGACAACGACGAGAAAGGATGGAAAAGAACGATCTGAAGCCCCAGCCATGTACAATCACTCTATAATCAGGATGCAGAGCCTGGTATGTAGAGTGAAAGTTGAACCAGTTCCCTCTAGGCTATGTGAAGCTAGGAACCTGTATTATAAAGCAGATCAACATCAAAATCCTTACTCCTCATCAATAGGAGAAAAGGAAGATCAAAATCCAGCTGATACCTCATTTGTGTGCAAGTAAATCGAGGGATGTCTGCTCAAATCACCCAGAAGCTCTGGGATCGATACTTGAATGCTTGGGAAATCCCTACGGGGAACATGTACAGTAGGAGCAGGGTCAACAACCAGAACATCCTCCTCCTCATCCTCAACATTCGGCACGTCAACCCGGACAAGACTTATCACCGCCAAATGACGAGGCTGACTAACATAACGGTGTCGAGGCACTTCAGAAGCCCTCCTCCTCACACCTGAAGTGGTCTTGCGGGAAATACTCGGCTGATCCAGATCCATGTATCTGGACAACAAGTCTCCAAATCACCTCATAAAGGGTGTGGTAAATTCTAACCTGGAGCTTTTCAAAATGCAGTTTTATAACTACATACATGCATGCATCATTTTAACATACGTCTATAGTAGAGTTAAGAATGCATGACTACCCAATGCCTACATTTTGGAAAAAATTTTCCATAGTCCCCTTTGTAAATAGGACTATTCACATGCACATAGGCATGACTAGGTGGCCATTCAGCAGCACACCTACCCACAATCATAAACATCCTACATGCATTAATACATTACAGTAAAAAAATCTGTAAGGGTAGCTCAATTACCAGGATTATTTTACTTTTTCACCTTAGCTCATTTGTCCTCAAATAGGATAAGAAATAGCAGAAAAAAGGTGCCAATTTGACTGTTTCAAAAGTTAAGTTTTTTCACATCATTATGTTCAGCATAGTTTAATACTAACATTTACTATGTTGAATATTTTTTATCACATTATATGAGCATACATATTCACTACTATGTGTTTAGATGCATTTCATATCATAAGTCATTTTCCAATGGATAAAAACTGGAAAAGAAGACATGCATACGTTACCAGGACAATGTATAACACTTGTACGGTGACAAAATTTGCATAAAGACTCCTGAACTCAGTAAATTTGAAGAAGAGCTCTCAGATTTTCCTTTGCGGTGCAACGTGAAATGACTTAAGAAGGCTACTTGCAGCCTTAAAAGCCACCCACGGCTGGTCACAGGTGTACCTGCGGCTCCCCTGGGTGGGGCCCACCCCTCCGGCTTGGTCCAGTTTGAGTTGCAAAGGAGTTCTCACAAGTTGAAAAGGCCAAATCAGGAATAAAAACACTACGCGATTGAGCAGAATAGCCTGAAATCCTGGTTTTCACGAGTCAATTTGTAACTTTACATATCACTCATTGGTATTCGC
Source organism: Panax ginseng (assembly GCA_020205605.1). Lineage (NCBI taxonomy): Eukaryota > Viridiplantae > Streptophyta > Magnoliopsida > Apiales > Araliaceae > Panax > Panax ginseng. The sequence goes on from CM035144.1 coordinate 46,405,930, forward strand.
CCAAACACAAGGTGCACTATACCTATGATCTCAGCTGTTGCAAATTACATTCGGCAATAACTCACGAAGGTCCGATGCCATCAATTCAGGGTCGTAGCCCTAAAACCTTTTTTGCAACGAGTTTTTATACAATCCACCCATTGATGCACACATCAACAAAGGTCAAGCAGCCTTGACATTATCCCCAGTAAGAACCTTGTAAGACCCCAATTTTTTTTAAATAAAGAATAAATTTTCTCGAAATATATTTTTGAATATTATGGTGTGGATATGATATAATGTTATAGTTGTGGGTAATATTAGGAAAATTTTGCAAAGTAATCAAGTTGATATAAAATATTCGTTGTGTTAGTGAATATTCGATTGGTCGGGGAATATTCGTTTTAGAATGGAATATTCGTACGACGGCACAATCATTGGTGGACCCCACAACAAAAGTATTGTCGTAGTTAGAAAATGACATAAACTATTGAACTACCCGGTGGTAAAAGTACAGTAATATGCGTGGTTTCATAGTAGCACACGATATTAATTATTGATGCTTACGTGAGAAGTCACTCAGTTATACTCAATTATTGCTACAACAATTGTTGCATAGTATCTCACGTTATTTGATTCAATTATTGTCACATTATCATCTGCATAATATATTATATTATTAAAACAATAATTGAGATGACAAAGTTATTCATATTATTATTTGCAATATTGACAATGTCTAGAAGTTCTGTCAAGGAGTGGTTTGGTCACCTAATTGCGCCCCAATAAGGAGAAATCCTTATCGGAAAGCCCCCTCTTTCCTGGGAACGACCTAGTTGTTAAATATTGTGAGTTATAATATTAATGATGAATAATTGTTGAAGTATTAAGAATGTGTTTATTGAAGATATGTGAATTACTAAAGTTAGAGGGAAATAATGCAAACTTGGAAAACTTTAGGGTACGAAAGTGTAATAATAAGTTAAACCAATCTAGACCATTGATGGTGGTTTTAATAGTTAATCAATCTGGACCATTGATGGTGATTTTAATAGTAAATCAATTTGGACCATCGGTGGTGGTTTTAATAGTAATTCAATCTAGACCGTCGGTGGTGGTTTTAAAAATAAACAATCTGGACCATCGATGGTGGTTTTAAAAGTAATCAATCTGGACCATCGGTGGTGGTTTTAAAAGGAATCAATTTGGACCGTCGGTGGTGGTTTTAAAAGTAAATCAATCTGGACCGTCGGTTGTGGTTTTAATAGTAATCAATCTATACCGTTCGTTCTAATAGTGAATCAATCTGGACCGTCCGTGAATTAGTTACTATTTAGTCCATTATCCTATAAATAGAAGCTTAATTCTTTTTTCATTCTCACCAATTCACTGAGATTCACAAGAGACACTATAGAGAGAGAAACTATAGAGAGCAAGAAGAAGAGTATTCTGCTACTTCACTTTTGCAGTATCCAACTTTCTACTAAGGTAAGGGATATTATTTATTGTATTCATAAGGGATGTTCTTTTCGTATAGTAAGGGGTATTATTTCTTTCATATTCATAAGGAATACTATTTTTCGTATTCATCCTTTAGTATGTCGAAATAACCTACCTACGCGGATTACGTACCGTATGACAGGTGAAAATCCATTTGCAGTTTTTGTATGTTAATTCTTTTCATATTGTTAAATGTAAACTTACTATGGTAAGTATTTTTTCTATAATCCTTGAAATTAGTGGAATATCCGTGAGTTTTGTGCTTCATCCAGTATTATTTTATTGGAATATTGATATGATTTTTTTTTTATTAAATATCAATATTTTCACCCGAAATACTATTCACAAATTACTATTCATGGGTTACTATTTACCCAATTACTATTCACTCAAATATTGTTCACTCGGGTATTCAGGGCACTTTTCATGTCGGGGTACTATTCATGAGTTACTATTCACCCAATTACTATTCACTCAAATATTGTTCACTCGGGTATTTGGGGCACTTTTCATATCGGGGTACTATTTATGGGATACTATTCATGAAGTACTATTCACGGAGTATTATTCACCAAAAAATTTATTTCTTTTCTGTCCAAATTATTTTTGATACATGGATATTATTCTTGAATTTTACTCTACAAAGCAGTATCATCTTGAAAATTTGGACATTATTAAATTTTGGATAAATTATATTAGAAATCTTTAAAAATTTATCCTTTGCTTTCTCTTAATTGAATTCTTATATCATTGTCATCATCATCATGCTTATATTGTGATGAAAGTCATCTTTGGCTTACGTGCACAGATGGACTATTGATTGGTATGATTATGACTAGGGATAATTCGGTATAGTCATGACAATTGATGATTACACGAATAATTCTTGGCCCGTAGTGCAAGAATAATTTGTGGACGTGATATTAATGAATATCCTTGGCTCGTAGTGCAAGGATGATTCGATGATGTGATCTATTTATTATGCTGAGTCCCAGCAATAAAGTTAATGATAAACTTTTTAAATCATAGAAGATAGTAGATATCATGCTCTACTTGACAACTTGTTGTCTATTGTATTCTATCAGTTTAACATTATTGAAGGCTAATGATAACTTATTCTGCATTATCTTAGTCATAATATTTCTTATTGGGCTAGTTGAGCTCACTCTTTTACTTCCATTGTTCTCTTCAGGAAATGAGAACGTAGCTGGAACTAGTCGGGGAACAGAGTGATGGCCCGAGATGGTGTTATAGTAGTACTCACTATTTTATAAAATAGTGTGCCAATAAATGTAATGAGGACTCTGTTTGAGTTTGTATATTGTCTAGTTGACAATATTCGTGTAAAAACTCTCAGCTCATGTTTTATAATTAAGTTTATATTTGTATTCAGTACCATGTATTTGGTGACCCAAGATGGGTGATGTATACCTATTTTGGGGGCGTCACAGTTGGTATCAAAGCTTATGGATATGATCCCTGGCTGAGATGTGAGACTAGAACTAGGAGGGGAGAAATGGGGAATTCCTTCGCTAGTATGATCTACCTAAGTTTATTTGGTATTTAATTGGTCGGTTAGAGTATAGGGATAATATGTGGCATGTCAATTAACCCTTGTTTTGTAGCAGTATTTGAAAATGGTATCTGAAAATGTCGAGATAAGCAATGAAGCACATGAGACCGTTGAGTCACCAACGATCAATACCCAGGATAATGTGGAACAGAAAGATAATAATCCTCAAGTAAACAATAACACTGATCAAATGATGAACGATGGGATGTTCAGAGGCTTCATGTAATTAATGCAACAACAGGCGAGAGTGGCTCCTATTCAAAATGCAGGTAGACAAACTGGCAACTCACAGATGGTCACCGCTAAATAATTCAAGGAGCTGGGACCATCGGTGTTTTGGGGAGAGCCAAAAACACTTAAAGCAGAGACGTGGATAAAGCAGATCACCAAGATATTTGATATCTAGGGATGCTCCGAGGAGCAAAAGGTTCCCTTTGCCACCTTCATGTTGAGAGGAGAAACAGATTACTGGTGGGAATCAGTAAAACCTACCCAGCCTACCGCACTCAAGATGTCTTGGGAGAAGTTCCAAGAGCTGTTCAATGACAAGTACTTTCCCAATAGTATTCATCACATGAAGGAGGTGCAACTTATCAAGTTGGAGCAAAACAATATGATCGTATCGCAGTACGAGGCTAAGTTTGTCGAGTTGTCCCGGTACGCATCCCATTTGGTTGATAATGAAGAGAGAATGACGCGAATGTTTCTACGAGGTTTGAGACCCGAAATACGTCAATATCTCATTTCTCATAAACTGTGTTTGTATTCAGATGTTGTAAATAGGGCTCAGTTATTGAAGCGCGATAATAAGTCAACCCAACCAAGAGAGAGCAACCAGCAAGTCGATAATACCAGTGGTAGCAGTCATCGAAGTTGTGACAACAAACGTGGAGGGAATCAACATGCAATAAATGGTAACCACTCCGGTGGTAATCATGGCCAAGATAATAGAAGTGGAAATTTCAAGAAGAGGAGATTCAATAAATATGGAAAGACTTCAGCACCGACACCTGTTATTAAGGAAGGAGAACGACCACCGGTTGTATGTTACAAATGCGGAGGAGAGGGACACATCAGTCCAAACTGTACGCACCAGTCTAAAGCATGTTATAATTGTGGAAGAGAAGGTCACCTAGCCCAATTTTGTCATGCACCAAAGTTAAGTCCAGCTGGGATGGAGGCATCAAAGGCCGTCCCAGATAAGACAAAATCTGTAGTTTAAGGGAGAGTGTTAGTCGTAACCTACCAAAAAGCGAAGAATCCAAATGAGGTGATCACAGGTAAACTAATCATAAACTCTTGCGAAGCTTATACCTTATTTGATACCGGTTCTACCCATTCCTTTATTTCTCCTACTTGCGGTCAACGTTTAAATTTGACTTCGGAGAAATTAGACTTTGATTTATCTGTTAAAACTCCGCTAGGAGAAACCTTCATAACATCCACTGTCTATAAGTCTTGTTTGATTCAAATCGGTAACCGCACGTTACCTGAAGATCTTATTTCTTTAAAAATACTTGCATTCGATGTGATTTTAGGAATTGATTGGTTGACTACTCATCATGCTAAAATTGATTGTTTTCGTAAGGTTGTGAGCTTTCATATTCATAACCAACCTATTATGCGAATTCAAGCAACCAAACCATTAAAGTCAATGACTGTCATCTCAAGTCATAAAGCTATTCGTTTATTGAAAAATAGATGTCAAGCTTTCTTAGCCCATGTCACAGATTTAAACAAAAATATGTCAGATTTGAATGATATTTCCATTGTTAATAAATTTCCTGACGTATTCCCTGAAGAACTTCCTGGCCTACCCCCAGAGCATGAAATTAAATTTGTATCGACCTTGAACCCGGTACAAAATCCATTTCCAAAGCCCCATATCGAATGGCTCCTGTTGAACTTCAGGAGTTAAAGACTCAACTGTAGGAATTGTTAGACATCGGTTTCATTCGTCCTAGTACATCTCCTTAGGGTGCTCATATTCTCTTCGTAAAGAATAAAGATGGAAGTATGCGACTTTGTATTGATTATCGGGAGTTGAATCATGTCACCATGAAAAATAGGTACCCGTTGCCACGCATTGATGACCTGTTTGACCAGTTGCAAGGCGCCAAATTCTTTTTAAAGAATGATCTTCGTTCTGGATATCATCAGTTAAAGATTAAAACTGATGACATCCCAAAGACTGCTTTCAGAACTCGGTACGGGCATTATGAATTCCTAGTCATGTCTTTTGGATTGACTAATGCTCCTGCTGCCTTCATGGATATAATGAACCGAGTATTCAAGGAATATTTGGATCATTTTGTAGTCGTCTTTATTGATGACATCCTCATATATTCCAAAAGTCGTGAAGATCATGAGCAACACTTGAGGCTGATACTCCAAAAGCTTCGTGAAAACAAGCTTTATGACAAGTTGAAGAAGTGCGAGTTTTGGCTTGAGGAAGTAGCATTCCTTGGGCACATGATATCAAATCATGGAATATCTGTTGACCCGGTAAAGATTGAAGCAATTCAAAGCTGGGAGCAACCTAAGTCAGTGACCGAAGTACGTAGCTTTCTCGACTTAGCTGGTTATTATCGGAGATTCGTAGAAGGGTTTTCTCAAATCGCTACTCCATTAACTCAGCTGACTCGAAAAGATACAAAATTCGGTTGGAGCGAGGAATGTGAAAAGTGTTTTCAAGAACTCAAGAGGAGACTCATTTCAGCACCTATTTTGACAATACCATTTGGTTTGGAGGGATTTGTCATCTACAGTGATGCTTCAGGCAAAGGTTTAGGATGTGTTCTAATGTAACATAGGAAAGTCATAGCCTATGCCTCATGACAACTCAAAGAATATGAGAGAAATTATCCTACTCATGATCTAGAGTTGGCAGCTGTCGTTTTTGCGCTTATGATTTTGAGGCATTACCTGTATGGGGAGAAGGTAGAGATTTATACGGATCATAAAAGCCTCAAATATTTCTTCACTCAAAAGGAACTCAACATGCGGCAAAGACGATGACTTGAGCTATTGAAAGATTATGATCATACCATTCAATACCATCCTGGAAAAGCGAACGTAGTAGCTGATGCATTGAGTAGAAGATCATATGCGGTACGCAAGTACGATATTGTCAACGCAGAAGGCCCATTTTGTATGACTTACAAAGGATGGAGATAGAGTTAAAGACTCCAGGGACCCATGTGATGATGGCAAATATACGAGTAGAACCGACTTTAATCAATAAAGTTAAAGCTGCTCAAGCTACAGACCTGGAGCTAATACGTATGAAGAAGAAAGTGCAAGAAGGTGCTATTCCAGAAGTAAGAATCGATGAAGAAGGAATACTTCGAGTCAACTCCAGACTTTATGTTCCTAACGATTCTAACTTGAAGTATAAAATTATGATGGAGGCGCACAACACACCGTTTGTAATCCATCCTGGGAGTACCAAAATGTATCGTGATCTTCGACATACATTTTGGTGGAGCAATATGAAGAGAGAGATAGTGGGGTTTATCTCAAGGTGTCTAACTTGTTAACGAGTCAAGGCGGAGCATCAAGTGCCAAAAGGTCCATTGCAACCACTTGAAATTCTAGAATGGAAGTGGGAGCACATTACCATGGATTTCGTTACTGGTTTTCCCAAGGTTTCTCAAGGCATAGATGCAATTTGGGTCATTGTTGATAGATTGACCAAGTCTGCTCATTTCTTATCGATTCAAGAAACTTATACACTTGAACGTCTTGCTCGTATGTACATAAACGAGATTGTAAGATTGCATGGTATGCCAGTATCCATAGTTTCTGATCGAGACCCAAGATTCACTTCAAGATTTTGGGTTAGTTTGCAAAAAGCAATTGGCACAGATTTACGATTTAGTTCGGCGTATCATCCTCAAACGGACGGACAATTAGAGAGGACTATTCAAACTCTTGAGGATTTATTAAGACTTTGTGTTCTTGACTTTAAAGGAAGTTTGGACAAGTTCTTACCATTGGTAGAGTTTTCCTACAACAACAGTTATCAAACAAGTATTGGCATGGCTCCATTTGAGGCGTTGTATAGAAGAAAGTGTCGTTCTCCAGTATGCTGGGATGAGGTAGGTGAAGCAACATTGTTGGGATCAGAGGTGGTACATATGACTACGGAAAAGATTCAAACGATCTGATAACGTATAAAAACCTCACAAGATCGACAAAAGAGTTATGCTGATCTTCATCGAAAGGACATGGAATTCAATATTGGAGATCATGTGTTGTTAAGTGTTGCTCCATGGAAAGGAGTTACGAGATTTGGAAAGAGAGGAAAGCTCAATCCTCGATTCATTGGCCCATTTGTAATCCTTGATCGAGTAGGAACTATAGCCTATAGACTCGTCTTACCGCCAAGTATGTCTCGTGTTCATAACGTTTTTCACATATCTATGTTACGTAAATATGTGAAAGACTCGAACCAAATTATTGAATTAGAAACGGACGAGATAGCGGAAGATTTAATGTATGAAGAGGTAGCTGTTAAAATCTTGGATAAGAAGGATTATAATCTACGCTCCAAGGTTATACCTCAAGTCAAAGTTTTGTGGAGAAGCCACGATGTGAGGAAATGACCTGGGAGTTAGAATCTAAAATGAGATCAAGGTATCCTCACCTCTTTGACATATCAGGTACGTACCCTAATTTCGAGGATGAAATTTTATAAGAAGGGGAGGTTGTAAGACCCCAATTTTTTTAAAATAAAGAATACATTTTCTCGAAATATATTTTTGAATATTATGGTATGGCTATGATATAATGTTATAGTTGTGGGTAATATTTTGAAAATTTTACAAAGTAATCAAGTTGATATAAAATATTCGTTGTGTCAGTGAATATTTGATTGGTCGGAGAATATTCTTTTTAGCAGGGAATATTCGTACGACGGTACAATCATTGGTGGACCCCACAACAAAAGTATTGTCGTAGTTAGAAAATGACATAAATATCTTTTTATAAAAATAACAGCGGAAGTTTTACCGTTAAACTGTTGAACTACCCGATGGTAAAAGTACAGTAATATGCGTGGTTGCATAGTAGCACACAATATTAATTATTGATGCTTATGTGAGAAGTCATTTAGTTATACTCAATTATTGCTACAGTAATTGTTGCATAGTATCTCACGTTATTTCATTCAATTATTGTCACATTATCATCTGCATAATATTTTATATTATTAAATCAATAATTGAGACGACAAAGTTATTCATATTATTATTTGCAATATTGACAATGTCTAGAAGTTCTGTTAAGGAGAGGTTTGGTCACCTAATTGAGTGCCAATAAGGAGAAATCCTTATCAGAAAGCTCCCTATTTCCTGGGAATGACCTGGTTGTTAAATATTGTGAGTTATAATATTAATGATGAATAATTATTGAAGTATTAAGAATGTGTTTATTGAAGATATGTGAATTACAAAAGTTAGAGGGAAATAATGCAAACTTGGAAAACTTTATGGGTACTAAAGTGTAATAATAAGTTAAACCAATCTGGACCATTGATGGTGGTTTTAATAGTTAATCAATCTAGACCATTGATGGTGATTTTAATAGTAAATCAATATGGATCGTCGGTGGTGGTTTTAAAAGTAATCAATCTGGACCATCGGTGGTGGTTTTAATAATAAATCAATTTGGACCGTCGGTGGTGGTTTTAAAAGTAATTAATCTGGACCGTTGGTGGTGGTTTTAAAAGTCATCAATCTGGATCATCGGTGGTGGTTTTAAAGTAATCAATCTGGATCATCGGTGGTGGTTTTAAAAGTAATCAATCTGGACCGTCGGTGGTGGTTTTAAAAGTAAATCAATCTGGACCGTCGGTTGTGGTTTTAATAGTAATCAATCTGGACTGTCTGTTCTAATAGTGAATCAATCTAAACCGTTCGTGAATTAGTTACTATTTAGTCCATTCTCCTATAAATAGAAGCTTAATTCTTTTTTCATTCTCACCAATTCACTGAGATTCATAAGAGACACTATAGAGAGAGAAACTATAGAGAGCAAGAAGAAGAGTATTTTGCTACTTCACCTTTGCAGTATCCAGCTTTCTACTATGGTAAGGGATATTATTTATTGTATTCATAAGGGATGTTCTTTTCGTATAGTAAAGGGTATTATTTCTTTCGTATTCATAAGGAATACTATTTTTCGTATTCATCCTTTAATATGTCGGAATAACCTGTCTACGCGGATTATATATCGTATGACAGGTGAAAATCCATTTGCAGTTTTCGTATGTTAATTCTTTTCATATTCTTAAATCTAAACTTAATATGGTAAGTATTGCTTTTATAATCCTTGAAATTAGTGGAATATCCGTGAGTTTTGCGCTTCATCCAATATTATTTTATTGGAATATTGATATGAACTTTTTTTTATTAAATCTCAATATTTTCACCCGAAGTACTATTCACGAGTTATTATTCACCCAATTACTATTCACTCAAATATTGTTCACTGGGTATTCGGGGCACTTTTCATGCTGGGGTACTATTCACGAGTTACTATTCACTCAATTAATATTCATTCAAATATTGTTCACTCGGGTATTTGGGTCACTTTTCATATCAGGGTACTATTCATGGGGTACTATTCATGAAGTACTATTCATGGGGTACTATTCACCAAAAAATTTATTTCTTTTCTGTCCAAATTATTTTTTATACATGGATATTATTCTTGAATTTTACTCTACAGAGCAGTATCATCTTGAAAATTTGGACATTATTAAATTTTGGATAAATTAAATTATAAATCTTTAAAAATTTATCCTTTGCTCTCTTTTAATTGAATTCTTATATTATTGTCATCATCCTCATGCTTATATTGTGTTGAAAGTCATCTTTGGCTTACGTGCATAGATGGACTATTGATTGGTATGATTATAACCAGGGATAATTCGGTATATTCATGATCATTGATGATTACACGAATAATTCTTGGCCCATAGTGCAAGAATAATTTGTGGACGTGATACTAATGAATATCCTTGGCCCGTAGTGCAGGGATGATTCGATGATGTGATCTATTTATTATGCTGAGTCCCAGCAATAAATTTAATGATAAACTTTTTAAATCATAGAAGATAGTAGATATCATGCTCTACTTAACTCTTCTAATGGATTGCTTGTTCCGCTACAGTTAAACTTGTTGTCTATTGTATTCTATCAGTTTAACATTGTTGAAGGCTAATGATAACTTATTCTGCATTATCTTAGTCATAATATTTCTTATTGGGCTTGTTGAGCTCACCCTTTTACTTCCATTGTTCTCCTCAGGAAATGAGAATGTAGCCGGAACTAGTCGGGGAACGGAGTGATGGCCCGAGATGGTGTTATAGTAGTCCTCACTATTCTATAAAATAATGTGCCAATAAATGTAATGAGGACTCTATTTGAGTTTGGATATTGTTTAGATGACAATATTCGTGTAAAAACTCTCAGCTCATGTTGTATATTTAAGTTTATATTTGTATTCAGTACCATGTATTTGGCAACCCAAGATGGGTGATGTATACCTATTTTGGGGGCGTCATAGACCTCATTCATTAATGCACATGTCAATGAAGGTCAGACAATCCTAACAACACCGACTATTGGCAGTAACTCTAAAAGAGCAACGGAAAGACCTGGCGGTACAAACCAGGAAAGAACATCCTCATCAGGGAGGATCGATGATGGAATATGTTATACACATCCTCAACAGACAAAGCTCTATCCCCACAGAGTCTCTTGTACATGAGAGATGCATCTTTAGTGTGAAGTCTGTATCAAGGATTAAGCACTTTGGTGATAACCCCAACGTCAACATCTTGGAAGCTCCTGAGAGCATTGGATTGCACGTCCAAGACAGTTCATCAGGGTTGTCAGTAATAACTGTCAATCTCGGTAAAAGTCAAGGGGAGCCAAAAATCATCCCACTATGTTGGAAAACAATCCAACAAACCATATACATTCGCATCATGTTATTGTACATTGCATCATGATCATCTTGTTGAATTTCAAGTGTCTAGTATTCTTTATCCTATCCATGCCATTGCATTACATTAATATGATAAAGAGGGGCATCTGTAAACACTCAAAATTTTCTGCATACCTGTTACTAACATTGTAGGAGGGCAGAATCGTCTTTCAGAGATAACCCTGGAGGATAGCTCAGCTCAATACCGAAAATCACACCAGAGAAGGCCCTTTCATCTCGGAGATAACCCCGAGATACTCAGTCTCAGTCCCGGAAACAACACTGGGAAAGACAGCGTTAACCTCGGAGATAACCCCGAGGAGTGTAGTTGCAGTTCCGAAGATAACCCCAGAGATGCTCATTTCAACCCCCAGCAATCAGCTTCAACCTCGGAGATAACCCCGAGGCACTCAGTCCCAAATTCGGAGATAACCCCGGGAGGTCAGGCACACCTCAGATATAACCCTTAGGACATCCAGCGCTTTTAGCAGCCCAATCTCAGAGATAACCCTAAGCAACGACTTCTTTATCCGCCCAAACCGGAGATAACCACGGTAAGGGGCAAAATCATCATTTTCCACCTCGATTTCACATTGTGCCATCTCAACAATAGTTCAACAAACATTCTACACAACAATGTCCCACAAGAGCCAAATAGCTGCAATCCCAAGTGACTACTACACAGGACAGCACCCCGGATGGAATTTGAAGCTTGAAGACCAAGGGCATGGTCCCATCTTCCTGACTTCTGACAACCTCCAATCCCATGTCATTTATGTAGCTCTCGACAACAGCACTCCGTAAAAGGTATTATACCTCTCAATCGGAGGCTCAGATTGAAGTTCTGCAAGTTCGAGCGGACATCACGTTGAACGCGTACATGTACTTTGAGACGGCGGGACCCGTGGAGCCTGGGGCACCCCGGGCAGCCGCAAGTACATCTACGGCTATCGCAGGTATACCTGCGGCTCCCCTGTATGTAAATAGAGGGCTTGGGGTGGCCATTTTATAAGAGAAAACGGCGAGGAAGCCCTGTCCAATTTGCTCTGTACACACCCTAAACTGAGTGCTTTCTCATTTTAAACACTTATGAGCTTATATTCAGTCATATTTTTATTGGTGGGAGCCGAGTGTTCATCCGTTTAAAGCTATAGAAGTCTTCTTTGGCAGTCCACTGTAAGTCTTCTTACACACTTTAAAGCCTTTCTCTTCTACTTTGCACACACCGTTCTTCACATTAAGAGTCGTGTTGCGTGTGTATGCCCGGACTTTGGTCCGTGGCTTTTATTTCCTTTTATATATATATATAGAGACTAATATTATCGAACTATGCCTCGATTGAGCCTGGACTCACGTCCAGAGCGTTTACTTACTTTTTTGTGTGTATATATATATATATATATATATATATATGAACTGTTATCGAATTTTGTTCAGTGAGCCTGGATTTTACATCCGGAGCGTTTATATATATATATAAACTGTTATCGGACTCTGTTCGATGAGCCTAGATTTTACATTCGGTGCGTTTACTACTTATATATATATATATATAGACAAATCGCTGAAATGATAAACCGAGCCGGGATCGATATATATATCCTATCGTTAATAAACATATATATATATATATATATATATATATATATATATATATATATATATATATATATATATATATATATATTTTTGTCAGCCCTGAGTTTACTTCGTGGTCTTTTTACTGCTTTATTTACATTCCGTTCTGCTTGGAGTTTACTTCGTGGCGGTTGATCGTTTTTACTGCTTTATTTAAATTCCATCCCGCCTAGAGTTTACTTCGTGGCGGTTGATCGTCTTTATTGCTTTATTTACATTTCTGATCCCCATGGAGGTGTTTCGTGGTGGTTGATCATGTCTATATATATAGCACTACTTCCAAATAATTGCACATTAATCCACACACACACACACACATTCATATATAGTTTAATTGAAAAGTGGCGATCACCGTGGTAACACGGATGTCGAGGGTGCCTAACACTTTCTCTCCGCATAAGCAAGTCCCCAGGCCCTAATTAATCTCGGTTTCACATACCCGTTTAGCAGTGTCACATCACTGGGTCAATGTGCAAACTTTTTCTTGGTTGCGTTGGTGCAACCATTTAAAAACACCAACTGGAGACTCTTACAGTCAAATCGTCGACATATAAATGTCGGACCTTTTCACAACTTATTTTTTCAAACAAATCTCACCTAACATGAGAACACCAAAAAAAAAGAACAGAAGAGGGACAATAAAAATCCCGACGTCGACATGTCACATCTAAATCAAAATTATCTAAGTTAAGTCCAACCTAGCATTTTCATATATTAAAAAAAGAAAAACATCATCCTTGTGGTGACACAACAAAATAACATTGTTCAATTTTTTTTATAAGTATCAAATGTGATAAATTAACATCTTAAATATTTAATACTTGCCTTGTGGTGACACAACAAACTTATATTAAATATTAATACTCTAATATTTTATCATGCTGGAAGGCGACGTTCGATATATTCCAAATATCTTTGAACGCTTCGGACTTAATATAAATTCTTCGAGGGGTTTGTTATTGTAAGACCCCAACATTTTATGAATAAATATTTAATTTTTTACAAATGTTATTTTGAATAATAAGGTGTGATTTGATATAATGCTATAGTTATGGGTGATATGTGCAAAATTTGCAAGTAAGCAAGTTGTCATAAAATATTCGTTTGGTCAGGGAATATTCTTTTTCTTGGAGAATATTCGTATGACGGAACAATCATTAGTGGACCCCACAATGGAATTACTGTAGGATATAGAAAGCGACAGAAATAACCTTTTTATAAAAATAACGACAAAACTTTTACCATTAACTGTTGAAATACCCGGTGATAAAAGTACATTAATACGCGTGGTTGCACAGTAGCACACGGTATTGTATAGTATCTTTGATTATAGATGCTTACTTAAGAAGTCACTCAATTTTATTCAATTATTGCCATAGTAGTTACTGCATAGTATCTCATATTATTGATTCAATTATTGTCAGAGTATCATCTACACAATATTTTATATTTTTAATATAATAAATTAGACGACACAATTATTCATATTATTATTTTCATTATTGACAATGTTTAGAAAGTTCTATCGATAAGGAATAATTGAAATCGGAAAGCCCCCTCTTTCTTGGGAATGATCTGGTTGTTAATATTGTGAGTTATAATATTAATGATGAATAATTGTTGAAAGATTAAAAATGTGTTGATTGGAGATAAGTAATTTGTGGTAAATAATTATTCAATTTTTGATATAAATAAAGTGTGACGCCCCCAAAATAGGTATCCACAACCCATTCTGAGTCACCAAATACATGGTACAGAAACAACTACAACTTCATTAATACAATTGTTGTGTAAAATACGACAACACATATACTGTGAGTTTAAATACAAATATTATCTTCTAGACAATATCCACACTCAAATAAAGTCCTCATCACAATTATTGATACACTATTTTACAAAATAGTGAGGACTGCTAAAACAACTATCTTGAAACATCACTCTATACCCCGATTGGTTCCCTCTATATTCTCGCTTCCTGAGAAGAAAAATAGAACAAAAAGAAAAGGGTGAGCTCAACTAGCCCAGTAAGAATATTATGACTAAAATAATGTAGAATAAATTATCGTTAGCCTTCAATAAATCAGATAAAATATAATGGACAACAAGTTTTAGATCAATATTCATAGCGAAAATAACAATTCATTAGAATAGTTAAATAGAGAATGAAATCTACTACTTCTATGATTTAAAAGTCCATTATAAATAATTTATCCCTATAACATCAATCAATATACATCTTGAATCAAATTTTCATCTTTGCACTACAGGCCAAAGATATTCATTTGTATCACCAGTTGGTCATGTTCATCTCAACACATGTCCATCTTTACACCACGGGCCAAAGATATTCATCAGTTAATCATTCATCTTTGCACTACAAGCCAAAGATATTCAGTAATATCATCATTTAGGACTGAGAATGATGAAAAATATCTTAACGAAAAATGAATCCAGTGAGATAAAAGATCAAACATTAGGGATTCGTACTTTAATTTATCCAAGTTCAAAAATACTCCATAATAATCACTTGTGGAGCAAAATTCAAGAATGAAGATCAAAACATGGATACAATCAAAGATAGTAACCATAATAGACAACTTGGACAAAGAAGAGAAAATTTAATTTTTTTGTGAATAGTGTCGTATACGTGAATAGTGATGTATACGTGAATAGTGCTGTAAACATAAATAGTAACCCCGATGCGAAAAGGTAGAAATTTCACAAGAAAAATCATACTTCGTGAATAGTACTCATGAATAGTATCGTATTCGTGAATAGTAACCTAGCATGAAAATATGGAAATTTATCTAGAAATTTCAGATCAATATTCCTGTGAAATGATATTAGATGAAGCGCAAAACTTACAAAATTTCTAATTATTTTAGGAATTATAGAAGCAATACTTACCATAGTAAGTTTAAATTTAGGAATATGAAATAAAATAATATCCCTTTCATAATATGGAGTATGAAAGAAAATAATATTTTTTACGAGTATTGAAAAAAATAATATCCTTTACCTTAGTAGAAGATTGAATACTGAAGTAGGGTAGTAGCAGAATACTCCTCTTCTTTCTCTCTTATTTTCTCTCTATAGTTTCTCTCTGTATAGCTTTGTGAATTGGTGAGGAAATAATGAAGGAATGAGCTTCTATTTATAGAAGAACTGAAAGTGGCTCTTGGTCTTAACGAAGGGTCAAAATGACTCCTGGTAATATTGAAGAGACAACTACTATTTGCGAAGGGACAAATAACTCTTGGAACACCGAAGAGACAAGTAACTCTTGGAAAACTGAAGAGACAAGTAACTCTTGGAAAACCGAACAGACAAGTTACTATTTGCGAAAGTGACTCTTAGATGATGACCTAGGGTCCCACTTACAAAATTCCATATATTACCATTATTTCCTTCGAGTGTCGGCAACTTCTTCTAATGGTTATTTTACTCATCACACAATTAATCAATACTTTTTAATCCTTCCATCTTTATTCACAATTAATAATATTATAGATTCACAATATTGACAACCAAATTATTCCCAGGAAAGAGGGGGCTTTCCGATAAGAATTTCTCCGTACTGGCGCGCAATTAGGTGACCAAACCCCTTTCCTCGACAGAACTTTCTAGACATTATCAATAATGCTATCTAATAATATCTTTTAAATAATATGAATTATTGATCTGATAATAGGAAATACTGTGCAATAATAATTATTGAATTAATAATAATATAAAATATCAACGAAGCAATTATTGAATCAATAAAATAAAATATTAACAGTAATTACTGTAACAATTATTGAGTAGTGCCTTTTTACGTAAGAATTAATAATCCAAAAATATTGTGCAATACCGTGTACTACTGTACAACCACGCCTGCACTACGGCCAAGGATATTCATTAGTATCACAACCACAAATTATCCATGCACTACGGGCCAAGAATATTCGTGTATTCATCAATGGTGATGATCATGCCAATAACTGTCCATCAATGCACTACGGGCCAATGAGGACTTTTACCACATCATTTGTAACATTACGATCATGATTATATCGATTAATCCCTGGTCATAATCATATCAAGTCCATCTATGCACTACAGGCCACAGATGACTTTCAACATAATATAAACATGAGGATGATGACAATGATATAAAAAATCAATAAAACAAGTTCAAGAATTAATTTATCCAGGAACTAATAACGTCCAAATTGTCAACATGATACTTCTTTGTAGAGTAAAATTCAAGAATGCTCAGAAGAATATTTCCATGAAAAGATACTGGATGAAGCGCAAATATAAAGGATATTCCACTAATTTCATGGAGTATAGAAGTCAAAACTTTAACCAACTGAGTATAATAAAGAATGGAATAACAAAAGAAATCTCCAAGCATGCGATAGACCGCATAGACAGGTTATTCTAACAGAATAATAAATAATGGAACCAGGTCATGCGTAACGCATGCATGTGATATTCCAATGAATAATAAATAACGGAACCAAAGTTAGAGAAAATTACATGCAAGCGGTGATGTTCCAACGAGAATAATAAACAACGGAACCCAGTCATGCGTAACGCATACGCATGTGATGTTCCAATGTAATAATAAAGAATGGAATAATAGAAGAATTTCACCATGTATGCGGTACTTCACATGAGCGAGTTATTACAACATAATGATAAAGAATGGAATAACAGAAGAATTTCACCAAGTATAGGGTAGACCACGTATACAGGTTATTCCAACAGAATAAAAAAAATGGAATAACAGAAGTTCTCTTCATGAATACGAAAGAAATAATACCCCTTACCTTAGAACAAACTGGTTATAGGAGTAGTGAAGTAGCATAATACTTTTCTTCTTTCTCTCTATAGTTTCTCTCTCTAGAGTTTTAGTGAATTTGTAAGAAATAATGAAGGAATGAGCTTCTATTTATAGGAGAATGGACTAAATAGTAACTAATTCCTGAACGGTCCAGATTGATTTACTTTTAAACGGACGGTCCAGATTGGTTTACTATAAAATATTCTAATAAAACAAAATCTTTTAAATAAAATATAATATATTCTATTTATAATCGAATAACTTTATAAAAGTATTTTGTTTTATATAAAAAGAATTTACTATGCAAAACACTATGCAGGCACTATGCATAATAAAACGAATAACTTTATAAAAGTATTCTGTTTTATATAAAAAGATTTTACTATGCAAAATACTATGCATAATAGAATGTAATATATATTCTATTTATAGTCTAATAAAATGAATAACTTTATAAAAGTATTTTGTTTTATATAAAAAGCTTTTCTGTTTTATTACAATAATAATACTAATAAAACAAAACTTCATTATCATTATTATAATTCACACTATTAATCGACCAGGTCGTTCCCAAGAAAGAGGGGGCTTTCCAATAAGGATTTCTCCATATTAGCGCACAATTAGGTGACCAAACCTCTCATTGGCAGAACTTCTAGACATCGTTAATATTGCAAATAATAATATTAATAACTTCGTCGTCTCAATTATTGATTTAATAATATAAAAAATTTCGACAATAATTGAATCAATTAACGCGAGATACTATACAACAATTACTGAAGCAATAATTGAACAAAACTGAGTGACTTCTCACGTAAGCATCAATAATCAATACCGTATTGCTACTATGCAACCACGCCAGATTCTCGTATTTTTAACACCAGGTGTTTCAACAGTTAACGATAAAACTTCCGCCGTTAATTTCATAAAATATTTTTGTCTTTTTCTCAATTTGACAATAATTCTGTTGTGGGGTCCACCAATAATTGTGCCATCGTACGAATATTCCCTGTTAAAATGAATATTCCCCGACCAATCGAATATTATATAACATCTTTCGTACTTTGCAAAATTTATAACTATTACCCACAACTATAACATTATATCAAATTCATTCCATAATATTCAAAAATGATAATTATAGAAAATTCATCTTTATTCATAAAATTTGGGGTCTTACAGTTGTGTTTAGAGAAACAAAAGATGTGTTCATAGCATTGAACATGTAATTTTGCCTCATTGTCAATCGCTGCATTTCCCGATGCGTTGCCTTGTTGTGCGTAGTCATTCGATTTTGAAAATCAAGGAACTAAGGCCTGGATATGGCCTCGGCTTGCAGTACTTACTCAGCCCCTGGATCGCCCATTTCTTCATCGTCATCCCCCAATATCTCTGTAGCATCAACGTTATCTTCCGAATCCGACGGGAAAATGAAACCCAGACCACGCGGATGTGACTCGCCTTCTCTCCATACAGAATACCTTGTTATCATTCTAGAATCGAGCAACGCGAGCGGCATTTGTGTGGGCTCATCGTCGGACCATCTCACCCCGACATTACGACACAACCCACATATGAGTGATGGGTGTGGCAAGCCTCCAGAAAAATTTCCACGTAAGTACCGGCGGATGGAGGAACAAATAATTGCCCCAACGTCAATAATGAAATCTTGTACAATGGCGTACAACAGTAATGCCTTCTCTTTGGTGATGTCAGAGGTATGTTGAGATGGAAGCAATTTTGTGCATAGGAATGCATACCAAATTTTACCATACCGACTTAGGTCCTTGCTATGGAACACGGTGCCTCCCTTACGACCCTTAATCCAAGAAGTTCCTGGCTTTGTCATCTCCGTGATTATAGTATCATAGTCCGGGTCAGAATTTCTTAGATGAGCATAATGGCAGTGGCGAGGTACCCACAGTTGGTAGTAAGTGTTGACTGCGTCGGCGCTAAATGGAACCAACCGACCTCGCAAAAATGCGTGGAATGGTTCTTTGTCCTCAGCATTTGCATAGAACTCTTTAACAATGTTAACAACGGCGGGTTCCGGCTCCTCGGTGAATTTGGTCCTTCCCTTTTGGTAAATTTGAGGCATCAGCTCCCCATCATTAGGATCCGGTGCCAACCCCCGCTCCGGTGTAAGGGCTTTGGTGAGCATGTAGTCATACCTGGTTACGGCGGCATGACACTTGCAATTCTCAGCGATCGAAGGTGCGGGTTGGTTGAGATGACCGTGAGCTTTCTCCCCTTTGGCATTTAGAAGATGATTGTGAAGCCATGATTTCTCTCTAGCTCTCAAGTATACTCTATGAATGATCTATATCAATTGTTGTGAGAGATATGGTATGAGATGTAGTGATATATATAGAGGTGGAAGAAAGTGGTCTATTGGTGGATTGAAGAGGTGGGGCAGTTAATGGAGTTAAGGTAGTAGTGGTAGTAGTGGGTAGTGGTTATGAGGTTTAATTGAGATAGTGGGTGATTGGGCATGGGAGGAAGTTACCTAAAGCATGACATAAAGTAAGAAGATTAGTGAGTTGTTTATAGCGTGATGTATTGTGGAGAGATTAACGAGATTTTTATTTTATTCATATATCTAGTGATTTAATGAAACTATGATTAAGTAAATATAAAATGAAAATATGATAAATAAACTAAAGATTGGGTTGCCTCCCAATTAAAGCTTGATTTTAAGTCGTTCAACCTGACTACCTCCTTCTCATGTTGTGTCGGTCAATGTGATGGCGATCACATCGGTGTTGGCTTCTCCACCCCAATAATGCTTTAGACGGTGTCCGTTGACCTTGAACGTATCTAGTGGATTGCGATTGTAGAGTTCCACTGCGCTATAAGAGAAACCCATTTGATAGTAAATGGTCCCGACCATCTCGATTTAAGCTTTCCGGGGAACAAGCGCAGCCGTGAGTTGAACAATAATACCGATTGACCAGGCTCGAATGTTCGATGCATAATTTTCTGGTCGTGCCATCTTTTTACCTTTTCTTTGTATAGTTTGGAATTCTCATAGGCGTGAAAGTGAAATTTGTCGAGTTCATACAACTGAAGTAGTCTCTTCTCCCCTACAGCTGCTTGATCAAAATTGAGTTTTTGCACCGCCCAATATGCCTTATGCTGTAGCTTGACCGGTAAGTGACATGCCTTCCCGTACAGTAGTTGATATGGTGACATCCCGATTGGTGTCTTGTATGCAGTCCGGTATGCCCATAATGCATCGTCCAATTGAAGCAACCAATCTTTTCGACTTGGATTCACCACTTTCTCTAATATCTTCTTGACTTCTCTATTTGATACCTTAGCCTGTCCACTTGTTTGAGGGTGATATGTTATAGCTACCTTGTGGTTAACCCTATACTTAGCCAAAAGAGCAGTAAAGGACTTATTACAGAAGTGACTACCTTCGTCACTGATTATTGCTCTTGGTGTGCCAAACCTCATGAAGATGTTCTTTTGCAGGAATTTGAGGACCACCTTGGCATCATTAGATGGTAATGCTGCAGCTTCAACCCACTTCGATACGTAATCCACTGCTAGTAGAATATATTAATTGTTCAAAGACGAAGGGAATTGCCCTATGAAATCGATACCCCATACGTTAAAGATTTCCACTTCAAGAATCGTTTATAAAGGCATCTCATTCCGTTTCAAAATATTTCCCACCCTTTGGCACCTATCGCATTATTTGACAAAATGGTGGGCATATTTGAATAATGTAGGCCAATAAAAACCAGATTGCAACACCTTTGATGTTGTCCTCTCACTCCCATAATGTTCGCCATACGCAGATGAGTGACATTCATGCAGAATGTTCTTCACTTCACTATAGGGGACGCACCGTCAAATCATTTTGTCGGCGCACTACTTGAACAAATATGGTTCGTCCCACATGTATCATTTCACGTCATGAAGAAATTTCCTTTTCCTGTTGTCTTGTGAGGTCAGGTGGTAGAATGTTGCTCACAAGGAAATTTGCATAATCCCCATACCAAGGAATCTCTGCTAAAATCCCAAGCAATTGCTCATCTGGAAATGACTCATTAATCTCACATCTGTCGTCATTCGCTTTCCCTTGGTTTTTCAACCTTGACAAGTGATCGACTACTTGGTTCTCTGTCCCCTTTCTATCCTTTATTTCTAAGTCAAATTCTTGAAATAGGAGAATCCACCAGATAAGGCGTGGCTTAGCATCCTTTTTCGCTATCAAGTACCGAATCGCCGAATGGTCTGTGTAGATTATCACCTTAGTCCCGATTAAGTAAGCCCGAAATTTGTCAAACGCATACACCACTGCAAGCAATTCCTTTTCTGTGGTTGTGTAATTCATTTGAGTCTCTGAAAGTGTTTTTCTTGCATAGTATATGGCATGAAACACCTTGTCTCTACGTTGGCCCAATACAGCCCCAACCGCGTAGTCACTTGCATCACACATAAGCTCAAATAGCATGCTCCAATCTGGTGCGACTATAACGGGGGCTGTAGTCAATTTTCTCTTTAATAAGTCAAAAGATGTCTTGCATTCTTCATCAAAGCTGAAAGTCGCATCCTTCTCTAAAAGACTACATAGAGGTTTTGCAATTTTAGAGAAGTCTTTTATGAACCTCCTGTAGAACCCAACATGTCCCAAGAAACTCCTAATACCCTTAACTGAGCTCGGTGGAGGCATTTTTTCGATAGTTTCCAGCTTTGCTTTGTCAACCTACAATCCTTGAGCCGAAACCTTATGGCCCAAAATTATACCATCTTCAGCCATGAAGTGGCATTTTTCCCAATTTAGTACGAGATTCATATCCTTACATCACTGCAACACCATGACCAGATTCTTTAAGTAAATATCGAAGTTGTCCCCATAGACCGAAAAATCATCCATGAAGACTTCAACATTTTTCTCCACCATATCTGAAAAAATGGCCATCATGCACCGTTGGAAAGTTGCAGGTGCATTGCATAACCCGAATGACATCCTCCTGAATGAAAATGTGCCGTAAGGGCACGTCAATGTCGTCTTTTCTTAATCCTCTGAAGCGATGACTATCTGATTATAACCCGAGTATCCATCCAACAAACAGTAATACTCATGTCCTGCTAATCTATCCAACATTTGATTAATAAAGGGCAGCGGGAAATGGTCTTTTCGGGTTGCCTTGTTCAATTTTCTATAATCCATGCAAACCCTCCAACTTGTCACTGTTCTAGTCGGTATTAATTCGTTGTCCTCATTCGGCACCACCATCATTCCTCCCTTTTTCGGCACGCACTGGACCGGACTAACCCATTTGCTGTCAGAAATTGGGTAGAAGATACCGGCATCCAACCACATCAAAATTTCCATCTTCACAACTTCCTTCATAATTGGGTTAAGTCACTGTTGCTCCACCGTTGGTTTTGCTTCATCTTCCATCAAAATCTTGTGCATGTAAAATGAGGGGCTGATTCCCTTTATATGTGCAATTGTCCACCCAATCGCTGATTTGTGTTCCCTAAGCACCCTCAGCAACTTTTCTTCCTGCAATTCGTTAAGTGCAGCTGAAATAATAACAGGTAAAGAATTTGAATTGCCTAAATACGCATACCTGAAGTGTGTAGGGAGTGGCTTGAGTTCCAACTTTGGTGGCTCTTCCAATGATGGTTTTAGTTTTTCTGCAGCTACTTCCTCTGTGTGCAATGGTTCAAACGGTGTTCTGAATCTGGAAACTCGTGGCAATGAGTCTAGAATTTGTAAGTAATCCACAAATTCTAGGTCATCAACCTCTTTATCCCCCAATAACGTTGTTTCTAACGGATCGTTGACCAAACTCTTGCTCATATCTTCACTAATGATTTGCTCAATTAAATCCATTCGAAAACATTATTCCTCATCCGTAGGGAATTTCATGGCCTTGAACACATTAAATTTTATTTCTTGATCTTGGACCCTCATAGTCAGTTCTCCTTTTTGTACATCTATGAGTGTCCTACCCGTAGCCAAAAATGGTCTCCCTAGGATAATTGGGATGTTCTTGTCCTCCTCAAAATCCAGAATGATAAAGTCCGGGGGGGGAATATAAACTTATCCACTTTCACTAAAATGTCCTCTACTATGCCTCTCGGATATGTGACTGACCTATCCGCCAACTCTAATGAAATATTTGTAGGTCTTGGCACTGGCAAACCCAATTCTGTGTATACTGACAATGGCATAAGGTTTACACTCACCCCCAAATCACATAAACACTTGCTGAAATGCATATTCCCGATCGTGCATGGAATAGTGAAGCTCCCCGGGTCCTTGAGTTTTGGTGGTAATTTCTGCTGTAATACTGCACTACACTCCTCTGTTAGTGCAACTGTCTCAAAATCTTCCCATTTCTTCTTCCTTGACAGAATCCCTTTCATAAATTTTGCGTAGCTCGGTATTTGCTCTAGGGCTTCTACAAATGGTATGTTGATCTGAAGTTTCTTGAACACTTCCAAAAACTTTGTGAATTGCTTGTCTAATTTCTATTTTTGGACCCTCTGCTGAAATGGTGGTAGTGGATAAATAATTGGCTTATTGTTCAACTTTGTTTCCTCACTCTGCTTATCCTCACCCTTGTTTCCTTCAACCACGTGACTATAATCAACTTTTTCATCTGGAGTCGTTGAATTTTCTGCATTAGTACCCTCATGATTTTTTCCACTCCGCAATGTAATTGCACGACATCATTCTGGTTACCTTCTGATTTCTCTCTCAGATCACTTGGTAGGGTCCCTTGTGGCCTGTTATTTAATGTTAATGCAATTTGCCCCATCTGATTTTCCAAGTTCTTGATGGCTATTGCTTGAGTTTTCATGGCCGCCTCATTACTCGTTATATATTTCGACACCAATTCCTCAAAATCTGATTTCCTTTCATGATGTTGGGCTGGTTGTTGGTGATTCTGAAAACCTGGGGGATATGACTGTCCTGGAGCTTGATGTTGCTGATTATTGCTCCACAAGAAATTCGGATGATTCCTATTTCCTTGGTTGTATGTGTTCTAGTATGTGTTCTGCGAAATTCTTTTATAATTGCGCACAAACTGCATAGATGCTAGATTAATCGTGCATTGATCCGTTGGGTGCTCTCCCGTGCACAACTCACATATAACTACCACTTGATGTGCTTGTTGAGCCTGTACCCCTGTCATAGAATCTAAATTCTTTGAAAGTCCTGAAATATGTGTTTGTATAGATGTCACACCATCCACTTCTAAAACCCCAGTTGCCTTTGCATGTGTCATTCTCGCTGTGGGCCATTGGTAGTTGTTAACCGCCATGGTTTCAATGAAATCATATGCTTCCTCGTAACTCTTGGCCATGAATGCTCCACCCGACGCTGCATCGATACTCGTTCTGAGATTTCCATGTAGTCCGTTGTAAAAGGTGTTCAATTGCAGCCACTTAGGTAATCCATGATGTGGGCATTTTTTGAGCAACTCTTTGTATCTCTCCCATGCCTCATATAATGACTTCCTATGTTGCTGCTCAAACATTATTATCTCGTTCCTCATCTTTGCAGTTTTCGCCGGTGGAAAGAATTTGGCGAGGAATTTCTGAGCTAAGTCCTCCCATGTAGTTATCGATCCGGGCGGTAGAGAATGCAACCAACTCTTCGCCTTGTCCCGCAGAGTGAATGGGAACAAGCGAAGTCTAACCGCATCATCTGACACACCATTGTACCTAAAGGTGTCGCAAATTTCTAGAAAGCTGACTAGATGCTCGTTCGGATCATCATTTGCCAATCCCCCAAACTGAACTGAATTCTGAATCATTTGAATCGTTTCAGGCTTGATTTCAAATGTGTTAGCAGCTATTGTGGGCCTGGTGATTCTTGACTGCAGTTCAGTCACCTTGGGTGTGGCGAAGTCCCTTAACGCTTTCTGATCTTCGGCTGCCATTTCCTCTTCCTTTTCAGATGTTTCAAATTCTTGCCTCGTTTCCTTGATCCACTTACTCAACCTCTGAAACCTTTTCTCTATGTCGTCCTCAAAAGGCAGCAAGTCTGGATTTTTAGATCGAGTTTGCATAAACTGTTTCCAACACCTGAAATAGAAGGACAAAACAAAAATAAAAATGTCTAAGTAAAACTGGATTAATTAAACTGATATTGTAAAACTATTAAGATTTATACTAAATACTCCCCGGCAACGGCGCCAAAAACTTGTTGGGTAAAATCTATATACGCACAACACGCAAGTATACGTGGTCAACAAGTAATAGAGTGATGAGTAGAGTATCGTTCCCACAGAGACTAACTAGTAATAATCTTAACTTACAATTACCAATTTCCTATTAACCCTAATTTTATTAAACATATCAACTCAATAATTAAAATTAAAGACTCTAAATTTAAGAATAATTAAACTATCACAAAACAATCAAAAATATTAAAATCTGGAATTTCAAACAATTAATGGAGAATTAGACTTATGATTTCACCCTAAGCTTCACTCTGATCTCAACACCTTAATTCCAATTCAATTCACTATCCCAGTTTATTAATCAAGAACACGAACGTAGTATTAACCACCTCTCGATGCACTAATACCGTATTAACGTAAATCCACAATTAAGATAGAAACATGTTAAACACCTTAATCAACTAACTCACTATATCTCTATGTGAATTACAATTAAAGAAGGTTTAAGAATAAGTTCTCTATCCGATTACATGCGATGTCAAGCATATCTCTACCTTAACATTCATCAAGATTCTACTATTCACAAAATTCATGAACACATGCTATATTAATTAGGTCTAGATTTAAATATCCTCTCTCGATTTCGAATGAATCCACAAAGAATTATTGATCAGACAATTCATAAATTCAAGCTCAAATCAATATAGATAAACTGGAAATAGGTTATTGAAATGGAAATTAAAGGTTACAAAATCATCGTTTCACTTAGAGATCCATCATAAGCCTAAAAAGTGAATTAGTTCATAATAAACAAAATAAACACTGAGTATATCATAGAAATTATTCTTGTGATTACAAATAATAGCCTAAGACGAAGAATATTGAAAAACACCCTTCTCATAGCCTAGAATCGCAATCGTCTCAAAAATCTTCTCAAAATACTCCTCCAAAGCTTGCTATGAAAAACTAAGATTAGATCTTCGTAATGTGCCTTGTGTGTTGTTGAATGGGTTGTTTATTGATAGACGTCCAACATACAAGTCCCAGCCAAAATTCCCTTCAACTAGAGTTCCATTTGCTATCCAAATGCTAGAAACCATGCCCAAGAAGAATTCCAATCATAGCAAGACAACTTCAGAATCGACACCCCCCGCCCCGGCTGGGATTCATGTTCTATAAACGCCCGCCCCAACAGGCCACCTTTCTGTCAAACTCGAATGAAGACCCCCCGCCCCGGTGGGGGTGTATAGGCTAATTATGCCCGCCACGACGGGCTGTCTGCTAAACTATTATGAAGACCCCCTTCCTACGTGGTATATATAGTAAAAACATGCATATACTCGGGTGTATCTATCTTGCCGGATGACTTGCTGAATTTCATGTTATACTCCAATTTTGCTCTAATTGACTTCAAATCATTCTGATTAACTCCAAATGTACGTTAAAAGCCACAACCACTATCCTACACATGCAACAACATAAAATGAGTAAAAAGGAACATGATCACAAGAATTTAGCAACAAATAAGCATGAAATGGACATTGAATCACGTATATAAAATCCACTTATCAAGATTCAACCAGCAGAAGGCTTAAGACTGTTCAGAAATGATTCTGATAAAACTCCTATATGTCAAAGCTTGTCCTTGAAGACTTGCTGACCTAATGAGAATGAAGCTCACATTGTTGCTGATCTTTATAAAGAAGCAAATCACTCAACCAAAGATGTAAAAGGATCTTAGATTATCAATCATTCAAAGCATGTCATAAGAGAAGAATCCTCAAAAAAGCTCACCACAGAGCATCGAGCATCAAACATGAGGAACTCATTACGGGAGCAGAACTCCACAAATACAAACTATAAAAGAAGACTACGTTCGTAATACTGTCAAATGATCGTAGAATGATCAGTTCTGGAGATATCCATGTCTACGATGTAAACAGATTTAATTGTCAATGGTGATTCCAGTCAGAAAGAGACATGCAAGGATTCCACCTAATGCACATGAAGAAAAGGAAATCACACCTCACTGAAGAAAAAAAAATAGCATCAACCATGGGGAAGCGGTGATCTGTTAAGGAACAACAGCACTGAGATATACTATGAAGAAATGTACCAGCTACAGAGTCCCAAAACTTTGTGGCTGATAAACCAAATGAAGATCCATAGTCAGTAGGAACGTCTCAAAATGTACTACTGATAACCTATCATCCACCCAACTCAAAATCGTGGAGTGCCTACGATCAAACATCTGATCGTAGTGTATGAGCAGGAGGACACCACGATTACAGCAAATGCAATTGTCTAAAGTTGGTAAAGGACCTCCCCATTAGAAAAGGTCAAATGAGATATCAGTGCAAATTACTTCTAAAGTACTTCATCTGGAAAGCGCATCAGGGACAAACCTGACCCTTAGCTCACTCTAAGAGTTTGGCCCTTCTTGAGCTACCTTAACCCAGAAGGATTGCTTGATCAAGTTCATCTCAAGGACCAAGACAGTCAATGATCATAGAGTAGAGTTTGAAGAGAACTCAACAATTGTGACGTAACCTCAACGATCGTAATGCAACCTCAGCGATCATAGAAACATACTCGACGATCGTAGTCTTACAAGAGGCTACTCTAAGTTATGAGGAGCTTGAAAGAACATGACAATTGCTCAACCATTCAAATTATGAGAGAGATAAGTTTGAATACATTTTGGAAATATATCATGCAAACGCATCTCAGAACTTAAGTGCCCAAACTGGCTTAGGGTACATCAGTGATCAAGCTATGCAATTTCAAGATGATGATTAATGTCAAAACCATCCACTGTAGCATCTCTCAAAAGTTGATCATTGAGTCAACAAAGGAAAACGTAGAGTCCATAGCTGCCTTACCATGCTACTCTACGAACCAAGATGGTCAACGGTCAATCCACGTCATTGATGACTACTTCTTTTAAAAAGGGACATTAAACTAAAGAGTTAATGGGGGAGTTACAGCTCATTACTGGGCATCGTGCAACCAATGGCTAGTTGACACATCACAGCGTATGCAGAGTTAGAAGGAACTACCATAAAGACAAATTCAAAATTTGCAAACAGTTATTAGAAACTATCGAACCTCTTTCCCTCTCTTTTTTAAACCCTAAAAGCCTCATCACATACTAAATCCATTAACCCTCCAAATCTTTTCCCAAATCACATTCAACTATCTCTCATAAGACTCCCTAAGACAAATACCCATATTCTTCAAACCCCTCAAATGGCAGATTGACGAGTAATCACTGGCATTCAGCTCGGAACCAAGACGTTTGAAAAATCCGATAAGAAGTTCAGGGATATTCTTGAACTTGTGAAGAAGGCTGGATTCTCAGAATGTCTTGAGGCAAACACACGAATATATGGTTACATGGTCAAAGAATTTCATTCAAATGCAACCGTAAATTTTGGAATCCTCTCCACCAAGGTTAAGGGTTAGATTCTGAAGCTAAATTCTTCTGACATCAATCAATGATGAGGCCTTCCTGACCGAGATCTAAAAAGCCTAGAAGAGATCGACACTGAAAAAGATAAGAAGATTATGCAGCCCAAAAGAAACCCTAGTCTGAAGGACATGAAGAAAAAGGAGTTTCCAGAAGAATTCGAGTTCCTTGCTGAAATAGTGGGTAAATGTATCTTATGTAAAGACACTGCACATGATACTATGATTGACCAACAGCTGAAGATCATGTCTGCTATAGTCCTGAAGGAACACATCAACTTTGGAGCTATCCTACTTGATCATATGTCTAAGTGGCTGGATAAGGAAGAAAAGAAAAGGTTAACTCAAAAACCACTCACAAAGGTTTTTCATGGGAGGTTTTTAAGTATCATCTTGAAGAAAAAGTTGAAGAATAAAATTAAGAATGATGAGGGCGAAATTCTTAATGTTCATAAAGTAATGACTCCACAGTTGTTTATAAACTGGAAGAAAAATTCCAAGTAGAACAAGAGACTAATAACAACTGGAAGCAGCATCAAGGTCTCTGTTAAGAAGAGGAAGGCACAAGAAGTGGAAAACTCTTAATCTGATAACTCTGCATCAATTGCTGCCACACCGGCAAAGAAGAAGTCTAAGAATGTGAAGAATGCAGAGGCTTCGTCAAGCCATGTCTCCATTGACAAGAAGAAACAAGGAGCAGGAGAAAAACCAGCATCAACTGCTGAAACCCCAAAAAAAAGGAGTAACAGACTACTCCAAGAGCCACCCAAGAAGAAAGCAAAAGTGATGAAGAAATCAGTTCCAGTTCCCCAAGAAAGTTTGTAATACCCCAATATTTTCAATAAAAAATTTTGCGATTTAATTTATATATATATATATATATATATATATATATATAAAGGTGGGAATATGTGCAAAGTAAAGTGTATGTATCTATGTGATAAATAAAAATATTTATTAGATGTAAATAATTTCTTTTAGACTTATTGATCATTATAGATTATATTCTTATAATAAATTAATTTTGTAATAAAAATATTTATTATTTATTTTCCATGAAAATATGATTATGGTATACATGATATGATTATTAGGATTATTATGATATGTATTTTATTATATTGACTTAATTAATGATGGTATGTATGAAGGTTATGTCAGATATGATTTCAAAACCCTAATTCTGGATTTTGAATAAGGAATGAGAATAATAATATAATATTATTTATATTTCAGTAATAGAAATATGCCTGATATGTGTATAATGTGACGCCCCCAAAATTGGTATACATCACCTATTCTGAGTCGCCAAATACATGGTACAGAATACAAATACAATCTTAAATATACAACATAAGCTGTGAGTTTTAATACAAATATTGTCTTCTAGACAATATTCAAACTCAAAATAAGTCCCCAATACATTTATTATCACACTATTTCATAGAATAGTGAGGACTATTAATGCTATCATCTGGACCATCACTCTGTTCCCCGACTAGTCCCTGCTACGTTCTCATTTCCTGAAGAGAACAATGAAAGTAAAAGGGTGAGCTCAACTAGTCTAGTAAGAAATATTATGACTAAGATAATGCAGAATAAATTATCGTTAGCCTATAACAGTGTTAAACTGATACAATATAACAAACATCAAGTTTAACTGCAGCGGAACAAGCAATCCATTAAAAGAGTCAAGTAGAGAATAAAGTCTACTATCTTCTGTGATTTAAAAGGTTTTTCATCACTTTTATCGCTGGGACTCAGCTTAATAAATAATCCATATCATCCCTGCACTACGGCCAAGGATATTCATTAGTATCACAACCACAAATTATCCATGCACTACGGGCCAAGGATATTCGTGTATTCATCAATGGTCATGATCATGCCAACAACAGTCCATTAATGCACTACGGGCCAATGTGGAATTTTTTACCACATCATTTGTAACATTACGGTCACAATTATACCGAATAATCCCTGGTCATAATCATACCAAATCCATCTATGCACTTCAGGCCACAGATGACTTTCAACATAATATAAACATGAAGATGATGACAATGATATAAGAATTCAATAAAACAAGTTCAAGAATTAATTTATCCAGGAACTAATAACGTTCAAATTGTCAACATGATACTGCTTTGTGGAGTAAAATTCAAGAATGCTCAGAAGAATATTTCCATGAAAAGATACTGGATGAAACGCAAATATCCAGAATATTCTACTAATTTCATGGAGTATAGAATCCAAAACTTTAACCAACTGAGTATAACAGAATATATGAAACTGCAAATGGATTTTCACCCTCCATGCGGTAATCCATGTATACAGATCATTTCCACAATTTAACAAGGAATGAATACAAAGGATCATTAACCATGCATGTGGTAATCCACATAGACAGGTTATTCCAACAGAATAATAAAGAAAGGAATAACAGAAGAATTCACCGTGCATGCGATAGATCGTCACAGACGAGTTAATCCCAACGAATAATAAATAATGGAACTGTGTCATGCGTAAACGCATTGCATGTGATATATTCCAACGTAATAATAAACAACGGAACCAGTCATGCGTAAGCGTCATGCATGTGGATGTTCCAAATGTAATAATAAAGAATGGAATAATGAAGAATTTCACCATGTATGCGGTACTTGAGATGAGCAAAGTTATTCCAATATAATAATAAAGAATGGAATAACAGAAGAATTTCACCAAGTATAGGGTAGTCCACGTATATAGATTATTCCAACAAAATAATAAAGAATGGAATAACAGAAGTTCTCTTCATGAATACGAAAGAAATAATACTCCTTACCTTAGAAAATTGGATATAGGAGTAGTGAAGTAGCAGAATACTTTTCTTCTTTCTCTCTCTAGAGTTTCAGTGAATTCGTAAGAAATAATGAAGGAATGAGCTTCTATTTATAGGAGAATTGACTGAATAGTAATGATTTACTATGCAGTATTAATAAAATATTCTAATAAAACAAAATCTTTTAAATAAAATATAATATATTCTATTTATAATCTAATAAAACGAATAACTTTATAAAAGTATTCTGCTTTACATAAAAAGATTTTACTATGCAAACACTATGCAGGCACTATGCAAACACTATGCATAATAAAATATTATATATTCTATTTATAGTCTAATAAAATAAATAACTTTATAAAAGTATTCTGTTTTATATAAAAAGATTTTACTATGCAAACACTATGCATGCACTATACAAACACTATGCATAATAAAATATTATATATTCTATTTATAGTTTAATAAAACAAATAACTTTATAAAAGTATTCTGTTTTATATAAAAAGCTTTTTTATTTTATTACATTAATAATACTAATAAAACAAAATTTATATTATATATATATATATATATAAAACTTTAAATGACTTCATAAAAAGACACCACGATCTATTTAACAATATTTATCATCATTATTATAATTCACAATATTAATCGACCATGTCGTTCCCAGGAAAGAGAGGGCTTTCCAATAAGGATTTCTCCCTATTGGCGCGCAATTAGGTGACCAAACCTCTCCTTGCAGAACTTCTAGACATCGTTAATATTACAAATAATAATATTAATAACTTTGTTATCTCAATTATTGATTTAATAATATATACAATATCGACAATAATTAAATCAAATAACGTGAGATACTATGCAACAATTACTATACCAATAATTGAACAAATCTGAGTGACTTCTCACGTAAGCATCAATAAACAATACCGTGTGCTACTATGCAACCATGCGTATTACTGTATTTTTAACACCGGGTGTTTCAACAGTTAACGGTAAAACTTCCGCCGTTATTTTCATAAAATATTTTTGTCGTTTTCTTAATCCGACAATAATACCATTATGGGGTCCACCAATGATTGTGTCGTCGTACGGATATTCCCGATAAAAAGAATATTCCTCGACCAATCGAATATTATATAACAACTTGCATACATTTCAAAATTTATAAATATTACCCACAATTATAACATTATCTCAAATCCACACCATAATTTTTTAAAAAATATTTCGAGAAAATTAAATCTTTATTCGTAAAATTTGAGGTTTTATATGTATTGTTAATTTGTAGATCAGTTATAGTAAAACAGTACAAACCCTAGCATTATTGATATACTATGGTACAGAAGTCAGTTATAACTGTAAGATTTGTTAAGTTATGTGTTATGTAATTAATGACCTTTATTATGTTTTATGTTAATTAGGTAAACCGTAATTAATATCTAGAAACCCTAATTACTAAATTAGAACCCTAATTGCTAAGTTATAAACCATAAGTATTAATTTAGCAAGGTTAATGGTAATTAATAGCTAATTTACAAAACTTAAGTGATTAGGAAACCTAGTGTGATTAGGGAACCCTAATCAACATTTTTAGAAACTAAGATTTCCATTTTTGCCCTTAATACACAATCCTAGATTTAGAGCTTATAGAACCTTAGGGTTAAACCCTAAGGGTTAGAAATGAATTGACAACTTTGCCACAAAAAGTAAGCACCAAAATGACATAATTGCCCTTGTTATTATTTTAATGAGGTGGAGTGTAGATCTAACCCTAGTAAGGAGTTGGTGACCAACTCTAGCTAGCCATGTGATCTAGAAGTAAGCTTTAATCATTTAATCTCAGCAATCTTGCATCACAAGTAAACTAGATTCAAGTATTATATATAGATTAGGAGAGAGATAATGTCATATTCAAGCCTCATTTGATCACAACACTCAACCAAAACCCTCTCAACTTCAAACATCCAAAATTTTCTTGCTAGACCAGTCACTAATCAAGCCCCACTAACACTTGTAGCAGATCAGAAGCATTAGATCAAGATTTGGTTCATAGAAAGGTATAAAAACCCTAAACTTAGAAATTTATGTGATTCATGTTATTTGTTGTTGTTTATTGTTTAAAGTTTTGTTAGAAGGTGTCATTTAGTGATCTGGGTTGTTATAACTCAGATCCATAACACTTAGATGCTCGAAATTGATGTTTTTAGAATTCTAGAAAAATTAGAAACTGTGGTCTGACAATGAATGTCAGAGCCTCTAGATCTTTCTGTGTTAAGTGTTATGTGTGTTTTATGTTATGGATATGTTCTTTGTCATGTGGACTATGCTCTAGAATTGGAAACAGGGTCAGATCATGTCTAGAACTCAAGATATGAGTGGTCAAAGGTCGTTGACCGACCATGACCGAACGAATCTGGGTAACCCAGATTACCTAGAAAAGTCTGACAATGTTTTTGCAGGGCTTTGATCTTGTTGTTGTTAGTTATATGTGCTATGTTATTGTTATGGTTGTGTAGACTGACATGAGTACTATCGACCCATGTCTTTATAATCCTTAAATACTACACAGAATCAAAGAAATTTGTGGTCAAAGTAAGCCAGACGAAACTGCCGGATGAAGATTCTTGGTAACCCAAAAATCTTCAAAGGCAGTTCCTGACCACTACTTTGACCGACTTTGATCTATCTTATGTGTTGATAAAATGATATGAAATTGTTTGCTAATGGTACCCTGACATCACTACTACAAGTGGGCACACTTATATCACACAAACGAGACCTAGACTGAAATCTATAAGGATCCAAAGTAGGTACCTTGACTGCTCTTCATTTTCTGGGTTTTCTGGGTAACCCAGAAAATGAAGAACATGTCTGACATGGACTTTGATGGCCTATAACTTGTTGTTATGATGCTGAATGGCCAAGAAAGTTGTTTGTAGTTGTAGTACTACATAAGTACTGTAATCTAAACACTTTAGGCTGGCCAGAATACTTTAGGAGCATGGAGAAGATTATGGTCAAACCAGACACCCAACACACTGACGTGCATTTCTGGGCTTGTTGAAGAACAGTTCAAGAACACCTATAGGGACAGTTTCGTCGCTATAGGGCCATTTAGCGACAGTTTATTTATGGAAATTATTATTTTTATTAAATAATTATAGAAAATTAGTTTTTAATTATTAAAAATACATAATAAATTATTAAAAATTATTTTAAAGTCTAAAAATAGGTTTTTAATTATTTTGAATATATTTCATTAATATTTATTATTTTTGGAATATTAATGGTATTTAATTTATTTAATTATGATAATAAATAAATTACTTAAAAATAATTTTAATACTTGAAAAATCATTTAAAATTATATTATGCTATAAGAAAATATTTTAAGTTATTTTTAATATTTTGTGATGGATTTCATTAATAAATAAAGGTTATAAAAATATTTTAAGTTATAAAATATAACTTTTGATATTTTGTCATAAAAAATATTAATATTTTAATTAGATTTATTTAATAATTATATTGAATAAATTAGTTTAAAAATGATTTTAATATTATAAAAATCATTTTAAATGAAAATAAAGTGTTTAAAGATATTTTAAGTTATAAAATATAACTTTTAATATTTAAAGGATAATTTTATTAATAATTTAATGATATTAATTTAATGATTAAATGATATTGGATTTATTTAATAATTATATTAAATAAATAATTTATAAATGATTTTAATTATTTAAAAATCATTTAAAAAGGATATAAATGAATTAAAAATATTTTTAAGTTATACTTAATGACTTTTAATATTTTGAGGAATAGTATATTAATATTTTAATATTAATATTAATTATTTAAAAATGATTTTAAATGTTTTAAAAATCATTTAAGGGTAATATAAATGTTTTAAAAATATTTTGAGTTATTATAAGCAACTTTAATATTTTGGCAATGGTTTCATTAATAGTTTAATATTAATTAAATATTAATGATAATAGAATTATTTACTATTTAAATCATTTAATAATGATACCGGTGTCTGAAAATTATAATAAATGTTTTAAAATTAGTATAAGTCATTTAAAAATGATATGACAGATACTAACAGATATTGAACTTTAGAATAGAGTCTTAGACTCGATAATTATCCAATAAAAGTCATTTAACAAGCATATATCGAAATTATTTCGGACTTAGATATTTTGTTGTATTAATATTTGTTTGTGATTCAATGACTGTTAAATATGTGTGACAAGGTGATTAGGTTATGTGTTGACTGCAATAAGTAGTGCTATGTGTTATAGTATGTTATTCTAATCAAACGAATGATCTTATTAATGATAGGTTTTAGTATAAAAGATAAACTAAGTTTTTGTAATAGTAAGCAGCAGACCAGTCAAGTATCCTACCTCTGCATTTCCTTTATCTGATGGGGATGTAAGTAAGAGAGTTTTGAAATTATATTATTATTGTACTAGATTATTAACCCTATTGTTATATATGTTATATTCGATCATTGATTATCAACATGGTACTATATGGTAATTCAGATATATATATTCTGTTCGTTAGTTTCTAAATATGGTTATTCAAGTGTCCCCACTTGGATAATCATTGTATTTAATCACATGTTGATATATATATATATATATATATATATATATATATATATATATATATACCTATTGATCCCAGTATGTATACGATAACAAAGAGTCGTCTAAGCTATTTGACCAGCTAGACACAGATTTAGAAATATCTTTGAATATGATAAAGCCTTTTTGTATTCAATCAAATTATTTTGGTTCGGATTCCAGACTAAGTATGAACATCCCAAACATGGGAAAACTTTTATGCGCCCAAGGCGGACAGAGTGAACGATAATATCTTTCTTGCATGTAGTATTGATTAATACAGGGCACATTGGGCAGATCACCCTCGTGTCCATAAGTTATGACAGTTTGCGGATGAAGTTCTACTCAACTTTAGCGAAAATGAAAAATAATGTTCATAGTATGTCACCTTAACCCTATTTATAGTCAGTACGTAGTTTCAAAAATTTGATAGAGAGTAATTATGTTATTATTATCGGTTCAGATTACTTCACAACTTTTGATTTGTTGTAGAAGGATAGTACAAAGAAAATATTTAATCCTTTCAGCTAATATTTATAATTGTTATTACTTGTTGGGCACTCAAATGCTCATCCTTTCTTAATTTAAATGTTTTTAGTTAAGTATGATCGGCCAGAGGGCTCTGCCAAGAACAAAGGGAAAGGAAAGCTACCCGAATAAGTTTGTGTTATCTTGTGTAGTAGCTAGACTTAAATAAGATGATTATATTTATTATCTATCATGTAATGAAATGTTTTACAGTCTCGTACCTAGGATTAGACTCTGATATGTAAATTAAGTTTGATATTTATGATAATATTATTATTTTTGCTCATAAAAATGGTATCGTAATGCACTGAGTTCGGGTTTCAAGTACCTGAATTTGGGGGCGTTACAAAATCCATCCAACAAAGAAGAAAATGTAGAGTCTGAAGATGGGAAGGGAACTGAAAACTCTAAGATTGAACCCTCAAAGAGCAAGTCCAGCAATGAGAAAGAAGTTGAATCTATGAAAGGAAGAGCCAAGTCTGATGGTGAAGAAAAAGAATGTGCAAGCCCTATTGCTAACTCTCAGAGCATCCACTCTGATGATGAAGAAAGGTTCCAAGTTGACACAACAACATCCTCTACTGCAAATGCTCCAACAAACTCAAAAGGTGTCGAGTCTGAAGAAGAAGAACATGCCCCTACTGTTGTTGAACAACAAGCTAGTCTGTCTGATGATATAGAAGCTTTGGTTTCTAAAGAAGAAGAGGAGTCTGAAACTCCTATAGCTGAACCCCCAAGGAGAAGAAAGAGCAACAAACTGCTTGCCAGGGATGTTTTAAAGAAGAAAGGAGAATCTTCTACTGCAGTCATCGAATTAAGCGATGATGAATCTAAATCACTAGAACAAAGTGTTGAAGATGGGACCAATAATGAAGAAGATGAGTCCAAGGAAGATCTTGCTGAAGAAGGTTCTGGAAATGAAATACAGCAAGAAGTATTCACTGAGGGATCCGATCAGAATGTTTCAGGCTCAGAAAGAGAGGAAATGGAGAAGGATTCTAATTCTGCACATCAGGAATTAGAGGAACCAGAATACCATCCTGCCATTTCTCTAGCTAGGATTAACATGAAAATAGCAGAGGAAATCTCGAATGGACCACCAAAAATTCCAAACTAAGAACTGGTGGCTCAGAACTTCCCAAGGGTGAAGAGTTATGCAACGATGATGATCAAAGATCAAATTTCACTACAAAGTCTACGTACATCTTTGAAAACCATTATATTCCTTATGATCGCAGAGTGGACTCACGATGGCGTAAGGAGCATGGCTAAGGAGATGATCGTGAGAACCCGATCACTCTATCAATGATGAATAACCCGAGATTTTCTATATAAAATAAATAAGAAATTTTATGATAAATTTTTTTTTTTTTTTATTTAATGACGAGACTAAGTGTCAAGTAAAGTGAACGATAAATGCTAATACATTTATTACTTGAAAAATTAGAAATAATTTTGAATTATTAATTACCACAAATTATATGGTAATAAATTTCGTAAGTTTAAATGTTTTTATTAATTATTTTCCATGAAAACATGATTGAAATAATATATGAAGTGATAATTAGATTTATATAATAAATATTTTATTATATGAATTGTTCGTAATATTTAAGTTAATTATTTTAACTTGATTATTGATGTCAGTACGAAGAATAAGTCGTATATGAGATCCAAACCCTCGGATTGGGATTGTGATCAAGAGATGAGAATAATAATATTATATTATTTATATAATGATTTTACAAAGACTATAATTATGTACCGGTATGCAGTGACAGATAATATCGAGCAACGACTACCAATTAGGTCATAAAGATATTACCGTGTCAGAAACCCCAATTATTAAACTCGCTTATGGGATATTTCGAGTAGTGACCGTATATGAAGTTACCGTGAATAAGAATATCTGCAAATTAGAAGAAACCCTAATTATCATTGACGTCGATAATTAGGACAAACCCTAATTATTATAACCCTAACCTATTGAAATTAGAAACCGTGAACGACTCGTGTTAGTAATATACACGTATAATTAAAGAACTACTAAATGGTCAATTAGAAACCCTAATTGATGACGCTGAGAAACCCTAATTTTAATTACCGTGTTTAATTTCGATGTTATCAGATAAGTGTTTTAATTTACCAAAGGATAGAAGTTAATTGGTAAATTATAAGAATTAAATCTAGTGATTAAATATTACATTTAATTGCCTTGTACAAGATTGCCCATACACTCTTAAACAAAGCCCAACCATCACCCATAACAAATCGTAAGCAAGAATCAAGAATTTTTGGCAAAAGGGTATAAGAACACTAAACCTAGAAATCCTTTGATTCGATGTTATTTGATGCAATTGATTGTTTAAAGTTGTGTAATAGAATGTTAATTGATGATATGGGTTGATAAATCAAAGACCCATAACATCAAAGTGCACGAATTTGAAGATTTAAGCAAGTTGGAAAAACCGAATTCGCTATTTTTTTCACCAAATGTCGAGGCCATAACTCTTTGCTCGATCATGAGTTTTGTTCTTCAAAAGTTGTTATGTGTAGCCCGATATGTGGTCTTTAATCTGCAAAAAGAATCAAGTCCATATCATGTATAGATTAGAAGTTATAGATGGTCAAACATGGTCAATCGATCATGATAAACTATTTTTTGGGCAAATTGTAATGGGGGCATTCTCGTCCACTTTTTGTGCTTTAAAAGGTCTGGGCTTTTGATATGTTGTAGTGCACTGAGTTAGGAAGCCATAGGTTTTGAATGACCTCATTCCACCTCTGATGATGAGGGAATTACTATGATTGGAAGGAAATGTGTCAAATTTCTCAAAACCGAAAGTCAAGAAATGGATGTGCTATTCGGGACACTCGCTTTTGATCAGTTAATGTTTCCAAAACCTTCTGGGCTTTTGGTATGTTATAGTACACCGAATAAGTTTTCCATAGACTCAAAACGGACTAAACCGATATCGGAGGAGAGAGTTATGACATTTCAAAGTAGTAGTGTCAAAACTTCCCAACAAGTGCGGTGCAGTCCATTTGAACGGAATTTCTGGGCTGATGTGTTCGGAATTTGGAAATGGTCAAAGAATAAAAGTTGTAGCCCCAGAAGTTAGCTTCAAGGTGGGCTCAAGAATCGCCAAAAATGTTTTAAAATGAAAGAGTTATGACTGCTTTTAGCGAAAGAGGGTAAAGCTGAAACGAGATTGAAAACAAGTATGAACGCCCACTTTTGACGACCGCTTGGGCTACCTAATGAACCCGAATTGGGTAATTCGTATTTTTAAAAAATAGTCTTACATACCATGTATAACATATCCAAAAATCAGATTAATCGGAGTTATGAGCAATGCGTTAGAAAATCGCAAAGTGAGCTATTGAAAAATTAGTATAAACCAAGTCCCACATCGACTAAATTGAGAACTTCACCATTTTCTAAACCTATAAATAGAAGGGCTTGGCCTTTGTTTCATTCACCAACAAACAATAAGGCCTCCAATTTTTGAGAAAGGTTTTGTTGTGGGAGAACTTTTTATAAAGATCTCCTTAGTTAAATTTTGCTGGAAGTGCGATTCAAATTGTGGAATTCAGATTTCCATATGTTTCTTATTTAATTTTGTAATGTTATTATTTTTAATTGTTAGTTAAAGTTTGAATTTTTGAAGTTTAGTTAGTGTTGTTAATAAACTAGTTAGTTTACTATGTTTATTTTGGCTTGGAATTGATTATGTAAATGAGTTATTTGTGATGACTTTTAATATTTTGTGATGAATTTCATTAATTAATAATTATTAATGATATTAAAGTTATTTAATGATTATATTAAATAATTTAGTTTAAAAATGATTTTAATATTATAAAAATCATTTTAAATGAAAATAAGGTATTTAAAAATATTTTAAGTTATAAAATATAACTTTTAATATTTAAATGATAATTTCATTAATAATTAAATATTAATGATATTAAGATAATATTAATGATATTTAGTTTATTTAATGATTAATATTAAATAATAGTTTAAAAATGGTTTTACTTATTTAAAAACCATTTAAAGAGGATATTAAGGATTTAAAAATATTTTAAGTTATAATTAATGACTTTTAATATTTGATAAATAGTACATTAATATTTAAATATTAATGGTAATTATTTGGGTAATATAAATGTTTTAAAAATAGTTTGAGTTATTATAAATAACTTTTATATTTTGGCAATGGTTTCATTAATAGTTTAGTATTAATTAAACTATTAATGATAATGGAATTGTTTAATGTTTAAATCATTTAATTATGATTCCGATATTTGAAAGTTATAAATTTACCAAACTAGTCGATTTTGAGAACCGATTATGAAGTTCTCAATTTGAAGAAGAACACCTATAGTAATGCTTTATATCACTATAGGCCCTTTAGTGACAGATTTGAATTATTTTAAATTTTTCAATTTCTCGAAATTGCAAAATGATTAAAAATAAGATGTCCGATATTTACAGTATGTCGAGGTATAGAATAAGAGTCTTAGACTCAAGATTTACCCGATAAAGTCGCTTAAGACGCCGACAAATGTCGACCTTATATAAAAGAAAGAAAAGACTACCAGAAGAGCATGGATGAGATATTTGAAAAATGTATAAAAATATTTCAAGTATGTAATAGAACTAAAAGTATGATCACCGTGATTATGTGATTAGACTACGTCAATCGTAATAGATATGATTATGTGTTAAGATATATTGTTCTAATCGAACTAATGATCCGATTATCGATAGGTCGTGATAAAGAGATAAAACCTAAGTTGAGATTTGTAATCAAATAATCAAAAAGTATCCTACCTTTGCATTTCCTTTATGCAATGGACATGAGTAAGAAGTTTCGTAATTATTCTATCCCCGCATGCATTATGTACTTTTGATTATCAACATGTTAGCTCGTATATATATTCTGCTCATTCATTGATTTCTAAATGGTTATACAAGTGTCCCCACTTGATAATCATGGCATTTGTTCACATGTTGATACACCTTTGTCAATTACCCGTATATATATATATGTTGAATTACATATTATTGTTGAGCAAGATTAAAACCTTCTCTAGTTTGGAACCAGTGCATGTATGAACATCCCTATATGGGAAGATTTTTGCAAGGGCGATAGAGTGAGCGATGAATTTCGCTCTGCTATGTAGTATTGATCAATACAGGTACAACTGGGTCGATCACCCTCCGCGTCTCGTAAGTTATGACTATTGAGAGATAGAATTCGCTAAACCTTTCAAAATGAAAAGAATGTTCATAGTATGTTTCTTAAACCCTATTCAAGGGTAGAGCCAGAGCCAAATTTAAAGAATTTGAAAGAGAGTTGTTATGTGAATTTTTATCAAGATGATTACTTCACAACTTTCAATTCATTGTAGAAGTGTTATGTAAAGAGAATACTTATATTCTTTCAAATTTTATATATATTGCTATTACTTGTCAAGGCACTTAAATGCTCATCCTTGCTTAAATTAAATGTTTTCAAGCATGATGAACAACCAAGGCTCAGTACCTAACAAAGGAAAAGGAAAGTCGATCGAATAAGTGTGTATTATGAGTTAATGGTTATAGTTGTATTGGTATCTATTCAAGTATTGTAAGGAATGTATTTGAAGGTCACGACTGGGAAGTAAACTTTGATGTATGTAAATTAAGTTCGAATGTATTATTATTTAGTATTATTCAAATTTTAAAGAAATGGTATCGTGGAGAACCGAAGTTCGGGTTTCAAGTACCGGATTTGGGGTCGCCACAAAGTTGGTATCAAAGTCAAAGTCTGTTATGAAGCTTAGGTAGGAATACCCGAGACTAATAACCGCAATGATTAGGATAAGTATTAACTCATATAGAGTTAGTTGGTCGATAAGATTCAAAGATGAATCTCTATGAGTGTAAAGACACAGTAGTTCCCTAACTCGATTATAAAGTTAAACAAAGAGGGGGGGGAAGATTGAGTCTAAAAGACCGAAAGTGCAGCTATGAGAGATCGTAAAAATAAAACGATCAAGATATAGAACTAAATCGTAATATATACGGCGAGATCACCCCGATCCGATAAGGCTATGACAAATGTAAGGAATCAACTGATGATTGGAAAGTTTACAAAGAAGATTGTCGTAGTATGAATTGTACTATCAATCGGGTACAGATCCGTAAGAGAATTATAAATACGAAATTAAATTCGTATGGAGAATGGGGTTAGTGTTAGATGGGGATTCAATTGAGGACCCATGCTCAAAATGAGTTGTATGATTCTTCGTCGTATGGAGCCGAATTGTACTTGTGTAAAAAAACCACTTAGTTTCTCGCAATCGATAATCATTGAAATGTCTCGTGTCGCGCTATTTGTTATATGCACATTAAGAGGATGACTCCATTCTCGTGTGTATAACAGTAGATAGGTCATAGATAGAGAATATAAGATTAAGTTCGAGTTCTTAAAACTCATACCTATGAGACATTCTCGACTCATAATTATATGAAATGTTTATGAACCCTCAAATAATGGACGCCAAAGGTCCTGACTAGGATAAGTTCTTAAACTCATATGATTGTGGCAATTTATGAACTCATAAGTGTGGTTTGATGAACTGGGTATAGTTTTGTGTGAATGGAGTGTTATGGATTACGGTGAATGTATAGATTGTTAAGTAAATGATTTTTAGTGAAGGTGTTAGGTTTTCCTAAACTCCTAGCTATGCTAAACTTCAAAATTTTTGACATCAAGCTAAATACGCACTATGTGCTTTTTGAAAACAAAAATGTAGACTCGTAATCATTTTTGAAACTATTTTAAAGTACTATTATGCTACTTATTTTGGCTAGACGCAAATGATTTGAAATATCAAAATTTGTTTTTAATTATCACCATGTACCATGTAACCAAAAAAGATGATGATAAAAATGTGATGGAGTTGTAAATACAGAATACTTAGTGTGAATTTGACCAAGTCATGCTCCACTATCAGATGATGTGTTATGACAAAGTCATACAATGACTAAGATCCTCAACGGATTGTTAATACAAGACGCAAGATCACGACGCCATTCTCTAAAAATGTTTTCAAAAGTTTAATTTGCCAACTGGTTTGGCTACATCTAAATAATTCGATTGAATTGAATTATTGATATGAGTCTATGCTATTTGAATCACCAGACTAATGTTTATGAAAACTCTAAGTGTTCATTGAAAGAAATTTCCTAACCAAATTGTTTGGTGCGAATCCTATGATAAGACCGAGGTGAACAATGTTGTTTGGATAAA
Source organism: Panax ginseng (assembly GCA_020205605.1). Lineage (NCBI taxonomy): Eukaryota > Viridiplantae > Streptophyta > Magnoliopsida > Apiales > Araliaceae > Panax > Panax ginseng. The sequence continues at coordinate 46,450,384 of CM035144.1, forward strand.
TGATCCAATCTAATGGCGTAAATATTCGCTAGGTATGATTAATACGCTATGCATGACGAGGGGTACAATAGGCTAATCACCTAAAGTACTATTAATGGTAGTTTACCTTCTTTGTGATTGTAAACATACTGTAATGTTTTGTTTTATGTGATGAAATACCGTTAAAACTATGTGTTCATGGTCTATATGACCCTCAAAGACAATTTGAAAACTTTTACTCTTGTGAGAGGTGTATCAAGATGTGATGATATGTGTGAATGTTGTAGACGTATAGAGTTAGCCGAAGCATGAGGGAGGGTCGGAGCAGAGGGAGATATTCAGATAAGACAAATTGAAGGTTGAAATAGAAGCCAAAGACACCAGATATATACCTTGACCAGTGCTTTAGTCATCACCTTCATGCGATTCGATGCAGAGTGGATGGAGCGCTTTCTACAGAGATAGGCGCTGATGAGAATTGAATAAATTTATCGTCAATCAAAATAAGAGACAACGATATAGAACTCTTTGTTGTCGTGTATATATACTATATGTTAATCAGGTAACTTATGTATGTAGATGTCCGGTGAGAAAGATATGTGGAATAAGAAGGATCATATTCACACCCCGAGCTAATATCGAGGCCAACAGATGAAATAGAAGCTCACTAGAACCCAAATCCTGACGAGGTGGCTATCGTGAAAAACGTAGCATCGATCCGTAAATGTTGGATTTGATGATAGTGATTCGTATACTAAAGTTGAAGTCCGCCAAGCATCAACGGAGGTGCAGGATTTGGAGAACAAGGTTTCTTCATCGAAAGGTTGTGGGAGATAGAAAAGTTGATGCGTCAAAGCAAATGGAAACAATGGAAGAGCAGGATAAGCTCAAAATCCAAATTGACCAGATGGAGCCTCAAGCCGACACATCCGCGAAGGACACACCTCTCCTCGCTGCCTCCGACTATAAGAAAGGTGGATGTTTTAATTGTGGGATGGAAGGACATCGAGCGTATGAATGTCCGAGAAAAAAGGCTTGGTAAATAAGTAGTATGGGTTATGTATGTAATATGTGTGATAAGTAATGAACTATTTTTAACTTTTATGTTGGTTAAGATTTTAAACCCGACTTTCGTAGTCACAAAGGGATAGTCATGATTAAAGCAGATGTGCCGTAAAATATTCGATAAATGAATATGAATCTAAGTTTGAGAAATGAAACGAAGTTTAATACATTAATCTTATGCAATAAGGTTTAAAATGTAAGGGTATAATTTATGGTTTTATTTAACCGTATAATGCCGCCAAGACGCCAAACTCAAAACCAAAGGATAGAAGAATCTACTAATGTCGGGGAACGATAAATTTAATCGATGCAAAACTTTGCAAACATGGTAGCTCAAAGCATGCAAATAGGAACACCAAATATGGAAACCAAATGCATAATCGCTGGGCAAAATTCAAAGACTTCAAAGTCAGAGGACCACCAGTAATTCAGAGGATCACCGACCCTATATGAAGCCTGCATTGGGGTGAACGAGATAGAGAAGGCGCTCAGAATCGCTAAAGTAGATGAGGGGCAAAAGACCGCTTTTGCCACTTATATGATGAAAGGGGAGCTAACTTTTGGTGGGAGGCAAATAAGACTCAAAGGTGAGAAGAAGAAATTACTTGGGATAGGTTTAAGGATTTATTTTTCAAAAACTATCTCTCCGTTAGTATGCGCCTAGAATGGAGGTGAGATTCCCGAGTTAAAGCAGATAATACGACCAAGTATGAGAGTATGCCGCAAAATTTAAATGAGTTGGCTAGGTTTGCTCCACATCAAGTGGATACAGAGGCTAGAAGGCAAGGAGATTTGAGCCGGGCTTAAAACCCCGCTCTACAATAAGGTGTCAAGATCAAGAATCAATACTTTTGCAAAGACTCATGGAGAAGGCTATCATTGTTTAACAGGAAGTGAGGCCATGAGCCTCTACCATAAGGAGAAGAAGAAGAAAAAAGCAAGTCAGAGGAACAAAAAGAAAGATAGAAAGTAGTAGTGGGAATAGGGGTGAGAAAAGAATGAGGAATTTTTCCGAGAAAATGCAAGTAAAGGTGAAGGTATAAAGAAGGTGTAGGGCAAAGGCAAGAATCATGGAAGAATCACTCCGCGAAAGTGTCTCAAGGGCAAGTTTGTATGCTACAAGTGCGGCAAGAGGGTCATATCTCTCCCAACCGCCTCTAACTCAAGGATGATCAAGGATGCTTCATATGTGGATCGATCGAGCATAAGGTGAGGAACTGCCCCACAGAGGGGAATGGAGGCAGGAACGAACTACTGGGAGAAGCAAGTGGACGTTAGCAATTTCAGACTAAACTCAACCAAGAACTCCAACGAAAGCAACTCCGAGGGTTTACAACACGACGGTCCAGATACTTGGGCAAAATGGAAATGTAACTCCAAAAAGCTATTTGAATAACTTATATATCTTATATTTCGCTTAATCTGACAGACAAGTGTTATGATGAATAATTAAAGATCGCCTCGATCAAGTATGATCGAGATCTACGACAATGATTATATGCTATGTACCTTCTCGCATATGAGTTTTAAAGCTATGATTCCGGGACTAAATCCTTATAAGGGAGGGTGAATGTAATAACCCGAGATTTTCTATATAAAATAAATAAGAAATTTTATGATAAATTTTTTTTTTTTTTTATTTAATGAACGAGACTAAGTGTCAAGTAAAGTGAACGATAAATGCTAATACATTTATTACTTGAAAAATTAGAAATAATTTTGAATTATTAATTACCACAAATTATATGGTAATAAATTTCTAGTTTAAATGTTTTTATTAATTATTTTCCATGAAAACATGATTGAAAATAATATATGAAGTGATAATTAGATTTATATAATAAATATTTTATTATATGAATTGTTCGTAATATTTAAGTTAATTATTTTAACTTGATTATCGATGTGTGTACGAAGAAGAATAGTCGTATATACGAGATCCAAACCCCGATTGGGATTGTGATCAAGAGATGAGAATAATAATATTATATTATTTATATAATGATTTTACAAAGACTATAATTATGTAATCGGTATGTGATGATGATAATATCGAAAAATGACTACCAATTAGGTCATAAAGATATTACCGCGTCAGAAAACCCTAATTATTAAACCCGCTTATGGGATATTTCGAGTAGTGACCGTATATATGAAGTTACCGTGAATAAGAATATCTGTAATTGTAAGAAAAACCTAATTATCATTAGTAGACGTCGATAATTAGGACAAACCCTAATTATTATAACCCTAACCTATTGAAATTAGAAACCGTAACGACTCGTTAGTAATATACATACGTATAATTAAAGAACTACTAATGGTCAATTAGAAACCCTAATTGATGACGCTGAGAAACCCTAATTTTAATTAATGTTTAATTTCGATGTTATCAGATAAGTGTTTTAATTTACCAAAGGATAGAAGTTAATTGGTAAATTATAAGAATTAAATCTAGTGATTAAATATTACATTTAATTGCCTTGTACAAGATTGCCCATACACTCTTAAACAAAGCCCAACCATCACCCATAACAAATCGTAAGCAAGAATCAAGAATTTTTGCAAAAAAGGGTATAAGAACACTAAACCTAGAAATCCTTTTGATTCGATGTTATTTGATGCAATTGATTGTTTAAAGTTGTGTAATAGAATGTTAATTGATGATATGGGTTGATAAATCAAAGACCCATAACATCAAAGTGCACGAAATTTGAGATTTAAGCAAGTTGGAAAAACCGAATTCGTTTATTTTTTTTCACCAAATGTCGAGGCCATAACTCTTTGCTCGATCATGAGTTTTGTTCTTCAAAAGTTGTTATGTGTAGCCCGATATGTGGTCTTTAATCTGCAAAAAGAATCAAGTCCATATCATGTATAGATTAGAAGTTATAGATGGTCAAACATGGTCAATCGATCATGATAAACTATTTTTGGGCAAATTGTAATGGGGGCATTCTCGCCCACTTTTTTGTGCTTTAAAAGGTCTGGGCTTTTGATATGTTGTAGTGCATCGAGTTAGGAAGCCATAGGTTTTGAATGACCTCATTCCACCTCTGATGAGGGAATTACTATGATTGGAAGGAAATGTGTCAAATTTCTCAAAACCGAAAGTCAAGCAGGATGTGCTATTCGGGACACTGCTTCGATCAGTTAATGTTTCCAAAACCTTCTGGGCTTTTGGTATGTTATAGTACACCGAATAAGTTTTCCATAGACTCCAAACGGACTAAACCGATATCGGAGGAGAGAGTTATGACATTTCAAAGTAGTAGTGTCAAAACTTCCCAACAAGTGCGGTGCAGTCCATTTGAACGGAATTTCTGGGCTGATGTGTTCGGAATTTGGAAATGGTCAAAGAATAAAAGTTGTAGCCCCAGTGGTTAGCTTCAAGGGGGCTCAAGAATCGCCAAAAAATGTTTTAAAATGAAAGAGTTATGACTGCTTTAGCGAAAGAGGGTAAAGCTGAAACGAGATTGAAAATCATATGAACGCCCACTTTTGACGACCGCTTGGGCTACCTAATGAACCCGAATTGGGTAATTCGTATTTTTTAAAAATAGTCTTACATACCATGTATAACATATCCAAAAAATCGATTAATCGAGTTATGAGCAATGCGTTAGAAAATCGCAAAGTGAGCTATTGAAAATTAGTATAAACCAAGTCCCACATCGACTAAATCGAGAACTTCACCATTTTCTAAACCTATAAATAGAAGGGCTTGGCCTTTTGTTTCATTCACCAACAATAAGGCCTCCAATTTTTGAGAAAGGCTTTGTTGTGGGAGAACTTTTTATAAAGATCTCCTTAGTTAAATTTTGCTGGAAGTGAAGTGCGATTCAAATTGTGGAATTCAGATTTCCTGCATGTTTTTTATTTAATTTTTGTAATGTTATTATTTTTAATTGTTAGTTAAAGTTTGAATTTTTGAAGTTTAGTTAGTGTTGTTAATAAACTAGTTAGTTTACTATGTTTATTTTGGCTTGGAATTGATTATGTAAATGAGTTATTTGTGATGACTTTTAATATTTTGTGATGAATTTCATTAATTAATAATTATTAATGATATTAAAGTTATTTAATGATTATATTAAATAATTTAGTTTAAAAATGATTTTAATATTATAAAAATCATCATTTTAAGATGAAAATAAGGTATTTAAAAATATTTTAAGTTATAAAATATAACTTTTAATATTTAAATGATAATTTCATTAATAATTAAATATTAATGATATTAAGATAATATTAATGATATTTAGTTTATTTAATGATTAATATTAAATAAATAGTTTAAAAATGGTTTTACTTATTTAAAAACCATTTAAAGAGGATATTAAGGATTTAAAAATATTTTAAGTTATAATTAATGACTTTTAATATTTGATAAATAGTACATTAATATTTAAATATTAATGGTAATTATTTGGGTAATATAAATGTTTTAAAAATAGTTTGAGTTATTATAAATAACTTTTATATTTTGGCAATGGTTTCATTAATAGTTTAGTATTAATTAAACTATTAATGATAATGGAATTGTTTAATGTTTAAATCATTTAATTATGATTCCGATATTTGAAAGTTATAAATTTACCAAACTAGTCGACTTTGAGAACCGATTATGAAGTTCTCAATTTGAAGAAGAACACCTATATAGTAATGCTTATATCACTATAGGCCCTTTAGTGACAGATTTGAATTATTTTAAATTTTTCAATTTCGAAATTGCATAAAAATGATTAAAAATAAGATGTCCGATATTTACGTATGTCGAGGTATAGAATAAGAGTCTTAGACTCAATTTTACCCGATAAAGTCGCTTATATACCGACAAATGTCGACCTTTATAAAAGAAAGAAAAGACTATCAGAAGAGCATGGATGAGATATTTGAAAAATGTATAAAAATATTTCAAGTATGTATAGAACTAAAAGTATGATCACCGTGATTATGTGATTAGACTATGTGTCAATCGTAATAGATGCATTTATGTGTTAAGATATATTGTTCTAATCGAACGAATGATCCGATTATTATCGATAGGTCAGTGATAAAGAGATAAAACCTAAGTTGAGATTTGTAATCAAATCAATCAAAAAAGTATCCTACCTTTGCATTTCCTTTATGCAATGGACATGAGTAAGAAGTTTCGTAATTATTCTATCCCCGCATGCATGCATTATGTACTTTTTTGATTATCGACATGTTAGCTCGTATATATATTCTGCTCATTGATTTCTAAATGGTTATACAAGTGTCCCCACTTGATAATCATGGCATTTGTTCACATGTTGATACACCTTTGTCAATTACCCGTATATATATATGTTGAATTACATATTATTGTTGAGCAAGATTAAAACCTTCTCTGTTTGGAACCTGTGCATGTATGAACATCCCTATATGGAAGATTTTTGCGCAAAGCGCGCTGATAGAGTGAGCGATGAATTTCGCTCAAGCTATGTAGTATTGATCAATACAGGTACAACGGGCCGATCACCCTCCGCGTCTGTAAGTTATGACTTTGAGGATAGAATTTCGCTAAACCTTTTCAAAAATGAAAAGAATGTTCATAGATGTTTCTTAAACCCTATTCAAGGGTAGAGCCAGAGCCAAATTTAAAGAATTTGAAAGAGAGTTGTTATGTGAATTTTTATCAAGATGATTACTTCACAACTTTCAATTCAGTAGTAGTGTTATGTAAAGAGAATACTTATATTCTTTCAAATTTATATATAATTGCTATTACTTGTCAAGCACTTAAATGCTCATCCTTGCTTAAATTAAATGTTTTCAAGCATGTATGAGCAACCAAGGCTCAGTACCAACAAAGGAAAAGGAAAGTCGATCAATAAGTGTGTATTATGAAGTTAATGGTTATAGTTGTATTGGTATCTATTCAAGTATTGTAAGGAATGTATTTGAAGGTCACGACTGGGGAAAGTAAACTTTGATGTATGTAAATTAAGTTCGAATGTATTATTATTTAGTATTATTCAAATTTTAAAGAAATGGTATCGTGGAGAACCGAGTTCGGGTTTCAAGTACCGGGATGTTAGGTTTTCCTAAACTCCTAGCTATGCTAAACTTCAAAATTCTTGACATCAAGCTAAATACGCACTATGTGCTTTTGAAAACAAAAATGTAGACTAAGTAATCATTTTTGAAACGGTTTAAGTACGGTCTATGCTACTTATTTTGGCTAGACGAAATGATTTGAAATATCAAAATTTGTTTTTAATTATCACTCATGTACCATGTAACTCAAAAGTAGATGATAAAAATGTGATGGAGTTATAAATACAGAATACTTAGTGTGAATTTGACCAAAGTCATTGTTCCACTATTGTATGATGTGTTATGACAAAGTCATACAATGACCAGCATCCTCAACGGATTGTTAATACAAAGATAGCTGATCATGACGCCATTCTCAAAAATGTTTTCAAAAGTTTAATTTGCTAACGGGTTTGGCTACATCTAAATAATTCGATTGAATTAATTATTGATATGAGTCTATGCTATTTGAATCACCTAGACTAATGTTTATGAAAAACTCTAAGTGTTCATTGAAAGAAATTTCCCAACCAAATTGTTTGGCGCGGAATCCTATGATAAGACCGAGGTGAACAATGTTGTTTGGATAAATGATCCAATCTAATGATGTAAATATTCGCTAGGTGTGATTAATACGTTATGCATGATGTAGAAGGGGTACAATAGGCTAATCACCTAAAGTACTATTAATGGTAGTTTACCTTCTTTGTGATTGTAAACATACCGTAATGTTTTGTTTTTATGTATGAATACCATTAAAACTATGTGTTCATGGTCATATATGACCCCTCAAAGACAATTTTGAAAAATTTTACTCTTGTGAGAGGTGTATTGGGTAGCATGTGATGATATGTGTGAATGTTGTAAGCACAGAGATAGAGTTAGCCGAAGTTATGAGGGAGGTTGAGCAGAGGGAGATATTCAGATAAGACAAATGAAGGTTGAAATAGAAGCCAAAGACACCAAGATATATACCTTGACCAGTGCTTTAGTCATCACCTTCATGCGATTCGATGCTGAGTGGATGGAGCGCTTTTTCTAAGCAGAGAGATAGGCGTTGATGAGAATTGAATAAATTTATCGTCAATCAAAATAAGAGACAACGATATAGAACTCTTGATTGTCGTGTATATATACTATATATTAATCGTGGTAACTTATGTATGTAGATGTCTGGTGAGAAAGATATGTGGAATAAGAAGGATCATATTCACACCCCGAGCTAATATCGAGGCCAACAGATGAAATAGAAGCTCACTAGGAACCCAAATCGACGAGGTGGCTATCGTGGAAAAACGTAGCATCGATCCGTAAATGTTGGATTTGATGATAGTGATTCGCACACTAAAGTTGAAGCCGCTCAAGCATCAACGGAGGTGCGGATTTGGAGAACAAGGTTTCTTCATTGGAAAGGTTGTGGGAGATAGAAAAGTTGATGCGTCAAAGCGTTAATGGAAACAATGGAAGAGCAGGATAAGCTCAAAATCCAAATTGACCAGATGGAGCCTCAAGCCGACACATCCGTGAAGGACACACCTCTCCTCGCTGCCTGACTATAAGAAAGGTGGATGTTTTAATTGTGGGATGGAAGGACATCGAGCTATAATGAATGTTCAAGAAAAGGCTTGGTAAATAAGTAGTATGGGTTATGTATGTAATATGTGTGATAAGTAATGAACTATTTTTAACTTTTATGTTGGTTAAGATTTTAAATCCCGACTTTCGTAGTCACAAAGGGATAAATCATGATTAAAGCAGATGTGCCGTGTAAATATTCGATAAATGAATATGAATCTAAGTTTGAGAAATGAAACGAGTTTAATACATTAATCTTATGCAATAAGGTTTAAAATGTAAGGGTATAATTTATGGTTTTATTTAACCGTATAATGCCGCCAAGACGTCAAACTCAAAACCAAAGGATAGAAGAATCTACTAATGTCGGGGAACGACAAATTTTAATCGATGCAAAACTTTGCAAACATGGTAGCTCAAAGCTATGCAAATAGGAACACCAAATATGGAAACCAAATGCATAATCGCTTGGCAAAATTCAAAGACTTCAAAGTCAGTAGGACCACCGTAATTTAGAGGATCACCGACCCTATAGAAGCCTGCACTTGGGTGAACGAGATAGAGAAGGCGTTCAGAATCGCTAAAGTAGATGAGGGCAAAAGACCGCTTTTGCCTTATATGATGAAAGGGGAAGCTAACTTTGGTGGGAGGCAAATAAGACTCTCAAGCAGAGAAGAAGAAATTACTTGGGATAGGTTTAAGGATTTATTTTTCAAAATTATCTCTCTCGTTAGTATGCAGCCTAGAATGGAGGTGAGATTCCCGGAGTTAAAGCAGATAATATGATCGCTATGAGTATGCCGCAAAATTTAATGAGTTGGCTAGGTTTGCTTCACATCAAGTGGATACAGAGGCTAGGAAGGCAAGGAGATTTGAGCTGGGCTTAAAACCCTGGCTCTACAATAAGGTGTCAGTACTGCAAATCAATACTTTTGCAAAGACTCATGGAGAAGGCTATCATTCTTTGAATAGGAAGTGAGGCCATGAGCCTCTACCATAAGGAGAAGAAGAACAAAAGCAAGTCAGGAGGAACAGTAAAGATAGAAAGTAGTAGTGGGAATAGGGGTGAGAAAAGAATGAGGAATTTTTCTGAGAAAATGCAAGTAAAGCAGGAAGGTATAAAGAAGTAGTAGTGCAAAGGCAAGAATCATGGAAGAATCACTCATGCGAGTGTCTCAAGGGCAAGTTTGTATGCTACAAGTGCGGGCAAGAGGGTCATATCTCTCCAACCCGCCCCCAACTCAAGGATGATCAATGGATGCTTCATATGTGGATCGATCGAGCATAAGGTGAGGAACCTGCCCACAGAGGGGAATGGAGGCAGGAACGAACCACTGGGAGAAGCAAAGGGGACGTTAGCAATTTCAGACCAAACTCAACCAAGAACTCCAACGAAAGCAACTCCGAGGGTTTACAACATACGACGGTCCAGATACGGTGGCAACCGGAAATGTAACTCCAAAAAGCTATTTGAATAACTTATATATCTTATATTTCGCTTAATCGGATGAGACAAGTGTTATGATGAATAATTAAAGATCATCCTCGATCAAGTATGATCGAGATCTACGTACAATGATTATATGCTATGTACCCTTTTGCATATGAGTTTTTAAAGCGGTGATTCCGGGACTGAATCCTTATAAGGGAGGGTGAATGTAATAACCCGAGATTTTCTATATAAAATAAATAAGAAATTTTATGATAAAAAATTTTTTTTTATTTAATGACGAGACTAAGTGTCAAGTAAAGTGAACGATAAATGCTAATATATTTATTACTTGAAAAATTAGAAATAATTTTGGAATTATTAATTACCACAAATTATATGGTAATAAATTTCGTAGTTTAAATGTTTTTATTAATTATTTTCCATGAAAACATGATTGGAAATAATATATGAAGTGATAATTAGATTTATATAATAAATATTTTATTATATGAATTGTTCAAAATATTTAAGTTAATTATTTTAACTTGATTATTGATGTCGTGTACGAAGAAGAATAAGTCGTATATGAGATCCAAACCCGGATTGGGATTGTGATCAAGAGATGAGAATAATAATATTATATTATTTATATAATGATTTTACAAAGACTATAATTATGTAATCGGTATGTGCTGACAGATAATATCGAGCAATGACGACGGCCAATTAGGTCATAAAGATATTACCGCGGTCAGAAACCCCAATTATTAAACTCGCTATGGGATATTTCCGAGTAGTGATCGTGTATATGAAGTTACCGTGAATAAGAATATCTGAATTAGAAGAAACCCTAATTATCATTGTATCGTCGATATATTAGACAAACCCTAATTATTATAACCCTAACCTATTGAAATTAGAAACCGTAATTTAATCGTGTTAGTAACATACATGATAATTAAAGAACTACTAATGGTCAATTAGAAACCCTAATTGATGACGTTGAGAAACCCTAATTTTAATTACCGGGTTTAATTTCGATGTTATTGTATAAGTGTTTTAATTTACCAAAGGATAGAAGTTAATTGGTAAATTATAAGAATTAAATCTAGTGATTAAATATTACATTTAATTTCCTTGTACAAGATTGCCCATACACTCTTAAACAAAGCCCAACCATCACCCATAACAAATCAGAAGCAAGAATCAAGAATTTTTGGCAAAAGGGTATAAGAACACTAAACCTAAAAACTTTGATTCGATGTTATTTGATGCAATTGATTGTTTAAAGTTGTGTAATAGAATGTTAATTGATGATATGGGTTGATAAATCAAAGACCCATAACATCAAAGTGCACGAATTTGAAGATTTAAGCAAGTTGGAAAAACCGAATTCTGTTATTTTTTCACCAAATGTCAGAGGCCATAACTCTTTGCTCGATCATGAGTTTTGTTCTTCAAAAGTTGTTATGTGTAGCCTGATATGTGGTCTTTAATCTGCAAAAAGAATCAAGTCCATATCATGTATAGATTAGAAGTTATAGATGGTCAAACATGGTTGACCGATCATGATAAACTGCTTTTGGGCAAATTGTAATGGGGCATTCTCGTCCACTTTTTGTGCTTTAAAAGGTCTGGGCTTTTGATATGTTGTAGTGCATCGAGTTAGGAAGCCATAGGTTTTGGAATGACCTCATTCCGACCTCGGATGAGGGAATTACTAAGATTGGAAGGAAATGTGTCAAATTTCTCAAAACCGAAAGTCAGCAGCGGGATGTGCTATTCGGGACACTGTTTCGATCAGTTAATGTTTCCAAAACCTTCTGGGCTTTTGGTATGTTATAGTACACCGAATAAGTTTTCCATAGACTCAAACGGACTAAATCCGAGCATCGGAGGAGAGAGTTATGACATTTCAAAGTAGTAGTGTCAAAACTTCCCAACAAGTGCGTGCGTGCAGTCCATTTGAACGGAATTTCTGGGCTGATGTGTTCGGAATTTGGAAATGGTCAAAGAATAAAAGTTGTAGCCCCAGAAGTTAGCTTCATGTGGGCTCAAGAATCGCTCAAAAATGTTTTAAAATGAAAGAGTTATGACTGTTTTAGCGAAAAGAGGGTAAAGCTGAAACGAGATTGAAAACTCATATGAACGCCCACTTTTGACGACTGCTTGGGCTACCTAATGAACCCAATTGGGTAATTCGTATTTTTAAAAATAGTCTTACATACCATGTATAACATATCCAAAAATCAGATTAATCGAGTTATGAGCAATGCGTTAGAAAATCGCAAAGTGAGCTATTGAAAAATTAGTATAAACCAAGTCCCACATCGACTAAATTGAGAACTTCACCATTTTCTAAACCTATAAATAGAAGGGCTTGGCCTTTGTTTCATTCACCAACAATAAGGCCTCCAATTTTTGAGAAAGGCTTTGTTGTGGGAGAACTTTTTATAAAGATCTCCTTAGTTAAATTTTTAAGCGTGGAAGTGCGATTCAAATTAGGTCGTGTGGAATTCAGATTTCCTGCATGTTTTTTATTTAATTTTTGTAATGTTATTATTTTTAATTGTTAGTTAAAGTTTGAATTTTTGAAGTTTAGTTAGTGTTGTTAATAAACTAGTTAGTTTACTATGTTTATTTTGGCTTGGAATTGATTATGTAAATGAGTTATTTGTGATGACTTTTAATATTTTGTGATGAATTTCATTAATTAATAATTATTAATGATATTAAAGTTATTTAATGATTATATTAAATAATTTAGTTTAAAAATGATTTTAATATTATAAAAATCATTTTAAATGAAAATAAGGTATTTAAAAATATTTTAAGTTATAAAATATAACTTTTAATATTTAAATGATAATTTCATTAATAATTAAATATTAATGATATTAAGATAATATTAATGATATTTAGTTTATTTAATGATTAATATTAAATAAATAGTTTAAAAATGGTTTTACTTATTTAAAAACCATTTAAAGAGGATATTAAGGATTTAAAAATATTTTAAGTTATAATTAATGACTTTTAATATTTGATAAATAGTACATTAATATTTAAATATTAATGGTAATTATTTGGGTAATATAAATGTTTTAAAAATAGTTTGAGTTATTATAAATAACTTTTATATTTTAGCAATGGTTTCATTAATAGTTTAGTATTAATTAAACTATTAATGATAATGGAATTGTTTAATGTTTAAATCATTTAATTATGATTCCGATATTTGAAAGTTATAAATTACCAAACTAAATGACTTGAGAACCGATTATGAAGTTCTCAATTTGAAGAAGAACACCTATAGTAATAAAGCTTATATCACTATAGGCCCTTTAGTGATGTATTTGAATTATTTTAAATTTTCAATTTCTCGAAATTGCGAAAATGATTAAAAATAAGATGTCCGATATTTACGTATGTTGAGGTATAGAATAAGAGTCTTAGACTCAAGATTTACCCGATAAAGTCAGCTTAAGACGACGACAAATGTCGAACTTTATAAAAGAAAGAAAAGACTACTCATCAGAAGAGCATGGATGAGATATTTGAAAAATGTATAAAAATATTTCAAGTATAGAATAGAACTAAAAGTATGATCACCGTGATTATGTGATTAGACTACGTGTCGTAATCGTAATAGACAAAGATTACTATGTGTTAAGATATATTGTTCTAATCGAACTAATGATCCGATTATTGATAGGTTGTGATAAAGAGATAAAACCTAAGTTGAGATTTGTAATCGCCGAATCAAAAAGTATCCTACCTTTGCATTTCCTTTTATGCAATGGACATGAGTAAGAAGTTTCGTAATTATTCTATTCCTCGCATGTATTATGTACGCTTTGATTATCAACATGTTAGCTCGTATATATATTCTGCTCATTGATTTCTAAATGGTTATACAAGTGTCCCCACTTGGATAATCATGGCATTTATTCACATGTTGATACACCTTTTCAATTACCCGTATATATATATGTTGAATTACATATTATTGTTGAGCAAGATTAAAACCTTCTGGTTTGGAACCAGTATGTATGAACATCCCTATATGGGAAGATTTTTTTGCGCAAGGCGATAGAGTGAGCGGCGAATTTCGCTCAAGTTATGTAGTATTGATCAATACAGGTACAACGGGTCGATCACCCTCCGTGTCTGTAAGTAAGTTATGATTTGCTTTGAGGATAGAATTTCGCTAAACCTTTTCAAAATGAAAAGAATGTTCATAGTATGTTTCTTAAACCCTATTCAAGGGTAGAGCCAGAGCCAAATTTAAAGAATTTGAAAGAGAGTTGTTATGTGAATTTTTTATCAAGATGATTACTTCACAACTTTCAATTCATTGTAGAAGTGTTATGTAAAGAGAATACTTATATTCTTTCACTTATATATAATTGCTATTACTTGTTGGGCACTTAAATGCTCATCCTTGCTTAAATTAAATGTTTTCAAGCATGTATGAGCAACCAAGGCTCAGTACGAACAAAAAGGAAAAGGAAAGTCGATCGAATAAGTGTATATTATGAGTTAATGGTTATAGTTGTATTGTATTGTATGTATTCAAGTATTGTAAGGAATGTATTATTATTTAGTAAGGTCACGACTGGGAAGTAAACTTTGATGTATGTAAATTAAGTTCATTATGAATATATTATATTAGTATTATTCAAAGTATGCTTAAAGAAATGGTATCGTGGAGAACCGAAATGTTCGGGATTCCTCAAGCTAAACAACTTTGTATTTGGGATGTATAAGGACTACAGCCGGCCAAGTCAAGAATCGTGGACTACACTTTAAGTCGTGAGAGTCTCACGATAACGGCCAAGTCAAGAATCGTAGACTACACTCGAAGTCGTGAGTCTCATGATCGTATCAAAGGCGAGATCGTAGTCGAGCAAGATCAGATGAAGACAACAAGCACAACGATAGAAATCGTAGAGTGTCAAGATCTGATCTCGGAGTCGTAGTGTCTACACAGCTGAAGCTGAATCGTAGAGTGTAGAACTGAGACTTCAATAAATATGCTCACAACGCCAAGGCAGAATTATAGAGCTAATACGACTCTCAACAAATGAGCACCCCCAAAATATCCAAAGGGATGAAGCCTCTGGTTGGTACTGCAAAGATACATCCCACCTAAAAGAAACCAGAGCACTCAACGAATGGCATGCAAGCTAACAGAAGATCTAAGAATCAACTCAATCAGCATCCAGATTGAGTTGTGAAGCCATTCGAGATGAAGTCTTCCACAAGTTGATCATAAGAAGACTTCAATAACTGACTAAGGAAAGTCAGGTAGTGCAGTTGTTGTCAAGTAAATAGAAGACATCGATCTTGGAAGCACCTGGATCGTAGTGTTTGCCAAACAAAGAAAGAACTGATGGAGTGTACACAGAGATACTGGTTAGCCTCTGAAGAACAAGGCTAAAGTGATTAAGCATTGGGTCAGTCCATTGATGATAAGTGAACGAGAGATCACAAGGAGAAAGTGAGCTGGACACGCCATAAATCTAAAGTGTCTTGTTACTCAGAAAGGGCCAGAGTAAAGAGTCAAGCCATCAGTATCTGATAGCAGTAGAGGCAAACAAAAATGTTAAGGCACTGCACAAGAGAAGGAAGAAGTGTTCTACATTGAAGATCTAATGAACATTCTTCAAAGATCGTAGTGTTGTCTCTACATGTCAAATGTGCAAGTCAACAAGACACCATGATCAGGTCCAAGAAAGCAAGCATCAGAATCATAGAGTTCGGTCATCCGAAGATTGAAGCATTGGCAACGGTTCAATCTGAAGGTTGGTATTCAGACAAGAGCTTATTGAGAGCATCGATGCAAAAGGATAACCTCTGATCGAAAAATCAGAAGGAGGTAATAAACTTGACTATCTGCCCAAGATATAAAAGTAACATCTCTGATGGGGTAAGTGAAACAGTAGACTGCAGTGTCAGAAAGCTTTTAACGCCTACTTTCCAATGGGAAGATTGGAAAGTAGTATAAATCAATAGAGCTTCAAAGATCAAAAGTTGCTAATGATTGCTAAGTTGTAGAATTGTTAAGTTGTTGGAATGCTACTGTTGACTCTACGAGTTCCACCAGAGATTAACAGAACAAGTCTCAGTAACAGTGAGACTACATAGGTGGAAGTGAAGCAGCTTTGAAGAATAACTAAAATAGACTAGATCTTCACTCAGCAAAGATGAGAATGCCATTAAAGATGGCAGCCAAGCTGAGAGCCGAGAAGGCCAAGAAGATAGCTTTCAAAAAAGTGGCAAAATACAAAGAAGATTAAGAGAGCCACTCTACAGATCACCATGAACCAAAAGCTAAAAAAGAACAGAAGCAGAATAATGTCTGCAAAACATTCAAGAAGGGTTCAGGGTTTGCTAAGTGCCAGACAAAATCTACCAAAAGCTCAGAGACTTAGCAAATCTAGATGGTGATGGTGCACAGCTGACATCAGATTAAGATGAGCAGAAAGGAGTAAAGATCAGTTGCACCAGAGAAGATGTGGTCCAGACTCAAAGCAGAATACAAGGAGGACCACACCAAGCTGCTAAGTACATAAGATGTTCAAGCTTAAAGACATCTTAGCAGCTCAGCACCAACAGCACCAACAACACCAACAACAACAACAACAACAAGAAGCCGGGGCCTGAGGGGTCCTTGTCCAGAGGAACTAAATGAAGTTCCAAGCCTACTGGGCTTGAAGAGTTCCTAGGGAACTAGAGGAGTTCCAAGGTTGCTGGCCTTGAAGAGTTCTTAATGAACTGATGTGATAACCCGAGATTTTGAATAATCCAAATTTCATGAATAATTTTTTTTAATATTGACATTGACTGTTAATATTGTACTGTCTATCTGTGATACGAATATCGAGAATTAGATAATATGTGTATTGATTGTGAAATTAGAGTAGGGTTGTGCTTAACAGCTTTAGAAAACCCTAACCCCAATTCCTGGATAGGGATTCGGTAGAAAATGTAATTAAAATAATTGTATTGACGAATACGTGTTTGTACTGTGTAGAACTGTTGATCAATGATTGAACATATAAGGTTTAAAATTTATAAACCCTAGTAAGAGATTAGAAACCCCAATCTCAGGATTAGAAACTCTAACGCACAGTTAGAAACCCTAATCGAGAGCTGAGAAAGCCTAATTTCTCATTCGAGATTCCTAAACCCTAAATTAGGAAACCCTAATCCTAATTGGCAAGCCTAAGGTGTTTATTAAACTTAAATATGATTAGAAAACCCTAATTATATTTTAGTTATTTTAATTTCTATTTTACAAACCCTAATTATAATTTAGAAATTTTATTTTTCTAATTAAAACCCTAATTAGAAAATAATTGTAGAAGCTAAAGTTATAAAACCTTAGGGTTAAACCCTAAGGGTTTGTTAAATTATATATTTGCCATTAAAATTGCTTGTGCAATGACCAAAGTACCCTTTTAGTATATTTTAATATGTAACTTGTAAATTTTTCCAAGAGCTTTAGTTGGTAACCTAACCACTTGACTTTGTAGTATTAAAATATCAGCAATTAAACCTTCTATTGACAGCAAAATTAGATCATGCATGTATCTAAGTGATTATATAAGATTGAGAGAGAGAAAGTGTACACATTTTGCTTATTTTCTCTCTAAGCTCTTACCAACTCTCTCTCGCAGAAGACCTCTAAAATTTTATAGTAGATCAGTCACATTAACACCTCCTAGAAACCCAAGAACAGGTTGGAGAGTATAGATCAAAAATTGGAAAGCTAGAAGGTATAAAACATAATTTTAATTTTTGATCCATGTTGCTTAGAAGAAATATATGTTTATGTATTTAGATCTTTGCTAGATGATGTTTTATGATGATCTATGTTGATATAACATAGATCCATAGCATCATAGTGGGTAAAAGTTGAGTTTTTCAAAAATTGTTCTTGAGCATTTTTAGTGATCTGACAAGAAATGTCAGTGGCCCTAGATCTGTCTATGTTATTGATTTTTAAAGTTTTATTGTTTGGATTTATAGCTTGTTATGTGGTCTTTTATTTTTAAGTGAAATCAGGGTCAGTGAATGTCTAGATTTGTTGTTATTCTTGGTCAAAGAGGGTTGATCGAGCATGACCATGAACTTTCTGGGTAACCCAAAAAGTGTAAAATTAAGCCTGACAAGATTTTCCAAGCTCTTTATCTGTCAGACTGTAGATGATATGATGATGTGTATGTAACCAAGTTGTAGCTGGTAATATGGACTATAAATGTATGTCTTTAGATCCCCTAAAAAACAAATGTATTGGTTTTAATGGGTGGTCAAAGTAACCCATTTGATCACTATAACACTTTTCTGGAAATTCCAAAAAGTGCATGGACATGATTTCTGACCATATTTGACCGGATCGTATTTGATGAGTTTGTTATAGTTGGACTGGAATTGTGTTATTTAGTTGTTCCTTGCCACGAGCACTACATGTATGAACCAATAACTTACCTAGTTGATGACAAGAACACCTAAATAATTGGGCTGGAAAATGACCACATGCAACTGCCTGGGTTTCTAGGTTACCCAGAAAACCCAGGAGCACTCTGAAAGCGACTTTGGTGGCTTGAATCTTTAAAGTGTGTAGATGTTTGGCTCAGATTGTTTGTTATAATTGTAGTGATACATAAACATTACCAGATAAAAGTATAAGTTAACCTAGAAGCCTTAAAATCAAAGAATTAGTTGAGGTCAAACAAGGCAGGTTGATAAGCTAAGATGTCAGTGTTCTTGAGCTCAAGAACACCAACAACGACTCTTTGTGTCGCTAAATGCCATTAGCGACGGTTTATTTCATTTTTGAATTTCTGAATTTCTGGAAATTATTTAAATATAAAAATAAATTATAAAAAGATACCGGATGAAGCACAAATATCCAAGATATTCTACTAATTTCATGGAGTATAGAAGCCAAAACTTTAACCAAATGAGTATCATAGAATATATGAAACTGCAAATGGATTTTCACCCGCCATGCAATAATCCACGTAGACAGATTATTTCCATAATTTTATAAGGGATGAATATGATCATGCATGTGATAATCCACATAAACAGGTTATTCCAACAGAATAATAAAGAATGGAACCAGGTCATGCGTAATCTGCACAAACAGGATATTCCAACAGAATAATAAATAATGGAATAACAGAAGAATTCACCATGCATGCGATAGACCGCATAAACAGGTTATTCGAACATAATAATAAAGAATGGAACTAGGTCTAGCGTAATCTGCACAGACAGGATATTCCAACAGAAGAATAAAGAATGGAATAACAGAAGAATTTCACCATGTATGCGGTACTTCGCATAGACAGGTTATTCCAACATAATAATAAAGAATGGAATAACAGAAGCTCTCTTCATGAATACGAAAGAAATAATATCCCTTACCTTAGAAAGAAATTGGAAACTGGAGTAGAGAGGTAGCAGACTTTTTTTCTTCTTTCTCTCTATAATAATTGCTCTATAGCTTTAGTGAATTGGTGAGAAATGTAGGAAGAATGAGCTTCTATTTATAGGAAAATATAGTTTCGATAATTGCACGTTTTGGGGCTTGAAATATTACAGTATAATACCTTCCTCTTTTTCTTCATTGTTAATTTAGTCCTGCAAGTATTATCAAACTTGCACCACCTCCCCTAATAGTAAATAATGTGAATCAATAGTTCAATCATGTGAATCAATAGTTATAACCATGTGAAAATACGAATTACAGTATAGTACCTCCATCTATACCTCCATTTTTAACTTAGTCATGCAAGTATTATCAATCTTGCACCAACTCCCCTAATAGTACAAGAATGTGAATCAATAGTACACATATGTGAACAAATAGTTATAATCATGTCAATTAATAGCAATTAATTGCTCATTTATCCGATTAATTACCCGACTAGTCAGTAAAACTTCCAGACATCAATTAATATCGAAATAAATATAGATTTCTACTAACACTAATAATTCCAACATAATGGAACTATGAATTTCATCTTTAATCAACACGAACTTATTCATCATTAATATTATAACTCACAATATTTCCAAGTCGTTCCCAAGAAAGAGGGGGCTTTCTGATAAGGATTTCTCCTTATTGGCGCGCAATTAGATGACCAAACTTCTCATTGACAGAACTTCTAGACATTGTAAATATTGTAATTTAATAATATGAATAACTTTGTCGTCTCAATTATTAATTTAATAATATAACATATTATGTAGATGATACTGTGACAATAATCGAATCAATAATATGAGAGATATGATGCAAAGAATTCTTCGTAGCAATAATTGAGTATAACTGAGTGACTTCTCACGTAAGCATCAATAATCAATATCGTGTGCTACTATGCAACCACGCGTATTACTGTACTTTTACTATAGGGTAGTTCAACAGTTTAACGGTAAAACTTCCGCCGTTATTTTTATAAAAATATAATTATGTCATTTTCTAACTACGACAATACTATCGTTGTGGGGTCCACCAATGATTGTGCCGTCATACGAATATTCCCGTTAAATGAATATTCCCCGACTAATCGAATATTATACAACCACTTGCTTACTTTGCAAAATTTGTAAATATTACCCACAACTATAACATTATATCAAATCCACACCATAATATTCAAAAATATATTTCGAGAAAATTATTCTTTATTCATAAAAGTTGGGGTCTTACAACCTCCCCTTCTTATGAAATTTCATCCTCGAAATTAGGGTGCGTACCTTGTATGTCGAAGAGGTGAGGATACCTTGATTTCATCTCAGATTCTAACTCCCATGTCATTTCCTCCACATCGTGGTTTCTCAACAAAACTTTGACTTGAGGTATAACTTTAGAGCGTAGAATATGATCCTTCTTATCCAAGATTTTAACAGGTAACTCTTCATACATTAAATCTTCCTCTATCTCATCTGGTTCTAATTCAATAATATAGTTCGGGTCTTTCATATATTTACGTAACATAAAAATGTGAAAAATGTTATGAACACGAGACATACTTGGCGGTAAGGCGAGTCTATAGTCCACAGTTCCTACTCGACTGAGGATTAAAAATGGGCCAATGAATCGAGGATTGAGCTTTCCTCTCTTTCCAAATCTTGTAACTCCTTTCCATGGAGCAACACGTAATAACACATGATCTCCAATATTGAATTTCACGTCTTTTCGATGAAGATCAGCATAACTCTTTTGTCGATCTTGTGAGGTTTTTATACGTTGTCGGATCATTTGAATCTTTTGCATAGTCATACGTACCAACTCCGGTCCCAACAACGTTGCTTCACCCACCTCATCCCAGCATACTGGAGAATGACACTTTCTTCCATACAACACCTCAAATGGAGCCATGCCAATACTTGCTTGATAACTATTGTTGTAGGAAAACTCCACCAATGGTAAGAACTTGTCCCAACTTCCCTTGAAGTCAAGGACACATAGTCTTAATAAATCTTCAAGAGTTTGAATAGTCCTTTCCGACTGCCCATCCATTTGAGGATGATATGCCGAACTAAATCAAAAATCCGTTCCCATAGCTTTTTGCAAACTAACCCAAAATCTTGAAGTGAATCTTGGGTCTCGATCAGAAACTATGGATACTGGCATACCATGCAATCTTATGATCTCATTTATGTACATACTAGCAAGACGTTCAAGTGTAAAATTTTCTCGTATCAGTAAGAAATGAGCAGACTTGGTCAATCTATGAACAATGACCCAAATCGCATCTATGCCTTGAGAAACTTTGGGAAGACCAGTAATGAAATCCATGGTAATGTGCTCCCACTTCCATTCTGGAATTTCAAGTGGTTGCAATGGACCTTTTGGCACTTGATGCTCCGCCTTAACTCATTGACAAGTTAGACACCTTGAGATAAACCCCACTATCACTCTCGTCATATTGCTCCACCAAAATGTATGTCGAAGATCACGATACATTTTGGTACTCCCAGGATGGATTGCAAATGGTGTGTTGTGCGCCTCCATTATGATTTTATAGTTCAAGTCAGAATCGTTAGGAACACAAAGTCTGGAGGTGACTCAAAGTATTTCTTCTTCATCGATTCTTGCTTCCGGAATAGCACCTTCTTACACTTTCTTCTTCATACGCATCAGCTCCAGGTCTGTAGTTTGAGCAGCTTTAACTTTATCGATTAAAGTCGATTCCACTCGTATATTTGCCATCATCACATGGGTCCCTAGAGTCTTTAACTCTATTTCCATCCTTCGTAAGTCATACAAAATGGGTCTTTGCATTGATAATATTGCACTCGTACCCGCATATGATCTTCTACTCAATGCGTCAGCTACTACGTTCGCTTTTTCCAGGATGGTATTGGATGGTATGATCATAATCTTTCAACAACTCAAGCCATCGTCGTTGCCGCATGTTGAGTTCCTTTTGAGTGAAGAAATATTTGAGGCTTTTTATGATCCGTATAGATCTCCACCTTCTCTATCTGAGTAATAATGCCTCCAAATCTTAAGCGCAAAAACGACTGCTCCCAACTCTAGATCATGAGTAGGATAATTCCTCTCATATTCTTTGAGTTGGAGAGAGGCATAGGCTATGACTTTCCCATGTTTCATGAGAACACATCCTAACCCTTTGCCTTAAACATCACTATAGATGACAAATCCCTCCGACTCAGATGGTATTGTCAGAACAGGTGCTGAAATGAGTCTTCTATTGAGTTCTTGAAAACGCTTTTCACATTCCTCGCTCCAACCAAATTTTGTATCTTTTCGAGTCAGCTGAGTTAATGGAGTAGTGATTTGAGAAAACCCTTCTACGAATCTCCGATAATAAACAACTAAGTCGAGAAAGCTACGTACTTCGGTCACTGACTTAGGTTGCTCCCAGCTTTGAATTGCTTCAATCTTTGCCGGGTCAACAGATATTCCATGATTTGATATCACGTGCCCAAGGAATGCAACTTCCTCAAGCCAAAACTCGCATTTCTTCAACTTGGCATAAAGCTTGTTTTCACGAAGCTTTTGGAGTATCAGCCTCAAGTGTTGCTCATGGTCTTCACGGGTTTTGGAGTATATGAGGATGTCATCAATAAAGATGACCACAAAGTGATCCAAATATTCCTTGAATACTCGGCTCATCATGTCCATAAAGGCGGCAGGAGCATTAGTCAATCCAAAAGACATGACTAGGAATTCATAATGCTCGTCTGCGGAGTTCGAAAGTAGTCTTTGGAATGTCATCATCGCTTTAATCTTCAACCGATGATATCCTAACGAAGATCAATCTTTGAAAAGAATTTGGCTCCTTGCAACTGATCAAACAGGTCATCAATGCGAGGCAACGAGTACCTATTTTTGATGGTGACATGATTTAACTCCCGATAATCAATACAAAGTTGCATACTTCCATCTTTCTTCTTTACGAATAGAACAGGAGCACCCCAAGGAGACGTACTAGGACGAATGAAACCGATGTCTAACAATTCTTGTAGTTGGGTTTTTAACTCCTGAAGTTCAATAGTAGCCATTGGATGTGGGGATTTGGAAATGGGTTTTGTACCGAATTCAAGGTCGATACAAAATTCAATTTCACACTCTGGGGGTAGGCCAGGAAGTTCTTCAGGGAATACATCAGGAAATTTATTAACAATAGAAATATCATTCAAATCTGACATATCTTTATTTAAATCCGTGACATGGGCTAAGAAAGGTTGACATCTGTTTTTCAATAAACGAATAGCTTTATGACTTGATATGACAGTGATTGATTTTAGTGGTTTGGTTTCTTGAATTCGCATAATAGGTTGGTTAGGAATATGAAAGCTAACAACCTTACAAAAACAATTGATTTTAGCATGATGAGTAGTTAACCAATCAACCCCTAAAATCACATCAAATGCAAGTATTTTCAAGGAAATAAGATCGACAGGTAACGTGCGGTTACCGATTTGAATCAAACAAAACTTATAAACCCTGGATGTAATGAAAGTTTCTCCCAATGGAGTTTCAACAGATAAGTCAAAGTCTAATTTCTCCGGAGTCAAATTTAAACGTTGAGCGCAAGTAGGAGAAATAAAGGAATGGGTAGAACCAGTATCAAATAAAGTATAAACTGCGCTAGAGTTTATGATTAGCTTACCCGTGATCACCTCGTTCGAATTCCTCGCTTTTTGGGAGGTTACGAAAAATGCTCTCCCTTGAACTACCAGTTTTGTCTTGTTTGGGACACCCTTTGATGCCTCCATCCCAGCTGGAATTAACTTTGGTGCATGACAAAAATAGGCTAGGTGGCCTTCTTTTCCACAATTATAACACGCTTTGGACTGCATCGTGCAGTTTGGACTTATGTGTCCTTCCCCTCCACATTTGTAACATACGACCGGCGATCGTTCTCCTTCCTTAACAGCGGGTGCTGGTGTTGACATCTTTCCATCCTTGGTGAACCTTCTCTTCTTGAACTTTCCACTCCTATTGTCTTGGCCATTATTACCACCGAAGTGGTTATCATTTATGGCATGATTATTCCCTCCACGTTTGTTGTCACCGCTTTGATGACTGCTACCATAGGTATTATCGACTTGTCGGCTGCTCTCTCTTCGTTGGGTTGACTCATTATCGCCCTCCAATAACCGAGCCCTATTCACAACATCTGAATACAAACACAGTTTATAAGAGATAAGGTATTGACGTATCTCGGGTTTCAAACCTCTTAAAAACATCCGCGTCATTCTCTCTTCATTATCAACAAAGTGGGGACGAAAACCGAGATAACTCGGCAAACTTAGCTTCAGTTATTACCTGGGTCATATTATTTTGCTCAAGCTTGATGAACTCTACCTCCTTCATGTGACGAATACTTTCAGGAAAGTACTTCTTGTTGAATAGTTCTTAGAACTTCTCCCAAGACATCTTCAATGCGGCAGGTTGAGTACGTTTTATAGATTCCCACCAGTAATCTGCCTCTACTCGAAACATTAAGGTGGCAAAGGGAACATTTTTCTCCTAGGAGCATCCCAAGACATCAAATATGTGAGACCCCAGATTTTATGAATAAAGATTTAAATTTCTCAAAATACTTTTTTTTTTAATATTTTGGTGTGTATTTGATATAATGTCATAGTTGTTGGTAATATTTATAAATTGTGAAAAGTAAGCAAGTTGTTATATAATATTCGATTGGTCGGGGAATATTCGTGCGACGGCACAATCATTGGTGAACCCAAAACCGAAGTATTGTCGTAGTAAGAAAATGACAGAATTATCTTTTTATGAAAATAACTATGGAATTGTTACCGTTAAAACCTGTTGAACTACCCGTAGTAAAAGTATAATAATACGCGTGGTTGCATAATAGCACACGATATTGGTTATTGATGCTTACGTGAGAAGTCACTCAGTTATACTAAATTATTACTACGAATTGTTGTTGCATCATATCTCTCATATTATTGATTCGATTATTGTCACGATATCATCCGCATTATATGATATATTATTAAATCAATAATTGAGATGACAAAGTTATTCATATTATTAAATTGCAATATTTACAATGTCTAGAAGTTCTGTCAAGGAGAGGTTTGCATCATATCTCTCATATTATTGATTCGATTATTGTCACAGTATCATCTGCATTATATGATATATTATTAAATCAATAATTGAGACGACAAAGTTATTCATATTATTAAATTGCAATATTTATAATGTCTAGAAGTTCTGGCCAGGAGAGGTTTGGTTATCTAATTGCGCTTGATAAGGAGAAATCCTTATCGGAAGCCCCTCTTTCACCGGGAGCGACACGGTTGTTAAATATTGTGAGTTATAATATTAATGATGAATAAGTTCGTGTTGATTAAAGATGAATTTGATAGGTCCATTTTGTTGAGATTATTAGTGTTAGTGGTAATCGACATCTATTCCGATGATAATTGATGTTTGGGGGTTATATTGATAAATCAGGGAATTTATCGGATAAATGAGCAATTAATTGCTACTAATTCACATGCTTATATAACTATTTGTTCACATGTGTGTACTATTGAATCACATTATTATACTATTATGGGAGTTGGTGCAAGATTGATAATACTTGCATGATTAAATTAAAGATGGAGGTATAGATGGAGGTATTATACCGTAATTCGTATTTTTTTCATGATTATAACTATTGATTCACATGATTGAACTATTGATTCACATTATTTACTATTAGGGGAGGTGGTGCAAGTTTGATAATACTTGCAGGACTAAATTAAAAATGAAAGAAAAGTTGGAGGTATTGTACTGTAATTTTTTGAGCCCCAAAACGTGCAATTATCGAAACTATATTTTTCTATAAATAGAAGCTCATTCTTCCTTCATTTCTCACCAATTCACTAAAGCTATAGAGCAATTATTATAGAGAGAAATTATAGAGAGAGCTATAGAGAAAAATCTATAGAGAGAAAAGAAGAAAAGAAGCCCTTTCGTCACTATTCTAGTATCCGGTTTCTTACGAGGTAAGGGGTATTATTTCTTTCGTATTCATGAAGAGAGCTATTGTTATTCCATTCCTTATTATTACTCATTGGAATAACTTATGTATATGGCAAGTACCGTGCATACATGGTGAAATTCTTACATTCTTCCATTCTTCATTATTATGTTGGAATAACTTTTATTTATCTGATGGCATACATACATGGTGAAATTCTTCTATTATTCCGCTCTTTATTATTCGTCGTGAATATCTTGTCTTATGCGCGTTCTGCCGACCAATTCCATTATTTATTATTCTGTCGAAATATCCTGTAAGTGCATTTACGCATGACCTGGTTCTATTCTTTATTATTATGTTAGAATAACCTGTCTGTGCGGTCTATCACATGCATGGTGATTTCTTCTGTTATTCCATTCTTTATCATTCTGTTGGAATAACCTATCTATGTGGATTATCACATGCATGGTGAATGATCCTTTGTATTCATTCCTTATTAAATTGTGGAAATGATCTGTTTACGTGGATTATGATGGAAAGTCATAATAAAAGCATTGGACTGATATAAATCATGGGTATATGTAGTATTAGTAAGTGTTATGATGAGTTATGTTTGTTATTATGTGAAAACATGAAAGTTTTTTAGAAATCACAAAGGGTTGAAAATCAGATTTTGGTGAAAATGGAACATGAAGTTCAATTGACCATATCACCTATTATATTTCAAATTTTTTTGGTGTGGTTAAGTTCTAGAGTTAGATCTATGAGTTTTCTAACTTAACCAAGTGGAATCACTGGAAAAGGTGTTGTAGATTTTCGTGTGGACTGTTTTTAGCAAAGGAGTCAAAAGCTGCAAAATAGCAAAAAGCTACTGCCCAGAAATTTAAAAGGGCTGTTTTGGCCACTTAATTGTGAGAACAATTCCGTCCTTTTGGGGCATGAAAGTATATGGTATAAAGTACCTCCTGTCCAAAAATGAGCTCATTCGGACTTAAAATGAGCAAGTTATGAATATTTCAATATTTAGGTTTTTTTGACGAAAAACGCTATAACCAGAGTTCTATAACTCCACTGGAAGTTCAAATTAACATGTGTAAGATCCTGCCAAGATTTGGGAATTTCTGGAGTTAAACTTGAGGTAGCTAATTTCTTAAGGAATTAATTAGAAATTGATTTTTGAAAAATAGTAAATGAATTTTAAAAACTCCGACAAAAATATATGTTCATTATGGGACTATATTCTGCTAAATTGCAGAAAAGAAATATTTTTGGGACTGATTTGGTATTTTTCACGAAAATAATCTAGTTATGAGTAAATGAGTTAAATATGTTATGTGAAATAACAAAATTAGAAAATAGGATTTTATGACTTGGAAATCCTATATAGGGTATATGCAGATTTTTGATAAGGGAATTGATCATTGGTGATGAAATCTTATGAGTATGGCATTTTTGAATGAATAAATGCATTATTTGGTAAAGTGTAAAAATTTGAAATAAATTGTTTATAAGTTTAAGAAGTGATTAAAATATTGTTATAATATTAATAATATTAGATTATGAGTTTATTAAGTGATTGATAATATTTGAATAAATTTAAATCTTTAATATTTATCCTTGTTTTCGTTTGATTAATGCTTATATCATTGTCATCATCCTCATGCTTATATGGTGATGAAAGTTATCTTTGGCTTACGTGCAAAGATGAACTTTTGATTATTGAATTGTATATCTTTGGCTTACGTGCAAAGATGGATTGTTGATTATTGGTTTTATTGTTGTATATCTTTGGCTTACGTGCAGAGATGGATTTGGTATGATTATGACCAGGGATTATTCGGTATAGTCATGACTATTGATGATTTATTGAATATCATTGGCCCGTAGTGCAGGGATGATTCGATGATGTGGTTTATTTATTAAGCTGAGTCTCAGCGATAAAAATTGATGAAAACATTTTAAATCATAGAAGATAGTAGATAGCATGCTCTATTTGACTCTTCTAATGGATTGCTTATTCCGCTTCAGTTAAACTTGATGTCTATTATATTTTATCAGTTTAACATTGTTGAAGACTAATGATAATTTATTTTGCATTATTTTAGTCATAATATTTCTTACTGGGCTAGTTGAGCTCACCCTTTCTTTCCTTTATTCTCTTGAGAAATGAGAATATAAATTTGGGACGAGTTGGGGAACGGAGTGATGGTCCAGATTATAGCATTAGTAGTCCTCACTATTCTGTTAAATAGTGTGACAATAAATGTAATGAGGACTCCATTGAGTGTGGATATTGTCTAGATGGCAATATTCTTATTAAAACTCTCAGTTTATGTTTTGTCGTATATTACACGACAGTTGTATTATTAAGTTGTATTTGTATTTTTGTAACATGTATTTGGCGACTCAAGATGGGTGATGTATACCTATTTTGGGGGCGTCACAAAATATCATGTTGATCTGCTTTATCCACGTCTCCGCCTTAAGTGGTTTTGGCTCTCCAAAAAACTCTGGTGGTCCCAGCTCCTTGAACTGCATAGCAGAGACCGTCCGAAAGTTGTCAGTGTTTCCACCTGCATTTTGGACAGGAGCCGCTTTTGCCTGATGTTGCATGAATTGCATAAAGCCTCTGAACATCCCATCGTTCACCATTTCATCGGTGTTATTGTTTACATGAGTATTATTGTCTTCTTGTTGCACATAATCCTGGGCATTAATCTGTGGTGACTCAACGGTCTCATGTGCTTCATTGTTTATCTCAACATTTTTGGATGCCATTTTCAAATACTGCCACAAAACAAGGGTTAATTAACATATCACATATTATCCCTATACTCCGACCACCAATTAAATACCAAATAAACTTAGGTAGGTCATACTAAGCGAAGGAATTCCCGTCTCTCCCTCCTAGTTCTTGTCTCACATCTCACCCGGGGATCATATCCTTAAGCTTTGATACCAACTGGGACGCCCCCAAAATAGGTATACATCACCCATCTTGAGTTGCCAAATACATGGTACAAAATTCAAATACAACTTAATTATACAACAGTCGTGTAAAATACGACAAAACATAATCTAAGAGTTTTAATAAGAATATTGTCATCTAGACAATATCCACACTCAATGAAGTCACTCCGTTCCCCGACTAGTCCCGACTACATTCTCATTTCCTGAAGAGAACAATGAAAGAAAGGGTGGGCTCAACTAGCCCAGTAAGAAATATTATGACTAAGATAATGCAGAATAAATTATCATTAGTCTTCTACAATGTTAAACAAATAAAATACAATAGACATCAAGTTTAACTGCAACGGAATAAACAATCCATTAGAAGAGTCAAGTAGAGCATGATATCTACTATCTTCTATGATATAAAATGTTTTCATCAATTTTTATCGCTGAGACTCAGCTTAATAAATAAACCACATCATCGAGTCATCCCTGCACTACGGGCCAAGGATATTCATTAAATCATCAATGGTCATGACTATACCGAAAAATCCCTGGTCATAATCATACCAAAAACTGTCCATCAATGCACTACAAGCTAGATCATTTCTACAATTTATTAAGGAATGAATACGAAGGATTTTTACCCGCCATACAGTAATCCACGTAGACAGATCATTTCTATAATTTAATAAGGAATGAATACGAAGGATCATTCACCATGTATGTAATAATCCACATAGGCAGTTATTCCAATGAATAATAAAAAAGAGTGGAACCAAATCATGTGTAATGCACGAACGTGATATTCCAATGAAATAATAAAGAATGGAATAATGAAGAATTCACCATGCATACGATAGATCGCATGAGACGAGTTATTCCAACGAGAATAATAAAGAATGGAACCGTGTCTAGCGTAATCCGCATGATGTGATATTCCAACGAGAATAATAAAGAATGGAATAACAAAGAATTCACCATGCATGCGATAGGCCATACACGTGTTATTCCAACGAATAATAAAGAATGGAACCAGTGTCTAGCGTAATCCGCATGACGAGGATATTCAAATGAATAATAAAGAATGGAATAACAAAGAATTCACCATGCATGCGATAGGCCGCGCATGCATGAGTTATTCCAATGAATAATAAAGAATGGAACCCATTTCTGGCGTAATCCGCATGATGCATGTGATATTCCAATGAGAATAATAAAGAATGGAATAACAAAGAATTCACCATGCATGCGATAGACCGCACAGATAGGTTATTCCAACAGAATAATAAAGAATGGAACCAGCTCTAGCGTAATCCGCACAGACAGGATATTCCAACAGAATAATAAAGAATGGAATAACAGAAGAATTTCACCATGTATGTTGTACTTCGCATAGACAGGTTATTCCAACATAATAATAAAGAATGGAATAACAAAAGGTCTCTTCATGAATACGAAAGAAATAATACCCCTTATCTTAGAAAGAAACTGGATACTGGAGTAGAGAGGTAGAAGACTTCTCTTCTTCTTTCTCTCTATAATTTCTCTCTATAATAATTGCTCTATAGCTTTAGTGAATTGGTGAGAAATGAAGGAAGAATGAGCTTCTATTTATAAGAAAATATAGTTTCGATAATTGCATATTTTGGGTCTCAAAATATTACAGTACAATACCTTTCTCTTTTTCTTCATTTTTAATTTAGTCCTACAAGTATTATCAAACTTGCACCACCTCCCCTAATAGTAAATAATGTGAATCAATAGTTCAATCATGTGAATCAATAGTTATAATCATGTGAAAATACGAATTACAGTATAGTACCTCCATCTATACCTCTATTTTTAACTTAGTCATGCAAGTATTATCAATCTTGCACTAACTCCCCTAATAGTACAAGAATGTGAATCAATAGTACACACATGTGAACAAAAAGTTATAATCATGTGAATTAATAGCAATTAATTGCTCATTTATCTGATTAATTACATGACTGGTCAGTAAAACTTCCAGAAATCAATTAATATCGAAATAAATGTAGATTTCCACTAACACTAATAATTCCAACACAATGGAACTATCAATTTCATCTTTAATCAACACGAACTTATTCATCATTAATATTATAACTCACAATATTTAACAACCAGGTCATTCCCAGGAAAGAGGGGGCTTTCCGATAAGGATTTCTTCTTATTGGCGCGCAATTAGATGACCAAACCTCTCATTGACAGAACTTCTAGACATTGTAAATATTGTAATTTAATAATATGAATAACTTTGTCGTCTCAATTATTGATTTAATAATAATAAATATTATGCAGATGATACTGTGATAATAATCGAATCAATAATATGAGAGATACAATGCAAGAATTACTATAGCAATGATTGAGTATAACTGAGTGACTTCTCATGTAAGCATCAATAATCAACACCGTGTGCTACTATGCAACCACGCGTATTACTGTTCTTTTACTACCGGGTAGTTCAACAGTTTAACGGTAAAACTTCCGCCGTTATTTTTATAAAAAGATAATTATGTCATTTTCTAACTACGACAATACTTCCGTTGTGGGGTCCACCAATGATTGTGTCGTCGTACAAATATTCCCTGTTAAATGAATATTCCCCGACCAATCGAATATTATATAACCACTTGCTTACTTTGCAAAATTTATAAATATTACCCACAACTATAACATTATATCAAATCCACACCATAATATTCAAAAATATATTTCTAGAAAATTATTCTTTATTCATAAAAGTTGGGGTCTTACAGATGTGACTATGTGGTAATGTGTCTAGGAGAAGTTTAACTATAGAATACAGTGATACATGTTGTGAATTATTGTGCTAATTGTGAGACCGATATTATTGATAGGTCTTTCGAAAGCAGATAAGTTTATTGTGTAGCTATAATCAGCGGAAAAGGAAAGTTCCCTAACTCAACCTTGAGCTATATTCATTCAATTATTATAGTGGTTAATTATTGCTAATTATACCATGTCCAGGGATTTATTGTTGATTATTCGCAGTTAGTGCATGTTTAATAATTCAAATTGAATTACTGATTCAAAAAATATACGTTCGTAGAATAACTGTTATTGGATATTCATATCCGTAGAAGCTAGTATTGACAGTACAGATAATTCCAGTTTATTGTCGAATTATGTGGAGAAATGTCTTAGCCAATTATTCTGGCTAGACGAATATTTGTTAAAACTTGATAGGTTCGAGAAGAGAATTCAATTGTTATTGATAGATCGATGCCAATTATTTCGGCTATATCGAGAAGTACTTAGAAATTGAAATCACGGTATTTCGTTGTTAAATCAAAATCTTAATTACGGACCCAGAAGAACAACCTTTTATATAAAGGAACATTTTATTGGTCGATATTTGGCCTTTCTTGCGCGATTAAGTATTATGCATAATATAGGGTATAATAAAGTGATCACTTTATATACTTGCAGAGGGTATGATTTAATCTTTATGGTTACCGATACACCTGGGTATATCAAAGTCAATTCTTTGATAGTTACTCGAGAAGAGAAGTTCAGGATCCAATGGATTTCTCAGCATAAATCTGGAAAACATTCCACTTTGTTATTTCGTATAATTAATTATTGATCATTCATTTGAATATCGTAGAAAACCTTGAAAGCATTGTACTCTTTCATTATCATATTAATGTTGCGTAGAATGTGAGAAGAATTGATATTGATTTCTATACCTTTATCGTATGTCTTAACTTACGGGGCAAACTTGTTGCTCACCCTTGCTAAATAAAACTTTTCAGCTAGGGACGAAGTTGCAGAAGGTGCTGAGAAGAAGAACGAAGGAAAAGGCATAGTTATACATTAGTTATGATGAACAATATTCTTATTATGTTGTATTGTATTATAAACCCTTTTTGTTTATCTGAAGGGTAAGGTTGTAATGTTAAGGTTAGAAAACCTGGGACTTATGTATTAACAATATCTATTAATGAGTTATGTATTCCTCTTTATAAATGAATGGGTAGTTAGATGTTATATTTTTTGTGGATCGTGAGCACCAAACTCGGGGGTCAGGTAACCCGGATTTGGAGGTGTCACATGTTGGTATCAAAGCTATAGGTTATAAACCTTAAGTTGGGTGGGAGGAAACCCCTAAGATTATAACCATAAGCGAGATAGAGAATACTCATTTAGAGTACTAAGTGAGGGATTGCCGAAACGCATCAATAGTGAGATATGTGGACACATAGTGTGAGAAGTTTGTATTGGTAAAGTACTACTCAAGTTCTTTAAATTGATTGTAGGATGTCGGGAGAAGATAAAATGAGTACGGAGATGCTTAGGCGGGTTGTCGCTTTTGATGCCGATGGCCAGGAGTGCCAAAGACAGAGCGAGTCAGTTGAAGAAGTGGGAAAAGATGAACCCATGGTTAATCTCGGGAGTGATCATGATGATTATACCGAGATGTATCTAAGTGGTGATGAGGAGACGGAGTCTGAAGAAGCTAAGGTAGAGTTAAAGAATAAGATCAAAGATGGAGAACAAGATCAACTATCTGCAGAAGTCCAGGAACTCCGGAGTAAGGTATTTCTCTTGGAGGAGTTGTGGAAGACAGAGCGGGCGTTACGCGAAATGACTAAAGAACAAAATGAGTTGAAGGCGCAGGTGGATAGAATGAAGGCTGAAGGTGGTGGATCATCTGAAGGAATAAGCAAGAAGGACAAGAAGAAGAGAAAGAGGAAAAAAGACAGTGAAAACTCTGAAAATTCAAACCCAAAGTAGAGGCAAGCTTGCAGCAAGTGTGGGAAGACTCAAACGGGAGAATGCATGATGTGGAAGAACGTGTGCTTCAACTGTAAGCAGGAAGGACATATTTCTTTGCATTGTCCTAAGCCGAATTTGAGGAAGTGTTTCTCATGTGGTAGAACGGGTCACGGATTCAACAAGTGTCCCAACAAGAAGAAGACTGGTGAAGGGAGTGGTCGGTAGACAACTTAGATATAAGTAGTAGTATCTTTTGGGTAGAAGTTTATAATATGAAGTGTTGTAATATCGAGAATGATGTATGAACAAATGTAAATATATATGTTTTTATGAATGAAATCTTTATTTTCTATATGAATATAAGATTAAAATTAATTTGTGAGTTCTTAAAACTCATACTTATGGTAAGTTCATGACTCATGATTATAGGAAATATTTTGAACCCTTCAGCGAATGGACGCCAAAGGTCTGACTAGGATAAGTTCATACACTCATATAATTATGGCAAGTTACTGAACACATAAGTGTGGTAAGTTTGATGAGCTGGAAATAGTGATGTGGCAATGGTAAATAGCAACTTTTTATGTAAAGTTGGAGAATTATAACTTTTTATGTAAAGTTGTGTATGTTAATCCTAAAATTATTTTAAAAAGGGATAGTAATATGTGTTAAGTACTATATGTACTATGTGCTATTTGAATAAATATGCGATTATATGAGAACTATGTGTTGAATTCTTATTGTGTTAAGAATTTGTATAGAGACAGAGAATTAATATAAGATTTTTATTTAAATTAGGTCATGCCGCCTAGATGACAGAATCGAAACCAAAGAGAAGAGCAGTTAGTGAATAACGAAGGAGGTCAAGCGGACCCAATGCAGAATTTCGTAGACATTCTAGCCCAAGATATGAAAAATAGAGCTCCAGCAACAAGAGGAAGAGCGAGGAATCAACCAGCTGACAGATTGGCTAATTTCAAAGACTTTAAAGTAGTAGGACCGCCTGAATTCAAGGGAACCACAGATCCGATTGAAGCCCAAACTTGGGTGAAGGAGATGGAGAAAGCATTCGTCATTGAGCGAGTGGCAGAAGAGCAAAAGACGGCTTTTGCTACATACTTGATGAAGGGAGAAGCTAATTACTAGTGGGAGACTAATCAGGCAAGAGCTGGTACAGTGGTGGTAGCGTGGACAAGATTCAAGGAGTTGTTCTTTGAGAACTACTTCTCACAAAGTATGCAAGCTCGGATGGGTTAAGTTCTTGGAACTGAAGCAGGAAAATATA
Source organism: Panax ginseng (assembly GCA_020205605.1). Taxonomy (NCBI): domain Eukaryota; kingdom Viridiplantae; phylum Streptophyta; class Magnoliopsida; order Apiales; family Araliaceae; genus Panax; species Panax ginseng. The sequence continues at coordinate 46,486,010 of CM035144.1, forward strand.
TCGGTTTCGGAGTATGCTGCCAAATTCAATGAGTTAGCAAGATTTGCTCCTCATCAGGTGGACACAGAAGCAAGAAAAGCGAAAAGATTTGAGAATGGGCTGAAGTCGGGGATATTCAACAAGGTGGCAGTATTGCAAATCAATACGTTTGCAGCTTTACTGGAGAAAGCATTAATTGCTGAAGGAAGGAGCGAGACTGCATCTCGATTTCATCAGGATAAGAAGATGAAGACAAGTGATGGAGGAAGCAGTGGTGGTAGTAACCCTAATAAGAGGAAGTAGAGTGAGAATACCCAATCGGGTAGCAAATCTGAAGAGAATAGGAAAGGGAGGGAGCCATGTGTGATTTGTGGGAAGAACCATGTAAGTGTTTGTTTGAAAAAGAAAGGAGTTTGCTATAACTGCGGGAAAGAGGGGAACATGTCACCCAATTTCCCCAGTCCAAAGAAAATTCAAGGTTATTCAAAAAATATACGTTCGTAGAATAACTGTTATTGGATATTCATATCCGTAGAAGCTAGTATTGACAGTACAAATAATTCCTGTTTATTGTCGAATTATGTGGAGAAATGTCTTAGCCAATTATTCTTGCTAGACGAATATTTGTTAAAACTTGATAGGTTCGAGAAGAGAATTCAATTGTTATTGATAGATCGATGCCAATTATTTCGGCTATATCGAGAAGTACTTAGAAATTGAAATCACGGTATTTCGTTGTTAAATCAAAATCTTAATTCTGAGACTGAGAAGAACAACCTTTTATATAAAGGGAACATTTTATTGGTCGTATATTTGGCCTTTGCGCGCGATTAAGTATTATGCATAATATAGGGTATAATAAAGCTGATCACTTTATATACTTGCAGAGGGGTATGATTTAATCTTTATGGTTACCTGATACACCTGGGTATATCAAAGTCAATTCTTTGATAGTTACTCGAGAAGAGAATTTCAGGATCCAATGGATCGCTCAGCATAAATCTGGAAAACATTCCACTTTGTTATTTCGTATAATTAATTATTGATCATTCATTTGAATATCGTAGAAAACCTTGAAAGCATTGTACTCTTTCATTATCATATTAATGTTGCGTAGAATGTGAGAAGAATTGATATTGATTTCTATACCTTTATCGTATGTCTTAACTTACGGGGCAAACTTGTTGCTCACCCTTGCTAAATAAAACTTTTCAGCTAGGGACGAAGTTGCAGAAGGTGCTGCGAAGAAGAACAAAGGAAAAGGCATAGTTATAAATTAGTTATGATGAACAATATTATTATTGTGTTGTATTGTATTGTAAACCCTTTTTGTTTATCTAAAGGGTAAGGTTGTAATGTTAAGGTTAGAAAATCTGGGACTTATGTATTAACAATATCTGTTAATGAGTTATGTATTTCTATTTATAAATGAATGGGTAGTTAGATGTTATATTTTTTGTGGATAGTGAGCACCAAACTCAGGGGTCAGGTAACATGAATTTGGGGGCATCACAACTGCAATTCTAAGGCTGCTAGCCTTGAAGGAATCTTAGTGATTCTGGGTGTTGCCCTTCCTTAGTGGAAATCCTGCTAGTTAAAAGCAGAAGAGTGGATTAGGAGCTTGAGTCTCTGAACCACTTAAAACCCCTTGTGTCTTTTACTTTATGTCATTTACATTATGTATATTAACTGTTATAACTTCTATATATATTTAAACTGCTTACTACTGAATTAACTCTACGAACAATGTATGTCTGATTATGAATATATCAATGAAGGGGATCTTTTACTTATTCCGCTGTGCTTGAAAAGATTCTTATGTTTGTCATATGCTAATTCATGAGCGAGACAAAATAAACGAGGAAAGTATTTGAAATTAAAAAGGATTTATTCAACCCCCCCCCCCTTCTAGATCTATATTGTGCCTATTGGGATCTAACAGGTCGTGCCTCCGCCCATTTCATCGTTGCAACTCTAGAGGTCGTACCTGCACTTGTACAAGGTTTAGGGCTAGTGTGGTACTCTCATAACCATGTAAGATTTTCAGTTCACATCTCCTCTTTTATATATGTCAGCTTATTTTGAATATTTTTGGGGGTCTCGGCTATTTTTTGGGGTCTGTAATTTTTCTATATTCATGTGCTATTCATATAAGGGTAGAAATAGCTTCAGTCTACGTATAAATTTTATAAATCGATGACATGTAGCAGTGTAGCAGCATTGTCTGATGTGATTTTAATTTTTGGAAGCCATAATATCTTTAACTGGTTTGGTTGGTTAATTTGTTTGTTTGTTTGGTACAAACATTACTTAGCTTTGTTCATTCATTAAACAAGCTATCTAATCTGATTAAGGGGTCAAATATTAGCAGCATGTCGAATGTTATTTGGTTGAGTTCTAAAATATCACTTTCATGTGGTTATCCTCTCCTTACTTTCTAAAGCTCATTAGGATAAATAGATATACTATTTTGTACTAGAAGATCTCTATATATACTTTAAAAAATCCTATAGACTTGAATTCCAAGACCCTACTATACTTCACTATATAGTATATATCGTAAGTGTTACATTATGTGACAAATTTCAAAATTGTCAAACATGTGGGCGATTTTACAAGATTTTGAGCTAGTTATTAATCTAAGGAAGAGGAAGAAGGAAAGATATTCATGGGTATTACAATAGTTATTAATCTAAGCTTCATGGGTATTGCAATATTCATCCCAAAAAATTCTCAAACAAAATCTTGAGACTCATTTAATATAGAACAAAAATGTTATTTGACGTCGCATGTCAATTTTTTTTAAAAGTTTTGAAAGATAATCCTAAAAAGTGGACAAACACAATTGGTATTATCCCTTTTTACCATTTTTGTTAGCACTACACTTTGGAAAGAGAGAAGAGAAAGACACCTATTTGAAACGAATATAATGGTTTCTCAATATAAATTATCATGTCTTTGTTTCCATTTTGTTGCTTAAGTAAAATGGTAGCATTGTGTTATTATAAATATGTTCTAAAGGATTATTTAATATGTAGTCTTTTATTTTGTATACTCATGAGAATCAATGAATTAATTTCTTTTATTGTGGTTCATAATTCATTCTCAAGATAGTATTCCTTTTGTTCTAGGAAAGAATTCAATTTCATGCGTGCATATTTTCATATAGTTTAAGAAGCTTAGAAACCCGTTTGAGATTCACTTAGTAGGAGTGGATCTCAAATAGTCCCTGTTTTGGGACTGTTCTTGTATGTTTCGATCTCACTTAGGTCGGTGTTAACGACTTGAGCACGTCTTTATATTTTTTGAATTTTCGGTCAGTATATATCTCTTGATGTTCTTCGGGTGCATATTTAGACTACAATGTGTTAGTCTATTTCATGTACTTGAAGACCATGGGGAGGTGCTACCGAAATTTCTAAAAACTTAAAGATGTGTTCAAGTTGTTGGCATCAGTGAGGCAACACATCTGGGAATGGGATAGAAGCCTGACCCGTTAGAGTGGGAGATGAAGTTAGGAAACTCATAAGCTTGCATATACATTAACTTGGAGACTTGAATGTGTTTGTCTAACTTTCCATATATATAGCAGACAGTTATCTGAGATGTCTGTTGATCGAAGTTGGATGGAACGTAGGGTAGCCACTAATAAGAGTGGGCTTAGCTCTGAGTATCATAGTGGGGTTAAACAGTTTCTCAACTTCGTATTTAAGCAAGTCAGCGGTGATGAGATCAGATGTCCTTATAAGAGGTGTATGAATGAAGTATGGAAGGAAAGGAGTGATGTCATGTGTGACTTATTTGCGTATGGGTTCAAGCAAGGTTATACGACATGGATCTATCATGGGGAAACCTGGTTGGATGAACATGAATTAGAACTGGAATCCCGAGGTGACGAAACCTTTGACTGTACTAACATGATAGTCGAAGCTGCTGGTTCATACTTCCAGTGGAATACAGACAAGGATGGAAGTAGCATCGAGCAAGAGCCGAATGATGAGGCTAAGGGTTTCTATGAGTTATTGCATGAAGCAGTGACGCCACTATATGATGGGCATGAAAAGCACACCGTCTTATCTGCCGTGACTATGTTTTTACACTTCAAGAACGAGCATGATTGTAGCGAAAAAGGTTTTAATGAACTATTAAGCATTGTAAAGGAGTGCTTACATGTAGGCAATAAGTTATCAAAGTCGTACTATGATGTGAAGAAAATGGTCAAAGGATCAATCTAGGGTATGAGAAGATTGATGCTTGTGAGAATGACTATATGTTGTATTACGGTGATGTCAATAAAGATAAGAGGTCATGTGATATTTGTGGTACAAGTAGATACTGTGAACAACGCAAGAAAAAGGGAAAAGATGTGCCGAGAAAGATCTTACGTTACTTTCCCATTGCTCCGAGGCTTCAGCGATTGTTCATGTCAACACATACCGCCGAGGATATGAGGTGGCACTCTACACGGGACATAGTCGAAGGTCAACTGACGCACTTGGCAGATGGGCTTGAGTGGAAAATTTTTGATAACAAGCACCCCTTGTTTGCTGAAGAGGTTCGCAATGTTAGGCTTGGACTTGCTACGGATGGGTTTAATCATTTTAACGGGCCTTACACAAAGCCCTACTCAACTTGGCCAGTGATTATTGTTGTGTATAACCTCCCACCTTCGATGTGCATGAAAGATCCCTACATGTTCATGGCTTTACTGATTTCGGGTGATAAGAGTCCGAGTAAAGACATCAATGTCTAGTTCAGGTCGTTAGTTGATGAGTTAAAGATGTTGTGGAAAAAAGGGGTTCAAACTTATGATGTATCTCTTAAGCACAACTTTGACATGAGGGCAACTTTACTGTGGACAATAAATGACTTCTCGGCATTAAGAATGATTAGTGGATGGTCGACTCACTAGGGCTTGTCATGTCCCGTGTGCATGGGGTCAGTTAAAGCTATGCGGCTCAAACATGGGGGGAAAATGAGTTTCTTTGCAACATCGAAACATTTTTTGCTGATTAAACATCGTTATCAATGGATGAGTAGACAATTCAATTAAAAAACAGAGAAACGTCAAGTACATGGTCGTCTTTCTAGGTCAGCGGTGTTGAGTTGGATTAGTCATTTGAAGTTTCCACCTCCAGGGAAGAATCACATATTAGAGTGAGCTTATGGTTACGGCAAGGTTCACAACTGGACACACAGATCCATGTTCTTAGACCTGCCTTATTGGGCTACACCCAGCATCTGTTATTGTTTCGATCCGATGCATACGGAGAAGAACGTATTTGATAACATTTTTTATACAGTCCTAGATGCCAGTGGTAGAACAAAGGACAACAACAAGTCGAGGCTGATTTGGTAGAAATAAACATTAGGGAAGCTCTGTGGCTATATCAGGAGGGTAGTAAGACGGTAACGCCTAAAGCTAAATATACTTTGACTAGGGAACAGTTGATATTGATATGTAATTAGATTAGTGGACTGAAGCTCCCAGATGGATATTCTTCGAATATAGCAAGGTGTTATAAAGTCGAAGAGCTGAAGTTTCGGGGTCTCAAAAGTCATGATTGTCACGTATTCATGCAGAAGTTGATCCCTGTGCCATTTATCGACTTGTTACCGAAATGTGTGGTCGAAGCACTGACACAGCTTTTTAATTTCTTCAGAGATCTATGCTTGACGGAGCTTCAGCTCTAAGACATAGATAAAATGGAGATGCAGATAGTGAAAATAATGTACAAATTAGAAATGATCTTCCCTCCATCGTTTTTTGATTTAATTGAGCATTTGCCTATTCACTTGCCATACAAAGCTAAGTTTGGCGGTCCCGTGCAATATAGATAGATGTATCCATTCAAGAGGTAATGATATTAATGTTTTTAATACGGTAAAATGTTCATTCTTTTTTGTTAATCGATATATCACATAGGTATATGCGACATCTAAAGCAAAAGGTAAAGAATAGAGCCCGTGTAGAGGGGTTAATTGCTAAAAGTTATGTTATGGAGGAACTTGTTAATTTCTACTCGTTGTACTTTGAGCCAAATGTTCAGACGAAGCACAATCGCTTATGTCAGAATCAGGCTATTGCGCACGAGGAAAATGGAGAATTAATGGCCTTTAGTCATCTTGTACACCTATTCGGCAGTAAAAAAAAGGCTATTCTTGATCGATAGTGAGTATGCAGCTGCCACATTGTATGCACTTATCAACATGAATGAAGTAGCGCCATATATTAAGTAAGTAGTCATAACTATATATGTCTAGTGTAACTGTGTCAAGTTCCTTTACAAACACATTAAGTATATAACTGTGTTACAGTCAATATGATGCTGAAGTACGTGAAATGAATCCGCGTATATCAGACGAGGATTTGCAAAATTTGAGAAATGGATAATTTGTGCAATGGTTTAAAGATCATGTAAGTCTAACCTTTACAAGTTCAATGAATCTATCATCATAGATTTATTCTTATGGCGTAATTAACTTTAGAATATATTGTGTTAATGTACCTTAGGTCCTCACAGATGATTTAGCTGACAATCGGCTAAAGCTTATAGCTGACGGCCTTGAAAGATCTATAGATACTTATACATGTTGCATTGTCAATGGTTACAGATTTAAGTGTTGTGATATTGGGGAAGTCGCTTTTGCTGATTCTGGTGTTGTGGTGAAAGGTAGCTGCTACGATAACATTTGGGATGACTGGTATGGACTATTGCTAGAAGTTGTCGTTCTCAAATATTGAGGTCATAAAGAATTAGTTTTCTTCAATTGCCATTGGTTTGATGTTGAGAATGGAGTTAAAGTAGATAAAAAATTAGGACTGGTGACTATTAACGTTAAGTCAAAACTAAGACTGATGACTAGTATGGACGAGCCTTTTATTTTAGCAAGTCAAGCAACACAGGTGTACTACGCGCAGAGTGTTAAGACTCCTGCAAGCCCATGGCATGCTGTTATTACCACCAAAGCCAGTGGTTTTCAAGGCACAGCTCCTCATCCAGACGATGAACCTTTACAAGTCAAGTCTACTAGTGTCACACCTGCTGATGTGACAATTATTAGTGAGTCTACTAAAGAAGAGGATGATGTTGTCCCTGTCAAAAGTGAAGAAGATGTTGTTGATGAGGTAGATATAATTGAAGAAATCGTTGAGGACGATGAAGATGGTGATGACAATGATAGTGAAGATCTACTGCTCGAAGATGATGATTCTGATATTGATGGCTTTAACGATATAAATGATTAGGAGTGTGTACTCTTTGTGTCCTTTTAGTTGTATTCAAATGTAATAGTTTGTAGTAGTGCAATCATTATCTTCAACTTATATTAATCTACTAAATAAGGTGTTAGTTATTTTAGGTTACTATTTATGACGTATCCTTTTTGGTTACTATTTATGTTGCATTCTTTTAGTTGTATCTGTATGTTATCCTCTTTGTTACTGTTCACAAATATAGTATTTATGAATTTTTAATAATATTTTTTTATGATTTGACAGTATATATATATGGCGCACGCACCACACGGCGATCGTGGTGGGCGTGTAGATCGTGGGGGCCGTGGCGATTCTACATGTGATGATCAGGCCGGATCGTTAGGAATTATTACATGTTTTGTTGGGATACATCTTATTATTTTTTATTTTATATTGTATTGACATTATATTTGTTTATATAAATATTGATGTATTTCACTACATAGGTGATCGACGTAGGCTTTTGCGGGGACTATCACGTGGCTTGCTAGGTAATCCCCCCCAAACACCAATTATATATCGTGTTGGGACTCATAGGTAATTTCATAATCCTATATAGTATTACTATAACATAAGTATTCAGTTCTTATATATTCTTTGTAATTTGTAATGTATTAATTTCAATTGTAGTATCCTTGACGCCACGCCAAAGAACACGTTGCTTGGGATCGTCCGCAACCGATTCTCAAGCCCGTGGATGAGGTGGGCAGATGTGGATGACCGCACATGTCAGCTGATTATTATTGAGTTTAGGGTAGGATGTCAATCATTCATATGCTACTTTTATATTCCATTTGAATATACTGTTACCTCTTTGATTTATGTTGTCTATTAAGCTTCTTAATGTGTAATGTGCAGAGATATTATCGTTTTGAGGACGGGCAGGAAGCCCATGGCATGACTGTTCTGCACAGATACCTAGAGATTAATTGGCACAAGTGGGTCTACGACTGAAAGAAGAAGGCCCAGACGAAGATGGCTGATGGACAGACACTTAAAGATGTCCGGCCAGATTTCATATCTACTGTGGTGTGGGACCAGATGTGCAGCATTTGGGATGGCGAGGCCTTCAAGAAGATGTCGCCACAGCGTTTAGCTGCCCGACAGCAGAGTCGTCTCCCACACTGCACTGGGTCTCAGTCGTACGACTTGTACCGGGAGAGACTCGATGTGAGTTTAAAGCATGCACCCTCCCGCTTGGAGTTTTGGTGGCACGCCCACCAAAAGAAAGGTGACGGTGGTTATATCTCACCTGAGACAGAACGCATTGCTGTAAGTTATTTAATTCTCTTATTTAGTATTTATTTCTAATTTAGATATTCTTTTGTATTATTTCATTTTATACTTTGCGTATCATCTACTAATGCATTTTTTTCAAAGAATCTTCGAGGATCTTGCGTTGGCGGGCGGCAGCCCCGAGAGGTGACACTCCAAAGAGATTTAGTCTACAGCGTCTTGAGACGAGGAGATAGAGCACCGACTGCAGGCTACAAGGGGACCGAAGAAGGGTAGAGTTGTGGGCATTTCCCATGTCCAAGCTTACACCCTAGTCCCTGCTGCGAGATCTTAACGACGCCCACTCACTGGTGGTAGTGGTGCTAGTGGATCGGGTACCGGCCCTTCATTATCCGACGACTTCTTCTGGCGGATCATAGAGGGGTGCATGGCGAGCAGTGTTGTGCAGTCAGGTGCACCATCACACAAGAAGATCTACCAGCTGGCTCAGGAGGTTTTCCACGGCTCTATAGATCCTACAGCAGTCGTTGACGACCTCATGGGTGTAGTACGGGAGGAGGCCATCAGCGTATGTGCAGTTGTCTTGGCCAACATCTTCCCACAACATATTCGACAGGTAAAAATAATTAAATTCTATTTTTCCTTATTTAATTTATGTAATTTGTAATTGTACTGCTTAGATAAACTTAATACTACAAAAAGCCGAAAAAGCCAACACTTAGGCAAAAACTCGCCAATACTTAGGCAAAAAGCCGAAACAGAGCCTAAAACTTGCCTCGGCCGTCCAAATGTCATGCAAACACACACATATCATTGCGTAGGTTTTAGGCACACATTATAACTTACGGGACTAGATTCCGATATACGGAGATTGAGTTATCGCCCAGTTTGTAAAAATCGCCAACACTTAGGCAAAAAGCCGAAAAATAGCCCAAAACCCGCATCGGCCGTCCAAACACCACGCAAACACACACATAGCACCGCATAGGTATTAGGAATGTGTAACAACTTACGGGACTCAATTCTGATATACGAAGACCGAGTTATCGCCCAATTTGTAAAACTCGCCAACACTAAGGTAAAAAGCCGATAAAGAGCCCAAAACCCTCCTCAACCGTCCAAACGCCACGTAAACACACACATAGCACTGCACGGCAAGAGGGTCATTGACGACGGCATGGACCGTCAATAATGACTGATTTTTTGTAGTGATTAACATGGTTTTTCGTTACTAGTCTTCCCAAGGTTTCTCAAGGCATAGATGCAATTTGGGTCATTATCGATAGATTAACCAAGTCTGCTCAATTCACTTGAACGTCTTTATTGTATATATATAAATGAGATTGTAAGATTGCATGGAATGCCAGTATCCATAGTTTCTGATCAAGACCCAAGATTGACTTCATGATTTTGGCTCAGTTTGCAAAAAGATATGGGCACGGATTTACAATTCAGTTCTGCATATCATCCTCAGACGGACAAGCAGTCGGAAAGGAATATTCAAACTCTTGAAGATCTATTGAGACTTTGCGTACTAGACTTCAAAGGAAGTTAGGACAAATACTTGCCATTAGTGGAATTCTCCTACAACAACAATTATCAAGCAAGTATAGGCATGGCTCCTATTCGAGGCATTGTATGGATGCAAGTGTTATTCTCCAGTAAGCTGGGACGAGGTGGGTGAAGCAACGTTGTTGGGACCAGAATTGGTACGCATGACAACGGAAAAGATTCAAATGTTCCGGTAACGTATACAAACCTCACAAGATCGATAAAAGAGTTATGTTGATTTTCATCGAAGGGACGTGGAATTCAATGTTGGAGATCATGTATTGTAACGTGTTGCTCCATGGAAAGGAGTTATGAGATTTGGAAATAGAGGAAAGCTTAACCCTCGATTCATTGGTCCATTTGAAATCCTCGATCGAGTAGGAACTGTGGCCTATAGACTCGCTTTACCACCAAGTATGTTTCGTGTTCATAATATTTTTCACATATCTATGTTATGTAAATATATGGAAGACCCAAACCACATTATTGAATTAGAACCAGACGAGATAGCAAAAGATTTAACGTATGAAGAGGTACCTACTAAAATTTTGGATAAGAAGGAACATATTCTACGCTCAAAGGTTATACCTCAAGTTAAAGTTTTGTGGAGAAACAATGATATTAAGTAAATGACCTGGGAGTTAGAATCTGAAATGAAAACAAGGTATCCTCACCTCTTCGACATACCAGGTACGTACGTCAATTTCGAGGATGAAATTTCATAAGGAGGGGAGGTTGTAAGACCCCAACTTTTTATGAATAAAGATTTAATTTTCTCGAAATATCTTTTTGAATAATAAGGTGTGATTTGATATAATGCTATAGTTATGGGTGATATGTGCAAAATTTATAAGTAAGCAAGTTGTCATAAAATATTTGTTTGGTCGGGGAATATTCTTTTTGTCAGGGAATATTCGTACGACGACACAATCATTGGTGAACCCCACAACGGAATTACTGTTGGATATAGAAAGCGACATAAATAATCTTTTTATAAAAATAACGGCAAAAATTTTATCGTTAATTGTTGAAATACCCGGTGATAAAAGTATATTAATATGCGTGGTTACACAGTAGCACACGGTATTATATAATATCTCTGATTATTGATGCTTACTTAAGAGTCACACAGTTATATTCAATTATTTCCACAGTAGTTGCTGCATAGTATCTCATATTATTGATTCAATTATTGTCGTAGTATCATCTGCACAATATTTTATATTATTAAAACAATAAATGAGACGACATAGTTATTCATATTATTAGTTGGATTATTGACAATGTATAAAAAGTTCTATCGAGGAAAGGGGTTAGGTTATTTAATTGCGCGCCAATAAGGAGAAATTCTTATCGGAAAGCCCCTTCTTTCCTAGGAATGATCTAGTTGTTAATATTGTGAGCTTATAATATTATTTTTGAATAATTATTATGTGGTGGATATTGGTTCAATTTTTATATAAATGACAGAATTTAGCATGAAATATTTGTTGAAAGTTTGACAATTATTTTCTCTAATAAAATATTCATTCAAATATATTATTATAATATTACAATTTTTTATTTAAATGGTAATATTATTATAATAATATATAATTTTTAGCATGTGAATAAAAGTGAAGTGAATGTTATCATTTTTATTTTTTCCTTCCCTGCACGTTTTGAATTCTGCACATTATTTATTAAATGAATGCATGCTTATTCTCCTGCAAAGCTTGATTGCCAAAATGTGGGCCCTCAATTATGAAAAATAAGAGTTAGGCATGGAATTGCCTGCAAGCTGATGAGTGGGATTTATTCCTGCGAATCAGATCCTTTGTGGCTTAAGATGTTACCTGTTTTCTATTATTTAGTTAACTTTTATATATATATTGTTGTTATTATGTTTAATTTCTATGATGCAGGGCTTTACAGATCTTTTCCAACTTCCAGGGGCATAATGGGAATTTTTTCTTTGCATTAGCGCCATACAAAATGAGAAGGATAGAACAAAGTCTCATGCATTGACATCGAGTCTCTTCATGGAGCCATGCCACAGTGACGACCTCCGTCTTATTAAGCCTATGTGTACCATGCAGCTCTTGCTTGTTAGTTCAATGCTCACATGCAACGTATGAGCCTCGATGTCCGAATAAAGAAAGAGCCTTTAATGACTTGAAGGGAGACAAGATCACATACACTTAATACATAGTAGCCGCCTGCGATAGAAAATTTAGACAGATAGCTTAGATTAGATTTTATTACCGTATTAATTCCTTAGAAGAGAAAGAAGCTATACTTTTAAGGAGGAAAAGTTATTGCATCCGACAGAAGCTCAGGATCTATACAGTGAAGAGAATATTTGGAGGAAAAACACTTCAAAACAGGGGTTTTCTTATTCCAAATCTCCCATTTATTTGTGTATTACTGAGAATGTGGAATGTATTAAAAATGTGTTTTAGTACCATGGATATGAACTAATTCCATTTTTAGGATTGCAATGTAACCTTTTGTTTAGCTTAATTAACTTTCTCTCCTATTTTATATAATGAATTATTTTGGAATGGTTGTTGTATTTCTTACTTAATGACTAATTGCTTGATAGAGAAATTGATATTGACAGTAATGGAAATTGACAAATGGATGTTATTATCTAACCTTTAAATACAACAACACCTGTTATGACCATACCTATGGAATGTGTGCATAAACTGCTAATAGGATAGATATATCTCTATTTACCTTGTGTAGCCTTGAGACTAAGCTTAATGACCCTAGTCTAGTTTCTTTCACCAATAGACATATTGTAATTTATCTAGCTAGGGATATGCATTAAACCTTCGACAGAAGCTTTTGTGTAGTTGTGGTTCTCGGTTGACCATTCCATGATTCATTGTAATGTGGAGAGTTAGGAAATTAAGCAACACATTAGGGGAATTGTAATTTTATTTTGACTTCCTAGTACAACTACTTCTCTTATTTCTTCTCTTTGTAACCAAATAGCTTAAAACACCACTTTCTATCACTTGTTTAGATAAGGTAGTATATACTTTACCTTAGTATTTGACTAGCACTTAAGACTTCATCCTCGTGGGTTAGACAACTCTCTTATCATTATATTACTTGTGGACCGTGTATGTTTGTGTGTGATTTAGCAATAGCGAAATCAACCAACAAGTTTTTGGCGCCGTTGTCGGGGACTTAGTATTATTTGTTTATTGATATTAAAACTAAGTCATTACGATCTTAACTTAGTATTATTTGTTTATTGATATTAAAACTAAGTCATTACGATCTTAATTTAAACTGATTCATCTGTTTAACTCTCTTTTCAAGTAGTCTTCATTGTTTATGCCACCTCGAAGGGGTCGGAACATAATACCTCTCGATCCCGAGGTTGATAGAACATACAGACGACTGCAGAGAAAAAAATCTCAGGACATACCTCTTCCTGTTAAAATGGCTGAGGAACTTCAGAAATCCTTAAGGGAGTATGTTGTGCTTCATATCGACGATCTCCAAGCTAGCATTCTCAGGCTCGCCATCCAAGCTAATAATTTTAAAATTAAGTCGAGCACCATTCAAATGTGCACCAATATTTAGTTTGGGGGTCTGCCAAATGATGATCCCAATGATCACTTAATAAACTTCTTGGAGATCTGTGACACTTTTAAGTGCAACGGAGTCTCTGACGATGCCATCAGACTCCGATTATTTCCATTCACCTTGAAGGACAAGGCCAAGAGCTGGCTACATTCATTACCGTCAGGCTCCATCACCACATGGGCTGACTTGTCTCAGAAGTTCGTGGCGAAGTTTTTCCCACCCGCCAAAACCGCCAGGCTCAGGCATGATATTACTTCTTTTGTCCAGTTCAAATTAGAATCTTTGTACGACTCGTGGGAGCGATTCAAGGATCTTCTGAGAAAATGCCCCTACCATGGATTGCCAAAATGGCTTCCCATCTAGACATTTATAATGGGCTATCCGGATCTACTCATTCGAGTATTGATGCCGCTTCTGGAGGGGCCTTTATGGCTAAACATCACACAGCAGGGTATGAACAAGTAGAAACAATGGCGGCCAATAATTATCAATGGCCAAATGATAGGCAGACCCCTAGAAGAGCAGCAGGGGTATATAAGGTTGACTCGATCACGTTATTAGCGGCTCAGGTTGTAGCGCTATCAAAACGGCTCGACACTATGGGAGTGCCAGTAGTGTAGAATGTGCAAAGTGTCGAAGTCCAGTGTGAATTGTTTCAAGAGAGCCACCCAATTGATCAGTGCGCAATAAGCCCTAAGTCAGTTCAATTTGTTTCCAATTATGGGCGGCAACAAAATGCTTGAGGAATCATCCAAACTTTTCTTGGGGCAACACCAACACCAATCAAGCACAACCTTCAACCACCAGACCTAGCTTCTCAAACCCTCCGGGTTTCCAATCTCAAAACCATTATAATCAATAACTAAAGAGCTCGCTGAATCAGTTCCACCATCCACCACCTCAACAGGAGAGGAAACCTAGTTTGGAAGATCTCATGTCGCGTTATATTGCCCAAAACGAAACGAGGAGTAATAATCAGGAGGCCTCCATCCGGAACCTTGAAGTCCAAATGGGGCAGTTGGCCTCTTCTTTGAATAGTCGACCACAAGGCACATTGCCTAGTGATACTGATTTCAACCCGAAATGGGAGGGCAAGGAACAATGCAAAGTAGTGACACTCTTGAGTGGGAGGACCTTAAATGTGAATGGTGGAGAAAACTTTGTGGTGCAGGAAGAACTAACTATATAGGAACCTGTTGTGGAATAAAATGAAGACAAGTCTGGGGTGAGGAAAATGATCAACATAAACCAACACCAACACCAACCCCTACAGTTAACACAGCTCGTCCCCCTCTCCAATAGTTGACATTCCCTTAGCGCCTGCAGAAGCAAAATCTTGATAAGAAGTTTTCTAAATTCTTCGAAGTGTTTAAGAAGCTTCACATAAATATCCTATTTGCAGAGGCATTGGAGCAAATGCCTAGCTATGGTAAACTCATGAAGGACATATTGTCTAAGAAGAGAAAAATGGGGGATTATGAAACAGTGGCTCTGACAGAGGAGTGCAGTGCCATTCTACAAAATAAGCTTCCGCTGAAGCTAAAAGATCCAGGAAACTTCACAATTCCTTGCACTATCGGGGACCAATTCATTGGCAAGGCTTTATGTGATTTAGGGGCTAGCGTCAACTTGATGCCTCTGTCTATATATAAGAAGCTGGGGCTAAATGAAGCCAAACCTACAAGTGTAACTTTATAATTGGCTGATAGATCTCTTACGTACCCGAAGGGGATAGTAGAGGATGTGTTTGTTAAGGTTGACAAGTTCATCTTCCCAGCAGACTTTATTGTCCTAGATTTTGAGGAAGATAGGGAGGTCCCTATAATACTGTGCAGGCCATTCTTAGCCACTGGGAGGACCCTTATTGATGTGCAGAAAAGGGAGCTGACAATGAGAGTACAGGATCAAAAAGTAACTTTCAATGTCTTCAGATCGATGAAATATCCGAATACTCCTGAGGATTGCTTCCAGATTAATGTGATTGCTAATACAGTTAGGGAAGTATTCTCAGAAACCTGCATTATAGACCCTTTAGAAGCCACATTGACAAGGGCCAGTACTACGGAAGAGCCCACTCATGTCAAATTTTCCAAGTGGCTAGATGCACCCCAAAGATCCAAATAGTTCCAAAGACATTTTGAGTCTCTAAATGATGATGAGGCATCAACTTCCAAGGCTCAGCCGTTGATCATAGAACCTCCTATCCTAGAATTAAAGCCTTTTCCCAATCACCTGAGGTATGCTTACTTAGGGGACTCATCCACTTTACCTGTGATAATTTCTGCTTCTTTAACTGAGTGTCAGGAAGAAATGTTGTTGCTAGTGCTCAAGCAATATAAAACGGCCCTGGGGTGGTCAATTTCTGATATTAAAGGGATTAGTCCAACACTATGTATGCACAAAATCTTACTGGAAGAAGGGTCTAAGCCGTCCATTGAACATCAGAGGCGGTTGAACCCCATCATGAAAGAGGTGGTCCCGAAGGAGATTATTAAATTGCTGCATGTGGGCATTATCTACCCCATCTCTGATAGTCCTTGGGTCAGTCCTATTCAGTGTGAGCCAAAGAAGGGTGGCATGACTGTAGTGCCCAATGAAAATAATGAGCTAATTCCAACCAGAATGATGACTGGATGGAAGGTGTGTATGGATTACAGGAAATTGAACAAGTCCACCTATAAGGATCGCTTCCCTCTTCCATTTATTGATCAGATGCTCAATAGGCTGGCTGGGCATGAATTTTATTGTCTGCTGGATGGTTACTCTGGATATAATCAGATTTCAATTACTCCCGAAGATCAAGAGAAAATGACTTTCACATGCCCCTATGGGACCTTTGCCTTTCAGAAAATGTCTTTCGGGCTGTGTAATGTTCCTGCAACATTTCAGCGTTGCATGATGTCGATTTTCTCTGATATGGTTGAAAAGACCCTTAAGGTCTTCATGGATGACATTTTGGTATTCACGAGCTCATTTGATAACTGCCTAAGAAATTTGATTGTCGTTCTCCACAGATGTGTTGAGACTAACCTTTTATTGAATTGGGAGAAGTGCCACTTCATGGTTGAGGAGGGCATTATTTTGGGCCACCGGGTTTCTGTTGGCGGCATTGAGGTTGACAAGGAAAAAATTAATGTCATTAATAACCTTCCACCGCCGACATCAGTAAAAGGGGTAAGGAGCTTCCTTGGGCATGCTGGGTTCTACAAGAGGTTTATCCAGGACTTCTCACGGATAACCAAACCGATGTGTACACTATTGGAAAAGGACATGCCTTTTCAATTTGATGAAGCCTGCTTGAGTGCTTTTGTTCTATTAAAAGAAAAACTTATTTCAGCTCCTATTGTGGTAGCCCCTGACTGGACCATCCCTTTTGAGCTAATGTGCGACGCAAGCAATTTTGCTACTGGGGCGGTGCTAGGCCAAAGAAGGGATAAAGTATTCCACACAATATACTATGCCAGCAAAACTTTAACTGATGCTCAGCTGAATTACACCACCACTGAGAAGGAGCTGCTGGCAGTGGTCTATGCGTTTGATAAGTTTCGTTCCTACCTCATTAGAACGAAGGTGATCATCTACACTGATCACTCGGCAATCAAATACCTGATTGAAAAAAAAGATGCAAAACCGAGATTAATAAGGTGGGTCCTACTTCTCCAGGAGTTCGATATGGAGATCTGAGACAAAAAGGGGGTAGAAAATCAGGTAGCGGATCACTTATCGAGGTTGGAAAACCCCCCGTATTTGGGAGATGCCGAAAAAGCCATCAATGATTTCTTCCCAGATAAACAACTTTTTGTCGTCCAAAGCAAAGCCCCGTGGTATGCGGACTTTGCTAATTTTATCACTTGCCAAGTGCTTCCCCCAACCTGAGCTATCAACAGAGGATGAAATTCTTAAAAGATGCCAAATAATTATTGTGGGATGAGCCCTTCTTATTCAAGCAGTGTTCTGATCAAATTCTACGAAGATGCTTACTAGTGGAAGAAATTGAAGGTGTGCTCCATCACTGCCATTCCTCAAATTATGGAGGTCATTTTGGGGGTCACAGAACTGTAGTTAAAGTGTTTCAGTCTAGATTTTACTGACCCACCCTATTCAAAGATGCGCACATATATGTATCGCATTGAGATAGATGCCAAAGGATGGGAACCATCTCGAGAAGGCATGAATTTCCATTGCAAAATATCCTCGAAGTTGAATTATTTGATGTCTAGTGTATTGACTTCATGGGTCCATTCCCGTCCTCCTACAACAATCTCTATATTCTTGTGGCAGTTGATTATGTCTCTAAATGGGTTGAAGCAGTTGCCTTGCCGACTAATGATGCGAAGGCGGTGCTTAATTTCCTTAAGAAAAACATTTTCACTCGTTTTGGCACGCCTCGGGCTATAATCAGTGATGAAGGGTCGCATTTTTGTAACAAATATTTTGAAGCCCTTTTAGCTAAATATGGGGTGACCCATAAGATAGTCACTGCTTATCATCCGCAGACTAGTGGCTAAGCGGAGATTTCTAATAGAGAGGTAAAACTTATCTTAGAGAAGATTGTTAACCCCAATCGAAAGGACTGGTCGAAGAAGCTTGATGATGCCTTATGGGCTTACCGCACAGCATACAAAATGCCTATCGGAATGTCTCCATATAGGCTTGTTTATGGTAAGGCTTGTAATCTTCTAGTGGAGTTGGAGCACAACTCCTATTGGGCTATCCAGAAGCTAAACTTTGATTTAGAAGCAGTCGGTGAACAAAGACTTCTATAACTCAATGAATTAGACGAGTTTCATCTGCAAGCGTATGAAAACACTAAGTTGTACAAGTAGAAGACAAAGCGGTGGCACGATAAGAAAATTCTTGAAAGAAATTTTGAGCCAGGCCAGAAGGTGCTTCTTTTCAACTCTCGACTAAAATTATTCCCCAGGAAGTTGAAGTCCCGATGGTCGAGGTCGTTCATGGTTGCCAAGGTGTATCCTCATGGGGCCATTGAGGTAGAGGACCCTCATTCAAACAAAACCTTCAAGGTTAATGGACAGCGCTTGAAGCACTACTGGGGCGGCGAGGTAGAACGACAAAATACCTCCATCACCTTGGGAGACCCGGTGTAAGGTGGGATAAAAGTTAAGCCGACGACTCTAAATCAAGCGCTTAATGGGGAGGCAACCCCATCTCAGTATCAAACAAATTGCTTTTGTTTTTATTCACTTCAGCCTTATTTTGGTTTTCATGAGTTACTCTTTGTATTTCTTAGTATAACCACTAGTTTCTGTATAGTGCTTATTAGCATGTTTAACAGTATGTGTTTAAGGGCTTTTAGTAGTTAGAATTTGTTAGTGTTTGCTATCTTTTTTTAGTTGTGTTGATTGCTGATATAAGGTTTGGCACATGCGAGAATTTTGTGCCTCAAGATGTCGAAAGTTCGGAAGCCGTGACTGCGTATGCTTTAACTCTAGTCTGTGCTGTGACGCCCCCAAAACAGGTTTACATCACCCATCTTGAGTCGCCAAATACATGGTACATAAATCAAATACAAACTTAATTATACAACTGTCGTGTAAAATACGACAAAACATAGCTGAGAGTTTAAATAATAATATTGTCATCTAGACAATATCCACACTCAATGGTGTCCTCATTAAAATTATTATCACATTATTCCGTAGAATAGTGAAGACTACTAAAGTCATTTATCCTGGACCATCACTCCATTCCTTGACTCGTCCCAGCTATATTCTCATTTCTTGAAGAGAACAATGAAAGAAAGGGTGAGCTCAACTAGCCCAGTAAAAAATATTATGACTAATATAATGCAGAATAAATTATCCTTAGCCTTCAACAGTATAACAACTGATAAAATATAATAGACAACTAGTTTTAGATCAACAACTGCAGCGGAATAAGCAATCCATTAGAAGAGTCAAGTATAGAATAAAATCTACTATCTTCTATGATTTAAAAAGTTTTTCATCAACTTTATCATTTGAGACTCGACTTTAATAAATAAAATCGAATCATCCTCGCACTACTACGGCCAGGATATTCATGTAATCATCAATGGTCATGATTATATACCGAATACTCCCGTCATAATCATACCAACAACCGTCCCATCAATGAACTACATGCCAATGAGGACTTTTACCACATCATTCGTTACATTACGGTCATGATTATACCGAATAATCCCTGGTCATAATCTTACCAAGTCCATCTATGCACGTAAGCCAAAGATGACTTTCATCACAATATAAGCATGAGGATGATGACAATAATATAAGCAATAATCAAACGAAATCAAATCCAACGAAATCAAGGATAAATATTAAAGTATTTAAATTTATCCAGAGTTTAAAAATATCCAAATTGTCAACATGATACTGCTTTGTAGAGTAAAATTCAAGAATAATATTCATGTACCAAAAATAATTTGGACAGAAAAGAAATATATTTTTCGGATAAATAGTACCCCGTGAATAGTACTTCGGGAATAGTACCCCGACATGAAAAGTACCCCAAATACCCGAGTGAATGATACTAGAGTGAATAGTAATCAAGTGAATAGTAACTCGTGAATAGTACTCCAGTACGAAAAGTGCTCCGAATACCCGAGTGAATAATACTAGAGTGAATAGTAATCGGGTGAATAGTAACCCGTGAATAGTAACTCATAACAGAAAAATACCAAAAAAATGATATTTCATAACGAGTACAAAAGAAATGATATACCATATGAATATAATAGAATATACAAAATTGCAAATGGATTTTCACCCGCCATGCGGTAATCCACGTAGACAGATCATTTCCATAATTTAATAAATAATGAATACAAAGGATCATTCATCATGCATGCGGTAATCCACATAGACAGGTTATTCCAACAGAATAATAAAGAATGGAATAACAGAAGAATTCACCATGCATGCGATAGACCGCACAGACATGTTATTCCCAATAGAATAATAAAGAATGGAACCAGTCATGTGTAATCCGTGATGACGTGGATATTCCAATGTAATAATAAAGAATGGAACTGTGTCATGCGTAATCCGCATGCATGAGATATTCAATGTAATAATAAAGAATGGAATAACAATGAATTCACTGTACGCGATAGATCACACGTACATGTTATTCCAACAAAATAATAAAGAATGGAATAACAGAAGAATTTCACCATGTATCTGGTACTTCGCATAGATAGGTTATTCCAACATAATAATAAAGAATGGAATAACAACCCTTACGAGTGTTGAAAGAAAATAACTCTCTTCATGAATACGAAAGAATAATACCCCTTACCTCAGAAGAAAACTGGATACTAGAATAGTGAGGTATCAGACTTCTCTTCTTCTTTCTCTCTATAATTTCTCTCTATAATAATTGCTCTATAGCTTTAGTGAATTGGTGAGAAATGAAGGAAGAATGAGCTTCTATTTATAGGAAAATATAGTTTTGATAATTGCACGCTTTGGGGCTCAAAATATTATAGTATTATATCTTCCTCTTTTTCTTCATTTTTAATTTAGTCCTACAAGTATTATCAAACTTGCACTATCTCCCCTAATAGTAAATGAATGTGAATCAATAGTTCTAGACATGTGAAAATACGAATTACAGTATAATACCTCCATCTATACCACCATTTTTAACTTAGTCATGCAAGTATTATCAATCTTGCACCAACTCCCCTAATAGTAAATGAATGTGAATCAATAGTACACACATGTGAACAAATAGTTATAATCATGTGAATCAATAGCAATTAATTGCTTATTTATCCAGTTAATTACCCGATTGGTCAATATAACCTCCAAACATCAATTATTATCGAAATAAATATCGATTTCCACTAACACTAATAATTCCCACACAATAGAACTATCAATTTCATCTTTAATCAACACAAACTTATTCATTATTAATATTATAACTCTCAATATTTAACATCCAGGTCATTCCCAGGAAAGAGGGGGCTTTCCGATAAGGATTTCTCCTTATTGGCGCGCAATTAGATTATCTAACCTCTCCTTGACAGAACTTCTAGACATTATTAATATTTCAAATAATAATATGAATAACTTTGTCGTCTCAATTATTGATTTAATAATATAAAATATTGTGACAATAATTGAATAAAACTAGGTGACTTCTCACGTAAGCATCAATAATCAAAGATATTGTACAATACCGTGTCCTACTATGCAACCACGCATATTAATATAATTTTATCACCGATTATTTTATGATAACTTGTCTACTTTGAAAAATTTTCACATATCACCCTTAACTTTAACCTTTTATCAATTTAATCATTTACTAAATAGAATAATTATAAGAAAATTGAATACTTTTATTTCATAAAATTTGGGGTCACACATCTGCGCTGCAGTGCCAAAGCGAGAGTGTATGTACTGCAAAGCGACACCGCGGCACCAATTACTATGCCTTGTTCCTCTAGGCCAGAAGCGCCAAGCTTCATGTTGCAAACCTCACGTTCATGTACATTTGTCACGAACCAAAGGGGGACATACTGCAAATCCGCGTCGCAGCGCCATTCAATGCACACTCAGTCGCGCTGCAGCGCCATTTTAATTGGATACATACTAGAAACTCGCACTGCAGCGCCATCCCAGAATATAACTTTCATGCTGCAGCGCCACCAATGGGAATCACATTCTGAAAACTCGCACCGCAGCGCCGAGATCCCTCGCCGCAGCGCCAAAGAAAACCCATGCTCGTGCCACAGCGCCATGCATCACGCCACAATGCCATGCATCGCGCCACAGCGCCATGCCTGCAATTTGGTTTTTAAAACGCGTTTCTTCAGTTCTTTTGCAGTAGTTATTTTCTTTCAACAAAGTTCATCCCCTTTTCTCCTATGTCCCCTCTTCTTCCAAGAGCCGTTAGGCTGCCCAACCGTCGCCCCCGTAAGTTTCCTACCATTCAGATGCCAACTGTCATGCAGTTATTATTCGAACCAAGGTAAGGATTTTGTATCTGTTCCTTCTCTGTTTTAGTTAGGTGTGAAAAATTTTGGAATTAGCATAAGTCTTTGGATTTTGGTTCTCTTAATCATGGGTTATAAGCGTCCAAGAACTAGTATTGGCCCCCCTCCTTCACCTTCTTCTAGAGCCCCTGTTACCCCTTGGGATGCTGTCAAATTCCCAACGGAGGATGCCTGGAAGCGTTACAGTCAAAACTTTTCCTCGAGGAGTCTGGTGCCTGAAAGAGGGCTTAGGCCGAATGACAAAACAGACGATTAGATGATGGCCATGATCATCAATATAAAGTGGATTCACTTCACCAAGCCACCTGAATCGGCAGTGATCTCAGTGGTGAAAGAATTCTATGCTAATGCCAATGTAGATGGCCCCTCGGTGGTGCCAGTTTGGGGAAAGTTAATTCAATTTGATAGTCGGGCTATCAATGCATTGTATGGGACTCATAAATATGACGGTCATGACTATCTGGAGCTGGGGATATGGAGTTACAATACCGATGAGTTAATTACAAAACTTTGCAAGCTTGGGACTGTCTGGAAGACTAACGAATACCATGGTGAAAAGACTTCCTTCCCCCAACAGGATTTAAGTCGTTATGGTAAGGCGTGGTACTCGTTTATTTGTGCAAATATAATGCTAACACGTCACTTAAGCGATGTGACTCGGGAGAGGGCAGTTCTGTTCTATGATATTATCACGGGCTTAAAGGTTGATGTCGGGGTGGTTATTCAGGAGTCTATCAAAAAGGCCATTCATAATAATGTAATGTCGGGGCTCCCTCACTCATCTCTTATTACACGACTTTGCAAGCGAGTGGGTGTTCAGTGGGAGAAGGAAGATGTCACCTTGCCACCCATGGCTGTTATTAACCATCATGTCATAGGTCGTTATGGAGTTTGGGAAGGAGCATCGTCGCATCCTCGAGGAGAGGGCTTTTTCTTAGTGCCTCAGATGTCGCCATCCACTGAGCTGGCACCACCCACTGAAGCGGGCACCTCCACACACATGCCTGAGACCCCTTCATCTTCGTCTAAGGCCATTCCTCCAGGGGCCCTTGCAGAGATTTTGAATAGCTTAAATTTTTTGCACTGTAAGGTAGACACTGTCGCTCAATGGCAGAACCAATTCCATCACTACCATTCAGAGTTTGTGAATACACTCTCCAACATCCATGCTGCTCAGGGAGGAGATGACGCTAATTTCATGCCCTTTCCATTTCTAGAGCCTCCTATTTGTACTCCATATCCACCACAATTCCCACCTACTGAGGAGGGCCGTGAGGATGAACCTGTCAATGTGGAGGATGATGAGGATGATGGTGGTGACAATGATCAGGATGCTTGATGTTGAAAGTTTAGAGGCCATTGAGGACACTAACCAAATTGTAAGTTTGGGGGAGATTCCTTTTATTTTAATTTTATATGAATTGTGTTAATTTAGTTTCTATGAATTGTGTTTATGTTTAATCTATGAGGGTTTGAGAGAATCATTTAGGCTGGATAGCCTCAGACTACTTAATAATTATGTTTTACCTATGTTTAATTATTATTGTGGTTAATGGTTTTATGTTGTGATTGGTTTATTTTGGATGCATGTTTTTCATAGTAGTACTTTAATTTATATACGAATGCATATTTTTGGGTTATATATCTTATGTTTATAATTATTATCATATTGGGATTGTGTAGTTGTCATGTGAATTTTGGGGGATATCTGGTTTAAATCGGATATTACTTTGTGGATATAGCCATTTTTGGATTTACACTGATTATTGGTATACTTAATGCCATGTGTTATGGCTTTACCCTATTTTGACAAGGGTATTTTATATTTTATGGCTTTCTGCCATTTGTTATTTGTTTAACTCTTGCCCCAGGTCGGTAACTGTTTATACGCTGGGTTAGGGTATTTTAGCGCTTAAGTTTTGATTGTGGCTAATGACAAGCGCCAAGTAATTATATCATTTTCTTAGAATAGTGTCAAATTTATGTGAACTATGGACGTGTTAATTGGATAAGTCAAGAATGTTTTGGATCCATCCCTCTAGCGAGTACTGGCCAATTGTCTTTTCTAGTTATGTGTCTAGATTTAGGTTGTTTGTTTATTGTTATAAAAATTTGTATACTCTGTTAAAACTCTGTCGATTTCAAGGAAATAAAAGACTTAAAGGCTTTTACACTTTCGGGTCTATTGTTCTAAAAAAATTAATAATTTAGTAATCAGTCTTGCGGTGGGTTGAGATGGAGCGTGGAAACGCACTCGCCCATAAACGTAGACTTGTGTGAATTAATAATCTTTGGATTTAATAAAATCTATTTTGACTTATGTTGATTATGTGGCCTTTGTTGCTTGAGTTATTAGATTCATTGGGGGTGTTCTACACTTAGTGCCCTAAAGTCATCTGGCTTGGGAGTCATTGATCGAAAGCTTACTAATCGGTGCTCTATTTAGCCTCTATGTAATTAAGCATTGTCAGAGTCAGATTTTATTTCAATACTAGAACCTTTTGATCCTTTCGTGTATTGCGTCTTGTTTTTAATACTTGTTAATTGTTTGAGTTGCAGTGTAAACTTTTTGGGTATCACATTTAACTGTGTGATCTTAATCTGGGTTATGGCTAGTTAGGATGATTGGTCTGCACACACACAGAGAATGGATTGATTACAGTCTCATGCTTATTAATAGACATTAAGCCTTCGTTCGTATGCGTGTTTGTCCTATTCTCAGAGGGTGTTTATAATTGTGCTTAGAGGCCATGATATTAGTCTATAGGATTAGTCTTCATTCGTATCTTGCAGTAATGGGGTATGGATGTCTGATAGTTTGCTTGAGGACAAGCAAAAGCTTAAGTTTAGCGGTATTTGATGAGTGGGATTTATACATGCGAATCAGATTCTTTGTGGCTTTACAGATCTTTTCCAGCCTCCAGGGGCATAATGGGAATTTTTGCTGCATTGGCGTCGCAGCGCCAAGAATAGAACAAAGTCCGGCACCGCAGCGCCACTGTGATGCCCCTGAATTCGGGTCCTCTGACCCCGGTTCGGTCATCACGATAAAATACAAACATCCACCTCTAAACAACATACGATAACTAAAATGCGGAATATAATAAACGTACGTCGTTCATTCAAAAGGTGTTACTAGTCCTAAGATACAATAACCTTAATATCATCTTACAAATATACCCTAAAATAATTATTAGGGTTCATATTACATAACAGTAATTTAAACTAAGCGCAAGTTAAAGTCTGCTCCTTGCCACTATTCTATATCTTTCCTTTACCCTTGTCCTTCCCTGAGGTCTCGGGATTATCTGCAATATATTCATGATATAGCAAGGATGAGCAACAAGTTTGCTCAACAAGTTTAAATACAACAATAAGGATATATCATGATGAGTGGAAAAATATCTGGCAATGGATTCAACAATATGAATATCTGAAGGATTCAATTATATGAATATCATAAGCAAAGGTAATGATTGCTTTTAGAATAACTGCTAGTCAAGTAGACTTTGAACTATAACACTCCAATGGAATCAATAGCTAATTGACCCTTTGGTTACTGGCTACAGAATAAGTACTTGAGGGGATCAGCCTCACGTACACTATGTATATGCATAAAATTTAAATTTGCTCTGTGTATCTTATATTAGATACCTGGTACTCCCCTATCATAGAAAGGGGTGTTCTTTCAGTCTAAGAATCCTTACCCTCAATAGGTTTGGATAACTTTTATAATACTTCATACGCTTGTCTGACCGAACAAAGGTTCAGACTCTATCTCACACAGTTCAAGAATTATTGAACTTTAAATGATGTACAAGTCCAAGACTGTACGAACTCAAGTGCACTAAGTGCGAATATCAATAATGTCGATGTGGAATAATTGTAAGATAATTAAACCACTTAATAGCATGCTTGGAAATAAGATTCAAGCTTAAATGAATAACTTTCAATTCAACAATAACCTACTCAATACAATATGAGAAGGATAAGAAACTTTCACAACAAACAAAGTTGAGTAAGTTAGGAAACATTTCAACACAATAAAATAGTGTTCGGATACTTGCTCAATAAAAATAGGGTTCAAGGAACTTGCATAATCAAAGAGTGAAGTTCGAAGAAACTTGCTCAATAATAATTGGAGTAAGTTTAGGAAACTTTCCTGTTTGCTCAGCTACAATATAATACTAGCTATAACTAACTCGCGTTGAAACGACCTAACATTATCAAGTCGATCATTTCAATTAGTATATGTAAACTATTACGAGTCTACTTAAAAGAATCAAGTCATCACATAGCATGCTTCTCAACACATTATATGGCACATTGGTCATATATTACAAGGTAAAGAAATCATGTAAGCATGCCTTAAATTTTAGAACCAAAACAAAATCTTAGCAAGATCAAGGGATTTGCCAGAAGTGGCTACTGTCCCTCGCCGCACTCAAGGTTTAGCTTCTGCACTTCCTAACTTCAGTCCAACTCTAACATACACCTATACATACATATTAACATACATACATGCTAGAGTTTCACATATAACCCATGACCATACTTGAATTCATTATCACAAGTTTAACTTACGATTTATATGTCATTAAAACATAAAAAGGTCGTATAATCATTTGTGCCTTACAACTTGTTCATTCAATACTCAGTAGTCATATTTGTATATAGACGATACAAGTATACTTTACTCACATAGTTCATATTTTAGAAATTTCCTTTTTATGACTATATGTGAATAGGTGAAAACCATACATTAACCAAACGATGTTCATGCCAATGTATCTATAGGCATAATGTGTCCTAATATACATGCTTGCATGGTCATAACGTACTTTATTCATGTCTTGATGACATTAGCTTTCTCATTCTAATTTTCTTCGAATTTTACACTAAGTCAACTTAGCATATACAAGGCATATTAGTATATAACTCTCATGCATTTACACATATACTAAAGTCACATATGCATGCTCAAATGGTCAGAACTTATTAGATAAAAGTCTTGGTCAAGTTCACTTTGAAAAGTCTTAAGTTTCTTAACTTTGAAATAGTCTAATCTTTCAATCATGTATGCTAGTGTGTTTAATCACTTTAGTCTTGCAATTCATGTCAATATAAACCATTTTATCTTACTCATAAAGTTAGAATGCTCACATGATGTGTTTCGTGACAAAGTCCACTTTGAAATCACAAATATCATTTCAAGACCACAAGTGTTGTGTCCATTGTAGGTACGAACATGGTTATACTTGTTCATACTACATGTTCATGCTTATGTGTGTGTGATAAAATAGTTTACATGCTTGCTCTAATCAAGTGTCAATAAGTTAACACAATAGAATTATAACAGAACACATCAAGTGCAGTGCGGTTGCTACCGCACCACTCAAAGATAATTAGGCGCACTGCGTCATGCCGTAACAAAAAATCGACTTTGGGTTACGGTAGCGACTTGGCGCACCCTAGTACAAATAAGTATGCATAATTGTATCCGTTTCTAGCGGTTCAAAGAACTCCTCACAAAATTTCCTTATGGAAAGGGTTCCTAACATAACCCAACACATTTAGAAGCTTGTATAACACTAAGCAACATAACCCAAATCAAATATCAACTATCACATGCTTAATTCAAAGAATCAATTCACTAAGCACTTTATCAAAAATGAAGAATGGAAATGGAATTTATACCCTTGTGACTCAATTCAGCTGCTATATATTCACTCTATATAAGTTCCTTAGCAACTAATTCTCAGCAATTACAACAAGGAAGGATGAAGGTCTCATTTATAGAAGGATGGTTAACTAGATAATTCCATTACCTCATAAATCAAACCATTGGCTTTCAAGAATGCACAAGGGTTAAGGGAGAGTTGGTGAGAGTTGGTGATCTCCATCATGAATCCCACTCCCCATCCACTAATTGATCTAGATTGGTGAATTTGAGATGAAGAATATAGTAGGATAGCTAGCTTTTGGAAAATACATAAATTAGCTTCATGCTACTATTCATGTACTTGGTGACACACATTTTGGGACAAGAGAGAAAGAAAACTCAGCATTTGCATAAATGTAATACCAATACAACATTTGGTTTATACTACACACATAATGTATACTTTGGTTATAAAGTATGTCTACACAATTTATTTCATATAACATAGGGTATAATAATTTAAAAGGGCATACAATGTATTTCCCAATTACAAGTATCAAGTAGTGCACATACATATAATTCATGTATATTTTCAACTACCATGACTGTTATTATCATAATAACTTAATGAAATCATTATTAATTTAACAATTGATATTATTATATGTCAATAGGATATACATGAATGTTTACCCACACACTTCATATCATGTAACAATATAATTATACAACTCACATGAATGCAAATAATTCATTACTATATAGTCTATATATAGACATATTAATGTGTCACCTTGTACTATATAAAATATATAGTTAACTACCATATAATAAAGGTTTACTATATTGCATAAATTAATCAAGTAAACATATAATCATTTTATAAATTATTAATCTTTTACACATTAATTATTATTTATTCATAATAATTATTAATTAACATATTATCCATTAATTACTCATAATTGAAATTAATCAATATGTTCAACTCTTGCTACTATATTCAAATAAATTGAATATTTAATAATCCTATCAATTTCTTGATATCAAACTCTTAGGGTTAGTCCACTAATTTAAATAAACTATTAGTGACTCCCTTTAATCATTTCATGAATTCACATAACCACATAAGGTTTAAATAGGCTCACAAAACTAACTCATTAAAATTAAATCACATATTTAATTAATAAGGAGTTTAAAATTCATGGTCATTACAGTCACATCCTGTCTTGGGCTGACGTCATCCTCGCACCGCAGCGCCGAGGTCTCTTCATGGAGCCGCGCCGCAGCGCGACCTTCGTGTTTTTAAGCTACACGTTGAAATAGCAAATATTTCTTGCTGATTTCAATGCTTTCGCCAGTAAGCGCGAAGTCTGATGCGTCCGCATAATAAAGAGCCTTTAATGACCTAAAGGGAGACAAGATCGCATACACTTAATACATAGCAACCACCTGCGATAGAAAATTTAGACAGATAGCTTAGATTAGATTTTATTACCGTATTAATTCCTTAGAAGAGAAAGAAGCTGTACTTTTAAGGAGGAAAAGTTATTGCATCCGACAGAAGCTCAGGATCTATACAGTGAAGAGAAGATTTGGAGGAAGAACACTTCAAAACAGGGGTTCTCTTATTCCAAATCTCCCATTTATTTGTGTATTACTGAGAATGTGAAATGTATTAAAAATGTGTTTTAGTACCATGGATATGAACTAATTCCATTTTTAGGATTGCAATGTAACCTTTTGTTTAGCTTAATTAACTTTCTATCCTATTTTATATAATGAATCATTTTAGAATGGGTTGTTGTATTTCTTACTTAATGACTGATTGCTTGATAGAGAAATTGGTATTGATAGTAATGGAAATTGACAAATGGATGTTATTATCTAACCTTTAAATACAACAACACCTGTTATGACCATGCCTATGGAATGTGTGCATAAACTGCTAATAGGATAGACATATCTCTATTTGCCTTGTGTAGCCTTTAGACCAACCTTAATGACCCTAGTCTAGTTTCTTTCACCAATAGACATATTGTCATTTATCTAGCTAGGGATGTGCATTAGACCTTCGACATAAGCTTTTGTGTAGTTGTGGTTCTCGGTTAACCATTCCTTGATTCGTTTGTAATGTGGAGAGTTAGGAGATTAAGCGACGCATTAGGGGAATTGTAATCCTATCTTGACTTCCTATTACAACTACTTCTCTTATTTCTTCTCTTTGTAACCAAATAGCTTAACACACCACTTTCTATCACTTGTTTAGATAAGGTAGTATAGACGTTACCTTAGTATTTGACTAGCACTTAAGACTTCATCCTCGTGGGTTCGACAACTCTCTTATCATTATATTACTTATGGGCCGCGTATGCTTGTGCGTGATTTAGCAATAGCAAAATCGACCAACACAAGTCATGTTTCAAAGGTGGCCCCAACCATTGAAAGTGGGAGAAGTTAGGCAGAGAGGAAAATAAGGAAGTTAGGAGAAGGAGAAAATAAAAAGGTTAGGCAGACTACTTAACTTTTCTCCCTCCGTTGCATTATAAATAGGGTAACCCCTCCTTCCTAAAACACACCTTCAATATCAAAAATTCTTATTCTATAGTATTGTGAGTATTTCTCTTGAGTATAAAGATACTTTGAGTATAGCTTTTTGTGTAAAATTTTCTCAGAATAATATATCTGATATTCTAGTCAAATCTAGTTTCTACTAAGGTAAAGGATATTATTTTATTGCAATACTCGTAAGAAATATTATTTTCTTTTATACTCCATATTATGTAAAGGATATTATTTTATTTCATATTCCTAAATTTAAACTTACTATGGTAAGTATTGCTTCTATAATTCTGAAATGATTAGAAATTCCTTAAGTTTTATGCTTCATCTAATATCATTTCAATGGAATGTCTCTTCGGTTTTGTACCCGAATGGGTTGTGTGGACGGATGGTGCTACGCGGTACTACCATTCATTCATACATCCCATTGAATAGTCTCAAAAGGACTAATATAACTTATATATATAACTTATATATTTCAAAATAATATTACATTCCCCATGTTCTTTGTAACCCTTTTCGGTTGTTCTTGTCATAATATCAATATATTACAAACATTCATCCTATACTATTATTACATAAGTATACTACGGGTTAAATCTTTTCCTGCCTTTATCCTTGCTTAGGAGCCTTGATTCGCTCGATTTTAAATTTGTGTTCATATGGTTCAAGCAAGAGTGAGCATGACTAGCTCGAATAAAGTACTACCATTCTAATAAACAACATGCTTGAAACATAGAACTCATATATCTTCAATAAGCTGAACAATAGTTATGAAGTACTATCGATAATTCAAAATAGCACTTCTTTTCCTTCAAAAAGCGTTTTACACAACCATACTTAGGTGGAATAACAATTATGGCTCAAATCTATGAGCATTCATAAGTTCTTTTGAAAAGGACAACTGAGCACTAAGTCAAAATAAGTCCGTCATAGCTTACGAGCACACTACGGTGATCATTTCATAGTACTCTATGTTGATCGACACTACATTCATTAAGCGTGTATACGTTTAAGTTGTGGCAACCTCTCACGTGCACATCGTTAAGCGACAAAAACATTTTAGTATACTTGGTCTTGATTGAAAACCATACCAATATAACTTTCGGTAAACATTAATCATGCTTGATGATTCATAATATAAGTCTAGCCAAAAAAGAAATGGCTTAAGACTTCATCATTCAAAACTTCATGTGAAAGAATACATGAATTACAAAGCTTGTCGGTGACTAGAAACTGGAACAAGGGTTAGAATACTTGCCTTTGACGTCGATTCTTGATTAATATCCATACGATTACTTTAAGTCTTTATGATTCTACAATACATAATCACATAACGTACCACATTAAGTCATACACACCATCAAGTATGATTACTATTATATCTTACCCTTCATCTCAGCGTAATTCTAACTTAGATTACGTTATTAGGGTTTAGGGCTTTACGTTCGTCATTCTCATTCCGCTCATCTTGATTGATTATAAATTCTTAATCAACATGCAATAGTGTCTTACAAGTACCTTACAATGTCTTAACCATATTATGATTACATCTTAATTCATTACTAACAAGTTCTCTTTCCTTCTACACTTGAAATCATTCTTCACTATCATTTTTCTTGGGTGGCGCTTGGCTGAAAGGATTACTTTCTGATGACTTCGTGCTGCGGCGAGTTAGCGATTACTGAAACCTCCGACCTCATGCTGCTTGCGATGCGGCCATTCTAGGCTTAGAGTCGTGCAGGCACTGAGACTCTCTGTGCCTCGAAAAATTTTTTGATTTTGACATTTTCTGAACTTCCGGACGCATAACTTCTTCGTTTTAAGTCCGAATTGGTCCGTTCAAAAGCCTACGGTTCACAAATTTCATAATCTACGCCGTTCATCCAAAATTTTATCTATTTGACTTCATTTGCTAAAAATTCACCTATGAGTTTATTTTTAACAAAAGCGATAAGCGTTAAGTGAGCGTTCAGCGCTCGTTCTTCGTTTTAAGTCGAATCCGGTCATTTTTGAGTCCATGACTCTATAATGACTAAAATGACTTGTCTCCATCCGAAAACCAACGTTTTGACTTCAAACACAAAATATGACTTCCATTCAAAGAATTTCACGAATTAACGATAATCGTCGATCGTGTGAAGTCCGTGAAAATATTCATTACTAAGCGTTCTTAATGGATTTTAATCAACATATGATCATTACAAATTACTTATTAACCCATCTTATAAACAAGGTAGGTTTTGACTTATTTTCATAAGTCATTAACTTATTAGCTTATGAACTAGAAATCTTCATGCACATGACTTATTAATAACTTAAGTCCTTGATCAAAGTTCTCATGCTATATTCAACATACTAAACATCATATGACAACATATGATAGGTTCTTCATGGTCTTAGCAACTTATTAATGTTCAAGTTGCTTATTCAACTTATTAGACTTAAGTTCATTCTTTAATAACTTATTACATGTTATCCTCAAACCATCCCCTTCTCTATCAATCCTATCATAGAAAAGATGTAGATAAAAGAGATGAGTCTTACCCTTGAAGACTAAGACTTGATTTCACTTTGGAAAACTAGCAAAGGTTGAAGTGGCTTATAAGTGCTTAAGTGGCTTATTCTTCCTAACCAATAAGTAGCTTTATATTGAGAGGAAAGTTGGATGAAATAACAACCAACAAAATTGAAATGAGCTTGGTATTTATAGGCTATCAAAAGCTAGGGTAGAATGGTCATTAACACATCCCACCTCCTCATTTCCACCTCCTCATTCCACCTCCTCATACCCCACCTCCTTACTATTCATTATCTAGCCACTAAGTAAACTTGCTAGCCACAACACTTGCTCATCACATCACTTGGTCACCACACATTAACCTTGCCCATCAAGTCTACCCACTTACTCACTTGGATCGCTCCATGGATCATGGCTAAATCATTGGGCTTGCTAGTTTAATCTAATCTAGTTTTCTTATCGAGCTTACACTACCATTGTTTGGACTCATGATTAACAAACACTTGGCTTGAAAAACACATTCTATTGGACTTCTACCAATAAGCTAGCAATCCTACAAGTCCATTACCTTTAATTCATAACTTAACATTTATACCCCCATTATAATCTTAGTATATTAACTTTCGTATATTAATTCTTAATATCGTTATCTCATTCTTCATACATAATAGTACAATATATAATTATTATACTTACATCCATTACTTCATATAATGTATACACATTATATAATCACAACTCTCTCTCTTCCTTAGCGGCTTAATAACCTAACGTTCCCAAATTAAGTCGCATGCGAAATATTACGTTTTCCATACTTAGATTATTATTACATAATCAATATCACCTCGATATTATAACGTTACATATTTCTCGGAAGTTCAAAAATAGTTCCCGAGCAGAAATCGATGAATAGTGTTTTTCAGAAAATTTCTCGGAAAAAACTTTTATTTTCGTTTTAGAAATTCAAACACTTTAATTCTCCCGTAGTGAAAATACTCTGACGTTAGAGCGTTTCTAGGTTATAGAAACGACCTTCATCTTCTCGACACGTAATAATAATAAATAATATTATTTTATTCATTATTAAAAGTAATTACAAAATGTTAGATTTTTAGAAGGCGTTACTCTCTCTCCCCCTTATAAAGATTACATCCCCGAATCTACTTAAAAAAAAAAAAATTACACAAATAATTGAGGGTAATTCTTTTCATCATTTCTTCTAACTCCCGTTGCTTCTTACGCATTGTGGTTCTTCCATATCACCTTCACGGAAGGTATAACTTTATTCATGAACTTGTTCTTTTCTATCGATAATTTGAATCGGCGTTTCCTCGTCGTTAAGTCCTTCTCAACATGGATAGGCTCATATTCTATCACGTGCTTATAATCCGGCTTATAAGGGCCTTAATCTGGCTACGTGAAATACATTATGTATTAGTTCTAGAGTGCAGGAGTAATGCTATCATATAAGCTACCTCACCCACCCGTTTTAATACTTGAAAGGTCCTATAAACCTCGGACTTAATTTCCCTTTTTTTTCCAAAAGTATCTTTCCTTTCGGGGAGATACTTTTAGAAATCGTCTGAACCTACTTCAAACTCTCGATTCTCTCTGCTGCGGATCCGTAAACTTCTTACATGCATCTTGAATTTGCTAGAAGGCGCATCTGAATCTTCTTGACAATATCCATTTGTCATTGCACCAATTACGGTCCCAACATTGGCGTTCTCTACCTCATCCCAATACGGTGGCGTTACGCATTTTCTCCCATACAAAAAGCTTAAATGGGTGGCATACCTATGCTTGCATGATAACTATTGTTATATATGAAACTCCACTAATGGTAGATGATCATCCCAACTACCCTTGAAATCCATGGCGCAAGATCTTAGCGTATCTTCTAACGTCTGAATTGTCCTCTCGCTCTGTCCATCCATGCATGGATGATCGTTGTACTTGACTTCAACTGCGTTCCCAAGCGCTCTTGTAGACTTCTCCAAAGTTCGGCGTGAATCGTGGATCACGATCGACCTGATCGATCTTGGCACTCCATGTATGCGAGATTATTTCCTTAATATAAAGTCTAGCTAATTGGTCTAAGTTATACTTAACCTAATTGGCAAAAAGTGAGCCGACTTCGTCAATGGGTCCACTATTACCCAAATCGCATCATACCCCTTACGAGTAGTGGGAAGTCCTACCACAAAATCCATCGTGATATTCTCCCATTTCCACTCAAGAATTTCCAATGGCGTAACAAGCCACTTGGTGCGTTGATGTTAACCTTAACTCTCTCGACAAGTTAAGCACCTACTAAAAGTACTCGGCTATCTCTCTCTTCATGTTACGGCCACGAAAAACTTCTGTCGAAGATCTTGATACATCTTAGTGCTACCGGGATGAATCGAAAACCTTGAACTATGAGCCTCTTGTAGAACACTGCTCCTTTAATTTCGTCTCATTGAACCCAAATTCTTCCTTCAAATCTCAATAATCCCTCCTTATCAAAATATGTACTTAGTATCTTTTTCATTTGGTCGGTAGCTCCCTCATTCGGTTACACTCATCCGTTTTGAGTTGTACCTCTTTAACTCTCTCTCTGATGGTAGATTGCATCTCCATCATAAACAACATTGGTCCTCCTTCATTTGGTAGCTTCACTTCCAACTCCATCCTAGCCATCTACATTATTAACTTTCGGTTTGAGCCGTTAACAAAGACAACTTTTCCCGACCCTTCTACTACTTAAAGGCGTCGGCAACTACATTAGCTTTTCGGGGTGATATAGGATTTCACAATCATAATCCTTTATCAACTCCGACCATCTCCTCTGCCTCATATTCAACTCCTTACGTGTGAAGATATATTTTAAACTCTTGTGGTCGTGTATATCTCACATTTTCTCCCATAAAGATAATGTCTCCATATCTTTAGAGCAAAAACTATTATGACGATTCGAGATCATGAGTAGGATAAACTTTCTCATAATCCTTCAAGCTTGCTAGATGCATCTGTGATGACCTTGCCATCTTTGCATGAGCCATGACCAAGTCCTCTATCTGAAGCATCGCTATAAACTACAAAATTTCACATGTCATCGGGTAATGACAAAAGCAGTAGCTTCACTCGATCTTTTCTTCAATTCTTGAAAAGCTATCTTCACACTTCTCGGTCCACACGTACTTCACCGTCTTCCTTGTCAAGTTAGTCAGCGGAGTAGCTATCTTGAAAAATCTGGATAAATCTTGATAGTAACCCGCTAACCCTAGAAACTCCGCACCTCGATTCGGCGTTTTTGGTTGTTCCCAATTCATCACGGCTTCCACCTTATTTGGATCTCTTGAAATCCCTCATGGTCGATGACATGACCTAAAAAGCGCACCTTCTCTAACCAAAATTCACACTTAAGTGAATTTACGCATACAACTTCTCCTTCCTTAATGTCTCGACACTAATCTAAGGTGTTCGACATGATCTTACGGCGTCTTAGAGTAGACTAGAATATCATCTATAAACACCACGACGAACTTGTCCAAATATTGTTTGAACACTCTGTTCATCATATCCATGAATCTTGGTGGTGCATTTGTCAACCCAAATGACATCACTAAAAACTTCGTAATGACCATAACGAGTCACGAATCTTGTCTTTGGCACATCCTCCTTCTAACCTTGATTGATGATACCCGTCCTTAAATCTATTTTAGAAAAATACTTAGCCCCTTTAAGCGATCAAAGAGATCATCGATCACTGGGCAATGGGTATTTATTCTTTATTGTTAACTTGTTCAACTCTCATAGTCGATACAAAGTCTTAACGATCCGTCCTTCTTCTTAACAAAGCGATCTGGGGTGCTCCCCACGGTGACACACTCGGTTTGAATGTACTTAGATCCAGCAGTTCTTGCAAGCTGCACCATCAATTCCTTCATCTCCCTTTTTGGCGCCCATACGATACGGTGCCACAGAAGCTGGTGCTTTGCTCTGGCACAATGTCTATCACAAACTCTGTCTCCCTGTCCGTCGGAAGACCAGGTAATTCACTCGAAAATACATCGGCGAATTCTCTCACTATAGGTATTTGTTCCATGGTTGCTACCACTCTCTGG
Source organism: Panax ginseng (assembly GCA_020205605.1). Lineage (NCBI taxonomy): Eukaryota > Viridiplantae > Streptophyta > Magnoliopsida > Apiales > Araliaceae > Panax > Panax ginseng. The sequence continues at coordinate 46,523,483 of CM035144.1, forward strand.
GGTTATCAACAACATGGCACAGGTAACCTACGCATCCCTTCTCGATAATTTCCTAGTTTGTGTCATGGTTAGACAACCACGAGCGTCCGGTGATCTATTCCCGTAAAATACTACAGGGTTGTTCTAACGTCTTAATGTTCACACATTTCTTTTGACAATCTATAATTGCCCCATGGTTTATCAACCAATCCATTCCAAAATTACATGAATTCTCCTAACTTTATCGGTAATAAATCTCTGGATAATTTACAACCCGTATATCTACACAACAACTCTTGTGAATATTTTCAGCGAGGAATTATCTCTTCGTTTGCTACCTTAATATTTAAAGGTATAGGCAACTTTTCGGGAAGTAATCCTAATCGTTTAGCAAAATCGCATGCTATAAACGAACAAGTAGCACCCAAATCAAATAGCACATACGCATTGATATCGTTGATCGAAATAATACTGCGACGGCGTCCCCCGATGCAACCGCATCTTGGTATCATGTTAAAATACGACCCATCGGCTACTACCCATTGCCTTTTGGACCCCCAATAGCTAACTTACTTTATTAGTGCCCCGGTTCCGTCCGTCCCCTTCTTGGGCGGTTCTTTGCCATGTGGTCAGTTGACCCACACACAAGCTTGCATCCATGATTCTTCTTGGACTTGGACAATTAGGCGCAATGTGCCCCTCCATCCACATTATAGTGAGCGGCCTTCCCTTGAGGCAGACTCTAAGTGAGTCTTCCCACAGTCTTCTGAGGCCTCCATTCTTCTCTTGGGTCTCCTTGCTTCCTCTCTGGGTATTCCCAGGCTAAATATCTTCCTCTTGACCCTCACCACTTCCACTTTGGCTCCCTCGATCTTGACTCTCCGTCGACCTTTCCCTTATTCTTCTTTTCTTTGTGGTATTGGCTCAGCGCCTCACTACCACCCTCGGCGATTATCGCCTTCTCTAAAAACGATTCCAAAAGTACTTTGGAATCTGGATATATCTGATTATAGAGCCGGGGTTTCAAGCCACCTTTCGAACCGTCGCGCCTTCCTCACCTCGGTATCCACTTGATGTGGGCGAACCTCGCCAGATTCATTGAACTTGGCGGCGTATTGAGGAACGATCATGTCCCCTTGTTTCAACTCGAAAACCGCATCTCCATCCTTCCTTGCATGCTCATGGGAAAGTAGTTCTCGAAGAATATCTCCTTGAACCTATCCCGTTAAATTCGCTATCCCAACCCTAGCTTTGATTGGCTTCCCACCAAAAGTTGGCTTCTCCTTCATCATATAGGTCATGAAAGGCAACCTTACGGGCCTCGTCGACATTTGCTATTACAAATGCCTTCTCTATTTCCTTAACCCATGTTTGGGCTTCATCGGGTCAAGTAGTTCCTTTGAACTCCGGCGGACCCACTTTTTAAAATCCTTAAAGGTAGTAGCTTCGTCTTTACTCCAGATTCTGAGGGATATTAGCCCTGTTCTATTAAATCATTTGTTAATAAATTTACAAACTCTGCATTGGGTTTATGGGACCTCCCTCGGTTGATTTACATTCGCGTCTTGATTCGTTGCACTCTTCTCGGCGGCATTTTCTTGTCTGATAAACACGTTACGTTATTATTTCTTTCTTTATTAGTTATCATTAATATTAAACAATAACATCAACATCCATAACACATTGCTTTCCATAAAAAGGACTTATTTTCATTCTTACGTAGTATAATACTACATCCGGTTACATACTGACCTAAAATTGCTTACATTACTTTCTTTCCGCTATCGCTTTCCAAAAATTGGGATTTACAAAGACTACCCTTTACTTTACAAAAAAGGGCTTTACGTCACTACTACTTACAAAAATATTTACACTACCTTAATACCACTACTCTACATACGCCTCAAGGCATTATTGAAATCTGCCTTGGCAAGACCAAATAATGATATCACGGCTAATAGTATGTAATGTGTTTGCCCCACCTCCACAGGATATCCGACTACTGCTGCTTTGAAAATCCGTGTGAGAACTCCTATGGATATAGGACATCCTCCTATCTTACGCACCTTAGTCTTTAGCTCCTCCTTGAGCTCAAAGACCTCGTGCTTTAAATCATGGACTTTGTCCTTAGCCAAAAATCCTCTCATCATGTTCCTGCTCCCACATGGACTCGACATCGGTCTTGTCCTCTCTAAACAATTTGGAGCTCTGCCTTGACTCCTTAACCTCCTGACGATAATGGATATTTCTATCCAACAACGACATGAAACAGACATCATCGACCCCCGGGGCTATCTCATTTTGCTATAGCCCTTTGGGTTAAAGAGGCTGTCTCTACCTCCTCCTCTATCATCCCGTCAAACAACGACATATAATCGACTTCCTCTGAGTCTCGGACTCAATAATCACTACATCTGGCTCTGCTCTGCTGCTATAGGGTTTGGTATAACCTCTACTTGGTTCACAGACTCTTCACTAATAATAACTTGACCATCTACATACATCATGTTTACTCCGACATCTACACAAAACAATTAAGTTGATTAGTACACGTCGGTAGAATAATAAAAACACATAACATAATCATAATGCATTTTTATAAGGTTATTTTCTTCTTATACTTCTTCTTTGACTCTTCTTAAGTTTATGACTTAAGGTTTTAATTCCCTCCTTAAGTTTTATAACCTAATGCTTTGATACCAACATTCCCATTTAGGGACGCCACCAAATGTGGCGCCCCCAAATCCGGGTCTCTTCCAACTTGACGAGATGGTCTTCTTGCAGTCTTACCATTCATTCATACATCCCATTGAATAGTCTCAAAAGGACTAATATAACTTATATATATTCAAAATAATATTACATTCCCGGGTTCTTTGTAACCCTTTTCGGGTTGTTCTTGTCATAATATCAATATATTACAAACATTCATCCTATCTTATTACATAAGTATACTACGGGTTCGTCTTTTGCCTGCCTTTATCCTTGCTTAGGAGCCTTGATCCGCTCGATTTTAAATTTGTGTTCATATGGTTCAAGCAAGAGTGAGCATGACTAGCTCGACAAAGTACTACCATTCTAATAAACAACATGCTTGAAACATAGAACTCATATATCTTCAATAAGCGAACAATAGTTACGAAGTACTATCGATAATTCAAAATAGCACTTCTTTTCCTTCAAATGTTTTACACAACCATACTTGGTGGAATAACAATTATGGCTCAAATCTATGAGCATTCATAAGTTCTTTTGAAAAGGACACTGACCCGACACTAAGTCAAGTAAGTCAAAATCATATCTTACGAGCACTTACGTGATCATTTCATAGTACTCTATGTTGATCGACACTACATTCATTAAACGTGTATACGTTTAAGTTGTGGCAACCTCACGTGCACATCGTTAAAGCGACAAAAACATTTTAGTATACTTGGTCTTGATTGAAAACCATACCAATATAACTTTCGGTAAACATTAATCATGCTTGAAAGATTCATAATATAAGTCTAGCCAAAAAGAAATGGCTTAAGACTTCATCATTCAAAACTTCATGTGAAAGAATACATGAATTACAAAGCTTGTCGGTGAAGCTGGAACAAGGGTTAGAATACTTGCCTTTGACGTCGATTCTTGATTAATATCCGTCTGATTACTTTAAGTCTTTATGATTCTACAATACATAATCACATAACGTACCACATTAAGTCATACACCATCAAGTATGATTACTATTATATCTTACCCTTCATCTCAGCGTAATTCCTAACTTAGATTAGTTATTAGGGTTTACGGCTTTCGTTCGTCATTCTCATTCCGCTCATCTTGATTGATTATAAATTCTTAATCAACATGCAATAGTGTCTTACAAGTACCTTACAATGTCTTAACCATATTATGATTACATCTTAATTCATTACTAACAAGTTCTCTTTCCTTCACACTTGAAATCATTCTTCACTATCATTTTTTTCTTGGGTGGCTTGCGGCTTCAAGGATTGCTTTCTGTGACTTCATGTTTGCGGCGTGAGTTAGCGATGCACAAAAACCCTCGACCTCGTCGTTGTTTGCTTGTGCAGACCATTCTAGGCTTAGAGTCGCGCATGGCATGACTGACTCTGTGTGCCTCGAAAAATTTTTTCAGTTTTGACATTTTTACGAACTTCCGGACGCATAACTTCTTCGTTTTAAGTCCGAATTGGTCCGTTCAAAAGCCTACGGTTCACAAATTTCATAATCTACGCGTTCATGCAAGAATTTTATCTATTTGACTTCATTTGCTAAAAATTCACCTATGAGTTTATTTTTAACGAAAAGCGATAAGCGTTAAATGAGCGTTCAGCGCTTTCGTTCTTCGTTTTAAGTCGAAATCCGGTCATTTTTGAGTCCATGACTCTATAATGACTAAAATGACTTATCTCCATCGAAAACCAACATTTTCGACTTCAAACACAAAATCGACTTCCATTCCAAGAATTTCACGAATTAAGCGATAATCGTCGATCGTGTGAATTCCGGCAAATATTCATTACTAAGCGTTCTTAATGGATTTTAATCAACATATGATCATTACAAATTACTTATTAACCCATCTTATAAACAAGGTAGGTTTTGACTTATTTTCATAAGTCATTAACTTATTAGCTTATGAACTAGAAATCTTCATGCACATGACTTATTAATAACTTAAGTCCTTGAATCAAAGTTCTCATGCTATATTCAACATACTAAACATCATATGACAACATATGATAGGTTCTTCATGGTCTTAGCAACTTATTAATGTTCAAGTTGCTTATTCAACTTATTCGACTTAAGTTCATTCTTTAATAACTTATTACATGTTATCCTCAAAACCATCCCCTTCTCTATCAATCCTATCATAGAAAAGATGTAGATAAAAGAGATGAGTCTTACCCTTGAAGACTAAGACTTCAATTCACTTTGGAAAACTATCAAAGGTTGAAGTGGCTTATAAGTGCTTAAGTGACTTATTCTTCCTAACGATAAGTAGCTTTATATTGAGAGGAAAGTTGGATGAAATAATCAACCAACAAAATTGAAATGAGCTTGGTATTTATAGGCTATCAAAAGCTAGGGTAGAATGGTAGATTAACACATCCCACCTCCTCATTTCCACCTCCTCATTCCACCTCCTCATACCCCACCTCCTTACTTATTCATTATCTAGCCACTAAGTAAACTTGCTAGCCCACAACACTTGCTCATCACATCACTTGGTCACCACACGTTAACCTTGCCCATCAAGTCTACCCACTTTCTCACTTGGATGCTCCATGGATCATGGCTAAATCATTGGGCTTGCTAGTTTAATCTAGCTAGTTTTCTTATCGGGCTTACACTACCATTGTTTGGACTCATGATTAACAAACACTTGGCTTGAAAAACACATTCATTTGGACTTCTACCAATAAGCTAGCAATCCTACAAGTCCATTACCTTTAATTCATAACTTAACATTTATACCCCACATATAATCTTCGTATACTAACTTCATTATATTAATTCTTAATATCGTTATCTCATTCTTCATACATAATAGTACAATATATGCGTATTATATACTTACATCCATTACTTCATATAATGTATACACATTATATAATCACAACTCTCTTCCTTTAGCGGCTTAATAACCTAACGTTCCCAAATTAAGTCGCATGCACGAAATATTACGTTTTCCATACTTAGATTATTATTACATAATCAATATCACCTCGATATTATAACGTTACATATTTCTCGGAAGTTCAAAAATAGTTCCGGAAAAAATCGATGAATAGTGTTTTTGGAAAATTTCTCGAAAAACTTTTATTTTCGTTTTAGAAATTCAAACACTTTAATTCTCCCGTAGTGAAAATACTCTGACGACGTTCAAGGCGTTTCTAGGTTATAGAAACGACCTTCATCTTCTCAACACGTAATAATAATAAATAATATTATTTTATTCATTATTAAAGTAATTACAAAATGTTTCGATTTTCATAAACTAGAAAATGGGGTTTGTTTCAATCAATTGACAAACCAACAAAGCTAACTTGATCTTCAAAAAATTTCAAGTTCTCTTTAGGATCCCCCTCAAATCTCCCTAACCTAAAGTGTTTTAGCTCCACACCTTTTGCTTCGCCATCAATCAAAAGATCAACCAAAATCCGACCCACCACCGGACCCATCTTAAACTCATGACCCGAAGATCCTCCGGCTATAACAACATCCTTCCCAAATCGCCACCCGAAAAATTAATCGTATAATCTGCATACGGTGTCATGGAATATAAACAAGATTGTGTGATAACCAGACCCTTTGAGTCCACTAGATCCCTAAACCTTCCTTTGATCCATTTTCTCAATGAATCTAATACCATTGGTGCTGACACCCATGTCATTTTATAGGGGTCACAAGCATGACCCCCATGAACTGAGACTTTTATTAATTTTGAAAACTCTAGTGACGACGTACCGTATATGTATGGCTCGCCGTAGCTAGCAAATGTTGGAAAATTACCAGTATTACCACTAGGTAGGGTTATAAAGGAGCCAAGGCTTGGTTTGCTAAGCTTGGTTTGCTAAGCTTGGGTTTTGTCGATCCTGATAGAGGTTTCGAGTGATGATGTGGATGATTCAAGTCGTCATGTTGGAGTCAGGATATGTCTCTTTTGACTAAGATCTTGTATTAAACCGAGTCGAGCATTAGCTTGTCGGGAGTACTTGTGTAGGTGCCTGATCTTACGCTAAGCTTTGGCTTATCGAGAGAACTTGGAGTGACTAAGGTTCTAGCTAGCTTGTTCTTTCCCTTCATTGTCTTGGGCTATTGGGAGTAAGGCTTATCTTTGACCTCCATTAGTGCCAAAATACCATGAGAGGTGGTTTGAAGAATAGGGTTCATAACTTTCAGATCACCAAACCCCTTTGTAGGGACATTGATAGCTTTTTTTGGAGATCTTACTAGTACTGGTAGCTTTGTTCAGAGGCATCCCAAAAAAAGGTATAGTTGGCGTCAATCTGACGGCTAAAAATTGTATAACTAACCCAACCACATTGGAGATCTTTGAGCTGAACCAACTACACTTCAGTAAGTTAACAAAACACCTAAAAGATCTCTCCTAATGGTGCTTTCCCCAAACAGACCCTCTGATGTTTAAGTTAATTTTAACATACAAGGATGAGAATAATAGCGTATAGACTACTATTGTGAGTCTAGTGAGTATACAAATGATCGATGGATGGAGGTATTTGTAAGAGCTAATAAATGTAATAGAGTCAGTCTATAAGGAGTAGGGTTCCTAGGTTTAATCAGCTTACGATTGTATCCTATTGACAGAGTTAATTTAGGAGCTGAAGCATATCCTCAGTAGTGTCTATCTAAGTCTTGCTGCTTTCAGAGCTTTTTAGGAAATAGGTTTGCTGACTAGTTTCTACACCCCAACACAATGACCATAATACCCTTTTGGTAGCTAGGGCTTGTAGATATGTATCTCGGTACACGTGGAGATATCCAGAGGCGGAACTAGGGGCGGGGGGGGGGGGGGGCAGTCCGAGTCCTATTGTCTTCCAACTCTTCTTCTCCATTACTGCAGAGGTTTGTTTCTTCTTCTTTTTTTTTTCAAATAACATGAAGCGATGTCATTTCATTAAAAAAAATCTTTTTTATTAGGGCATCTTTTCACTCTTCAGAGTTTAGACTCTCAGCTCTTACTCTCCGTCTCTTTTCTCTTCCATGATTCATGACTTTTTCCATCTGCCCCTCCTTTGCCTCCAATCGAAATGATCTGCGCTTTAGACTTAAAATCAAGAGCTGAGCTTCAGTACTCTCAAATTAAAATCAAGAACTGAGTAAGAAACCCAAATCAAAGGTAATGATATATTTATTCTCAGTTCAATTTTGGTAATCATATACATAAACAAATTGGTGTGATACAGTGATACTTTGTGTTAATTGTTTTTTGGATGTTGTAATTATATGAAGGATTAAGGACCGATTTCAAACTAAAATCTGGGTTTGCTCATGATTAATGAACTCTGAACATTTTTGAAAGTAATTTGTGCCTATCTTATGTTTGCTAAAATGTTTCAATGGAAAGGGTTGATTAAAATAAAAGAATTGGTATATTATATAAAGGAAATATGATATATATATATATATATATATATATAATTGAATTATAATGTAATCTCAGTGTATGGATATTTAGGTCATGTATGCATATTAGAAAGTATAAAAGTTATGAAATTTTGGGTTTCGAGAAAACTAGTGTATAAACTAAGTGAAGTATAATTCCAATGGATGACTTTTGTATAATTAATTGCATTATGTGCTTGTTATCTTTAGAGGTAATTTTTGTTATCAGTGAGTGCACATTTATATTTCGAAACTGTGGTTTGTAGATATGGTATTTTGGTTCTACCACAACCTTTTGTTTCATAACTTAAAAAGACTTTTTGCTGATAAAAAATAATAATAATTAATTACCAAGTTCCGAAGCAAGTGATGGTATTAATAATTTCGGCCCGCTTGGTTTAAAAATTTTGACCCCCCTATAAAAACGTTCTGGTTCCGCCACCGGAGATATCCCATTGGTAAATGTTTTATCCATATCAATCACTAGATTTGGTATATAAATTTAATAACCAACACCAGATGAGGGGAAAAAAGGTGTAATGCCCTTAAATAATTAGACTAGTAATAATCCATAAAAGTTACAACAATTCAAACTCATGTAAATTGTTAGTTATTCACCTTAACAAAGATGTATCAAAAAACAGGAAAAACAAAGAAAAGTGAACAATGATTTCATATAAAATGTAAATTCGCAACCATTCCGAGCAAGGATTCAGGTTCTCCTGTTTGGTTCAAACACATATTTGATGATCGAATCTTTAATCGACAACAAATATGGGAACTCATTCTTTAACTTAGTAGTATCCAACTCATTGTTACTCCTTGGTGCTACTATAACTTTTGCTTGTTCTTCCAAACCAAAGTTCTTCCATTTAAATTTTGGGTCTATGTAGTCTCTGTACATCTCCAGGACCTCATTGTGGCTCACTACTCCTGCATTTGTGAAGTTCCATATGCCTCTACAGTTTCTTTTTGCCATCTCTATGGATATGGGTAGGAGCTCATCTAGCACTGTCATGCTATTCGGAATATTTACCACTTTGTTGTATCGACTGATCTTTGTGATAAAGTTTCGAGGGTTGGTAAGATCTGACGAGATAGGCATTCGAACTCTGAGAGTGCATACGTTCTCATAATCTTTTAAAAGATCCTCAACCTGCATATTCACCAAAACTTCTGATTTTTTTTTTCTATATCCTTCTGAATTTCAAGAAAATAGTAAATAGATGACTAAAACAAAAACTGTACCATGATTTAGCAAAATAAAAAAAAAAACTGTACCACGAATTTATCACTTTATGGAAATATGTTACGTTACTTTATAATATATAGCAAATCGCTAACTTATAGGTACAATTAGTAGTGCAAAACAATACCTTTTGGGTCGGTTTTGATTTTAAAAGCTACGATTTTGTACTAGTAATTATATTTAAGAAATGGATTTGCTAATTAGTCAAACTCAAGGACAAAAGCATCATAGTAGCACAAATGCAGGGGCAATGACATTTGTAAAATCACATAGTCTCTGTCCTAAATCAAAAAATCTAATTATGTTCCCTTGATTGTATAACTTCCAAAAAAAATGCAGGGCCAATGACATTTGTAAAATCATATAGTCTGTGTCCTAAATCAAAAAATTTATTTATGTTCCCTTGATTGTATAACTTCCATAAGCTTTTAATACACAGAATCTTTCCTATATAGGTGTATTAATAGTTTGCTCAAGTTTTCTTCCTCTCTAGAATATGACTAAATTTGGCAAATAAGACTCTTTTATCAGAACAGAACGAGTATTTTGTAAATACGTACCATGGCCTTTGTCTTCGAGTAAAACGACCCAGTGAAATTAGGTTTATCTTCTTCCTTGAATCCAATGCCTGACCCTTCAGGATGCTCCTTATCATATTCAAATATGCAGCCAGTTGCAAAATTGATCATCAAGATACCATTTTCCTTGCAAACATCAGCTAGAGTTAGTGTCCCAACCACATTTGTTCTAATTGTTTCAACCTTATGTGATTCACACCAATCCACATTTGGCCTCCCAGTAATCCCAGCTGCATTAAACACATGGGTTGGTTGGATTTTCCTTATATCATCCATAAGTGACTTCTTATCTTGCAGTCTCCCTCTCCCATATTCAAAGTTTATGCTACTTCTATTGCAAATTTGTCCCAACAATCCCCCTATCCAACCAGTCTTCCCATATATCAAAAACTTCAAATCGGAACTTTCTTGATTCTTTCCTAACGAATGGTACTGCAAATCGTCGTTTGGATAAGATATAACGGAGACTCGTGGGTGTGGGTGCAGGGCTGCGGTTACATCGCCCCACCAATCCGGGTTCTCAATGTACCATTCCATAGTCTTTTTTAGCCCTTCTTCCCACGAAGTCGATTCCTTCCATCCCAAAAGTTTCAGCTTATTGTCATCCAAAAAGTACCTCATGTCATTAAAAGGCCTATCATGAACGAACTTTATCACATCCTCCGATTTCTTCCCAAACAGTTTGCAAACATCCTTTGCAACATCTAAAACCCGCCTTTCCCTTTTGGTACCTATGTTGTACACATGTCCAATCACGCCTTTATGAAGTATCACATCAAACGCCTCTGCCACATCGTTAGAATACAAAAAGCTCCTCACATTTGATCCATCCCCATGAATAGGCAAATTCTCACCTTTCATTGCAAGAATGATGAATTTGGGAATCAACTTTTCAGGAAACTGTTTAGGGCCATACACATTGTTTCCACGAGTCGTGATTGTTGGAAGGCTATAAGACCTATTGTATGCCATAACCAACATTTCAGCTCCAGCTTTAGTGGCAGAATACGGATTCGTGGGAAGAAGTTGTGAAGCCTCTGGATTGCCAATGTCAGCCTCTAAATCCGTCTCGCCATAAACCTCATCAGTACTAACATGTATGAACCTGCTAATCCTTTTTGTGACCTTGCAAGCTTCTAAAAGTACATGGGTTCCATAGATGTTATTGTTGGTGAATTCGAATGAATTTCCAAACGAATTGTCCACGTGAGTTTGGGCAGCAAAGTGCATAATGGTGTCGATATTCTCAGCAGTAAGCAGGTAATTTATAAGATCTGCGCTTGCTATGTCGGCCTTGACAAATTTGAAATTTTGAGAGGTAAAACATGGTTGTAAGTTCTTGAGGCTGGAACAATAGTCAAGCTTGTCGAGGGCCACTATCTTGTAATTGGGATAGTTCTTGGTCAAGCGATTTGTGACGTGTGAGGCGATGAATCCGGCTGCACCGGTTATGAGGATGTTATGTGGCACATGTGGAGGAGGACACTCAGATGACATTTTTCCTTGTTCTTCTTGCACACTTCAGTGCTCTGTCACTGAACATATAGATAGCATTACATAGAGTAACACCGAAACTGAAATTGAAAGCAAAAACGAAAACGAAAAAAAAAACGAAAATAGATAGATAGAGCCAAAAAATAAGGTGAGAAAAGAACAAAAAAATTTGAATTTCGATTCCAGACATTTCAAAACGAGCAGTTTATACTAAAGATTTGCATTTGTATAGCTAAGAGTTGCACTTGTATAACGATTGTATAACCAAAGTCGTCCGAAATGCAACTTTCTACTACACATACAAAATGCAACTCATTTCTATAGACTATTCAAATAAACTACCCATTTTGGAGTGCTTGGATTATGATCCAAGAAAAAAAAAATGACGAATAAACTGAAAAAGGTGGACTTTAGTTAGTTTTCCTTGTACATCAACACCTTTTATTTTCGACGAAATCGTATTATCTTTGATATATGCAACACGAGCTTGTAACTATTTACATGTGGACTAGTTTTTTGTAACTGAAGGACTAACTGATAATATCATCAATATACTATTTTATTCAACAAATATTATTCAAAACTTAATTAACGGAATCACAACTTATAAATCAATATGTATAAAACTCATAAAACATTGAATGAAACCCAGAGTATCAATTGCACTGACATTTGTATATTACCACAACAAAAATATATATATATATATATATATATATATATATATATATATATATATATATATATATATATATATATATATGTGTGTGTGTGTGTGTGTGTGTGTGTGTGTGTGTGTAAGGTTTATTCATAACTAAACAATTCAGATCATACATACATTTGGTCATTCAGATATATTTGGTGGGAATCCTTAATTCCTGACAATTTGAAATGAGTAGTCCCAATCTATAGAATGATATAGTATAGAGTTGCATTTGACTTTTTGTTATACAAGTGTAAATATTTGTAACCCTGTCTATACAAATACAATAGGACTGTTCAAATGAACCGCCACTTTTAACTACCTCGAATCCAAATCCATTTTAAAAAGGTATAATTTTTCTTCTGCTTTTCTTAAGGATTTAGCTATAATTTTTGAAATTGCACTCACAATGCTTCTTCCAAACAAATCACAAACATTATTTACATTACATTATTTTTTTTAAGAAAAAAGTAGCAATAATCATATATACAAGAGATCATGAAGACAGATCTTACAGGTAATGTAGAACTTGGGCAGCATGAATTCATGTTAGACGCAGTAATAGTAATAGTAAATGGTTGATGTTAATCATATTAATTATTATTATTAGAGTAGTAGTTGATTAGGGTTAGAAAGGAAGAATATGCATGGAGAGAAGTGTGATGATGCGAGATATGTGTGGTTTGTTAGAATTTAAACGGGTCTTTCTGACTCTCTTTTTAGGGAAAGATATGCAACGTGTTATACATCCCACAAAATATTCCTTTCAAAAAAAGACAAGTGCTCTTTAAAATTTAGACCTCCGTCAATATTATTAATGAAAAGAAATAATTTGAAGTGCTTCCTTGAAGCCGTGTAACATATAAAAACTCTTTTTAGTTTTCACTCTCCCATTATCTAATTTTCTATATTTTAGGACCTATAAAACTTTTAATTTTTTGAATAAAATAGATCGACACTATAATTATAATAGCATTCGTCACCCTTTTAATTTTCACTACCCCTAATGTGGTTGACTAACTAATATTCATAAATATTTTTAATATAATGGTCAACATACCCTTCAAATTATATATAATGTTTAATATACCCGCTAGCTAAATATAAATTTGTATATTTTTCATTTCATTTAACTTGGTGTGATTAATAAAATTAATTAAGAACTTGTGCATTAAATAAATTAAATGTCAAAAAATAACAAATATTCATTCTATCAAAAAATAAAGTCCTACACTTTTTGCTAATTAAATTCCTCAAAAATTAAATTACATAATATACATTCATATATAACTTTTGTAATTAAAAAGTAAAATCTTAATACACATAAAAAATGCAAATTAACAAAAAAAAAATATTATAATTATTCTTGACAAATACTACAATTTACATAAAACAAACTTAGTCAAAACTTGTTACAGAATCGATTCTTATTATTTATATAAAAAAAGTATTAAAAATATATTAATTATTTTTTCAAATTTTAAAATAAACATAAGTCGCACTTATTCATAATTATTTAGTGTAATAATAACATATGTTGTTACTCAAAAACAAAAGGAAAAAATTATTGAAAAATAAAATCTTTTTACAAGATAGATAGAATAATAAATATTATTACATTTTATTTATTTACATACCATTGCCATAAAAACAGCACCAATTATACACTAAAAATATAATTAAAATTATAAACATTCCAAATTTTGACATATACTAGAGATAAATTTAACATTTGAAAATCATAATACATAACTAAATATTTAATTCCCTAAATATTTAAAATGCATCTTTTCAATTCCATAAATATTTAAAATGCGTGTGTGTGTGTTGCAGTTAATTGAGCCTAAGTGCTTTATTTGAAAGTAGTGATATGCCTCTTTTGCACCTATATACAAAGGGTTTGACTTGTATAAAAGTTCAATTTTAATACAAGGCATATAAGATGATGTTTTGAAAATAGGTTTTCAAACCTTTATGCTCACATAGTAATCGAGGCATTTGATACTTCCATTTTATTATGTATTTGGCTTGTTTTGATTTTATTCTCGAGATGCCAAGTATTTTCGACGTAATAATATATATATATATATATATATATATATATATATATATATATATATATATATATGTGTGTGTGTGTGTGTGTGTGTGTGTGTGTGTGTGTGTGTGTGTGTGTCAGGCTCCTTATGGGCATGAAAGCCATCAAAGGATGTCCGAGCACCACACATATGATTTGCAAGCTAGCAATACAACTGAAAAGGGTTTATCATGGGAACCAGATCTAGATCCGTCAGCTGGATCTTAGATCTCGTGGCTCCTAGGCTCACATAATATCATATGAATAGCCTACATAACAAATATATTGAAATAAAATAGACATTTAATCTAAACGTCACAAAACAAAGAATTCATCAATTAAATCTTTGCATGCACATAGCCAAAGCTTTCAGCTTCCTCTAGATACAGATTTAGGGTCGCATGGTTGCTTAATATTTACAAAACTAGAAAGAAAACTAGATTTAAATAAATCTTAGCCATTCTAGCTCAAAGATTCCAGTTTTACAACTTTTGAACCGGTTAAAAGTTAGATATGGCTAGATTTAGTTAAATCTAGTCCACAGATTTAAATATTACAAATTTACATTGAATGAGCAGTTAAAATTGATATTTAAACGTAGTAACAAATTAATATATATATATATATATATATATATATATATATATATATATATATATATATATATATATATATATATATATATATAGCGATAAAAAGCCACAAATTTAGAATCCGGATATGATTGTTGAACCTTCATAACTTTCAATCCGAGAATCCGATGGAGGCGTACTGTAAGACTCCAACTTTCATAAATAAAGATTAATTTTTCTCAAAATATATTTTTGAATATTATGGTGTGGATTTGATATAATGTTATAGTTATGGGTAATATTTATAAATTTTACAAAGTATGCAAGTTGTCATAAAATATTCGATTAGTCGGGAAATATTCGTTTTAACAGGGGAATATTAAATGCGACAAGACAATCATTAGTGGACCCCACAACATAATTATTATTTCGAATGAGAAAGCGACGAAATATCTTTTATAAAAATAACGGCAAAAGTTTTACCGTTAAACTGTTGAAATACCTGGTGGTAAAAGTACAATAATACGCGTGGTTGCATAGTAGCACACGATATTGATTATTGATGCTTACGTGAGAAGTCACTCAGTTTATCTCAATTATTGCTACAGTAATTGGTGCATAGTATCTCACATTATTGATTCTATTATTGTCACAGTATCATCTGCATAATATTTTATATTATTAAATTAATAATTGAGATGCCAAGTTATTCGTATTATTATTTGCATTATTGACAATGTCTAGAAAATTCTGTCGAGGAAAGGGGTTTGGTTACCTAATTGCGCGCCAATAGGGAGAAATTCTTATCGGAAAGTCTCTTCTTTCCTAGGAATAATTTGGTTATTAATATTGCAAGTTATATTATTGATGAATAAATGTTGTTAAAAATATTGAGGAAATTTTTATGAAGTATTTGTTGTAAGTTTGGCATATTATTTGGACCCCCACTTACCCATTTTTAAAAATAATCGGGAGAAGTTATCTCAATTTTATTATATATATATATATATGTATATATTAAAATAAAGGTGGAGTGGGGGTGGGGGGGTGGGGGGGATTGGGAGGAATTGGGATTCACGGGGTGTAAACCTGAAGGAATAATGGGATTATATATATATATATATATATATATATATATATATATATATATTATAATAAATTTTATTTTTATGAAAAATAGAATATATTATATTTTATTATGCATAATGTTTGCATAATGACTGCATAGTAAAATCAAAAAATTCGGTCGATTTCCCGTGACTCTTACTGTGCAATCTGTGATTTTTCCTGTATTGTGCATACAAATAGTATCCTTCCATTCTCCTATAAATAGGATGCTTACTTTATAATTGAAAATCACAATAGAATCAGAAAATTCTTCTTCTATAATATTGAGCATATTTCTTTCGAGTTTTAGGAAGCTTTGAGTGTAGAACACAGTACAAGTTTTCTTCAAGAATATCCCTGCAATACCAGTCGAAATACTCTCCTTTTTAAGGTAAGGGATATTATTTTTTATTAATATTCGTATAAAATAATATTTTCTTCCATACTCTGTAGTATGTAAGTAATATTATTTCATTTCAGATTTCGAATTCTATAATTATTTTGTTAGGTTTTGGCTTTTATACTCCATGAAATTAGTAGAATATCCTTGAAATTTTCGTTTCATCTGGTATCTTTTTAGAAAAATATTATTCTGAACATTCTTGATAAGTTTTAACTTTTTCATGTCGTAGTACTATTCACGGGGTACTATTCCCAAAGTACTATTCATAGGGTACTATTCACTCAGGTACTATTCACCTGGGGTATTATTCATGATAAAAATTGATTTCTTTTCAGTCTAAATCATTTTTGGTACAATATTATTCTTGAATTTTACTACACAAAGCAGTATCATGTTGACAATTTGGATATTATTGAATTCTGGAAAAATTAAATTATAAATCTTTAAAAATTTATCCTTTGCTTTCTTTTAATTGAATTCTTATATCATTGTCATCATCCTCATGCTTATATTGTAATAAAAGTCATCTTTGGCCCGTAGTGCATAGATGGACTGTTGATTGGTATGCTTATGACCCGAGATTATTCGGTATAATCATGATCGTAATGTTACAAATGATGTGGTAAAAGTCCTCAGTGACCCGTAGTGCATTGATGCACAGTTGTTGGAATGATCATGACCATTGGTGAAAACACGAATATCTTTGGCCCGTAGTGCATGGATAATTCGTGGTTGTGATACTAATGAATATCCTTGGCCCGTAGTGCATGGATAATTCAGTGATATGGATTATTTATTAAGCTGAGTCTAAGCGATAAAATTGATGATAAACTTTCTAAATCATATAAGATAGTAGATATCATGCTCTACTTGATTCTTCTAATGGATTGCTTGTTCCACTATAGTTAAACTTGATGTTTATTGTATATTATCAGTTTAACACTGTTGAAGGCTAACTATAATTTATTCTGCATTATCTTAGTCATAATATTTCTTACTGAGCTAGTTGAGCTCACCCTTTTGCTTTCATTATTCTCTTCAGGAAATAAGAATGTAGCCGGGACTAGTCGGGAAACGGAGTGATGGTCTGAGATGGTGTTATAGTAGTCATCACTATTCTATCAAATATTGTGATAATAATTTTAATGAGGACTCCATTTGAGTTTGAATATTGTCTAGAAGATAATATTCGTATTAAAACTCTCAACTATGTTTTGTCGTATTTTACACGATGGTTGTATAATTAAGTTTGTATTTGAATTATGTACTATGTATTTGGCGACTCAAGATGGGTGATGTATACCTATTTTGGGGGCGTCACAGTTGGTATCAAAGCTTAGGTATATGATCCCTGGCTAAGATATGAGACAAGAACTAGGGGGAGAGACGGGGAAATCCTTCGCTAGTATGACCTACCTAAGCTTATTTGTTATTTAATTGGTTGGTCAGAATATAGAGATAAAATGTGGTATGCCAATTAACCCTTATTTTGTGGTAGTATTTGAAAATGGCATCTGAAAATGTTGAAATAAGCAATGGAGCACAGGAGACCGTTGAGTCACCATAGATAAACGATGGGATGTTCAGAGGCTTTATAAAATTCATGCAACATCATGCGAGAGATACTTTTGTCCATAATGCAGGTGGAAACACTGGCAACTCATGAATGGTCACCGCTAAGCAATTCAAGGAGCTGGGACCATCAGAGTTTTTGGGAAAGCTAGAACCACTTAAGGCGGAGACGTGTATAAAGCAGATCACCAAGATATTTGATGTCTTGGGATGCTCCGAGGAGAAAAAGGTTCCCTTTGCCACCTTCATGTTGCGAGGAGAGGCAGATTACTAGTGAGAATCTGTAAAGCGTACTCAGCCTGCCGCACTCAAGATATCTTGGGAGAAGTTCCAAGAATTATTCAACGACAAGTACTTCCCTAAAAGTATTTGTCACATGAAGGAGGTAGAGTTCATCAAGCTGGAGCAAAATAATATGACCGTATCTTAGTACGAGGCTAAGTTTGTCGAGTTATCCCGGTTTGCATCCCATTTGGTTGATAATGAGGAGCGTATGTGTAAGACCCCAACTTTCATAAATAAAGATTAATTTTTGTTGAATTATATTTTTGAATATTAAGGTGTGAATTTGTTATAATGTTATAGTTGTGGGTAATATTTATAAATTTTGCAAAGTAAGAAAGTTGTTATAAAATATTCGGTTGGTCAGGGAATATTCATTTTGTCAGGGAATATTCGTACGATAGCATAATCATTGGTGGACCCATAACATAATTATTGTCGGAGTTAGAAAATGATAGAAATATCTTTTTATAAAAAATAACGGCGAAAGTTTTACCGTTAACTATTGAAATACCCGTTGATAAAAGTACAGTAATACGCGTGGTTGCATAGTAGCACACGGTATTGATTATTGATGTTTACGTGAGAAGTCACTCAATTTTGTTCAATTATTGCAACAGTATTTGTTGCACATTATCTCATATTATTGATTCAATTATTGTCACAGTTTCATCTGCACAATATTTATATTATTAAATCAATAATTGACGCGACACAATTATTCATATTATTAGTTAGCATTATTGACAATGTCAAGAAAATTCTGTCGAGGAAAGGGGTTTGGTCATCTAATTGCGCGCCAATAAGGATAAATCTTTATCGGAAAGCCCCCTCTTTTCTGGGAGTTATCTGGTTGTTGATATTGTGAGCTTATAATATTAATTATTATGTGGTAGATATTAATTCAATTTTGATTTAAATGAGGAATTTTTAGCATGAAATAATTGTTGAAAGTTTGGCATATTTTCTGTGGAATTACAATTATTTCTCTGATAAAATATTCATTCAAATATATTATTATAATATTTTATAATGGTTTAAATAATAATATTATAATATTTATATATACATGTGATAAAAGGGACGAATATATGTATTCTTTCTTGGTGGCTTAAAAAATATCAGCAAATGTGGTTTGCCTAACTTTTGTGGGCCCTCAAAGATGAAAAATAAGAATTTGGTAGAAAGAAATGGTTTGTTAGGCCATTTGGTTGGTGAAAAATGTTGCCTGCAAGTTTGTTTCAAAGGGTGGCCCCCACCCATATTGAAATTAAGATGTTAGGCATTGAAAAGTTTGGCTGATAAGGAAAAGTTAGGCATGCAATGAATTTTTATCCTTCCGTATTCCACTATAAAAGGAGGGAAACCCTCCATCCTAAATCACACCAAATATCTCAAGCATTTTTACTATAGTATTGTGAGTATTTCTTTTGAGTATAAGAATACTTTGAACGTAGTTTTCTAAAAGATTTTCTCAGAATAATATCCGATATTCCAGTCAAATCCAGTTTCTGCTAAGGTAAAGGATATTATTTTATTTCAATACTCGTAAGAAATATTATTTTCTTTCATACTCCATAGTATGGAAGGGATATTATTTCATTTCATATTCCTAAATTTAAACTTACTATGGTAAGTATTGCTTCTATAATTCCTGAAATTAGTAGAATATCCTTGATATTAGCAATTCATCCAGTATCTTTTCATAAAAATATTATTCTGAGTATTCTTGATAAGTTTTAACCTTTTCATGCCGGAGTACTATTCACGGGGTACTATTCCTGAAGTACTATTCATGGGGTACTATTCAGTCAGGTAATATTCACCCGGGGTACTATTCATGACAAAAATTGATTTCTTTTCGGTCCAAATCATTTTTGATACAATATTATTCTTGAATTTTACTCCACAAAGCAGTATCATGTTGACAATTTGGATATTATTGAATTCTGGATAAATTAAATTATAAATCTTTAGAATTTATCCTTTGTTTGCATTTAATTGAATTCTTATATCATTATCATCATCCTCATGTTTATATTGTTATGAAAGTCATCTTTGGCCCGTAGTGCATAGATGGACTGTTGATTGGTATGATTATGACCAAGAATCATTCAGTATAATCATGACCTGTAATGTTACAAATGATGTGGTAAAAGTCCTCATTGGCCCGTAGTGCATTGATGGACAGTTGTTGAGATGAACATGACCATTGGTGATAATAATGAATATCCTTGGCCCATAGTGCATGGATAATTCAGTGATGTGGATTATTTATTACGATGAGTCTCAACGATAAAATTGGTGATAACTTTAAATCATAGAAGATAGTAGATATCATGCTCTACTTGACTCTTCTAATGGATTGTTTATTCCGCTGCAGTAAAACTTGTTGTCTATTATATTCTATCAGTTTAACACTATTGAAGGCTAACGATAATTTATTCTGCTTTATCTTAGTTATAATATTCTTTACTAGGCTAGTTGAGCTCATCCTTTGCTTTCATTGTTCTCTTCAGAAAATGAGAATAGAGCTGGGACTAGTCGGGGAACGGAGTGACGGTCTAGATGGTTGTTTTAGTAGTCCTCACTATTATATGAAATAGTGTGATAATTGTCGACGTCGGGATTTTTATTTGTCCCTTTTTTCTTCTTGTTTTTTGGTGTTCTCATGTTATGTGAGATTTATTTGAAAAAACAAGTGAAAAAGGTCCGACATGTATCATGTCAACGATTTGACTGTAAGTCGCCAGTTGGTATTTTTAACTGGTTGCACCAACACAATCGAGAAAAGGTTTGCACATTAACCCAGTGATGTGACACTGCTAAATGGGTCTGTGAAAACGAGATTCATTTGGGTTCGGGGGCTTGATTATGCGAAGGGAAGGTGTTAGGCATCCCCCGACATCCGTGTTGCCACGGTGACCGCCACTTTTCAAGAAACTGTTATATGAATGTGTGTGTGTGGATCAATGTGAAATTTATTTGGAAGTAGTGCGAGGCCTCGTTCGCACCTATATACAAAGAGTTTGAATTTATATGAAAATTCAGTTTTAAACATGATATAACAGTGAAGTTTTATAGAAGAGGTTTTTCAAACCCTGTGCTCAATAGTAATTGAGACCTTTTCATACTTCCATTTTATTACTAAGTGTTCGGCTTGTTTGCTTTTATTTTCGAGATGTGAAGCATCTTCGAGAAAATAATATATAGCAGTGTCGAACTCCTCATGGGCATGACAACCATCTAAGGAAATTCAAACACTGTGAATAATGTACAAGTTGCTTACAGCTAAAAATGTCCATCACGGGAACCGAATCTAGATTCAATAGACTGAATTTGTGATCACATGATTCCTAGGCTCACATGATGCCGCAATTTATATGAAAAGCAGTAAGTAGTTATATATATAAAACCTATAATGTAAATATATAAAGGCGGTATATATATATATATATATATAGACATGATCAACCACCACGAAGCACCTCTATAGGGGATTGGAAATGTAAATAAAGCAAAAAAAAAGGCCACGTAAGTAAACTCTGAAGCTCGACGAAATATATATATATATATATATATATATATATATATATATATATATATATATATAAAAAAGCATAAACGACAAGATGTTTCTCAATCCCTATTGGTTTATCATTTCAACGATTTGTCGCTATATATATATAAAAGTAGTAAACGCACCGGATATAAAATCCAGGCTCATCGAACAGAGTTCGACAACAGTTCATATATATATATATAAGCAAGTAAATGCTACGGATATAAAATCCAGGCTCATCGGATATAATCCGACAACAGTTCATATATATAAGCGTATATATATATATATATATATATATATATATATATATATATAAAAGCAAGTAAACGCTCCAGACATAGGTCTAGGCTCAATCGAGCCATAACTGGATAATGTTAGTCCATATATAAAAATATATACATATATAAGTATATATATTGACAGAAATGAAAACCACGGACCGAAGTCTGGGCATACACACACAACACGACTCTCAACGTGAAGAATAGTGTGTGCAAAGATGAAGAGAAATGCTTTATAGAGTGTGAGAAGGCTTACAGTGGGCTGCCAAGGCAGGCTTCTATGACTCTAGATGGATAAACACTCAGCTCCCGCCGGTAAAATATAGCTATATGTGGGCTAACATGTGTTTAAAATGAGAAAGCACTCAATATGGAATGTGTACAGAGCAAATTGGACAGGGCTTGCTCGCCTCTTTTTCTCTTACAAATGGCCACCCCAAGCTCTATATTTATAGAGTTTTGGGAGCCAGCAGTGTACTGTGCAGCAACCGCAGATGCACTGTGAAAGTACCCGCAGATGCACTGTGAAATGTCAGACGGTGCCCCGGGCTCCACGAGTCCCACTGTCTCAAAGTACGTGCACTCATGCACTGTGATGTCCACTCGAACTTGTAGAACTTCAATCTGAGCATCCGAATGAGGTGTACAAGACCTTCTTCGGACTTCTTTTGTCGAGAGTTATGCAATTACATGGGATTAGAGGTTGTACGAAGTCAGGAAGAGGGGACCATGCCCATGGTCTTCAAGCTTCAAATTTTATCCGGTGTGCTGCCACGAGTAATAGTCACTCGAGATTAGAACTCCTTGGCTCTTGTGGAACATTGCTGTGTAGAAATGTATGTATGAAATGTTGAGACGGTGCGTTGGGGTTAAGGTGGCAAGATGACAACTTTGCCCCTCACCGGGGTTATCTCCAGTTTGGGCTGATAGCAGACGTTGCTCAAGGTTACATCTGAGATTGGACTACTGCAAGTGTTTGAATTCTACAGGGTCATCTTTAAGTGTGCATGTCTTCCCAGTGTTAGCTCCGGGTCTTTGGAATGAGTGCCTCGGCAGGAGGTCTAAGATTGAAGCTAATTGTATGTATTTGAAACAAGCATTTCTGGAGTTATCGCCGGAACTATAACAGCAATCCTTGGGGTTATCTCCAAGGATGAAACTCAGGGTTATCTTCGAGGTTGGAATTGATACTCTCGGTGTGTGTTCCGGGGTTGAGACTAAACTTTCGGTAGTATCAGTAATGGATGTGAACTGTCCTCCAGGGTTATCTCCAAAAGACGAATTTGCCCTCCTATAATGTTAGTAACATGTGTGCATAAAATTTTGAGTGTATACAGATGCCCGTTTTTATCATATTCATGTAATGCAAGGCATGGATAGGATAAAGAATCCTAGACACTTGATATGCAACAAGATAAACATGATGCTATGTGTAGCAACATGATGCAAATGCATGATGCATGTAGATTGTTGGATTATTTCCGAACATGATGGAATGATTGTCATTTCCCTGTTAATCCTGCCGGGGATGACAATCAGTGATGTCTTGGACATGCGATCCAAGTCTTCAAGAATGTTAATGTTGGGGTTATCACCAAAGTCCTGGATCCTTGATACATACTTTACTCCGAAGATGTGCCTCTCGTGTGCAAGAGATCTATGGGGATAAAGCTTTGGCTGTTTGAGGATCTGTATAACATATACCAAGATCCTGTCGGAGTTACTACCAACAGTATGTATTGTCAGGGCTGCCTGACCTTCACTGATGTGTGTATCACCGGATAGATCCCTTCTGGGAAAACTGTCATGGCTGCTTGACATTCATTGTTGTGTGTATCAATGGTTGCATTGCGTTGTGACCCCCGCTGGGGAACATGTCAAGGTTTCTTAACCTTCATTGACGCGTATATCAATGGTTGAATTGTGTTATAACCCCCGCCAGGGAAGGTTGTGGATAAGTGCACTGATGGATGAGATCATCAAATGGCTTCCGATGCTTCAATGGGTTTACTTGCCATCAGTTGAAATGATGTCAAGGCTGCTTGACCTTCATTGACACATACATCAATTGTTGTACTGCATTGTAACCCTCGTCGGGGAATTCGTTCATAGACGAATAATGCGTTGTAACCCCCGTCGGGGATACATGGATGGGTGAAAGTTTGCATTGTGACCCCCATCGGGGATACTTTATCAACGCTTGAAATTGGCATTGTGACCCCCGCCGGGGATACTTTATCAATGTTTGAAATCGGCATTGTGACCCCCGCCGGGGAACACGTCTTTTAGGGTTACGACCCTGTGTTTGGCGGCATCGGACCTTGGTGAGGTATTGCCGAGCATGATTTGCAAAAGCTGAAGTCACTGGTATAGTATACCTTACATTCAGGTGAATACCAATGAGTGATATGTGAAGCCACAGTTTGGCCCGTGAAAACCAAGATTTCAGGATACTCCGCTCAATCACGTAGCGTTTTTATTCCCGATTTGGCCTTTTTAGCTTGTGAAACCTCCTTTGCAACTCAAACTGAACTGAGCCGGAGGGGTGGGACCCATGTAGGGGTGCCGCAGGTACACCTACGGTAGCCGCAGGTGGACCTACGGCCAACTGTGGGTATGTAATGCCTGCGGGTTGCTTTCATAAGTCACTTTCAAGTAACGTTGCGAAGGAAATCCGAGAGCTCTTCTTCAGATCTGTTGACTTTGGGCGACTTTCTGCACATTCTGCGACTGTAAAGTGTTCTTCACTGTCCTGGTAATGTATGCATGTATTCTTTTCCAGTTTTTATTTGTTGGAAAATGACTTATCATATTAAATGCGTTTAGACACATAGTAGTGAATATGCATGCTGATATAACATGATAAAAAATATTTAACATAGTAAATGTTAGTATTAAACCATGCTGAACATAATAATGTGAAAAATTTTGACTTTTGAAACAATCAAATTGGCACCTTTTACTATCATTTCTTATCCTATTTGAGCACAAATGAGTAAAGGTAGAAAAGCAAAATAATCCTGGTAATTAGACTACACTTATGGATTTTTTACTATGATATATTAATGCATGTAGGATGTATATGATTGTGGATAGGTGTGCTACTGAATGGCCACCTAGTCATGCCTATGTGCATGTGGATAGTCCTATTTACAAAGGGGACCATGGAAAAATTTTCCAAAACGTAGGCATTGGGTAGTCATGAATTTTTAACCCTACTGTAGACGTATGTTAAAATAATGCATGTATGCATGTAGTCACAAAAATGCATTTCGAAAAGCTCCAGGTTAAACATTACCACACTCTTTCTGAGGTGATTTGGAAACTTGTTGTCCAGATATTATGGATCCGGATCAGCCGAGTGGTTCTCGTAGGACCACTTCTTGTGTATGGAGAAGGGCTTTAGAAGTGCCTCAATTTCGTTCTGTTAGACAGCCTCGTCGTTTGGTGGAGGTGGTGATACGTCCTATCCAGGTTGAAGTGCCGGACGTCGAGGACGAGGAGGAGGATGTTTCGATTGTGAACCCCGCTCCTGCTGCACGTATTCCCAGTAGGGATTTTCCAGGCATTCAGGTGGTGAACCCAGAGCTTCTGGGTGACTTGAGTCGACACCCTTCAGTTTACCTGCACGCAAATGAGGTATAAAGTTATATCTTAATCTTCCTTATTTCCTATTGATGAGGAGTAAAGGGTTCTGATGTTGATCTGCATTTGATGTCGGTTCCCCGCTTTACACAGTCTTGAGGGAATTGGTTCACCATCCACTCTATGTATCAAGCTTTGCATGATGACTATCAAACGATTATACATGGCTTGGGATTCGGGATGTTCTTTTCCATTCTTCCCCATCGTTGTCCCTAGGGTTACCTTAGGGCATTGTCTGAGCGTTGGTTTCACCAGACTCAGTCACTCCATTTGTTGGATTGTGAGGTGATGATGACGCCGATGGATTGGTGGTTTATCACAGGTATGGAGTTTGGAGAGGAGCCAGTGCCTTATATGACGGATATCACCCCTATTGCCATCAGATCCTTGCTAGGAGTTCCGGCGGATGCGCTCAAGGGTAGGACTGTTCATATAGGTACTTTGAGCGTAGATGCTATGAGCGGGCTATTGAGTGAGCCCATACCCGATGATGTGTGAGTCAGGGATCTCATTCTTCGGTGATTATTCCTGATGATCATTAGGGGCTGCTTCATAGCAGATAACTATTCTACGGTGTCCTTCGCTTTGATCAGTGCCACTCGACACGTGGACCGTATAGGAGATTATGATTGGGGTTCCTACACCTTCGCCTATTTCCTCAGGGGAATGCGCATGCGATCGTAAGGCTTGATCGAGGCTTGGTTAAGATTCTACCCTTTTCTGCTGGTGAGTATTTCTCTTGTCTTTTCCCATGTACAGGTTTAGAGTGTTGACTGACAGCAGATGTTTGCCTTTGTGTAGGTAGTTTTGGGCCTATGAGAGGCTCTCATGTTTGCGTCCTCTAAGTGTGTTAAGCTTAGATACTTATCCACAAGGATGGAGATGGCATCATTCTATACTGGCGGAGGTCCTTGTTGCTGAAGGTTTTACTCATTGTCGCCTACAGTTGGAGTTGTTGACAGCGGATGTCATCACATGGGTTCCCTACTCTGGGGAGCATTTGGGCATTGGATTTGAGGATGGGTACCCGACTGGTGTTGAGCATGTGATTTCCACCCGTAGGATTCCTCTCTTCACAGATGGAGGATGGGAGCTCTACTTAGGAGAGCGTGCCATCAGGAGCACTACAAGAGAGATTCGCATGCCGATCTTGCCTCCTGCCAAGCGTTATTGGCCTGTTTCACAGTCACCCGTCATTGATATCCTATTGTTGGGGATTGACGGTTTCACATTATCAGAGGGTCCCTACACTCAGGAGATATTCCAGCATTAGTGGTTCCCTTGTACCATTGGAGCCTAGACCCGCGCCACTCAGTTCATGGGGGATATGGTTCCAGGATCCGTGATGATGATGGATTGGCTAGCCTGTGTCCGAGATCCGACTCATTTGATACAGAGTGACAGTTTGACCCGGTAATTGGACAGGGCACATTTCTTTATCCAGCACTTGGGCAGAGAACCTTCAGAGGCAGATACTTTTGATCTTTCCAGCTCTGGCGCTGGCCCCTCAGGTGACCCATATGGTTTTCCCAGTGCAAATCCCTCCTTGTATAGGCCCAACATCCCTGTGGATATAGATCTAGTGACTCAGGAGGAGTTACATCAGGTGGACAGTATTGATGAAGTAGACATTGACACCATTGTCTTCTTCTGATGTATATTCTCGTTATCTCTTTTGATAGGCCTCTGTTAGACATTGGGTAGCTTCGCCCCATTCTTGCTATATCTTTTGATAGGCCTCTGTTAAATGTAGGGCAATTTTTCCCCATTTTCCTGTATTTTAGTTGTACAGAGATGTATTAGATGATGATATACTTAGGAATGTATGTACAGTTTTCCATTCCCTATATCATATTGCCATATATTATATCATGCATGTTATTATATTATGCATATGTATGTATATCCAGAGATATTCAGCATTGACCCCTGGATGATCTTATGACACAGCCCGTACAGATGTCTTCTTCGACAGTTAGCCGTATTGATCATACCCCACTATTATTGGTGGCATCTGGTATGTGATTGTGGTATGATATCATGTCACCATCAGACAGGGTGACTGTAGATCATCTGTTGCAGCATACTATGACCCTATTGATGTTTTAGGTTCCCATAGGATTCCTGGAGGGCATGCTGGAGCACTGGGTATCGGAGAGGCAGGTTTTCCAAATTGGGCCCCAGGAGTTGACTCCTACGCTGGAGGAGTATGCATGTTTGACGATGTTGCCATTGGACAGACCTTGCGTGTATATGACGATTGGAGACATGAGTAGGCAGTTCATGACCCTCACTGGCTTGAGGCGTAGGGTGGTGCAGGATGAGCTCACATCTGGCCACGTTATATTCCAGCGTTTTCTATTTGACAGATTTGGCTCAGAGGATAGTTATGCACGGCATTCCGGGGATTTTGCCACACCGAAGGATCATTGATGTTTGACCAGACTAATTGTACTGCTATTGTGCGTACTGTCATATGTCTACATGCCACGGTATATGGATGAGTTGGACATAGGAGTCATCATGGCAGTGAGAGCTCTCAGGGAGGGTCACACCATCATACCGATGATTATAGTAGAGACTCTGAGATCGGCCACATACTGTTGCACTTATCCGACGGGAGTGTTTACAGGCAGCTCGGTCATGCTGTACGTGTGGTTTATGTCACACCTGAGACCGATTTGCACTTTAAGATGGCATGGGTATTGTTTCACCCATGATATAGCCATGTCATACTCCTTTCAGCCTGCGAAGTGTACAGATGCTGCATCTTGGTCAGCTTTCCTGGCAGGAATCGGAGATCCATTTGATATATTGCCATGTACAGGGCTTAGCTCACCCTACAGCTTTATCACTCATGCTCCAAGCATGGATTATCTCCCTTTAGCTGGTTTGAGGGGCATGATTACTTACCACCCACTGGCCGTGATGTGTCAGTTTGACCAGTTTCAGGGCTTCCATCCTTTTGAGGGGGCATCGAGTTAGCGCTTCGCTTCTCGCCACTTATCAACATAGGATAGATCCAGGTTGTATGTCTGTTGGGATCAGTGAGAGCTAGCTGAGTTTTCTGTCAGTCATCCGGGTTGTTCTGCAAAGTATTTCGCATGGATGGAGACAGAGACTGCAATGGATGCGGTATTATCCACAGTGCAGAGGACTGATTCCGATGATAAGGAGCCTATGGAGGAGGCTGATATTCCCATTGATGAGGATTTGACTGCTGGGTTGCTAGCATTTGTGATGGATTCTCCCACTATGAGTGCTACTGTAATTCAGCATTCAGCACAGTATTTGGAGCAGAGTCTACATCTGATGACCTTTGAGAGAGATTAGGCTAGGGCCTTGATGTTGACAACGCTTGATGGGAGAGACACTACTCTATTGGAGAGGGATGAGGCTAGATCAACTAGAGATGCATTGATTGTAGAGCGGGATGCTGCCCTATCTGCCCGGGATGTAGCCGTCATAGATAGTACTTCAATGAGATCCCTGACGACTGGCATCCTTGCCGATATGAGTGCATACATTGATGAGCATCATGCCAC
The DNA here is from genome assembly GCA_020205605.1 of Panax ginseng. NCBI lineage: Eukaryota > Viridiplantae > Streptophyta > Magnoliopsida > Apiales > Araliaceae > Panax > Panax ginseng. The sequence goes on from CM035144.1 coordinate 46,552,674, forward strand.
CATGTAGTTAGCCTCGGATCTGCTAGCTCGTGTAGATACAATTGGGCAGGAGCTTGCAGCGTTACCTCCTTCTTCAGAGAGGGATGCTATGTTAGATCTGATAGTCCGCATACATACAGATCCATAGATAGACTTGTATTTTCCTGCACAGACGAGCTTAGCCATTTTTTCATGTACAACACATATTGTATATATCAAACAGTATTATATATAGCAGAGAAATATATTTTGATTCACTTCCCTTTCAGTTGTGCCATGATACTTTCTTAATATTTGCCTATTTCTTTAGGGCTTGTGATCCTGATGCATTCTGAACTCATCCTTGATGTGTGGACATTGAGACGTCGCAGGATCTTTCAGAACTGATCATTGATCTGTGTGTATCCCTAACATCTTTGGTGTCTTGGGACTGGTTTCTGTATGGAAATGTGGAGAGGAGTGTGGCTTTTCTTCTCTGAGATTGACCGCACCATAGATGGTCGCCAGTACTCCTATTTATGAGAAGCCTAGTTAATTCCATCTCTTATGGATTGGTGTTGCTCTTTGAGGCACAACCGCAGCTTATATGGTCGCCGAATCTCCTATTTGTGAGGAGAGGTTAGGTAGTTCCATCCCTTTGGTCTGAAGCCGATGAAATGTGGTGGATTGAAATTTGATCCCAGTACCGTGTGACAAGTATTTTTGTTCTGGTAGGGGGTTAGACCGAACCATAAATGACTGCCTACGTACTCCTATTGAAAAGGAGATTAGGTCTGCGTAGTTTAAACCTGGTGTAAGAGGTTCAACGCTGAATGTGAAAGGCAGATGGGTGTAGAAGCTTTATTGATGAAGAAGGGTGTATAAGTGTTTTTGTGGTTTTTATTTTTGTAGAAAAAGGGCAGAAATGTTTTTGTTATTTTTTATTGCGACCGGGCCATATAGAATATGGTTTCCTACGTACTCCTGGGTATCAGGGAGATCAGTTCGACGTAGTTCGCCCCTCAGGATGAATCGCAGCCGAAGAGAAGTATGAATCCCATGTGCAGGCTATACTGCGGGGAGGAGAAAGTTTGATCCCATGATTGGGACAAACTGCAGGTGTGAAAAAGTTTGATCCCGTCTTCAAGACAAACTACAAGCGTAGAAAAGTTTAATCCTGTCTTCAGGATAAACTGCAGGTGTGAAAGGTTCAATCCCTGAGGGGATAACCAAAATTGTATGAAAGGTTGGAAATGAGGTGAAACCAGGCTACTGGTTTGAAGTGTATGTTTCCCTGAGGGGAAAAAGAGTATGTAAAAAGGGTTAGAAAGTCAGAATGACCGGTGATTTAATGATCCAAAACCAGGATGTTTGCTTGATGATAACCTTAGACATAATATCATTTCACGGTGTCCGAGTTGATGAGCTGTTGAAATTCATTGCCATCCATTTCCTGTAGTCTGAGAGCGCCTCCTGTCGATACCTCCTTGACAACAAACGAGCCTTCTCAGTTAGGAGTGAATTTTCCCTTCGATTGATCTTGGTTGTCAATGATCTTCTTCAAAACCAAGTCATGTTGTTTAAACTGCCGTAATCAGACTTTCTTATTGTAGGAACTTGTGATCCTTTGCTGATATAACTGACCATGGAAGATAGCCGCGGTTCGCCTTTCGTCTATTAGAGTAAATTGGTGATACCTGTTTTGTACACAATTATCTTCATCCAGCTGAGCATCCATCAACACTCTGAGGGATTCCATTTCCACTTCTGTGGGGAGCACTGCTTCCATCCCATAGGCTAATGAGTAGGGGGTTGCCCCAGTGGAAGTACGCATTGAAGTTCTATAGGCTAATAAAGTCAGAGGCAAGAGGTCAGGCCATCCTTTGTGATTGGCGGACATTTTCTGCATGATCTTCTTGATGTTTTTATTAGCCGCTTCAACAGCACCATTCATCTTTGGATGGTAGATGATGGAGTTAAGGTGTTTGATGTGGAATTTACTGCATAACTCCTCTATCATTGTGTTGTTGAGGTTCTTAGCATTGTCTGACATAATGACCTCTGGTTGTCCATATCGACAGACGATATTGTTTTTGATGAAAGCAATTATGACTTCTTTAGTAACCCTGGGGAAGGAGGTTGCTTCTACCCATTTGGTGAAGTAGTCATTCATGGTGAATATGAATCGATGTCCATTACTGGCTTTGGGTTCAATGGGACCGATCACGTCCATTACCCACATTGAGAAGGGCCATGACAAACTCATATTGTGGAGTTCCCTTGGAGGGGCGTGGATAGCATTCCCATGAATTTGGCATTAATAGCACCTATTGACATGATCATCACAGTCAGCTTTGAGCGTAAGCCAATAATGCCCTATTCTGAGGATCTTCTTAACAAGTAGGGGTCCACTCATGTGCGGGCCACATACTCCACCATGGATCTCATCCATGAGCCTCTGAGCTTGGTCTTTGTCCAGACATCTGAGGAGACCTAATCATGCATCTCTTTTGTAGAGTACATCTCCGCTCAGGTAGAATTTCATAGCAAGTTAATGGATCCACCTCTTTTCAGTCAGGCTCGCCTCAGCGGGTGTAGATCCATCTCGCATGTATTCCTTGATATGCTGATATCAAGGGTTGTGGATAGGAGGTAACTCATCCAATACTTCTCCAACATAGTTCCCATAGGTTGGGGCCTTTTGCAGGGCAAATATGATGCTTGGCATGTTTTCCTTGTCAGGTATGTGAATCAAGGAGGCCAACGTTGCTAGTGCATTGCAAAATCATTCCTATTACGAGGAATGTGTAGAAAGGAGATTTCTTCGAACTCCCAAGCCATCTGTAAAACTTGTCGATGGTAAGGCAGCAAATGTAGTTCTTTGGTTTGATAGATTCCTATGGATTGTTTGATTACCAATTCGGAATCCCCAAAGACAGTTAATTGCCTGATGCCCATTGAACATGTAAGTTTTAGCCCCATGATACAGCCTTCATACTCAGCTGTGTTGTTGGTGCTGACAAACTGCAATTTGATTTACGACGCGGTTATCGCTTTCCCCATACTGGGATACTAGAACCGCTCCAGCTCCGGAACCTTACGTGTTAATGACTTCCATCAAAATACATTTTCCACGTCTGGCATGCATCGTCATCGATGGTGTTCTTTGAATTTTCATTACCCTTCATCGTGGGAAGTATGTTTCAAGGGTTTGAAATCCCCGGCGGTCTGGCGGCCGATTGATCCGCAATTCCTTGACCTTTGACAGACTTTTGTGTCACGTAGACGATGTCAAATTGTTGTAGGATCAACTGCCATCTGGACAGCCGACAATTCATTATGGGCTTACTGAACACATACTTGAAAGGATCCACGCAGGATATGAGATGGGTTGTGTGACCATGGAGGTAATGTTGTAACCTCATGGAAGCCCATGCTAAAGCACAACAAGTCTTCTCAATCAGAGTGTACTTGTATTCACTATTGCTAAATCTTTTGCTGAGGTAATAGATAGCTCGTTCTTGGCCTCTATCGTCTTTTTGCCCTAGCATGCAGCCCATAGCATTGTCATTAATGGACAGGTACATGAACAGGGGAACATCATCCCTGGGAGGTACCAAAACAGGAGCGTTAACCAACTGCTCTTTGATTGTAAGGAAGGCTTTCTGACACTCATTGTTCCATTTCATGGAGGAGTTCTTCCTTAACAATTTGAAGATGGGCTCACAGGTTGCTGTGAGTTGAGAAATAAACCTGCTAATGAAGTTGATTCTTCCCAAAAATCCCCGTATTTCCTTCTCTGTCTGAGGAATGGGCATTTCCTTGATGGCTTGGATTTTGGTGGGATCCAGCTCAATCCCTTTGTGGCTGACTAGGAAACCTAGCAACTTGCCTGATTTAACGCCAAAGGCGCACTTGGCTGGATTCAACTTCAAGTTGTACTTACGCAACTTGTTGAAGAGCTTTTAGAGATGGTCTAAGTGGTCTTCTTCCCTTTAGGACTTGACAATGATATCATCCACATAGATCTCTATCTCTTTGTGCATTAAATCGTGGAAAAGAGCCATCATGGCTCGCTGGTAGGTTGCCCCGGCATTGATGAGGCCGAATGACAACCGTCTGTAGTAGAAGGTTCCCTAAGGCGTGATGAAGGCAATTTTCTCACGATCCTCCTCAGCGACCATAATCTGATGATACCCCGCAAAGCAATCAGCAAAGGAGGGAAAGTAGTATGCACACAAGCTATTCATGTTTGATGATAAAGCATATACTTTGCAACAATCTTATTCATTTATTAATAAAAAGTATTAATTTATTAAAGGCTTTTAATTATCTACATGATGCTGTTTTATAATATGTGATAAACCCATAGTTTTAAGCAATACTTTTAGAATAATGATGATGATCATTCTAATGAGATCTAGATTCTTAGAAAGCTTAAAACTAAAATAGTTCCTAATCGTTGGATTACTAAATTGGGGATTAGTAAATCTGGATAGATTGGTACATACATTTCTTGCTCATTGGATGAGGATGATTGATCACATGATCATTTGTGTGGAGACACTAAAGCAAGTATGTAGGTGCTTATTAGAGAATAAGTTCACTGAACGTGGCTCGCTAAGGAATACCTAATAAAGTTTTACTTGCCTGTCAATAGGAATTCCAGTAGTGATAGTAGTACAAGTGATCCTTGGACTTGAGATCATCATAGTATCTTGTGTATGATGAGTTATACTTTGACTTATTCCTTAAGACCCTTAGGGTATATCAAATGGTATGCTTGGGTATGATAAGTTGTACATGGAGATAATGTATGATCAATAAAAAATCTACCACTTCTAGTAAAAGAAGAGAAATGTCCTATGTGATTCGATAAATGACAACCCAAAGAGTCTTTGGCGGCGTAATGAAATTAGAAAGGAGTTTCTAATTTGCATTATTTAAAGTTGTGTATTTAAGAGTCAAAATACATATAAATAAAATAAGACTTGACAAAGAATTTCATGTCTTATATTTAATTGGGACATTGTATGGTGGAAGGATTGAATTTTACTAAACTATTTACTAAAAGGTTTTTTTATGATTAATGTTGAAATCTATATTATCTGGAAAGTCGTTGATCGCTAGGGAGGCTTATCTCTATTGTAGAATAAATATTATTTATTTAAATAAATTAATAGTTTAATTTATTTATTTAAATAAGATTAAAATTGTTCTAATTGATTTATTCACAATCGATTTAATATGGAGAACCTAAAGGGTCACACCATAAAAAGAAGAATAATTATTTAAGAAATTAATGGCATAATCATAATAATATGTTAAGTGTATTTAATTTAATCTATGGTGATAAAATAAATTAAATAACTTAATATTTATTGTTTAATATTTTAGAAATATTAAATATATAAATTAATAAGAGGAGTCTTATTAATATTATTACAATTATTATTATTTTAATTTCTAAAGAGTAGGAAATTAATTTAATATTAGTACTATCATTTATTCCTAATAAGATTAGGAGGCTAATTAATTAAAGGATTTTAATTAATTAAAATAAAACCTAATTCCTTAATTGTTAAGGAGGGTTGCCTAGATCTATAAATAAGAGGAGTCTTATTATGGGTGTAGAGTTGTTGTTGACTTTTTCACAACATATGTGATTCCAATTGTTGGAGAGTACGCCCCTTTTCTATTAGAGATAGAAAACTAGGGTTTTGCCAAACACCAATCTTCTTGAATCTTTATTCTTTCTTGGTGGATCACCTCTAGAGGCCAAATACTTGGGTGGTTAACGTTGATCAAAGCAAGGAACCAAACCCGGTGGATTCAAGTTGAACGCGAAAGGATTTAGAGGTGAACTCGTACCTGAAGAAACTCGAATCTTCAAGGGTATGATTCTTGTTCTTTGTCTTTTCGTTTAATTAATAATTGTGCATAAAAGATGATCCGAGTATATGGTTTGTAAAAAATTTTAAACTCTGATTTTTCATGATTCCCCTTATTTTGTGCACTTTGATTGCGTTCTTGAATGTTACAAACCTAACAGTGGCATCAGAGAAAAACCTTTATGCGAATTATTAATGGTTCAGATTTGATATGTATATTGATATGTGTTTAGAATAATTTAATTGAACATAATATGTTGTATAAAATTTTAAAAAAAAAAATCAGTTCGCTAAACCTGTTTTAAACAATCGTTAATCTACTGTCGCTGAGTCCTTTTCCGCGTTCTTGATTGATTTATTTTTCAACAAAGGGGTTGATCCTGAAGAATGATTTATGGCTTGCTTAATATATATATATATATATATATATATATATATATATATATATAATATTTTGATTATTTTATAATGAAAATAAAATTTATTTTAATTTTAAAATAAAAGGTTTATTTTAAGATTTTATTTGTAATTTAAAATATTTATTAAATTAAATAAATATTTTATTTATGTGATTGTTGTTAGTATATATTTGTAAATTAAAATTATTAGATAATACTCTAATTTAATTTAACAGTTAGAGAGTTTTTAAAAATGATTATATGAGTTTTATTATATTGTTGTTTATAATTTAATAATTAAAGTGATATATTAATTATTAAATAAAATTATAATGAGATTATAATTTTGTGATATTTTAGTTAAGTGGGAAATTTATTTAGTATGTGGTAATTAGTTTATTTAATTAAGATTGGATATTTGGAAATCCAAGTAAAAGTAAGCAATGTGGGACAATAAACTATATTATAAATGACTTATGAAAATAAATTAAAAGAGTTTTAATTTGGTTTTACCAAACAAAGCCTTAGAGCTTTTGAAATTCTTATTTTAATCTTGTTTTGCCAAACAAGGCTTAAGGAATGATTAAGTTATTATTTTAAAATGGTTTAGCCAAACAAGCCTTATGGCTTTTGATTTTCAAAAAAAAAAGAAAAAAGAAAAAAAAATGTAACCGGTATCAGTTACATATATATTTATATTATATAATTTATATCCATTATATTATACGTTATATGTTTCTATGTACGTAAGTTAGAGAAGAAGAAGAAGAAGAAGAAGAAGAAGAAGAAGAAGAAGAAGAAGAAGAAGAAGAAGAAACCTTGAGAAAACAAAAGAAAAACTTTCCTTATCTCCATCTTTTCTCCTAATTCAACCTAGAAAGGTATCAAACTAACCCTTATACTAAATTAAGATGTTTTGTATTTAGTCTTTGTAAAATTAGGTTTTCATGATTGTGAATTTATATGCATATATGGTGTTCATATGTATTCATGTATACGCTTACATGAGATTTTTTATTGTTGTTCAAAGGTATTCATCTAGTTCTAAAATTCTAATTTATAGTTTCTCAAGTTCTTCACTTAAAAAGCTATTTTGGTTGGGTGATTTGAAGAGATGTTGTATATATATATATATATATATGGGTATAATCTAGTATATATAGTCTCTTTAATTGGTTCTAGAGTAATCAAAAATCAAAATCATAAGAATATGTTAAAGATGAAAAACTTGGGTTTTGATGGCATATGTATATTTTAACTTATGTTGGAGTCAAAATTGATGGATAAAATTTGAAATTGATGATAGATATTGTTAGTATGTTGAAAAATGAAAACAAACCAAGTTGAACGAGTCAAAACGGATGTAAAACGAATTCACGGTGAAGAATTTCGCTATGAATGTCAAAAGAAGAGGTAATAAGAGAAATAGTAAAATTAAAGGTTGTAATCTTTGATGTTTATGTTGTTTATGTGGTTAGAAACGTGTTAAAAACATTAGTTTATGTTTCTGTAAACATATTACACCTTGGGTAGGTTGGTATGGTTGTTAGAAAGGAGTTTGTAGGCCTAATTTGTCTTTCTGTGGTGTTCGGGATCAAAATTCGCGAGTTAGCAGAAGGGACCCCGCCCGGGGCCCCCTAGTAAAAAAACCCCCTCCGGGGAGGAAGGGTAGTCTCCCTAGCCAATTTTGGAAAAAAAAAATCTGACAGGACATGTTTTACTAAAACAGCCATAACTTTTTCATACGAACTCCGATTGAGGTGATTCAAGATGATCCGGAACGAGGACGAATAGACCTACAACTTTTGTTCTTTAAGTAGTTTAATTTGAGGTCTCTAGAAGGGGTATAAATAGTCATCTTTGTGACTATTACGTATTCGGAGGCGATCGGAGGGCGTCGAACGAGCACATACGCAAGTATAGTGCTCCCGATGATGGAATATGTTATTCTAAGTGATGTAACATGAAAATGCATGATATTATACATGACATATAAAATTTCCTTGCTCATAATAGAAAGCATTGGCATGACTTAGTATGTGTTTTGGAAAAGAAACTTAAAAAAAAAAAACCTTGAGGAAACTTATGTTCTATAAGTTCTGAACTTAGTAGTTTGTATACATGATTGAGTTCAAATATAAATGAGCATGATATGGTGTTTATAGTGTCTTGTTCATGATAAAACTTGTTAGACCTTGTGTTAGAAAAGTTTTCAAGAGAAACTTGATATAATAGAACTAAGGTGCATAAATGCTATATGAGGAGGTAGGTTTTGAACTTGAGAAGACGTTATCATGACTTAGTTACTTATGATAAGAGTTTTTAAAAGTTGTCTTGTATGTGCTATACTACATCATTAATGATAAAATGATTTCAAAGACAAACTCCATTATCTTTTGTAATTAAGTATTAAGACATGAATGATATGTGCACTCAACTAGTCAAGCATGACATAAGTTATTAAGCATGTTTTAAAAGTATGAACTATGCTATGTCCATGTAAATGAGATAGATACATGTGAGCATGCTATTAGAGGCTTATTAGTACAAATATATGGTTTAAAAGCTTATAACATCAAATCTTGTTAAAGAAAGTTGTTAAGCCTTATTGATTGAAATAAATCATTATGGAGCTAAGTAATTTGAATGTGAACTTGAAAATAGATCACAACCTATTTGATGTCAAGTACGGATGGTTAAGGTATACTTATACATGCCTAGCTATTCTAAGAGTATGATGAGAAAGTGAAATGAAGGTTTTACAAACCTAGTTAGGATACAATGTAACGTTACTATTATATTAAGAATGTATGAAATATATGACTAATGGATGTGAATCCATGATTATATAACTGTCTAGAAATACACGAAGTGCAGATAAGCGTTAAGCAGTTAAGTCGTAGTTCATAAACTACTTAATCGAGTCAAAGTCTTTCAGTTCTATTTTTATTATGTGAACTTGATGATTAACTGTTTTAAATCTTTATTGCAAAGAGCATGATGTGTTATATATATATTGAAAGTATGAAATGTTAAAGTCAATTTATGACTATGTTGATTGATTAAAGCATGCTGATTGAGTAAGGACTCAATCTTTATACTTGTTATATGAATTGTAGCATGTATGTTATATGTTGAGCATGTTATTATGTGCTATGTGATGCATGAAAACTGTTAGATTTTGTTGGGCTGTCGAGCTCAACCTTGCAAATAACCACTTTTGCAGGTTCAAGATTCAAGGTAAAGTTATGTGTTACTTGAAAGACATGAATCAGATGTGATACTTGAAGATTTATACACTTTGGTTGTGTTATTATTATTTGAACCATGTTTAAGGTTCCGAATAATGTATTAATGTTGAATTGTAATATCGTTTTGCGATGTAAACTATTGTAGTATTAAAATGATTTTGAGATATTTAGATGTAAAGGTTGAAGGTTTTGGGAACGAGGATAGTTTGTAATAGAAAATTTTAATTATTCCATAAATTTCAATGGTTGTATTATCGTTTAATGATGTAAAATTAGAGGTTGAATATATTATTAACGACCGAAGTCGAGAATTAAATTGTATGAATTTTGGGGTCGTTACAATTGGTATCAAAGTTGTAGGTTATAAACCTTAGGTAAGAGTACCCTAGGCTATAACCTTAGAGAATAAAGGAGAAGATGATAAAGAAGTTAAGAATCAAACAATTATATTTAAGTATGGTACAATTGTACTCTTTAGTAGTTGATGTATGGTATCTGGGCTAAACGATTCCTTCATAGAGCGGAGGTATATACGAACTAGCAACTCGGAACCTAGTTTGTTGGTTGTTTGTGGGAAACCACTTAGCGTACCATATTGAAACTATTAGAGACTCGATGTGTATCAAGTATAGAAAATGGATACGTATGATGAAAAAGGGAAAGAAAGAGGATCGTAAAACAAAACGATCACGAGTGAAGAAAAGAATTTTAAGGGAGATGATTATAGAATAAGATCACGACGTGATCTGTTTAAGTTATAAGAGAAAGATGGTTTGTAATGTTTGAATAATTATAGCTTGATGCTATGAAGGTAATGTACTATGATATAGTACGAGGTAAACTCACGAGGAGTTATAGATAATGTGATATGAGGAATTCGTATTGAGCAAGTTAAGGGTAAGTTGTTAAGAGTAAGATAGAGTTAGGTGGGATTTCAATTGAGGACTCATGTGATGGCTGAGTTGTACAAACCTTTGTATGGGCGAGGGTTTTGTGCTTGTGCTTAGTTTATCACATTGATAATCATTGGAATGTTGGTGTCGCGCTATCAATGTATATATGGCGAAAAGGTGATTCTTTTCTCATGTGTATATTTGATAGTTAGAAACTATTAAGATTAGTCATTTATTATTAGGATTAGGTGCGGTTCTTAAAACTAATGCATATGGTAAGTTCGTGACTCATAATAATATGGTATGTTTTGAACTCCTTAGCGAATGGACGCCTTTGGTCTGACTAGGACAAGTTCTTAAACTCATATTATTGTGGCAAGTTCCTAAACTTCCAATGTGCGGTAAGTATGATGAATTATTTTGGGTAGAAAATGATTATAGTATAGAGAGCATTGTTGAAGTTGAAGATTGATAAAATGGTTATGTAATGAAGTAATGAAGTAAAGATTGAAGTTGATGGATACCTAGATATTCTAAATCTACTAGCTATGCTAGACTTTCGAAATTTATTGACTTCGTGCCGATGTTTGCACTTCTATTTTTCTTGAAAAATATTGGATCAAATAATGAACCCAATGAGTTTTAAAAAAAATACCGTTATTATTCATGTCTATGCTTAATTGCTTCTACTAGACAAAAAATGATTTGAAATATATCAAAATATATTTTTATATCATCAATGTGTCATAGAACCTGGTGCAGAGATGAAAAAAAATGATGGAGTCATCAATGCAATATTATTTAGTGTTGGATGTGATCTAAGGATCGTCAGCCCACTATGGTATGATGTAGTATGATAAAATCACCAAATGACGGAATCCTCAAACGGACTGTAAATACAATGCGGTATCATGACGTCATAAAAAGGATTTTTGAGATTTCTTTAAGATATGAGAATATATAAATATATGTGTGTGTGTGTGTGTGTATTTCGATTGATGTCTAAATTGTTATAGAAGTCTATGCTATTTGATTCAGCTAGACAATTATTGAAAGATGTTCATGAAATTCAAGCGTTTCTTGAAAAGTTATGCCAAACCAAATTGTTTTTGTGCAGATTCAGATGTTGAAAAGCTGAGATGAACAACCCTTTTATAGGGGATTACGCGAGGCATTTAGATGTTTGTGCATAATATTTGTACGGAAGGGTTGATCCCCCTAAGTACGAGGAGTCCCTATAGTCTTATGATTATCATAAAGTTTAAGTTGAAAGATTACTTATAACTATGGACATACGCATAACGTTTAAATGTTTGTGTACAATACATCGTCTTTAAGGGCTTAACACCCTAAAAATGCGGGGAGTCCCTATAGTCTAATGATTGTTAAGGTTTAAGTTGAAAGAGTACTTATAACTGTGGATTTAGTTCAAGGTCTTATGACCCTCAACATGATTTGGAATCTTTTAAATTCTCATTATTTATATCGCTTCCCAATTATTGAGCAATTGTGGAAGATTCTTATTATTCGAAAAGTGAAAAGTGGAAAGGATGAGAAAATTAAGCAAAACATAATAATTTCAAGAAAGAATTGAAACTCGAGAAAGAGAAGAGAAATGTGAAACTCTTAGAAGAGGAAGAGGTGAAGAATATGGTGATCTTAGAAAGATCCTTAGAGAAAGAATTTGGTTGTAGAACCCAATGAATGAATAAAGTATTAACGTAAAATATATTTTGATAGATTGAATGAATAAAGATTAATAGATAAAATTTCGAGGACGAAATTCTTAGAAGAATGGGTGAATGTAATATCCCGAGTATTTATGATAACGATCCTTAGCAAAGAAAATGAATGGGTTAAAGAGTATATAATACTCAAAATATAATTGAGTTCAAGTGAAAGTTATGAAATAAAACCTAGAATTTGTTGAAGTAATGAATGTAGTAGGAAATATAAAACCTATATTAAGGTCATGTGTTGAAGTTATTCAACGAAGAGATTTGATGAAAACCTGAGTAAGGTAGGGTTTTGGTGATTCCAAGGACGAAATCCTTATAAGGAGGGAAGAATGTGATGAATGAATTGTTTGAGTTGTGATTCTGGGGACAAAATCCTTGTAAGGAGGGAAGGATGTAACAATCCAGGATTTTATTTGTAATTTAAAATATTTATTAAATTAAATAAATATTTTATTTATGTGGTTGTTGTTAGTATATATTTGTGAATTAAAATTATTAGATAATACTCTAATTTAATTTAACAGTTAGAGAGTTGTTAAAGATTACATGAGTTGCTATATTGTTGTCGTAATTTAATAATTAAAGTGATATATTAATTATTAAATAAAATTATAATGAGATTATAATTTTGTGATATTTGGTTAAGTGGAAAATTTATTTAAATTATGTGGTAATTAGTTTATTTAATTAAGATTGGATATGGAAATCCAAGTAAGCAATGTGGGACAATAAACTATATTATAAATGACTTATGAAAATAAATTAAAAGAGTTTTAATTTGGTTTTACCAAACAAAGCCTTAGAGCTTTTGAAATTCTTATTTTAATCTTGTTTTGCCAAACAAGGCTTAAGGAATGATTAAGTCATTATTTTAAAATGGTTTAGCCAAACAAGCCTTATGGCTTTTGATTTTCAAAAAAAAAAAAAAAAAAAAATGTAACTGATATCAGTTACATATATAATTATATTATATAATTTATATCTATTATATTATACGTTATATGTTTCTATGTACGTAAGTTAGAGAAGAGAGAATACAGAGAAGAAGAAGAAGAAGAAGAAGAAGAAGAAGAAGAAGAAGAAGAAGAAACCTTGAGAAAACAAAAGAAAAACTTTCCTTATCTCCATCTTTTCTCCTAATTCAACCTAGAAAGGTATCAAACTAACCCTTATACTAAATTAAGATGTTTTGTATTTAGTCTTTGTAAAATTAGGTTTTCATGATTGTGAATTTATATGCATATATGGTGTTCATATGTATTCATGTATACGCTTACATGAGATTTTTATTGTTGTTCAAAGGTATTCATCTAGTTCTAAAATTCTAATTTATAGTTTCTCAAGTTATTCACTTAAAAAGCTATTTTGGTTGGGTGATTTGAAGAGATGTTGTATATATATATGTGTATGGGTGTATAATCTAGTTTGCATAGTCTCTTTAATTGGATCTAGAGTAATCAAAATCATAAGAATATGTTAAAGATGAAAAACTTGGGTTTTGATGGCATATGTATATTTTAACTTATGTTGGAGTCAAAATTGATGGATAGAATTTGAAATTGATGATAGATATTGTTAGTATGTTGAAAAATGAAAACAACCCAAGTTGAACGAGTCAAAATGGATGAAAAACGAATTCACAGTGAAGAATTTCGCTATGAATGTCAAAAGAAGAGGTAATAAGAGAAATAGTGAAATTAAAGGTTATAATCTTTGTTGTTTATGTGGTTAAAAACGTGTTAGAAACATTAGTTTTTGTTTCTATAAATATATTACACCTTGGGTAGGTTGGTATGGTTGTTAGAAAGGAGTTTGTAGGCCTAATTTGGCTTTCTGTGGTGTTCGGGATCAAAATTCATGAGTTAGCAGAAGGGACCCCCGCCCCGGCGGGCCCCCCCTAGTGTAAAAACCCCGCCTCGGTGGGGGGGTAGTCTGCCTAGCCAATTTTGGAAAAAAAAATCTGACAGGACATGTTTTACTAAAATAGCCATAACTTTTTCATACGAACTCCGATTGAGGTGATTCAAGATGATCCGGAACGAGGACGAATAGACCTACAACTTTTGTTCTTTAAGTTTTTTAATTTGAGGTCTTTAGGAAGGGTCAAAATAGTCATCTTTGTGACTGTTACGTATTTAGAGGCGATCGGAGGGCGTCGAACGAGCACATACGCAAGTATAGTGCTCCGATGATAGAATATGTTATTCTAAGTGATGTAACATGAAAATGCATGATATTATACATGAAATATAAAATTTCCTTGCTCATAATAGAAAGCATTGGCATGACTTAGTATGTGTTTTGGAAAAGAAACTTAAAAAAAAAACAAACCTTGAGGAAACTTATGTTCTATAAGGTCTTAACTTAGTAGTTTGTATACATGATTGAATTCAAATATAAATGAGCATGATATGGTGTTTATAGTGTCTTGTTCATGATAAAACTTGTTAGACCTTGTGTTAGAAAAGTTTTCAAGAGAATCTTGATATAATAAAACTAAGGTGCATAAATGCTACACGAGGTAGGTTTTGAACTTGAGAAGACGTTATCATGACTTAGTTACTTATGATAAGAGTTTTTAAAAGTTGTCTTATATGTGCTATACTACATCATTAATGATAAAATTATTTCAAAGATAAAATCCATTATCTTTTGTAATTAAGTATTAAGACATGAATGATATGTGCACTTCAACTAGTCAAGCATGACATAAGTTATTAAGCATGTTTTAAAAGTATGAACTATGTTATGTCCATGTAAATGAGATAGATACATGTGAGCATGCTATTAGAGGCTTATTAGTACAAATATATGGTTTAAAAGCTTATAACATCAAATCTTGTTAAAGAAAGTTGTTAAGCCTTATTGATTGAAATAAATCATTATGGAGCTAAGTAATTTGAATGTGAACTTGAAAATAGATCACAACCTATTTGATGTCAAGTACGGATGGTTAAGGTATACTTATACATGCCTAGCTATTCTAAGAGTATGATGAGAAAGTGAAATGAAGGTTTTACAAACCTAGTTAGGAAACAATGTAACATTACTATTATATTAAGAATGTATGAAATATATGACTAATGGATGTGAATCCATGATTATATAACTGTGTAGGAATACACGAAGTGCAGATAAGCGTTAAGCAGTTAAGTTGTAGTTCATAAACTACGAATCGAGCAAGTCTTTTTCATTTCTATTTGTTATGTGAACTTGATGATTAATTGTTTTAAATCTTTATTGCAAAGAGCATGATGTGTTATATATATGTTGAAAGTATGAAATGTTAAAGTCAATTTATGACTATGTTGATTGATTAAAGCATGCTGATTGAGTAAGGACTCAATCTTTATACTTGTTATATGAACTGTAGCATGTATGTTATATGTTGAGCATGTTATTATATGCTATGTGATGCATGAAAACTATTAGATTTTGTTGGGCTGTCGAGCTCAACCTTGCAAATAACCACTTTTGCAGGTTCAAGATTCAAGGTAAAGTTATGTGTTACTTGAAAGACATGAATCAGATGTGATACTTGAAGATTTATACACTTTGGTTGTATTATTATTTGATTTGAACCATGTTTAAGGTTATAATAATGTATTAATATTGAATTGTAATATCATTTTTGTAATGTAAACTATTATTGTAGTATTAAAATGATTTTAGATATTTAGATGTAAAAAATGGTTGAAGGTTTGGGAGCGAGGATTTAGTTTAGTAATAGAAAATTTTAATTATTCCAAGGAAATTTCAATGGTTGTATTATCGTTTAATGATGTAAAATTAGAGGTTGAATGTATTATTAACGATTCAAGTCATGAGAATTAATATATATATATATATATATATATATATATATTATGCAAACATGCTTTGTTGTGTCACCACAAGGCTTATCTTAATTCTTTGAGATGTTAATTTTATCACATTTGATGCTTATAAAGAAAATTGAACAATGTTGTTTTGTTGTGTCACCACAAGGACAATATTTTTCTTTTTGAATATATGGAGTGCTAGGTTGGACTTAACTTGGATAATTTTGATTCGGATGTGCCACCACTTGATCAAAATAATCTAAGAGGCAAAATACAAGGAGTTGCATAGTTGATGTAATTGACAAGAGTTGTCTCCCTATTTATTTATATATAGTTTGTTGTGTCACCACAAGGCTATATACATTTGAAATGGGATCCTTATTCTCACTAGCAAATCTTTAATTAGATTTTGCCGAACTATATAAGTGAGGGTAATATAGTTTGAAGAAAATAGTGGGAGATACCAATTTAAAACAAGACCTAATTTATTTTGGTAATTAATAAAAGAATTTATGCTAAAATATTGTTAATTACAAATTCATTTACAGAATTTTACAATGTCTAAATTACTATTACTGCAAAGCATATTAGATGCTATTTAACCGGACCGTATTAAACGGATTGGTTAAGGAATTTGAGAATAGTTCTCACGGATGAAAAGCTATCTTATGTCCTTAATACGCCTATCCCTGCAATGGTTGCAGACAATGCCTCTGAGGAAGACATTACTACTTTTAGAAAGTGACAAGATGATGCACAGTTGACTCAATGCATCATGCTCGTATCCATAAATAACGTGCTTCAGCGTCAGCATGAAACTATGGATGCTCCTACTATATTCTTGCACATCAAGTAGTTGATGGTGAGGAAAGTAGGACTGATAGATATCAGATATCTAAGGAGCTTTTCCGATCTAGAATGACCGATGACACTACAGTACAGAAAAAAAATCCTTAATATAATCAATTTGATTGATCAATTAGGACAACGGATTTTGTCATGAATGGAGAGTTGAGCCAAGATTTGATCTTGCACTCACTCACGGACTCCTTTCACAATTGTTGTGAATTTTTCATATGAACAAGCTAGATATCAACCTCGCTGATTTTCTTAACATGTTGAAAAATGTTGAGAGTCAGTTTCCAACCAAGAAAGACCATGTCTTACTGGTAGGGGCCAAAGGATCTTCTAAAAAGAAGAACGATTCAAAGAAGGTAAATAGAAAGGCAAAAACAAAGGATAATAAGAACAAAACTGATATGGATAGCAAAGGAGTTTGCTTCCACTGCAATAAGCCTGGACACTAGAAAGAAACTGAGAGAAGCATCTTGCAGAGGTTAACCAAAAAACCTTAGTGAAGTTTTAGTTACAAATACAAATTTGTTCATGATTTAAAATAAATTTTTCTTTAAGTCAAGGTTGTACTTGGGTATTGGATACCGAATTTGGTTATCATAAATATAGATTTATGAAGGGACCAAGCAGAAGTAGAAAGCTAAACAAATATAAGTAATCTTATGTGTGGGAAATGAAGCAAAGGATGCCACATTAGCCATAGAAACTTATAGTTTAGCAATGCCTATGGGCAAATCTATTAAGTCAATAAGTTGTTATTGTATTCCAGTTCTTGTTAGAAACATTATTTCCATTTTATTATTGGACAATGAAATCTTTGATATTATATTTTAAGAACAATTATTGTTCTATTTATAATAATAATGTTTTGTATAGAACTGAAATATTACTTAATGAATTTTGTATACTTGACTTACGCGAAAAATTATTTTGTAAATTGAACAAACTAGTATAAGAAAAGGAGATGATCATTCAAAGAGTTGAATGTGTGTATTTGTTGAAATATAAGTGTGAATTATTTGAAAGGTTCAAAGAATTCAGAAGTGAAACAAATTGGCAAAGTATTAAGATTCTTTGATTAGATCAAGGAATAAATACTTATGCAATAAGTTTCTAGATCATCTCAAATGGTTTTTTCATAATGGATGCCTCCTGATATGCAATAATTGATTGATGTATCTGAAAGGAAAATTCGTACCTTGTTGGACATGGTGCGGTCCATAATGATTTTACCGATATTTCAGTGTCCCTCTAGGGTCATGTCCTAGAAATGGCTGCATATCTAAGAAAGGTAACCTCAAAATCCAACCCCAAAACTCCATAAAAGTTATGGACAGGGAGGATTCCAAATCTTAAGTATGTTAAAATAAGGGGTTGTCCAACTTATGTGAAAAGGTTTCAAAGGATAAGCTTGGGACAAGATTTGAAAAGTGTCAATTTATGGGACATCCTAAAGTAAGTTTAGGGTATATGTTCTATAATCCTACTTAGAAAAAGGTGTTTGTTTCTAAACACGCTACGTTCTAAGATAAAGGTGTTTATCATTGAAGGGGCTAATGGGAGGATAATAGAATCTTGAAGAGTTCAAGAACCACAAAATACTATAAGTCAAATAAGAGGAACCTATAGAAAGACCTATTGTACCTGGCAAGAAGAAAATAAATCTAGAATAATCTGAAAGATACACGGAAGGTATGGATTCATCATAGATGATGATGATGAGGTACGCATCATAGAAGATGATGATCCAGTTACATACGATGAGGTAAGAGTTGTAGACACTCAGAGAAATAGATTGAAGCAAGCTTCTCAAAAATAGAACATTCATTTGATGAAATAATCAAAAGAGTTAGATTTTATCAAAAATAAGAATGAACCTAGTGTGTACAAAAGGGTCAGTGGGAGCATCGTGACATTCCTAGTATTATATGTTGATATATTATGGATAAGGAATGACATACCAATGCTACAATTCGTAAAAAAATAAAGTTGTCTAAATATTCCTCCATGAATGATTTGGGAAGAGTATCTTAATTGGGGATAAAATCTATATAGATAGATTCAAGAGGATGCTCGACTTAACCCATGGAACGTATATTCATTTGATGTTAAAGTCGTTTAGCATGGAAAACTCCAAGAGATGTCTCATGTTGATGAGTCATGGAGTGTATCTCTCTTAATAGTCCCCATAGAATTTTGAAAAGCGAGATCACATGAGTGACAATCATGTATACAATGAAATATACGAGACCTGATGATGATCAGTCATATTATGGAAAAGATCACTGTAAGACAGTGAAAAACATCTTAAAGTACTTTACTGGCACTAAGGATGTGATTAAAATTTATGGTGGGTCTAAATTAAAACTAGAGGGCTTATGGACTTCGAGTTTTTCCGCATGAACCAAGACAACGAAAAAATCTACTTTAAGGTAAAGCATTACCTTGAACGATGGTGCAGTGAATTGAAAAGGTTTCAAACAGCAAATAGTTCTTTGGTTTAGTGATAAAGACAAAGTATATAGCTATAAATGAAGGCTTATAAGTTGATTGTTTGGATGAAAAGTTCATTACTGAACTAGAATAGTTCTTAAGTCTCATCTTGGATCTAAACATGTGTTGTGGCACTTTCATTTGATTAAAGAATCATTGAAAGATGGGAAATCACTATAGAGGCAAAGTGGACTCTCAAGAACAACATTACATATCCATTTACTTGAAGCTTATCCAATGGGGATAATCATCACTTAGAGAAGAAGAGTATGAGATACCATGACGATTGGCTTTAGTGCAAGTGGGAGAATGAAAGTAGTATGCACACAAGCCAATCATGTTTGATGATAAAGCATATACTTTGCAACAATCTTATTCATTTATTAATAAAAAATATTAATTTATTAAAGGCTTTTAATTATCTACATGATGCTATTTTATAATATGTGATAAACCCATAGTTTTAAGCAATGCTTTTAGAATAATAATGGTGATCATTCTAATGAGATCTAAATTCTTAGAAAGCTTAAAACTAAAATAGTTCCCAATCGTTGGATTACTAAATTGGGGATTAGTAAATCCGGATAGATTGGTATATACATTGCTTGCTCATTGGATGAGGATGATTGATCTCATGATCATTTGTGTGGAGACACTAAAGCAAGTATGTAGGTGCTTATTAGAGAATAAGTTCACCTGAGCGTTGGCTCGCTAAGGAATACCTAATAGAGTTTTACTTGCTGTCGAATAGGAATTCCGATGAGTGATAGTAGTACAAGTGATCCTTGGACTTGAGATCATCATAGTATCTTGTGTATGATGAGTTATACTTTGACTTATTCCTTAAGACCCTTAGGGTATATCAAATGGTATGCTTGGGTATGATAAGTTGTACATGGAGATAATGTATGATCAATAAAAAATCTACCACTTCTAGTAAAAGAAGAGAAATGTCCTATGTGATTCGATAAATGACAACCAAGTAGTCCTTGGCCAAGGCAGAATGAAATTAGAAAGGAGTTTCTAATTTGCATTATTTAAAGTTGTGTATTTAAGAGTCAAAATACATATAAATAAAATAAGACTTGACAGTAATTTCATGTCTTATATTTAATTGGGACATTGTATGGTGGAAGGATTGAATTTTACGGTAACTATTTACTAAAAGGTTTTTTTTATGATTAATGTTGAAATCTATATTATCTGGAAAGTCGTTGATCGCTAGGGAGGCTTATCTCTATTGTAGAATAAATATTATTTATTTAAATAAATTAATAGTTTAATTTATTTATTTAAATAAGATTAAAATTGTTCTAATTGATTTATTCACAATCGATTTAATATGGAGAACCTAAAGGGTCACACACCATAAAAAAAAGAAGAATAATTATTTAAGAAATTAATGGCATAATCATAATAATATGTTAAGTGTATTTAATTTAATCTATGGTGATAAAATAAATTAAATAACTTAATATTTATTGTTTAATATTTTAGAAATATTAAATATATAAATTAATAAGAGGAGTCTTATTAATATTATTACAATTATTATTATTTTAATTTCTAAAGAGTTAGAAATTAATTTAATATTAGTACTCTCATTTATTCCTAATAAGATTAGGAGGCTAATTAATTAAAGGATTTTAATTAATTAAAATAAAACCCAATTCCTTAATTGTTAAGGAGGGTTGCCTAGATCTATAAATAAGAGGAGTCTTATTATGAGTGTAGAGTTGTTGTTGACTTTTTCACAACATACGTGATTCCAATTGTTGGAGAGTACGCTCCTTTTCTATTAGAGATAGAAAACTAGGGTTTTGCCAAACACCAATCTTCTTAAATCTTTATTCTTTCTTGGTGGATCACCTCTAGAGGCCAAACACTTGGGTGGCTAACGTTGATCAAAGGAAGGAACCAAACCTGGTGGATTCAAGTTGAACGCGAAAGGATTTGGAGGTGAACTCGTATCTGAGAAAGCTCGAATCTTCAAGGGTATGGTTCTTGTTCTTTGTCTTTTCGTTTAATTAATAATTGTGCATAAAGGATGATCCGGGTATATAGTTTGTAAAAAATTTTAAACTCTGATTTTCCACGTTTCTGCTTATTTTGTGCAATTTGATTGCATTCTTGAATGTTAAAAACCTAACAAGGAGTACATGTTGTATTGAGCAGTATTATCAATCTGAATGTGGATAAAGGGCACGAGAAAGCTATCTTTAAGGCAAGCTTTGTTCAGATCCTGGTAATCCACGGAAACTCGCACCTTTCCTCCTGATTTAGGCACGAGAAAAATGTTGGATATCCATTTCGGATATGTGGACACCATGATGATGCCAGCTTGAAATTATTTCATAATTTCTTCTTTCACCTTTAAACTCCACTCAGGTTTCAATCGCCTAAGCTTTTGCCTGACTGGCTTGAATCCCTCTTTAATGGGAAGGCGATGAAGGACAATATCAGTGGATAAACCGACCATGTCTTCGTGAGACCATGAAAACACATCCTGGAATTAGGTTGATAGCGCAACCATGTCATTCTGTTGGTTTGGGGTTAGGTCTGAACTAATCTGGATTAGCTTAGGGCTTTCTAAGGTTCCAAGATTGAAAGAAGTGGGTTGGTCAATGTTGGGTTTAGGTTTGTCTTCGACCCATTCCTTAATCTCCTAAGGTGTCTTAATGTCATCTTGGATTTCCATCAAGTCTGAATCCAACTTTTCATCAAAGTTACAGTCCTTGTGGAGAAAATGCACCTCATCAGCAAGTACATGCACATCAAAATTCAGAGTCTTGAAACAAAATATGCTTTCACTTAATATATGCAACTGTTTAATTAAACAAAAGTGTTAGCATGTACCGATAAAATAACTGCTAATATTGTACAGAAAAGTAAGCAATTAAAGTTATCTGCAAGGCAGAGGGATTTCTGCCCGTTTTACCCTCGTCGACCAATGCATGGAGTGTTGCTCCAATTGTCGAGAGTAAAGTCCTGATGGACTGCAGTGATGGAGGGGCTATCATCGTCCTCCTTTTCCCGAATGATGACCATAACATCTTGGCAATCATCGTCTAGGGTGTATCTATTTGTATGTTCATCATGGACAATGATGCGTATGCCTGACATCATCAAGGCGATGTCATGTTTATGCTTCTATTCCCTTTCTTCCACTTCGGGATCAGGAATCAAGACCTCTTTTTCTTTAAAGGGTACTGGTTTGGGAAACAACATAACCATAACATGGGCTGACACCCTTACCGGAGACTGTATCATCTCATGAGGTGCAGGTGGGGAAAATCGTCGTGTGGCGGAAGCTTGAGGAATCTGCTTGTGTTTATGAGGATTCCTATGACTGGAACTGACAACATAGCCTAGTCCGGATGTCCCAGTTTGACTGGACACTTGAATTGGGTGCTTACTAACCCTAATGATTTTTACCCAACCCTTGTCCAGGCTGATGACCCAATGACATCATTTCTTGAGTAGCCGACATAACCTCGACAGAAATCTTGGGTACAGGAAGTGGCGCTCCAATAGGATGGTATTGCGTATTACTCACTTCCAAAGTATGAAAACTGACTGGCTTAACTTCTGAATTGAAGCTGATGATTGGGAGATCTCCATATTCAGGATATTCTGGCTCAGCGTTGACAATGACTAGGCTATTGTTGACAATGTATTTGAGTTATTGATGATGTGTAGAAGGGATGGCTCTAGCCATGTGGATCCATGGTCTCCCCAATAGCAGGTTGTATCCTGAATCTATTTTGAGGATGTGGAAGGATACATTGAATGTATTTGGACCAATCTCAATTGGTAGCTCAATCTCTCCGACAAAATTTTGTTGGGATCCATCAAAAGCTTTGATAACCGTATGGCTGCTTCGGATCCGTTTGAGATTGACATTCATCTTCACCAAGGTGGCATAAGGACAGATATTCAGAGACGAACCTCCATCTATCAAAACTCCAGCTAACATATACCCGGAGGACAAAACTGCAATGTGCAATGGCTTGCAATGACCGATCCCTTCGGGTGGTATGTCGTCATCAGTGAAGGATATCACATTGTTATTAAAAATGTGATCAACCAGATGTTGAAATTTTTCCACATCCATTGATTTTGGCAAGTAGGCTTCTTCCAAAACCTTTAATAAGATCTTCATGTGATCCTCGAAAGAGAAAACCAAGTCCAGTATTGAGATCTAATGTGGAGCTTCTCTTAAGCTTAGAACCACCTTGGCTTCATTATGGCCCATAGTGCGGAGGAATTTTTCAATTTTCTCCATGGGAATCTTCCCCTTTGCTTTTACGGTAGGCTTCATCACCCTCTGAGGAAGATACAGTGGATTTTCCTTCGACCTTTATGGCGATGGTATGAGACGTGGATCCTTGACTTCTCCATAATTCCATGGGACTTTGTGTAAGTCGGACAACGAGGATATTAATGATCTCAAGGCTAAAGAAATTGGCTCACAGTGCGACCACTTTCAAAGGATTGTAAGCTCCTTTGAGTTGAATTGCTTGTATAGGAAATGGTTTAACAGTCTCATCAGCCTCAATGGATATAATCGCTACTAATCCCTTCTATTTGGTAGGGCCGGGTATTCCGACTCTCGAGTAGCCAAAGGTGTCATAAATCTACCAATTCACGAGGACACCACCGTCAATTAGATTACGAATAAAGGCGGTGAGTGCCACATAACGTCCACAAATTTTAAACTCAAGTATTAATTAAATATGTGATTTAATTGTCTTGAGTTAGTTTTGTGAGTCTATTAAAACCTTAAGTGGTTATGTGAATTTAGGAAATGATTAAAGGGAGTCACTAATAGTCGATTTAAAATTAGTGGACTAACCCTAAGATTCTAATATCAAAGACTTGATAAGAGTATTAATTAAATATTCAATTTATTTGAATATAGTAGCAAGAGTTGAACATATTGATTAATTTCAATTATGAGTAATTAATTGATAATGTGTTAATTAATAATTATTATTGGATAAATAATAATTAATGTGTAAAAAGATTAATAATTTGTAAAATGATTATATGTTACTTGATTAATTGGTGCAATATAGTAAACCTTTATTATATGGTAATTAACTATATATTTTATATAGTACAAGGTGGCACATTAATATGTCTATATATTATATATATATAGACTATATAGTAAGAGTTATTTACATTCATGTGAGTTGCATAATAATATTGTTATATGATGTGGAGTGTGTGGGTAAACATTCATGTATACCCTATTGACATATAGTAATATCAATTGTTAAATTAATAATGATTTCATTAAGTTATTATGATAATAACAGTCATGGAAATAGAAAATATACATGAATTATATGTATGTGCACTACTTGATACCTTGTAATTAGGAAATATATTGTATTCCTTTAAATCATTATAACCTATATTATGTGAAATGAATTTTGCATACATAAATTTATAACCAAAGTTTATATTATGGGTATATATGGTATTAGCCAATTGTTGTTTTGGTATTACATTTCATTTTGCAAATGCTGAGAATTTCTTGTCCCATAATAAGAGTCCCATTTCATTTCTTCCACGTGAAAACAAAAAAAAAGCTAGCAAGCCTAATCTATTCTTCATCTCAAATTCATCAATCTAGAGCAATAAGTGGATGGGAGTGGGATTCATGAGTGAATCATCAACTCTCTCTTAACCCTTGTGCATTCTTGAAATTCTTTGGTTTGATTTGGGAGGTAATCCCATTATCTAGATAATCAATCTTCTATAAATAAGATCTTCACCTTCCTTGTTACAATTTGCTGAGAATTAGTTTATACGGGGTGAGTATAGAGCAGCTGAATTGAGTCACAAAGGTATAACTTCCATTCCCATTCTTAATTTTTGATAAATTGTTTAATGCGTTGATTCTTTGAATTAAGCATGTATTGGTTGTTAGTAGATTTGGGTTATGTTTCTTAGTGTTATACATACTTATAAGTGTGTTGGGTTATGTTAGTAGCAATGTTTGTAAGGATTTTTTGGTGGAGTTCTTGAATCTATTTGCAGAGCAAGCTCTTCTCTCTCGATGCAATGCGTGGCAAGCAATTGCCCCTAATTATACTAGTGTGCAGTAGCAATGTTCTTTCCATATAACCCAAAGTCGATTTACGATACGGCATGTACATTTGCGTTCTAATTGTACTAGGGTGCACAGCATTGCTGCTGACTCTACACCAGTGTCGATGTGTTCTGTTATGATTCGGTTGTGCTAACTTGTTGACTCTT
This sequence comes from Panax ginseng, assembly GCA_020205605.1. Lineage (NCBI taxonomy): Eukaryota > Viridiplantae > Streptophyta > Magnoliopsida > Apiales > Araliaceae > Panax > Panax ginseng. The sequence continues at coordinate 46,578,243 of CM035144.1, forward strand.
GGTTAGAGTAAGCATGTAAACTATTTTAGCACACACACACAAGCATGAGCATGTAGTATGAACAAGTATAACCATGTTAGTACCTACAATGGACACAATACTTGTGGTCTTGAAATAAGATTATAGTTTCAAAAATAAACTTTGTCACGAACACATCATATGAGCATTCTGACTTTATAAACATGATAATATGAGTTATATTGACATGAGATGCAAGACTAAAGTGATTGAACACACTAGCATACATGATTGAAAGATTAGACTAGTTCAAAGATAAGAAACTTAAGACCTTTCAAAGTGAACCTTACCAAGACTTTTATCTTGTAAGTTCTGACCATTTGAGCATGCATATGTGACTTTAATATATGTTATAAATGCATTAGAGTTATATGCTAATATGCCTTGTATATGATAAGTTGACTTAGTGTAAAATTTAAAGAAAATTAGAATGAGAAAGCTAATGTCATCAAGAAATGAGTAAAGTACATTATGACCATGCAAGCATGTATATTAGGACTCATTATGCCTATAGACATATTGGCATGAACATCGTTTTGTTAATGTAAGGTTTTCACTTATTTCACACATAGTCATAAAAAGGAAATTTCTAAAATATGATCTATGTGAGTAAAGTATACATGTGTTGTTTATATGAAAGCATGACTACTGAGTATGGTATAGCCAAGTTACAAAGCATGATGATTACATGACATTTTTATGCTTTAATAACACATAAATTGTAAGTTAAACTTATGGTAGTAAACTCAAGTACGATCATGTGTTATATGTGAAACTCTAGCATGTATGTATGTTAATGTATAGGTGTATGTTAGAGTTGGACGGAAGTCAGGAGAGTAGCGTCTTGCCAAGGGACAACGCAGCTGTGCCGTCCCTAAGCTTAGACCAAGCACAGCTGCGTCATCCTGCAGTCACAAATAGATTATGTTCTTGGTTCTAAAATTTAAGGCATGCTTATATGATTTCTTTATCTTGTAATATGTGACCAATGTGCCATATAATGTGTTGAGAAGCATGCTATGTGATGACTTGATTCTTTTAAGTGTAGACTCGTACTAGTTTACACATACTAATTTAAAAATTCGACTTGTTAATGTTAGGTTGTTTCAACACAAGTTAATTAAAGCTAGTATTATACTGTAGCTGAGCAAACATGCAAGTTTCCTGAATTCTTACTCTTTTATTGAGCAAGTATCCGAACACTATTTTATTATGTTGCAATGTTTCCTAGCTTACACAATTTTGTTTGTTGAGAAAGTTTCTTAACATTCTCATATTGTATTGAGAAGGTTATTGTTGAATTGAAAGTTATTCATTTAAGCTTGAATCTTATTTCCAAGCATGCTATTAAGTGGTTTAATTACTTTAAAATTATTCCACATCAATATTATTGATATTCGCACTTAGTGCACCTGAGTTCGTACAGTCTTGGACTTGTACATCATTTAAAGTTCAAATAATTCTTGAACTGTGTGAGATAGAGTTTGAACATTTGTTCGGTCAGACAAGCGTACGAAGTTTTATAAAAGCTATCCAAACCTATTTAGGGTAAGGATTCTTAGACTGAAAGAACACCCCTTTCTATGATAGGGGAGTACCAGGTATCTAATATAAGATACAAAGAGCAGATTTAAATGTTATGCATATACATAGTGTACGTGAGCCTGATCCCCTCAAGTACTTATTCTGTAGCCAGTAACCAAAGGGTCAATTAGCTATTGATTCCATTGGAGTGTTATAGTTCAAAGTCTATTTAACTAGCAGTTATTCTAAAAGCAATCATTATCTTTGCTTGCGATATTCATATTGTTGAATCCTTCAGATATTCATATTGTTGAATTTATTTTTAGTTATTTTTCCATTCATCATGATATATCCTTATTATTGTATTTAAACTTGTTAGGCAAACTTGTTGCTCATTCTTGCTATATCATGAATTATATTGCAGCTAAGCCCGAGACCTCAGGGAAAGACAAGGGTAAAGGAAAGATGTAGAATAGTGACAAGGGGCAGACTTTTCCTTATGCCTAGTTTAAATTACTATTATGTAATATGAACCCTAATATTTATTTTAGGGTATGATTATAAGATGATATTAAGGTTATTATATCTTGGGAATAGTAACACCTTTTGAATGAACGACGTACGTTTATTATATTCCGCATTTTAGTTATCGTATGTTGTTTAGAGGTGGATATTAGTATTTTATCATGATGACCGGACCGGGGTCAGAGGACCCAAATTCGGGGGCATCACAGGTTGGTATCAGAGCTGTAGGTTATAAACGTTAGAAATGCGAAACCTAGGTTATAACCTTAGTAGAAAACTCAAGTAGAATAGGTAAGGATGGCTTGAGGAAATTCATCGAGTTTTATTGTGATACTGAAGTTGTTTATTTAAATCAAGAATGATTGATAGACATCTTAAACTTCTTAATGCTAACATGAATAGCATATCACATAAAGCCTAATAATTTTCTTCCTTTCCTCAGATCATGCCGCCTAGGAGAATTCAGTGGAATCAGAGGGAGGAAGGATCCGTTAACAATGGTGGAGGGGAAAATGTTGATCCAATGCAGAACTTAGCTAACCTGTTAGCCGAGGCAATGCAAAACAGACCCCCACCAGCAGCAGGGCAGCCAGGACAACACTTGGCTATCTTTAAGGACTTTAAATTGGTAGGACCACCGGAGTTTCGGGGAACCTTGGATCAAATTGAAGCCCAGACATGGATAGACGAGATGGAAAAGGTGTTTGAGGTCGCACGCGTGGCCGAAGCACAGAAGACGAGTTTTGCCACTTTCATGATGAAGGGAGAAGCTAACTATTGGTGGAAAGCCAATAAGGGGCGAGCAGAAGAGGGAGTTATTCCTTGGGACATATTTAAAGAGCTATTCTTCGAGAATTACTTCTCGGAGAATATGCAACAGGATATGGAAGTTAAGTTTCTGGAACTGAAGCAAGGTAGTATGTCTGTCGCAGAGTACGCGGGAAATTTAACGAGTTAGCCCGATTTGCTTCATATCAGGTTGACACGGAGGCCAAGAAGGCAAGAAGGTTTGAATTAGGACTGAAACCATGATTGCAGAAGGCAGTGGCTGTGTTGAAGAATAAGACTTACTTTGATCTTTTGGAAAGGGCTATCATTGCCGAAGGAGGCAATGAAGCCATCGCGCGATTTAAACAAGAAAAGAAGACCGGTCAGGAAGGTCAGAAAGGGGGAAGCAGCGGAGGCAGCAACCCCAACAAGCGTAAATGGACGGAGATCCAATCCTATGGAGGCAATAAGTCCGGAGGGGAGGCCAAGAAAAGTATGAAGTGAAACAACTGTGGGAGGAATCACTCGGGGGAGTGCATGAAGGGAAAGAGTGTTTGTTATCATTGCGGACAACCGGGGCACATGGTTCCTCAATGTCCAAATAAGTAGAAGGGAGGTTGTTTCTCGTGTGGAGCCACAGACCATCAAATTAAGGATTGCCCGAAGAAAAAGGGCGATGCAGCTAGCGGAAACCGGAACAACAACAACAATGGACTAAACATTGGAGGGTCAACCAGTCAAGCCAACAGACCAACGGCACGAACGTTCAACATGACCATATAGGATGCGGTGGAGTCTAAGGATGTGGTGTCAGGTATCATTTCGATCATGATATAGATTCATACGTGTTATTTGATCCGGGTGTTACCTGCTCTTTTATTTTTGAAGAATTTGCTAAACAGTTAGAATTACCCCGTGAGAGATTAGAACACCCTATGAACGTAGAAGTAGCGAACAAGGAAATTATCCCCGTAGAATATATTCATAGGAATTGTTATGCCGAATTGCGAGGATTTAAGCTCAAGGTGGATTTGATACCAATTCGTTTGGGGGGGGGGGGGTTTCGATGTAATCCTTGGAATGGATTGGTTATCGATTCACGGAGCAGTTATAGACTGTAAGAAGAAGTGTGTACACCTTAAGACTCCGAATAAGTCGAAGGTGGCATTTTATGGTAGTAAATCACAAAGACAATCTCATTGTCTAACGATGGTGCAAGCGCAGAGATTGCTTAGGAAGGGTTGTAGAGGTTATTTGGCTCACGTGGTTGATACTCGATGAGTCGAGAGTGAACTGAGTCAAATACCTATTGTAAGGGATTTCATTGATGTCTTCCCAGACAAGATTCCGGGATTACCATCGAATAGAGAGATTGAGTTTGTCATTTATTTGGCACCAGGGACATCACCGGTATACAAAGTGCCGTATCATATGGCACCGATAGAGATGAAAGAACTGATGACTCAATTACAAGAGTTATTAGATAAGGGATACATTCGACCGAGCGTATCACCATGGGGAGCACCAGTCTTATTCGTAAAGAAGAAAGATGATCGTAAAGAAGAAAGATGGGTCGCTAAGACTTTGTATCGACTACCGAGAGTTGAACAAGGTCACCATTAAGAATAAGTACCCGTTGCCCAGGATAGACGATTTATTTGATCAGTTGAAGGGGGCAAAGTAGTTTTCAAAGATTGTCTTAAGGACCGGTTATCACTAACTGAAAGTGAGGCCGGAGGATATTCCAAAGACGACATTCAGAACTCGATATGGACACTTTGAGTTTCTGGTAATGTCATTTGGATTGACGAATGCGCCAGCAACATTTATGGACTTGATGAACAGAGTGTTCAAATAGTATTTAGATAAGTTTGTTGTCGTATTCATCGATGACATTCTAGTATATTCAGAAATGGAGGAAGAACACGCCGAGCATCTTCGGATAGTGTTGGAGACATTAAGGAGGGAAAAGTTGTATGCAAAATTCTCCAAGTGTGAGTTTTGGTTGTAAAGAGTGCAGTTTTTGGGGCACCTTATTGACAAGAATGGTGTTTCGGTGGATCCAGCAAAGGTAGAAGCGGTTATCAATTGGGAGCAGCTGAAGACGCTGACCGAAATTAGGAGTTTCTTAGGATTGGCGGGATACTATCGAAGATTTATTCGAGATTTTTTGAAATTAGCATCACCGTTGACCAATCTTACCAGAAAGACAGCTAAGTTCATTTGGACAGAGAAGTGTGAAGAGAGTTTCCTAGAATTAAAGAAGAGGCTTAGTCAAGCACTTGTGTTGGCCTTACCGGACAACACGGTAGGATTTATAGTGTATAGTGATGCGTCACACAAGGTACTGATGCAACATGGCAGAGTCATTGTGTACACTTTACATCAGTTAAAAGATTATGAGAAGGGATATCCGACTCATGATCTGGAGTTAGCAGTGGTAGTTTTTGCCTTGAAGATTTGGAGGCATTATTTGTATGGCAAAAAGTGTGAGATATATACGGACCACAAGAGTCTGAAGTATATCTTCACGCAAAGAAAGTTAAACATGAGGCAGCGCCGATGGCTAGAATTGATCAAAGATTATAATTGTGAGATTCTGTACCATTCAGACAAAGTAAATGTAGTGGCAGATGCCTTGAGCAGGAAAGGCAGAGAGAAGTTATTGAAATTGACCATTCAAGATGAATTGGTGAAAGATTTCAAATGATTAGAATTGGAGATTACGTATCCGATAGAGACCAACGAACGATTATTTACAGTGACAACGAGTCCAACTCTATTAGATAAGGTTAAAGAAGCACAAGAAAAGGATGAAGATTGCAATAACATCAAGAAGCGATTGACTTAAGGTGATGGGTTTAAATTTAAGATTGATAACCTTTGGATTTGCTAAGATTTGAAGGATTTAATTTGGGTGCAGATTAGTACGGAACCGAGAAAAGAGATTTTGCAAGAAGTGCACAGTACGAGATATTCGATACACCTAGGAAGCATAAAGATGTACCGAGATTTACGTCACCACTTCTGGTGGCCAACCATGAAAAGAGAGGTTGCGAAATGTATAAGTAGATGCCTAACTTGTCAGAGGGTCAAGGCAGAGCACCAACGACCAAGTAGGTTATTACAACCATTAGAGATTCCAAAATGGAAATGGGAGCACATCACAATGGACTTTGTGGTGAGACTTCCGGAAATGCAGAAAGGGCACGAAGCCATATGGGTGATTGTAGATCATCTTACTAAGTTAGCTCACTTTTTGTCGATTAGGATTAAGTATGGTTTGGCCCAGTTAGCCAAATTATATGTTAAGGAAATTATCTCGAGGCATGGGGTGCTTGGGGTATCATTATGTCGATAGAGATCCGCGATTCACGTCAAACTTCTGGAAGAGTCTTCAAGAAAGAATGGGGACACAACTACGAATGAGTATCGCGTATCATCCGTAGACCGATGGGCAGTGTGATGCCCCCTAATTTGGGTTCTCTAACCTCAGATTCAGTGCTCATTGTACATCATCTTCAAAAGCATTCTATATATTATTGCGGAATAATAAACATATATTGTTCATTATAATAAAGTCTTATACAATATCCCAAGGTCTATTACCTTAACATAAACATACCTTACTTATATTACATAAAGTGACACAAAAGGTTTACATAAACATCAAACATAGTATCTCATGATACTTAAACATTTATATTATCTATTCTTGGACCTTTCCCTTGCCCTTATCCTTCTTACTTGAACTCTCTGGCTTAGCTAAAATAATTATCATGATATAGCAAGGGTAAGCAACAAGTTTTCTTAACAAGTTTAAGTACAAGGAAGATATATCATAATTAACAAGAAATTTATCGTTCAATGGTCAACAATAGAAATTAATTATGAAAGAACATGAATTAAGTCTTGATAACTGAATATTCGAATAGTTGACTAACAGATGCTGAGTGGTCATAGTGACCATGAACATATGCTAAGGTTGTCAATATTTAAACTAGTCCTTTTAATAAGTTTTGATAATCAAGGGGATCAGCCTTTCATACCCGGTGTATTATGCATAAACACTTAATATATGAGCAATAATTGTTTTTCAATAATGCTTTAATCAAATTGTTCTTTTTCTTAGTCTTGAGTCCTTACCAAGTCAAGTGGTGAAGAATAGCTTTTAACAACATATTTGATTTAACAAATTTAAACATACTTGATCTAGCCGATAAAATGAGCATATATCCATATCTTAAACAGTTCATGAATGAAAGAACTTTAACTAATTTTTAGTTCAATAATAATAGAACAGGAATTTAATTGCACCGAGTGCGAGTGTCAATAATCATTATAGATGTGAATAATCAACAATAATTATTCACTAATATGCTTTTAAAATAATAACTCAAGTTTGAGTTAGAGAACTTTCCTCAATCGCGGTCTACTGCTAAGCAATTTACTTTAACTTCTTTAGATAAAAGACCTAAAATTGATCTTTCGATTAGTCATAACATAACTCACTTATAATCTTATCATCTTATATTAAAGTGTCTAACCTTTAAACATATAGTTAAGTATTAGACATTACGCTTAAGTCTTAATGTTATTGTTATACTTTGAAAGTCTTTTAATCACATTATAATTTGTACTTATAAGTTATCCCTTTTTATATGTCATCTTAATAAGCTAGATAACATGTCAGTAAACTGAAATATCATTTCAGTAAACCAAAATATATTTCAGTATCCTGAAATCATAATTCTTCAATTTCAGCAACCTGAATTCACTATTCTTTTTCACGAAAATACCAAATCAACTAATTATTTTTCTATCCTTTGGCCAAACATATATACATATATTTCATACACAAAAAGAATTTTTCCGTAATTTTTCAATTTCTTTTAGTATTTTTCAAAAATTATTTTTAGTACGGAGCTTAAGAAATTAGCCCCATCACGCTTAACTCCAGAAATTCCCATCTCTTGGCATAATATTATACGTGTTAACGTGACCCTCCAGTTTAAATTCCGTGGCCATCAGAGTTATACAACTCCGGTTATAGCGATTTTCGTCTGAAAAACCCCAATATTGAAATAGTCATAACTTGGTCATTTTAAGTTGGAATGAGCTCATTTTTGGACAGGAGCTACTTTATGTCATATATTTTTATGTCCCAAAAGGCCGGAATTTATTCCATAAATTAAGTAGCCAAAACTGCCCCTATAATAATTTGAGCAATTTGTTTTCAAGATTTTTTGGCTTTTGCCTACTTTGCTAAAATCAGTACATACGGAAAACTACAACTCGTTTTTTGGTGATTCCACTTCGGTTTGAAAGATAACTCATCATATTATCATCCCAAATTTTTCTAGAATTTTTAAATGTCAGAAAAATGATGAAAATGCCCCTAGCATTGACTGTCCAAAAATAGTTTATTTTTCTTTCAAAAGACAAAACTGTTTTTGCTAAAACAGTTGTTACAACTTTTGTATTCAACATTTTTGAGTGCTACCACTTGAGTTTAGTATTTAACTTACATATATAGCACCTCTCTTTGACGGATCACAAAAAGAATTTGTAGATCAAAAACGGTAGTCGATCAAATGAAGTAAAAAAAACTAGAGTTTTCTAACAAACAAAAACTAGTTTCTTCTATATTCTTTTGATTCACTTTCTAACACTCAAATATACTAGATCCATACATGAAACCATATAAAACATGTAGATAGAGGGTTTTAGATCTCAAGATCATAAACTTTAAATAACCAAAATCAAATAAAATAAAAAGGTTTAAGCTAGTTTCAGTTTTCGCCTTGATTTGCTTGCTACTCTCCTTACTTTACCACAGTATGAAATGAATCGAGGATGCATAAGCTCCACACTCCTCTCCTTCCCTTCCACCGAATCCTCTCTCTCTCTCTCTCCTATGTTTTTGCTTTGTTAGCTAAAGAAAAAGTAAGATGAAGTAAAATAAAAGATGAAAGAGAATGATATTAGATTTTGTTGGAGGATATTGTATAGATATAAGATATGTATGTAATAGATATTTCCCCACATCTTCTTATCTCTTTCTCTCTCTCTACTCATTACTTAGAGATATGGGAGGTTAGCAATGTAGGTGGCTCCTAAATAATCTTGACACATGGCTAAGTGTTGGAAATACCTTTGAAAATTGTGGACTTGTAATAATAAGGTGCATTCCCCTTTTCTCTTCCTCATGTGGCCGGACATGTGGCCACTCTTTGCACCAAATTTATTTTCTTTGAATTCTTTATTTAGTATAGTAAAAGTCCAACATGTCCCTCCTTAATTGGGCTAGGATTGGGCCAATCCTTTAATCCTTTTGGGCTTGAAATTAATTAGTTTGGTTTACTAATTAAAATGAACTTGGGCCTCCACAATTAAATAATTGTGGTACTAGCATACTTGCCCATTAAATTTAATATTGGACTAGTTTAACAATTTAGTTACTCTTAAATCAAATTATCTACAAGTCCAATGCTTAAATAGATTATTGGGTTTGTTTAAATTACTTGCCATTCTTAGTAACATTAACTCTATTATCACATGAACTATTACTCATTATTATTGATATTTACACATTCTCATCAATCAATAAAGTTAATTAACTTATATAACCCAATTAGACTTGTCTTATTCAAGTTTATTGAGTATTTAATTAGGGTTTAACACCTTAAATCTATTTTCTTTGGTTATTAAAATACTTAGGTTAGTTCACTTACTTATTTAACTTATTAGAGAGACTTCCTTTAAATATTCTAGCATATTATTCACATAATCACTTAATCATCCATAATCTACTATAAATTATTTAATATATTTATTTACAATGTACCATAGAAATTCTTGGTTATTACAGGCAGAGTGAGAGAACAATTGAGACACTTGAAGACATGCTCCGAGCTTGTGTGATGGACTTCAAGGGTAGTTGGGAGGATCACCTTCCATTAGTAGAGTTCGCGTATAACAATAGTTATCAAGCCAGTATTGGAATGCCACCGTATGAAGCCTTTGTATAGGAGGAAATGCGAGCATACTTTATCTTTGGGACGGTTGGAGAACGTCGACTGTTGGGACCAAAATTGTTATAACAGACGGTAGAAATCATCAAGGTGATAAGAGCACGATTAGTAACAGCTCAAGATCGCCAGAAGAAGTATGCGGAATTGCATCGCAAGAAGAGAGATTTTGAAGTAAGAAGCTATGCGTTTCTGAAAGTATCTCCCTGGAAAGGGAAGATTCGTTTTGGGAAGAAGGGCAAGTTGAGCCCTAGGTTCATAGGACCTTTCGAGATTCTGAGGCGAGTCGGTGAAGTGGTGTACGAGGTAGCGTTACCTCCTGAACTTGAGCACATTCATAATGTGTTTCATGTGTCAGTATTACGACCGTATAAACTGGACTGCAAGCACGTTATCTCCTATGAACCAATTCAAATCGAGAAAGACTTATCATACGAGGAAGTTCCTGTCCAGATACTAGATAGGATGGAACAGAAGTTAAGGAATAAGATTATCCATTCCGTTAAGATTCTCTGGAGGAATCACGCAGTCGAAGAAGCTACGTGGGAGCTAGAAGAGAAAATGAGAGCGAATTATCCGTTTTTATTTGAGTAACCTTATTTTTACAATTCCGAGGATAGAATTTTTATAAGGGGGGAGGGATGTAACGTCCACAAATTTTAAACTCCTTATCAATTGAATATGTGATTTAATTGTAATGAGTTAGTTTTGTGAGTCTATTAAAACCTTAAGTGGTTATGTGAATTTACGAAATAATTAAAGGGAGTCACTAATAGTCGATTTAAATTTAGTGGACTAACCCTAAGATTCTAATATCAAAGACTTGATAAGAGTATTAATTAAATATTCAATTTATTTGAATATAGTAGCAAGAGTTGAACATATTGATTAATTTCAAATATGAGTAATTAATTGATAATGTGTTAATTAATAATTATTATTGGATAAATAATAATTAATGTGTTAAAGATTAATAATTTGTAAAATGATTATATGTTACTTGATTAATTGGTGCAATATAGTAAACCTTTATTATATGGTAGTTAACTATATATTTTATATAGTACAAGGTGGCACATTAATATGTCTATATATTATATATATAGACTATATAGTAAGAGTTATTTGCATTCATGTGAGTTGTATAATAATATTGGTATATGATGTGGAGTGTGCGGGTAAACATTCATGTATACCCTATTGACATGTAATAATATCAATTGTTAAATTAATAATGATTTCATTAAGTTATTATGATAATAACAGTCATGGTAATAGAAAATGTACATGAATTATATGTATGTGCACTACTTGATACCTTGTAATTAGGAAATACATTGTATGCCTTTAAATCATTATAACCTATGTTATGTGAAATGAATTTCGCATACATAAATTTATAACCAAAGTTTATATTATGGGTATATATGGTATTAGCCAATTGTTGTTTTGGTATTACATTTCATTTTGCAAATGCTGAGAATTTCTTATCCTATAATAAGAGTCCCATTTCATTTCTTCTATGTGAAAATAAAAAGAAGCTAGCAAGCTTACTCTATTCTTCATCTCAAATTCATCAATCTAGAGCAATAAGTGGATGGGGAGTGGGATTCATGAGTGAATCACCAACTCTTTCTTAACCCTTGCGCATTCTTGAAATTCTTTGGTTTGATTTGGGAGGTAATCCCATTATCTAGATAATCAATCTTCTATAAATAAGATCTTCACCTTCCTTATTGCAATTTGCTGAGAATTAGTTTATATAGAGTGAGTATATAGCCGCTGAATTGAGTCACAAAGGTATAACTTCCATTCCCATTCTTAATTTTTGATAAATTATTTAATGGGTTGATTCTTTGAATTAAGCATGTATTGGTTATTAGTAGATTTGGGTTATGTTTCTTAGTGTTATACATACTTATAAGTGTGTTGGGTTATGTTAGAAGCAATGTTTATAAGGATTTTTTTGGTGGCTTGCTGAACTGCCGAAAAGAGCAAGCTACTGTCTCTGATGCAGGCATGGCGCAGCTGTGCCCTAATTGTACTAGGGTGCAGCATAGTTGTGCCATAACCTAAATTCAGTTTCTATTACGGTATGGTAGCAATTGCCACTAATTATCTTAGGTGCAAAAATGCTTTTGACTGCATCAGTCCGATGTGTTCTGTTATGATTTGGTTGTGCTAACTCGTTAACACTTGGTTAGAGCAAGCATGTAAACTATTTTAGCACACACACATAAGCATGAGCATGTAATATGAACAAGTATAACCATGTTAGTACCTACAATGGACACAATACTTGTGGTCTTGAAATAAGATTATAGTTTCAAAAATAAACTTTGTCACGAACACATCATATGAGCATTCTGACTTTATAAACATGATAATATGAGTTATATTGACATGAGATGCAGACTAAAGTGAGTGAACACACTAGCATACATGATTGAAAGATTGGACTAGTTCAAAGACAAGAAACTTAAGACCTTTCAAAGTGAACCTTAACAAGACTTTTAACTTGTAAGTTCTGACCATTTGAGCATGCATATGTGACTTTAATATATGTTGTAAATGCATGAGAGTTATATGCTAATATGCCTTGTATATGCTAAGTTGACTTAGTGTAAAATTCAAAGAAAATTAGAATGAGAAAGCTAATGTTATAAAGAAATGATTAACGTATGTTATGACCATACAAACATGTATATTAGGACTCATTATGCCTATAGACATATTGGCATGAACATCGTTTGGTTAATGTATGGTTTTCACTTATTTCACACATAGTCATAAAAAGGAAATTTCTAAAATATGAACTATATGAGTAAAGTATACATGTGTTGTTTATATGCAAGCAAGACTACTGAGTATGGAATAGCCAAGTTACAAAGCGTGATGATTACATGACCTTTTTATGCTTTAATAACACATAAATTATAAGTTAAACTTGTGGTAGTAAACTCAAGTACGATCATGTGTTATATGTGAAACTCTAGCATGTATGTATGTTAATGTATAGGTGTATGTTAGAGTTGGATTTAAGTCGGAGAGCAACAATCAACCTTGAGTGCAGCGAAGGGGACAGCCAGTAGCAGTGCTGGCCGTCCCCTAAGCTTCCAGACCAGACGCAGCGATTCTTATCCCGCAACTATGATCCAAATAGATTTTGTTCTTTGTTCTGAAATTTAAGGCATGCTTATATGATTTCTTTACCTTGTAATATGTGACCAATGTGCCATATAATGTGTTGAGAAGCATGCTATGTGATGACTTGATTCTTTTAAGTGTAGACTCGTACTAGTTTACACATACTAATTGAAAAGACCGACTTGTTAATGTTAGGTCATTTTAACGCAAGTTAATTAAAGCTAGTATTATATTATAGCTGAGCAAACAGGCAAATTTTTTGAATTCTTACTCTTTTATTGAGAAAGTTTCCATAACCTTACTCAAATTTATATTGAGCAAGTATCTGAACACTATTTTATTGTGTTGCAATGTTTCCTAGCTTACACAACTTTGTTTGTTGTGAAAGTTTCTTAACCTTCTCATATTATATTGAGAAGGTTATTATTGGATTGAAAGTTATTCATTTAAGCTTGAATCTTATTTCCAAGCATACTATTAAGTGGTTTAATTACTTCAAAATTATTCCACATCGATATTATTGATATTCGCACTTAGTGCACTTGAGTTCGTACAGTCTTGGACTTGTACATCATTTAAAGTTCAAATAATTCTTGAACTGTGTGAGATAGAGTCTGAACCTTTGTTATACGATGTTGCGTCTGAAGTTTTACAAAAGCTATCCAAACCTATTGAGGGTAAGGATTCTTAGACTGAAAGAACACCCCTTTCTATGATAGGGGAGTACCAGGTATCTAATATAAGATACAAAGAGCAGATTTAAATGTTATGCATATACATAGTGTACGTGAGCCTGATCCCTTCAAGTACTTATTCTGTAGCTAGTAACCAAAGGGTCAATTAGCTATTGATTCCATTTGAGTGTTATAGTTCAAAGTCTATTTGACTAGCAGTTATTCTAAAAGCAATCATTATCTTTGCTTGTGATATTCATATTATTGAATCCTTCAAATATTCATATTGTTGAATTTATTTTTAGTTATTTTTCCATTCATCATGATATATCCTTATTGTTGTATTTTAACTTGCTAGACAAACTTGTTGCTCATTCTTGCTATATCATGAATTATATTGCAGCTAAGCTCGAGACCTCAGGGAAGGACAAGGGTAAAGGAAAGATGTAGAGTAGTGACAAGGGGCAAACTTTTCCTTATACCTAGTTTAAATTACAATTATGTAATATGAACCCTAATATTTATTTTAGGGTATGATTATAGGATGATATTAAGGTTATCGTAACTTGGGACTAGTAACACCTTTTAAATGAATGACGTACGTTTATTATATTCCGTATTTTAGTTATCGTATGTTGTTTAGAGGTGGATGTTAGTATTTTATCATGATGACCGGACCGGGGTCAAAGGACCCTGATTCGGGGGCGTCACATGCCCAACATTCTTCTGTGTTGTGACCGCGAGAATGTGAATGGTATTGATATACTCCATCGGAGTTGAACCGTCTTGGACGGGGATTAATTAGAGGCAGAAGGGAGGTGATTCTTCCTTTATTGATTAGCATCTGAAATATCGCCTCCATAAGTTGGCCCAGGTATTTAAAATTCCATTTTATTGGTAAAATAACGACGGGCTTTAGTGTTTGCTCTCTTCGCAACCTTATCCTCCATAGCTTCGCTTTTTGAAGGTGATGATGGAGCATTCATAACAAAAGGAAGGAGACATGCATGGTCCTGGCTGACTAACTGGCATGTGACTTGATGCTGATGGGTCACCAGTTCTGCCAATTGTTCAATTTGCTTACAAAGAGCTTTCATCTTTCATTCCATAGAAAATTAAAACTTTGCATAATCCCATCTATCAACGCCGTCTTTGATGGTTTGGGATGATTCACTGTTAAAATTGGAACTCTGTCCAGTGCTCCAACTAATCATGTTGATCTCTTCTTCTTTATGTTGAGGAAGAGGGTTTTCTTGCACATGAGGTTGATCTTGTTTGGTAACCACGATCTCACCGTTGTCTATTAAATCTTGGATCTTGTGTTTCAAGGCCCAAAAATCTTGAGTATCATGTTCAGGTGCTCTAGCATGATAGGCACACTTCCGAGTAGCCTTGAAACCCCTCCCATTAGGGTTGGCTGGTGGAAGAAGACGCGTGATTTTCTTCTGAGTACTCAGAAGAGCAAGAATATTCTCGAGTGAGTCCCCTAAGGGTGTGAACGTTCAAGGGCACTTTGCATCTCCACCTTTAGGCAATGGAGGGTTTAAAGACTGTGCTTAAAAGGGGAGTAGTTTCTCCTCTATATAGGCATGTTCTGACTGCCTTTTTGACCTTGCAGTATCAAGGAAACATCCTCCTCTTTATTTTTATGGACCCTCCGAGGGTTATTTCCATAAGATCCGGATTGGAGGTGCTCAGTAACTACTTTAAGAGCGGCTAGGTCTTGAATCTTTCCTGACTTCAACCCCATCTTAGCCATCTCTCTGTGCTTGATCATTTCAGAAAATGGTTTGCCAATACCAGCTAAGACTCTCTCATAGAAAGGAACTTCTTGTATGTCTATGAAAGTTATGACCATTTCTGACTCAATCATAGAAGGAATAACTTGAGCAGCAAGGCGCCTCCACCTTTAAGCGTACTCTCTGAAAAACTCATTAGACTAATTCTTGACCTTGGTAATCTGGTACCGGTCAGGAGCCACCTGAGATTGAAAACTGTACTGAGTAAGGAAGGCATGAGCTAGTTCTTCCCAGCTATAGATCTTTGAGTTGTCTAATCTTGTATACCATGAACGAGCTTCTCCTGTCAGACTATTCTGGAACAGCTGCATTCTGAGCTTTTCATTTTCCGCATAAGATCCAAGTTCTCTAATAAACACCTTTAAATGTGTGTAAGGATCCCCTAATCCGTCATACTTTTCAAAGTCAGGGGTTTTGAATTTCTCTGGATAATGAACACCAGGGAATATGCAAAGGTCAGCATATGAAACACTTCCATGTGTTCCAATTCCTTTAAGAGAACGAATGGTTTCTTCTATCTGAAGGACTTTCTTCCTGATATCACCAGTGTTTGGATCTCCTTTGAGATGGGTGTTTTCAGGGTCTCTGTTGGTCGTATCCAACTAAGGTTCTGGATTTGTTCTATCCAAACCTTGTGTTCCTCCTTGTGTAGAGGATTCTGTATGTATAAGCATTTTTGAGCCCTAAGTAGACTGATGTAATTCTTTAAGCAGAACAACCAAATCTGTAATTTGTTTACTTAATCTGTCAAATTCTTCTAGAGAAACGGGATTAGACTGGTCAGAAGAAGACATGATTGGTTGCAGGCTCGTGGCCCTTTTAGATTTTAAGCGGGTAACCAGCCCAATTGTTTCCCTACAAAAGGCTTATGTAGTTTAGTCTTAGGGATAATGCAAATGTTTACATGCTATGTGATATACCCGTGTTAGGAATATTATCCTGCAAAACGGATGTTAATTGATAACATGTACAAATATTATTCATATTTTCCATTACATAAAGATGAACATGGAATAAAATTACAAGTAATTGAAAATGGAAAGCATGAAGAGACTTTCCTCCGTGTTTGGTTTATCAGAAGATGACCTATCTTAGGGTTACTCTCACGGCTTTTTGGCATGAAGGTCCCTAGATCATCCCAATCTACTTGACGGGAAGCTAATTCGGTCTTTCAACTGGAGCGAATCTGGGTGGTGCCTTTCCTGAGCCTCATTAGAATTAGTCTCCCTACGAGTCCAGTAATCAAACACCGACAGGATAGTGTGACACCCCCAAATCCGGGTATCTTCCAACCCGACAGATGGTACTACACGGTACTCATAACTGTACATTCATTCTATTGAAACGACATCAAAATGTGTGTATCAACTATTACATTCTTTGTTCATCATACTATAATATATACAACTTACTAGTTTATTATAAGGTAAACTAATCGTTCATCTTCGTCTTTCCTTTATCCTTGTTGGATCCTTCGGTTCGTTCGGTTTTAGCTGAATTCATATGGTTCAAGCAAGAGTGAGCATAGCATGCTCAACAAGTACAACAATTTCTTTTAAACAACATGATTGAAACATAGGGATCGTATATCTTCAATAAATGAACAATAGTTATGAAGTACTATCAATAATTAAAAATAGCACTTCTTTTCCTTCAAAATGTTTTATAATAACAATATTCAGTAAAACATCAATTCTGGCTCAAGACCATGAGCGTTTCATAATTTCTTTGAAAAGGACAACCCGGCACTAAGTCCATAAGTCCGGCATATCTTACGAGCACTTCTGGGTGATCAGCCCATAGTACTCTATGTTGATCAACACTACATCCTGTTAAACGTATATACGTTTAAGTTTTGGCAACCTCGCGTGCCCATCTAATAATCGATGAAAAATACATTTGTTTATTCATAATCAGGTTTACCTTGAATCTGTACCAAATAATTGGCGTAGGATAGCATTATCAATTCTATATTGAAAGACTTATAAATAAACCAATCAATCTTCAAGATTAGTCTAGCCGAGTTAAACAGGCATCAACATTTTTGTAAAACAATTCATGTATCTCATAACATGATTCACTGAAAACCTGGCTAACACGAAGGTTAGACAAGCGATAAGAAAAACTTGCCTTCAGCGTCTACTACAGTAAAATTACTTTTCCTTTGAGTCTTTATGGTCTCTACAACACATAACCACATAACATACCACATTAGGTCATGAATGAACATACATGGTTCCTAATGAATCTTACCCTTCTTCTCAATCTAATCATGTATTAGATTTGTTATTATTAGTTCTGGCTTGCCATTATATTTTACATCGTTCTTACCAACTTCTTTCTCTTCTATGTCTTAAGTGGATTTACTTCATTAATACAACTCGTTTTGAGTTAATTATCCTTCTTTACAGCTTACTACTGCTCCTACGTTATTATCCGAGATTTGATCGCCATTGGTTAAGTACACTTATTGTATACCGTTCATGTTCACGTTCTTATACTTTACGTTCATTATTTAACTATTCATTAAACAACATTACATTCCTAAAGTCATCACTATAAAAGTTATTTAGGAAAGGTCTTATCATGTTCATTAAGTAATTACATGTTCCATACTTGTTCTGCAAACCATTAAGTTTATAATCAACTTGGTCAACAAAATCCCCTTATTAGCGTCGCGGCGGGACAACCCTTTGTACTAGTGGCGTTGCGGCGCCACTTTCCAGTACCCAACATCCGGTCTCGACGCTGCGGCGCGAGACTCATGCCTAAGAGTGGCGTTGCGGCGTAACTCTGCAGTAGCACTCCCTTCGACCCGTGACTGAGCAGCGGCTTTAAAGGGTTTCATAAAAACTAAGTACTACACATCGATAAAAAAAAATTTGACAGTTAATTTCTTAGGTGAGATTCCCGGCCGCATAACTTCTTCGTTATAAGTCCGAATTGGCTCGTTCAAGGGCCTACAGTTTACAAATTACATATTCTACGTGTTCAAGCAAGAATTTTATCTATTTGGCTTCGTTAGTTAAAAATTCACCTATTAGTTCATTTTAACGAAAACGATAAACGTTCGTGAACGTTTAACGCTCGTTTCTTCATTCTAAGTCAGAATTCAGTCATTTTTGAGTCCGCAACTCTATAATGCCAAATGAGACTTGTCTCCATTGAAAACTAATGTTTCCAAGCTCAATATCAAAATTCAACCTCCATTCCGAGAATTTTACAAATTCGACGATTATCGTCCGAACTCGTGAATTCCGCCATAACTTCATTACTTATGATTTGTTCTTCGTTTCAAATGGATTCCATCCATCATATTAACATCTTAACCTATTCATTTCATTAACTTATATACATGATAAGTTCTTGCTAGTTCTTTGTGATCTTATAACTTTATTAAAGTATAAAATACATACACTTTCATTTTTCATGACTTATAATGATTTATGTTTTCTAACCATCATCCTTGCTTCTTATTATCATACAACCTTATTATTACAACATAAGACAAGTTCCTACAAGTTCTTCCTTGTTTCATAACTTATTTATAAACAAAGTGCTTATTCACGGCTTTTTAAGACTCAAGCCCTTTGATTTCTCATTCTTATTATTCCTTATCATACTAGTTCTACCACTACTCACTTCTCTAGCAATAGAAGAGAAAAAGAATCATGGTTTAGGATTGCTTTCCCTTGAATATCACTTGGTTAATCTTTGATCTCCTTCTTGCTTCTTAAAAAATGAAAGACTAGTTTTCTAGCTTTTCTAGCTTATTATCTCTAACAAATAAGCTCTCAACTTATTGGATGAAATGAAAAACCAACAAAATGAAATCTAAGCTTGCTATTTATAGGATTTCTAAAGTTAGGGCATAATGGTCATTAATCCAACCCACCTCCTTAATCACCTCCTTACTATTCCAAGCTTAAGCAATAAGTTAACTTGGCCTCCACATTTACTTAGCTCTTAAGTATACTTGCTTAGCACAACTTTTATCCTTTGTTTACTCATCACATTTCTTAGCCATTAAGTCTACTTGGTCATTAAGTCTACTTGCTCATCACACAAAGTTCTTGGTCACCAATTCATCAAGCTTTATCCATTGGATCATATCTTGGGCTTAGATTAATTACTTAGCTTATTCTTGTGGGCTTGTATTAATTTATTTTGGGCTTCACATTCACAACCACTTGGGCTTGCACCTTAATGTGTATTGGACTATTCAATTGTTTACACAATCTTACTAGTCCATTCCATTTAACTAAAAGTCTTATAACATATACTATACGTATAATTCTCGTATTCCACCTCGTATACTTATTCATATACAACATACCATTATTCATACCTACTCGTATAATACTTCGTATCATACTCATATTCATTACTTCGTACAATACCTACGTATTATACGATCATCACTTTAATTCATTATATGCATTCTAATTCCTTCTCGGAACTCACTTTCCCTAACCGTTAGGGTTTTAAGTCCGCATGAAAAAATCATACAACCATAATCGAAATATTATTGGATATTCTATCTCACCTCGATATTCTATTATTATGTATTTCTCGAAAGTTCAAAAATAATTCCCGAGCAGAAATACGTGAATAATGTTTTTTAGAAAATTTCTCGAAAATCTTTTATTTTCGTCTTGGAAATTCAAACACTTTAATTCTATCACGTAGTCAAAATACTACGACGTTCCGACATATCAAGGTCATAGAACGACCTTCAATTAGCTTACTCCCATAAATAATTAATTAAATTCATTTAATCCACATAATCAAATAAAAATTTATTTCTCATAAAATCCGATTTTTTTCTGGGGCGTTACAGATAGCCTCCTGGTGGAGGAACCACACAACATACATTCATATACAACATGTCTCACCGTTTATGAAAATGATGACATGTGCGAAGCATTAATATCAAAGATAGATATATTGCAGTGCAGTAATTAAAATGCATTCGTACATATTCATCATAAATGTCAATGCAACATTCACACAAGCATATAATAGTTTTAAAAAGCTTGTAGTAGCGGCTTAAACCCTCTTACTAGTGTCCTCAGTAGAGTCGCCACCTGTCGACGTCGGGATTTTTATTTGTCCCCTTTCTGTTCTTATTTTTTGGTGTTCTCATGTTATGTGAGATTGTTTGAAAAAACAAGTGAAAAAGGTCTGACATGTATCATGTCGATGATTTGACTGTAAGAGTCACCAGTTGGTGTTTTTAACTGGTTGCACCAACGCAACCGAGAAAAGGTTTGCACATTGACCCAGTTATGTGACACTGTAAAACGGGTCTGTGAAATCAAGATTCATTTGGGTTCGGGGGCTTGATTATGCGGAGGGAAGGTGTTAGGTACCCCCCGACATCCGTGTTGCCATGGTGACCGCCAATTTTCAAGAAACTGTTATACGAATATGTGTGTGTGTGTGGGGGGGGATCAATGTGCAATTTATTTGGAAGTAGTGCGAGGCCTCGTTCGCACATATATACAAAGGGTTTGAATTTATATGAAAATACAATTTTAAACATGATATAGTAGTGAAGTTTTGTAAAAGAGGTTTTTCAAACCCTGTGTTCAATAGTAATTGAGACCTTTTCATACTTCAATTTTATTACTAAGTGTTCGGCTTGTTTGCTTTTATTTTTGAGATGCGAAGCATCTTCGAGAAAATAATATATAGCAGTGCTGAACTCCTCATAGGCATGACAGCCATCTAAAGAAATTCAAACACCGTGAATAATATACAAGTTGCTTACAGCTGAAAATGTCCATCACGGGAACCGAATCTAGATTTAGTAAACTGAATCTGTGATTACATGATTCCTAGGCTCACATGATGCCACAATATATATGAAAAGCAATGGCGAGTATATATATATATATATATATATATATATATATATATATATATATATATATATATATAAGCTGTAAATATATATATACAAACATGATCAACCACCATGAAGCACCTCCATGGGGGATCAGAAATGTAAATATATAAAAGCTATAAATATATATATATATATAGACATGATCAACCACAACGAAGTACCTCCATGGGAGATCGGAAATGTAAATAAAAAAGAAAATGCGATCAACTGTCATGAAGTAAACTCCAGGCGGGACTAAATGTAAATAAAGCAATAAAGACAATCAACCGCCACGAAGTAAACTCCAGGCGAGACAAAATATAAATAAAGCAGTAAAAGGCCACGAAGTAAACTCCAGTGCCCCGATGTAAATGTAATTATATATAAGCGATGAACGCATGATGTTTCTCAATCCTATTGGTTTATCATTTCAACGATTTGATTTGTCATATATATATAAAAAAAAAAGTAAACGCATATAGGATATAAAATACGTGCTCATCGAATGAGTTCGACAATGAGTTCATATATATATATATATATATATATATATATATATATATATATATATATATATATATATATATATATATAAGCAAATAAACGCTCCAGACATAAGTCTAGGTTCAGTCGAGGCATAACTTAGGGATATGATCCCTAGCTAAGATGTGAGACTAGAACTAGGAGGGGAGAGACGGGTAATTCCTTCGCTAGTATGACCTACCTAAGTTTATTTGTTATTTAATTGGCCGGTCAGAGTATATGGATAATATGTGGCATGTTAATTAACCCTTGTTTTGTGGTAGTGTTTGAAAATGACTTTCGAGAATGTTGAGATAAGCAATGGAGCACATGAGATCGTTGAGTCACCAACGATCAATAACTAGGAGAATGTGCAACAGGAAGACAATAATCCTCAGGTAAGCAACAACACCGATCAAATGATGAATGATGGGATGTTTAGAGGCTTTATGAAATTCATGCAACATCAGGCGAGAGCGGCTCCTGTTCAAAATGCAAGTGGAAACATTGGCAACTCTCGGACGGTCACCGCTAAGCAATTCAAGGAGTTGGGACCACCAGAGTTTTTGGGAGAGCCAAAACCACTTAAGACGGAGACATGGATAATGCAGATCACCAAGATATTTGATGTCTTGGGATGCTCCAAGGAGCAAAAGGTTCCCTTTGCCACTTTCATGTTGCGAAGAGAGACAGATTACTGATGGGAATCTGTAAAGCATACTCAGCCTGCTGCACTGAAGATGTCTTGGGAGAAGTTCCAAGAATTTTTCAACGACAAGTACTTTCCTGAAAGTATTCATCACATGAAGGAGGTGGAGTTCATCAAGCTGAAGCAAAACAACATGATCGTGTCATAGTATGAGGCTAAGTTTATCGAGTTATCCCAGTTTGCATCCCATTTGGTTGATAATGAGGAGAGAATGACGCGAATGTTTTTGCGAGGTTTGAGACCAGAAATACGTCAATACCTCATTTCTCACAAACTATGTTTGTATTCAGATGTTGTAAATAGGGCTCAGTTATTGGAGCGCGATAATGAATCAACCCAACCAAGAGAGAGCAGCCGGCAAGTCGACAATACCAGTTGTAGCAGTCATCGAAGGGGTGACAACAAACGTGGAGGGAATCAACATGCCAGAAATGGTAACCACTTCGGTGGTAATCATGGCCAAGATAATAGAAGTGGAAATTTCAAGAAGAGGAGATTCAATAACGATGGAAAGAAGTCAGCACCAGCACCTATTGTTAAGGAAGGAGAACGACCGTCGGTCGTATGTTACAAATGCGGAGGGGAGGGACACATCAGTCCAAACTATACGCAGCAGTCCAAAGCATGTTACAATTGTGGAAGAGAAGGTCACCTAGCCCGATTTTGTCGTGCACCGAAGTCAAGTACAACTGGGATGGAGGCATCAAAGGTCATCCCAGACAAGACAAAATCGGTAGTTCAAGGGAGAGCGTTTGTCGTAACCTCCCAAAAAGCGAGGAATCCGAACGAGGTGATCACGGGTAAGCTAATCATAAACTTTTGCGAAGTTTATACCGTATTTGATACCGGTTCTACCCATTCTTTTATTTCTCCTACTTGCGCTCAACATTTAAATTTAACTCCAGAGAAATTAGACTTTGACTTATCTGTTGAAACTCCATTGGGAGAAACCTTCATTACATCCACTGTTTATAAGTCTTGTTTGATTTAAATTGGTACCCTCACATTACCTGTCGATCTTATTTCCTTAAAAATACTTGCATTTGATGCGACTTTAAGGATTGATTGGTTAAATACTCATCATGCAAAAATTGATTGTTTTCGTATGGTTGTTAGTTTTCATATTCCTAACCAACCTATTATGCGAATTCAAGCAACCAAACCACTAAAGACAATCACTGTCATATCAAGCCATAAAGCTATTCATTTATTGAAAAATATATGTCAAGCTTTCTTAGCCCATGTCACGAATTTAAATAAAAATACGTCAGATTTGAATGATATTTCTATTGTTAATAAATTTCCTTACATATTCCCTGAAGAACTTCATGGCCTACCCCCAGAGCGTGAAATTGAATTTTGTATCGACCTTGAATCCAGTACAAAATCCATTTCCAAAACCCCATATCGAATGACTCCTATTGAACTTTAGGAGTTAAAAACTCAACTACAGGAATTATTAGACATCGATTTCATTCATCCTAGTACATCTGCTTGGGGTGCTCCTATTCTATTCGTAAAGAAGAAAGATGGGAGTATGCGACTTTGTATTGATTATCCGGAGTTGAATCATGTCACCATCAAAAATAGGTATTCGTTGCCTCACATTGATGACCTTTTTGACCAGTTGCAAGGTGCCAAATTATTTTCAAAGATAGATCTTCATTCCAGATATCATCAATTAAAGATTAAAACTGATGACACTCCAAAGTCTACTTTCAAAACTCGGTACGGGCATTACGAATTCCTAGTCATGTCTTTTGGATTGACTAATGCTTCTGCTGCCTTCATGGATATGATGAACCGAGTATTCAAGGATTATTTAGATCATTTTGTGGTTGTCTTTATTGATGACATTCTCATATACTCTAAAAGCCATGAAGATCATAAACATCACTTGAAGCTGATACTCCAAAAGCTTCGTGAAAAAAGCTATATGCCAAGTTGAAGAAATGCGAGTTCTGGCTTGAGGAAGTAGCATTCCTTGGGAACGTGATATCAAATCATGGAATATCTGTTGACCCGGCAAAGATTAAAGCAATACAAAGCTAGGAGCAACCTAAGTCGTTGATCAAGTCGTAGCTTTACAGGCTTAAATTGGTTATTATCAGAGATTCATGGAAGGATTTTCTCGAATCACTACTCCATTAACTCAGCTGACTTGGAAAGATATAAAATTCAGTTGGAGCGAGGAATATGAGAAGAGTTTTCAAGAACTCAAGAGGAGACTCATTTCAAAGACTTTTTTACGATAATACCATCTGGTTTCGGAGGATTTGTCATATACTGAGAGATGCTTGAGCAAAGGTTTAGGATGTGTTCTCATGCAACATGAGAAATTTATAGCCTATGCCTCATGACAACTCAAAGAATATGAGAGGAATTATCCTACTCATGATCTAGAGTTGGCAGTTGTCATTTTCGCACTTAAAATCTTGAGGCATTACCTGTATAGGGGGAAGGTGGAGATCTTTAAGGATCATAAAAGCCTCAAATATTTCTTCACTCAAAAAGAACTCAATATGCAGCAACGACGTTGGCTTGAGCTGTTGAAAGATTATGATCATACTATTCAATACTATCCTGAAAAAGCAAACGTGGTAGCTGATGCATTGAGTAGAAGATCATATGCGGGTATGAGTGCGATATTGTTAATGTAAAGGCCCATTTTGTATGACTTGCAAAGGATAGAGATAGAGATAAAGACTCAAGGGACCCACGTGATATTGGCAAATATACGAGTAGAACCGACTTTAATCGATAAAGTTAAAGCTGCTCAAACTATAGACCTGGAGCTGATGCGTATGAAGAAGAAAGTGCAAGAAGGTGCTATTTCGGAAGCAAGAATCGATGAAGAAGGAATACTTAGAGTCAAATCCAGACTTTGTGTTCTTAACGACTCTAATTTGAAGTATAAGATCATGATGGAGGTTCACAACACACCGTTTTCAATCCATTCTGGGAGTACCAAAATATATCATGATCTTCGACATACATTTTGGTGGAGCAATATGAAAAGAGAGATCGCGGAGTTTATCTCAAGGTGTCTAACTTGTCAACGTGAAAAGGCGGAGCATCAAGTGCCAAAAGGTCCATTGCACCCACTTAAAATTCCAGAATGGAAGTGGGAGCACATTACCATTGATTTCGTTACCGGTCTTCCCAAGGTTTCTCAAGGCATAGATGCAATTTGGGTCATTGTTGATAGATTGACCAAGTCTGCTCATTTCTTACCTATACGAGGAACTTATTCACTTGAACGTCTTTCTCGTATGTACATAAATGAGATTCTAAGATTGCATGGTATGCCAGTATCCATAGTTTCTGATCATGACCTAAGATTCACTTCACGGTTTTGGGTTAGTTTGCAGAAAGCTATGGGCACGGATTTGCAATTTAGTTTGGCATATCACCCTTAGACGGACGGGCAGTCGGAGAGGACTATTCAAACTTTTGAAGATCTATTAAGACTCTGTGTCCTTGACTTCAAAGGAAGTTGGGTCAAGTTCTTGCCATTAGTGGAATTCTCCTATAACAACAGTTATCAAGCAAGTATCGGCATGGCTCCGTTCTAGGCCTTGTATGGAAGAAAATGTCGTTCTCTAGTATGTTGGGATGAGGTGGGTGATGCAACGTTGTTAGGACCAAAATTGGTACGTATGACTATGGAAAAGATTCAAATGATCCGGCAACGTATAAAGACCTCACAAGATCAACAAAAGAGTTATGCTGATCTTCATCAAAAGTGTAATAACCCAATATTTTCAATAAAAAATTTTACGAATAATTTTATATATATATATATATATATATATAAGGGTTGGAATATGTGCAAAGTAAAGTATATGTATATATCTGATAAATAAAATTATTTATTAGATGTAAATAATTTCTTATTATATTTATTGATCATTATAGCTTATATTCTTATAATAAAATTATGTTGTAATAAAAATATTTATTATTTATTTTCCATGAAAATATGATTATTGTATATATGATATGGATATTATGATATGTATTTATTATATTAATTAGGTTAATAACTTAATTAATAATGGTATTTATGAAGGTTATATCAGATATAAATTCAAAATCCTAAGTCTAGATTTTGAATAAGGAATGAGAATAATAATATAATATTATTTATATTTCAATAATGTAAACATGTCTTATATGTGTGTAATGTTAATGTGTGGAGCGATTACTGATGAAAACGATACAAAATCCTTGCATTATTGATAAACTATAGTACAGAGTCAAATATGACTGTAATAATTGTTAAGTTATGTGTTATGTAATTAATGACCATTATCATGTTTAATGTTAATTAGGTAAACCCTAGTTAATGTTTAGAAAACCTAATTACTAGATCAAAATCCTAATTACTAATTTAGCAAGCTTGTGGTGATCAGTACTTTATAAAGTCTACTTTACAAGTCTAAAGTGATTAGGAAACCTAATTCAATTAAAGAACCCTAATTCACCTTTTTAGAAACTAAGATTCCTATTTTGCCCCTAATACACAATTCTAGATTTAGAGCTTTGGAAACCTTAGGGTTAAACCCTAAGGGTCAAACCCTAGAGGGTAGAAAGGAATTGATAACTTTGCCACTAAAAGTAATACCAAATGACCAAATTGCCCTTCTTGCAATATTTAATAGATAACTTGTATAGGTTGCCATAACTTTAGTTGGTAAACCAACTCAACATAGCCATGTGGTCTAGTAATAGCCTTTAATCAATAAGCATGATCAACCCTAACCATTTCATCAAGTTATATATAGATTGAGAGAGAGAGAGGAAAGTTCATAATTTTGTCCCAATTGCTCACACATACACCACCAAGCTTCTCTCTCTATCTAACCCTCGAATTGTTTGAGCATTTCAGTCCCATAAGCAAGCCCCACATTTACCACTAACAGATAAGAAGGTCAGAATCAAAAATCAAAGCTTAAAGTTATAAACCCTAGCCTTGATTTCTGTCCAATAATATGTTGTTAGATGTTGTTGTTTTGCGTTAAACATGTTAAATATAGACTATTATGATGATCTGGGTTGGTATTATATAGATCCATATCATCTAAGTGTTCAAATTTGAGTTTTAAGAAAATCTAGAAAAAAAAATTCTTGAGGTCTGACAACGAATGTCAGACCCTATAAATCTTTACCTGTTATGTGGTTTTGTTGTTTTAAGTATTGGATCTGTAGCTTGTCATCTTGTCTTTAAGATGGAAGTGGAATTACAGTGATTAAAAGTCTACATTTTGAGTTATTAATGGTCAAAAGCCGTTGACCGGCATTGACCAAACTATTTATGGGAAACCCAGAAACCGAATAAGAGCCTCTGACAAGTTATTTAAGGCTTCGGATCTGTCCGTTTGATTGATGTTTTGAGTTTGTTGTTGAACCAATGTTATAGTATATCATGTAAAGTATCGATATATGCTTTCAATGTTATTTTTAAGGTCTTTTAATATTTTGTGATGAATTTTATTAATTAATTATTATTAATAATATTAAAGTTATTTAATAATTTTATTAAATAATTTAGTTTTAAAATGATTTTATTATTTTAAAAATCATTTTAAATGAAAATAAAGTGTTTAAAGATATTTTAAGTTATAAAATATAACTTTTAATATTTAAAGGATAATTTCATTAATAATTGAATATTAATGATATTTATTTAATGTTAATGATATTAAATTTATTTAATAATTATATTAAATAAATGGTTTAAAAATGGTTTTATTAATATAAAAATCATTTAAAAGGATATAAATGAATTAAAAATATTTTAAGTTATAATTAATGACTTTTAATGTTTGGATGAATAGTACATTAATATTTTAATATTAAAGGTAATTGTTTAAAAATGATTTTCAATGTTTTAAAAATCATTTAAGGGTAATAATTAATACTTTAAAAATATTTTGAGTTATGATAAAATAACTTTGATATTTTGGTAAGGGTTACATTAATACTTTAATAATTATTTATTTAATATTTAAATCATTTAATAATGATTCCAGAGTTTGAAAAAAAATATGATAAATTATAATAAGTAATTATAAATTATTATAAGTCCTATGATTGATATTTAATTATCCAAAATAATGTTTGAGATACAGATTAGAGTTTTAGACTCCAAAATTACCCGATAGAGCCGTCGGTACACCAAAATGCTACCGAATTTGATTCAAACCTATATAGTTTGACTGTATAAGTGTTTATTTTTGTCTTAATGACTGATATAACTATGTGACAATGTGATTAGGTTATGTATTAACTGTAAATAACAGTATGATGTATTATGATATGTTATTCTAATCAATAGAATAATCTTATAAATAATAGGTTGTTGAATTAAGGATAAAACTAAGTTGTGTAAGCAGCAGACCAGGCAAGTTTCCTATACTTACTCCAATTATTATTGAGCAAGTATCCTACCTTTGCATTTTCTTTATGCAATGGACATGAGTAAGAAGTTTCAGAATTATATTATTATTATGTTATGTTATTAACCCTATTGTGATATATTCTATATCCGATCATTGCTTATCAACATGTTAGTATATGGTAATTCAGATATATATTATGTTCATTAATTTCTAAACATGGTTATACAAGTGTCCTTACTTGGATAATCATTATATTTAATCACATGTTGATATATATATATATATATATATATATATATATATATATATATACACACACCTATTGATACCAGTATGTATGCATGAAGTAAGTGTCATCTAAGCTATTCGACCAGCTAGACACAGATTTAGAAATATCGTTGAATATGATAAAACCTTTTTGTATCTAATCAAATTGCTTTGGTTTGGATTCCAGACTAAGTATGAACATCCCGAATATTGGAAAACTTTTATGCGCCCAAGGCGGACAAAGTGAATGATAATATCGTTCTTACATGTAGTATTGATCAATACAGGGTACAACGGGCTGATCACCCTCCGTGCCCATAAGTTATGACGGTTTACAGATGAAGTTCTGTTAAATCTTTTTGAAAATTGAGAATAAATTTCATAGTATGTCACCTTAACCCCATTTATAGTCAGTACATAGTTTCAAAAATTTGATAGAGAGATGTTATGTTATTATCATCGATTCAGATTACTTCACAACTTTTGATCTGTTGTAGAAAGGTAGTACAAAGAAAACATTTAATTCTTTCAGCTAATATTTATAATTGTTATTACTTGTTGGGAACTCAAATGCTCATTCTTGCTTTAATTAAATGTTTTCAGTTAAGTATGATCAACCAGAGGGCTCTGCCAGGAACAAAGGGAAAGGAAAGCTTTCAGAATAAGTTTGTGTTACCTTATGTAGTAGCTAGACGTACATAAGATGATGATATTTATTATCTATTATGTAATGAAATGTTTTAAGGTCGCGTACTTGGGATTTAGAAAACTCTGATATGTAAATTAAGTTTGATATTTATGACATTATTATTATTATTCCGCTCATAGAAATGGTATCGTGAAGCACTAAATTCGGGATTCAAGTACCTGAATTTGGGGGCGTCACAGAAAGGAAGTGGAATTCAATATTGGAGAACATGTGTTGTTATGTGTTGCTCCATGGAAAGGAGTTACAAGATTTGGAAAGATAAAAAATCTCAATCCTCGATTCATTGGCCCATTTAAAATCCTTGATCGAGTAGGAACTGTGGCTTATAGACTCGCCTTACCACCAAGTATATCTCGTGTTCATAAAATTTTTCACATATCTATGTTACGTAAATATATAGAAGACCCAAACCACATTATTGAATTAGAACCGGACGAAATAGCGGAAGATTTAACGTATGAAGAGATACCTATTAAAATTTTGGATAAGAAGGAACATATTCTACGCTCCAAGGGTATACCTCAAGTTAAAGTTTTGTGGAGAAACCACGATGTTGAGGAAATGACCTAGGAGTTAGAATCAGAAATGAAATCAAGGTATCCTCACCTCTTCGACATACCAGGTATGTACCCTAATTTCGAGGATGAAATTTCATAAAAAGGGGAGGTTGTAAGACCCCAACTTTAATAAATAAAGATTAATTTTTCTTGAATTATATTTTTGAATATTAAGGCATGAATTTGTTATAATGTTATAGTTGTAAGTAATATTTATAAATTTTGCAAAGTAAGCAAGTTGTTAAAAAATATTCGATTGGTCGGGGAATATTCGTTTTGTCAGGGAATATTCGTATGACGGCACAATCTTTGGTGGACCCCACAATAGAATTATTGTCGGAGTTAGAAAATGAAAGAAATATCTTTTTATAAAAAATAACGATGAAAGTTTTACCGTTAACTGTTGAAATACCCGTTGATAAAAGTACAGTAATACGCGTGGTTGCATAGTAGCACACGGTATTGATTATTGATGATTACGTGAGGAGTCACTCAATTTTGTTCAATTATTGCCATAATATTTTTTGCACAGTATCTCATATTATTGATTTAATTATTGTCACAGTTTCATCTGCACAATATTTTATATTATTAAATCAATAATTGACGCGACACAATTATTCATATTATTAGTTAGCATTATTGACAATGTATAAAAAATTCTGTCGAGGAAAGGGGTTTGGTCATCTAATTGCACGCCAATAAGGATAAATCCTTATCGGAAAGCCCCATCTTTCTTGGGAATGATCTGGTTGTTGATATTGTAAGCCTATAATATTATTATTATTATTATTATTATGTGGTAGATATTGATTCAATTTTGATTTAAATGAAGGAATTTTTAGCATGAAATAATTGTGGAAAGTTTGGCAAATTTTCTATGGAATTACAATTATTTCTCTGATAAAATATTCATTCAAATATATTAGTATAATATTTTATAATTGTTTAAATAATAATATTATAATATATATATATATATATATATATATATATGTGTGTGTGTGTGTGTGTGTGATAAAAGGGACGAATATATGTATTCTTTCTTAGTGGCTTGAAAAATGTCAGAAAATGTGGTTTGCCTAACTTTTGTGGGCCCTCAAAGGTGGAAAATAAGAATTTGGCAGGAAGATATGGTTTGTTAGGCCATTTGGCTGGTGAAAAATGTTGCATGCAAGTTTGTTTCAAAGGGTGGCCCTGACCCATATTGAAATTAAGATGTTAGGCATTGAAAAGTTTGGCTGATAAGGAAAAGTTAGGCATGCAATGGATTTTTCTCCTTCCGTATTGCACTATAAAAGGAGGGAAACCCTCCATCCTAAATCACACCAAATATCTCAAGCATTTTTACTATAGTATTGTGAGTATTTCTTGAGTATAAGAATACTTTGAGTGTAGTTTTCTGCAAGATTTTCTCAGAATAATATCTGATATTCCAGTCAAATTCAGTTTCTACTAAGGTAAATGATATTATTTTATTTCAATACTCGTAGGAAATATTATTTTCTTTCATACTCCATAGTATGGAAGGGATATTATTTTATTTCATATTCCTAAATTTAAACTTATTATGGCAAGTATTGCTTCTATAATTCCTGAAATTAGTAGAATATCCTTGATATTTGTACTTCATCCAGTATCTTTTCATGAAAATATTATTCTGAGCATTCTTGATAAGTTTTAACCTTTTCATACCGGTTCATGGGGTACTATTCACTCAAGTACTATTCACCCGGGGTACTATTCATGACAAAAATTGATTTCTTTTTGGTCCAAATCATTTTTGATACAATATTATTCTTGAATTTTACTCCATAAAGCAGTATCATGTTGACAATTTGGACATTATTGAATTCTGGATAAATTAAATTTTAAATCTTTAGAATTTATCCTTTGTTTGCATTTAATTGAATTCTTATATCATTGTCATAATCCTCATGTTTATATTATTATGAAAGTCATCTTTGGCCCGTAGTGCATAGATGGATTGTTGATTGATATGATTATGACCAAGAATCATTCGGTATAATCATGACCTGTAATGTTACAAATGATGTGGTAAAAGTCCTCATTGGCTCGTAGTGCATTGATGGACAGTTGTTGAGATGAACATGACCATTGGTGATAATAATGAATATCCTTAGCCCAAAGTGCATGGATAATTCAGTGATGTGGATTATTTATTACGCTGAGTCTTAGCGATAAAATTGGTGATAACTTTAAATCATAGAAGATAGTAGATATCATGCTCTACTTGACTCTTCTAATGGATTGTTTGTTCCGCTGCAATAAAACTTGTTGTCTATTTTATTCTATCAGTTTAACACTGTTAAAGGCTAACAATAATTTATTTTACATTATCTTAGTTATAATATTCTTTACTAGGCTAGTTGAGCTCACCCTTTGCTTTCATTGTTCTCTTTAGGAAATGAGAATATAGCTGGGACTAGTCGGGGAACGGAGTGACGGTCCAGATAGTTGTTTTAGTAGTCCTCATTATTCTATGAAATAGTGTGATAATAATTGTAATAAGATTGAATTTTAGTGTGGATATTGTCTAGAAGACAATATTCGTATTAAAACTCTCAGCTTATGTTTCGTCGTATTACACGACAGTTGTATTAATTAAGTTGTATTTGAATTTTGTACCATGTATTTGGCGACAAAGAATGGGTGATGTATACCTATTTTGGGGGCGTCACAGTATGACGCGGATGTTTCTAAGAGGTTTGAAACCCAAATTATGTCAATACCTCATTTCTCACAAACTATGTTTGTATTCAGATGTTGTAAATAGGGCTCAGTTATTGGAGCACGATAATGAGTCAACTCAACCAAGAGATAGCAACTGGAAAAATGATTAAACAGTGGTAACAGTCATCGAAGTGGTGACAACAAACGTGGAGGGAATCAACATGCCAGAAATGGTAACCACTTCGGTGGTAATCATGGCCAAGACAATAAAAATGGAAATTTCAAGAATTAGAGATTCAATAATGATGGAAAGATGTCAGTACCAACAACCATTGTTAAGGAAGGAGAACGACACCGACCGTGTGCTTCAAATGTGAGGGGAGGCACACATCAGTCCAAAACGTGTTACAGACTTGAAAAGCATTAAAGTCCAGTTGGGATGGTAACACCAAATGCCATCCCAGACAAGTCAAATTCAGTATTTTAAGGGAGAGTGTTTGTCGTAACCTCCCAAAAAGTAAGAAACCCGAACGAGATCATCACGGGCAAGCTAATCATAAACTCTAGCGAAGTCTATACCTTATTTGATACCGGTTCTACCCATTCTTTTATTTCTCCTACTTGCGCTCAACATTTAAATTTAACTTTAGAAAAATTAGACTTTGACTTATCTGTTAAAACTCTGTTGGGAGAAACCTTCATTACATCCACTGTTTATAAGTCTTTTTTGATTCAAATCGGCAACCGCACATTACCTGTCGATCTTATCTCTTTGAAAATACTTGCATTTGATGTGATTTTAGGGATTGATTGGTTAACTACTCATCATGCTAAAATTGATTATTTTCGTAAGGTTGTTAGCTTTCATATTCCTAACCAACCTATTATGAGAATTCAAGCAACCAAACAACTAAATTCAATCACTGTCATATTAAGCCATAAAGCTATTCGTTTATTGAAAAACGGATGTCAAGCTTTCTTAGCCCATGTCACAGATTTAAACAAAAATACGTCAGATTTGAATGATATTTTTATTGTTAATAAATTTTCTGACGTATTCCCTGGAGCGTGAAATCGAGTTTGGTATTGACCTTGAACCTAGTACAAAACCCATTTCCAAAGCCCCATATCAAATGGCTCCTATTGAACTTCAGGAGTTAAAGACCCAACTACAGGAATTGTTAGACATCGGTTTCATTCATCCTAGTATGTATCCTTGGGGTGCTTATGTTCTATTTGTAAAGAAGAAAGATGGAAGTATACGACTTTGTATTGACTACCGGGAGTTGAATCATGTCACCATCAAAAATAGGTACCCGTTGCCTCGCATTGATGACCTATTTGACCAGTTGCAAGGCGCCAAGTTCTTTTCAAAGATCGATCTTCATTCCAGATATCATCAGTTAAAGAATAAAACTGATGACATTCCAAAGACTGCTTTCAGAACTCGATACGAGCATTACGAATTCCTAGTCATGTCTTTTGGATTGACTAATGCTCCTGTTGTCTTCGTGGATATGATGAATCGAGTATTTAAGGAATATTTAAATCATTTTGTGGTCGTCTTTATTGATGACATCCTCATTTACTCCAAAAGCCGTGAAGATCATAAGCATCATGGGAGTACCAAAATGTATAGTGATCTTCGACATACATTTTCTTGGAGCAATATTAAAAGAGAGATAATGGATTTTATCTCAAGGTGTTTAACTTGTCAATGAGTCAAGGCGGAGCATCAAGTGCCAAAAGGTCCATTGCTACCACTGTAAATTCCAGAATGGAAGTGGGAGCACATTACCATGGATTTTGTTACTAGCCTTCCCAAGGTTTCTCAAGGCATAGATGCGATTTGGGTCATTGTCGATGGATTGACCAAGTCACGGTGGTAAAAGTACAATAATATGCGTGGTTGCATAGTAGTATACGGTATTGATTATTGATGCTTACGTGAGAAGTCACTCATTTTATCTCAATTATTGCTACAGTAATTGTTGCATAGTATCTCACATTATTGATTCTAGTATTGTCACAGTATCATCTGCACAATATTTTATATTTTAAAATCAATAATTGAGATGACAAGCTATTCATATTATTATTTGCATTATTGATAATGTCTAGAAAGTTCTGTCGAGGAAAGGGGTTTGGTCACCTAATTGCGCACCAATAGGGAGAAATCATTATCGGAAAACCCCCTTTTCCTGGAAATGATCTGCTTGTTAATATTGTAAGTTATATTATTGATGAATAAATATTGTTAAAAATAGTGAGGGGATTTTTATGAAGTATTTGTTGTAAGTTTGGCGTATTATTTGGACCCCCACTTACCCATTTTTCAAAATAGTCGGGAGAAGTTATCTCAATTATATATATATAGAGAGAGAGAGAGAACTAGGATCAGGTCCGGGAGTCCGGACCTGATTAAAATGCGGACCAAATTTTTTTTTTTTTTGTAGAACAACTAAAAAAAATTATGAAACTTGAATTTTTACATAATACAGTGTTTTGGGTGTGATTTGGATACATATATTTGGTCCTCATTTTAATCAGGTCCAGACTCCCGGACCTGATCCTAGTTCTCTCTCTCTCTCTCTCTATATATATATATATATACATATTATAATAAGTTTTATTTTTTTATGAAAAATAGAATATATTATATTTTATTATTCATAGTGTCTGCATAGTATTTGCATAGTGACTGCATAGTAAAATCAAAAAATTTGGTCGATTTCACGTGACCCTTAATGTGTAATCCGTGATTTTTCCTTTACTGTGCATTCAAATAGTATCCTTCCATTATCTTATAAATGGGATGCTTAATTTAGAATTGAAAATCATACCAGAATCAGAAAATTCTTCTTCTATAATATTGAGCGTATTTCTTTCGAGTTTTAGGAAGCTTTGATTGTAGAAAATAGTACAAGTTTTCTTCAAGATTATCCCCATTATACTAGTTGGAATAATCTTCTTTTTAAGGTAAGGGATATTATTTTTGTTCAATATTCGTATGAAATTATATTTTCTTCTATACTCTGTAGTATGTAAGTAATATTTTTTCATTTTAGATTGCGAATTCTACACTCATTTTGTTAAGTTTTGGCTTCTATACTCCATGAAATTAGTAGAATATCCTTAAAATTTACGTTTCATCTGGTATCTTTTCATTAAAATATTATTCTGAACATTCTTGATAAGTTTTAACTTTTTCATACCAGAGTACTATTCACGGGGTACTATTCCCGAAGTACTATTCACAGGGTACTATTCACTCGGGTACTATTTACCTGGGGTACTATTCATGATAAAAATTAATATCTTTTTGATCAAAATCATTTTTGGTACAATATTATTCTTGAATTTTACTCCACAAAGCAATATCGTGTTGATAATTTGGACATTATTGAATTCTAGATTAATTAAATTATAAATCTTTAAAAATTTATCATTTGCTTTCTTTTAATTGAATTCTTACATCATTGTCATCATCCTCATGCTTATATTTTAATAAAAGTCATCTTTGGCCCGTAGTGCATAGATGGACTATTGATTGGTATGATTATGACCAGGGATTATTCGATATAATCATGACTGTAATATTACAAATGATGTGGTAAAAGTCCTCATTGACCCGTAGTGCATTGATGGATAGTTGTTGGAATAATCATGACCATTGGTGAAAACACGAATATCCTTGGCCCGTAGTGCGTGGATAAGTCATGGTTGGGATACTAATGAATATTCTTGGCCCGTAGTGCATGGATAATTCAGTGATGTGGATTATTTATTAAGCTGAGTCTCAGCGATAAAATTGATGATAAACTTTCTAAATCATAGAACAAAGTAGATATCATTCTCTACTTGACTCTTCTAATGGATTGCTTGTTCCATTGTAGTTAAACTTGATGTTTATTGTATTTTATTAATTTAACACTGTTGAAGGCCAACGATAATTTATTCTGCATTATCTTAGCCATAATATTTCTTATTGGGCTAGTTGAGCTCACCCTTTTGCTTTCATTGTTCTCTTCAGGAAATGAGAACGTAGTCAGGACTAGTCGGGGAACAAAGTGATGATCCGAGATGGTGTTATAGTAGTCCTCACTATTCTATGAAATAGTGTGATAATAATTGTAATGAAGACTCTATTTAAGTTTGGATATTGTCTAGAAGACATTATTCGTATTAAAACTCTCAACTATGTTTTGTCGTATTTTACACGACAGTTGTATAATTAAGTTTGTATTTGAATTATGTACCATGTATTTGACGACTCAAGATGGGTGATGTATACCTATTTTGGGGGCGTCACACGTACTATACCTTTCCAAAAAGCCCTTTCCGAGAGCTACATATTGACATGAGATTTGACATTTTCTGAATCCGAGAAGATGGGTCCATGACCAGATCTTCGAGTCTTAGCAGTCCATTTGTTGAGCTGTCTTTTGCTATTTCTCACTCGGGATTGACATTATGGTCCTGCTTGACATTCATGACAGTGATTTGACTTGATTTGATGTTGAGTTGGTAAAATTACTAGTTTTCCCTTCTGGGGCTTAATTTGATCTCATGGGGTTGTCTCTGGGGTTTGATTTAATCTCCCGGACTTATCATCGGGGATTGATTTGATCTCTTGGGGTTTTCTTTGGGGTTTAATTTGAACTCCCGGGGTTGTCTCCAGGGTTTAATTTGATCCCCCGGGGTTGTCATCGGGGTTTGATTTGATCTCCCGGGGTTGTCTTCGGGGTTTGATTTGATCCCCTGGGGTTGTCATCGGGGATTGTTTTGATCTCCTGGGGTTGTTACCGGGGCTTGATTTGATGATTTTGACTTCCAGGATTGTCTCTGGAAGACAAAAGATGATTCTACCCTCCTTCATGGTTAGTAACAGGAATGCAAAATTTTGAGTGTCTACAGATGCCCCTCTTTATCATGTTTATGCAATATAATGGAATAAATAGGATAAAGATTACTAGACACTTGAAATATGACAAGATTAAATGATGCATGCAATGCAACATAATATAATGTTTTGTGCTCTAACTGTTTTGGTGTGAAACTACATCCAACGGTATTCTACCACTGACCGCTACCGCTATTTCTGTTGAGGATGGAGTTGTCAGTGATGGTCTCCACTGAATTGCCTTAATGTATACTCGAACGATAGTTCATCAAGCCTTCATCACCGGATCTTTCCCGATGCTATATTGGATTGAAGCCAATGGTTTGAAATGTCAATTAGCATCATTGAGACTGATTTGACATCATGTTGTAGAGATGTTCTCAAGATCCCTGCTGGGGAGATTTTCCTATGGCTGATTCCACTGAACCTTTCTGAATTCGACGTCAGGATTTGTCATCAGCATCCTTTGTTTTCATATGCGCTTTCTGACTTTACCTCCGTCGGGGGATGTTCCACTTTTTGACGAGTGACTCACTAGGGATTATTGATGTTTATCCTGATGATAACTCGCCTTGGTTGTCATTATTGGATCCTTCTTGCAATTATGCTAGGATTGTCACCACCGCTCTGGCTTTCTATCAAGTTGATGCTGATAGTTCTGCTGGAGATAGAACTTTTATTTCTTACTTCCATATCCTTACAATACCTACTCAAACGGTAGTTTTGTGAAGGTTAACCATCACTAAATTTCCTCGGTGCCTACTTGAACAGTAGTTTACAACCCTTTGCGGTGCCTCAGCTGGGGATTTATAGCAGATTCCATCATCGGTCCTCCCCGAGGAAGATAATTTCCACAGTTTTCATCATCAGATCTTTCTTGATGCTACGCTGGAGTTGTCGCCAACGGTTTATAGTGTCTGTCATTCTGACCTTCGTTGAAGTAGTTTTCAAAGGCTTACATCAACGAACCTTTCCCGATGCTATGTTGGAGTTGTCGCCAATGGTTTGCACTATCAATCATTTTGATCTTCGTTGAAGTAGTTTTCAACGGCTTACATCACCGGACCTTTCCCGATGCTACATTCGAGTTATCACCAACAGTTTACACTATCAATCTTTCTGACCTTTGTTGAAGTAGTTTTTAACGGCTTACATCACCGGTCCTTTCCCGATGCTACGTTGGAGTTGTCACCAATAGTTTACACTGTCAATCATTCTTACCTTTGTTCAAATGGCTTTCAACAGCTTACATTCTTAGACCTTTCCCGATTCTACGTTGGATTTGTTGCCAACGTTTTACACTGTCAATCATTCTGACCTTCGTTGAAGTAGTGTTCAACGGCTTACATCACCGAACCTTTCCCGAAGCTACATTGGAGTTGTCGCTAACGGTTTGCACTGTCAATCATTCTGACCTTTGTTGAAGTAGTTTTCAACAACTTACATCACCGGACCTTTCCCGATGCTACATTGGAGTTATCGGTAACGGTTTATACTGTCAATCATTCTGACCTTCGTTGAAGTAGTTTTCAACAGCTTACATCACTGGACATTTCCCGATGCTATGTTGGAGTTGTCGCCAACGATTTACACTGTCAATCATTCTGACCCTCATTGAAGTAGTTTTCAATGGCTTACATCACCAGACCTTTCGCGATGCTATGTTGGAGTTATCGCCAATAGTTTGCACTATCAAATATTCTTGATATCTCTGCAGGGGATATCTTTCTAATGAATTATACCCCTAAACATATTTGGATATTTTGAAGCGTTCAAGACCAATAGTTAATAACACTGGATCTTACCTATGCTCTACCAAGGGCTATTTTCAACAATCTCTATCATTGGCTTTGCACTCCCCTCATCAGGGCTAATACCAATGACTTACATGCATATCCGAAGTTTGACATCTGAATTCAGGGTTTCAAGCCCTTTCTGCTTAATCACGTAGAACCTTTTTTTCTAATTTAACTTTTCAGCTTCTGGGAACTCCGTTGAAACTCACATTTGATTGATATGGAGGGGGTGGGGACCACCCTGGATGGTCACAGGTAGATCCGTGACTGCAGCGGTTTGATCTGCGGCTCCCATCGGGTATAATTACTCATCCCTTCTCTTCACAAGTCATTTTCAAGTTTGAACCACATAGGAAATTCAAAAATTCCTCTTTAGATCAACTAATTTTGGGCTACTTTCTGCAAAAGCCATCACCATACAAACATTCTGCACTACTCTGGTAACGTTTACATGTTTTCTTTTCCAGTTTTGACTGTTAGAACGTTAGATTTCATATAGAATGCTTCTAAACACAATATAGTGAATATACATGCTTATATGACTTGATAAAAAATATTTAACTTAGTAAATGCTTATGTTTTACCGTGCTGAACATATTGTTATAAAAAAAAGTGACTTTTGAGACAGTCATTTGGTACCCTTTTTTGCTAGTTTATTCATCTTATTTGAGGACAAATAAGCACGGGTTCTTTTAAAAGATGCACATGGTAATTTGAATGCCATCGTGACTTACGTTTAATGTTTAATATTTATCTCCTGATGTTGGGCTGGTGTGCTACTAAATGGCCACCTAGTCATGCCTATGTGCATGTGGACAGTTCATTTTACAAAGGAGACTTGGCAAAAAAAATTCATGAGTCAGGGCATTTAATTAATGAGCGTGCAATTTTAACTCTACTGGGGATGTATGTTAAATTAATGCATGTATTAGGACTTAGATTATGCATGAAAAAATGATTTGAAAATAAAATTTAAATTTAAAACTTACCCCACCCTTTCTGATGAGATTTGGAGATTTTGTTCAGGTTATGGATTCAGATAGACTGAGTAGCTCTCGCATGATATCCACAGGTGTATGGAGGAGAGCTTCTGATGTTCCTTAACCTCGTCCAACCCGACAGCCTCATCGGTTGATTGAGTCAGTTATTCGTCCTATCCAGGTTAATAGGCCGGAGGTTGTAGATGAGGAGGATGATGTTCCTATTGAGGATCCAACTCCTTCTACTTCCATTCCCCACTGGGAGCTTCCAGCTATTAGTGTGACAATTCTAGATCTTCTGAATGATTTGAGTCGGCATCCCATGATCTACCTTCATGCGAATGAGATAATAGCCGTTTCTATTTTTACCTTTCTTCTCTTCCCATTACTGGGGACAAGGTTTTGATATTGATACAGGTTCTCGGCTATACTCATCCCAGGGGGAATTGGTTTAATATTCATTCCCTGTACCAGACCCTTCATCTAGAGTATCAGGCCATCATCCATTCTTGGAGTTTTGAGGCCTTCTTTTCCATTCCTCCTTATTGTGACGCCCCCAAATTCAAACCTCCACTTGGTCGCTCGAATTTGGTTCATCACGTGCTCATAGCATACAAAAATAACTAAAATATCACTTTCACAACGGAAGATCTAATTTAGAATAATAAACAATGATTTATTATAATTATTCCCCCAAGTCTCACAACCTACATTACTTAATAGATTACATAATAATATCGAATAAAGACTTATTACATAATCCTACTTAAGCTTAAACATAGTCTGAAAATAGTCTTAATACAACATCATAGTCTTTAACATAAAGGGACAAGCTAGTCGGTAGCCTTGCCCTTGCCCTTGTCTGTACTAGAGACACCTCCCTATTCCTCATTAACTGAAAGGTTTTAAATAAGCAATGATGAGCACAAATTGCCCAGCAAGTAATATACAACAAGGGTAAAGAATATAATATCACAAGTTTGAATTATCGAAGTATTATCTCTATGATAGTTCAGAGTTATGCATAACACCACAATAATAAACCATTCATGTGTTGGGGTTTCCAACAACATACGCTCCCCTTACCATAAGGGTTGTTCATCTAAGTTTTCAAGATTTCCGCACCAATTAATTGGTTTGGAGAGTTTTATAAACATGCATATAGTCTAGCCGAATCAAATGGCATCGACTCTTTCACAATATTCAAGAATAATACCAAGTTCAACTTGAATAATAGTTTTCACAAGAGTTTAAACATACTTGTTCAATTGAACGAATAAATAGAATAACTTGCATTCAAAGAGATAAGGTTTAGATACTCTTACAGTATTCATTGAATAAAGTAATACGAGAGTTAGAATACTTGCATAATGTAAGGTAGGGTTCGGATACTTGCTCAATATAAATTTGAGTAAGGTTAGAGAACTTGCCTTAAGCGTAGTTTATCCACGTTAAGAAATCAACACTTTCGAATCCTATTTATAGCGTATAATATGTTCAAGATGTTCATTAGCTAACATAGTCTTTAATCAAGCTTGACATGATTCAAGTATGCAACTATGGTATAAAATCAGATTATAGATTGAGAATGATCAAACACCTAGTCATTTTCATAAGTAATTTAAGAACACTTAAGGTTATGTCCTTTTTCTCACGGACCTTCCTATTACGAGGCAACACCAATACATTATCTAAGCATCACTTATATACATGTACCAGTAGGTTTTAAACCACCTCTAGAATTTTAGGTACCATACAAACCAATTCACCCAAAATCAGACTTCAAACTAACCAAGTTCTGATTTCAGATCAAGCAATGCTACTTACGGGTTAAACTTTAGACCCCAAGAATTGCACTGCTCTTCCTGCCCAAATTAAAACTCGATTTGCTACCTTGTGGTCTCTGTCCGGCTTGAGCACACAATCATACATAATATATTTTGACATGTTAAAGGCCTTCTCCTGCTTCTCAAGTTAATCTAGGTTCCTTCTTTCATAATAAAATTCTAAATTGATCATTTCAACAATTTAAGGCCATTCAAGGTCATGAAACCACAAAGTCAATCATGTTTTCTCTCTAAACATAAAAGATAGTTATAAAACTCATATTAGGCATTATTGTGAGTATTCATAACACATACGTGAAACTAACACCGTTTTTATTGAAAATATGCTTCGTTCATGCTTTATTTGAAATATGACACACAAGCATGGTATGTATATATTTATACTACATGAGTGAGTCTAATAGTGACATCAAACATAATCACAAGTGTCAAATTCTAACCTTCAAGGTAGCGTGTGAACATTCACTTCAAAAGTCATATTTTCATTTACAAATTAGTCCAACATTTTCATGTTTGCTTACTAATCACATAAACACAATCTAAAGGTTTATTCATGCATTTCTAAGTCATACCAATATGCTTGAAAAGTCAGTATATAACCATGGCATACATACATATCAAGTTCATTTTTAAAGTTCTAATTTCATTCTAACTACATACTCTCATTATTTATGAATGCTAATCTATTAACACATGCTCACATCAAGTCAATATACTGGTATATGCCCCCTACACATGTTTGTGGGATAGTACATGTCATAACACTATAACAAATTGTAAAATGAACTCAAAATCGAACTCAGGTACTTCAATTTGCAATACTGGGTGTTAATCCGTAGCAATTGCAAGCCATACCGTTCGAGCCAGAACAAGAAACTTCGTTTCACTCACTGAGAAGTGAAAACCTGTGACTAGATCGTCCTGAAGATGGATGCGACGGGAAGAAGTGGCATTTGGAAGTGTTGCTGACTTAACATTTCAGCAACTGTTTAGCCCAAACACAAAAATTACTCACGAAATTGATTCTAAACATTTCTATTACAGTTAAAATATATTTATATGATCATATAATAACTATATAACCCATACCCAACCTCATTAACATCTAATTCCATGAATTCAAGAATTTAAATTTCAATACTCACGAACTCTGTTTAACAGAAACTGAAAATGGCAACAAGGGATGGAATTATACCACTGAATTGTGAAAGGGATTTGCTCCTTCAAACAACACCAACTGATAAACATGTCTGCTATTTATAGAAGAATTCTTACATAGACATAGCAATTTTCCATTGAATCAAACCCATGGATTGAAGGATTGCATGAAGGTTAACAAGGAGTTGTTAGATGGTGGTTGAAACTCATCATAACCACCACTCCATACCATAATCATCAGCTAGAAAGCTTGGAAGAAAGAAAATAAAATAGGCCATAGCCTTCA
Organism: Panax ginseng; assembly: GCA_020205605.1. Taxonomy (NCBI): domain Eukaryota; kingdom Viridiplantae; phylum Streptophyta; class Magnoliopsida; order Apiales; family Araliaceae; genus Panax; species Panax ginseng. The sequence continues at coordinate 46,622,451 of CM035144.1, forward strand.
TGTGATTCACGTGACTGAGGAAGGAGTAAATGGGACACTCAATTTCGGACAATCCAAATGCTCAGCATTCTAGCAACACTTAGACTATACTTATGCACAAACCTTATCCTTATGTTATATCAACCATACATTAGCTATAACTACAATTTTAGTAATTGATGTTTCAAGGTAGTAGATGTAATATGGAAATGTGACATACATATAATCCATGTACATTTTATCACACTGATACATTTTATTAAAATAATAGTTTACAATATGCTCATGGTATATTATTTTAATATACACCCACATACATATTGTCACATAGATATTTCATAATGTATTGATAACATAAGTTCCAATATGTTTAATCACATTACCTCTACAATAAAATTTTATAAGACTTAATATATAGTCACATAAATGTCACACCACACTATATAATATAGTTATATTTTTAATTATTGCTCATATGCCCATGACAATCAATATAATCCTTATTATATTAATAACTTATTTATTTGTTTTATGTCAAATAAATAAATTATCCCTTCCTTGATTAATGTATTTATGGATCTCCATAACCATTAATTTATATAATTCTTATTATATCTATAGATATATTGCAATCACATATTATTAATTAATTGCCATTATCAATATTCTACCATGAACCATTAACAATTAATTAATATAACAATTAATAAGTAATATTACTTAATTACGCACTTTATTTCATGGTTTATTAATGTCACAAATATCACATAATTGTCCTATTTAATTTCTAAAGTAGAAAAATTAATTTTTCTCCAATCGACCATTAAGCGGCATTTTGTGCGTTTGTCTTCTTTGGGATGGCGCAATTGCGCTTATACCCGATCGAAGCCAAGACCGGTTTAGCTTCACTTGCGTGCAATTTTCATCGCTAAACGCTGCGTTTTATCATTTACATGAACTGATGTCCACAAAAGTGTTACAACAGGTCTACAAGTGTATTGATTACACATATGAAATTACATGATCAACACGATTAATCTTCTAGATTCTCGTTTTAATTTGCTTAATGGATTTCCTCGTTTCACAATATGCCACACAAAGCATTTCACAATTCTCATTGTCAATTCACACATCTTAATACGCATCGATCTAATACGAATCAATTGATTTAACCGACTCATAAAATAATAACACTTATATTCATAGAAATATTATTTCCATTAATATAATCATTTAATAATACGTGGAAATTCTCGGGTATTACATCCTCCCACCCCTTATAAAAATTCTGTCACGGAATTGCAACAAGGTTACACAAATAGATGGGGATAATCCCTCATCATCCTATCTTCTAACTCCACGTTGTCTCCTCGACATCGTGGTTACGCCAAAGTACTTTTACAGATGAAATGACTTTATTCCTTAAGGTTTGCTCTTTCCTATCAAGAATTTGGACAAGAATTTCTTCATACGCTAAGTTCTTCTCCACTTGAATGGGTTCATAAGAAATCACGTGTTTGTAGTCGGGCTTGTACGAACGTAACACAGATATGTGAAACACGTTATGGATGTGCACCAACTCAGGTGATAGTGCAACTTTGTACGCTACTTCGCTGACTCCCTTTAGTATCTCGAACGGTCCTATGAATCTTGGACTCAGTTTTCTTTTCTTGTCGAAACGGATTTTTCCCTTCCACGAAGATACTTTTAAGAATACAAAACTGCCTACTTCAAAATCTCGGTCTTGTCGATGCAAATCCGCGTACTTCTTCTGGCGATCTTGAGCTGCTACTAGTCTGGCCCTTATCACTGTCACCACACCCGCGGTTTGTTGTACTAACTCTGGTCCGATTATTCGTCGTTCTTTGACTTTGTCCCAACATAGTGGCGTTCTGCACTTTCTCCCGTAAAGAGCTTCATACGGTGGCATACCGATACTCGCATGGTAACTAATATTATACGCAAATTCAACTAAGGGTAGGTGGTCATCCCAATTTCCCTTGAAGTCCATCAAACAAGTTCTAAGCATATCCTCCAGTGTTTATATTGTTCACTCACTCTGTCCATCTGTCCGAGGGTGATATGAAGTACTCAACCTCAATTGTGTTCCCAACCTCTCTTGCAAGCTTTTCCAGAATTTTGAGGTGAAACGCGGGTCTCAGTTAGAAATAATCGATACCGGCACTCCATGTCGAGAAATAATTTCCTTTACGTACAGGCTCACTAGCTGATTTAAACTTTAACAGATCTTAATCGGTAGAAAATGAGCGGTCTTTATAAGTCGATCTACGATAACCCAAATGGCATCAAAACCTTTCTGCGTGACTTGAAGTCCTACCACGAAATCCATCGTAATATGCTCCCATTTCCACTCTAGTATTTCCAACGGTTGTAGTAAACCACTCGGCCTTTGATGCTCTGCTTTTATGTGTTGACACATAAGACATCTACTAACGTACTCTACAATTTCTTGTTTCAGATTTGGCAACCAAAAATGTTGCCTCACATCCTGGTACATCTTCGTGCCTCCCGGATGAATGGAATATGTCGTATTATGTGCCTCGTACAAAATCTCCTCTCTTAACTTGGCCACTACCAGTACCCACACTCTCCCTTTGAATCTTAAGATACCGCCTTTATCTATTCAAAATTTTTCTACCTCATTTTCCGAGATCCTCTTCCTGATTTTCTCACATTCTCCATCTTTCTCCTGTGCTTCCTTTACTCTATCCAATAATGTCAGACAAGCTTCCATTACAAATAACTTCTCTTCAGACCTCTCGGGTCCCTTCACCTCTATTTCTAACTTCTCTATATCTCTTATTAACTCCTTCTGAGTTGTCAGTTGAAACAATTACTCCCTTCCTTTCCTACTCAGAGTGTTAACAACTACGTTTGCCTTCCCCGGGTGATAAAGAATCTCACAGTCATAATCTTTGATTAATTCTAACCACCTTCTCTGATGCATATTCAACTTCCTCTGTGCGAAGATATATTTCAGACTTTTGTGGTCCGTGTATATCTCACATTTCTCTCCGTACAAATAATGTCTCCATATTTTTAACGTAAAAACTACTGTCGCTAACTCTAAGTCATGAGTAGGGTATCATTTTTTGTAATCCTTCAATTGTCGTGATGCATACGCAATGACTTTGCCATGTTGCATAAGCACACAATCAAGTCCTCTATGCGACGCATCACTATACACCACAAATCCTCCTGTATCATCTGGTAATGATAATACAGGTGCCTCGCTTAATCTCCTCTTCAACTCTTGAAAACTTTCTTCGCACTTGTCGGTCCATACAAATTTCATCGTCTTCCTCGTCAAATTAGTCAACGGGTTCACAATCTTAGAAAAGACCTAGATAAATCTTCGATAGTACCCAGCTAACCTGTGGCACCCCCAAATTCGGACCTCCACTTGGTCACTCAAATTTGGTTCATCACATTCTCATGGTAAAACCATAATAACTAAAATAACGCATACACAACGGAAAATCTACTTTAGAATAATATACAATGATTTATTATAATTATTCCCCCAAGTCTCGCAACCTACAGTGCTTAATAGATTACATAATAATATCCAATAAAGACTTATTACATGATCATACTTAAGCTTAAACATAGTCCACAAATAATCTTAACATAACATAATAGCTTTAAACATAAAAAGGACAAGCTAGTCGGTAGCCTTGCCCTTGCCCTTGTCTTCTCCAGAGACACCTCCCTGTTCTTCCTTAACTAAAAACTTTAAATAAGCAAGGATGAGCACAAAATTGCCCAGCAAGTAATATACAACAAGGGTGTAAGATATAATATCACAAGAATTGAAATATCGAAGAGTTATTTCTAAGATAGTTCAAAGTGTCAGAATAACATCATGAATAAGGGATATGATAATTCAATATAAATCAACAGATATATATGATTTCAACGGCTAACAATGTATCCAACTGGATAAGAAATTTATACTGAGCAGTCACTAAAGACCATTAAACTTTCACTAGAGTTACCAATATTAAACTAATAACCCAAAAATATCAAGTACTATAGATGATCAGTCTACAATACTTTACGTTATGCATAACACCACAATAATATTTATTCATGTGTTGGGGTTTCCAACAACATACACTCCACTTACCAAAAGGGTTGTCCAACTCAGTTTTCAAGATTTCTGCACCAATCAATTGGTTTGGACAGTTTTTATAAACATACATATAGTCTAGCCGAATCAAATGGCATCGACTCTTTCACAATATTCAAGGACAATACCAATTTTAACCATGAATAATAGCTTTCACAAGGGTTTAACATACTAGATCATTTTAACGAGAAAGTAATGTAACTTGTATTCAAAAGGAATAAGCTTACGGTATTTGTCGAATAAAATAATGCAATGATATTGCACAACAGTAATAGTAGGGTTCGGATACTTGCCTCAAACGCAGTTTACCAAAATACCACTTAACAATACTCTTTCAAATCCTAACATAATGTACATAAGATATTCATTAGCTAAATGTGCTCATGATTGATATATAAGTTTAATTGCATACTTAAACATCTAACTTAGTTGTATACTCTTCACATACTCCATTTCATACCTTACGTACTTATAACACCAAATAAGTTTGTAAGTCACCATGAAAATCAATAAACATAGTCTTTAATCGTTGCTTTATAGTTTGCAAATACTTTTTGGACTTATCACTTGAAAGTCTATAATCGCATCATTAAACATTCGCTCAATATATCTAGCTTGCTTCTTAACACATTGGACATGTACTGGTCATATAATGCATGCTAGAGTAATAATACAAGTATGCAACTTCTACAAATTAATAGCAAAAATTGATCCTATAGCAGATCATGGGGCGACCGATTTGATTTGTACTAAGGAGACGCATGGCGGCCATGCTTCCCAGCTTCAAACCAGATCGAGCAACTAATTTCTTGGCCTAGCTTGCCCATCCTTACATACATAACACATATTAACATGTTAAGGGTCCTTTTGCAGTTTCCTAGTTTAATCTAGGTCCTGTTTCGCATGATATGATCCTAAGTTAGACATCTCAACAAATTAAGGCCATTTAAGGCTATGAAATCACAAAGTCCAACATGCTTGATTGTTAAACATATAAAGTAGTCATATAAGTCATATTAGACATGCTTGTGAGTATTCATATCGCATATGTGTATTTAACATCGTTTTGTTTGAAATATGCTTCGTTTATGATTTCCTTGAACTACGATAACTATGTAAGACCCCAACTTATTATAAATAAAATTGAATTTTTCCTCTATTCATTATTCTAAATTAATAAAGTGTTAATTTGATATAATGCTTTGGTTATGGGTGAAATATGCAAATTTTGCAAAATAAGCAAGTGGTTATAGAATATTCATTTCTGTCGGGGAATATTCGTTTAGTCGTGGAATATTCTTGTTGTCGGGGAATATTCGTACGATGGCGCAGCCATTTGTGGGCCCCATAACAGAAAATGGTTGGATGAAGAAAAATAACAAAGTATGAGTTTTTATAAATAACTACGTAGTTATTTACCAAGTTAACATTGTTGAATATACGGTGGTTAAAAATACGAATATACTCGTGGTTGCACAAGAAATACCAGAGTATTGCAAGATATTTTTGAATTATTGATCTACGTAAGAAGGCACTACTCAATAATTATTACAAATAATTAATGTTCAATATTTTATTTTATTGATTCAATAATTTCTGCGTTGATATTTTATATTATTGTTGTTTCAATAATTATCACTGCACAGTATTTCTCATTATCATATCAATAATTCATATTATTTGAATAATATTATTAGATAGCATTATTGACAATGTCTAGAAAGTTCTGTCTAAGGAGAGGTTTGGTCACCTAATTGCGCGCCAGTAAGGAGAAATCCTTATTGGAAAGCCCCCTCTTTTCTGGGAACTGCCTGGTTGTCATTATTGTGTTTCTGTAATATTATTTGTGAATAATTAATTATTGATAAGGAAATATTTATTTGATGCGGATATAAATGATGGATTTATATATTTTATGTGGTTATAATTGAAGGAATTAATGTTGAGATGTTTTATCAGTATTTTTGTCGGAATAAAGGTATTAAAAATCAAATCAGTATTTTTACGATATATTGCGTGAGTTATAATTTTTAATCCGACCGTTGGATCGTTGTAATTTTTGGATATGTTATGTATACATAAGTTGAGTATATATCCACAAATTTTTAACCGTTAAAAATGAACGTATGATTTGTTATGAATTTTAAGAGGTGACTGATTCGGAAATTAGGGTTATAAATGATTTTGGTGGAAAATTCTATAATTGAGTGGGCCCCACTTGTGGTTGGTGAAGAAATGTGCTGAATTTTATTTCAAATGTGGTGGGTGGAAATAGTAGCAGGTAAAGCCATCGTGTAGCAGTCAAGTCCGCTTTTGCAAGTATAACATTTTCCTATAAATAGAGGGCTAAGTTAGAATTGAAAATCACACCAGAAACATAAGCTTTCTCTCTTTCTCTCTTTATATTATCGAGCGTATTTTGTGAATATTTAGATACTTTGAGAGTTACTATTCAGTACAAGTTTCATTCAGCATCATATCCGACATTCATTCCGAAGTACTGTTTCTTTGAGGTAAGGGATGTTATTTTCTTCTTAAATGATATTATTTTCTTCAATATCATTATGCGGAAATATTGATTTGAATTTTTTAATCAAATTTGGAACTTTTGTGTTGGGATTACTATTCACGTATACGGCACTATTCACGTGATCTGGCACTATTCACTTATCAATCTGACTATTCACCAAAAATGAAATTTTCTCTTTTTCGTCCCAGATGTATTTTATGGTTACTATCTTTGATTGTATCCATGTTTTGATCTTTATTTTTGAATTCTACCTCACACTTGGTTATTATGGAGTATTATTGAATTTGGATAAACCAAAATACGAATCCCTAATATTTGTCCTTACATCTTCTCGGATTCGTTCTCTAAAAATGTTTTTCATCATCCTCAGGTCCTTAATGGTGATACTTGATGAATTTCTTTGATCTCAGAGTGTGCAAGATGAATGATTATCTAATGAATATTTTTGGCCAGTGAGTGCAAAGATGAACAAGTGTTGAGATGAACATGACCAACCTGGTGATATAAAATGAATATCTTTGGCCGTAGTGCAAAGATGAATATTTGATGCAAGATGTATATTGATTGATGTTACAGGAATAAAATATTGATGATGGACTTTTAAATTCATAGATGATAGTAGATTTCATTCTCTACTTAACTCTTCTAATGAATTGTTGTTTCCGCTGCAGTTGTTGATCTAAAACTTGTTGTCTATTGTATTCTATCAGATTTTTCCCTGTTGAAGAATAATTTGTTGTATATTATCTTAGTCATAATATTCTTTGCTGGGCTAGTTGAGCTCACCCTTTTCTTTTTTGTTCCATTTTTCTTCTCAGGAAGCGAGAACATAGCGGGAAGTAGTCGGGGTGTGGAATGATGGTTATAGACAGTTGTTTAGCAATCCTCACTATTTTGTAAAATAGTGTGTCAATAATTGTAATGAGGACTTTATCTGGGTTTGGATATTGTCTAGAAGACAATATTTGTATTGAAACTCACAGTATGTGTTGTCGTATTTTGCACGACAATTGTATTAATAAAGTTGTAGTTATATTCTGTACCATGTATTTGGCGACTCAGAATGGGTGATGTATACCTATTTTGGGGGCGTCACAAACTAAGCATCGTATATATACATTTATAAGTGCATCTAAAGGTATCATCTAAGCTACTCATAATCATCAGGTTCTAACTTTTAAAGTAGCACACCAACATTCACGTTCAAAGTTCGCATTTTCATTAGCAAAGCTTACTAATAAGCCTAACATGCTCATGCTTCAATATGAAATTCATATACTTAAGTTAGTATGTCCGACATGCATTTCAAAATAATACTAACATGCTTGCAAGATTAGAATATAAATTATTCAAGTTTACCATTTCTAGCTTTTCCAAAACTTGAAGTTTTCTTAAAAACTTAGCTCAAAATCATGCTAAAACAATATAACATGTTCAAAACAATATCTAACCACATGATAGGGTCATTTATAGGCTTAACCTAACTATCATAGCATGCTCAAAATAAATCAGAAACCTCAAATCATTATCTTAGAACTGTACCACGCGCGGTCGCATGCAGATAGTTTATGGAAGTGGCGCGCCGCCACTACTTCTTGAATTCAAAAAGAATGGCTCAAGGAAGCGAGCCTTAACACAAGAGATGCTACACCTGCAACCAGACCAGCTACCAAAATATGTATATCAACTCAAATAACACAATGGCATGCTATTCTACATCAATTAGCAGAGAATCCAACAAATTCACAAATTTGACAAACTTCAAACTAAGAACATAATTTTTATACCTTTGCTTTGAATTAACTCAAAATCAGATTACTCCCTCCCACTCTTTATAGCAACTAAGCAAGTAATTCTCTGCAACATAGCACATGAAGTAGAGTACTCAATTTATAGAAAACTTACTAACCATGCCAAGTCATTATCCAAGAAATTAAACCAAGAGATTTTAGGATTGCATGAAGGTTATGGAGGAGTTGGTAATTGGTTGTTAGATCTCATCATGGCCACCACTCCCCCCATGATCATTAGCTAGAAAGCTTTGGAGAAGAAAAATATTATAGGCCTTAGCCTTTATGAAATCTACGTGATTGAGAAATGAGAGATAAATGGGACACTCAATTTGGGACAAACATGTTAACTCAGCATTCTTGATATACTCCTACACATCCTTACTCTTATGTTATATTTTTAATACACATCTCAACCATATAGTATAATTAAATGTCATACTTAATAATTAAGATTTTAATGTAGTAGATAAAATATGGAAATGTAATATACATATAATCCATGTACATTTTATCACACTAGTATACTTTAATAGTTCATGGTATATTATCTCCACACATGCCCACATACATATTGCTACATAGATAATGTATTTATAACATATAGTCCCAATATATTTAGTCACAATGCTCATACAATATAGTTTTATAAGACTTAATATATATATAGCCACATAAATGTCACACTGCACCATATAGTATGGTTGTATATGCTCATATGCACATAACTGTCAATATAATATTATTATCTAACTGACTTACTCATTTATGTGAAGTAATTAAATCATGCACTTCCTTAATTAATTATCACCAATATCAATTAACCATTGATCAATATATTTATGGATTTCCATAATCATTACTTATCTATATAATAATCACCTATTATTAATTAATTACCAAGAAATTAATATTCCACCATAACCATTATCAATTAAATAATATAACAATTAATAATCATTAATTAATCCTCATTATCAAATAATTAATATACCACACATCAATTAACAACTAATAGTATACTACAACAACAATTGATAATTAATATTTCCTAATTGCTCATTTTATAATCTCTTCGCCGATTAACATTACTATTAGTATTTCCCATCACTATACCACACAAGGCTTTCAACGAGTTTACCACAAACTCCACATATTCTCAATTATTCATTTATTTAATATAATTGAGTTATCTCATTTCATAACACGAAATTGTTCATATAAAAATAAATATTTATTTCCATTAATATATTTATTTAATAATACGCGGAAATTCTCGGGTATTACATAACCCTAAGAAACTCCTCACCTCTGTCAGGGTTCTTGGTTGTTCCCAGTTACCTACTGCTTCGACCTTTTCAGGTTCTACTGAGATTCCATTCTCATCCACCACGTGGCCTAAGAATTGAACCTTCTTCCTCTAGAATTCGCACTTAGAAAATTTCGCATACATCTTCTCCCTTCGTAGTGCCTCCAAAACAATCTTCAGATGTTCGGCGTGTTCTTCCTCCATCTTTGAGTAGATCAAAATATAGTCGATGAAAACCACCACAAATTTATCTTAATATGGCTTGCAAACTCGATTCATCATGTCCAAAATTCTGCCGGAGCATTAGTCAAACCAAATGACATTACCAAAAACTCGTAATGTCCATAACGGGTTCGAAACGCAGTCTTTGGTATGTCCTCATCCCGCACTTTCAGTTGGTGATATCCCGTCCGTAGGTCGATTTTCGAGAAACACTTCGCTCCTTTCAGTTGATCAAATAAGTCATCTATCCTTGGTAGCGGATATCTGTTCTTGATCGTAACTCTGTTCAATTCTCGATAATCGATACAGAGCCTCATCGATCCGTTCTTTTTCTTAACGAATAACACTGGTTCTCCCCAAGGAGACACACTTGGTCGAATATAACCCTTATCCAATAATTCTTGAAGTTGTATCATTAATTCCTTCATTTCTACTGGCGCCATGCGATATGAAGCTTTCGAAATCGGTGTCGTTCCCGGTGCTAAGTCTATTACGAATTTGATTTCTCTGTCTGGCGGAAGGCCAGGCAGATCATCCGGAAACACATCCTGAAATTCACTCACTACGGGTATATCATTAATCTCTACTCCCTTTTTCCAAGTATCCACAACGTAAGCTAAATAACCTACACATCCTTTCTTTAACAATTTCTTAGCATGCATCATCGTAACGCAACACGATAACTTAAGCGATGAGCTACCATAAAACACTACCTTAGACTTACCCAGAGTCTGAAGGTTCACACATTTGTTCTTACAGTCAATTACTGCTGCATGGTTATATAATCAATCCATCCCCAATATTATGTCGAATTCTCCTAATTTAATAGGAATTAAGTCTATGCTCAGTTCATGTTCTCTAATGTTTGTGCGACAATTTTGATAGACATATTCTACAGGGATTATTTCCTTAATCGCAACTTCTATGTTCAAAGGATCTTCTAAACGTTCTCGGGGTGTACTAAGTTTACTAGCAAATTCTTCGGATACAAATGAACAGGTGGCACCCGAATAAAATAATATATAAGAATTTATATTATTAATTGGGATTATACCTGACACCACGTCCTTCACAGCTACTACGTCCTGGACAGTCATGTTAAAGGTTTGGGCGGTCGATCGGTTGGGTTGTGCAGGTCCACCAATCATTAACTTGCTTCCTCCTCCCTGGCTTCTGCCAGCTCCACCGCTTCCTTTCTTTGGGCAATCTTTTATTTGGTGTTCTATTGATCCACAAACAAAACATCCTCTGATCTTCTTTGGCTTTAGGCAATTTGGCGATATGTGCCCCTCCTGGACGCAATTATAGCAGGTGTTCTTTCTCTTCCAACACTCTCCCTGATGACTTCTTCCACATTTGTTACAAACTTCAGTCCTTCTCTTGAAGTTTCCCTGGAGACTCCCACCTTGATTATTGCGTCTGTTGTTATTGTTTTCCCATTTCCTCTTTCCAGAGTTACTTCCTCCGCTACTGCTTCCTCCACGATGCTCACGACTAGTGTTCTTGTTCTTCTTCTCCTTATGATATAGACTTAAGGCCTCACTGCAACCTTCCGTAAAGATTGCCTTCTCTAATAATGTCATAAAGGAATCAATCTGGAAGACTAAAACCTTATTATACAACCATGGCTTCAACCCTTGCTCGAAGCGTCTCGCCTTTCTTTCCTCATCCACAAATTGGTGCTCCGCAAATTGCGCTAGTTCATTAAACTTAGCTACGTATTGTGCCACCTTCATATCACCTTGTTTTAACTCTAGGAACTCACTTCCATCCTACTCTTCATACTCTTCGGGAAATAGTTCTCGAAGAACAACATAGTAAACCTCTCCTATGTTATCGTTCCTTCTCCCACTCTCTGTTGATCAGTTTCCCACCAATAGTTCACTTCTCCCCTCATCATGTATGTGGCAAATACTATCTTCTGGTCTTCACCCACGCGAGCTATAGTGAAAGCCTTCTCGATCTCCTTAATCCACGTTTGCGCAACTATCGGGTCAGTGGTTCCCGTGAACTCCGGGGGTCCTACACTCTTAAAATCTTTAAAGGTTGTTACTGGGACAGCTTGGGGAATGGGTGGTACGGGTTCGTTTCTTCCCCTCAGAGCTTCTCCCAATAAATCTACCAGTCTCTGTATCGGATCTATCGGACCTCTTTCATCATTAACCGACTCTTCTGGGATAGTTATTCTACGTCTGGGCGGCATTTTCTACATCGCAAAATTTTTCATTTTATTATCTAATTATCCTATTTAGACATTTATCAAAAGAACTACAGGTTTATAACACGTTTCTGAAATAAGATCATTTATATTCATATGCTAAATGGTTACATTACATGTTCTTTTCTAGCATACTGCTATAAATGATAACACATAACCCTTAGTATCACAAAAGACGGGGACAACACCATCTTACTACCCTTTTAACATTTATTAAAAGTTGGGGTTTTACTAGTACCTCATGTCTTACACAAAAGACTGAGATTACAATAACATATTAAACAACATGTAAACAAAATACTGCAACTACTAGTCTTAATTCTCTAGACTAAATCTAACATCCCACGTTCCACGGCGTTCTGATATTCCTTCTACGTAATGTGCACCACCATATCTCGACTTATGGTATGTCGGGTCTGTCGTTGTTCAACTGGGTAGTGATTTACCCCATCGATCAATCTCTCCATTGTCGTTCTTAGAGCATATCCCATCTTATTCATCTTCCTCCTCTTGCATCGGACTTCATCCTCTAGATCATCTGCCCTATCATTGGCTTCCTCCCATTTCTCCTCGAAGTGAATCTTATCCATCACCTCCATCTCTAACTGAGTTCGGAGAGCCTCCTTCTCCGTCCTCTCACTCAAAACTTCCTGCTCTAATTCCTCCAGCTTTCCTGCCATCTCAACATTCCTCGCCACAGCTCGGTGAAACAAAGATCCGATCTGGATCACTGCCTCCTTACGGTGAGCAATTTCCACCTCCATTTCCTGCATCGCCAATTTTCTCTGATGGTCCTCATCCCTCAAATTCTGGAACACAGAATCTCTCTCCTTAGCCTCAGCCTCTAGCTCTTCCACTCTACATCCTAACTTTAATATCCGCTCCTCATATTCTCCTAACATCTAATCCTCAAAAGTAGCCTCGTCAGAGTCCTCCATAGGCTCGGGCTCCTCCTCCAAAGGCTCCTCCTCCGGATCAGACTCCACCTCTTCCTCATCGTCATCGTTAGGGCCTACTACTGATATAGGTCCTGCTATCAATGGTGTCTCATATACTACGTGGATATCACGCAGCTCCTCCTCTACTACTCGGCTAGGTCCTCCCATGTCAGTCATCCTACAACCACCGGTATAAGACAACACAAACAACAACTCCATTAGAATGTTAAATAAACATAAGTTCATTGTATAGAATGAAGTTACATTTAATAACACACTAGGACTCTCAAGGAAAACTCTACATGAGTTCTATATCCTTCCTAACTTCTAAGTTCTCCTAAGTTATAACCTAAGGACACTCGCTCCTAAGGTTTATAACTATGGCATTGATACCAACCTGTGACGCCCCCAAATTTGAACCTCCACTTGGTCGCTCGAATTCGGTTCATCACGTGCTCATGGCATACAAAAATAACTAAAATATCACTTTCACAACAGAAGATTTAATTTGGAATAATATACAATGATTTATTATAATTATTGCCCCAAGTCTCGCAACCTACAGTACTTAATAGATTATATAATAATATTGAATAAAGACTTATTACATAATCCTACTTAAGCTTAAACATAGTCTAAAAATAGTCTTAATACAAAATCATAATCTTAAACATAAAGGGACAAGCTAGTCGGTAGCCTTGCCCTTGCCCTTGTCTATACCAGAGACACCTCCATGTTCCTCCTTAACTGAAAGGTTTTAAAATAGAAAGGATGAGCACAAATTGCCCAGCAAGTAATATACAATAAGGGTGAAGAATATAATATCACAAGTTTGAATTATCGAAGTATTATCTCTAAGATAGTTCAGAGTTTCAGAATAATATTATGAATAGTGGATATCAACAATTCCTGGAATAAGAATGATAATTCAATATAAATCAACAGATATATATGAATTCAAAGACTATCAATGTATCAAACTGGATAAACAATTTATACTGAGTAGTCACTAAGGACTATAGAACATCCACTAGAGTTACCAATATTTAACTGATAACCAAACAAAATCAAGTTCTATAGATGATCAGTCTACAATACTCTAAGTTATGCATAACACCACAATAATAAACCATTTATGTGTTGGGGTTTCCAACAACATACACTCCCCTTACCATAAGGGTTGTTCATCTCAGTTTTTAAGATTTCTGCACCAATCAATTGGTTTGGACAGTTTTATAAACAAGCATATAGTCTAGCCGAATCAAATGGCATCGACTCTTTCACAATATTCAAGAATAATACCAAGTTCAACATGAATAATAGTTTTCACAAGAGTTTAAAACATACTTGTTCAATTGAACGAATAAATAGAATAACTTGCATTCAAAGAGATAAGGTTTAGATACTCTTACGGTATTCGTTGAATAAAGTAATGCAACAGTTAGAATACTTGCATAATGTAAGGTAGGGTTCGGATACTTGCTCAATATAAATTTGAGTAAGGTTAGAGAACTTGCCTTAAACGTAGTTTATCCACGTTAAGAAATCAACACTTTCGAATCCTATTTATAACGTATTATATGTTCAAGATGTTCATTATCTAACACAGTCTTTAATCAAGCTTGACATGATTCAAGTATGCACATATGGTACAAAATCAGATTATAGATTGAGAAGGATCAAACACCTAGTCATTTTCATAAGTAATTTAAGAACACTTAAGGTTAAGTCCTTTTTCTCATGGACCTTCCTATTACGAGGCAACACCAATATATTATCCAAGCATCACTTATATACATGTATCAGTAGGTTTTAAACCACCTCTAGCATTTGAGGTACCATACAAACCAACTCACCCAAAATCAGACTTCAAACTAACCAAGTTCTCGATTTGAGATAAAGTAATTGCTTGCATGTAGCTAAGCTTAGAGGCCAAGACAATGGCATTGGCCCTTCCTGCCCAAAAACTTCAAACTCTTTGCCTTGTGGTCTCTGTCCGGGTTGAGCACACAATCATACATAATATATTTTGACATGTTAAAGGCCTTCTCATGATTCTCAAGTCAATCTAGGTTCCTTCTTTCATAATAAAATTCTAAATTAATCATTTCAACAATTTAAGGCCATTCAAGGTCACGAAACCACAAAGTAATTCATGTTTGCTCTCTAAATATACAAGATAGTTATAAAACTCATATTAGGCATGCTTGTGAGTATTCATAACACATACATGAAACTAACATCGCTTTAGTTGAAAATATTCTTCGTCCATGCTTTATTTGAAATATGACACAGAAGCATGGTATGTATATATTTATACTACATGAGTGAGTCTAATAGTGACATCAAACATGATCACAAGTGTCAAATTCTAACCTTCAAGGTAGCATGTGAACATTCACTTCAAAAGTCGTATTTTCATTTACAAATTAGTCCAACATTTTCATGCTTGCTTACTAATCACATAAACACAATCTAAAGGTTTATTCATGCATTTCTAAGTCATACCAATATGCTTGAAATGTCAGTATATAACCATGGCATACATACATATCAAGTTCATTTTTAAAGTTCTAATTTCATTCTAACTACATACTCTCATTATTTATGAATGCTAATCTATTAACACATGCTCACATCAAGTCAATATACTGGTATATGCCCCCTACACATGCTTGTGGGCTAGTATATGTCATAACACTATAACAGATTGTTAAACAGAACTCAAAACTAAACTCGGTACGTAGCAATTCTTGCTCATCTCAGTTAATTAATTCTAATTGATACCATACCCATACCGAGAGCGAGAACAATGAAACTTTAAGCAACCTGTTTAGCCCAAACACAAAAATTACTCACGAAATTGATTCTAAACATTTCTATTACAGTTGAAATATATTTATATGATCATATAACAACTATATAACCCATACCCAACCTCATTAACATCTAATTCCATGAATTCAAGAATTTGAATTTCAATACTCATGAACTCTGTTTAACAGAAACTGAAAATGGCAACAAGGGATGGGATTATACCTTTGAATTGTGAAAGGAATTTGCTCCAATTGAACTCCTAAGCTTTTAGATTACTTGTATGCTTTCAACTCTTACTTAACAAATATCAGACACTTCAAGCAACACCAACTGATAAACATGTCTGCTATTTATAGAAGAATTCTTACATAGACATAGCAATTTTCCATTGAATCAAACCCATGGATTGAAGGATTGCATAAAGGTTAACAAGGAGTTGTTAGATGGTGGTTGAAACTCATCATAACCACCACTCCATACCATAATCATCAGCTAGAAAGCTTGGAAGAAAGAAAATAAAATAGGCCACGTTCTTTATGTGATTCACGGATCGAGGAAGGAGTAAATGGGACACTCAATTTGACAATTTCAAATGCTCAAAGATTCTAGCAACACTTAGACTATACTTATGCACAAACCTTATCCTTATGTTATATCAACCATACATTAGCTATAACTACAATTTTAGTAATTGATGTTTCAAGGTAGTAGATGTAATATAGAAATGTAACATACATATAATCCATGTACATTTTATCACACTGATACATTTTATTAAAATAATAGTTTACAATATGCTCATGGTATATTATTTTAATATATACCCACATACATATTGTCACATAGATATTTCATAATGTATTTATAACATAAGTTCCAATATGTTTAATTACATTGCCTCATACAATAAAATTTTATAAGACTTAATATATAATCACATAAATGTCACACCACACTATATAATATAGTTATATTTTAATTATTGCTCATATGCCCATGACAATCAATATAATCCTTATTATATTAATAACTTACTTATTTGTTTTATGTCAAATAAATAAATTATCCCCTTCCTTGATTAATGTATTTATGGATCTCCATAACCATTAATTTATATAATTCTTATTATATCTATAGATATATTGCAATCACATATTATTAATTAATTGCAATTATCAATATTCTACCGCAACCATTAACAATTAATTAATATAATAATTAACAAGTAATATTACTTAATTGCGCACTTTATTTCATGGTTTATTAATGTCACACATATCACATAATTGTCTTATTTAATTTCTAAAGTAGAAAAATTAATTTTTCTCCAATCGACCACTTGGCGCAATTTGTGCTAATTTATCTTCTTTGGATAAGCCTTGTTCTTGGCATTACCTTAACAAAGCCAAGACTGGTTTAGACTGGTTTAGCTTCAGCCCGTGCCAATTTTCATCGCTAAACTCATTTTATACGACATGAATTGATGTCCACAAAAGTGTTACTACAGGTCTACCAGCGTATTAATTACACATATGAAATTACATGATCAACACGATTAATCTTCTAGATTCTCGTTTTAATTTGCTTAATGGATTTCCTCGTTTCACAATATGCCACACAAGACATTTCACAATTCTCATTGTCAATTCACACATCTTAATATGCATCGATCTAATACGAATCAATTGATTTAATAAACTCACAAAATAATAACAGTTGTATTCATAGAAATATTATTTCCATTAATATAATCATTTAATAATACGTGGAAATTCTCGGGTATTACACCTGTCATTGCCCTTGGGGTTATCTGAGGGCTTTATCCGAGCGATGGTTCCATCAGACTCAGTCTCTCCATTTCTTGGATTGTGAGGTGATGATGACACCGATGGACTGACGGTTCATCACGGGGTTGTATCATCAATTCCTTCATTTCCACTGGCGCTATACGGTATGGGGTTTTCGAAATTGGTGCAATTCCCGATGCTAAGTCTATTACGAATTTGATTTCTCTGTCTAGCGGAAGACCAGACAGATCGTTCGAAAATACATCTTGAAATTCTCTTACTACGTATATATCCTTAATTTTTACTCCCTTTTTTCGATTGTCAACAATGTACGTTAAATAACCTACGCATCCTTTTCTTATCAATTTCTTGGCATGCATCATCGTACGACAACATGATTGCTTAAGCGATGAGCTACCATAAAACACTACCTTAGACTTATTCAAAGTCTGATGGTTCACACTTTTATTCTGACAGTCAATTACCGTGACATGGTTATACAACCAATCAATTCCCAATATTACGTCAAACTTTCTCAATCTTATCGGGATCAGGTCTACTCTTAGTTCATGATTTCTAATATTTACACGATAATTTCGGTAAATATACTCTACAGGGATTACTTCCTTGTTCATAACTTCTATTTTCAGGGGATTTCCTAATCGTTCTCGGGGTATTTTAAGTCGACTAGAAAATTCCTCAGATACGAAAGAACAAGTGGCACCCGAATTAAATAATACATAAGTATTTATATCATTGATCGAGATGATACCTGACACAACGTCCTTCGCAGCTACCACATCCTGGATGGTCATATTAAATGTTATGGCAATTGGACGGTTGGATGGCGTTGGTCCGCCAATCATCAGTTTACCACTTCCTCCTTGTTGGCCTCTTTCTCGGCTATTTCCTTTCTTCGGGCAGTCTTTGATCAAATGGTCTGTCGAACCACAAGCGAAACATCCTTTGATCTTCTTGGGCTTTGGGCAGTTTGGAGCATAATGTCCCTCTTGGCCACAGTTGTAACATACACTGTGCCCTTTCCAACACTCGCCCTGGTGATACCTCCCACACTTTGGGCATCCTTCCACCTTCTTCTTAAATTCTCCTCGAAATTTTCCCACTTGATTGTTGAGATTCTTGTTGTTGTTGTTGTTGTTCAACTTCCTCTTTCCTATGTTACTACCTCTGTTGCTGCTTCCTCCTCGATTTTCTCCCCCGGTGCTCTTTCCCTTCTTCTCTTTGTTATACAAACTTAAAGCTTCACTTCTTCCCTCTGCAATAATAGCCTTCTCCAGCAATGTTGTAAAAGAATCTATCTGAAGAACCGACACCTTGTTAAACAACCAAGGCTTCAGTCCTTGCTTAAAACGCCTAGCTTTCCTCTCTTCATCTACCACCTGGTGTTCAGTAAACCGGGCTAGTTCATTGAACTTAGTCGCGTATTGCGCCACCGTTATATCTCCTTGCTTAAGTTCTAAGAACTTTACCTCCATCTTATTTTTCATGCTCTTTGAGAAATAGTTCTCAAAGAACAGAGTCTTAAACCTCTCCCAAGTAACTATCCCTTCTCCCGCTCTCTGCTGATTTGCCTCCCACGAGTAGTTCGCTTCACCTTTCATCATGTAGGTTGAAAATGCCATCTTCTGGTCTTCACCCACACGAGCAATGGTGAAAGCATTCTCCATCTCTTTGATCCATGTCTGAGCCACGATCGGGTCGGTCGTTCCTACAAGTTTCGATGGTCCTATACTCCTAAAATCCTTAAAGTTTGTGACTGGGACTGCTTGGGGAACGGGTGGTACCGGTTCATTTCTTCCTCTAAGAGCTTCCCCTAATAAATCTACAAGCCTTTGTATTAGATCTACTGGTCCTCTCTCATCATTAACCGACTCTTCCGGTGCAGTTATTCTACGTCTGGGCGGCATTTTTCTGCATCATAAAATTTTCATTTTATTATCTAATTATATTACTTTAAATATTTCTTTAATAAGAATAATATTTATAACACATTCCTAAAACAAGATCATTTATATTCATATGTCAAATGGTTACAATTACATGTTCTTTTCTAGCATACTTCGATAAATGACAACACCATATCCCCTCTTAACACAAAAGACGGGGACAACACTCACATATTACCCCTCTAGCATTTTTCAAAAGTTTGGGGGTTCACAACTATCTCACATCTTACACAAAGACTGAGATTTAACAACAACAATTTAAACAACACATAAATAAAACACTACAACTACTAAGCTTCTTCCTCTAAACTTAATCTAACATCCCACGCTCCACGGTGCTCTGGTATTCCTTCTAAGTAATGTGCACCACCATGTCTCGGCTTATGGTATGTTGGGTCTGTCCTTGCTCAGCCGGGTAGTGATTTACCCCCATCAATCAACCTCTTCATGGCTGTGCGTAGAGCATAGCCCATCTTGTTCATCTTCCTTCTCTTGCACCGCACCTCATCCTCTAGATCATTCGCCCTATCATTGGATTCCTCCCACTTCTCCTCGAAGTGAATCTTATCCATCACTTCCATCTCTAACTGAGTACGGAGAGCCTCCTTCTCCGTCCTCTCGCTCAACACCCTCTGCTCCATTTCCTTCAATTTCCCTGCCAACTCTACATTCCTAGCCACCGATCGATGAAACAAAGTCCCCATCTGGATCCCTGCCTCCTTACGGTGAGCGTTCTCCACCTCCATCTCCTGCATTTCTAATTTCCTCTGATGGTCCTCATCCCTTAATTTTTGGAACTCAGACTCCCTCTCCCTAGCCTCAGCCCTCCACTCTACATTCTAACTCCAAGATCTACTCCTCATACTCCCCTCCGATCCTCAAAAGTAGCCTCATCGGAGTCCTCCATAGACATAAGACAACAAAAACAACAACTCCATCAGAATGTTAAATAAACATAAGTTCATTGTATATAATGAAATTATATTTCATAACACACTAAGTCTCTTTCTAGAAAACTCTACATGAGTTTCATCCCTCTCTATTTTCTAAGTTCTCCTAAGTTATAATATAAGGACTCTCACTCCTAAGGTTTATACTACAACTTTGATACCAACATGTAACGCCCCCAAATTCACACCACACTTAACTCAAATAATAAATCAATATCTCACATAGCGGAATACTAGAATAAATTACATTGATATACTATAATTATCCTTGTCCCAAAGTCTCGCAACCGTGACTAATATAATACATCTCAAACTAAACATAACTTAATACAAATAAGTTCTTCTACTACCACATAATAGTACATTCTTAGGATTAAAGAAATAACTACTCCAAAGCTTTGTCTGTACCCTTGTCCTTGCCAAAGGGTTCACCACATTCTGCTTTCACTGAAAGTTTTATGGAAAGCAAGGATGAGCAAAAAAATTTTCCAGCAAGTAATATAGCAAAAGGGTAATCAATATGTTTTAAATTTCTCAAGGGTATATTAATAATAATAGCTCAAGATAGCAAGAAGTATTGATGGTTATCAATAATAATCGCTATGGGCAATAATATTCAATGATTAATTCAATTCAAGATTTTAAAGCAATAAATACTGAGCAGTCACTAAGGACTATGAACTTCTCCTAGAATTAACAGTAATAGACTGATAATTCTATAAAACAAGTACAACAGGTGATCAACCTAAAGTACCATATGTCATGCATAACATTTAGTCTTTCTCATGTGCGCACGTCGGTTCCCCGACAATATATAATTCCCCTACCAAGAGGGTTGTTTTTCTTAGTTATAAGAGTCCACACCAAGTTAATTTGGTTTGGATAGCTTTCGATCAAATATCAATAGTCTAGCCGAATCAATGGAGTAGACAATTTCTTTCACAATATATATATATATATATATGTGTGTGTGAACAATTATTGTTCGAATCAAAGTTTGAAATTTCATTACGAAATATTTTTCCTTCAAAGATCTACTTGTACGATCAATAATTACACAAGTTCAAATAATTCTCAATAAAGACTAAGGTTCGAGTACTTGCCTAAAGCCTAGTTTACCAAAGTAAATCTTAATACCCTCTTTCGAATCCTAACATAATATATTTACACGTATAGGATCTTCATTAGTTACATAAACTCATATATGTAAGTTCAAACGTACACCTAAACGTCTAACTTAGTTGTAAATGCATACATACTACATCACATATCCTACATCATCGTAGCACAAATCAGATTGTATGACACCATAAAGTCCAATAACACCTTTTCAAATCATTGCTTGCAAATACCTTTTTGAACTTCATTCTCAAAATTTATAATCATCCGATAAATATTTAACTCTAGCATCTAGCATGTTTCTTAACACATTGGTTAGCACACTAATCACATAATGTAAGTTAACTTATCCCTACAAGCATGCTTTGAACATCAGATAAGAAACAGAATCTAGACTTGACTGCAAGATGGCGCCTAGCAATTCATACTGTCTAGGCTTAGGGATCTGAAGACAAACAATGCCTGTTTGTCCCTCGCCGCAGAACTAGGTTGAGCTTTGCATTTCCTATTTCTATCCCATCCCTTAGTATACTCAAATAATCACACTTAACATGCATACATGCTAAAGTACTTTATAGAAGTGTATGATCATCCTAAGTTTACTTTTACATGGTTTTAGTTTATGATTTCCATGGAATTAAAGCATAAAAAGGTTATGTAATAATCATGTTTTATAACTTTGGCCATATGTCTATATAGAGAGGTCACACAATCTAGTAATACACATACTCATGGTGTTCATATCATTTATTCATAACTAGCATTGTTTAGCACTTTGAAACATGCTTCAAACTCCTGTTTGATTAAGTTATCATTATGTCCAACACATACGAATCATGTTTAGAGACATAATAAACATAAACTTGACATCTTAAATGTTTTGAATCTAAATACTCATATATAATGCAACTTAATTTTGAAAAACATGTTCAAGGTTGCCTTTGAAATCACTTTAACATGAATGATGCAATATAACACATATAAGACAACATTAAAAAACTCTTATCATAAGTAACTAAGTCATGTTAACATCTTTTCAAGATCAGAACCTTCATCTTGTAGCATTCATGTACATTAACTTTAATATATCAAGCTTTTCTTTTAAAATATTTTCTAACACAAAGCTTAACAAGTTGGTCATGAATACAATAAATATGAATCATATATCATGCTTATTTAGGTTTTAAATCAGTCATGTACGTGTGCTACTAAGTTCAGAATTTGTAGGACATGTATTACTTCAAAGTTTGTTTTCAAAACTTTAAGTTTTTAATACAAATCTCTCACTAAATCATGTTGATCACTTTATACTACATAAGAAAGCTTTATATCTCATATTATACCCCTTTTCAGGTATATATTTAAGTCATAATACCAAGTTCACAACACATAGCATAACAAAAACCAAAGAATTAATTAAAGTATGCAAGTAAGCAACATGCTACACCCTAGTATAAATCAAGCAATTGCACTATTATGCAGAACAATGACAATAACGAGCTCTGCTTTTGCGAGCCTCACTCAACTTTGATTCTTTTCGATTTAAACATGTTCAAATCCATCATTAAAAGTTTCATATATGTAAACATACATCCTAAACACATTATAACATGTTAATTCATATCAATTGACAAAGAGTTTCAAGAAATTCTAAGAGTTTGACAAAACCCAACTAAGAACAAAAGTTAAGATTTTTATACCTCTTGGAGCTTAATAAACATAGTTTCTTCCTTCTGAGATTGCTAGCCTCTTCTTTGGACAACAACCACTCAAACTCAAGTTATCAGAGTTTCAACAAGCAAACAAAAGCAACGTAAAATTGAAAATGGAGGTGTCATTTATAAAAGAAACTTGGACTGGCTAATGGTTTTGCATGGAAGTTTGAGACTGAAATATAGAAGGAGAACATAATGGTTAACTAGAAGTTGTTCAACTACTCACCATCAGCCATTTACATAGCCCATGATTACTACTTGGAAGTTACACAATTTAGCCATAGGTTACTGGTCATTTACTATTTGCTCAACTGATGGATTTTATTTCTCAGCAACGTGCTTAAATTTTGCTCAATTAGTTACTTTAACTCCCAAAATATAATTTTAATGTACAATTGTTACCATATTAGGAAAAATTAGGAATTATTTATGTACTCACATCATATAATCCATGTACATTAGTTCACATAATTTAATATTTAAAACATGTGTGATCTTAATTTAATTAATCACTAATAATTTAATATATCCTTTTTACTATTAATCACCCATTGGTATAGAAATAAATATTTTAATAATACATCTTTATTTAGTCCCATACTTAAGAGTACTCATTTAATTGTCTCGTCACACATGATGAGATAACAAAACTTATTTAAATCAACTTTATGATTTAATTACTTTTACCATATGATTTGTGTATATCATTAATCCCAACTAAATGACATACTTCATGTAGTCTTAAGTAATAGGTAATTATATAATACTACTATCCACATTTTTCATATTACACATAGTAACATGAAATAATATTTAACCATAATGTTCACATTAATATTAATGGTAATTGATCAATTATTCTTCTTAATGATGTCAATACACCATCTTTATAACCCATGCACTCTGTAGAATTATTTTTCCAAGTCTTACATCTGGCGCAGCTGCGCCACTCTGGAAATTTTTCTAACTTAGTTATTGTTACAAAAATTTCTATTAATTAATCCCTTTAATAAATAATACCCTCATTTATTATCTTGCCATTCTAGATAACTTTGTAAATTACTTCATTAATATTATTCACAATGTAAATTAATTAATAATATAATACTAACTAATTATTCTCTCCTCCATTAATTTAACCACTTAAATTTCCATTCCCATGCCACACAAGGCATTTCTCAATTCTCATCACAACTTCACACTTGTAAATTCAATTTAAATTAATTGAACTATTCATCTTACTACACAACAATATTTATATTCAAATAAATACTCATTTTCTCATTATATTAAAATAATTATTTATTCATGATATTCTCAGTTCTTACACCTCAAGGGTCGGACCGTCTGCTCTAGGCCCTTGAGTGTGGATGCCACGAGTGGGGCTTTAACTGAGCCTTTGTCTGATAATCAGAGGTTTAAAGATCGTATTCTTCGATGGATGTTCTTGATCATCTTCAAGGGTTGTTTCTTAGCGGAAAACTCCTTGACGATCTCTTTTGCTTTAGTCAGTACCACTCGTGAGGTGGACCACATCAGAGACTTTAACTGGGGCTCATACTCCTTGGCCTATTTCCTTAAAGGGATGAGCCTACGCTCAGAGGGCGTGATAGAGGCTTGGCTAGGCTTTTTCCCATTTTTGCTGGTGAGTACTTTTATCTATCTCCCAATTTCCTTTGCTCTGGTTGTCAATCTTCATGACAACAATGTTCTTCATTTCTGGGTTTTCCAGAAAATTAAGAACAACCGATGGTGCTATGTTTAGATTCTTATGGTTTGCATTCTAGGCTTGATACTTATTTTCTAAAGGTTTAAAACTGTAGAAGAGATGTCAAGGTTCATTTCTATACTACCAGATCATCCTAACAACATCACAAACTCAAGATCTGAGCCGATCAAAGTGATGTCAGAAAACATAATTTTTGAAGATTTTGGGTTACCCAGAAACTTTAACTGGAAAGCTGGTCAACGGTGGTTTGACCACGATTAATTTTCATTCGGGTCGTGATTTGAGTAATATAAAAGCATGGATGAGTAGTCCTCATGTCCGGCTACAAGATTAAAGCACTAACACGGACTAAGCCATAAACAGTAGCAAGGTCAGAGGCTCGAAACATGTTGTCAGACTTTCTGGGCAAAATCTGGGCTGCCCAAAAACATTAATCGTTTTCGGTCAACGAGGTTTGACCGCTTCTAATATGAAATCTAGATATGATATGACCTTGATTCCAGTTCCAGATTAAAGCCTTCATGGCATACTACACATATAAAACTTCAAACACCACAAATCAATAACACAGAAGAATCTACAGGCACTGACATATGACTGGCAGGCCACTTTTCCAACTTTTTCCCAGATTTCTAAAAACTTCAAAATCATGCATCTAGATGTTATAGATCCTTGATCTAACAACCCAGATCACTATGTGACACCATCTAACACATATCTAACCAACAAACAACAACATTAAAAAAATAATGAAGATCTATAAAGTTTAGGTTTTTTTATACCTTTCTAAAGCTTGAGCTGGATTCTGATCCTTGTTTTCTGTTCTTGGCTTGCTATGAACTGATCATGGCTCAACTTTTCACTCTCTCTCACTCTAGATTTTGGAATTATAGAGAGAGAAAAGACTTTGGACAAATTTGCTAAGTAAAGTAATTTTTTTTACTTTTTAATCTTTTGATTTATTTGATTCAATGTATCCAAATGTGCAAGGTGGCACTAGCTATCAGATATGGGAAGATTTTTTTAAGCACATGGGATAAGTTAGAGCAATGACTCACCAAGATTGTGTAATCTTTTACTTAAAGTGTAAGAAAGGGGCAAATGGGTCATTTGTCTTGTAAATTTAATGGCACTTTAGACATTTGCTACAACCCTTAGGGTTTGACCCTTAGGGTTAAAACCTAGGGTTTCAAAAATTAAATCTAGGATTTCCAAATTAAGGTATTAAAATGGAAAATTAAGCTTTCAAATCTATAATTAGTATTTTCTAATTATATTAAAGTTTACTAATCATTTTCAAGCTTGCTAATTAGGATTAATGATTCCTAATTAAAATTAAAATTACCTAATTACCAATTAGGGTTTCAAATTTACAAATTAGGGTTTCTAATTATTAAAATTTCTAATTAATCATTAAGGTCATCCCTAATTAGATTGTAATTAATACACGAAAACTTTATACATAGCATTTAAATTCCCACATTAGGATTTTGATAATCTAAATTAGGATTAATGATTCCTAATTAAAATTAAAATTACCTAATTACCAATTAGGGTTTTAAATTTACAAATTAGGGTTTCTAATTATTAAAATTTCTAATTAGTCATTAGGGTCATCCCTAATTAGATTGTAATTAATACACAAAAACTTTATACATAGTAATTAAATTCCCACATTAGGATTTTGATAATCCAAATCAGGGTTTCAAATTCCCGAAACTGAAATTAGGTTTTTTCAGAACCGGTTTCTAGGGTTTCATATAAATGATAAGAATTTTCTAACTGAATGTTAACGTTCTAAATAAATACTTAGGGTTTGTCACAGATATAGTTTATCTGGTCAACCCTTGACCCTTAACCACAATCTGTACACATATAATACCATATTCACAGAACATATACACATATACACTTAATCCTGAATAATTCATCAAGATCATTCACAAAATTTTGAAATCCTCAAAATTCCTTCCCAAAAATGTCAAATCCATACACTTATTTTCTGTCTAGGTCTATTATTTGACTTCTAATTCATCATTTAAGATTTTAATAAATTGTCCAAATTCTCGGGTTATCACATTCACCCCCTTTTTCTAAAAAATTCATCCCCGAAATTTACCTTACACCCTATACCATACAGCTTACATCATTCATACATATCATCACATGCTACCCAATACACCACTCACAAGAGTAAAAATTTTCAAATAGTGCTAAGGAGCTATATAGACTATTATTTTCATTTTTGAAAAGGTTTATACAGAAATTCATCCGCAAACCGTCTTATCTTACAGACATAGTGGGTAATTAGCCCGGTATGCCATGTACTGTTGGTTGGAACAATTTTTCCCCGTTCCCTCTATCCGCCTTAGGCGCACAAAATTTTCTTACCTCAGTCTTTATCAGAATCCGCACCAAAATAATTTGGTTCGAGAAAGTTTTCAAAGAACACTTAGAATTTTTATAAACGTTGGTCTAGCTGAATCGAATAGCTTAGACTCATACCAATAATTCAATTCAATCGAAATATTTAGGTATAGCCAAACCCCGTTGGCAAATTAAAATTTTGAAAATGACGTCATGATGTCGTACTGTATTAACAGCCCGTTTGAGGATGTCCTCATTGTATGACTTTGTCATAACACATCATACAATAGTGGAATAATGATTTTAGATCAAATTCAACACTAAATATTCTTGTATTTACAACTCCATCAACTTTTTATCATCTTTGCACCAGGTTACATGGTACATGAGTGATAAATAGAAATATATTTTGATATTTCAAATCATTATCGTCTAGCCGAAACAAATGGCATAGACTATACTTAAAACCATTCAAAAAATCATTACAAATCTGTTTTATCATCTCAACAGGCAACGAGGTATAGGTGGCCTGAAGTCTAGGCATACACAATAGTCACCAAGAGTTGAGAATAAAAATTCATTTTTTTTATTTTTTTTTCAAAAGCACATAATGCGTATTTAGCTTTATGTCAAAATTTCGAAGTCTAGCATAGCTAGGAGTTTTGGAAAACCTATGTCTCCACTAATAATCATTTTCTTAAATAGTCTATCTATTCTTATTATCCTTAATACTCAATTCACACAAAACTATACCCAGTTCATCAAACCACACTTATGAGTTCATGAACTTTTCATAATCATATGAGTTTAAAAACTTGTCCTAGTCAGACCTTTGACGTCCATTCGTTGAGGGGTTTATAAACATTTTATATAACTATGAGTCACGAACGTGACATAAGTATGAGTTTTAAGAACTCATACTTAACCTTATATTCTTTACCTAGAACCTATCTATCTGTTATACACCTGAGAAATGAATCACCCTCTCACCACGCATATCGCACATAGCGCGACACAAATATTTCAATGATTATCAGTGCCAGAAACTAAGTGGTTGTTACACCAAGTACAATTCAACTCCCATACGAAGAATCATACAACTTAGCTGCTGACATGAGTTCTTAATTGAAATCCCCACTTAATTCTAACTTCCTTATCAATACGAATTTCATTTAATCCGTATTCATAATCCTTTCCTGAATCTGTACCAATTCATAGTACAGCTGACACACAATAATCTTTGCTGTAAACTTTTTAATCATTTGATTGATCCTTCAGACTGCCATAACCTTATCCGATCACGGGGTGATCTCATCGTATATATTACGATTCATTTCTATACTTTGATTGTTTTGTTTTACGATCTCCTATCTCTGTACTTTTAGTCTTTTAGACTCTATCTATTCATCACTATTGTTCACTTTTATTATCAGAGTTAGGAAACTCTGTATCTTTTATAACTCGCCGAGATTCGTCTTTGAATCTTACCGACCAACTAACTCTATCTAAGTTAGATCTTATCCTAATCACTGCGGTCATTGGTCTTAGGTATTCCTACCTAAGGTTTATAACCTACAGCTTTGATACCAACTGTAGCATCCCCAAATCCGAGTCCCAAATCACCACAGATCTGGTATACTATTTCTATAACTATTGCGGAGGATATAAACATAAATTATTTATACATTAAACTTTACACACTATTCCCCAAGGTCGAGAACCTTCACGTAAACCTGAATCAATATCCTATCTAACATATAATGTTATTATTATACAATACTGTTACAAACTTTATCTGCACATATAATCCAAAGCTGGACTTGTCTTTGACTTTTCCTTGTATCCGACGCATTCATCTTAATCTGCAATGTTTATCATGATATAGCAAGGGTGAGCATAAGTTTGCCCAGCAAGTATAAGTTTATTTAAGGATATATCCTGATGGAAAGAATTTAAATAATAGCTGGCTAACATTCAAATTATATAATTGTGAACTAGCATGAACAAACTTTCATAGCTGAACGAACATTGAACATGAACATAGCAATTATATCTGGACCGAATGGTAATGAAGGTGATCAGCCTTTCATACCTGATGAATACATGCAATATGCACAGAGTGCGAATAAATAATTCATAGACATGGCAATCAATAATGATTAACCACAAGTATATTTAAATGAAACAACTCGAGGTCGAGTTAAGAAAAACTTGCCTATTCAGTCGATTACTGTTATGCAATTTATTTATCTTTGTCTGAAGACCTAATATATAAATAATATCGATATACAAGTTAGAATAATATCATCAAAATATAATACTATTATATATATATTCATAGAACAACCTAAATACATAATACATTACCCTATCAATCCATAAACTACTAAGACTCGGTATTAAGTCAAACTATTTAAGTCTGAGTTGAATCCGACAAAATTCTAACATCTCGAACGTCTAGTCAGACAATTATCGAGTTTAACTTCAATTAAACTCTGCCTAAACACTTAACCATTATCTTAGATAATTATATTATCAATCAAAATAATTTTTCAAATCTCATAATAATTTTTACATAATTATTATCATTTTTCATGATTTTTCAATCATATTTATCTAATTTAAATACCACAATATTCCATTATCATTAATATTTATTTAATATTAAATATTAATAAAATACATGTCATAATATTATAATATATTTATAATATCTCAAAGTATTTTTAATACTATAAAATCACATTTGTATGATTTTTAAACCTTTAAATCTATTATCTAATAATTTTTATTAATATTAAAATATTAATATTTTTCATGACAAAATATCAAAAGTTATATTTTATAACTTAAAATAATTTTATAACACTTAAATCATTTTTATATGATTTTTAAATCATTAATTCTATTTTTACATAATTTATTTAATATATTCATTAAATAAATCAATTACCATTAATATTAATTTATTAATAAAATTCATCACAAAATATTAAAAGTCATTAAAAATAACTTAAAATATTTTCTTATTCCATAATATAATTTTTCATGATTTTTCAAGTATAAAAATCATTTTTAAGTAATTTATTTAATATTATAATTAAATAAATTAAACACTATAAATATTTCAAAAATATTAAATATTTACGAAATATATTTAAAATAATTAAAAACCCATTTTTAGGCTTTAAAATAATTTTTTGTAATTTATTATGTATTTTTAATAATTTAAAACTAATTTTCCCTAATTATTAAATAAAAATATTAATTTTCAGAAATTAATTGTCGCTAAAGGGCCTTATAGCGACAAAACTGTCGCTATAGGTGTTCTTCGGCTATTCTTCATCAAACCCAGATCTTCATAGACATCTACAAGGTGTCTACTTTGACCGATTAACTTTCTTTGATCTTAATGATTCTGGTCAGTCTAGTGCAATGGTATTGTAGTATTTATGTACTACTACACTTACAAACAAACACCATGGCTAAACAACATTAGATCAGTGAGTTATTAGCCCTCAAAAAGTCTGACAAAGCTGTTCTTCATTTCTAGGTT
Organism: Panax ginseng; assembly: GCA_020205605.1. Classification (NCBI taxonomy): domain Eukaryota; kingdom Viridiplantae; phylum Streptophyta; class Magnoliopsida; order Apiales; family Araliaceae; genus Panax; species Panax ginseng. Next base: position 46,653,597 of record CM035144.1, read on the forward strand.
TTCCAGAAAATGAAGAACAGCCGATGGTGCTATGTTTAGATTCTTATGGTTTGCATTCTGGGCTTGATACTTATTTTCTAAAGGTTTAAAACTGTAGAAGAGATGTCAGGGTCCATTTCTATACTACCAGATCATCCTAACAACATCACAAACTCAAGATCTGAGCTGGTCAAAGTGATGTCAGAAAACATAATTTTTGAAGATTCTGGGTTACCTAGGGTTTCATATAAATCGTAAGAATTTTCTAACTGAATGTTGACGTTCTAAATATATACTTAGGGTTTGTCACAGATATAGTTTATCTGGTCAACCCTTGACCCTTAACAACATTCTGTACACATATAATACCATATTCACAGAACATATACACATATACACTTAATCCTGAATAATTCATCAAGATCCTTCATAAAATTTTGAAATCCTCAAAATTCCTTCCCAAAAATGTCAAATTCATACACTTATTTTCTGTCCAGGTCTATTATTTGACTTCTAATCCATCATTTAAGATTTTAATAAATTGTCCAAATTCTCGGGTTGTCACATGTTCTTTGTTATAATATCAAATAATTACAACGTTCATACTATACTATTACAAAGACAGCTTATTGGTCTGCCTTAACCTTCCCTTTATCCTTACTGGATCCTTCAGTTCGTTCGGTCTTAGCTGCATTCATATGGTTCAAGCTAGAGTGCACATAACTAGCTCAACAAGTATGACAATTTCATTTAAGCAATAGGTTTGAATCTTATGAAACGTATATCTTCTATAACTAAATCAATAGTTATAAAGTACTATAGATAATTCAAAATATCACTTCTCTTTTCTTTAAAACGTTTAACCATACACAATATATGTTAAACATCAATTTTGGTCCAAGACCTTGAGCATTTCATTCTTTCTTTGAAAATGACAACCCGACACCAAGTCCGTAAGTCCGACATATCTTACGAGCACATCTAGGTGATCAGCCTATAGTACTCTGTGATGTACAACACTACTTCATTAAATGTATCTACATTTAAGTTTTGGCAACCTCATGTGTTTGTCGTTTGACGACAAAACATTTGTTTATTCATACTCAGTCTTTCTTTGAAATCCATACCAAAACAGTTGGCAAAAGATAGCAACATTGATAATATTTTGATAGATTCTAAGGAAATCCACAAAATACATTAAGTCTAGCTGAAGGAATTGGCTTCGACTTCATTATACATCAATTCATGCGCAAGATACATGAATCACAAAACTTGTCCAAAAGAAAATAGACAAGGGTATTGAACACTTGCCTTCAGCGTCTTTTACAGTTAATACACTTTCCTTTTGAGTCTTTAAGGATTCTACAATTTATAAGTACATAACATACCACATTAGGTCATAAACAATCAAGTATGGTCACTAATTTATCTTCCCCTTCTTCTCAATCTAATCATTCATTAGATTGGTTAACATTCGTTACGGTTTATGGTATTATGTTGTGTTTACATTCTCGTAACTTTCGTCAACCTTTAGTTGTAATTCTTAAGGTTATTATCATCTTTAATGATGTTACTCTAAGTTAATTAAGGTAATAATTCACCTTCAATCAACTTCAACATTCTTTACATTTATTTTAATTCTTTACTGTCTCTTTCTTAGTGATGACGTTGTGGCACCAGCTTACTTTATAAAGATTATTTGCTGCAATAGGAGTCAACAAAGATACATGGGTCTCGGGCTCATTGTTCTGCGGCGCCAAAGTCCTTATTATGGGTCAGTCGTCTTTGCCGCCACTTAACGAGAGGTTGAGGTTTGGCTTTGGCCATGCAAGACCGACTTTACACCACTTGGGACGCCAGCGGCCTTGCACCACCACAATGCCTCAAAGAAATCTCACAGTTTTTTTCACTATAATCCTTTCTCGGCCCATAACTTACTCAGTATAAGTTAGAATTGGCTCATTCAAAATCTGTTAGCTCACATATCACGTATACTTCGATTTCATTAAAAAATCTTACATTTTCGAATCTGTTAACACGGAATTCACTGATTAATTTCTTTACTACAAATTCGATAAACGTTCGTGAACGTTCATAGGTCGTTTCTTCGTTCTAAGTCAGAATTCGACCATTCTCCAGTCCGCAACTCTAAAATGCAAATTTATACTATACTCCATCGAAAACCAATATTTCTGAGTTAAACGGTGACTTTTGACTTTCATTTTGAGAATTTCACAATTTCGACGATTATCGTCTAATCTCGTAAATTTCGCCATAACTTCGTTAGTTGAGATTTTTACATCGTTCAAAGTGGATTCATTCCATCATTCTATCATCCTAACCAAACATATATCATCTAATCCTATACACGATGGTTTTAAACTTGTTCATCAACAACAAAATGATAATTCTTCATTAGTTCATAATTCTATGATTATGATTCCACTTACAACATGGTTTATTAAGGTTTAAGTCCATTAATAGCCATTCTTGTTCCTCCTTATGATACATGCTCCACCAATAATCACTTCTCTATCAAACTAAAAATGAAGAGATGAAGATTAATGGCCTAGAGGTTCATTATCTTTGATGTTCAAGCTATCTTTCTTTTTCTTCTTGAATTATCAAAGTCTAGCTCTCACTCCACCAAAAATGGCCTCTAGTGAAGAACAAATCCTTCGCTAGAGGCCCTATATCACTCACAAGTGATTTATTGCGAAGAAATATTTCCTTCACACGAGTGCTCGCATTAGACCTCCTCGCAATTGGGTATCATTCGCTAAGTAGTAACTAAATGTTTTTTGTGAAGGATATATTGTGAATAACTTTTTTATTCACAAATTGTATTTAGTAATAGAATATTGTTATTTAGTGAAAGATTAATTTCCTTCGCAAATAATATTTTAAGGACTATTTGAAATTAGTGAATAACTTTATTCCCTCACAAATAATATATTGTGAAGAACAAATTTATTTAATGAGAGAAAATTTTCCTTCACTAATTATAAATTGAGAATGTATCTTTAAATTAGTGAGGGAAATAGTCCTTCACTGATGACTAACTAATTAACTAGAAAGATTTAGTGAGGAAAATAATCATTCATTAATGTCAATTTCTCAAGTAAAATCATTCCCAAATTATAAATTTATAAATAAAAAATTAATTGATAAATAATCAAAATTCATTGCAAATTATAATTAATTTTTAAATCAATGATTTCATATTTATTATTATTACTATTATTTTTATTAATTGCTATAATAAATATTAAATTTAATATTTCAAGTTAATATAAATGTCATACATGTTTCAAACTAATTGATAAACTAATGCATAAAGAGCCAATAATTAAAACTAATACTCCATATATAAATAGATAATGCTCAAGTCACGATAAATACAAAATTTGTTATTATATATTGATCTCCCAAAGATCATAGTACTTACAATATTAAATAACCAACACAAGAAAACTAAAAGAATAACAACGGACTAGATGGAATGAAGTGTACGTCATGTTAGGTCCACTTCATCATCATTTTCTTCAAGGAAATCAAGGTTGGACATGTAAATTTCCTGCTGCAAAAGAAACACCAAAATTCAATTTCAATAAGATGAGGAATAAGAAAAAATGAGCCTGGTAAACTTTAATTAATAGGGAGAAAGAGATTAATGAAGGACAAACCATCAAATGTAACAGAAGTCCTATGACTGATCCTACTCTACCCATATCTAGATTAATCGTAATGTCAAAGAGAAGATTATAAAATTTCCATGATCATCAAATTAATTGGATTTATAAAAAATTGCATCACTCCATATACAAAATTCTCTTTGATGGTACAAATACGTGAAATGGATCCCTCACTCACCAATGTTTTGTTGTTTCAGTAATAGGGTGCTTTAACGTTACTCTCGGTTATTAAGGCTGCAATATCAATTAGATATTCCGTACTTGTGCTCTGGAACTTCCGTGCATGACTACTTAAAACTTTAAGCAGCATATAAAGGATGGGAAAGATAGTTGTAAATTCTAAAGCATAATCTAAAAGATGGAATATCAAAAAATAAAATAAGAACTGACCTGCATATTCTGGTGCTAAATATCCAAAAGTTCCTGCCAATCTTTTTACGAGCGAAGCTTTCCCGTCTGGAGCAAGACGAACAAATCCAAAATCTGCAACTTTAGCATGCATATCATCTCCCAGAAGAATGTTAGATGGTTTAAGATCCCTATGAATGAAGCTCTGTTGGGCTAAACCATGTAGATATTGTCACTATACTTTTTTCCTTCAGTGTTCCTTTGCTAAACAACTTCTCATGTGAAGGAATAAATTCCTTCACAAAATTTCCTTCGCTAGAGGCCATTTTTGGTGTAGTGTCTTCTCACTTTTCTCTCAATATGTTTATACTGTGACGACCTGAGAATTTAGAAAATTAATTAAATCTTAAATGATGGATTAAAGGTTGAATAATAAACCTAGACAGAAAATAAGTGAATGGATTTTAGATTTCCAAGAAGGAATTTTGTGAATTTAAAATTTTTGTGATGAATTATTCAGGATTAAGGGTATACGTGAATATGTTCTGTGTATATGGTATTATATGTGTACAGTATGTGATTAAGGGTCAAGGGTTGACCAGATAAGCTATATCAGTGGCAAACCCTAGTATTATATTAAGAACGTCAACGTTCAGCTAGAAAACTCTTACAATTTATAAGAAACCCAAAAATAGGTTTTGGAAACCTTAAATTCAGTTCTGGGAATCTGAAACCCTAATTCAGAATATGAAACCCTAATTTGAGAATTCAAAGGCTAAATTTAATGATTTAAGTATTTATGATTATAAATATAATTAGGGATAACCTTAATTGACTATTTAGAAAACCCTAATTCTTGGGTTATAAACTCTAATGCCCATTTTGGGAAAACCCTAATTATTATTAAAAATTTTAATTAAAATATTAATCCTAATTAGAAAGCTTGAATTATGATTAGGAAATTTTAATATAATTAGAGAGTTCTAATTATAATTTAGAAATATTAATTTTCTATTTTGAAAATCGAAATTTTGAAATCTTAGAAATTAAATTACAAAAATCTAAGGGTTAAACCCTAAACCCTAAAAGTTAAACCCTAAACCCTAAGGGTTAGGGCAAAAGACTAGCATGCCATTAAAATAAAAAGGAAAAAGACTAAAATACCCTTTTTTACTTTTTAAGTAAAAGATCATACCAAATCTTTGTGACTCAGTACAATTGATATGCCATGTGCATTATATCTATCGAAGATCAGATCAAGTGCCACCTAGCAAGATTTGCATACATTGAATCTAAACATAGGAGATTTAAAGTAAGAAAAGTTACTTTCTCTCTTAAAATTTCGTAATGGAGAGTGAGTGGGTGTGAGAAGTTAAGCCATGAACATATTGTAGCTTACCAATAACAGAATCAAGAAGTCAGAATCTAGATCAAGGCTCAAAAAGGTATAAAAATCCTAAACCTAGAAATCATATGATTTGATGTTAGATGTTGTTGTTTATTGTTTAAAGTGGTGTAATAAGATGTCATTTAGTGATCTGGGTTATTAAATCCCAGATCCATAACATCAAAGTGCTCGAAATTGGAGTTTTTAGAAATCTGGGAAAAGTTTGAAAAGTAGCCTGACAACCATATGTTAGAGGCCTTAGATCTTTACTTGTTAATGTTTTGGTGTGTTTTATGTTAAAGATCTGTTCTTTGTTGTAAGGGCTTTGATCTGGAACTTGAATCAAGCCCAGATCATGTGTAGATCGAAAGTTATAAGCAGTCAAACTGCGTTGATCGTTCACGAAATCAATTTTTAGGCAGCCCAGTTTTGCCCATAAAATTTTGACAATGTTTTTGTAGGGACTTGATCTTGCTACTGTTTGTGTTTTAGTCCGTGTTAGTGATTTGCTCTTATAGTCTGATATGAGGACTACATGATCATGCCTTTAGACCACTTAGATTCATAGCAGGATCAAAGATATTGTGGGTCAAACAAGCGTTGACCAGCACGCCGGATGAAGATTCTGGGTAACCCAGAAATCTTCAAAGGCAGTTCCGGACCACCACTTTGACCGATCCATTTCTCTTAGATTCGTTGTGGTTATGATGATCTGTTGTTATAACATTGTACACTGACATAAATATTACATGACTGAACCAACAAAACACTTTATATAAGCTCGGAATGCATAGATTCGAAGCTTCAAAGGAGGGCCTAGCAACTGTTCTTCATTTCTGGAAAACCCAGAAATGAAGAACAGCTCTGGCAAGATTTTTGAGGGCCCAGATCTCTCTGCTTAGCTTAGATATAATATGGCCATGTTGTTTGTTTAGGGTTGTACTGTGAGATCCCGAATTTTATGAAATAAAAGTATTCAATTTTTCTATTTTCGTAAATAGTTAAATTGATAAAAGTTTAAAGTTAAGGGTGATATTTGAAAATTTTCAAAGTAAGAAATTTTTCATAAAATAATCGGTGATAGTAGCAAACGGTATTGTACAGTATTTTTGATTATTGGTGCTTACGTGAGAAGACACTCAATTTTATTCAATTATTGCTACAATAATTGATGCATCATATCTCTCATATTATTGATTCAATTATTGTCACAGTATCATCTGCATAATATGTTATATTATTAAATCAATAATTGAGAAGGTAATGTTATTCATATTATTATTTGTAATATTGACAATGTCTAGAAGTTCTGTCAAGGAGAGGTTTGGTCACCTAATTGCGCGCCAATAAGGAGAAATCCTTATCGGAAAGCCCCCTCTTTCCTGGGAACGACCTGGTTGTTAAATATTGTGAATTACAATATTAATGATTAATAAGTTCGTGTTGATTAAAGATGAAATTGATAGTTCCATTGTGTTGGAATTATTAGTGTTAGTGGAAATCGACATTTATTTCGATAATAATTGATGTCTGGAGGTTATATTGACCAATCAGGTAATTAACCAGATAAATGAGCAATTAATTGCTATTAATTCACATGCTTATAACTATGTGTTCACATGTGTGTACTATTGATTCATATGATTTACTATCAGGGGAGTTGGTGCAAGTTTGATAATACTTGCATGACTAAGTTAAAAATGGAGATATAGATGAAGGTACTATACTATAATTAATTTTTTCACATGTTTAGAACTATTGAGTCACATGATTTACTATTGATTCACATGATTTACTATTAGGGGAGGTGGTGCAAGTTTGATAATACTTGCATGACTAAATTAAAAATAAAGGAAAAGATGAAGGTATTATACTATAATATTTCGAGCCCCAAAACGTGCAATTATTGAAACTATATTTTCCTATAAATAGAAGCTCATTCCTTCATTATTTTTCACCAATTCACTAAAGCAATAGAGCAATTATTATAGAGATAAAGAAGAAGAGAAGTCTGCTACCTCACTATTTCAGTATCCAGTTTCTTCTAAGGTAAGGGGTATTATTCTTTCGTATTCATGAAGAGAGTTATTTTCTTTCAATACTCGTAAGGGTTGTTTTTCTATTTTTATTATTATGTTGGAATAACTTTTGCCTATCTAACAAAGATACATGGTGAAATTCTTCATTATTCCATTCTTTATTATTCATTGGAATAACTCGTGCATGCGGCCTATCGCATGCCCGGTGAATTCTGTTGTTATTCAATTCTTTATTATTCGTTAGAATATCCCGTCATGTATGCGGATTACGCATGACTGGTTCCATTCTTTTATTATTCGCTTGGAATATCCCATCTGCGGATTATGCATGACCGGTTCCATTCTTAATTATTCATTGGAATATCATGTATGCATACGGATTACGCATGACCGGTTCCATTCTTAATTATTCTCGTTGAATAACTCGTGCATGCGGTCTATCGTGATACCGGTGAATTCTTCTCATTATTCCATTCTTTATTATTCTGCTTGGAATAACTCGCCTATGTGGATTATCGCGTGCGGTGTGAATGACCTTTCGTATTCATTCTTTATTAAATTGTTGAAATGATCTGTCTACATGGATTACCGCATGGCGGGTGAAAATCCATTTGTAGTTTTGTATATATTCTATTATACTCGTATGAGATATCATTTCTTTTGTACTCGTCATGGAATATCATTTTCTTTGGTATTTTTCTTTTGCGAGTTACTATTCACAGGTTACTATTCACCCAGTTACTATTCACTTTAGTATTATTCACTTGGGTATTCGGGGCACTTTTCGTGCCAGAGTACTATTCACGAGTTACTATTCACTCTAGTATCATTCACTCGGGTATTTGAGGCACTTTTCATGTCAGGATACTATTCACGGGGTACTACTCCCGAAGTACTATTCACCCAAAAAATATATTTCTTTTCTGTCCAAATTATTTTTGGTACATGAATATTATTCTTAAATTTTACTCCACAAAGCAGTATCATGTTGACAATTTGGATATTTTAAACTCTGGATAAATTTAAAGTCTTTAATATTTATCCTTGATTTCGTTTGATTAATGCTTATATCATTGTCATCATCCTCATGTTTATATTATGATGAAAGCCATCTTTGGCTTACGTGCATAGATGGACTGTTGATTATTGGTTTTACGGTTGTATATCTTTGGCTTACGTGCAAAGATGTACTGTTGATTATTGATTTTACAATTGTATATCTTTGGCTTACGTGCAAAGATGAACTGTTGATTGAAAGCTTTGGCCCGTAGTGCAAAAATGGACAGGTGTATGGCATGATTATAACCACTGGTGATAATAACGAATATCCTTGGCCCGTAGTGCATGGATAATTCGATGATATGATTAAGCGGATCATGACCATTAGTTAACAGCTGAATGTCTTTGGTAGTAGTGCAATCGACAGACAATTGATTGGTATGATCATGACCATTGGTTTTATAGTTGAATATCTTTGGCCCGTAGTGCAAAGGTAGACAACTGATTGGTATGATCATTGTTATTACATTTGAATATCTTTAGCCTTTGGGGTAAGGATATTGAGTAAACATTCTATTAAGCCTTTGTGGCAAGGAGAAACTGTTTGTTTACATGATTATAAATATGAATTCTGGATTTAACTATAATCTTTAGTGGTTTAGGTCAAGACAGGTGATGATAGTTCTTTTTGTCTTGGGTATAGAATGACTGATGACACTACAGTACAGATAAAAGTTGTGACGCCCCCAAAATAGGTCCACACGACCCATTCTGAGTCGCCAGATATCACACTATAAAAATTAAATACAAACTTTATTTATACAACTGTTGAACTGTCGTATAGAATACGACCACAGTTAACTGTAAGTTTTAATACAAATGTATGTAACTCTCATGGTGCCTCAACCACATCCTTACAATGATACTTTACATAAAAGTATAGTCAAAAACTGTTTTAGAAATTAAAATCTTTGGGAAGTGGTCAAGGAAACCTTCGTACATGGGAGGCCATACATCTAGGTTATGATAGATATCGTATGTCCACAGAATTATCCTTGGTTGACCCAATAGACCCCAAAGAAAAATGAGAAGATTACTATCATCTTCTTTCCAATGTTGAGTCTTCTATTGACATATAACTATCTCCACCGTCTCCAAGTGAAAATTATATTTCAAATAAACTCCAAGATCATATAGGTAGTGCTCGTAGATATACTCAGCAAGTGGATGTGCACAACCCTGTCTTATGATAACATGAGGTTGTATGTCATTAGACATCTTATATGATAGTGGCAAAACACCCTTCTAAAGTTGGGTTCACCTCACCCTATTCGGTTCACCAAAATTAAATATCAAATGACGTATAGAATACGACACACTTATCTAAAGTCATCAATAAAATTATTTTCATACTATTTAGGAGAACCTCAAATGACTATAGACCACCGTCTATTCCCCGTTATTATCCCCTCGACCCAAATACACACTCTTATTACAGAAAGGAATTGTGAAGCAAAAAGGGTGAACACAACTAGCCCAAAGAAAGAATATCATGACTAAAGATAATTTACATCATCAATAGCCTTCATTAGTAATAAATCGAGATTTAGAACATATGGTAGATGATAAAACTCTTCAACCATAGTTGCAACAGAACGAGCAATCCATTAGAAGAGTCAAATAGACCATCGATCTATTATCTTCTTTATGTTAAAAGTCCACCGATAATGTTTTATCCTCAAAACAAAGAATCAACAATTCATCCCACAATCATATGAATAACTCATAATCATAATTGTGATTCTAAATTCCTCTTCGCACCTGTGATGAAGAAAAAATTTTCATCACCTATCTTCACCAAAACATCAAAAATCATAGTTATACCAAATCACAATTTCGCTTCATAATCATACTAATAAATTCATCTTTTACTACTACCAAAGATATTCATTAACAATTCATCTTTGCACTACGGTGCCAAAGACATACAACCAGTATTTTAGAAGAGTCAAGTAGAGCATGATATCTACTATCTTTTACTTAATTAAAATTTATTATCAATATTTTATCACCGAGACTCGACTTAATAAATAATCCACATCATCGAATCACCCCCACTGACTACTATCCAAGGATATTTGTTAATATCACATCCATGAATTAATATTTCATTCTTTGAGACTCAGCTCAATAATTAATCCACATCATCGAATCATCCCTGCACTACAGGCCAAGGATATTCGTTAATATCACGACCACGAATTATCTATGCACTACGGGACAAAGATAATCGTGTTTTCATCAACGGTCCTGATCATGCCATAAAATAATTTATCTTTGCACCCTTGGACGAAGAGAATCCATAGCCATAATCATACCAAAAACTGTCCATCAATGCACTACGGGCCAATGAGGACTTTTATCACATCATTTGTAACATTACGGTCCATGATTATACCTTAATAATCCTCGGTCATAATCATACCAAGTCCATCTATGCACTACAGGCCACAGATGACTTTCATCATAATATAGGCATGAGGATAATGACAATTATATAAAGAATAAATCAAATGAGATAAAAGATAAATATTAAATATTTATAATACAATTTATCCAGCGTTCAATAATAACCAAATGTTATTAATCACCTAATAATCTCATAATCTAATATCATTAATATTATAACAATATTTTAATCATTTCTTAAACTTATAAACAATTTATTTCAATTGTTTACACTTTATCAAATAAGGCATTTAATCATTCAAAAATGACATACTCACAAGATTTCATCATCAATAATCAAATCCTTCATCAAAAAAATCTGCATATACCCTATATAGGATTCTCAAGCCATAAAATTCTATCTTCCAATTTTATTACTTCACATAACATATTTAATTCATTTACTCATAACTAGTTCATTTTCATGAAAAATACCAAATCAGTCCCAAAAATATTTCTTTTCTAGGATTTAGCAGAATATACTCCCATATTGAACATATATTTTTCTCAGAATTTTTAAAATTCATTTACTATTTTTCATATGGCTAAAACTGCCGAATATTTAGACATTTATCATAAATTGTACTTTTGTCTAAAAATTCCAAAATTTACAGGATATACTCCTGTTATATACATGTACTCCCAATAAAAATTTCACCAATTTTGGAGTTAACCACAAGGAGTTATAAGGGTTTACTTTTAAAATAGTCTTTTCCTATAAAATTCATAACTCCTAATCTAAACATCTAAAAATCTCCATTTTTGGACACAATCTAGAAAACTCGTCAAATTATCATTTTAAATTTTTCCAGAATTTTTGAGGGTCAGAAAAATTATGAAACTGCCCCTAGCAGAAACCCCTTTTTAATGAAAATACTATTCATATAAATACGAAGGATCATTCACCATACATGCGGTAATCCACATAGACAGGTTATAACAGAAGAATTCACCATGCATGCGATAGACCGCACAGACATGTTATTTCCAACAGAATAATAAAGAATGGAATAACAACGGAATTCACCATGCATGCGATAAATCGCATGCATGTGTTATTCCAATGTAATAATAAAGAATAGAACCAGTCATGCGTAACGCACGCACATGTGATATATTCCGGCGAATAATAAAGAATGGAACCAAATCATGCGTAACGCATGCAGCATGTGATATTCAGCGAGTAATAATAAAGAATGGAACCAGTCATGCATAAACGCCAAAATGGATATTCCGACGCGATAATAAAGAATAGAATAACAGAAGAATTTCACCATGTATACGGTAGTCCGCGTATACAGGTTATTCCAACAGAATAATAAGGAATGGAATAATAATAGTTCTCTTCATGAATACAAAAGAAATAATACCCCTTACGAGTACAACAAATAATATCCCTTACCTTAGAAAGAAGAGTATTCTGACTGGTAGGGCAAGGATATTCATGAAGAAAACTTGCACTATTTCTACTCTCAAAGCTTTCTTAAACTCTAAAGAAATATGCTTAAGATTATAAAAAAAGAATTCTCTGAACTTCTGGTGTGATTTTCAATTCTAACTAAGCATCCTATTTATAGGAGAATGGAAAGGATACTATGCTGCACTATGCAATAAAATATAATATATTTTATTTATAATCTAATAAAATAAATAACTTTATAAAAGTATTCTGTTTTATATAAAAAGATTTTACTATGCAAATACTATGCAGGCACTATGCAAATACTATGCATAATAAAATATAATATATTTTATTTATAATCTAATAAAACAAATAACTTTATAAAAGTATTCATTTTTATATATAAAAAGATTTTACTATGCAAACACTATGCAGTAACTTATGCAAACACTATGCATAATAAAATATAATATATTCTATTTATAATCTAATAAAACAAATAACTTTATAAAAGTATTCTGTTTTATATAAAAAGATTTTACTATGCATAATTAAATATAATATATTCTATTTATAATCAAATAAAATAAAACTTTATAAAAAGTATTTTGTTTTATATAAAAAGTTTTCTGTTTTATTACATTTATAATAATAATAAAACAAACTTATCACCATTATTATAATTCACAATATTAATCGACCAGGTTGTTCCTAGAAAAGAGGGGGCTTTCCAATAAGGATTTATCCCTATTGGAGCGCAATTAGGTGACCAAACCTCTCCTTGACAGAACTTCTAAACATCGTTAATATTGCAAATAATAATATTAATAATTTTGTCATCTCAATTATTGATTTAATAATATATAAAATATCGACAATAATTGAATCAAATAACATGAGATACTATGTAGCAATTACTGTAGCAATAATTGAACAAAACTGAGTGACTTCTCACGTAAGCATCAATAATCAATACTGTGTGCTACTATGCAACCACGCCAGACATTACTATACTTTTAACATCGGTGTTTCAACATAGCTTAATCAGCATAACTTCCGCCATTATTTTCATAAAATATTTTTGTCATTTTCTCAATGCGACAATAATTCTGTTGTGGGGTCCACCAATAATTGTGTCGTTGTACGAATATTCCCTGATAAAAAGAATATTCCCCGACTAATCGAATATTCCCCGACACAATGAATATTTTATATCAACTGGCTTACTTTGCAAAATTTTCACATATCACCCTTAACTTTAAACTTTTATCAATTTAACTATTTACCAAAATAGAAAAATTGAATACTTTTATTTCATAAAATTTGGGGTCTCACAAAAGTCCTTAACATTATCAATTTGATTGATCAATTAGGACAATAGGCTTTGTCATGGATGAAGAGTTGAGCCAAGATTTGATCTTGCACTCACTCCCGGATTCTTTTCACAATTTTTGTGAATTTTTCATATAAACAAGCTAGATATCAGCCTCGCTGATTTGCTTAACATGTTGAAAATGTTGAGTCACTTTCCACCAAGAAAGACCAAGGCTTACTAGTAGGGGCCAAAGGATCTTCTGAAAAGAAGAATGATTCTAAGAAGGTAAATGGAAAGACAAAAATAAAGGATAATAAGAACGAAGCTGATATGGATAGCAAAGGAGTGTGTTTACACTCCAATAAGCCTGGACACTGGAAAGAAACTGCAAGAAGCATCTTGCAGAGGCTAACTAGAAGAAGCTTAGTGAAGTTTCGGTTACAAATACAATTTTATTCATGATTGAAATAAATTTTTTCTTTAAGTCAAGGTTCTAATTGGGTATTGGATACCGTCTTTGGTTCTCATAAATATAGATTTATGAAGGGACCAATCAGAAGTAGAAAGCTAAACAACGAATAAGTCATCCTACGTGTGGGAAATGAAGCAAAGGTTGCTGCATTAGCCATATGAACTTATTGTTTAGCACTGTTTACGGGCAAGTCTATTAAGTCAATAAGTTGTTATTGTATTTTAGTTCTCGAAGAAACATTATTTCAATTTTATTGTTGAACAAAGAAATCTTTGGTATTATAATTAAGAACAATTGTTGTTATATTTATAATAATAATGTTTTGTATAGAACTGAAATATTACTTAATGGATTTTGTGTACTTGACTTACGTGAAACTATATATTGCAAATTGAATAAGCTTGTATAAGAAAAGGAGATGATCATTCAAAGAGTTGAATATTTGTATTTGATGAAATACAAGTGTGAATTATTTGAAAGGTTCAAAGAATTCAGAAGTGAAACAAATTGGCAAAGTATTAAGATTCTTTGATTAGATCAAGGAATTAATACTTGTGCAATGAGTTTCTAGATCATCTCAAATGGTTTTCTCACAAAGGACACCTCCTGATACATAATAATTGATTGATGTATCTAAAAGGAAAATTGTACCTTGTTGGACATGGTGCGGTCCATAATGATTTTACCGACATTTCAGTATCTTTCTGGGGTCATGCCCTAGAAATGGATGCATATCTACGGAAAAGGAGACCTCAAAATTTGATCCCAAGACTCCATAAAAATTATGGACATGGAGGATTCCTAATCTTAAGTATGTTAAGATAAGGGATTGTCCAACTTATGTGAAAAAGGTTTCAAAGGATAAGCTTGGGACAAGATTTGACAAGTATAAATTTGTGGGACATCCTAAAGTAAGTTTAGGGTATATGTTCTATAATCCTACTTAGCAAAAGGTGTTTGTTGCGAAACACGCTACCTTCTAAGATAAAGGTGTTTATCATTAAAGGGGCTAGTGGGAGGATAATAGATCTTGAAGATTTCAAGAACCACAAATCACTATAAGTTAAATTAGAGGAACCTGTAAATATACCTATTGTACCACAACCGAATCATAAATCTGGAATAGTACCGAAGATACCTGGGAGGTATGGATTCATCATAGATGATGATGAAAAGGTACACATAATAGAAGATGATGATCCAGTTACATATGATGAGTTAAGAGTTGTAGACACTCAGAGAAATGGATTGAAGCAAGCTTCTCAAATATGGAACATTCGTTTTGATGAGACAATCAAAAGAGTTTGATTTTATAAAAAAAAATGAACCTAGTGTGTACAAAAGGGTCAGTGGGAGCGTCGTGACATTCCTAGTATTATATGTTTATATACTACGGATAAGGAATGACATACCAATGCTACAATCAGTAAAGATAAAGTTGTCTAAACATTCCTCCATGAATGATTTGGGAAGAGTATCATAATTGGGGATATAAATCTATATAGATAGATTTAAAAGGATGCTCGGATTAACCCAAGGAACGTATATTCATTTGATGCTAAAGTCGTTTAGCATGGCAAACTCTATGGGATGTCTCATGTTGATGAGCCCTAGAGTGTATCATCTCTTAATAGTCCCCATAGACTCATAAAAGAGAGATCGCATGAGTAACTATCATGTATGCAATGAAATGTACGAGACTTGATGTTGATCAGTCATATTCTGGAGAAGTTCACTCTGAATCAGTGAAAAATATCTTAAAGTACTTAACTGGAATTAAGGATGTGATCATATTCATGGTGGGTCTAAATTAAAATTAGAGGGCTTAACAGACTCAAGTTTTTCAGACAGACCAAGACGACAGAAAATCCATTTTAAGGTAAAGGGTTACCTTGAACAGTGGTGCAGTGAATTGGAAAGGTTCCAAACAGCAAATAGTTGCTGGTTTAGTGATAAAGACAAAGTATATAACTTTAAATGAAGCTACAAGTTGATTGTTTGGATGAAAATTTCATTACAGAACTAGGAATAGTTCCTAAGTCTCATCTTGGATCTAAACATGTGTTGTGGCACTTTCATTTGATTATAAGAATCATTAAAAGATGGGAAATCACTATAGAGATAGTGAAATCTCAAGAACAACATTACATATCCATTAACTAAAGCTTATCCAACAGCAGGATAATCGTCACTTAGAGAAGAAGGGTATGAGATACCATGGCGATTGGCTTTAGTGCAAGTGGGAGATTGAAAGTAGTATGCACACAAGCCAAACATGTTTGATGATAAAGCATATACTTTGTAACAATCTTATTCATTTATTAATAAAAAGTATTAATTTATTAAAGGCTTTTAATTATCTACATGATGTTGTTTTATAATATGTGATAAACCCATAGTTTTAAGCAATGCTTTTAGAATAATGATGATGATCATTCTAATGAAATCTAAATTCTTAGAAAGCTTAAAACTAAAATAGTTCCCAATCGTTGGATTACTAAATTGGGGATTAGTGAATCCGGATAGATTGGTACATACGTTGCTTGCTCATTGGATGAGGATGATTGATCTCATGATCATTTGTGTGGAGACACTAAAGCAAGTATGTAGGTGTTTATTAGAGAATAAGTTCACTGAATGTGGCTCGCTAAGGAATACCTAATGGAGTTTTACTTGCCTGCCAATAGGAATTCATGTAGTGATAGTAGTACAAGTGATCCTTAGACTTGAGATCATCATAGTATCTTGTGTATGATGAATTATACATTGACTTATTCCTTAAGACCCTTAGGGTATATCAAAGGGTATGCTTGGGTATAATAAATCGTACATGGAGATAATGTATGATCAATAAAGAATCTACCACTTCTAGTAAAAGAAGAGAAATGTCCTATGTGATTCGATAAATGACAACTAAGTAGTCATTGGCCAAGGCAGAATGAAATTAGAAAGGAGTTTCTAATTTGCATTATTTGGAGTTGTGCATTTAAGAATCAAAATACATATAATTAAATAAAATAAGACTTGACAGTAATTTCATGTCTTATATTTAATTGGGACATTGTATGGTGGAAGGATTGAATTGTACGGTAACTATTTACTCAAAGGTTCTTTTATGATTAATGTTGAAATCTATATTATTTGAAAAGTCGTTGATCGCTAGGGAGGCTTATCCCTATTGTAGAATAAATATTATTTATTTAAATAAATTAATAGTTTAATTTATTTATTTAAATAAGATTAGAATTATTCTAATTGATTTATTCACAACTGGTTTAATATGGAGAACCTAAAGGGTCACACCATAAAAGGAAGAATAATTATTTAAGAAGTTAATGTCATAATCGTAATAATAAGTTAAGTATATATAATTTAATCTATGGTGATAGAATAAATTAAATAGCTTAATATTTATTATTTAATATTTTGGAAATATTAAATATAAATTAATAAGAGGAGTCTTATTATTATTATTACTATTATTATTATTTAATTCCTAAAGGAGTTTGGGAATTAATTAATAAAAGTACTCTCATATATTCCTAATAAGATTAGGAGGTTAAATTAATTAAAAGAGTTTAATTAATTATCCCTAATAAGATTAGGGAGCTTAATTAATTAAATAATACCCTATTTTCTAATTAGATTAGAAGGGTTAACTGATATCTTTATAAGAGGAGTCTTATATCAGTTATCTAGAGATATACATGATTCCAATTGTTGGAGAGTACGCTCTATTTTTTTTATGAGAGATAAAAAAATTAGGGTTTTGCCAAACACTCATCTTCTTGAATCTTTCTTCTTCCTTGGTGGATCACCTCTAGAGGCCAAACACTTGGGTGGCTAACACGTTGATCAAAGGAAGGAACCAAACCCGGTGGATTCAAGTTGAACGCGAAAGGATTTGGAGGTGAACTTGTACCTGAGGAAGCTCGAATCTTCAAGGATATGATTTTTATTATTTATCTTTTCGTTTAATTAATAATTGTGCATAAAGGATGATCCGGGTATATGGTTTGTAAAATTTTAAAACTCTAATTTTTCATGTTTTCGCTTATTTTATGCAATTTGATTGCGTTCATGAATATTACAAACCTAACAGTTTGTAGTGTCCATAAGTGATCTGGGTTGGCACATATTAGATCCATAACATCTAAGTGCACGAATTTGAAGTTTTTAAGAATCTGGAAAATTTTCAAGATGTTGTCTGACAATGAATGTTAGACCATCTAGATCTCATCCTGTTTATGTTTTTAGCTGTTTAAACTTGTAGTATGTTATGATATCTTTAATCTGAACCGGAATCGTAATCGAGGATGTGTAGATTTCATGTTATTCTTGGTCAAACTTCGGTTGACCGAGCATGACTGGGTAATTCTGGGTAACCCAGAAATTGCCCAGATCGTATCTGACAAGCTTTTGATGGTCCCAGATCTGACATATTGTTGTTGCTATGTTATTGTTGTTGCATCTAACTTGTAGTATGTTGTTTGGACTACATGTTTATGCCTTCAAATCTCCTAAACATCAAAGGGGTGATTACAGTGGATGGTCAAACCAGGCCACACGATCATGGAAGCTGTTTTCTGGGTAACCCAGAAAACGCTTGAACATGTCGTCTGACATGGTTTGACCGGTATAGAACTAGCAACTCTGTTGTTGTTATATGTATTTTATGTGATAGATCTCTTGACTTGCATGCTGGCTACACACTGGACTCATTAGATCACAAAAACAATGCACGAGCAACAAGTAATGGAAGCCCAAAGTAGGCTAGTCGAACTGTTCTTCATTACTGGGTAACCTAGAAAATGAAGAACAGCTCTGACAGCTACTTTGAAGGCTTAAATCTTGTTGGTATTATACTGTTTTGCCATGTTTGTTGTTAGATCATGCAGTATTGCACTAATACTACAAGATCTGACCAATAACATGCCCATAAACATCATAGATTGAAAATTAATGTTGGTCAAACATGCTATCTCGAAACTGGCTGATGAATGTTCTTGAGCCTCAAGAACACCTAAGGCGACAGATTTTGTCGCTAAAGGCTATAGCGACAGATTTATTAATTTTAATTAATTAAATTCCTAAAAAAAATTATTTAAAAATAGTAAATAAATTCTGAAAATTATAAAATCAGTTTTAAAAATTATTTTAAGTTATAAAAATAAACTTTTAATAATTTTGCATATTTTCCATAAATATTAGTAATTATTTGAATATTATTAATATTTAATTAATTTAATAAATACGTTAAATAAATTAAATAAAAATGATTTTATTATATTTAAAATCATTTTAAACGATAATAAAGTATTTAAAAATATTTTAAGTTATAGAATGTAACTTTTAATATTTTAAAACAAATTTCATTAATTATTTAACATTAATGATATTAGATTTATTTAATAATTATATTAAATAAATTAGTTTTAAAATGATTTTAATATTATCAAAATTATTTTAAATAAAATAAAGAGTTTAAAGATATTCTAAGTTATAAAATATAACTTTTAATATTTTAAGATAAATTTCATTAATATTAATGATATTAGATTTATTTAATAATAATATTAAATAAATAATTTAAAATTGGTTTAATTGATTGAAAAATCATTTAAAAAGGATATAAATTGTTTAAAAATATTTGAAGTTATTATAAATGACTTTTAATATTTTAGTGAATAATACTCTTAATATTTGAATATTAAATGGCAATTGTTTAAAAATGATTTTTAATGTTTTAAAAATTATTTAAGGATAATATTAATACTCTAAAAAATATTTTGAGTTATTCTAAATTACTTTAATGGTTTCATTAAAATTTGGATATTATTTAAATATTAAAGATAATAGAAATATGTAATATTTAAATTATTTAATAATGATTCCAGAGTTTGAAAAATCATGAAAATTATAATAATTAATTAAAAATATTATTATAAGTGATATGATTGATATTCAAATTATCCAGAATAATAATTAAGATACAGATTAGAGTGTTAAACTCGATAATTACCCGATTAAGTCGTCGGTACACCGAAATGTTACCAAAATTGATCTAAACCTATATGGTGTGGATTTGATATAATGTTATAGTTGTGGGTAATATTTACAAATTTTGCAAAGTAAGCAAGTGGTTATATATTATTCGATTGGTCGAGGAATATTCGTTTTAACAGGGAATATTTATACGACGGCACAATCATTGGTGGACACCACAATGGAAGTATTGGCGTAGTAAGAAAACGACAATTATCTTTTTATAAAAATAACAGCGGAAGTTTTACCGTTAAACTATTGAACTACCCAGTAGTAAAAGTACAGTAATACGCTTGGTTGCATAGTAAAACATAGTATTGATTATTGATGCTTACGTGAGAAGTCACTCAGTTATACTCAATTATTGCTACATAAATCTTTGCATCATATCTCTCTCATATTATTGATTCGATTATTGTCACAAGATCATCTCGCATAATATGTTATATTATTAAATCAATAATTGAGACGACAAAGTTATTCATATTATTAAATTGCAATATTTACAATATCTAGAAGTTCTGTCAAGGAGAGGTTTGGTCATCTAACTGCGCACCAATAAGAAGAAATCCTTATCGAAAAGCCCCCTCTTTCTTGGGAACGACCTGGTTGTTAAATATTGTGAGTTATAATATTAATGAAGAATGTTATTAAAAATCGAATTTGAGTTCGGAGTTGAATTTGGAGATGCAGATATGATATTTGATTCCGGAACGATGAAATTAGTAGAAATAGACTATAAACACAAAATTTGTCAGGGTTGACTTTTTGGTCAAAAAAGTCAATAGTTGACTTTTTCAAAAAAAGTTAAACTTCGAAATTTCAAAAATAAAATTTTTGAGAAAAATATTTCCATTGTGTTAGGATTGTTAGTATTAGTGAAAATCGACATTTATTTCGATAATAATTGATGTCTGGAGGTTATATTGACCAATCGAGTAATTAATCGGATAAATGAGCAATTAATTGATATTAATTCACATGATTATAACTATTTGTTCACATGTGTGTACTATTGATTCACATTCTTGTACTATTAGGGGAGTTGGTGCAAGATTGATAATACTTGCATGACTAAGTTAAAAATGGAGGTATAGATGGAGGTACTATACTATGATTCGTAGTTTCACATGATTATAACTATTGATTCACATGATTGAACTATTGATTCATATTATTTACTATTAGGGGAGGTGGTGAAAGTTTGATAATACTTGCAGGACTAAATTAAAAATGAAGAAAAAGAGGGAGATATTATACTGTAATATTTCGAGCCCCAAAACATGCAATTAATAAAACTATATTTTTCTATAAATAGAAGCTCATTCTTCCTTCATTTCTCACCCAATTAACTAAAGCTTTAGAGTAATTATTATAGAGAAAAATTATAAAGAGAAAGAAGAAGAGAAGTCTGCTACCTCACTATTCTAGTATCCAGTTTTCTTCTAACGTAAGGGGTATTATTTCTTTTGTATTCATAAAGAGAGCTTCTGTTATTCCATTCTTTATTATTATGTTGAATAACTTTGTCTGTCTAAGTACCGCATACATGGTGAAATTCTTCATTTATTCCATTCTTTATTATTATGTTGAATAACTCTACATCATGCCAATCTGCATACATGGTGAAATTCTTCTGTTATTTCATTCTTTATTATTCTGTTGGAATATCCTCTCTATGCGGATTACGCTAGACCTGGTTCCATTCTTTATTATTCTGTTGAAATAACCTTTCTATGTGGATTATCACATACATGGTGAATGATCCTTCGTATTCATTATTTATTAAATTGTGGAAATGATCTGTCTACGTGGATTACCGCATGGCGGGTAAAAATCCATTTGCAGTTTCATATATTCTATGATACTCATTTGGTTAAAGTTTTGGCTTCTATACTCCATGAAATTAGTAGAATATCCTGGATATTTGCGCTTCATCCGGTATCTTTTCATGGAAATATTCTTCTGAGCATTCTTGAATTTCACTCCACAAAGCAGTATCATGTTGACAATTTGGACGTAATTTATTTCAAGATAAATTAACTTATAAATCTTTAAAATTTATTCTTGAACTTGTTTTATTGAATTAGTATGTCATTGTCATCATCCTCATGTTTATATTGTGATGAAAGTCATCTTTGGCTTACGTGCATAGATGGACTTGGTATGATTATGTCCAGGGATTATTCGGTATAATCATGACCTGTAATGTTATAAATAACGTGGTAAAAGTCCTCAGTAGCCTATAGTGCATTGATGTACAGTTTTTGATATGATTATGACCATGGATTATTCGGTATAGTCATGACCATTGATGATTTAATGAATATCCTTGGCCCGTAGTGCGAGGATGACTCGATGATGTGGTTTATTTATTAAGTCGAGTCTCAAATGATAAAAAAATTGATGAAAACATTTTAAATCATAGAAGATAGTAGATATCATGCTCTACTTGACTCTTCTAATGGATTGCTTATTCCGCTGCAGTTAAACTTGATGTCTATTATATTTTATCAGTTTAACATTGTTGAAGGCTAATGATAATTTATTCTGCATTATCTTAGTCATAATATTTCTTACTAGGCTAGTTGAGCTCACCTTTTCTTCATTGTTCTCTGCAGGAAATGAGAACGTAACTGGGACTAGTCGGGGAATGGAGTGACCGTCCAGATGATAGCATTAGTAGTCCTCACTATTCTGTTAAATAGTGTGACAATAAATATAATGAGTACTCCATTGAATGTGGATATTGTCTAGATGACAATATTCTTATTAAAACTCTTAAATTATATTTTGTCATATTTTACACGACTGTTGTATAATTAAATTGTATTTGAATTTTGTACCATGTATTTGGCAACTCAAGATGGGTGATGTATACCTGTTTTGGGGGTGTCGCAGTTGGTATCAAAGCTTAGGGATATGATCCCTGGCTGAGATGTGAGACAAGAACTAGGAGGGGAGAGACGGGGAATTCTTTCGCCAGTATGACCTACTTAAGTTTATTTGGTATTTAATTGGTCGGTCAGAGTATAGGGATAATATGTGATATGTTAATTAACCCTTGTTTTGTGGAAGTGTTTGAAAATGCCATCTAAAAATGTTGAGATCAGCAATGAAGCATATGAGATCGTTGAGACACCTTTAATCACCAATCAAGTTAATGTGATGTCAGACGAAGAAGAAATTAGAGATATCTATGTGGTGAACAAAACTCGTTTGTCTAACATTCTTGCTTTTCCAGGTCAGTCTCTTTTGTTAGCTTAGTTTCATTGTGTGTTCTCTTTTTTTCTTTTCTTTGGGGTGGAAGTGTGTTTGACATTTATATGCCCTCTTAAGTGATGTTGTAAAAACCATTTAGACTGGTGCCCGGTTTGTAAAATGGTCCAGATTACTCCTTATTACACAGCCAATGATGGATGCTTCTATATATGAGTTTCTGATTGCTTTCTTGGTTTCTTTGTCTTAGTTACAGGATTAATTTATTTAACATTTACATGATGATTCAGCACCCTCCACTACTACAAAACTATAAAAAGACAACACTTAAAAGATAACGTTTTTATAAAAAACGTTGTAATTTTTTTGTACAACGTTTTTTAACAGAACGTTGTAGATACATATGAAAAAACGTTATGTATTTTATAAAGACAATTTTTGATTTTAAATAGATAACGTTTAAAAAAAACGTTATGTATTCAAAAAACACGGAGCAAAAAATATGCGAAAGTTAAAATTTAAAATTAAAAGAAGGACCATACTTCTCTCCAATCTCTGTACTTTCTCTCTCTCTACGATGCACATAGCAAAGGAAGCGGTGCCTTGCTCTCCTACGATCCAAACCTTCGGCTATCACCCACTTCTCTATCCTTCTCGCCAACTTCTCCTCACCACTTCGCCACCACTCACTCCGCATGGTAGTCTCCATTTTCTCGTCTGAAAGCTTAACACCCAAAGCCACCATCTCTCGCCTTCAAAGATACGACCACATCCGCCTCTTTCCCCTGGACGAATGCCTACTTGCCACCGGATCCAACTCAGTTCCGTTCAAGTCTTCGACGCCAAGTCCCAATTACCCCTCAGAAACTTCATGGTCACTCCCTTGGCTCATGTAGTTAAATACCCTCACGACGTCGTTGTATGTTGGAGATCCGGACTTCAATGTGACCGACTCGCATGTATTGTGTATGATCCGCTTAACAAAGTAGATCGTGTTCTTTCTGTTAGGGTTTGTAGGGATTTGAGTACCTATTCGATCTCTGGGCTATGGTTATGTCAACTATAGCAATCCGCAAGATGGTCGATTGATTTTCTCTCAAATCCTCTAATTTATGTGTTTTTGTTAATTTGATGATAAATTGTTATGTTCTTATATTAATATTGTTTGTTGTCTATGGAAATATGGATGTTTTTCCTCTTTTTAACAATTAATATACATAATTACAATTCGGCTATGCCATGTCCAATGGAAGAAAGATTGATTGGTTTTCATAGGAAAATGGCCTTTACTACATGGTTCTTGATCTGAGAGACTTTTTGGTTTAATGTTCCAGCTTTGTTAATGGAAATAAGATTTTAACCATATACCATTATATGATCATAAAATAAAAAATAAAGAAGGCCTACTAATTTGTTTATACATTTAAGAATTGTTAAATTGTTTGATGCATATCCCAAGTTCGCTCTCATCAGGATGGGTTCAGATGCAAACCATTCATCATATGTCGTCTTATTGTTTTTGGACTTAGAGATGCAAATCCACTATTCCAAATTGTTTCACAACCCACCGACACCTATAGTAACATTTTCAGTTCAATTTGCTTTCAGCGGCTAGGGCGATGGATGTTTTCAACTTTACCCCACTGAATAACAAGATTATTCGAGTTATGTATTCTCACGAGTAGAATCGACTTTAATCGATAAAGTTAAAGCCGCTCAAGCTACACCCCTGAATCTGATGAATGTGAAGAAGAAGGTTCAAGAAGGCGTTATCTCAACCCTCGATTTAATTGGCCCATTTGAAATCCTCGATGGAGTAGGAACTGTGGCCTATAGACTCGTTTTACCGCCAAGTATGTCGTGTGTTCATAACGTTTTTCACGTATCGATGTTACGTAAATATGTGGATGACCCGAACCACGTTATTAAATTAGAACTAGACGAGATAGCAGAAGATTTAACGTATGAGGAGATACGTGTTAAAATCTTGGATAAGAAGGATCGTATTCAACACTCAAAGGTTATACCTCAAGAGTTGGAATATGAAATAAAGTCAAGGTATCCTCACCTCTTCTAAGATATACAGTGCGTGCGTCGTAAATTTCGAGGCAAAATTTCATAAGGAGGGGAGATTGTGAGACCCCAGAATTTATGAATAAAGAATAATTTTCTCGAAATATATTTTTTGAATATTATGGTGGGGATTTGATATAATGTTATAGTTGTGGGTAATATTTACAGATTTTGCAAAGTAAGCAAGTGGTTATATAATATTCGATTGGCCGGGGAATATTCATTTTAACAGGGAATATTCGTATGACGACACAATCATTGGTGGACCCCACAACGGAAGTATTGTCGTAGTAAGAAAACGACTGAGTTATCTTTTTATAAAAATAACGGCAGAAGTTTTACCGTTAAACTATTGAACTACCCAAAGAGTAAAATTATAATAATCTGGCTGTGGTTACATAGTAGCACACGGTATTGATTATTGATGCTTACGTGAGAAGTCACTCAGGTTATACTCAATTATTGCTACAAGAATTCTTTGCATCATATCTCTCATATTATTGATTCAATTATTGTCACAATATTATCTGCATAATATGTTATATTATTAAATCAATAATTGAGACGACAAAGTTATTCATATTATTAAATTGTAATATTTACAATGTCTAGAAGTTACAGCAAAGAGAGGTTTGGTCATCTAATCACGCACCAATAAGGAGAAATCCTTATCTAAAGCCCCTCTTTCACGGAAACGACACGGTTTGTTAAATATTGTTAGTTATAATATTAATGATGAATGTTATTAAAAATCGAATTTGAGTTCGGAGTTGAATTTGGAGATGCGGACGTGATATTTGAGTCCGGAACGATGAAATTAATAGAAATCGACTATAAACACAAAATTTATCGGGGTTGACTTTTTGGTCAAAAAAGTCGAAAGTTGACTTTTTCGGAAAAAGTCAAACTTTAAAATTTTAAAATTAAAATTTTTGAGAAAAATATTTTCATTGTGTTAGGATTGTTAGTATTAGTGAAAATCGATATTTATTTCGATAATAATTAATGTCTGGAGATTATATTGACCAATCGGGTAATTAATCGGATAAATGAGTAATTAATTACTATTAATTCACATGATTATAACTATTTATTCACATGTGTGTACTATTGATTCACATTCTTGTACTATTAGGGGAGTTGGTACAAGATTGATAATATTTACATGACTAAGCACTACTACAAAGTACCAAATAGACAACCCTTATAACACAATATTTTTATAAAAAACGTTATGATATTTTTTTTATAATGTTTTTTAACAAAACGTTGTAGATATATATGAAAAAATGTTATTTATTTAAAAGGGCATATTTTGGTTTTAAACTAGATTTTAAAACGTTATCTATCTACAAAAATACGGAGCAAAAAAAAAGGCGCTAAGTGAAAACTTAAAATTAAAAAGATACTATTTCTCCGATCTCTTAGGCTACGTTTTCATCGTAAGTTCTCTCTCTTTGGATTTGTTCTTCATCTTAAGTATGTCAAGTGACTGATCTCTTGACAGCTCTCGCTATTTCTCCGTTCTCGTAGGCTGATTTGTTCTTCACCTCTCGTCGCCTCCTACACGAGGCCCGATCAGTACCTCCAGCTTAACGATTCGAACCCTAACTGGTCCAATTGTCCCCCGAAGGAGACGATTTTGCTCGATGGGGCGTCGGTGACGGGCGATGTGCCGGATAAGCATGCGTTTCTGCCGGCGAATTTGATTTCTAAAGGAACTCTAGATTTGTTGAGTGGACAGACAACCGGTTCCGGCGGCGACTCTGTATGATTACTTGCTCAACCCTAAGAAGGTAAGGGATGAACTGTGTGTTTCCTTGCATTAGTTATTATTTGCATGAGAGCTTGACTTGTATACACTGTTGTTCATTATTTGCAGCACGCTTGGTAATTTTAATTGAAAGGCGACTAGTTTTCCTGCATATAATTAGAACTTTTATCCATTTTAACCTTCGTGATAAGCTTTTGATGAAGGACCATGGCCAAAAATGACTGCTTATGTAATGTTCACCGGTATGCCTAACTGCTTGCCTGCAATGAACGAAAACAAATTGATATAGAATTTCACAATTGTCTGTCTTCTGCTGCCCTGCAAGGTAAAAAGGGCTAACCTCCAATGGAAGTTTAATGTGCATTTGGTTAACTATTGGTAACTGCTAAGATTCTCAAAATATTTTTATATTTAAAAAATATATTTCCTGCTTTCTTTCTGATTCATTAAAAAAAGATACACCAACAGAGAAGATTCTCCATAGTGGGTGTAATGGCTTTTTATCTACTTTGAGGTGAGAGATATGATGGAAGAGATAATGTTGAAATTATCATTGCTCTTGTCCAAAAAATTGAATGTTGAATTTTTCATTTGTATGGGTCGTACCTCATTCTGGAATATCCACTGTTGGTTTAACATTCCTCATGATTTTCAGAAGAAAATTGTTCCAAATATAAGAGGAGAACCTTCTTTCTAACATTATTTGTAGGATGGAGAGAGTACTAATTATAGGTAGTTGGAGGTTTTCCAAAACAAAATTCAAATATTCACCTTCATGCTCAAGCATTTTTATTTAATTTTTCATTTTTCTTTTCCTTGTAGTTATTTTATAGAGAGGAAATGATGAAATAATGTTGGGTGCATTATAGACTTTCTGCATATTCATTTAACCCTGTGTAACAAGATATCAGATTATAGTATGCCTAACTAGACAAGTGAGTTTTTCATAAAAATATTTTAACTTTTAGGCAGATGAAGATAATGAAGATGAAAGGTGGGATCGAGAGTCTGACATGGATGTCGATGATCAGTGGTACATCTCTTCTATTTATATTTGAACTTTTTATAGCTATGGTTTGTGGACTCAAAGGTAGGAAATGGTTTAATTAGGGGTTCTTTCACATTTTCTTTGTAATAGTGAATTTGAGTGTGCGCGCTCGCTTTTATGATCTTAATAATCCAAGACATTATATAATCTACCAATGGGTTTTGACCGTCTTGCCCATCCAAGACATTATATAGCATGGGATATGAAGTTGATGATCTTATATAGCATGGGATATGATACATGGTTTTACCAGAAAGACATATTTGTTATATGAGCTTATTTTACCATCACAGACTTACTATCATTGTTCATATATTTATGGTTCATATTATACACTGCTTGCCAAAGTTATCAACCTGATTTATACTTTTGCCTGTTTGTATTGACATATGCTATTCAGCTGGGCAAGTGGAGCCCTTGATCCTGAAAATAGTTCAGTTGGTGATATTGTTGCATCGGTCAAAAGGTCTGTGTACGAAGCGGTACACATTTTCATTTACACTAGGGTATAATCTCAGTGATTGAAAGTACCAGTGTATTGTATTTGATAGGGGTGCATGTGCGATGATTGCAGTTTTTCTTACATACTGCTTGCTGCAAGCTCCTTCGACGTAAGTTACCTGAGATTTTTTTCTTTCAAATAAATTGGTTTTATTATACCTTATGCTGAAGTGTTTTCGTATTTGAGGCAACCTGAACTTCTTTCTGATACATTGGGTTTTGTGATGCTTGAGTTGGTGTTTGTCATGTTGGTTATAAGAAATTTGAACACAGTTTGAATCAATTTCTACACAATTTCTGTATATATTTGGTGATATTTCTAATTTTATAATAAAGTGATGACGTTATCTGCATGTCTGATTTTGGAAGTGGTTTTTTGTCTTACAGGGTTCTTATTAGGCCACATCCTGCAATATGGCGCTTAGTTCATGGAATGGCTGTTGTATACCTCGTTTCTCTAACATTCTTGCTTTTCCAGGTCAGTCTCTTTTGTTAGCTTAGTTTCATTGTGTGTTCTCTTTTTTTCTGTTCTTTGGGGTGGAAGTGTGTTTGACATTTATATGCCCTCTTAAGATATGTTGTAAAAACCATTTAGACTGGTGCCCGGTCTGTAAAATGGTCTAGATTACTCCTTACTACACAGCCAATGATGGATGCTTCTATATATGAGTTTCTGATTGCTTTCTTGGTTTCTTTGTCTTGGTTACAGGATTAATTTATTTAACATTTACATGATGATTCAGCACCCTCCACTACTACAAAACCATAAAAAGACAACACTTAAAAGATAACGTTTTTATAAAAAACGTTGTGGTGGTTTTTTTTTACAACGTTTTTTAACAAAACGTTGTAGATACATATGAAAAAACGTTATGTATTTTATAAAGACAATTTTTGGTTTTAAATAGATAACGTTTTTAAAAAAAACGTTATGTATTCAAAAAACACGGAGCAAAAAATATGCGGAAGTTAAAATTTAAAATTAAAAGAAGGACCATACTTCTCTCCAATCTCTGTACTTTCTCTCTCCCTACGATGCACATAGCAAAGGAAGCGGTGCCTTGCTCTCCTACGATCCAAACCTTCGGCTATCACCCACTTCTCTCTCCTTCTCGCCAACTTCT
Source organism: Panax ginseng (assembly GCA_020205605.1). Taxonomy (NCBI): domain Eukaryota; kingdom Viridiplantae; phylum Streptophyta; class Magnoliopsida; order Apiales; family Araliaceae; genus Panax; species Panax ginseng. The sequence continues at coordinate 46,683,525 of CM035144.1, forward strand.
CCTCACCACTTCGCCACCACTCACTCCGCAACCGTCTCCATTTTCTCGTCCGAAAGCTTAACACCCAAAGCCACCATCTCTGCCTTCAAAGATACAGCCACATCCGCCTCTTTCCCCTCGGACGAACGCCTACTTGCCGCCGGATCCGACTCAGGTCTGGTTCAAGTCTTCGACGCCAAGTCCCAATTACCCCTCAGGAAACTTCGTGGTCACTCCCGCCCCGTTCATGTAGTTAAATACCCTCACGACGTCGTTGTATGTTGGAGATCTGGACTTCAATGTGACTGACTCGCAGCTGTATGATCTGTTTAACAAAGTAGATCAGGTTCTTTCGGTTAGGGTTTGTAGGGATTTGAGTACCGGTCGATCTCTGGGCTATGGTTATGTCAACTATAGCAATCCGCAAGATGGTCAGTTGATTTTCTCTCAAATCCCTCTAATTTATGTGTTTTTGTTAATTTGATGATAAATTGTTATGTTCTGTTATATTAATATTGTTGTTGTCTATGGAAATATGGATGTTTTTTCCTCTTTTTAACAATTAATATACATAATTACAATTCGGCTATGCCATGTCCAATGGAAGAATGATTGATTGGTTTTCATAGGAAAATGGCCTTACTACATGGTTGCTGATGCAGAGACTTTTTGGTTTAACAGCCCAGTTTTGTTAATGGAAATAAGATTTTAACCATATACCATTATATGATCATAAAATAAAAAATAAAGAAGGCATACTAATTTGTTTATACATTTAAGAATTGTTAAATTGTTTGTTGCATATCCCAAGTTCGCTCTCATCAGGATGGGTTCAGATGCAAACCATTCATCATATGCGTCTTATTGTTTTTGGACTTAGAGATGCAGTCACTATTCCAAATTGTTTCACAACTGACACCTATAGTAACATTTTCAGTTCAATTTGCTTTCAGCGGCTAGGGCGATGGATGTTTTCAACTTTACCCCACTGAATAACAAGATTATTCGAGTTATGTATTCTCACCGGGACCCCAGTATTTGGAAGAGCGGAGCGGCAAATATATTTATCAAGGTACTAATTAACCACTGACAGCCTTCTCTGTTTCAATCTATAAAAATCACCATCTCACTTATGGAATGCTTTGTGTCTATCTGGCTGCATCTAGGATTCATGTAAAATGTAGATTAGGATATGCTTTGTGAGAAGAGCAAGGTTGCAGGTAACATTGCTTTTTAACACTGCTATTGCGGTTCTTTACTATAGCATATGCTTTGTGATGGTTATTAATGTATCCGGAAAGAATTTGGGAACATGAATGTTATTTCTGTTCTACTGTTGGCAGATTTCCATTCAGTAGTTGTTATCTTTCTTTTCTCCTGCTTAAGGTTCAGACTAATGTTTCTGGATAACTATTTTTTTTCTGTAGCTGTGAAGAAGAGGCAATAGCATTGCAGCTCGTGCTCACTTTGTCTTACAACTGCTGCAAAGTGGACTGTTGGTTTCTGTCCTGGTTCTCCTCCTGTCTGTTCAATTATCTCTTGTTCTGCGTTATTCTTTTTCTCTCCCATTTTTCCTAATTGGTTCTCCTCCTTTGAATATCAATTTTAAAGGAATTAAAGGTGGGGTGGGACCTTACTGACACTAATAGTATATTTACTGACTTTTTTATTTCAAAAATATTTACTGACTTGCTGTTGTGGCAGTACTGGGTGAGTTAGTTGTAGTGAATTTGGTGAATATTTTGAGTTTGCTGGGTGAGATTTACTTTGCCAGAGACTGCTCATTGGGATAAAAGGTTTCAAATGATATATCTTGTTAAAGGGTGACTTTAAATGAAACAGGAGGGAGTCTGATTGATGTGGAGGTGAAATTAAATTAGCTGAATGGACATGAATAAAAAGAATATACTTAATTTATTTAGTTTTTGTTCCCATGAAAAAAGAGTGTTGAGATTTGTGCAAGTCTCTGTACATTTGTTTGTCTGTACGTCTCTGTTCATGTCTGTAGACATTTTATTGGGAATTGCTTGCCATTTGCTGCAACTCTTTTGGCAGGAAGCTAGGTGCTGATTGTGCCAAATGTAACATTCTGAAATCTACTACAGCAGTTGGGATGAGCCCTAACCTGACATGACATTTTTTGCCTCAGTCAAGTCTTGTTCTATCCCAATGAGTAAGATTGCAACGCAGAAACAAGCTTAGGTAAAAACATGCAAGCTTTATGGTGCTTTTGATACATTGAGATACATTTGTTAATTTTCTTATGTAGAGATATAAAACATATGTTGAATATCTGTTATAAAAAATGTACTCTACTCTCCTTGCCCACTTTCCCTGTTCAACTGTGTTCTTGTATCTCATTACCATATTTACCCTTACAGTATGGGGTGGAGATCTAGTTTACCCAACTGTGAACTACATTCAAGATCCAGACGAAGTGATTGATTACAGGGGTCCAGATTTTCACAAGCCAACTCCCAACAGGTATTAAATTTGTTTGCTGCACACAGGTATTAACATTTGTTGATTGACTACTTATATAGTGTCCAACGACAAGTTTCTTTTTTATTTTCACAGTTTGATGCATTAAAAGGGACACTCCGTCACTTCAGCCTATTCCCACCAGGTGGCAGTGGCATTTTTGTGCATTTTTTGTGCTGATAATTTATTAGTTTCGATGTTCTAACCAACTGCAGTTTCAAATATAATTGGGTTTTAGAATGCGAATTGAGCTGTGAAATGCATCTCTGTTTGTACAGTGTAGAGTTGTTTTATGATACTTTTAGAGTATCCAATTTGAGCCATGGGGGTGAAGGTTTTTGGTTGTGGTTTTGTTTTTTAAGGAATATCAAAACTGCCATGCTGTCCCGATGCTTTTACATTCTTGAATTTGCATAATCATTCATAATTTTCCCCTTCTTATATCTAAAAGTGCAAATGGATAGTCATGCGCTATGACTTCGGTATTTCAAAAATCATATAGCTTCATGCAGAATTCTTTAGTGTCTGTCAAAATTTCCTTTTAAATTTATTGAAGGGTAAGGGAGAACAAGAACAACTAACATAAAGAACCTTATCTTCTTAGAGGCGACTAACTTATTTATACAAAAACTTCCGGAATCAGGTATCTAAAATGCAAGACCAAGACAAAAACTCTTTGTTGAATTGAATCAGGTGTTGTAACCAACGAAACCTACCAGCTTCAAGTTGATTTCCCTGAGCATTACCCTATGAAAGCTCCCCAAGTAATTTTTTATATATATAATTAGTTTACAAACTTCCATAATTATATCTTCCATTTGTTTAGTTGTTTACATAAATTCAACAAAACACTAGGGATTGGAAAAAACAAACTTGTGTTTCTTTTATGTAGATTTTAAATTAACGAGTTCATCTTATTGTACCGAATAGTTTTTAATTTAGTTTTTGATTCAGTCAATAGACTACCCACAAATTAGTTCTTTTTGGAACTGATTGCCAAGTGTAATTGGACTCAAAGTTTTTGCTCATAATTAAATTAATTTAGCACTTGAATTCACCTCATGTTTTCAATCCTGTTATTTGGACTATGAGAATTAAAATTGAATGTGAACTAATATTTCAAGTATTCATCAGGTTGGGGAATTGTCCTTCATTACGAACTTGCATTTTCATATTTTTACTTCATGTGGATTTCTTGATGTTGCTCTCTTTTTATTCTTTTTTAATAGTATAATTTTACAATTGATTCTGTGGGTCTCATTAAAGTTATAATTTTACAACTGATTCTTAATGTGTGCCTTTCATATTCCAAACAGAATTCTCTGTATTATTTTTGAGTTGTGCATGCTCCTCCTCCTTGCAGGCAATCAAAGTGCTCCTGCTCTTGCTTCTGTTTCTGCTCCAATTGTAACGTATCCAAGTGAAACGGATGGTGTCCCAGAGAACATTTTCTTGGTGAACATAGTAGTAATTTATATTAAAAAGTGAATTTGAGATGTATATATGGATAGTTTGGTATATATTTTGTGGATGTAGTCATTTGAAACTGTAAACGAATGGTATTATTGGGATGTATTTTGAATGGTTGATATATTTTGGCTTTAAATTTAAATGAGAATTTAGACCTTTTAGCTATATATCATGGCATTAGCATATTGCAGGTGCATTGGTAATGTAGGTGAACCACAATTTTATTTTTCTTTTTTTTTTAATCTACAACATTTTAAAAACGTTGTGTAAATGTGCATAAACGTTGTCTGATATACTAAACAACAACATTTTTATCTAGAAAACGTAAGCATCTGCTAATTTTTAGATAACAAATCTACAACGTTTTTTTCTTAAAAAACGTTGTGTAATGTGCTTAACTACAACGTTTTAAAAAGGTTGTGTAAGGGTGTTAAATAGATGACACCCTTAACCACGACGTTTTTCTGACTGAAACCATAACATTTTTTCCGCGTTATCTATTTACTGTTTTTGTAGTAGTGAAGTTAAAAATGGAGGTATAGATGAAGGTACTATACTGTGATTCGTATTTTCACATGATTATAACTATTGATTCACATGATTGAACTATTGATTCACATTATTTACTATTAGGGGAGGTGGTGCAAGTTTGATAATACTTGCAGGATTAAATTAAAAATGAAGAAAAAGAGGGAGGTATTATACTGTAATATTTCGAGCCTCAAAACGTGCAATTATTGAAACTATAATTTCCTATAAATAGAATCTCATTCTTCCTTCATTTCTCACCAATTCATTAAAGCTTTAGAGCAATTATTATAGAGAGAAATTATAAAGAGAAAGAAGAAGAGAAGTCTGCTACCTCACTATTCCAGTATCCAGTTTTCTTCTAAGGTAAGGGTTATTATTTCTTTCGTATTCATGAAGAGAGCTTCACATTATTCCATTCTATATTATTATATTGGAATAACTCGCTTACATCTGATCCGCATACATGGTGAAATTCATCTATTATTCTATTCTATATTATAATGTTGGAATAACTTTGTCTATGCAAAGTCCGTATACATGGTGAAATTCTTCATTATTCCATTCTTTATTATTACATTTGAATATCCGCATCGTATGGATTACGCTAGACCGGTTCCATTCTTTATTATTCAAATGGAATAACCTTTACATGCGGGCCTATCGCATGCATGGTGAATTCTTTGTTATTCCATTCTCTATTATTCTATTGGAATATCACATGTGCGGATTACGCTAGACACGGTTCCATTACGTATTATTCTGTTGGAATAACCTGTCTATGTGGTCTATCGCATGCATGGTGAATTCTTCTGTTATTCCATTCTTTATTATTATGTTGGAATATCATGTCTGTGCGGATTACGCATGACCTGGTTCCATTCTTTATTATTCTGTTGGAATAACCTGTCTATGTGAATTATCACATGCATGGTGAATGATCCTTCGTATTCATTCCTTATTAAATTCTGAAAATGATCTATCTACGTGGATTACCGCATGGCGGGTGAAAATTCATTTGCAGTTTCATATATTCTATGATACTCATTTGGTTAAAGTTTTGGCTTCTATACTCCATGAAATTAGTAGAATATCCTGGATATTTGCGCTTCATCCTGTATCATTTCATGGAAATATTCTTCTGAGCATTCTTGAATTTTACTCCACAAAGCAGTATCATGTTGACAATTTGGACGTAATTGATTTCAAGATAAATTAACTTATAAATCTTTAAAATTTATTCTTGAACTTGTTTTATTGAATTATTATGTCATTGTCATCATCCTCGTGCTTATATTGTGATGAAAGTCATATTTGGCTTACGTGCATAGATGGACTTGGTATGATTATGACTAGGGATTATTCGGTATAATCATGACCTGTAATGTTATAAATGATGTGGTAAAAGTCCTCAGTAGCCTGTAGTGCATTGATGGACAGTTTTTGGTATGATTATGACCAGGGATTATTCGGTATAGTCATGACCATTGATGATTTAATGAATATCCTTGGCCCGTAGTGTAGGGATGACTCGATGATGTGATTTATTTATTAAGCTGAGTCTCAGCGATAAAAAAAAATTGATGTAAACATTTTAAATCATAGAAGATAGTAGATATCATGCTCTACTTAACTCTTCTAATGGATTGCGTATTCCGCTGCAGTTAAACTTGATGTCTATTGTATTTTATCAGTTTAACATTGTTGAAGGCTAATCATAATTTATTCTGCATTATCTTAGTCATAATATTTCTTACTAGGCTAGTTGAGCTCACCCTTTCTTCACTATTCTCTTCAGGAAATTAGAACGTAATCGGGACTAGTCGGGGAATGGAGTGACGGTCCAGATGATAGCATTAGTAGTCCTCATTATTCTGTTAAATAGTGACAATAAATGTAATGAGGACTCCATTGAATATGGATATTGTCTAGATGACAATATTCTTATTAAAACTCTTAGATTATGTTTTGTCGTATTTTACACGACTGTTGTATAATTAAGTTGTATTTGAATTTTGTACTATGTATTTGGCAACTCAAGATGGGTGATGTATACCTGTTTTGGGGGCGTCACAGTTGGTATCAAAGCTTAGGGATATGATCCCTTGTTGAGATGTGAGACAAGAACTAGGGAGGGGAGAGACGGGGAATTCCTTCGCTAGTATGACCTACCTAAGTTTATTTGGTATTTAATTGGTCGGTCAGAGTATAGGGATAATATGTGATATGTTAATTAACCCTTGTTTTGTGGCAGTGTTTGAAAATGGCATCTGAAAATATTAAGATCAACAATGAAGCACATGAGATCGTTGAGACACCTTTAATCACCAACCAGGTTAATGTGATGTCAGACGAAGAAGAAATTAGAGATATCTACGTGGTGAGTGAAGAACTAATAGCTGCACCCGAGCTAGTCGCAGAGGTAGCAGCTGAGAGTGAGGAAGAAGAGGAACATGAGGAGAATTTCATAGAAGAATTTTATGATCAAAATTTAGAATTACAAAATCGTATTCATGAGTTAGAAGAGCAGGCTGAAGAACGGCAGACAGTCGTGGAGCAAAGGGATGCAACAATTCAAAATTGTGTTACTCGATGTGCGATGCTTGAACAAAAGCACTCTTTGGCAGAGTATAAGATATTAGAGCTGGAATCTGAGAATGCTATGATCAAGGTTTTGATGAAAGAAGAAGCAAATGAACGAATGAGAATAGACGATGCATAGGTAAAAGCCGCACGACGCGTTGACATTTTAAATCGTAGAAGATAGTAGATATCATGCTCTACTTGACTCTTCTAATGGATTGCTTATTTCGTTGCAGTTAAACTTGATGTCTATTGTATTTTATCAGTTTAACATTGTTGAAGGCTAATGATAATTTATTCTGCATTATCTTAGTCATAATATTTCTTACTGGTCTAGTTGAGCTCACCCTTTCTTCACTGTTCTCTTCAGGAAATGATAACGTAGTCGGGACTAGTCGGGGAATGGAGTGACGGTCCAGATGATAGCATTAGTAGTCCTCACTATTCTGTTAAATAGTGTGACAATAAATGTAATGAGGACTCCATTGAGTGTGGATATTGTCTAGATGACACTATTCTTATTAAAACTCTTAGATTATGTTTTGTCGTATTTTACACGACTGTTGTATAATTAAGTTGTATTTGAATTTTGTACTATGTATTTGGCGACTTAAGATGGGTGATGTATACCTGTTTTGGGGGCGTCACAGTATAAGTGTTTTTTATGCCTTAATGACTGATATAACTATGTGACAATGTGATTAGGTTATGTGTTGACTGTAAATAACAGTACGATGTGTTATGATATGTTATTCTAATCGATAGAACAATCTTATGAATGATAGGTCATTGAATTAAAGATAGAACTAAGTTGTGTAAGCAGCAAATCAGGCAAGTTTCTTAATTCTTACTCTTTTACTTGAGTAAGTATCTAAACTATCCTTTACGTTATGCAAGTATCTTTACCCTTGCATTTATTTTATGCAATGGACATGAGTAAGAAAGTTTCAGAATTATATTATCATTGTACCAGATTATTAACTCTATTGTTATTGATTATGTATCCAAATATTCGTATTCATGCAAGTTTTTGAACTTTATTCGTTCATTGTTTATCAGTACAGTATTACTGTAAGATTCGATATATATATATATATATATATATATATATATATATATATATATTCGCTTAAATTAAATTCTAAGTATGGTTATACAAGTGTCCTCACTTGGATAATTATTATGCGTGTTGATACATACTTGTTGATTTCGAAGATGTATATACTTAATTAAAAATCGCCTAAGCTATTTGACTCGACTAGACACAGATTTAAGAATATCGTTGAACATGATAGAACACTATTGTTATCGGACCAAATTATTTTGGTTCTGATTCAGGCTAAGTATGAACATCCCAAATCTGGGAAACTTTTGTGCGCCCAAGGCGGATAAGATGAACAAGAATATCGTTCTGGTATGTAGTATTGATCAATATAGGGCATAACAAATGATCACCCCCCCGTCTCGTAAAGTTATGATGGTTTACAAATGAAGTTCTGTTAAACCTTTTCGAAAATAGAAAACAATGTTCATAGTCTGTCGACTGATCTCCAACTATAGTCAGTACATAGTTTCAAAATTTTGATATAGAATTGATATGTTGTTATTATTGGTTCAGCTTACTTCACAATTGTTGATTCGTTGTAGAAGTGTCACTCACAAAAAACATTTAATCCTTTCAGCTAATATTTATTATTGCTATTACTTGCTGGGCACCCAAATGCTCATTCTTGCTTAATTTAAATGTTTTCAGCCTATCGTGATCAACCTGAAGGTTCATGCAGAAACAAAGGAAAAGGAAAGCAAACAGAATAAGATTTATGGTATTTTATGTAATAAATAGATTTTATTAAGACTATGATAACTATTAAGTATCATGTAATGAATGTTTTAAGGTCGCGTACCTGGGAGTTAGACAACTCTGATATGTAAATTAAGTTTGATATTTATGTCAATATTATTATTATTCTGCTCAAAGAAATGGTATCGTGAAGCACTGAATTTAGGTTTCAAGTACCTGAATTTGAGGGCGTCACATTAAAACCTTGTCAGGAAAAACTCATTGGGATAAAAACTGTCACTAAGGAAAAAGAGTACAGTCTTCCCCTCAAAAGGAATTCATTACTCCTTGATGAAATGTTGTCATAAGTATTTCGGTCGACACATTCCGATCTTTTTTCGAAGTTTTACAAATGTTGCATTTGGTAGCGACTTTGTGAATAAGTCAACTAGATTATCAGATGATCGAATTTGATGCACATATATATCACCCTTCTTTTGTAGCTCATGTGTGAAGAAGAATTTAGGTGAAATGTGTTTTATTCTATCTCCCTTGATGTACCCTCCTCTAAGTTGAGCAATGCATGCAGCATTATCCTCATACAGAATTGTAGGAATGTCTTTGATTGATGGTAATCCGCATAATTTTTGAATATGCTGAATAATTGATCTCAACCAAAAACACTCTCTACTTGATTCATGTGTAGCGAGAATCTCTAAGTGATTTGAAGATGTAGCTGTCATGGTTTGCTTTGTGGATTTCCAGGATATAGTCGTGTCACAATATGTAAATACATAACCTGTTTGTGATCTTCCATTGTGTGGATCTGATAAATATCCTGTATCGGCATATCCAACCAATCATAACGTTGAATCTAGGGGTAAAAATAAGTTGAATATCAGCGAACACTCTAATGCTCAGATTCGACTCGACTCGAAAAGATTGAGCTCGAATTCGATAAGGAATTTCTAATTTTGCGTCAAATTCGACTCGGATCATTACTTGGACCTACTCGGCTCGTAAGTACTCGACTCGTTTATAAAACGAGTTACTCACGAGCCTTCAAATCGAGTTTCGAATATGTATTATTTCGCTTCATACTGAACCACTACATACTAAATTGATTAATGAACTAATGTTTATATATAAAAGTCTTTTACTTTTAATTTATGTAAAGAAATTACAAAGAATGTAATACGAATTGACAATCAATTCACTGATTTATTCAAGTACAAGCTTACACAATTTAATACTACACTTTATAAATTATAAAGATTGATACAAATATCACATATTTAGCTTATTAGTATGGATCAGACCAGTATTCGAATATGATCCATCGAGCAGGTATCGAGTATGGTTCAAGAAAAATTGAAATACTCAAACCCTAATCTGAGCGAATACTGGTATACTCGAATTCAACTCATGTATCATTAAATAGAAAACGAGTATAGATCATATTCGACTCAAATCAACTTTGAATTCGAGATTTGGATCATATTTTCGAACCGATCTCGAGTCGAGTATCGAGCTACTCTGCTCAGTTAACACCCCTAGTTGAATCTCTTGGATAAAATAACCCAAGATCTATACTTCCACGGAGGTATCCAAAATGTTTTTGATCCCGTCCCAATGTCTCTTAGTCGGAGAAGAACTGTATCTTGCTAACAAGTTGACAGCAAAAGTAATATCAGGTCGTGTACAGTTTGCAAGATACATAAGAGCACCTATTGCACTTAGGTATGGAACTTCAGGTCCAAGAAATTCTTCCCCACTTTCTAGAGGCCGAAATGGATCTTTATCAACTTCTAAAGATCGAACAACCATCAGGGTAGTCAAAGGATGAGCTTTATCCATATGAAAACGACTGAGAATCTTTTCAGCATATATGGATTGATGAACAAAAATTCCAGATGTTAAATGTTCCACTTGTATTCCCAAACATAATTTTGTCTTTCTAAGATCTTTCATTTCAAATTCATCTTTTAAATAAGTAGCATTTCTTGTGAGTTCTTCAGGAGTACCTACAAGATTCAAATCATCCACATATACAGCAATGATGGTAAATCCACTTTATGATTTCTTAATAAAAACACATGGACATACTTGATTATTTATATATCCATCTTTTATTAAATAATCACTAAGTCGATTATACCACACATACGACTAGACTATTTCAACCCATATAATGAGCGTTGTAACTTGATTGAATATATGTGACGGGGCCTTTGTGATTCAGCCATTTTCAATCCTTCAGGGATTCTCATGTAAATCTCACTGTCAAGTGAGCCATATAGGTATGCTGTTACAACATCCATCAGACGTGTTTCCAAACCTTCCATGATTGCCATACCTATCAGAAAGAGAAAAGTGACTCCATCCATTAATGGAGAGTATGTATCCTGATAATCAATACCAGGTTTTTATGAAAACCCTTGAGCTACAAGTCGGGCTTTGTATCTCACAATTTTATTTTTCTCATTTCGCTTTCGTACAAATACCCATTTGTTTCCAACCGGATTACACCCAATGCAGGTGTTTGACTCTTCGGTCCAAATACTTCTCTTTTCAATAGAGACGTAGCTCGGTTTGAATAACATCTTTTTATTTTGGTCAATCTTTTCTTTTTCGACATTCTTCCACGTTTTGTGGTTCAGGATCCGTGTCAGGAATCAAAGTAATATCTGATGCTATAGAGAAAGCAAATATATCATCGATCATGACTTTTCTTCGATCCCATATTTTCTCATCATGTACATAATTTATTGATATCTCTTGATGTTCATCTCTTATCCCTTCACTGAGATTTTGTACCTCTTCTGGGGTTATTCCAACTCTTGAAATAAGTGCTATTTCTGGACCGGGTATTCCTTCTAGGATTCTCTTATTTGCTTTTGATTTTCGTGGTACAGTGTTGTAAGACTCCGGATTTTATGAAATGAAAGTATTCAATTTTCTTATAATTATTATTCTATTTAGTAAATGGTTAAATTGATAAAAGGTTAAGTTAAGGGGAATATGTGAAAATTTTGCAAAGTAAGCAAGTTGTCATAAAATATTTATTTGGTCGAAGAATGTTCGTTTTAAGAGGGAACATTCATACGACGGCACAATCATTGGTGGACCCCACAATGGAATTACTGTTAGAGTTAGAAAACGACAGAAATATCTTTTTATAAAAAGAACGGCTAAAATTTTACCGTTAACTGTTGAAATAACCGGTGGTAAAAGTACAGTAATACGCATGGTTGCATAGTAGCACACGGTATTAATTATTGATGCTTACATGAGAAGTCACTCAGTTATACTCAATTATTGCTACAGTAATTACTGCATGATATCTCTCATATTATTGATTCAATTATTGTCATAGTATCATCTGCATAATATTTTATATTATTAAATCAATAATTGAGACAACAAAGTTATTCATATTATTATTTGCATTATTGACGATGTCTAGAAAGTTCTGTCGAGGAAAGGGGTTTGGTCACCTAATTGCGCGCTAATAGGGAGAAATCCTTATCGAAAAGCCCCCTCTTTCCTGGGAATGATCTGGTTATTAAATATTGTAAGTTATAATATTAATGATGAATAAGTTCGTGTTGATTAAAGATGAAATTGTTGATAAAAAATATTTCAATTGTGTTGGGATTATTATTATTAGTATTAGTGGAAATCGATATTTATTTCAATAATAATTGATTTCTGGATGTTAAATTGATCAAACGGGCAATTAATCGGATAAATGAGCAATTAATTGCTATTAGCTCACATGCAAATTACTGTTGGTTCACATGTATGGAACTATTGATTCACATGCATGTACTATTTGGGGAGGTGGTGCAAGATTGATAATACTTGAAGGACTAAATTAAAAATGGAGGTATAGATGAAGGTACTATACTGTAATATTTTGAGCCCCTAAACGTGCAATTATCAAAACTATGTTTTCCTATAAATAGAAGCTCATTTGTTCTTTCATTCTCACAAATTCACTAAGACTCACAAAAGCAATTATAGAGAGAGAAGCTATAGAGAGAAAGAAGAAAAGTATTCTGCTACTTCACTATTGCAGTATACAGCCTTCTTGTAACACTCCCTTCCCAAAATAGAAAGAGAGGTTACTCAAAACACAACAGAACTAACGAATATCACAAGGCTCTAAACCACGAAAGAATAATCTCATAATAATTAAATCTTATAAGACAAACCATAATAAATGCCACACTGGCTCAAACCACAATCTAAATAATTATTACAATTCTAAATAACTGACATATCAAGCCTAAACAGAACATTTCTAAACCATTGGAATGAAGGGAGCTCTCATCACACTTGCCCTTGATCCCCCTGATTACCTGTCGGAAGAAAAATACAGCATGAGCCAAATGCCCAGTACGGATATAGAATAAAAGAATGATGAAATGAAATAACTAACGCAATTAAATGAACTGAACTGTACGAATAAACTAACACAACAAAATGATAGGCTGAATCAAATGGCTGGGTGTTATTTCATACCGAGCTCAAAATAAATAGTAATATACCTTGCCACAAAGGCAAGTCAAATAATGCCACACATGCAATCACACATCGGACTGCGCAATCCAGATGCATGCAAAATCGGAAGGCGTGTTTGGCACAAACATCACCACTCCGCAGAACAGAACCGAACAGAACATAAAACTAGGGTCGACCCATACGCCTCCCACAACAAAACACCAAATGGCCAACTCCCATCGGAGCACAAAACAGAGACGCCGTGGACTGATCACACCGCCACGGAAGGTGTCATGCCTCGGTGCCAAGAGGACATGCATGTGGTACCCCCACAGGTGTTATAGCTCAGGTATACCCTACGGTATTCTAACAAGGATACCATGTCACAACACATGCGATATAATATCAACAAAAAGGGTTTCTAATATGTACATGTTAAACTGAAATGAATCATCAACTCAAAGTCTCCAAAAATATTAACATGTACTTTATACGAGAATGAAAATAAATACAAAAGATGATACACGAGATCAAAAGTACAAACACGAGTTCTAAGTATCAATACCAAGATGGAACTATCAAAATAAATTTAGACATGTTGTACTAGTCTAAAGAGTACAAATATGAGTTCTAACTATGAACACCAAACGAACTATCAAAATAAATTGACAAGGAATAATTATGAGATGCAATATTAAATTTCAAAACGAATAACGAAATGAACAAATCAAAAACAAAAGAGTCTCGCTGAAAGAGTACGGAATCCGTACCTGGATTAAGCAATGGAACACCCAAAATTTATATTCCAATTTGACTCGCTTAAACTATCTCCGTTCAATCTAAATAATTTAATAAAATTTTATTACAATCAAATCATTAAAAATATAATACTATTAAATTTTTTTATTAAGAACTTTTACAATTATGTCGGCAAAATTAATTAATTTAAATTAATATACGAAACTTCAATTTAATTTTTAAGTTTTATGATCAAATATGTATTAAAATATAATATATATATATATATATATATATATATATATATATATATATATATATATATATATATATATATGAAAACAACTCTCTGCAGACACATTATATACATATATAAATAATCTCTATATAATAATATAGACTAACAATGTAAATGAGCACACTTGAGTTAGAATATCTACATATATATATAATGACATAACAACACAACTAATTACCTCTGATATCTATATATACACGGAAATTCAAAGTCAGATTCCTTCTTTATTGGTACTGATCTAATATGGTTACTTAATTATCTTCCCCCAAAAAACAAAAAAAATCCAAACAGATCCGGCTCATGAATGCTTACATGCTTGGCAAAAACAAATCAATAAAAGGTTTAATTACCTTTGTAACAGACTTAATTTGACAATTTCCTTTTTCTTTCTATCAATGTTGCTGCCGCTTCTCTTTTCGTTCGCTAACCTCAATCAATATGTATTAGACGTATACAAGGAAAATTAGGTTTTAATATTTATTCAGTTAAAACATATTTTATTAATTAATATAATATATTTATTAACTCTCCAAAATTTTAATAGAATTTAAAAAAAATAAAATAAAATTACACAATTTAAAAAAATAGACCCAGTTAATTTAAAGCCCAATTTTACCAATTTAATTTGTCCAACACTTATTAATACATTAGTCCACAAAAATTAAATAACTAGTTTGACCCAAAATAAATGACTAGCTAACCCAAGTAAAAGATAAAGTACAATTAATATGTTTTAAAACAAAATCATTTTTTTTTCCGGGTATTACATCACCTACCTCTTAAAAATGATTCCGTCCCCGGAATCAAAAGAATGAACGTACCTAAATATCAAAAAGTTGCGGATACTCCGCTCGAATAGACTCTTCCATCTCCCAGGTAGCTTCCCGCTCCGAATGATTTCTCCACAAAACTTTAACAAACGGAATAGTCTTCCTCCTCATAATCCTTTCTTGACGATCTAAAATCGCCTCAGCTTGCTCCTCACAAGTAAGATCCTCCCGAATCTTATCGAATGGATATTGCACCACGTGCAACGGATGATAATGATAACTTCTCAACACGGACACATGGAATACATTGTGCACATGAGCTAACTATGGAGGCAAAGCTAACCTGTGTGCAACCTCACCAACCCTCTCTAGAATCTCAAATGGGCCAATATAATGCGGACTAAGTTTCCCTTTCAACCCAAATCGCCAAATACCCTTCCAAGGAAAAACTTTTAGAAACACATGCTCCTCAGGTTCAAACTCTAAAGTCCTCCTATGCTTATCAGCGTAACTCTTCTGCCATGATCGAGCCAACTTTAATTTCTCCTTAGCCACGGCTACCTTCTCCGTAGTGATTTGAACTAACGCAGGCCCTTATATGGCCCTTTCTCCAACCTCATCCCAACAAGTTGGTGCCCGACACTTTCTACCATATAGTGCCTCAAAAGGAGCCATTCCAATACTTGCATGCCAGCTGTTGTTGTAAGCAAACTCAACTAGGCTCAAGTAATCATCCCAATTACCCGACCACTCAAGTGCACAAGACCTCAACATGTCCTCTAATGTCTAAATAGTTCGCTCGGATTGCCCATCAGTTTGCAGATGGAAAGAAGTACTGAAGTTGAGCCGAGTACCCCAAGCTCGTTGAAACCCTTTCCAGAACCGTGAAGTGAACCGTGAGTCCCGATCTGAAACAATAGACACCGGAGTACCATGAAGTCTAACAATCTCCTGCTGAAAGATATGTGCCAACCTATCCACTGAGTAACCCTCATGGATAGCCAAAACGTGTGCCGATTTGGTCAACCGGTCCTTCACTACCCATATGGCATCATTCTTCTTGAAAATCTTCGGCAAACCAGTCACAAAATCCATCGTAATATCCTCCCACTTCCACACTGGAATGTCTAACTGTTGCAGCAAACCACTAGCTCATTGATGTTCTATCTTCACTTGTTGACAAGTGAGGCACTTCCCAACATATTCAGCCACATCTCGTTTCATCCCATTCCACCAAAAATTCTTCTTCAAATCCCTATACATCTTCGTAGAACCTGGATGAATAGAAAATGGCAAACTATGAGCCTCAGCCAACACAGCCACCCGAATAATTGAATCCGACGGTACACACAACCGCTCACCCAACCAAATCACACCATGGTCATCAATACGAAACTCGGGCTGCTTTCCTTCCTCTAGATTCTGTGCCATACTCCACAATTCTCCATCTTCCTTTTGAGCTTCTTTGACCCGCGAGATAAGAGAGGGCTCCACTCTCATACCTGCCAAAAGCCCATCTGAACCTCGTACATACAATTCCAACTTGATCCGCTCCATATCCGAAATAAGCTGAGGTTGTGTAATAAGGGCTGCTACACTCCCTGAATCTTTCAACTAAGAGCGTCTGCAACCACATTTGCCTTCCCTGGGTGATACTGAATCCTAGCATCATAATCCTTTAGAAGCTCCAACCAACGCCTCTGCCTCATGTTGAGCTCTTTCTGAGTGAAGATGTATTTAAGACTTTGGTGATCGGTGAAGATATCACAAGTCTCTCCATACAAATAGTGCCTCCAAATCTTTAGGGCAAAGATCACCGCTGCCAACTCCAAATCATGAGTGGGGTAGTTCACCTCATAAGGTTTAAGCTGCCTAGAAGCATAAGCAATCACCTTACCGTGTTGCATCAAAACACACCCCAAGCCCTTTTTAGAAGCATCACTATAAATCTAATAACCTCCTGTCCCCGACGGCAATGCAAGTATAGGAGCTGTCACAAGTCGTTTCTTCAATTCCTCGAAACTCTTCTCACGCTCCTCATTCCACATAAACTTCACGCCCTTTCTCATCAACTAAGTCAATGGTAAGGCAAGCAAGGAAAATCCTACCACAAATCGCCTATAGTACCCTGCCAAACCCAAGAAACTCCTAATCTCCGTCACCGTAGTAGGTCTTAGCCATTTAGTGATAGCCTCAACCTTCGCAGGATCCACCTTAATTCCTTCAGCAGAAATAACGTGGCCCAAAAATACAACCTGCTCCAACCAGAACTCACATTTAGAGAATTTAGCATACAGTTTCTCTTTCTGCAAAATTCCCAACACTGTGTGAAGATGCTCCTCATGCTCTTCCTTAGACTTGGAGTAAACCAAAATGTCATCAATAAAGACAATAACAAATTGGTCCAAGTACTCCCTGAACACTCGATTCATCAAATCCATAAACACCACCGGAGCGTTAGTCAACCCGAATGGCATCACCAGAAACTCGTAATGCCCATATCGAGTATGAAAAGCCATCTTAGGGATATCCTCATCCCTCACCCTCAACTGATGATAACCTAATCTCAAGTCTATCTTCGAAAAATACTTTGCCCCCTGAAGTTGGTCAAACAAGTCATCAATCCTCGGCAATGGATACCGATTCCTGATGGTAATCTTGTTCAACTCCCTGTAGTCTATACACAGCCTCATAGACCCATCCTCCTTCTTTACAAATAAGACTGGAGTACCCCACAACAAAACACTCGGTCGAATCACACCACGATCTAACAATTCCTGCAACTTCTCCTTCAACTCCTGCAACTCCAACGGTGCCATCCAATACGGCGCCTTAGAGATAGGCTCCGTACTAGGAACAAGCTCAATAGCAAACTCCACTTCCCGCTGTGGTGGCAACCCTGACAACTCCTCAGGAAACACATCAGAATATTCACAAACAATTGGAACATCCTCAATACGGGACTCACCCTTAAAGGTATCCTTCACAAACGCCAAATATCCCTCACAACCTTTTGCCACCAACTTTCCAGCCTTCAAAGCTGAAATTAACTTCACCACTCTACTCGGCTGTGAGCCCTGAAACACGAACTCTGGAGACTTAACATCTCCAAATATAACCTTCTTCGCCTGATAATCGATAGTGGCCTGATGCTTATCCAACCAGTCCATCCCAAGAATGACATCGAAATCGTGCATACTCATTGGAAGAAGATTAGCCCTACGAATCTTATCCCCAAAATGGATTGCACAGCCTCGATATAAATCAGAAATAACAACAGAAGTCCCCATCGGGGTAGCAATAGACATAACAGAATCTAAGAACTGAGATGGCACACCTAGGTGCCGAATAAAAGACTGAGCAACAACGGAATGAGTAGAACCCGTATCAAACAAAATAGATGCCTCACGATTTCCAACTAAAAGAGTGCCGAAAATATGCACTGGGTGCACTGCGGCTGACTTGGTTATATGTCAAGGAAAACACTCGACTACCCTGACGCTGACCTCCATTGCCACCATTATCACCACCTCCACCATTACCACGTAGCCCAGTACAATCCCTAGTAATATGACCCATCTGTCCACACAAGAAGCATGCACATGTGAGTCTGTGGCATTGCCTCCCCGGATGATTAGCCCCATAAGTAGCACAAGGAACTATCGGAACGAGATTTGGGTTACCCCCACCAACTGGTCCTGGATAACGACCTTGATTTTGCCCCTGATGACGATTATGCCCCTACTAACGATTCTGACCATGCCAAGGTAGCTGAAGCTGACGATTCTTCCCTTGCTGAGGCATCTGCTGATAACCCCTATTCTGATTTTGACCACGCCATTGCCCCTGTTGGCCGCCACGATTTCTGTTCCACTGACCACCCTGATTCTTCCCCTGCTGACTCGAAGTTTGACCCTGCTGGTCATCGCTGTCCCTCTTTTGACTCCCTTTCGGTTTAGAAGACCGAAAGTCCTGTCTCTCCATCTCAATATTCTTGGCCGCATTGGCCATCACTTCTACGCGTTGCAAACTTGTTGTTAATAAGATCTTTGGTGATACCTATAATGAATCCGCCACTCAAACTTCTCCACTTTGTTCACTGCTGCGGTCCTGCTCGCCGAGGTTCTCGCAAAGCCCGCGCCAACCTAGTGAACCTTGTCATGAAATCATGATGGACTCATCATCTTTTTGCGAATAGATGATATACTCTCGGCATATGCCTCTTTATCGCAAAAATGGAAAATACTCACTGATAAAAGACCTCACAAAACTTCAAATGACAACCAAGTGTTTCAACATAACCATTACCCTTTGTTGTTTTCATCGCTTTCCACCATCTCTGTGCATCCCCTTCTAGCTTGTAAACTGTAAGTAACACTTTCTGATTATTCGAACACCCCAACACATCAAAAATCTTCTTCAGATGAGCAATCCAATTCTCTGCGTCAATTGGAGTCGGGGCAAAACGGAATGACTATGGTTTCTTCTTCTGAAACCTTTCCAACCACACATACATTGGAACCATCTGCTGATCAATACCATCTGCATTCCCTTCCTCTTCGTTTGCCTGTAGACCATTATTTCCCGGGTTCTCTTGCTCAGGAATTTCTGGTGGTGGCTGATGCATTGCCTGTACAACCTATGCCATCAACTGAGGTAACGCCTGATTCACAGCCTGATTCACCAAGGTAGCCAATTGAGCATTTATCTGATCATTAGGTTGCTCATTGGGCTGACCCTCACATCTTCCACTATTATTACCTCGCCTCCTAGCAACTCTAGCGGATCTACGAGCCATCTAAGAAAGAGAACATAAACATAAACAAAGCAGATTAGAGACAAATTCGAATATAGTGGATATGATAGCTGAACAGAAAATCAAACAGAACAAAAACCTAACTCAGAAGTCTACCCATAACTCACAGGTCAAACCTAAATAGGTTTTCTACAAGAAAGAACCTAAGCTTTGATACCAACTCTGTAACACCCCCTTCCCAAAATAGAAAGAGAGGTTACTCAAAACACAACAGAACTAACAAATATCACAAGGCTCTAAACCACGAAAGAATAATCTCATAATAATTAAATCTTATAAGACAAACCATAATAAATGCCACACTGGCTCAAACCACAATCTAAATAATTATTACAATTCTAAATAACTGACATATCAAGCCTAAATAGAACATTTCTAAACCATTGGAATGAAGGGAGCTCTCATCACACTTGCCCTTGATCCCCCTGATTACCTGTCAAAAGAAAAAGACAGCATGAGCCAAATGCCCAGTACGGATATAGAATAAAAAAATGATGAAATGAAATAACTAACGCAATTAAATGAACTGAACTGTACGAATAAACTAACACAACAAAATGATATGCTGAATCAAATGGCTGGGAGTTATTTCATACCGAGCTCAAAATAAATAGTAATATACCTTCCCACACAGGCAAGTCAAATAATGTCATACAGGCAATCACACATCAGACTGCGCAATCCAGATGCATGTAAAATCGAAAAGCGTGTTTGGCACAAACATTACCACTCCGCAGAACAGAACAAAACATAAAACTAGGGTCGACCCATACGCCTCCCACAACAAAACACCAAATGGCCAGCTCCCACTGGAGCACAAAATGGAGACGCCGTGGACTGATCACACCGCCACGGAAGGTGTCATGCCTCGGTGCCAAGAGGACATGCCTGTGGTACCCCCACAGGTGTTATAGCTCAGGTATACCCTACGGTATTCTAACAAGGATACCATGTCACAACACATGCGACATAATATCAACAAAAAGGGTTTCTAATATGTACATGTTAAACTGAAATGAATCATCAACTCAAAGTCTCCAAAAATATTAACATGTACTTTATACGAGAATCAAAATAAATACAAAAGATGATACACGAGATCAAAAGTACAAACACGAGTTCTAAGTATCAATACCAAGACGGAACTATCAAAATAAATTTAGACATGTTGTACTAGTCTAAATAGTACAAATATGAGTTCCAACTATAAACACCAAACGAACTATCAAAATAAATTGACAAGGAATAATTATGAGATGTAATACTAAATTTCGAAACGAATAACGAAATGAACAAATCAAAAACAAAAGAGTCTCGCTGAAAGAGTACGGAATCCGTACCTGGATTAAGCAATGTAACACCCAAAATTTATATTCCAATTTGAGTCGCTTAAACTATCTCCGTTCAATCTAAATAATTTAATAAAATTTTATTACAATCAAATCATTAAAAATATAATACTATTAAATTTTTTTATTAAGAACTTTTACAATTATGTCGGCAAAATTAATTAATTAAAATTAATATACTGAAACTTCAATTTAATTTTTAAGTTTTATGATCAAATACGTATTAAAATATAATATATATATATATATATATATATATATATATATATATATATATATATATATATGAAAACAACTCTGCAGGTACATTATATACATATATAAATAATCTCTATATAATAATATAGACTAACAATGTAAATGAGTCTGCCAAGTTAGAATATCTACATATATATATAATGACATAACAACACAACTAATTACCTCTGATATCTATATATACACGGAAATTCAAAGTCAGATTCCTTCTTTATTGGTACTGATCTAATATGGTTACTTAATTATCTTCCCCCAAAAAACAAAAAAAATCCAAACAGATCCGGCTCATGAATGCTTACATGCTCGGCAAAAACAAATCAATAAAAGGTTTAATTACCTTTGTAACAGACTTAATTTGACAATTTCCTTTTTCTTTCTATCAATGTTCTTTCTTTGCTTCTCTTTTCGTTAAGCTAACCTCAATCAATATGTATTAGACGTATACAAGGAAAATTAGGTTTTAATATTTATTCGCTTAAAACATATTTTATTAATTAATATAATATATTTATTAACTCTCCAAAATTTTAATAGAATTTAAAAAAAAATAAAATAAAATTACACAATTAAAAAAAATAGACCCAGTTAATTTAAAGCCCAATTTTACCAATTTAATTTGTCCAACACTTATTAATACATTAGTCCACAAAAATTAAATAACTAGTTTGACCCAAAATAAATGACTAGCTAACCCAAGTAAAAGATAAAGTACAATTAATATGTTTTAAAACAAAATCATTTTTTTTTTTTCCTGGTATTACATCACCTACCTTCTTAAAAATGATTCCGTCCCCTAAATCAAAAGAATGAACGTACCTAAATATCAAAAAGATGCGGATACTCCGCTCGAATAGACTCTTCCATCTCCCAGGTAGCTTCCCGCTCCGAATGATTTCTCCACAAAACCTTAACAAACGGAATAGTCTTCCTCCTCATAATTCTTTCTTGACGATCTAAAATTGCCTCAGCTTGCTCCTCACAAGTAAGATCCTCCCGAATCTTATCGAACGGATATTGCACCACGTGCAACGGATGATAATGATAACTTCTCAACACGGACACATGGAACACATTGTGCACATGAGCTAACTATGGAGGCAAAGCTAACATGTGTGCAACCTCACCAACCCTCTCTAGAATCTCAAATGGGCCAATATAATGCGGACTAAGTTTCCCTTTCAACCCAAATCGCCAAATACCCTTCCAAGGAAAAACTTTTAGAAACACATGCTCCCCAGGTTCAAACTCTAAAGTCCTCCTATGCTTATCAGCGTAACTCTTCTGCCATGATCGAGCCAACTTCAATTTCTCCTTAGCCACCGCTACCTTCTCCGTAGTGATTTAAACTAACTCAGGCCCTTCTATGGCCCTTTCTCCAACCTCATCCCAACAAGTTGGTGCCCGACACTTTCTACCATATAGTGCCTCAAAAGGTGCCATTCTAATACTTGCATGCCAGCTGTTGTTGTAAGCAAACTCAACTAGGCTCAAGTAATCATCCCAATTATCCGACCACTCAAGTGCACAAGACCTCAACATGTCCTCTAATGTCTGAATAGTCCACTCGGATTGCCCATCAGTTTGCAGATGGAAAGAAGTACTGAAGTTGAGCCGAGTACCCCAAGCTCGTTGAAACCCTTTCCAGAACCGTGAAGTGAACCGTGAGTCCCGATCTGAAACAATAGACACCGGAGTACCATGAAGTCTAACAATCTCCTGCTGAAAGATATGTGCCAACCTATCCACTGAGTAACCCTCATGGATAGCCAAAATGTGTGCCGATTTGGTCGACCGGTCCTTCATTACCCATATGGCATAATTCTTCTTGAAAGTCTTCGGCAAACCAGTCACAAAATCCATCATAATATCCTCCCACTTCCACACTAGAATGTCTAACTGTTGTAGCAACCACTAGCTCATTTATGTTCTATCTTCATTTGTTGACAAGTGAGGCACTTCCCAACATATTCAGCCACATCTCGTTTCATCCCATTCCACCAAAAATTCTTCTTCAAATCCCTATACATCTTCGTAGAACTTGGATGAATAGAAAATGGCAAACTATGAGCCTCAGCCAACACAGCCTCCCGAATGATTGAATCCGACGGTACACACAACTGCTCACCCAACCAAATCACACTATGGTCATCAATACGAAACTCGGGCTGCTTGCCCTCCTCTAGATTCTGTGCCATACTCCACAATTCTCCATCTTCCTTTTGAGCTTCTTTGACCCGCGAGATAAGAGAGGGCTCCACTCTCATACCTGCCAAAAGCCCATCTGAACCTCGTATATACAATTCCAACTCGATCCGCTCCATATCCGAAATAAGCTAAGGTTGTGTAATAAGGGCTGCTACACTCCCTGAACTCTTTCGACTAAGAGCGTCTGCAACCACATTTGCCTTCCCTGGGTGATACTGAATCCTAGAATCATAATCCTTTAGAAGCTCCAACCAACGCCTCTGCCTCATGTTGAGCTCTTTCTGAGTGAAGATGTATTTAAGACTTTGGTGATCGGTGAAGATATCACAAGTCTCTCCATACAAATAGTGCCTCCAAATCTTTAGGGCAAAGATCACCGCTGCCAACTCCAAATCATGAGTGGGGTAGTTCACCTCATAAGGTTTAAGCTGCCTAGAAGCATAAGCAATCACCTTACCGTGTTGCATCAAAACACACCCCAAGCCCTTTTTAGAAGCATCATTATAAATCTGATAACCACTTGTCCCCGACGGCAATGCAAGTATAGGAACTGTCACAAGTCGTTTCTTCAATTCCTCGAAACTCTTCTCACGCTCCTCATTCCACATAAACTTCACGCCCTTTCTCATCAACTGAGTCAATGGTAAGGCAAGCAAGGAAAACCCTTTCACAAATCGCCTATAGTACCCAGCCAAACCCAAGAAACTCCTAATCTCCATCACTGTAGTAGGTCTTAGCCATTTTGTGATAGCCTCAACCTTCGCAGGATCCACCTTAATGCCTTCAAAGAAAAACCACGTATTTAAAAATGCAACTGCTTCCAACTGAACTCATATTTAGAGAATTTAGCATACAGTTTCTCTTTCTGCAAAATTCCCAACACTGTGTGAAGATGCTCCTTATGCTCTTCCTTAGACTTGGAGTAAACCAAAATGTCATCAATAAAGACAATAACAAATTGGTCCAAGTACTCCCTGAACACTCGATTCATCAAATACATAAACATCGCCAGAGCGTTAGTCAACCCGAATGGCAACACCAGAACTCGTAATGCCCATATCGAGTACGAAAAGCCATCTTAGGGATATCCTCATCCCTCACCCTCAACTGATGATAACCTGATCTCAAGTCTATCTTCGAAAAATACTTTGCCCCCTAAAGTTGGTCAAACAAGTCATCAATCCTCGACAATGGATACCGATTCCTGATGGTAATCTTGTTCAACTCCCTGTAGTCTATACACAGCCTCATAGACCCATCCTTCTTCTTTACAAATAAGACTGGAGCACCCCACAACGAAACACTCGTCCGAATCACACCACGATCTAACAATTCCTGCAACTGCTCCTTCAACTCCTGCAACTCCAATGGTGCCATCCGATACGGCGCCTTAGAGATAGGCTCCGCACCAGGAACAAGCTCAATAGCAAACTCCACTTCCCGCTGTGGTGGCAACCCTGACAACTCCTTAGGAAACACATCAGAATATTCACGAACAATTGGAACATCCTCAATACGGGACTCACCCTTAAAGGTATCCTTCACAAACGCCAAATATCCCTCATAACCCTTTGCCACCAACTTTCCAGCCATCAAAGCTGAAATTAACTTCACCACTCTACTCGGCTGTGAGCCCTGAAACACGAACTCTGGAGACTTCACATCTCCAAATATAACCTTCTTCGCCTGATAATCGATAGTGGCCTGATGCTTATCCAACCAGTCCATCCCAAGAATGACATCGAAATCGTGCATACTCATTGGAAGAAGATTAGCCCTACGAATCTTATCCCCAAAATTGATCGCACACCCTCAATATAAATCAGAAATAACAACAGAAGTCCCCATCGGGGTAGCAATAGACATAACAGAATCTAAGAACTGAGATGGCACACCTAGGTGCCGAACAAAAGACTGAGCAACAACGGAATGAGTAGAACCCGTATCAAACAAAATAGACGCCTCACGATTTCTAATTAAAAGAGTGCCGAAATAATTACTGTGTCCGCCACCGTTATATGTCAAGGAAAACACTCGACCACCCTGACGCTGACCTCCATTGCCACCATTATCACCACCTCCACCATTACCACGTGGCCCAGTACAATCCCTAGTAATATGACCCATCTGTCCACACAAGAAGCATGCACATGTGAGTCTGTGGCACTGCCTCCCCGGATGATTAGCCCCACAAGTAGCACAAGGAACTATCGGAATGAGATTTGGGTTACCCCCACCAACTGGTCCTGGATAACGACCTTGATTTTGCTCCTGATGACGATTATGCCCCTGCTGACGATTCTGACCATGCCAAGGTAGCTGAAGCTGACGATTCTTCCCTTGCTGAGGCATCTGCTGACAACCCCTATTCTGATTTTGACCACGCCATTGCCCCTGTTGGCCGCCACGATTTCTGTTCCACTGACCACCCTGATTCTTCCCCTGCTGACTCGAAGTTTGACCCTGCTGGTCATCGCTGTCCCTCTTTTGACTCCCTTTCGGTTTAGAAGACCGAAAGTCCTGTCTCTCCATCTCAATATTCTTGGCCGCATTGGCCACTGCTGACACGTCTGCAAACTTGTTGTTAATAAGATGCTGGCGATACCTATAATGAATCCGCCACTTGAACTTCTTCGCCTGTTCTGCTGCAGTCCCTGCTGAGGTTCCCGCAAAGCCTGCCAACCTAGTGAACCTTGTCATGAAATCTGTGATGGACTCATCATCTTTCTGCCGAATAGACAGATACTCTCTGGCATATGCCTATTTATCAGCAGCTGGAAAATACTGCTGATAAAAGACCTCACAAAACTCAGCACAACCAAGTGTTTCAACATTACCATCACCCTTTGTTGTTTTCATCGCTTTCCACCATATCTGTGCATCCCCTTCTAGCTTGTAAACTGTAAGTAACACTTTCTGATTATTCGAACACCCCAACACATCAAAAATCTTCTCCAGATGAGCAATCCAATTCTCTGCGTCAATTGGAGTCGGGGCGGAACCGAATGACTGTGGTTTCTGCTTCTGAAACCTTTCCAACCACACATACATTGGAACCACCTGCTGATCAATACCATTTGTATTCCCTTCCTCTTCGTTTGCCTGTAGACCATTATTTCTCGGGTTCTCTTACTCAAGAATTTCTGGTGGCGGCTGATGCATTGCCTGTACAACCTGTGCCATCAACTGAGGTAACGCCTGATTCACAGCCTGATTCACCAAGGTAGCCAATTGAGCATTTATTTGATCATTAGGTTGCTCATTGGGCTGACCCTCACCTCTTCCACTATTATTACCTCGCCTCCCAGCAACTCTAGCGGATCTACGAGCCATCTAAGAAAGAGAACATAAACATAAACATAAACAAAGCAGATTAGAGACAAATTCGAATATAGTGGATATGATAGCTGAACAGAAAATCAAACAGAACAAAAACCTAACCCAGAAGTCTACCCATAACTCACAGGTCAAACCTAAATAGGTTTTCTACAAGAAAGAACCTAAGCTTTGATACCAACTCTGTAACACCCCCTTCCCAAAATAGAAAGAGAGGTTACTCAAAACACAATAGAACTAACGAATATCACAAGGATCTAAACCACGAAAGAATAATCTCATAATAATTAAATCTTATAAGATAAACCATAATAAATGCCACACTGGCTCAAACCACAATCTAAATAATTATTAAAATTCTAAATAACTGACATATCAAGCCTAAATAGAACATTTCTAAACCATTGGAATGAAGGGAGCTCTCATCACACTTGCCCTTGATCCCCCTGATTACCTATCGAAGGAAAAACACAGCATGAGCCAAATGCCCAGTACGAATATAGAATAAAAAAAATGATGAAATGAAATAACTAACGCAATTAAATGAACTGAACTGTACGAATAAACTAACACAACAAAATGATATGCTGAATCAAATGGCTGGGTGTTATTTCATACCGATCTCAAAATAAATAGTAATATACCTTGCCACATAGGCAAGTCAAATAATGTCACACAGGCAATCACACATCAGACTGCGCAATCCAGATGCATGTAAAATCGAAAAGCGTGTTTGGCACAAACATTACCACTCCGCAGAACAGAACAGAACATAAAACTAGGGTCGACTCATACGCCTCCCACAACAAAACACCAAATGGCCAGCTCCCACTGGAGCACAAAATGGAGACCCCGTGGACTGATCACACCGTCACGGAAGGTGTCATGCCTCGGTGCCAAGAGGACATGCCTGTGGTACCCCCACAGGTGTTATAGCTCAGGTATACCCTACGGTATTCTAACAAGGATACCATGTCACAACACATGCGACATAATATCAACAAAAAGGGATTCTAATATGTACATGTTAAACTGAAATGAATCATCAACTCAAAGTCTCCAAAAATATTAACATGTACTTTATACGAGAATCAAAATAAATACAAAAGATGATACACGAGATCAAAAGTACAAACACGAGTTCTAAGTATCAATACCAAGACGGAACTATCAAAATAAATTTAGACATGTTGTACTAGTCTAAAGAGTACAAATATGAGTTCCAACTATAAACACCAAACGAACTATCAAAATAAATTGACAAGGAATAATTATGAGATGTAATACTAAATTTCGAAACGAATAACGAAATGAACAAATCAAAAACAAAAGAGTCTCGCTGAAAGAGTACGGAATCCGTACCTGGATTAAGCAATGTAACACCCAAAATTTATATTCCAATTTGACTCGCTTAAACTATCTCCGTTCAATCTAAATAATTTAATAAAATTTTATTACAATCAAACCATTAAAAATATAATACTATTAAATTTCTTTATTAAGAACTTTTACAATTATGTCGGCAAAATTAATTAATTTAAATTAATATACGAAACTTCAATTTGATTTTTAAGTTTTATGATCAAATACGTATTAAAATATAATATATATATATATATATATATATATATATATATATATATATATATATATATATATGAAAACAACTCTGCAGGCACATTATATACATATATAAATAATCTCTATATAATAATATAGACTAACAATGTAAATGAACCTGCCAAGTTAGAATATCTATATATATATATAATGACATAACAACACAACTAATTACCTCTGATATCTATATATACACGGAAATTCAAAGTCAGATTCCTTCTTTATTGGTACTGATCTAATATGGTTACTTAATTATCTTCCCCCAAAAAACAAAAAAATCCAAACAGATCCGGCTCATGAATGCTTACATGCTCGGCAAAAACAAATAAATAAAAGGTTTAATTACCTTTGTAACAGACTTAATTTGACAATTCCCTTTTTCTTTCTATCAATGTTGTCGCCACTTCTCTTTTCATTCGCTAACCTCAATCAATATGTATTAGACGTATACAAGGAAAATTAGGTTTTAATATTTATTCAGTTAAAACATATTTTATTAATTAATATAATATATTTATTAACTCTCCAAAATTTTAATAGAATTTTAAAAAAATAAAATAAAATTACACAATTAAAAAAAATAGACCCGATTAATTTAAAGCCCAATTTTACCAATTTAATTTGCCCAACACTTATTAATATATTAGTCCACAAAAATTAAATAACTAGTTTGACCCAAAATAAATGACTAGCTAACCTAAGTAAAAGATAAAGTACAATTAATATGTTTTAAAACAAAATTATTTTTTTTCGGGTATTACACTTCTACTAAGGTAAGGGGTATTATTTATTTCATATTCGCTTACGATATTATTTTTCGTATTCGTAAGGAATTTTATTTCGTTCAATATTCGTAAGGAATATTATCTTCGTTTAATATTCGTATGAAATAATATTTTTTTTCATACTCTGTAGTATGTAAGTACCATTATTTCGTTTTGTATTCCTAATTCTATACTCATTTTGTTAAAGTATTACTTCTATACTCCGTGAAATTAGTATAATATCCTTGAAATTTGCCCTTCATCTAGTATCGTTTCACAAGGATATTTTTCTGAACATTCTTGTTAAATTTTAAGCTTTTCATGCCAGAGTATTATTCATGAGTACTATTCATTTATATGACACTATCTATATGTACAGTACTATTCACAGAGTACTATTCATGGGCACTATTCATAAATATGGTACTATTCACGAAGTACTATTCATAAAGTACTATTTACACAGTACTATTCATGAAGTACTATTCCCGATATACTATTCACGGGGTACTATTCATAAAGTACTATTCACGGGATACTATTCACTCAGGTATTATTCACCCGGAGTACTATTCATGACAAAAATTAATTTCTTTTCGGTCCAAATTATTTTTGATACAATATTATTCTTGAATTTTACTCCACAAAGCAGTATCATGTTGACAATTTGGATATTATTGAATTTTGGATAAATTAAATTATAAATCTTTAAAAGTTATCCTTGCTTTCATTTAATTGAATTCTTATATCATTGTCATCATCCTCATGCTTATATTGTGATGAAAGTCATCTTTGGACGTAGTGCATAGATGGACTGTTGATTGTTATGATTATGAACAGGGATTATTCGGTATAATCATGACCCGTAATGTTACAAATGATGTGATAAAAGTCCTCCTTGGCTTGTAGTGCATTGATATACAGATGTTGGTATGATCATAACCATGTGTTCTCTTCGGCCAAGGGTGCAAAGATGAATTGTTGTTTGGCATGATCATGACCATTGGTGAAAACACGAATATCCTTGGCCCGTAGTGCATGAATAATTTGTGGTTGTGATACTAATGAATATCCTTGGCCCGTAGTGCATGGATAATTCAGTGATGTGGATTATTTATTAAGTTGAGTCTCAGCGATAAAATTGATAATAAACTTTAAATCATAGAAGATAGTAGATATCATGCTCTACTTGACTCTTCTAATGGATTATTTATTCTGCTGCAGTTGTTGATCTAAAACTTGTTGTCTATTGTATTTTATCAGTTGTTATACTGTTGAAGGCTAACGATAATTTATTCTGCATTATCTTAGTCATAATATTTTTTATTGGGTTAGTTGAGCTCACCCTTTTTTTCACTGTTCTCTTCAGGAAATGAGAATATAGTTGGGACTAGTCGGGGAATGGATTGACAGTCCAGATGGTTTCTTTAGTAGTCCTCACTATTCTGTGAAGTAGTGTGATAATAATTATAATGAGGATTGAATTTGAGTTTGAATATTGTCTAGAAGACAATATTCGTGTTAAAACTCTCAGCTGTGTTTTGTCGTAGTTTACACGACAGTTGTATAATTAAGTTTGTATTTGATTTCTAAACCAAATATTTGGCGACTCAGAATGGGTGATGTATACCTATTTTGGGGGCGTCATAGTTGGTATCAAAGCTTAGGGATATGATCCCTGACTGAGATGTCAGACTAGAACTAGGAGGGGAGAGACCGGTAAATCCTTCGCTAGTATGACCTACCTAAGTTTATTTATTATTTAATTGGTCGGTCATAATATAGAGATAATATGTGGCATGTCAATTAACCCTTGTTTTGTGACAGTATAATGGCATCTGAAAATGTTGAGATAAGCAATGGAGCACATGAGACCGTTGAGTCACCGTTGATCAATAACCAAGATAATGTGCATCAGGAAGGACATAATCCTCCTGTAAATAACGACACCGACCAAATGATGAACGATGGTACGTTTAGGAGTTTTCTAGAATTTATGCAAAACCAAACGAGAGAGACTCCTGTTCATAATGTAGCCGAAAACTCTGGCAACTCACGGCTGGTCACCGCTAAGCAGTTCAAGGAGCTGGGACCACCGGAGTTTCTGGGAAAGCCAACACCACTTAAGGCAGAGATGTGGATAAAGCAGATCACCAAGATATTTGATGTCTTCGAATTCTCAGAGGAGCAAAAGGTTCCCTTCGCCACTTTCATGTTGTGAGAAGAGGCAGATCATTGGTGGGAATCTGTAAAACGTACTCAGCCTGCCGCACTGACGATGTCTTGGGAGAAGTTCCAAGAATTGTTCAACGATAAGTACTTTCCAGAAAGTATTTATCACATGAAGGAGGTGGAATTCATCAAGCTAGAGCAAAATAATATGACCGTGTCGCAGTACAAGGCTAAGTTTGCCGAGTTGTCCCGATTTGCATCCCATTTGGTTGATAATGAAGAGCGAATGACGCGAATGTTTCTGCGAGGTTTGAAACCCTAAATACGTCAATACCTCATTTCTCACAAACTTTATTTATATTCAGATGTTGTTAATAGGGCTCAGTTATTAGAACTCGATTATGAGTTAGCCCAACCAAAAGGCAACCACTAACAACACGATAATAATCGTACCAGTGGCAACATCCATCGGAACAACGATAACCATCGTGGAGGAAATTATCATGCCATAAATGGTAACCACTTCGGTGGTAATCATGGCTAAGATAATAGGAAAGGTGAACTAAGTGGGAACAACTTTAAGAAGAGAAGATTCAACAATAATGTAAAGACATTGACAGCAGCATCAACACCCGTTTCCAAGGAAGGAGAACGACCACCGATCATATGTTACAAACGCGGATAAGAGGGACACATCCGTCCAAACTGTACGCAGCAAACCAAAGCGTGTTTCAATTGCGGGAGAGAAGGTCACCTAGCTCAATTTTTTCGTGTAGTGAGTCAAGTCCAGCTGGGATGGAGACGCCAAAGGATGTTCCAGACAAGTCAAAGCAGGTAGTTTAAGTGAGAGCTTTTGTCAAGGAACCCGAATGAAGTTATCATGGGTAAGCTAATCATAAACTCTTGCGAAGTCTATACCTTGTTAGATACCGGTTCTACCCACTCTTTTATTTCACCTAGTTGTGTTCAACGTTTGAACTTGACTCTTGTGAAATTAGACTTTGACTTATCTGTTGAAACTCCATTAGGAGAAACCTTCATTACATTCACTGTTTATAAATCTTGTTTGATTCAAATTGATACCCTCACGTTAACTGTTGATCTTATCTCTTTGAAAATACTTGTCTTTGATGTGATTTTAGCAAACAACTGGTTGACTACTCATCATGCTAAAATTGATTGTTTTCGTAAAGTTGTTAGTTTTCATATTCTTAACCAACCTGTTATGCGAATTCAAGCAACCCAACCACTAAAGTCAATCACTGTCATATTAAGCCATAAGTAAAGATCTCTGAACCTTTCGTTGGTGACTTCCAAGTCTTGGAATGCACCGAAGTCAGTCTCTCCGTAGGGGACGCCGTGAATAATGGTGGCAAGTTGATAGGTATCAATATGAGGTGCTATCCAAGTCTTGGATGAGAGTCACAATTTTGAATGATATTTCTATCGTTAATAAATTTCCTGACGTATTCCCTGAAGACTTCATGGCCTACCCCTAGAGCGTGAAATCGAATTTTGTATCAACCTTGAACCCGATACAAAACTCTCAAATATTTTTTCACCTAAAACGATCGTAACATGCGCTAAAGACGTTGGCTCGAGCTGTTAAAAGATTACGACTATACCATTCAATACTATCCTGGAAAAGAGAACGTGGTAGCTGACGCGTTTGAGTAGAAGATCGTATGTGGTTACGAGTACGACGTTGTTAACACGAAGACCCATTTCGTATGACTTATAAAAGATGGAGATAGAGTTAAAGACTCTAGGGACCCACGTCATGATGATCTACCTTCTGGATCCTATATCTCATTTCTTTTCTCTTGTTCTATTTCCTACTTTGTTTCTCTTTCCTTTCATAGATGTGTTCATGATCTATTCCTTGCATATGGGAATCGAATGGAGAATGAGAGATGGGGGAAAAAGAATATGAAGAATCATATGAAGCACTGTAAGACCTTAAATCGTGAGAATTTATTGAGGCGCTTTTGGGTTCATAGTATCTCTCCATCTGCACATTCCCATAAGCAAATGAATTTGATTTGTAATCTCCCATTAATTTTGTAAATGAGAAATTGAAGGAAAGACTTGGGTCTTGACTGAGGAGTGACGAGAGAGAAAATTAATAAATTGGCGAGTGAATGGGATTAAATTTGTGTTTTCATTAATTTGACTTGAAAGTAGAAAGTTGTGTTGAAAACTAGTGCAATTTTAGTGTTTTTGGAGATTTGAGTTTTATTTTATTTGATCTTTGCATTTAGCAGGACTAAGGGGTAAAATAAAAAAAAAAATTGTCATTCAGATATTTCATACATATCAATTATCAAATAACTTTTTTTATTTAGTATGTAGAATTCTATTTTATTCAACTCATTCAGATTGCTTAAACATTCAGAACTATTTCATTCAATTTTATCAAACATCCCCCTTAGCTAAGCTTAACTAAATTATACTCCCTTCGTATCAAAATATAATATCATCATTGACTTTTAAAAATTTACTTAAAACATATTCAAACTCAAAATTGATATGAATTTCTATAATTTTAGTTATACACTGATGACTATTATAAACTATCTAAAAAATATTACTTATTGTAAAAAATAATTGTTTCAATTCTTTTAATGAATCATCTCAATTTTGAATTTGAAAATGTCTCAAATTAACTTTTAAAAATTGATAATAATTATATAATTTAGAAAAAAGAAAGTACTAAATAAATTATTGCAACTTTAAAGAACAATCCCTAAATCTATTAATTAAAGTTTACAGTGTTAAACTTATTTATTTATTTAGAAAAAAAGAGAAAGATGGATATCTTATTTGAAGAAGATGAAGATGATGAATAAATTAAACGTCAATTGACAAATTAAATGAGTTTTTTTATATAAAGTCAAGAAAGTTACAAAATATTAGAAAACAACGAGGACAATTTTGCCTACAAAATCTTAACGCTCTGTTTTTGAGTTTTAAAATGGACAGAAAAAAAAGAAATAGACGAAAAATTTAAATTTTCTTTCCAATTATTATGTTTATGAGTTTTTTAATAAACGAAAAAGAAAGAAAATTGATAGAAAACTTGACCACTTTTCTTGCCAAAGTTTTCCATTCAAAATTGGCCGGATTTGGACGAAAAAGAAATTGGAATAAGTAATATTTTTATAATTTTCATATTATCCTCAACTTTTAATATAATAAATTTTAAATTACAACTCATGTCCTCAATTTGTTTTTTTCTACTAAACTTAAGTTGATAAAGAGTAAGAGACTTGTTGACGTGAACGACTTCGATATATATTCTTTCTATATTTATTCTTCTAAATGGTAGACAATGAATAATTTACTCATGCCTTGTAATTCAATTTTTTGGGTTTCTGAATCATGTCTAAAACATGATGCTTACGGTGAAAATCAACTTGACATGAAGGCCAAGTTCCCTGAACTCTGACTGTTGTACTTAATATGTATACATACCTTGATGTTGCTTAAACATTATATACTTGTAAGTCACTTAAAGGGGAGAGGAAAAAATGACTTTGTTATTGCATTTTTGCCATTCTATACTAACGTTGCTACTAATTTTCTGCAAATACTAACTGCTTTGTTCTATACTACTTTTTCTATCTCACCATTGCAATATTAGTTTAGATTGTCAATGGCCGCCCGACTGCAAAAAGGCGAAAGATGGATTAATTCAAAATACACTCACAATACAAGATCTTAGCTAGAAGTTTGTTGTTTGATTTTAGCTTAGCTGCTTGTTTTTTTGATCGAATTGACAAGCGTTACCTAGCACAACAATGTAGTCCCCAAGCTACATACCTGTGCTTTTTGTTCACATTAGTCCCCAAGCTATCCTTTTAAGTAATAAGATTTGTTAAAAAAATTGAAGCAGGAAGTTCATCTAAGTAGAAGTTCATTGTTCTCTGCGAATTTGATATGGCAAAAACATTATCCCACTTTAATATTTCAATCCTTTTCTCACTACATTATCTGATTTGGATATTTGTATTTGATTATAAAAAATTTTCTTTGATTAAATTTATCTTGCATATTTTTATTTTTATTCATGGTTCAATGGTTATAATTAATAGAATGGTAAAGTTATAAAAGTAATATTTTCTTTTCTTTTCATTGGAACTCAAAAACGCAAGAAAAGAAAAATTTTCTATTTTCTATTTTTTTCTATTAAAAACTCAGAAACAACACAAAAGAAAAGTTCAAGTTTTCTATTCTTTTCTTTTCTGTTCTAATTTAAATTTTTTATTCTTTTCTTTTCTGTCCAAAACTCAGAAACTGAGTGTAAGTCTCAAACCAAAAATTATGAAATCCCTCCCCTACCTCATTCCCCTCTATCCCTCTAATTAATCTCTAATATGGTGAAGTGATATTTAAACGAAACTAACAGTTTCAAAAAGGACAAAATAAACATAGTATTATTGTTTACACGAGACTAAACAGTCTCACTCAAACAAACATAATCAGTACAATAACTAGAGTCCTATTCTCACTAATAATGTGCTGAATTTTTATGCTCCTTTATGCAGTAATAAACAATTTCAGTTTGTTGGATTTTATTGTAGCTCGGGAATGAACAACTTCACCTTCATTCTTATAAAATTTTATCTTATGCACTTAATGCCACTTTTAACTCGAATTTCTTTTTTAATAGAAAAAGTACCAACTCTACAACATAAATGTGAACAAGAAGATGCATGTTTTTTTCATATTTAAAAATACGCATATTGTTGTATATATTTTTCACAAAATTTATTGATAAAACAAGACGATAAAGAAACACAACTAATAGTTTGTGTATGGAAAAACCAAAAAGGAGATGAACCGCAAAACTAGGACATGAGCCTGTAAATTCAATCAAACAGTTTGATTCGGGCTTAAGCGAGACTTAGATTAATTAATAATATGATCTAAATCTGAGCATAAAAAATAAATTAAATAAAAATGCAAGTAGAATCTAAATAAAGTTATACTCATTTCGTTTAGAATTCAAACTATTCGAATTTTTTTATCATCATTCGATACCTACTCGATTGATATATATTCGAATAGATACTCGATACATTTTCTTATATACACAATTTAATAAAATTAGAATATATAATTATTATTTTTTATTTATTTTTAATTGTATTTTTTATTTGTAAAGTGTAATTGTAAATATATTTTATAATTTCTAAGAAAAATAATAAATTCTATTGGTAATTATATGTATTATAAAGTTGCTTACAATGTGAAAACTCGAATTTGAAGTAGTTTGAATATAATTCAATCTGAGTTGGATCGAATTCGAACAATAAATATTCGAGCCAAGTCAAATCTAAGTAGAATTTTTCAAATACAATTCAGATCCAAGTCGAATTCGAATAAAAAAATTATTTTTCAAGTCGAATATGAGTAACTCTATATTCACTCGTTTACATCCCTACTGAACTATGGAGGCCATATAGGTAAAGAAAATAAGCTTTCATTCAACAGGCAAATGAGTAATGCGTGTATTTGATAGCAATTTTTACCTCTTTGAATAATGATATATCTTGCAAATTTATGTGTCAGATTTTTTTAGCTAGAATTGATAATATTTTAACTGTATATTTGATATAATAGACCAATTTCATAATTATACCCAATTCCCAATCTCATTTATTAATATACATAACAATTATAATTCGAAAAAAAGCTCTAGCAATACATAGCAACAACTCATTTTGACATTACCCCTTTTTGTTCAAAGCCTTTTGTTGTTTGATAAAAATTAGTCTAACCTCTTTTTGACTCTTAAAAAGAGAGAATGAGAACCTGGTCATTTACATTATTTTCCCGAATCCTAAGTTTTTACACACTAATCTAAGGGTAATAGAGTAAAATATTGTATTCAATACAAGTTAGTTATCACACATGCTATATAGATTAGTTATCAAATAGCTTTTGTTCATTTGGACTGTTTTAAAAATATTGCGCAAATGAAAAGGCTCTTTATCAAAGACTCAATTTTTATTTTTATTTTTATTTATTTATACAAAGGCTATACTTAATAAAATACTCTTTCACACAGGTTCTTTTTTATAGGCTCTTATTACACAATTTTATAAAACGCCACCCAAGCAGGCATTAAACTATGCAAAGTTGATACCGTGAACATCAGAAACCTCAAAAGATAGTGTAAAGAAGATTTATACTAGTGAAACTTAATTCAACTAAAACAAAGCCATAAATGATGTTAATATTTGTATTGTATAGGCGTCCAAGTAACTTTGAATAAATGTAAAAAATTATTATTATTATTTTACAACATGTTATATAGGCTTGACAATTTCACCGAAAAGCTCAACCAAACCCGACGAGACTAGCCAGATCCTAATGAAACCGATTGTTTAAACAGGTTAGGGTCTGATATTATGAGATATACCTATCACCCCGACCTGATTATATATACACATTAAATTAGCATTTTATATAATATATAATTATGTACTCAAGTATGTTATTTTATTATAAATTCATAATATTTATAATTTATAATATAATTTGTTACTAATAATAAAAATATTGCAAGTTGCTTAATTTTAAATTAAAAAAATTGTACAAAATAATATAAAAGAAATTTGAAAATTTTAATTTGGAAAAAAATTGAGTAAATAGGTAAACAAGACAAGGTGGCCGATATGGATACTATTTTCAAGATCGGGTCAAGTTATCATGCCCGCCCCCGTTGCCAGGCTCAGTTATACATGTACACTAGCCAATAACCACATCGCAGCCTTACAAAATGGCTATTATGCATAAAATGTCAATTTTTGTCACAGCAGTGAGTAGTGCTTTAGTACCAACAAAACCACCACTTCAGGGATCAACCGGGGAAACCCCTCTATATTTAATTGGACATTGTGATTTTCGTTAGAATAAACAATGTAATCATATATGATACCAACCAAAAACAATGTAATCATACGGACCAAAAGCAGCACGAGCCACAGCAAATGCCAGCCATAAAATGTGATAAACATGAGAAAGGGTCTTTCCATCACATGTAGCCCCACGTACAACAGCAAACAGAAATTATTAAAGATGCCACTTCAGCTAGTGATTTTGCAGAGCATAGATTTTCTGTTCCAAATATTTACCACGCGAAAAACAGAATGCTTTTAGGAAACAACAAATCAATGTCTTATCTAGGGAGAATTTCAATTAGCTTGTTTTTCAGTTTTAACTATATCGAAGTTCATCTAAAAAGGCCACCTGGCATTAATCCACAAATTGTATAGTCCTTGCAAGCTGAAGATGCCACTTACTTGGAAGAGGGCAAGACATCAATTTAATTGGTCAAATATGTGCAGAGGCACAAAAGAGAGGACGGATGAGGTAAAGTTTGTAGAATTCATTTCCAAATATCAAGAGAAGCCAGCTGTGTTTTAAACTATCTGATTGTGAAGAAGTGGAAATGAAATAGATAATTAGACATCTATTATAAACGTTACAGTTAATATAGTTGTAAGATTAAAAACAATTTTCCTTTTCCGCATCCCTAGGCAACCAGTTCTGCTTCCTAAATGTAAACTGACGTTTCTTTAATTCTATGAAAAGAAAACTCGAGGGGATAGATGTGTCCCTGCCAACTACTCATAGAAGTCAACCTTCCATTTGTTTTTAATACTCTTGCCCTAAAGCCCCATTAGAATACAGTCTAAATTCATTTAAGGAGACATCACAACCCAGACTTCTATAGAACAGATTAAGTACCTGCAAGAAGTGTTTGAAGCAGCTCCTCAATCATTACAAGTATCTAAAGAAATGCCACTATTTTGGGGGAGCGCATCACAGCTGTGCAGAGATTCAATCACACAGAAGCATCTAGTGAAGTAGCCAGTTGGGACCCACAATCATTCAATTGAAGATCCCAAAAGCAGGGAATGATGAACGAAACCACAGGGAAGTGTAGAAGCACAAAACCAAACCACAGGGAATTGAAGAAGCACAAAACCAATGAGGCAGAACCAGGAAGGAACCTCGACAAAAAAAAAGAGGTGTAAAATCTTTAGCAGTGTTCTTCCAAATACAGCCAATAATTGTAGTAAGTTAAGAAGATCCAGTGCCTAAAAATAATAACTACTTTGCATTCATAGGGAAAAGAAAAGATTCAAGAACTTAAATACTTAAGATAAGAAACTTAACCAAATTCATTAGTTGAAGCTAAAGGCGTATCCATATTCATGAGTTGAAGCTAAGGGAGTAATCAAGTTCATGAGTCGAAGTTAAGGGCGTCGCCCACTTAAACATAGTTGTAATGAAGTCCAATCATAGCAAACACAATCCATGAAACCTCCTCATGAAGCAACCAAGTGTCATTGTTTCAATACTCTT
This sequence comes from Panax ginseng, assembly GCA_020205605.1. NCBI lineage: Eukaryota > Viridiplantae > Streptophyta > Magnoliopsida > Apiales > Araliaceae > Panax > Panax ginseng. The sequence goes on from CM035144.1 coordinate 46,723,557, forward strand.
AACTCCTGCTCCGACGCCGGTCCCTAAGACTGTTCCTGCATAAAAGTCAGGTGACAAATAAGAAACAAACCATGTGCATATATCAACTGCCCTGAAAGCAAAACTATATTACGAAGAATATTCAAATCTAGCACATGCACGATACAAGTTCAAATGCAGACTCAGATGCAGATCACACACATTGTGTTCATGTCCCAAGCAGGTGGTACCGGTGATGGATAGATGTATAGGCCAACTTTATAAGAGAAGAATATTTGAACTTGTAAAGGTTTTGCCAATAGCGCTACAGCTCATCAGAAATCTGGGCATTAGGGCCTCACCTCAGGTGGAAATCCATTCTTTATTTACTCTCAAAACCTCTCGTGGGAAAACACCCCCACAGTGAAAAGAATTGTATAGTACGAATTAAAATTATCTGTACAAATACGTAATAACATTATGTACCTACCATCAAAACCTCTCGTGCGAAAACAACCCCACAATGAAAAAGAATTGTACGGTACGAAATAAGATTAAAAAAATATTTTTCTGTTGCACAATACCATTTTAAAAGAATTAAGTTGGAGGAAAAAAAAATAAGAGCTGAGCCCTCCATTCAAAGTATTGTTTTGACAGGAATCAATAAAACAAACATAACTAATTGGAATCCAATTCCATTCTATCCCAAGGTTTTTCACTTTTTTGCAGTATACAGTTCAAATACACAAAATCTACTACAACAAGCACACAGTTGAAAAAGCATGATGTGAACAGATGCAATGAACTAAATACAAGAACTAGCACGATCCTGTTTCAAATACCTTTTGTAATGCAGCTGCAAGATAATTGCATTACTCTACTCTACCATTTCCAATAAAGCCAAAGCAAAGAAACTCAACTGAAAGGAAATTTACCCATTAGCATATGGTACATCCTCACGTGCACGATATGGAGGTGGTGACCTGCTATAGCTGCGAGCACGAGGAGACACACTGCGACGCCTAGGGGATCGACCACGAGGACTGTAACTCCTGTTTCATTGAAAGAACAGATAAATAAATCAATTGTCCAAGATAACACTAACCATCCATCTGTTCTAACCGCCACCACCCTCATCTGAAACCTTAATTCTTGGTCTGTATCACAACTACTTAAATTCTAATAGCTTGTACACAATTTCAGAATGCAGCTAATAGACTTTAGCTTCCAAAAGGTAGGCAGAAAGCTTAATTAGAGCAACTTTCAGCAGAAGAACAGGAAGAAGCTTGATTTAGATGATAAATAGTGCTGTTTGCATATGCAGCTCACCTTCGACCGTAACTTGGGCTCCTGCGATATCTAGGACTGCGACTACGGCGTCTTCCACCACCAACACCAACACGCAATCGGCACTCACGGGCAAAATGCCCAGGCTCACCACACTCATAGCACTTCAGATCAGAGCCACCAGAGCGACCACGCCCCCCTCCACGACCACCGCCGCCGCCGCCTCCGCCTCCGCCTCTAGAGTTATGAGAAAGCTCTACTCTCCAGCCATTTCTACCTGTTCCAAGTAAAACAAGGAAACTACTATAGAACTTTTACAAGTATAGCAAACACCAAACCCAGATAATACAATCAAATCTCTATGTAGCTCTGAAATAGGGATGTAACCAATTAGCTTTTAGTGAATTATACAAAAAGAAAAAAATCATGAGCAATGAAAAGTTATACAAAAAGCCTTTTTAATTATAATAAACTTTGTAATAAGGAGGTCTAGGTTTAGAGTAGATAGTCCTTTATGAAATTGTTCAGGGCGGTGGCAGAGAAAGGGGAAATGCTCTATAGATTGATGCCTTAAAGCCAGACAAAGAATGCTTCAACTAGATGAATTTTGGAGCAACAGGTCATAACTTGTTAGTGGCATAACAAAATGTACATAGACATGCGATCAATAGATACTGCTATATAAACATATCAAAATGTACACGGACATCTATGATCAATAGATACTACTCTATAAACATACCATCTATTTCCCTAATTGCATCTTGTGCATCTCTTCGGTCATCAAAATCAATGAAAGCATAACCTGGAGGTTTTCTTGCAACCCAAACACTGCATATAACATAATCATAATAAGTCATATAAAGAACTTCATTCAAAAATAATGTAAAGAACTTCATTCAAATATTTCTAAGCACCATTGAACTTATTTGCTGGTGAGACCATCTAAAAAATTAAGACCATTTCAAGCTACTACCACTGTATATTACAAGGGAACTACACCTACTCACATTCATGACGAAGACGAACTGGGAGGACAAACTTTTCCCCAAAAGATTAGGCAGGCAACGTAACCACCCTTTAAACCTTTTAAACTGTACAAGCATGTTCTCCATCATTATACCAAACACATTAAACTTCTTCAACAGGACTACAAAGTAACGTTACTCTCACCCATTTATTATTCTGGTTTATATCATGCCACTAAAAACATTAATTAGAGGAATTCTAATCAACAGTATATTAAACCTCGTATACAACCTCCACCACAAATGACAAAAATAGAAAAGTGGCTTGATCATCCTTCAAATACAATCATCACACATGAAATTATATACATGCTTCTCAAAGGTTGGTGCATTTTGTTTTTCACTTTGAAGATCTTATTGTGATGTAAATTATGAACAAATGATCGTCAACATTAATTCCTTGAGGACAAAATATATAGGCCAACATTTCGGCACGGCATTTGAATAATTTTTCTAACTTCGAAACCAACATTTATAACCCAAGTGTGAATGGTGGATCCGCACAGCAATAGATAAGCTACATCTAAGACTCTTATCTCAGGACAATAATCTTATCTTTTCTGTAACAATTTTCTTTTTAGGTTCAAGCTTTGGTTAATTTTTAGGAAGTGCTAAATACATGTTCAAATTGAACAATTACGTATTTAGATTAGAATATAGTGAAGAAATGTGCACACATGAAAACTAACATGAAATTTCATACCTATCCTACTGACGTCGAATACTAACATGAAATTTCAAATCTTGGCACAAAGACTAGAATATTTTGAACACAATAATACTAATAAACATAAATATAAAAAAAATATCAAGATAAGTACAAGCAAATATTTCTAATTCAACAGTCAATTACACAAAAACAAATTTAACTTTGTACCTTCGAATAACTCCATACACACGAAACTCATCCTCAAGTTCTCGCTCAGAAACTCGTGGATCCAAATTTCCCACGTACACACGAGACATCTTTTAAAAAATGTCACCTACCAATAAACTCACAAGTCATAAAATTTATTAGAAGCATTTATAGACTGAATAACACCAAGAAGTTAGTAATATATTCATCCTTTCAAGTACATGACAAAGTTCATAAATAACAATGGAATTGATATTTCCACATGATCCTCTCTTACATGATCAGTTGGTCCCACTTTCGGAATCATGTGAAAATATCAAAAACACATAAAAAAATAAAAAAAATAGTACTCCCCATAATTTACCGTTCAGCTTTTGTACAGTTGTAGTTTATCAGTTTACAAGTTATAACTTAAGTGCTTAACAATAATAAATCTCATAGCATCACCAAACGTCAAGGACAACCACTGAAACAGTAATCAAATATTAAATTTTGAAGCAGTAGATTTCTAAAAGACAAGTGACTAAGTAAAACCCTTTACCTCTGTTGGGATGCAGATTTAATACACTAATATTATAAAACTAATTTTGACATATAACTTTTCCTTCTTCAAAAATAAGTTGAACAGACAATTTTTAATCTTTTTCCTATTCTAATAAAAAGCGGAACAATTTAAGCTACTACAGACCATGCGATTTTGGATCGGTCAAATTCTACAAATTGCCTTTACGGGCAAAAATAAACCTAAATTCTACGTAGCTTAGCATAAGGCATTAGATCTCAGCAAGAGCGAAAGAATTCAAAAGGTTTAATAAACAAAAGTAAGGAAAGTGATGAACCTGAAACTCCAGAAACCCTAGCAGCTTTCACCAAAAATATTGGGGAAAAGGGCAGCAGCACGTAGAAATTAGGGTATTACGAGTTTTGGAATTTATAAGCGGAGAGAGCCCACTCAGCACTCTAGAACCTATTAATATTACAACTTGGTGCCTCATCTTTGTAATTAGTTTGCATTATAATCCAAGGTTTGTTCATTTACATGACGGTAATAGTTTATGCAGCAGTAGTAGTGTTTTGCGAACGCAATTAAAAAGTGTATTTGCAGTTGAAATTGGATTTGAAAAATTAAAATTTTATTCGCTACCATTAACTTGTGCAATTAAAAATGTGTTTCTTATTCGGTTAGAATTGCAAATATTTAAGGTTAACTTGTGCAACTAAAAATGTGTTTCTTAATCGGTTATAATTGCAAACTTTTAAGGTGAAATATCCACATATTTAAATGTGCATGTATATAATATATGTAGACATTAAAAAAAATTTGCACACCTGTTATCAATATTACAAGAGGACATATTCGTCTTTCGGAGATAATTTTGAAAGACAACTCACATCAATTCCGGATACTACCGAAAATTCAGTCTCAACCCCGGAACACACACCGGGAGTATCAATTCCAACCTCGGATGTGACACCCCCAAAATAGGTATACATCACCCATCTTGAGTCGCCAAATACATGGTACAAAATTCAAATATAACTTAATTATACAACAGTCGTGTAAAATACGACAAAACATAATCTAAGAGTTTTATCTAGACAATATCCATACTCAATGGAGTCCTCATTACATTTATTGTCAAACTATTTAACAGAATAGTGAGGACTACTAATACTTTCATCTGGACCGTCACTCTGTTCCCCAACTAGTCCCGGCTACGTTCTCATTTCCTAAAGAGAACAATGAAAGAAAGGGTGAGCTCAACTAGCCCAGTAAGAAATATAATGACTAAGATAATGCAGAATAAATTATCATTAGTCTTCAACAATGTTAAACTGATAAAATACAATAAACATCAAGTTTAACTACAGCAGAATAAGCAATCCATTAAAAGAGTCAAGTAAAGCATGATATCTACTATCTTCTATGATTTAAAATATTTTCATCAATTTTTATCATTTGAGACTCTACTTAATAAATAAACCACATCATCGAGTCATCCTCGCATTACATGGGCAAGGATATTCATTAAATCATCAATGGTCATGACTATACCGAATAATCCCTGGTCATAATTATACCAAAACTGTCCATCAATGCACTACAGGCTACTGAGGACTTTTACCACATCATTTATAATATTACAGGTCATGATTATACCAAATATTCCCTAGTCATAATCATACCAAGTCCATCTATGCACGTAAGCCAAAGATGACTTTCATCACAATATAAGCATGAGGATGATGACAATGACATAATAATTCAATAAAATAAGTTCAAGAATAAATTTTAAAGATTTATAAGTTAATTTATCTTGAAATCAATTACGTCCAAATTGTCAACATGATCTTCGCTTTGTGGAGTAAAATTTAAGAATGCTCGTAAGAATATTTCCATGAAAAGACACCTGGGATGAAGCGCAAATATCCGTGATATTCTACTAATTTCATGGAGTATAGAAGCCAAAACTTTAACCAAATGAGTATCATAGAATATATGAAACTCAGAATGGATTTTCATCCGCCAAATCGGTAATCCACGTGATGCATCATTTCCACAATTTAATAAGGAATGAATACGAAGGATCATTCACCATGCATGTGTTAATCCACATAGACAAGTTATTCCAATGTAATAATAAAGAATGTAACTGTGTCACGCCAGAATCCGCAAAGACAGGGATATTCCAATGAATAATAAAGAATGGAATAATAGGAGAATTCATCATGCATGCGATAAACCGCACAGATAGGTTATTCCAACATAATAATAAAGAATGGAACCAGTGTCTAGCGTAATCCGCATAGATGTGATATTCCAATGTAATAATAAAGAATGGAATAACAAAGAATTCACCATGCATGCAGTGATTGCAGATGATATAAAGTTATTCCAATGTAATAATAAAGAATGGAACCAGTCTAGCGTGATCCGCACGCATGTGATATTTCAATAGAATAACAAAGAATGGAATAACAAAGAATTCACCATGCATGCGGTATTGATGAGGCGGGTTATTCCAATGTAATAATAAAGAATGGAACCGTGTCTAAATAGTGAATCCGCATGCATAAGATATTTCAATGTAATAACAAAGAATGGAATAACAAAGAATTCACCATGCATGCGGTATTTAGCATGAGGCAAGTTATTCCAATGAATAATAAAGAATGGAATAATGTAAGCTCTCTTCATGAATACGAAAAAAAATAATACCCTTACCTTAGAAAGAAATGGATAATTGGAGTAGAGAGGTAGCGCACTTCTTCTTCTTTCTCTTTATAATTTCTCTTTATAATAATTGCTCTATAGCTTTAGTGAATTGGTGAGAAATGAAGGAAGAATGAGCTTCTATTTATAGAAAAATATAGTTTCGATAATTGCACGCTTTTGGGGCTCAAATATTACAAAGATCAATACCTTCAACTTTTCTTTCATTTTTAATTTAGTCCAACAAGTATTATCAAACTTGCACCACCTCCCATAATAGTAAATAATATGAATCAATAGTTCAATCATGTGAATTAATAGTTATAATCATGTAAAAATACGAATTACAGTATAGTACCTCCATTTATACCTCCATTTTTAACTTAGTCATGCAAGTATTATCAATCTTGCACCAACTCCCCTAGTAGTACAAGAATGTGAATCAATAGTACACACATGTGAACAAATAGTTATAATCATGTGAATTAATAGCAATTAATTGCTCATTTATCCGATTAATTACCCGACTGGTCAGTAAAACATTCAGACATCAATTAATATCGAAATAAATGTAGATTTCCACTAACACTAATAATTTCAACACAATGGAACTATCAATTTCATCTTTAATCAACACGAACTTATTCATCATTAATATTATAACTTAAAAATTTAACAATCATGTCGCTCCTGTGAAAAAGGGGCTTTCCGAGATAAGGATTTCTCCTTATTGGCCGCAATTAAATGACCAAACCTCTCCTCGATGTAACTTCTGACATTGTAAATATTGCAATTTAATAATATGAATAACTTTTTTCGTCTCAATTATTGATTTAATAATATATCATATTATGCATATGATCTTCGTGACAATAATTGAATCAATAATATGAGAGATATGATGCAACAATTCTTGTAGCAATAATTGAGTATAACCGAGTGACTTCTCACGTAAGCATCAATAACCAATACCGGTGTGCTACTTATGCAACCACGCCAGACATCGTACTTTTACTACCGGGTAGTTCAACGCTTTTAACGGTAACACTTCACTTCAATTATTTTTATAAAAGATAACTATGTCGCTTTTTAACTACGACAATACTTCCGCTAGGGTCACCAATGATTGTGTCGTCATATAAATATTCTCTGTTAAAACGAATATTCCCCACCAATCGAATATTATATAACCACTTGCTTACTTTGCAAAATTTGTAAATATTACCCACAACTATAACATTATATCAAATATACACCATAATATTCAAAAATATATTTCGAGAAAATTATTCTTTATTCATAAAAGTTGGGGTCTTACAACCTCCCCTTCTTATGAAATTTCGTCATCGAAATTAGGGTGCGTACCTGGTATGTCAAAGAGGTGAGGATACCTTGATTTCATCTCAGATTCTAACTCCCAGGTCATTTCCTCCACATCCTGGTTTCTCCACAAAACTTTGACTTGAGGTATAACTTTAGAGCGTAGAATATGATCCTTCTTATCCAAGATTTTAACAGGTAACTCTTCATACATTAAATCTTCCTCTATCTCGTCTGGTTCTAATACAATAATATGGTTCGGGTCTTTCACATATTTACGTAACATAGATATCACGAAAAATGTTATGAATGGAGAGATATACTTAAGCAGTAGTAAGCGAGTCTATAGCCCACGCCTCCTACTTGATCGAGGATTAAAATGGGCCAATGAATCGAGGATTGAGCTTTCTTCTCTTTCCAAATCTTGTAACTCCTTTCCATGGAGCAACACGTAACAACACATGATCTCCAATATTGAATTCCACGTCCTTTCGATGAAGATCAACATATCTCTTTTGTCGATCTTGTGAGGTTTTAATACGTTGTCGGATTGTTTGAATCTTTTCCGTAGCCATACGTACCAAATTCAGTCCCAACAAAGTTGCTTCACCAACCTCATTCCAACATACTGGAGAACAACACTTTCTTCCATACAACGCCTCAAATGGAGCCATGCCAATACTTGCTTGATAACTATTGTTGTAGGAAAACTCCACCAATGGTAAGAACTTGTCCCAACTTCCCTTGAAGTCAAGGACACAGAGTCTTAATAAATCTTCAAGAGTTTGAATAGTCCTTTCCGACTGCCCACCCGTTTGAGGATGATATGCCGAACTAAATCGTAAATCCGTGCCCATAGCTTTTTGCAAACAAACCCAAAATCTTGAAGTGAATCTTGGGTCTCGATCAGAAACTATGGATACTAGCATACCATGCAATCTTACGATCTCGTTTATGTACATACTAGCAAGACGTTCAAGTGTAAAAGTTTCTCGTATCGGTAAGAAATGAGCAGACTTGGTCAATCTATCAACAATGACCCAAATCGCATCTATGCCTTGAGAAACCTTGGGAAGACCAATGAATTTAAATCCATGGTAATGTGCTCCACTTCTATTCGGAATTTCAAGTGGTTGCAATGGACCTTTTGGAATTTGATGCTTCGCCTTGACTCGTTGACAAGTTAGACACCTTGAGATAAACCCCGCTATCTCTCTCTTCATATTGCTCCACCAAAATGTATGTCGAAGATCACGATACATTTTGGTACTCCCAGGATGGATTGCAAACAGTGTGTTGTGCGCCTCCATCATGATTTTAAACTTCAAGTCAGAATCGTTAGGAACACAAAGTCTAGAGTTGACTCGAAGTATTCCTTCTTCATCGATTCTTGCTTCCGGAATAGCACCTTCTTGCACTTTCTTCTTCATACGCATCAGCTCCAGGTCTGTAGTTTGAGCAACTTTAACTTTATCGATTAAAGTCGGTTCCACTCGTATATTCACCATCATCACATGGGTCGCTGGAGTCTTTAACTCTATTTTCATCCTTTCCAAGTCATACAAAATGGGTCTTTGCGTTGACAATATTGCACTCGTACCCGCATATGATCTTCTACTCAATGCGTCAGCTACTACGTTCGCTTTTCTAAGATGGTATTGGATGGTATGATCATAATCTTTCAACAACTCAAGCCATTGTCGTTGCCGCATGTTGAGTTCCTTTTGAGTGAAGAAATATTTGAGGCTTTTATGATCCGTATAGATCTCCACCTTCTCTCCATACGTGTAATGCCTCCAAATCTTAAGTGCAAAAGCGATTCTGCCGCTAACTCTAGATCATGAGTAGGATAATTCCTCTCATATTCTTTGAGTTGTCGAGAGGCATAGACTATGACTTTCCCATGTTGCATGAGAACACATCCTAACCCTTTGCTCAAGCATCATCAGAGATGACAAATCCTCTCGAGGCGTATGGTATTGTCGAACAGTCTTGAAATGAGTCTCCTCTTGTGTTCTTGAAAACACTTTTCACATTCCTTGCTCCAACCAAATTTCGTATCTTTTCGAGTCAGCTAAGTTAATGGAGTAGTGATTCGAGAAATCCCTTCTACGAATCTCCAATAATAACCAGCTAAGCCGAGAAAGCTATGTACTTCGGTCACTGACTTAGGTTGCTCCCAGCTTTGAATTGCTTCAATCTTTGCCGGGTCAACAGATATTCCATGATTTGATATCACGTGCCCAAGGAATGCAACTTCCTCAAGCCAGAACTCGCATTTCTTCAACTTGGCATAAAGCTTGTTTTCACGAAGCTTTTGGAGTATCAGCCTCAAGTGTTGCTCATGGTCTTCGAGGGTTTTGGAGTATATGAGGATGTCATCAATAAAGACGACCACAAAGTGATCCAAATATTCCTTGAATACTCGGTTCATCATATCCATGAAGGCAGCAGGAGCATTAGTCAATCCAAAAGACATGACTAGGAATTCATAATGCCCATACCGAAGTTCTCAGCGGTCTTTGAATGTCATCGCTTTAATCTTCAATCGATGATATCCTAACGAAGATCAATCTTTGAAAAAATTTGGCTCCTTGCAATCGGGTCAAACAGTCATCAATGTGAGGCAACGGCACCTATTTTTGATGGTGACATGATTCAACTCCCGATAATCAATACAAAGTCGCATACTTCCATCTTTTTTCTTTACGAATAGAACAGGAGCACCCCAAGGAGACGTACTGGGACGAATGAAATCGATGTTTAACAATTCCTCAGATTTGGGTTTTAACTCGATGTGACGCCCCCAAAATAGGTATACAACACCCATTCTCGAGTCACAATAATAACATATGTAAACAACTACAACTTTATTAATACAACATGAAAACTATGAGTTTAAATACAAATATTGTCTTCTAGACAATATCAACACTCAAATAAGTCCTCATTACAATTATTGATATATTATTTTACAAAATGGTGAGGACTACTAAAACAACTTTCTAAGACCTTCATTCCATACCCCGACTAAGTACTGCTACATTCTCGCCTCCCCGAGAAGAAAAATGGAACAAAAAGGAAAAGGGTGAGCTCAACTAGCCCAAGAAAAGAATATTATGACTAAGATAATATAGAACAAATTATCGTTAGTCTTCAGCAGGGAAAAATATGATAAAATACAATAGACAACAAATTTCAGATCAATATTCGCAAGAGAAATAATAATTCATAGATGAGTTATGTAGAGAATGAAATCTACTATAATCTATGAATTTAAAAGTCCATCATCATTATTTTATCCTCAGAACATCAATCAACATTCATCTTGAATCAAATATTCATCTTTGCACTACTGCCAAAGATATTCATCAATTGGTCATGTTCATCTCAACACCCGTTCATCTTTGCACTACGGGCCAAAGATATTCATCGAAAAATCATTAATCTTTTTGCACTACAAAGCCAAAGATATTCAGTAATATCATCATTTAGGACTGAGGATGATGAAAAATATTTTAAAGAAAACGAATCCAGTGAAACAAAAGAACAAATATTAAAGATTCGTACTTTAAACAATCCGAGTTTAAAAATACTTCATAAATACTCATAGTGAAGTAAAATTCAAGAATGATCAAAACATGGATATAATCAAAGCTAGTATCCATAATATATATTTTGAATAAAAAATGAAAATTTAATTTTTCTGTGAATAGTGTCGTATTCGTGAATAGTGTCGTATATGTGAATAATGTCGTATACGTGAATAGTAATCCCGACACTAAAAGACAAGAATTTCACAAGAAAAATCTTACCAATAATCCGGCATAATGATATTAGAAGAAATAATATCATTTAAAAAAAATAACATCCTTACTCTTGAAAAGACAAGATTTCCGACTAGAATATCGATATAGTCTTGAAGGAACTTGCACCGTATAACAACACTCAAAGTATCAAAATACTCACAAGAATACGCTCGATAATATAGAGAGAGAAAACTTCAGTTTCTGATGTGATTTTTAATTCTAACCTATGCACCATATTTATAGGAAATTGCTTAGAACACCAAAGCAGAAAATTTAATAAAATATTAATATTATTTAATTAAATTCTTACGCCCACCTTGACCATCTGAATTCAGCCATCACTAATGACAAAAACAAAAAAACGTTTTTGTTATTAAAAATAATTAAAACTTTCAAAAATCAATTATTTCGGAACTATGGAACTTCAATAATTCATAATAAATAGCCCTTTTATCAGAAAAATTCAAACCTTATGTCCTTTCCATAGGAAATTTCATTCTCTAAAACTTTACAGAAGAAAGTTTTTCCAAATTCCAAACAGAAATTGACCGAAATCCACATACGGATGATTTTACAGGCTATAATCAAATTTCAGTCAAGAAATGGGCCCACAGACATGTTTAACATGTTTTAAACAACTTTTGCAATAAAAATATTCTTCCTCCTCATATATTCATATATCCCACATTCATTATAAAAATATCACTATTATTATATTATTAAAATATAATAATATATTTAAATGAATTATTTTGTCAGAAAAGATAAAATATCAATTTTTCAACAATTGTTACTTTAAAATTTTCTCCATCTATATCCACATAAAATGAATATTTTCCTTATCATATAAATCAATAATTAATTATTCACAAATAATATTACAGAATCACAATATCGACAATCAGGCCGTTTCCAAGAAAGAGGGGGCTTTCCAATAAAAATTTCTCCTTACTGGCACGCAATTAGGTGACCAAACCTCTCCTTAGACAGAACTTTCTAGACATTGCCAATAATGCTATCTAATAATATTATTCAAATAATATGAATTATTGATTCGATAAAGGAAAATACTGTGTAATGACAATTATTGAAACAACAATAATATAAAATATCAACGTAGCAATTATTGAATCAATAAAATAAAATATTGAACAGTAATTACTGTAATAATTATTGAGTAGCGCCTTCTTACGTAAGAATCAATAATTGGTGCAATACCGTGTGCTACTGTGTTTTAACCACCAAGTATTCCAACAAGATAATCTGTAATAACTACGTCGTTATTTATAAACAACTTATATTTGTCGCTTTCTTTATCCAATCGCTTTCAGTTATGGGCCCACACATTATCGTATTTGTCAGTATGAATATTCCCCGACAACAAGAATATTCCACGACCAAACTAATATTCCCTGACAACAATGAATATTTTATAACCACTTGCTTATTTGAAATATTTGCGCATTTTACCCATAACTAACCACATTAATCAAATCAACCCTTACTATTTTAAAATAATAAATAGAGGAAATTTAATTTCATTTATAATAAGTTGGGGTCTTACACCTGAAGTTCAATAGGAGCCATTCGATATGGGAATTTGGAAATGGGTTTTGTACCGGATTCAAGGTCGATAGAAAATTCAGTTTCACGCTCTAGGGTAGGCCAGGAAGTTCTTCAGGGAATACGTCAGGAAATTTATTAACAATAGAAATATCATTCAAATCTGACGTATCTTTATTTAAATCCGTGACATGGGCTAAGAAAGTTTGACATCCGTTTTTCAATAAATGAATAGCTTTATGACTTGATATGACAGTGATTGATTTTAGTGGTTTGGTTGCTTGAATTCGCATAATAGGTTGGTTAGGAATATGAAAGCGAACAACCTTACGAAAATAATCAATTTTAGCATGATGAGTAGTTAACCAATCAACCCCTAAAATCACATGAAATGCAAGTATTTTCAAAGAAATAAGATTGGCAGGTAACGTGCGGTTACCGATTTGAATCAAATAAGACTTATAAATCGTGGATGTAATGAAGGTTTCTCCCAACAGAGTTTCAACAGATAAGTGAAAGTCTAATTTCTCCGGAGTCAAATTTAAACGTTGAGCGCAAGTAGGAGAAATAAAGGAATGGGTAGAACCAAGATCAAATAAAGTATAAACTTCGCTAGAGTTTATGATTAGCTTACCCGTGATCACCTCGTTCGATTCCTCGCTTTTTGGGAGGTTACGACAAACGATCTCCTTGAACTACCGGGTTTTGTCTTGTCAGGACACCTTTTGATGCCTCCATCCCAAATTGGACTTGACTTTGGTACACACTAAAAAATCGGGCTAGGTGACCTTCTTTTCCACAATTATAACACGCTTTGGATCGCATCGCATGCGGTTTGGACTTATGTGTCCTTCCCTCCACATATGTAACATACGCACCGATGGTCGCTCTCCTTCCTTAACAACAAAATTTGGTCTTTGACGTCTTTCCATCCTTGTTGAATCTCTTCTTCTTAAAATGTCCACTCTTATTGTCATGGCCATGATTACCACCGAAGTGATTATCATTTCTGGCAAGTTGATTCCCTCCACGTTTGTTGTCACCGCTTCGTACTGTGCCACGGTCATTGTGACGCCCCCAAAATAGGTATACATCACCCATCTTGAGTCGCCAAATACATAGTACAAAATTTAAATACAACTTAATTATACAACAGTAGTGTAAAATACGACAAAACATATGCTGTGAGTTTTAATATAAATATTGTCATCTAGAAAATATCCACACTCAATTGAGTCCTCATTACATTTATTATCACACTATTTAACAGAATAGTGAGGACTATTAATGCTATTATCTGGACCGTCACTCCGTTCCCCGACTAGTCCTTACTACGTTCTCATTTCCTTAAGAGAATAATGAAAGTAAAATGGTGAGCTCAACTAGCCCAGTAAGAAATATTATGACTAAGATAATACAGAATAAATTATCGTTAGCCTTCAACAGTGTTAAACTGATACAATATAACAAACATCAAGTTTAACTGCAGCGGAATAAGAAATCCATTAAAAGAGTCAAGTAGAGAATAAAATCTACTATCTTTTATGATTTAAAAGGTTTTTCATCACTTTTATTGCTGGGACTCAGCTTAATAAATAATCCACATCATCCCTGCACTATGGCCAAGGATATTCATTAGTATCACAACCACAAATTATCCATGCACTACGGGCCAAGGATATTCGTGTATTCATCAATGGTCATGATCATGCCAACAATCATCCATCAATGCACTACGGGCCAATGAGGACTTTTACCACATCATTTGTAACATTACGGCCATGATTATACCGATTAATCCTCGGTCATAATCATACCAAGTCCATCTATGCACTACATGAGCCACGATGACTTTCAACATAAAATAAACATGAGGATGATGATAATGATATAAGAATTCAATAAAACAAGTTCAAGAATTAATTTATCCAGGAACTAATAATGTCCAAATTGTTAACATGATACTTCTTTGTAGAGTAAAATTCAAGAATGCTCAGAAGAATATTTTCATGAAAAGATACTGGATGAAGCGCAAATATCAAGGATATTCCACTAATTTCATAGAGTATAGAAGTCAAAACTTTAACCAATTGAGTATAATAAAGAATGGAATAACAAAAGAAATCACCAGGCATGCGATAGACCGCACAGACATGTTATTCCAACAGAATAATAAATAACGGAACAAGGTCATGATAAACGCACGCATACGATATTCCAAATGTAATAATAAATAATCGGAACCAAAGTCAAAGTAAATTACATGCACCGACAAGATGTTCCAACAGAATAATAAATAACGGAACGAGTCATGCGTAAACGCATGAGATAGGATGTTCCAATGTAATAATAAAGAATGGAATAACAAAAGAATTTTACCATGTATACGGTGATTGTGATATACAAAGTTATTCCAACATAATGATAAAGAATGGAATAATGTAAGAATTTCACCAAGTATAGGGTAGATCACAGATACAAAGTTATTCCAATGAATAAAAAAATGGAATAATGTAAGTTCTCTTCATGAATACGAAAGAAATAATACCCCTTACCTTAGAACAAACTGGATATAGGAGTAGTGAAGTAGCAGAATACTTTTCTTCTTTCTCTCTATAGTTTCTCTCTCTAAGGTTTTAGTGAATTCGTAAAAAATAATGAAGGAATGAACTTCTATTTATAGGAGAATGGACTGAATAGTAACTAATTCCTGAACGGTCCAGATTGATTTACTTTTAAACGGACGGTCCAGATTGGTTTACTGTAAAATATTCTAATAAAACAAAATCTTTTAAATAAAATATAATATATTCTATTTATAATCTAATAAAACGAATAACTTTATAAAAGTATTCTGTTTTATATAAAAAGATTTTCTGTTTTATTACATTAATAATACTAATAAAACAAAACTTCATCATCATTATTATAATTCATACTATTAATCGACCAGGTCATTCCTAGGAAAGAGGGGGCATTCCAATAAAGATTTCTCCCTATTGGCGCGCAATTAGGTGACCAAACCTCTCCTTGGCAGAACTTCTAGACATCGTTAATATTGCGAATAATAATATTAATAACTTCGTCGTCTCAATTATTGATTTAATAATATATAAAATATCGACAATAATTGAATCAATTAACGTGAGATACTATGCAATAATTACTGAAGCAATAATTAAACAAAACAGAGTGACTTCTCACGTAAGCATCAATAATCAATACCGCAAGTGCTACTATGCAACCACGCCAGTATTCCTATTCTTTAACACCGGTGTTTCAACGATTAACGATAAAACTTCTGCCGTTATTTTCATAAAATATTTTTGTCGTTTTCTCAATCCGACATAATAATTACATTTGTGGGGTCCACTAATGATTGTGCTGTCGCATTTAATATTCCCCTGTTAAAACGAATATTCCCCGACCAATCGAATATTATATAACAACTTGCGTACTTTGCAAAATTTATAACTATTACCACAACTATAACATTATATCAAATTCATTCCATAATATTCAAAAATGATAATTATAGAAAATTCATCTTTATTCATAAAAGTTGGGGTCTTACAGTCATATTGTTTTACTCAAGCTTGATGAACTCTACCTTCTTCATATGACGAATACTTTTAGGAAAGTACTTGTCATTGAATAGCTCTTGGAACTTCTCCCAAGACATTTTGAGTCGTCCAGGTTGAGTACGCTTTTACTGATTTCCACCAAGAATCACCTCCGCTAAATACATGAAGGTGGCAAAGGGAACCTTTTGCTCCCGGAGCATCCCAAGACATCAAATATCTTGTTGATTTGCTTTATCCACGCCTCCTCCTTAAGTGGTTTTGGCTCTCCAAAAACTCGGTGGTCCCACTCCTTGAAGCGCTTAGCGGTGGATCGTCCGAGAGTTGTCGGTGTTTCCACCGCATTTTGGACGGGAGCCGCTTTACTTTGATGTTGCATGAATTACATAAAGCCTCTAAACATCCCATCGCTCACCATTTCATCGGTGTTATTATTTACATGAGGATTATTGTCTTCCCGTTGCACATTATCCTGGCATTAATGTGGTGACTCAACGGTCTCTCATGTGCTTCATTGTTTATCTCAACATTTTCTTGATGCCATTTTCAAATATTGCCACAAAATAAGGGTTAATTAACATATCACATATTATCCCTATACCCTGACCGACCAATTAAATACCAAATAAACTTAGGTAGGTCATACTAGCGAAGGAATTCCCCGTCTCTCCCCTTCTAGTTCTTGTCTCACATCTGAGCCACGGATCATATCCCTAATCTTTGATACCAACTGTGATGGCCCCAAAATAGGTATACATCACCCATCTTGAGTAGCCAAATACATGGTACAAAATTCAAATACAACTTAATTATACAACAGTCGTATAAAATACGATAAAACATATCCTGTGAGTTTTAATACAAATATTATCATCTAGACAATATCCACACTCAATTGAGTTCTCATTACATTTATGATTACACTATTTAACAGAATAGTGAGGACTACTAATGCTATCATCCGACCGGCCACTGTTCCCCGATTAGTCCTTGCCACGTTCTCATTTCCTAAAGAGAACAAAGAAAGAAAGGGTGAGCTCAACTAGCCTCAGAAGAAATATTATGACTAAGATAATGCAGAATAAATTATCATAGTCTTCAACAATGTTAAACCGATAAAATACAATGAACATCAAGTTTAAACTGCAGCGGAATAAGCAATCCATTAGAAGAGTCAAGTAAAGCATGATATCTACTATCTTCTATGATTTAAAATATTTTCATCAATTTTTATCATTGAGACTCGACAATAAATAAACCACATCATCGAGTCATCCCTGCACTACGGGCCAAGGATATTCATTAAATCATCAATGGTCATGACTATATCGAATAATCCCTGGTCATAATCATACCAAAAACTGTTCATCAATGCACTACAGGCTACTGAGGACTTTTACCACATCATTTATAACATTACAGGTCATGATTATACCGAATAATCCCTGGTCATAATCATACCAACTCCATCTATGCATGTAAGCCAAAGATGACTTTCATCACAATATAAGCATAAGGATGATGACAATGACATAATAATTCAATAAAATAAGTTCAAGAATAAATTTTAAAGATTTATAAGTTAATTTATCTTGAAATCAATTACGTCCAAATTGTCAACATGATACTGCTTTGTGGAGTAAAATTCAAGAATGCTCAGAAAAATATTTTCGTGAAAAGATACCAGATGAAGTGCAAATATCTAGGATATTGTACTAATTTCATGGAGTATAGAAGCCAAAACTTTAACCAAATGAGTATCATAGAATATATGAAATTGCAAATGGATTTAAACCCGCCATGCTGTAATCCACGTAGACAGATCATTTCCACAATTTAATAAGGAATGAATACGAAGGATCATTCACCATGCATGTGATAATCCACATAGACAGGTTATTCCAACAGAATAATAAAGAATGGAACCAGGTCATGCGTAATCCGCATAGACAGGATATTCCAATAGAATAATAAAGAATGGAATAACAGAAGAATTCACCAAGCGTGCGATAGAGGATCGAGAGACAAAGTTATTCCAACAGAATAATAAAGAATGGAACCAGTCTAAATACAGAATCCACACATACATGATATTCCAACGAAATAATAAAGAATGGAATAACAAAGAATTCACCATGCATGCGATTGCCAGATAGACAAGTTATTCCAATGTAATAATAAAGAATGGAACCAGTCTAATGTAATCCGCATGATAGGATATTCCAACAGAATAATAAAGAATGGAATAAAAAAAAAGAATTCACCATGCATGCGGTACTTCGCATAGACAGGTTAATAACAAAGAATTCACCATGCATGCGGTACTTCGCATAGACATATTATTCCAACAAAATAATAAAGAATGGAACCAGGTCTAGCGTAATCACATGCATGCGAGGATATTCCAATGTAATAATAAAGAATGGAATAACAAAGAATTCACCATGCATGCGGTATTCAGATAGACAAAGTTATTCCAATGAATAATAAAGAATGGGAACCAGGTCTAGCGTAATCCGCATGCATGTGATATTCCAACAAAATAATAAAGAATGGAATAACATAAGAATTTCACCATGTATGCGGTACTTCGCATAGACAGGTTATTCCAACATAATAATAAAGAATGGAATAACAAAAGCTCTCTTCAAGAATACGAAAGAAATAATACCCTATACCTTAGAAAGAAACTGGATACTGGAGTAAAGAGGTAGCAAACTTCTCTTCTTCTTTCTCTCTATAATTTTTCTCTATAATAATTGCTCTATAGCGTTAGTGAATTGGTGAGAAATGAAGGAAGAATGAGCTTCTATTTATAGGAAAATATAGTTTCGATAATTGCACGTTTTGGGGCTCGAAATATTACAGTACAATACCTTTAACTTTTCTTTCATTTTTAATTTAGTCCTGTAAGTATTATCAAACTTGCACCACCTCCCCTAATAGTAAATAATGTGAATCAATAGTTCAATCATGTGAATCAATAGTTATAATCATGTGAAAATACGAATTATAGTATAGTACATCCATCTATACCTCCATTTTTATCTTAGTCATGCAAGTATTATCAATCTTGCACCAACTCCCCTAATAGTACAAGAATGTGAATCAATAGTACACACATGTGAACAAATAGTTATAATCATGTGAATTAATAGCAATTAATTGCTCATTTATCTGATTAATTACCCGACTGGTCAGTAAAACTTCCAGACATCAATTAATATTTAAATAAATGTAGATTTCCACTAACACTAATAATTCCAACACAATGGAACTATCAATTTCATCTTTAATCAACACAAACTTATTCATCATTAATATTATAACTCACAATATTTAACAACCGTGTCGCTCCCGGAAAGAGGGGGCTTTCGATAAGGATTTCTCCTTATTCAAAGCATGATTAGATGACCAAACCTCTCATTGATGTAACTTCTAGACATTGTAAATATTGCAATTTAATAATATGAATAACTTTTTTCGTCTCAATTATTGATTTAATAATATATCATATTATGCACGAGATGATCTTGTGACAATAATCGAATCAATAATATGAGAGATATGATGCAACAATTCGTGTGTAATAATTGAGTATAAGCGAAAGTGACTTCTCACGTAAGCATCAATAATCAATACCGGTGTGCTATTATGCAACCACGCCAGACATCGAAACTTTTTACTACCGGGTAGTTCAACGGTTTTAATTGAGTAACACTTCCGTCGTTATTTTTATAAAAAGATAACTATGTCATTTTCTAACTACGACAATACTTTCGTTGTGGGGTCCACCAATGATTGTGCTATCGTATGAATATTCTCTGTTAAAATGAATATTTCCCAACCAATCGAATATTATATAACCACTTGCTTACTTTGCAAAATTTATAAATATTACCCACAACGATAACATTATATCAAATCCACACCATAATATTCAAAAATATATTTTGAGAAAATTATTCTTTATTCATAAAAGTTGGGGTCTTACAGCGGAGATAACCCCAAGGAATGTTGTTGCAGTTCCGGCGATAACTCCGAAAATGCTTGTTTCAAATGCATGCAATCAGCTTCAATCTCAGACCTCCTGCCGAGGCACTCATTCCAAAGACCCAGAGATAACACCGGGAAGACAGGCACACTTACAGATGACCCTGCAGAATTCAAACACTTGCAGCAGTCCAATCTCAGATGTAACCCTGAGCAACGTCTGCTATCAGCCCAAACCGGAGATAACCTCGGTAAGGAGTCAAATCTTCATCCTGCCACCTCAACCCCTGCGCACCGTCTCAACATTTCATACATCCATTTCTACACAACAATGTTCCATAAGAACCAAGGAGTTCTAATCCCGAGTGACTATTACGCGTGGCAGCACACCGGATAGAATTTGAAGCTTGAAGACCATGTGTGACGCCCCCAAAATAGGTTTACATCACCCATCCTGAGTCGCCAAATACATGGTACAAAATTCAAATACAACTTAATTATACAACAGTCGTGTAAAATACGACAAAACATAATCTAAGAGTTTTAATAAGAATATTGTCATCTAGACAATATCCATACTCAATGGAATCCTCATTACATTTATTGTCACACTATTTAACAGAATAGTGAGGACTACTAATGCTTTCATCCGGGACCGCCACTGTTCCCCACTAATCCGGCTATGTTCTCATTTCAAGAGAAATGGTGAAAGAAAAGGGTGAGCTCAACTAGCCAATAAGAAATATTATGACTAAGATAATGCAGAATAAATTATCATTAGTCTTCAACAATGTTAAACTGATAAAATACAATAAACATCAAGTTTAACTACAGCAGAATAAGCAATCCATTAAAAGAGTCAACTAGAGCATGATATCTACTATCTTCTATGATTTAAAATGTTTTTATCAATTTTTATCGCTGAGACTCAACTTAATAAATAAACCACATCATCGAGTCATCCTCAAGACTCTGGGCCAAGGATATTCATTAAATCATCAATGGTCATGACTATACCGAATAATCCTCGGTCATAATTATACCAAAATCGTCCCATCAATGCACTACAAAAGCTCTTGAGGACTTTTACCACATCATTTATAACATTATAGGTCATGATTATACCGAATAATCCCTGGTCATAATCATACCAAGTCCATCTATGCACGTAAGCCAAAGATGACTTTCATCACAATATAAGCATGAGGATGATGACAATGACATAATAATTCAATAAAACAAGTTCAAGAATAAATTTTAAAGATTTATAAGTTAATTTATCTTGAAATCAATTACGTCCAAATTGTCAACATGATACTGCTTTGTGGAGTAAAATTCAAGAATGCTCAGAAAAATATTTCCATGAAAAGATACCAGATGAAGTGCAAATATCTAGGATATTGTACTAATTTCATGGAGTATAGAACCCAAAACTTTAACCAAATAAGTATCATAGAATATATGAAAATGCAAATGGATTTTCACCCGCCATGCGGTAATCCACGTAGACAGATCATTTCCACAATTTAATAAGGAATGATTACAAAGGATCATTCACCGTGCATGTGATAATCCACATAGACATGTTATTCCAACAGAATAATAAAGAATAGAACCAGGTCATGCCTAATCCGCACAGACATGATATTCCAACAGAATAATAAAGAATGGAATAACAGAAGAATTCACCATGCATGCGATAGACCACACAGACAGGTTATTCCAATAGAATAATAAAGAATGGAACCAGGTCTAGCGTAATCCGCACAGACAGGATATTCCAACATAATAATAAAGAATGGAATAACAAAGAATTCACCATGCATGCAGTACTTCGCATAGACAGGTTATTCCAACAGAATAATAAAGAATGGAACCAGGTTTAGCGTAATCCGCATAGACAGGATATTTCAACAGAATAATAAAAAATGGAATAATAGAAGAATTTCACCATGTATGCGGTACTTCACATAGACAGGTTATTCCAACTGAATAATAAAGAATGGAACCAGGTCTAGCGTAATCCGCACAGATATGATATTCTAATAGAATAATAAAGAATGGAATAACAGAAGAATTTCACTATGTATGCGGTACTTCACATAGATAGGTTATTCCAATAGAATAATAAAGAATGGAATAACAGAAGCTCTCTTCATGAATACAAAAGATATAATAACCCTTACCTTAGAAGAAACTAGATATTGGAATAGTGAGGTAGCAGACTTCTCTTCTTCTTTCTCTCTATAATTTCTCTCTATAATAATTACTCTAAAGCTTTAGTGAATTGGTAAGAAATGAAGGAAGAATAAGCTTCTATTTATAGGAAAATATAGTTTCGATAATTGCACGTTTTGGGGCTCGAAATATTACAATACAATACCTTCAACTTTTCTTTCATTTTTAATTTAGTCCTGCAAGTATTATTAAACTTATACCACCTCCCCTAATAGTAAATAATGTGAATCAATAGTTCAATCATGTGAATAAATAGTTATAATCATGTGAAAATATGAATTACAGTATAGTACCTCCATCTATACCTCCATTTTTAACTTAGTCATACAAGTATTATCAATCTTGCACCAACTCCCCTAATAGTACAAGAATGTGAATCAATAGTACACATATGTGAATAAATAGTTATATAAGCATGTGAATTAGTAGCAATTAATTGCTCATTTATCCGATTAATTACCCGATTGGTCAGTAAAACTTCCAGACATCAATTAATATCGAAATAAATGTAGATTTCCACTAACACTAATAATTTCAACACAATGGAACTATCAATTTCATCTTTAATCAACACGAACTTATTCATCATTAATATTATAACTTAAAAAATTTAACAATCATGTCGTTCCCAGGAAAAAGGGGGCTTTCCGATAAGGATTTCTCCTTATTGGCGCGCAATTAAATGACCAAACCTCTCCTTGACAGAACTTCTAGACATTGTAAATATTGCAATTTAATAATATGAATAACTTTTTCGTCTCAATTATTGATTTAATAATATATCATATTATGCATATGATACTGTGACAATAATTGAATCAATAATATGAGAGATATGATGCAACAATTACTGTAGCAATAATTGAGTATAACTGAGTGACTTCTCACGTAAGCATCAATAACCAATCTGCGTGTCTTCTTATATGCAACCATAGCGTATTCTTGTACTTTTACTACCGGGTAGTTCAACAGTTTTAACGGTAACACTTCCGCTGTTATTTTTATAAAAAGATAACTATGTCGTTTTCTAACTACGACAATACTTCCGTTGTGGGGTCCACCAATGATTGTGTCGTCATATAAATATTCTCTGTTAAAACGAATATTCCCCGACCAATCGAATATTATATAACCACTTGCTTACTTTGCAAAATTTGTAAATATTACCCACAACTATAACATTATATCAAATCCACACTATAATATTCAAAAATATATTTCAAGAAAATTATTCTTTATTCATAAAAGTTGGGGTCTTACAACCTCCCTTTCTTATGAAATTTCGTCCTCGAAATTAGGGTGCGTACCTGGTATGTCGAAGAGGTGAGGATACCTTGATTTCATTTCAGATTCTAACTCCCAGGTCATTTCCTCAACATCGTGGTTTCTCCACAAAACTTTGACTTGAGGTATAACTTTATAGCGTTGAATATGATCCCTCTTATCCAAAATTTTAACAGGTACCTTTTGTAAGACCCCGAATTTTATGAAATAAAAGTATTCAGTAAATGGTTAAATTGATAAAAGTTTAAAGTTAAGGGTGATATATATAAAATTTTCAAAATACGCAAGTGGTTATAAAATACTCATTTCTGTTGGGGAATATTCGTTTGGTATGATTGTGTGACCCTCCCTGGGAGCTCTCACTGCCATAATGATGCCAATGTCCAACTCATCCATGTATCGTGGCATGTAGACATACGATAGTACACATAATAGCAGTACATCCACTATGGCCAGACGCCAATGATCCTCCGGTGTGGTGAAATCCCCAGAATATCGTGCATAACTATCCTCAGAGCCAAATTTGTCAAACAGAAAATGTTGGGATATAACGTGGCCACATGTGATCTCATCCTGCACCACTCTACGCCTCAAGCCAGTAAGGGTCATGAACTGCCTACTCATGTCTCCAATCGCTATATGCACGCAAGGTCTGTCCAGTGGTAGCATCATCAAACGTGCATACTCCTCCAGAGTAGGAGTCAACTCTTGGGTCTCAAATTGGAAAACCTGCCTCTCCGATACCCAGTGCTCTAGTATGCCCTCCACGAATCCTGTGGGAACCTGAAACATCAACAGGGTCATAACATGCTACAACAAATGATTTACAGTCACCCTGTCTGATGGTGACATGTTATCATACCACGATCGCATACCAGATGCCACCAAAAATGGTGGGGTATGATCAATACGGCTAACTATTGAAGAAGACATCTATACGGGCCGTGTCATAAGACCATCCAGGGGTCAATGCTGAATATCTCTGGACATACATACATATGCATAACATAATAACATGCATGATACAATAGATGGCAATGTGATATAGGGAATGGAAAACTTTACATACAGTCCTAAGTATATCATTATCTAATACATCTCTGTACAGCTAAAATATAGGGGAATGAGGCAAAACTGCCCTACAACTAACAAAGGCCTATCAAAAGATATAGCAAGGATGGGGCGAAGCTACCCAATGTCTAACAGAGGCCTATCAAAAGAGATAACGAGAATCTACATCAGAAGAAGTCAATGTCTACATCATCAATCCTGTCCACCTGATGTAACTCCTCCTGAGTCACTGGATCTCTATCTACAGGGATGTCAGGCCTATACAAGGGAGGATCTGCACCAACAAAACCATATGGGGCACCTAAGGGGTCAGCGCCAGAGCTGGAAGGATCAAAAGTATCTGCCTCCAAAGGATCTCTACCCAAATGCCGGATAAAGAAATATGCCCCAGTCCAACTGCCGGGTCAAATTATCAATCTGTGTAAAATGAGTCGGATCTCGAACACATGCTAGCCAATCCGTCATCATCACAGATCCTGGAACCACATCCCCCATGAACTGAGTGGCTCGGGTCTGGGCTCCAATAGTACAAGGGAACCACCAATGCTGGAACATCTCCTGAGTGCAGGGACCCTTTGATAAAGTGAAACCGTCAACACCCAATAATGGGATATCAATGACGGGTGACTGTGAAATAGGCCAATAACGCCTGGCAAGAGGCAAGATCGGCATGCGAATCTCTCCTGTAGTGCTCCTGATAGCACGCTCTCCTAAGTAGAGCTCACATCCTCCATCTGTGAAGAGAGGAATCCTACGGGTGGAAATCACGTGCTCGACACCAGTCGGGTACCCATCCTCAAATCCAATGCTTAAATGCTCCCCAGAGTAGGGAACCCACGTGATGACATCCGCTGTCAATAACTCCAGCTGTAGGCGACAATGAGTGAAACCCTTAGCAATAGAGACCTCCGCCAGTATGGAATGATGCCATCACCGTCCTTGTGGTTAGGTGTCTAAACCTAACACACTCATAGGACGCAAACATGGAAGCCTCTCATAGGCCCAAAACTGCCAACACAAAGGCAAACATCTGTTGTCAGTCAACGCTCTTAACCTATATATGGGAAAAGACAAGAGAAATACTCACCAGCAGAAACGGGTAGAATCCTAACCAAGCCTCGGTAAAGCCTTGCGATCGCATGCGTATTCCCTTGAGGAAATAGGCGAAGGTGTAGGAACCCCAATCATAATCTCCTATACGGTCCACGTGTCGAGTGACACTGATCAAAGCGAAGGACACCGTAGAAGAGTTATCTGCTATGAAGCAGCCCCTAATGATCATCAGGAACAATCACCGAAGGATGCGATCCCTGACTCTCACATCATCGGGTATGGGCTCACTCAATAGCCCACTCATAACATCTACGCTCAAAGGACCTGTACGAATAGTCCTGCCCTTGAGCACCTCCGCCGGAACTCTTAACAAGGATCTGACGACAGTAGGGGTGATATCTGTCGTATAAGGCACTGGATCCCTTCTAAACTCCATACCTGTGATAAACGCCAATCCATCGGTGTCATCATCACCTCACAGTCCAGCAAATGGAGTGACTGAGTCTGGTGAAACTAGCACTCAGACAATGCCCTGAGGTAACCCCAGGGACAACGACGGGGAAGAATTGAAAAGAACGTCCCGAATCCCTAGCCATGTACAATCGCTCTATAGTCATCATGCAAAGCTTGATTCATAGAGTGGATGCTGAACCAATTCCTTCGAGGCTGTGTAAAGCCGAGAACCTACATCAAATGCAGATCAACATCAGAACCCTTCACTCCTCATCAATAGGAAATAAGGAAGATTAAGATCTAACTTTATACCTCGTTTGCGTGTAGGTAGACTGAAGGATGTCGACTCAAGTCGCCCAGAAGTTCTGGGTTCGCCACTTGAATACCTGGAAAATCCCTACGGGGAACACGTGCAGCAGGAGCAGGAACCTTAACTGGTACATCCTTTTCCTCGTCTTCTACGTCCGACACTTCAACACGGATAGGACGTATCATCGCCTCCACCAAACGATGAGGCTATCTGACAGAACGGGGTCGAGGCACTTCAGAAGCCCTTCTCTGTATACCAGAAGTGGTCCTGCAAGAACTACTCGGCTGATCCGGATCCATAATGTCTGGACAACAAGTCTCCAAATCACCTCATACAGGGTGTGCTAAATTCTTACTTGGAGTTTTGTTCAAAATGCATTTTATGACTACATGCATGCATGCATTATTTTAACATACGTCTACAGTAGAGTTAAAATGCATGATTACCCAATGCCTATGTTTTGAAATATTTTTACCATAGCCCCCTTTGTAAATGGGACTATCCACATACACATAGGCATGACTAGGTGGTCATTCAGTAGCACACCTACCCATAGTCATATACATCCTACATGCATTAATACATCACAGTAAAAAATTCGTAAGTGTAGTCTAATTACCAGGATTATTTTGTTTTTCTACCTTTACTCATTTGTCCTCAAATAGGATAAGAAATGACCGTAAAAGGTGCCAATTTGACTATTTCAAAAGTTAAATTTTTTCACATCATTATGTTCAGCGTAGTTTAAAACTAACATTTACTGTGTTGAATATTTTTTATAAAGTCATATCAGCATGCATATTCACTACTATGTGTTTAAGTGCATTTCATGTGATAAGTCATTTTCCACGGATAGAAACTGTAAAAGAATAGATGCATATGTTACCAGGACAGTGAAGAACACTTGTACGGTGGCAGAATGTGTAAAAAGTTGCCCAAACTCAGCAGGTCTGAAGAAAAGCTCTCGGATTTCCTTCGCGGCGCTACTTGAAAGTGACTTATGAAAGCAATATGCAACCTTTACATAGTCACGGTTGGCCGCGGGTGTACTTGTAGCACCCCTAAATGGGTCCCACACCTCCGGTTCGGTCCAGTTCGAGTTGGAAAGGAGGTCTCACAAGCTAAAAAGGCCAAATCAGGAATAAAAACGCTACGCAATTGAGCGAAATAGCATGAAATCCTGGTTTTCATGGGCCAAACTTTGGCTCCGTATATCACTCATTGGTATTTGCCTGAATACAAGGTACACTATACCGATGAGCTCAGCTTATGCAAATCATGCTCGGCAATACCTCACACAGGTCCGATACCGCCAAACACAGGGACATAACCCTAAAAGACGTATCCCCGGCGGGGGTCACAACGCAGACTTTCAATCATCCACGTATCCCCGGCGGGGGTTACAACGCATTATTCGTCTATGAACGAATCCCTAACGGGGTTACAACGCCATTCTACCATTGATGTACGTGTCAATAAAGGTCAAGCAACCTTTACGTCATTTCAATCGATGGCAAGTAAACCCATCGAAGCATCGGAGGCCATTCGATGTTCTTATCCATCAGTGCACTTATACACAACCCTCCTCGACGGGGGTTACAACGCCGAAGTCAGACATTGATAAAGTATCCCCGGCGGGGGTTACAACACAATTCAACCATTGATATACGCGTCAATGAAGGTCAAGCAGCCTTGACATACTCCCGAGCGGGGGTCACAACACAATGCAACCATTGATACACACATCAATGAATGCCAAGCAGCCTTGACAGTTTTCCCAACAGGGATCTATCCGGTGACACACACATTAGCGAAGGTCGCAGCCCTGATAATACACACTATTGGTAGTAACTCCAACAAAGATCATGGTATATACTGGTAACACAAACCCAAGAAGACCATCCATATTAGAGAGGACCGATGATGGAATATGTTATACACATCCTCAAACAGACAAAGCTTTATCCCCACAGATCTCTTGTACACAAGAGGCACCTCTATGGAGTAAAAGTCTGCATCAAGGATCCAGAACTTTGGCCATAGCCCCAACGTCAACATCCTTGAAGACTTGGATTGCATATCCAAGACATTACTGATTGTCATCCCCGGCAGGATTAACAGGGAATCGTCAATCATTCATACATGCATCATACATTTGCATCATGTTGCTGCATATAACATCATGTTTATCTTGTTGCATTTCAAGTGTCTAGGATTCTTTATCCTATCCATGCCTTGCATTGTTGCATAATATGATAAAGAGGGCATCTGTAGACACTCAAAATTTTTGCACACACATTACTAACATTGCGGGAGGCGCGATTAAGTCTTTCAAAGATAACCCTGGAAGATAGCTCACATCCATTTCGGATACTATCAGAAGTTCAGTCTCAAACCCGAAAAACACACCGGGAGTATCAATTCCAACCACGGAGATAACCCCGAGTTTTTTCCTTGGAGATAACCCCAAGGTATGTTGTTGCAGTTCCGGCGATAACTCCGAAAATGCTTGTTTCAAATACATGCAATAAGCTTCAATCTCAGACCTCCTACCGAGGCACTCATTCCAAAGACCCGGAGATAACACCGGGAAGACAGGCACACTTACAGATGACCCTACGAAATTTAAACACTTGCAGCAGTCCAATCTCAGATGTAACCCTGAGCAACGTCTGCTATCAGGCCAAACCAGATATAACCCCAGTGTGGAGTCAAATCATCATTTTGCCACCTCAACCCCTGCGCACTGTCTCAACATTTCATACATACATTTTTACACAACAATGTTCCACAAGAACCAAGGAGTTCCAATCCCGAGTGACTATTACACGTGGAAGCACACCGGATAGAATTTGAAGCTTGAAGACCATGGGCATGGTCCCCTCTTCCTGACTTTGTACAACCTCTAATCCCATGTCATTGCGTAACTCTCGACAAAAGCAATCCGAAGAAGGTCTTATACACCTCATTCAGATGCTCGAATTAAATTTTTGCAAGTTCGAAGGACATTCTGATCTGCAGTGCATGTACTTCAAGACAGTGGGATCCATGAGCAGGGGCACCACAGGCACCAGCAGTGCATCTATGGGTATGCCAGAGGTACACTGCGCTCTCCCCTCTATAAATATAGGGCTTGGGGTGGCCATTTGTAAGAGAAAAAGAGGCGAGGAAGCCCTGTCCAATTTGCTCTGTACACACCCCATATTGATTGCTTTCTCATTTTAAACACCTTTTAGCTCACATATAGCTATATTTTACCCGTGGGAGTTGAGTGTTTATCCATCTAGAGTCATAGAAGCCTACTTTGGCAGCCCATTGTAAGCCTTCTCACACTCTATAAAGCCTTTCTCTTCATCTTTGCACACACTATTCTTCATATTGAGAGTCGTGTTGTGTGTGTATGCCCGGACTTCGGTCCGTAGTTTTAATTTCTGTATGTATATATATACTTATATATGTAGATATTTATATATGGACTAACATTATCGAGTTATGCCTCGATTGAGCCTAGACTTATGTCTAGATCGTTTACTTGCTTATATATATATATAAACTGTTGTCAGACTTTGACTGATGAGCCTGAATTTTACATCCGGAGCGTTTATTGCTTTTATATATATATACTTATATATATGAACTGTTGTCGAACTTTGTTCGATGAGCTGATTTTATATTGATGCGTTCTTATCGCTTATATATATATATATATATATATTATTTTTATATTTACATCAGGGCACAGTTTACTTGAGGCCTTTTATGACTTTTATTTATATTTTGTCTGCTAGAGTTTACTTAAGTGGCGATTGATCGCTTTTAACTTTATTTACATTTAAATCCCACAGGTTTACTTACGTGGCGGTTGATCATGTCCATATATATATTTACCGCTTTTATATATTTACATTTCGATCCCCATGGAGGTGCTTCGTGGTGGTTGTCATGTCTCAGATATATATATTTTCTGACTTTTATATATATAATCGCTATCTTGTTTTTCATATAAACTGCAGCATCATGTGAGCCTAGGAATCATGTGATCACAGATTCAGTCTACTGAATCTAGATTCGGTTCCCGTGATGAACTTTTTCAACTGTAAGCAGTTTGTACATTATTTACCGTGTTTGAATTTCCTTAGATGGCTGTCATGCCCATAAGGAGTTCAACATTGCTGTATATTATTTTCTCGAAGATGCCTCACATCTCAAAAATAAAAGAAAACAAACCGAACATTTAATAATAAAATAGAAGTATGAAAAGGTCTCAATTACTATTGAGCACAGGGTTTGAAAAAACCTCTTTTACAAAACTTCATTGTTATATCCTGTTTAAAACTGAATTTTTCTACAAATTCAAACCCTTTGTATATAGGTGCGAACGAGGCCTCGCACTACTTCCAAATAAATTGCACATTGATCCACACACACACACACACACAAATTTATATAATAGTTTCTTAAAAAGTGACGGTCATCGTGACAACACGGATGTCGGGGTGCCTAACACCTTCCTCCGCATAATCAAGCCCCGAACCCAAATGAATCTCGATTTCTGAGACATTTTAGTAATGTTACATCACTGGGTCAATGTGCAAACCTTTTCTCGGTTGTGTTGGTGCAACCAGTTAAAAACATCAACTGACGACTCTTACAGTCAAATCGTCGACATTACACATGTCGGACCTTTTGTTTTTCCAAATAAATCTCATATAACATGAGAACACCAAAGAACAAGAAACGAAAAGGGACAAATAAAAATCCCGACGTCGATAATATATATATGAGTAATATTCCATAATATGTATTTGCTATAGATAAAAAATGGACAAATAACATCTCTAGCGTCCGTTATAATAATCAACGACTTAGATTAAAAAGGAACTTAAGTTGTACGCTAGTATAACTAGCGGACCGAATAACTGCGCACTTTGGTCATTTATACCCCCACTCAAGTTTTTTAAAGCAATTAAAAGCAACAGCAGTTAAAAGCAACAAGACTTTCGATTTAACTGACACACTTTCACTTTGCTCTTTTCTGAACAGTATTTTCAACTCTGTAATCATGTTTTGCTTTATTTGATTTTTCTTCCAAGTGCCAATTAAATTTTTCTTTTTTTGGAATAAGTCGCATCTTAATTTCATCTCATAAAATTTTAAAACTAAATTTTGATGCCAATTTATTTTAATTTTTAAAATAATAATTTTACTCTTAATAATATAATTTTAACAATTTATCATATAAATTATTAATTTTAAATTTCAAGGTTTTAAATATTGACTTAAATATATTCGTTGATCAAGGGCATGTATAGGAGATATTATAACTGAACAAAATAAAAAACACATCAAAATGTCGCTCCATTCAATGATTCTGTTGGAGTATGATATGATTTACTTAAAATTACTACTACTACTACTTTCTGGTGGTCACAATGCTTCAAAATTTATTTACTTTCTTTTTTTAGAATCCAAAAAAGATCATTATTTGATTTTTTTTAAGTTAATATTTAAAATCTTAAAATTTAAAATTGATATAAATTATTTATATGATAAATTATTAAAATTATATTACTAAGTGTAAAATTATTATTTTAAAAATTAAAATAAATTGGCATCACTATTTAGTTTTAAAATTTTATGAGATGAAACTCAGATGTGACTTGTTCTAGAAAAAAAGTATATTAGCACTTGGAAGAAAAGTCGAACAAAGCAAAGCATAGTTACAGAGTTGAAAACACTGTTCAGAAGAGAGCAAAGTGAAAGTGTCAGTTAAATCGAAAATCTTGTTACTTTTAATTGTGTCAGTTAAATCGAAAATCTTGTTACTTTTAAATGTTGTTGCTTTTAATTGCTTTAAAAAACTCGAGTGGGGGCATAAATGACCAAAGATCGCAATTATTTGGTCCGCTAGTTATACTAGCGGACAACTTAAGTTCCGTTTTATTCTAAGTCGTTATAATGGACACTAAAGATGTTATTTACTTATTTTTTATCCATAACAAATACATGTTATGAATTATTTCCCTATATATATATATATATATATATATATACACACACACGGTCTGGATTTTAAACTCACCCTTATCTAACATACTTTGCTCACCCCCTTTTAGCGACGAACCAGGTAACGATTCGGTCTGTCGCTATATGTTGTTCGTCGCTAAAAGTTAAGACGACGGTTTTATATATAGCAACGGACCGAATCATGTCCGGTTCATCGCTAAAGGGGGGTGAGCTGTTAGGTTTGTAATATTCATGAACGCAATCAAATTGCATAAAATAAGCGGAAACGTGTAAAAATCAGAGTTTAAAAATTTTTACAAACCATAAACCCGGATCACCCTTTATGCACAATTATTAATTAAATGAAAAAGAAAGAACAAGAATCATACCCTTGAAGATCCGAGCTTCATCAGGTACAAGTTCACCTCCAATCCTTTTCGCGTTCAACTTGAATCCATCGGGTTTGGTTCCTTCCTTTGATCAACGTTAGCCACCCAAATGTTTGGCCTCTAGAGGTGATCCACCAAGGAAGAAGAAGAATTCAAGAAGATGGGTATTTGGCAAAACCCTAGTTTTCTATCTATAGAAAAGGCGTACTCTCCCAACTATTGGAATTATGTATTCACGTGTTGTGAAAGTGCCAACCCTTTCACCCATAATAAGACTCCTCTTATTTATAGATGTGGGCAACCCTCCTTAACAATTAAAAAATTGGGTTTTATTATAATTAATTAAATTCTTTTAATTAATTAGGCTCCCAATCATATTAGGAATAATTAATTAAACTCTTTTAATTAATTTGCCTCCTAATCCTATTAGGATATTTAAGAGTACTTTTATTAATTAATTCCCAAACTCCTTTAGGAATTAAATAATAATAATTGTAATAATATTAATAAGACTCCTCTTATTAATTTATATTTAATATTTCTAAAATATTAAATAATAAATATTAAGCTATTTAATTTATTCTATCACCATAGATTAAATTAAATATACTTAACATATTATTACGATTATGCCGTTAACTTCTTAAATAATTATTCTTCCTTTTATGGTGTGACCCTTTAGGTTCTCCATGTTAAACCAGTTGTGAATAAATTAATTAGAACAATTCTAATCTTATTTAAATAAATAAATTAAACTAATAATTTATTTAAATAAATAATATTTATTCTACAATAGGGATAAGCCTCCCTAGCGATCAACGACTTTCCAGATAATATAGATTTCAACATTAATCATAAAAGAACCTTTGAGTAAATAGTTACTGTACAATTCAATCCTTCCACCATACAATGTCCCAATTAAATATAAGACATGGAATTTCAGTCAAGTCTTATTTTATTTAATTATATGTATTTCGACTCTTAAATGCACAACTCCAAATAATGCAAATTAGAAACTTCTTTCTAATTTCATTACGCTTTAACCAAGGACTCTTGAGTTGTCATTTATCGAATCACATAGGACATTTCTCTTCTTTTACTAGAAGTGGTAGATTCTTTATTGATCATACATTATCTCCATGTACAGCTTATTATACCCAAGCATACCCTTTGATATACCCTAAGGGTCTTAAGGAATAAGTCAAAGTATAACTCATCATACACAAGATACTAAGATGATCTCAAGTCCAAGGATCACTTGTACTACTATCACTACAGGAATTCCTATTAACAGGTAAGTAAAAATCCATTAGGTATTCCTTAGCGAGCCACGTTCAGTGAACTTATTCTCTAATAAGCACCTATATACTTGCTTTAGTGTCTCCACACAAATGATCATGAGATCAATCATCCTCATCCAATGAGCAAGCAACGTATGTACCAATCTATCCGGATTCACTAATCCCCAATTAGTAATCCAATGATTGGGAACTATTTTAGTTTTAAGCTTTCTAAGAATTTAGATCTCATTAGAATGATCATCATCATTATTCTAAAAGCATTGCTTAAAACTATGGGTTTATCACATATTATAAAATAGCATCATGTAGATAATTAAAAGCCTTTAATAAATTAATACTTTTTATTAATAAATGAATAAGATTGTTACAAAGTATATGCTTTATCATCAAACATGATTGGCTTGTAGGCATACTACTTTCATGAGCAAGGTGTGTTAGATAAGGGGTAAGCTTAAGATCTGAACCGTATATATATATATATATGTATACTTTTTAAATGTTTATACTTTCAAATTATAAGATAATTATTGAATTTTGAAATTAATTTAAAGTATTTTCAAATTCGAAGTTAATTTAGAGCAAATCGTTAATGGCGCGCGAAGCGCATGCGGAACGGGCATCCTTCTATCAAGTCCTAACTAGAAATATCTTAAGATAAGAAGAGAAATCGGTTGGATTGGAGACAAAAACTTTCACCACCGTTACGAAGTTCTTTTGCTCTAATCTCCGAAATCGAAGGTCAGCTGGGTTGTTGTGACGCCCCCAAAATAGGTATACATCACTCATCTTGAGTCACCAAATACATGGTACAGAATACAAATACAAACTTAATTATACAACCGTCGTGTAATATACGACAAAACATAGCTGAGAGTTTAAATAGGAATATTGCCTTCTAGACAATATCCACTCTCAAATAGAGTCCTCATTACATTTATTGTCACACTATTTTATAGAATAGTGAGGACTACTAATACACCATCTCGGACCATCACTCGTTCCCCGATTAGTCCCGCCACGTTCTCATTTCAAGAGAACAATGAAAGCAAAAGGGTGAGCTCAACTAGCCCAAGAAGAAATATTATGACTAAGATAATGCAGAATAAATTATCATTAGTATTCAACAATGTTAAACTGATAAAATACAATAGACATCAAGTTTAACTGCAGCGGAATAAGAAATCCATTAGAAGAGTCAAGTAGAGCATGATATCTACTATCTTCAATGATTTAAAATGTTTTCATCAATTTTTATCATTTGAGACTCAACAATAAATAAACCACATCATCGAGTCATCCCTGCACTACGGGCCAAGGATATTCATTAAATCATCAATGGTCATGACTATACCGAATAATCCCTGGTCATAATCATACCAAAAACGGTCCATCAATGCACTACATGCCACTGAGGACTTTTACCACATCATTTATAACATTACAGGTCATGATTATACCGAATGATCCCTGGTCATAATCATACCAAGTCCATCTATGGACGTAAGCCAAAGATGACTTTTATCACAATATAAGCATGAGGATGATGACAATGACATAATAATTCAATAAAACAAGTTCAAGAATAAATTTTAAAGATTTATAAGTTAATTTATCCTGAAATCAATTACGTCCAAATTGTCAACATGATACTACTTTGTGGAGCAAAATTCAAGAATGCTCAGAAGAATATTTCCATGAAAAGATCTTTGGATGAAGCGCAAATATCCGTGATATTCTACTAATTTCATGGAGTATAGAAGCCAAAACTTTAACCAACCGAGTATAATAGAATATATGAAATCTGCAAATGGATTTTCGCTCACCATGCGATAATCCACGTGATGCAGATCATTTCCACAATTTAATAAGGAATGAATACGAAGGATCATTCACCATGCATGCGATAGTCCACATAGGCGAGTTATTACAATGAATAATAAAGAATGGAATAACGAAGAATTCACCGAGGCATGCGATAGATCGAACAAACAAGTTATTCCCAATGTAATAATAAAGAATGGAACCAGAATCATGCGTAATCCGCATGCATGAGATATTTCAAAGAATAATAAAAAAAATATAACCAGGTCATGCGTAATTACACGCATGGGATGTTCCAACGAATAATAAAGAACCGAGTCATGCGTAATTACATGCATGTGATGTTCCAAAGAATAATAAAGAATGGAATAACAACAGAATTCACTAGGCATGCGATAGACCGCACTGATAGGTTATTCCAATAGAATAATAAAGAATGGAATAACAGAAGAATTTCACCATGTATGCGGTACTTCACATAGACAGGTTATTTCAACATAATAATAAAGAATGGAATAACAACTCTTACGAGTATTGAATGAAAATAACTCTCTTTATGAATACGAAAGAATAATACCCCTTACCTTAGAAGAAGATTGGATACTAGAATAGTGAGGTAGCAGACTTCTCTTCTTCTTTCTCTCTATAATTTCTCTCTATAATAATTGGTCTATAGCTTTAGTGAATTGGTGAGAAATGAAGGAAGAATGAGCTTCTATTTATAGGAAAATATAGTTTCGATAATTGCACGTTTTGGGGCTCAAAATATTACAGTATTAATACCTCCCTCTTTTTCATCATTTTAATTTAGTCCTGCAAGTATTATCAAACTTGCACCACCTCCCCTAATAGTAAATAATGTGAATTAATAGTTCAATCATGTGAATCAATAGTTATAATCATGTGAAAATACAAATTACAAGATAAGTACCTCCATCTATACCTCCATTTTAACTTAGTCATGCAAGTATTATCAATCTTGCACCAACTCCCCTAATAGTATAAGAATGTGAATCAATAGTACACACATGTGAACAAATAGTTATAATCATGTGAATTAATAGCAATTAATTGCTCATTTATCCGATTAATTACCCGACTAGTCTGTAAAACTTCCAGACATCAATTAATATCAAAATAAATGTCGATTTCCACTAACACTAATAATTCCAACACAATGGAACCATCAATTTCATCTTTAATCAACACGAACTTATTCATCATTAATATTATAACTCACAATATTTAACAACCAGGTCGTTCCCAGGAAAGAGGGGCTTTCCGATAAGGATTTCTCCTTATTGGCGCGCAATTAGATGACCAAACCTCTCCTTGACAGAACTTCTAGACATTGTAAATATTGCAATTTAATAATATGAATAACTTTGTCGTCTCAATTATTGATTTAGTAATATAACATATTATGCAGGTGATATTGTGACAATAATTGAATCAATAATATGAGAGATATGATGCAAAGAATTCTCGTAGCAATAATTGAGTATAACCGAGTGACTTCTCACGTAAGCATCAATAATTAATACCGCAGTGCTACTTATGCAACCACGCCAGATTCTCGTACTTTTACTACCGGGTAGTTTAACAGTTTAACGGTAAAACTTCCGTCGTTATTTTTATAAAAAGATAATTATGTCATTTTCTAACTACGACAATACTTCCGTTGTGGGGTCCACCAATGATTGTGCCGTCGTATGAATATTCCCTGTTAAAATGAATATTCCCCGACCAATCGAATATTATATAACCACTTGCTTACTTTGCAAAATTTGTAAATATTACCCACAACTATAACATTATATTATATCCACACCATAATATTCAGAAATATATTTCGAGAGAAATTAATCTTTATTCATAAAATTTGGTGTCTTACAGTTGTTCTACATATACTTCTTGAAGTTTTCCATTGAAAAATGCACTTTTGACACCCAACTAAAAATACTTTGAACTTCATGTGAGCATGATAAGCAAGGAATATCCCGATAGCTTTAAGTCTTGCCACTGGTGCAAAGGTCTCGTCATAGTTAATGTTTTTTTCTTGAGATTAACCTTTAGCCACCAGTCTTATCTTGTTCCTTGTGATTACATTATTTTCATCCATTTTGTTTCTGAAGACCGATTTGGTGTCAATGACTGGATGATCTTTTGGTCTTGGGACCGGTCTTCAGACTTTATTTATTTTAAACTAGTTTAACTTTTCTTGCATTGCCTCGATCCAGCTATAATCTTGAAGAGCCTCATCAATATGCTTAGGTTCCATTTGAGAGAAAAAAAACTTAAATAGAAACACTCATTTTGGTTTGCAGTTCTTGTTCTGACTCTTACATTTGGATCACCAATAATCAAGTCTTAAGTGTGGTGTCTAGCTCATCTTCTTCTAGTTGTACCATATGTCCTTGTGCCTTATTGTCTGAGGACTTTAAGGTTTGACTCATCTTTAGGTTCTGATGCAGGAGGATCTTTAAGTCGTAGAGTTCCCAGATCTACAACATAAAGTTCTACAATTTCTTCTACAGGCTCTACGATCATTGGGTTATTGATCATAAGGTCTTTTTACTGTACTATTACCCGATCATGTTCTACGATTTTATCAAATATTTCAGCCTTACACGGCTCAACATTATTAGTCTTATTGAAGGTAATATGAATTGAAACTTCAACATTTAATAAATGTTTATTAAAAACTATATAAGCTTTACTATCAGTAGAATAGCCAAGAAAGATATATTCGTCTGACTAAAGTTGGAATTTAATAAAATGCCTTTTACCATTGTTAAGAATATAGCAAACACAACCAAAGATATGAAAGTAATCAATGTTAGGCTTTCTTCCTTTCTTATGGATGGAGTGAATGAGAGATCTGTTTTGAGTGTAGTAGGCAGAGTTGACAGCTTTAGCCCAAAAATATTCAGGTAATCTTGCACTTGCTAGAAGTGTTCTTCATGATTCAATAAGAGTTTTATTTTTCCTTTCAATTACATCATTCTGCTAGAGAGTCCTTAATGTAGAGAAGTTGCGATGGATGCTATTATCTTCACTGAACTTGTCTACTTCAAAAAAATCAAACTATCTTCCATGTTCACTACTTATAACTTAAATCTTTTTACCCTTCTCATTCTCAACCAACTTGAAGAACTTAGTTAACTAAGATATGGTCTCATCCTTTAAGGCTAAAAAGAATACTTGTGTGAATCTTGTGTGATCATCTACTATAACTAGACTATACTTCTTTCCTCTAAGGCTAATCGTGAGAATAGGACCAAACAGATCCATGCAAAGTAATTGTAGTGGCCTATTGTTGGAGTTGATTATCTTATTTTTGAATGAGATTTTGGTTTACTTTCCTAGCTGACATACTTTGCAAGGCTTGTCTTTGATGAAGCTAAGATTGGGCAAACCAGATACCAAATCTTTGGAAACTAGCTTGGACATGTTTTTGAAGTTCAGATGAGATAATCTTCTGTGCAATAAGCAGCTTACATCTTCAGAAACTTTGGTAAAGAAGCAAGTTATTTTTATAGAACTTAACTTAGCGAGATTCACCACATATACATTTCTATCTCTAGTTCCAGCAAGCTTGATTAAGTTTTTCTCTAGGTCTCTTACTTGACATTGATTATTAAGAAAGATAACTTGGTGCCATTTGTCACATAATTTGCTAATGCTCAGTAGGTTGTGCTTCAAACCTTTAACAAATACTACTTTGTTGAAAGAGACTGGACCATTTTCTATTATGTCATATCCTCTTATAAATTCAGAGTTATTATCTCCAAAAATAACTACAGGGTCATCTTTATCTTTGAAGTTTGATATTAGATCTTTGTTGCCTATCATATGTCTTGAGCATCCACTATCTAGATACCATGTTGAGTTAATGGAGCTATTATCCTGCAAGAGAGTTTAGACTTTACTTTGGTACCCAGACTTGCTTGGGTCCTGATGAGTTAGTATTCGCAGAACTTTCTAACTCTAGGCTTCTTATACACGGGATAAAACATAAAAATTACACATAGCAACAATATAACCATAATGATGTCAGTTATAGTATTTTATATGATGCATGTTTGTGTGGGTATGGATTCCTTCTCTTTAAGAACTTGTGTAGAACAAAAGAACCAACAACCTTTTTTCTATGCTTAAACTCTCTTTACCTCATATTGTTCTATGATTTTGAGAATTCATTGGATAAGAATCAACTCTATGTTTCTTGCCTGGTTAGTTTGTAGAGTAAATGTGAACATACTCTACGATCCTTCGAGGCTTAAAAGTAACTTTGACTTTTCCATGCGATTTCTTAAATCTTAGACTAGTGTGTACTCTATTATTCTTAGGGATCACAATCTAATCAAAAGAAATAGTAGAGCTTTCAATAATCAGCTCCACAACCTGTGTACATTTCACAAACACAATGCCACTATGGGAAGTAGAAGCAATGTTTTTGTTAGTCTCTAAACATGTTTTTATCTGAGGACAAGTCCCCAAATCCTAATCCTTATCAATATGAACTACATCTTTGACTGGTGATTAAGGAGTCCATTGAAGACGAAGACCTATTCCATGTGAGATTTTCTTCTCTAATTCCTTACTTTTGGAAATTAGAGTTTACTCTCTCTGTGCAGATTGCTCAGCGTTTTTTTCTCAATTTCTCATTCTCAACCTCAAGCTTGGAAAGGGAATTAGTATTTTCTTGAACTACTTCCAATTTAAGTTGTATTCTTTCTTTTTCCTTTTGAAGACGAGAATAATCCCGTGAGAGAACCCTGAAACACTTCATGTATTTATGCAACTCTGATGTAATGTCACAAAAAACAGTTCTAAGATCAGAAATATTAATATCATGAGAGTTAAAATCAAATACCTCACGTATTTCAATCTTTTGATGATCAGTGGTGTTGTCTACAATAACTTCCATTGCCATGAGAATTAGGTTGGCCATCTGAGGTCCCTCATTATCATTAGACTCAAAATCTGAGCCATTTTCACTATCACTCCAAGAACCTTCAGCTACAAGGCCTTTATCCTTCTTGTGAAACTTCTTAAAAGTTTTTTGATCTTTCTTAAAGAACTACTTCCTTTTGTCCTTCTTGAGATCCTCTCTTAAAGGTTTGGTGCACTCAACAATGTAGTGACATGGCTTTTTACAGTTTTAGTACAAATCTTTAGAGGAGTCTCTCTTTTTATTGTTGGTGTGTCTTTATTGTTTCTTCTTCCCTTTCTCATGAACTTCTTCATCTTCCTTGCAAACAGGGCTATATCTTCATCATCATATGAAAGTAGTATGTACACAAGGCAATCATGTTGATAATAAAGCATATACTTTGTAACAATCTTATTCGTTTATTAATAAAAATATTCATTTACTAAAGATTTTAATTTATCTACATGGTGATATTATAATAATATGTGATAAACCCATAATTTTAAGCAATGATTTTAGAATCATGATGAGATCATGCTAATGAGATCTAAATTCTTAGATAGCTTAAAAACTAAAATGTTCTCAATTGATGGATTACTAAAAAGGGGATTACTGAATTTGGATAGATTGGTACATACGTTGCTTGCTCATTGGATGAGGATGATTGATCTAATGATCATTTGTGTGGAGACACTAAAGCAAATATGTAGGTGCTTATTAAAGAATAAGTTCACTGAATGTGGTTCGCTAAGGAATACCTAATGGAGTTTTATTTGCTTATCAATAGGAATTCTTGTAGTGATAGTAGTACAAGTGATCCTTAGACTTGAGGTCATCATAGTATCTTGTATATGATAAATTATACTTTGACATGTCCCTTAAGATCCTTAGAGTATATTGTCAGGAATAAACATGTGAATGATATTCCTATTTATATATGATTTGATTATGATATATATGAATGAATATATGCAAGTATGCTTGCATTAAGAAAAGCTGTAAAGTCCTTTGATAGATAATAGAAACACATGTACAAGGACTTAGAATGAATTGATCAAATATGTTAGGTTGATCCTACATAAGAAAAACAGCTTTGTAAAGTCCTTAAAAAGAAATGATGTACAAGGACTATAAATATAGAAAGATCAAGCATGTTAGGTTGATCTTATGATGTAATAGATAGGTTTGTCTCGATCGTGAAACGCACACCCAAAATTATAGTCTGCCAGGAGAGTCAAGGAAAAACTCGAGAGCTGTCGAGGCAGAATCGTAGTCTGCAAGATAGTAAATCTCGGAGTTCATAGACTTCTTGGAGAGACGAGGAAGGATCGTAGTGTGTCGAGTACAGCTTCCTCGGAGCCGTAAACTGCTGAGGAAGTCATGTTCAGAATCGTAGAGACAGCCTGCCTACGAGCCGACCGAGCATCTGCCAAAGTCAAGTCAAGAATCATAGACTACACTCAGAGTCGTAGAGTTAACGGCCAAGTCAAGAATCGTAGACTACACTCAGAATCGTAGAGTCTACTGATCGTATCAAAGGCAGAAATCATAGTCGAGCAAGATCAGATGAAGACAACAAGCACAACGACAGAAATCGTAGTGTCAAGATCTGATCTCGGAGTCATAGTGTCTGTATAGCCGAAGCTGAATCGTAGAGTGTAGAACTAAGACCTCAACAGATATGCTCACAATGTCAAGGCAGAATCGTAGAGCTAATACGATTCTTAACAAATGAGCACTCCCAGAATATCCAAAGGAATGAAGCCTCTGGTTGGTATTGCAAAGATACATCCCACCTAAAGGAAACCAGAGAGCACTCAACGAATGACATGCAAGCTAACAGAAGATCTAAGCATCAACTCAATCAACATCCAGATTGAGTTGTGAAGCCATTCGAGATGAAGTCTTCCACAAGTTGATCATAAGAAGACTTTAGTAACTGACTAAGGAAAGTCAGCTAGTGCATTTGCTGTCAAGTAAATAGAAGACATCGATCTTGGAAGCAACAGGATTGTAGTGTTTGCCAAACAAAGAAAGAACTGATGGAGTGTACACTAAGATACTGGTCAACCTCTAAAGAACAAGGCTAAAGTGATTAAGCATTGGGTCAGTCCATTGATGATAAGTGAACGGGAGATCACAAGGAGAAAGCGAAATTTGGACACGCCACAAATCTGAAGTGTCTTGCTTATTCGAAGGGCGAGAACAAAGAGTCAAGCCATTAGTATCTGAGAGTAGTCAAAGCAAACAGAAGTGTTGAAGCACTGTACAAGAAAAGGAAGAAGTGTACTACATTGCAGATCCAATGAGCACTCTTCAAGATCGTAGTGTTGTCTCTACATGTCAAATGAGCAAGTCAACAAGACACTACGATCAGGTCCAAGAAAGCAAGCATCAAAATCGTAGAGTTCGGTCATCCAAAGATTGAAGCATTGACAACAGTTCAATCTGAAGGATGGTATCCAGACAAGAGCTTATTGAGAGCATCGATG
Organism: Panax ginseng; assembly: GCA_020205605.1. Classification (NCBI taxonomy): domain Eukaryota; kingdom Viridiplantae; phylum Streptophyta; class Magnoliopsida; order Apiales; family Araliaceae; genus Panax; species Panax ginseng. Next base: position 46,767,523 of record CM035144.1, read on the forward strand.
CAAAAGGACAACCTCTGTTCGAGAAATCAGAAGGAGAAAATAAAGTCGTCGACCTGCCCAAGACATCAAAGTAATATATCTGACGGGGTAGGTGAAATAGTAGACTGTAGTGTCAGAAAGTCAAAAAAAGTTGACATGTCACATCTGCAGTCTACACTAAACAACTCGAGATCTGTGAAGCAATTTGAAGAGCTTTCAATATCTACTTTCTAACAGGAAGATTGGGAAGGAATATAAATCAGCTAGAGCTTCAAAGATCAAAGGTTGCTAGAGTTGCTGAGTTTGGAGAAATGGTGGACTGATCTAACCAATGTAAAATAGTTAGTGACCAATGAAGGTTCGAAGGCTTACTCTACGATCCACCAAGAACACTTAGAGTCAGAAAAAAAAAGAAGTAGAAGTGAGAGTTCTACAAAGTAGAAGTGAGAGTTCTACAAAGTAGAAATGAGAGTTTTACTAAAAGAAGAGTGTTCTGAACTGCCGAGAGAAAGAAGAGCATCATGATGTCCATCATGGGAAGACTCTAAGTACCAGAGAGAAGAGCCTACAGTCATCTTAGCAAGTCCATCATGAGAAGGTATCAAGTATCAAGAAAGAAGATCACCAACGCCATCATGGTGTCAAGCATGAGAAAGTTTCTAAGTACCTAGCAGAAGAGCTTACAGTCATCTTAGAAACCCATCATGTGCAACCATCATGTATCCAGAAGAATGATCTTCAAGGCAGTTCATCAAGGGATCATTAGAAGTGGTTGAGTAACTGAAGAAGCTGAGCATCATGCAACACTCAACGACACTTCAAGGATGATCACGCCAAGCTGCTAAGTACAAAAGATGTTCAGAGCTTAAAGACATCTTAGTAGCTCAGCACCAACTCCAACAAACAAATAAACAACTCAACAACAAGAAGCCAGGGCCTGAGGGGTCCTTGTCCTGAGGGACTAAATGAAGTTTCAAAGCTCTGGGCTTGAAGAGTTCTAGGGAACTAGAGAAGTTCCAAGGCTCACCGGCCTTGAAGAGTTCTTAGTGAATCAAGTCCCAAGGTCACGGCCTTGAAGGAATCGTAGTGATTCGAGTCGCCCTTCCTTAGTGGAAATCTCGCTAGTTGAAAGCGGAAGAGTGGATTAGGAGCTTGAGTCTCTGAACTACTTAAAACCCCTTGTGTCTTTTACTTTATGTCATTTACATTATGTACATTAACTGCTATAACTGCTATGTATGTTTTAACTCCTTACCATTGAACTAACTCTACGAACAATGTATGTATAATTATGATTATATCAATGAAGGAGATCTTTTACTTATTCCGCTGTGCTTGAAAAGATTCTTATGTTTGTCATATGCTAAATTATTAGCAATACAAAATAAACCAGAAAAGTATTTGAAATTAAAAAGGATCTATTCAACCCCCCCTTCTAGATCTATTATGCCTACCGGGAACTAACATATATCAAAGGGTATGCTTGTGTGTAATAAGTTATATATGGAGATAATGAATGATCAACAAGTTGTAAGACCCTAACTTTTTATAAATAAAGATTTAATTTCTCTAATTATTATTTTGAATAATAAGGTGTTGATTTGATATAATGCTTTAGTTATGGGTGAAATGTGCAAATTTTACAAAATAAGCAAGTAGTCATAAAATATTCGTTTGGTCGGGGAATATTATTTTTATCAGAGAATATCCGTACGGCGGCGTAATCATTGGTGAATCACATAACAGAATAACTGTCGGATATAGAAAGTGTCAGAAATAACCTTTTATAAAAAAAATAATGGCAAGACTTTTACCGTTAACTGTTGAAATATCCGGCGATAAAAGTACAGTAATATGCGTGGGTGCATAGTAGCATACGGTATTGCATAGTATTTCTTATTATTGATTCTTACGTAAGAAGTCACTCAGTTTCATTCAATATTTGTCATAGTAATTATTGCGTAGTATCTCATATTATTGATTCAATTATTGTGAAAGTATCATCTGCACAATATTTTATATTATTAAATCAATAATTGACACGACACAATTATTCATATTATTAGTTAGCATTATTGACAATGTCTAGAAAGTTCTGTTGAGGAAAGGGGTTAGGTTATATAATTGCGCGCCAATAAGGATAACTTTTTATCGGAAAGCCCTCTCTTTCCCGAGAATAATCTGGTTGTTAATATTGCGAGCTTGTAATATTATTTATGAATAATTATTATGTGGTGGATATTGGTTCAATTTTGATATAAATAAAGGAATTTAGGACGAAACATTTGTTGAAAGTTTGGCATATTTTCCTATGGAATTAAAATTATTTTCTTCGATAAAATATTCATTCAAATATATTATTATAATATTACATTATAATAATGTGATAATATAATAATATAAATTTTTAATAATTTAAATGGTAATATTATTATTATTATTATTATATATAATTTTTAGTATGTGAGTAAAAGTGGAGTGAAGGTTATCATTTTGGTTTTGAATTCCCTTTCCAAAATAATTGCGTGCACAATTCTCTTGCAAATCAATTGTTGCAAAACTATGGGCCCTCAACCATTGGAAAATGAGAGGTTGTTTGTAACGTCCGAGAAAATCGGATTTTTATGAGAATTAAATTTTTATTTGATTATGTGGATTAAATAAATTTAATTGATTATTTATGTGAGTAAGCTATGTGAAGGTCGTTCTATGACCTAGAATGTGAGAATATGGTTAGGATTTTGGCTACGTGATAGAATTAAAGTGTTTGAATTTTCAAGACGAAAATAAAAATTTTTTAAGAAATTTCCGTAAGAACACTATTCACTGATTTCTGCTCAGAAATTATTTTTGAACTTCCGAGAAACGCGTAATGATAGAATTCTAAGATGAGATGGAATATCCAATAATATTTTAGTTATGGCAAACGAAGTTTTCGCTTGCGGACTTAAAACCTAACGGTTAGGGAAAGTGATTTTTCGAGAAGGAAATTGAAATGCGTATAATGAATTAAATCGATAATCGTATAATACGTAGGTATTCAACGAGGTAAAGAATATGAGTATAATACGAGATATTATACGAGTATGTATGAATGATGGTATGTTGTATATGAATAAGTATACGAGTTGTAATACAAGATTAATACGTTATAAGGCTTTAAGCCAAATGGATTGGACTTGTAGGATTTCTTAGGAATTGTACAAGCCCAAGTATAGGAATGGTTAAGTCCTATTGGAATTAAAGGTTAAGGTCCAAAGTGAATTAATGAATAAGCCCCAAGTGTTTGTTAAATGTAAGCCCAAAGTATAGTTAAAGTTAATTAAGCTTAAAGCCCAAAGTAAGAACCTATTGGGTTATTGGATGATTAAGACCCATGGGGCAACCCATGGGTGATCCAAAATGTGATGGCCAAGAAAAAGTTGTGATGGCCAAGCAAAGAATGTGATGAACAAGCAAATGATAAGTTATGTAAAGGATAAGTAAACTTAATAGCTAAGTAAAGTGCTTCTAGGTGATGAGCAAGTAAACTTAATAGCTAAGTAAAGTGCTTATAAGTGATGAACAAGTAAACTTAAGGGCTAAGTAAATGATAAGTTATTTGATGAGTAAGTTAAGTAATGGCCAAGTAAATATGGTGATCAAGTAAACTTGAAGGCTAAGCAAAGTGCTTAAATGTGATGAGCAAGTTAACTTAGTGCTTAAGCAATGAATAGTAAGTAGGGGATTAAGGAGGTGGATGGCTTATTGACCATTAAGCCCTCAATTAGGATTTCCTATAAATAAGAGATGTATTAGTTCATTTCTTACTTGTTAAATTTTCCACTAATAACTTATAGCTTATTGGTTAGAGAGAAAAAGCTACAAAAGCTAGAAAAAGTTAGCCTTTGTTAATTCAAGGAGTAAGAAGAAGATTAAAGCTTAATCAAGTGATCTTCAAGGGTAAGACGCTAAACCATGAATCTCTTTCTCTTCAATTATTAGAGAAGTGAGTAGTGGTAGGATTTGTATGCTAAGAAGAAGTAAGAATGAATAATCTAAGGACTTAAGTCTTAATAAGCCGTGAACAAGTACTTTATTCATAGATAAGTTATGAACTAAGGAAGAACTTGTAACATGGTTACATGAATGAAATTGGCATGTAAGAGGATGTAAGAATGATGGTTAGAAGACTTAAACCATTATAAGTCATGTGAAATGAAATTATAAGTAGATTATACTTTTATAAGTTATAAACTCATGAAGAACAAGTAATAACTTATCATATAAATAAGTTAATGTAATATTTATGTTAAGATGTTAGTATGATGGAATGAATCCATTTGAAATGATGAACAAATCTTAAGTAATGAAGTTTTGGCGAAATTCACGAGTTCGGACGATAATCTTCAAAATCATGAAATTCTCGGAATGGAAGTCAAATTTTGACATTGAGCTCGGAAACATTAGTTTTTGATGGAGTATAGTCTCATTTGGCATTATAGAGTTGCGGACTTGAAAATGACCGAATTCTGACTTAGAACTAAGAAATGAGCGTTGAACGTTCACGAACGTTTATCGTTTTCGTTAAAATGAACTAATAGGTGAATTTTTAGTTAACGAGTTCGAAAATGGAAAATTCTTGCATGAAAACGTAGAGTATGGTATTTGTGAGCTAAGGGCTTTTGAACGAGCCAATTCGGACTTATAACGAAGAAGTTATGAGCCCGAGAAGTTCATCGAAAAATTTAACTATCAAATTTTTACGATCGAGAGTCTCGCGTCGCAGCCAGGAATAGAAACTTAATAAGTCGCATCGCAGTCAATGGCGAAGGGAGTCAACCACTTTAGAGTCATGACAAGCACTACACTGAAGGCATAACACTTTCATGGCCAAAATGCCGTGAACAATTGGACCGGATGCAAGAGTAGTACCGCCATACCACTATAGTAAAGCGATGTCGCACCACGGCGCCGTTAGTGGAATTTTGTTGACCAAGTTGTTTGTGAACTCAATGGGTTGCAAGACAAGTATGGGACATATAATTACTTAATGAACATGATAAGACCTTTCCTAAATCACTTTTATAGTGATGACTTTAGGAATTTAATATTGTTTAATGAGTAGTTAAACGGAGCACGTAAAGTATAAGAAAGTGAACTGTATTCAATAATGATGATGACTATAACGTTAAGAGGTACAACTAAAAGTTGTTGAGTATTATGTGAACATGAAATGGTATGCAATAAGTGTACGTAACCTATGACCATCGAGTCTCGGTTAGTAATGTAAGAACGTTAGTAAGACGTGAGGAAGGATGATTAACTCAAAATGAGTTGTAATAATGAAATAATTTCACTTAAGACGTAGAAGAGAAAGAAGTTGGTAAGAACGATGTAAATTATAACGGCAAACCGAAACCAATAATAATAAATCTAATATATGATTAGATTGAGAAGAAAGGTAAGATTCATTAGGAACCATGTATGTTCATTTATGACCTAATGTGGCATGTTATGTGGTTATGTGTTGTAGAGACTGTTAAGACTCAAAGGGAAAGTAATTATACTGTAGCAGATGCTGAAGACAAATTTTCTTAACGCTTGTCTAACCTTCGTGTTAGCTAGGTTTTTAGTGATTCATGTTATGAGATGCATGAATTGTTTTAAAGAAAGGGTCGATGCCAGTTTGAACTCGGCTAGACTAATCTTGAGGAGTTGATTGATTTATTTACAAGTCTTTCAATATAGAATTGATAACGCTATCCTACGCCAATTATTTGGTATGGATTCAAGGTAAGCCTGAGTATGAATAAACAAATGTATTTTTACATCGAATATTTGATGGACACGTGAGGTTGCCAAAACTTAAACATAAATACGTTTAACGGATGAGTGTTGATCAACATAGAGTATTATAGGTTGATCACCTAAAAGTGCTCATAAGAAATTTCAGATTTACGGTCTTAGTACCGGGTTTTCCTTTTCATAAATAAAAGCTAAGGAGAATGTTCATGGTCTATGGACCTACTTAGATTTCCAATCGACTATATGTTCTTTGGAATTATTTTATGAGATGAGAAGTGCTATTCAATGTTTCATAGTACTTCATAACTATTGTTCAGTTATTGAAGAATAATCATATTATTCTTGAAGTGGTATTTATATAATATATTGTTAGACTTGCTGAGCTAGTTATGCTCACTTCTTGCTTGAATCATATGATTGCAGCTAAGGTCGAGCGAACCGAGGGTTCCAGGAGAGATAAAGGCAAGGCGAAGATAAATGACTAGTTTATTGTGTAATAGATTAGTATGTTTGTATGAATTATATTACAATGAACGCAGAATGTAACGGTTTTAGAACCTGGGAACGGGATGTATTATTATTAATGTAATAAGATATTTTAATGTTGTTTCAATAGAATAAATGTATAGTTATGAGTATCATGTAGCACCATCTGTCGGCTTCGAAGATACCCGAATTTGGGGGCGTCACATTGTTAGGCTGAGAAAGAAAGAAATAAAGAAAGGCGAAAGAATTTCTCCTGCAAATCCTTTTCCTCCAAATTGTGGGCCCTCACCATAAGGAAAATAAGAGTTAGGCGAATAGTTAGGCAGGAATTAGGCAGGATTGCTTGATTTCTCCTCCATGCTGCACTATAAAAAGGGGAGTAACCCTCCTTCTTAAACATACCAGAATCAAAATTTTTTATTCTATAGTATTGTGAGTATTTCTCTTGAGTATAAGGATACTTTGAGTGTAGCTTTTTGTGCAAGATTTTCTCATAATAATATCCGATATTCCAGTTAAATCCAGTTTCTACTAAGGTAAAGGAAATTATTTTATTTCAATACTCGTAAGAAATATTATTTTCTTTCATACTCCATATTATGTAAGGGATATTATTTAATTTCATATTCCTAAATTTAAACTTACTATGGTAAGTATTGTTTCTATAATCCTTGAAATGATTAAAAATTCCTTAAGTTTTGCGCTTCATCTAATATCATTTCACTGGAATATTGGTTTGAACTTTCTTATTAAATTTTAAAATTTTCATGTCTGGATACTATTTATACGGTACTATTCATGGGCACTATTCATACGGTACTTGTGAGACCCCAAATTTTATGAATAAAGATTTAAATTTCTCGAAATATATTTTTTTTAATATTATGGAATGAATTTGATATAATGTTATAGTTGTGGGTAATATTTATAAATTTTGCAAAGTACGCAAGTTGTTATATAATATTCGATTGGTCGGGGAATATTTGTTTTAACAGGGAATATTCCTACAACGGCACAATCATTGGTGGACCCCGCAATAGAATTATTGTCGGATTGAGAAAATGACAAAAATATTTTATGAAAATAACGGCGGAAGTTTTACCGTTAATTGTTGAAACACCCAGTGTTAAAAGTACAGTATTACGCGTGGTTGTATAGTAGCACATGATTTTGATTATTGATGCTTACGTGAGAAGTCACTCAGTTTTGTTCAATTATTGCTATAGTAATTGTTGCATAGTATCTCACGTTATTTGATTCAATTATTGTCGATATTTTATATATTATTAAATCAATAATTGAGATAACTAAGTTATTAATATTATTATTTGCAATATTAATGATGTCTAGAAGTTCTGCCAAGGAGATGTTTGGTCACCTAATTGCGCGCCAATAGGGAGAAATCCTTATTGGAAAGCCCCCTTTTTTTTGGGAACAACCTGGTCGATTAATATTGTGAATTATAATAAAGGTGATAAGTTTTGTTTTATTATTATTATAAATGTAATAAAAGAGAAAACTTTTTATATAAAACAGAATACTTTTATAAAGTTATTCGTTTTATTAGACTATAAATAGAATATACAATATTCTATTATGCATAGTGTTTGCATAGTACCTGCATAGTGTTTGCATAGTAAAATCTTTTTATATAAAACAGAATACTTTTATAAAGTTATTCGTTTTATTAGATTATAAATAGAATATATTATATTTTATTTAAAATTTTTTGTTTTATTAGAATATTTTATTAATACTGCATAGTAAATTAATATGAACCGTCCGTTTAAAAGTAAATCAATCTGGACCGTTCATGAATTAGTTACTATTCAGTCCATTCTCTTATAAATAGAAGCTCATTCCTTCATTATTTCTCACGAATTCACTGAAACTCTAGAGAGAAAAACTATAGAGAGAAAGAAGAAAAGTATTTTGCTACTTCACTACTCCTATATCTAGTTTCTTCTAAGGTAAGGGGTATTATATCTTTTGTATTCAGGAAGAGAACTTCAATTATTCTATTCTTTATTATTCTGTTGGAATAACCTGTATACACGGACTACCCTATACTTGGTGAAATTCTTCTGTTATTCTATTCTTTATTATTATGTTGGAATAACCTATCTATGCGAAGTACCGCATACATGGTGAAATTCTTCTATTATTCCATTCTTTATTATTCTGTTGGAATAACCTGTATACGCGACTACCCTATACTTGGTGAAATTCTTCTGTTATTCCATTCTTTATTATTATGTTGGAATAACCTGTCTATGCGAAGTACCGCATACATGGTGAAATTCTTCTGTTATTCCATTCTTTATTATTCAGTTGGAACATCCTGTATGTGCGTTTACGCATGACCTAGTTCCATTATTTATTATTCTGTTGGAATATCCTGTTTGTGCATTTACGCATGACCTGGTTCCATTATTTATTATTCTATTGGAATATCCTGTCTGTGCGTTTACGCATGACCTGGTTCCGTTATTTATTATTCTGTTGGAATAACCTGTCTGTGCGGTCTATCGCATGCCTGGTGATTTCTTTTGTTATTCCATTCTTTATTATACCCAGTTGATTAAAGTTTTGGCTTTTATACTCCATGAAATTAGTGTAATATCTTTGATATTTGTGCTTCATCCAGTATCTTTTCATTGAAATATTCTTCTGAGCGTTCTTGAATTTTACTCCACAAAACAGTATCATGTTGACAATTTGGACGTTATTGGTTCCTGGATAAATTAATTCTTGAACTTGTTTTTATTAAATTGTTATATCATTGTCATCATTCTCATGTTTATATTATGTTGAAAGTCATCTGTGGCCTTTAGTGCATAGATGGACTTGGTATGATTATGACCAGGATTATTCTTGTATAATCATGGTAGTAATGTTACAAATGATGTGGTAAAAGTCCTCATTGGCCCGTAGTGCATTGATGGATAGTTGTTGGCGTGATCATGACCATTGATGAATACACAAATATCCTTGGCCTGTAGTGCATGGATAATTTGTGGTTGTGATACTAATGAATATCCTTGGTCGTAGTGCAGGGATGATGTGATTTATTTATTAAGCTGAGTCTCAGTAATAAAAGTGATGAAAAAACCTTTTAAATCATAGAAGATAGTATATTTTATTCTCTACTTGACTCTTTTAATGGATTGCTTATTCCGCTGCAGTTAAACTTGATGTTTGTTATATTGTATCAGTTTAACACTGTTGAAGGCTAACGATAATTTATTCAACATTATCTTAGTCATAATATTTCTTACTGGGCTAGTTGAGCTCACCCTTTTACTTTCATTGTTCTCTTCAGGAAATGAGAACATAGCAGGGACTAGTCGGGGAACGGAGTGACGGTCCAGATGATATCATTAGTAGTCCTCACTATTCTATGAAATAATGTGTTAATAAATGTATTGAGGACTTATTTTGAGTTTGAATACTGTCTAGAAGACAATATTTGTATTAAAACTCACAGCTCAAGTTGTATATTTAAGATTGTATTTGTATTCTGTACCATATATTTGGCGACTCAGAAAAGGTGATGTATACCTATTTTGGGAGCGTCACAGTACTATTCATACAGTACTATTCACGAGTACTGTTCACAACAGAATTTAATTTTCTTTCTGTCTAAATTATTTTTGATACATGAATATTATTTTTGAATTTTACTTCAAAAATAGTTATCATGTTGACAATTTGGACATTTTTGAACTCAGGATAAATTGAATTAGAATTCTATAATATTTATCCTTTATCTCACTTGATTGAATCTTTATATCATTGTCATTATCCTAATGCTTATATTGTACTGGAAGTCATCTTTAGCCCGTAGTGCAAAGATGGACTGTTGATTGGTATGATTATGACCATGAATTGTGTATTGGTATAATCATAACCTTTAATGTTATAGATAAGGTTTGTGCTCTTTGGCCCGTAGTGCATAGATGGATAGGTGTTTGGCATGATCATGACAACTGGTGATATTAACGAATATTAACGGATAATTCGTTGGTTTGAAATATTTATTGATTGGTGTTACATGGATAAAATGTTGATGGACTTTTAAATCATAGAAGATAGTAGATATCATGCTCTACTTGACTCTTCTAATGGATTGTTATTTCCGCTGCAGTTGTTGATTCTAAAATTTGTTGTCTATTGTATTCTATCAGATTTTTCCCTATTGAGGACTAAGGATAATTTGTTATACATTATCTTAGTCATAATATTCTTTACTGGGCTAGTTGAGCTCACCCTTTTCCTTTTGGTTCCATTGTTCTTCTCAGAAGGCAAAAATGTAGCTGAGACTAGTCGGGGAGTGGAGTAGTGGTCCAAGATGGTTATTTTAGTAATCCTCACTATTTTGTAAAATAGTGTGACAAGAATTGTAATGAGGATTTTATTTGAGATTGGATATTGTCTACGACACAATATTTGTATTAAAACTCTCAACGTATGTTTGGTCGTATTTACACGCCAATTAATATTTGTATAATTGACATTTGTATTTAAATTTTGTAATATGTATTTGGCGACTCAGAATGGGTTGTGTGAACCTATATTGGGGTTGTCACACAAATAATCTATTGTTTCTAGTAAAAGAAGAGAATGTCCTTTGTGATTCGATAAATGACAATTCAGTATTCCTTGGCCAAGGCAAAATGAAATTAGAAAGTAGTTTCTAATTTGCATTATTTGGAATTATGCATTTAAGAATCGAAATACATATAATTAAATAAAATAAGACTTGACAGTAATTCCATGTCTTGTATTTAATTGGGATATTGTATGGTGGAAGGATTGAATTGTACGGTAACTATTTACTCAAAGGTTCTTTTATGATTAATGTTAAAATCTATATTATCTGGAAAGTCGTTGATCGCTAAGGAGACTTATCCTTATTTTAGAGTAAATGTTATTTATTTAAATAAATTATTAGACTAATTTATTTATTTAAATAAGATTAGAATTATTCTAATTAATTTATTCACAACCGGTTTAATATGGAGAACCTAAAGGGTCACACCGCAAAAGGAAAAATATTTATTTAAGAAGAAAATGACATAATCGTAATAATAAGTTAAGTGTATTTAATATAATCTATGGTGATAGAATAAATTAAATAGCTTAATATTTATTATTTAATATTTTGAAAATATTAAATATAAATTAATAAGAAGAGTATTATTATTATTATTATTATTATTATTATTACCATTATTATTTAATTTCTAAAGGAGTTTGAGAATTAATTAATAAAAGTACTCTCATATTTTTCTAATAGGATTAGGAGGCTAATTAATTAAAAGTGTTTAATTAATTATTCCTAATAAGATTGAGAGTTTAATTAATTAAAGAAGTTTAATTAATCAGAATAAAACTCAATTCCTTAATTATTAAGGAAGGTTGCCTACATCTATAAATAAGAGGAGTCTTATTATGGGTGAGAGTTGTTGTTGATATTCAAAACACACGTGGATAACAATTCCAAGAGTTGGGAGAGTACACTTTTTCTATAGAGATAGAAATACTAGGGTTTTGCCAAACACTCATCTTCTTGAATACATCTTCTTCCTTGGTGGATCATCTCTAGAGGCCAAACACTTGGGTGGCTAACGTTGATCAATGGAAGGAATCAAATATAGTGGATTCAAGTTGAACACGAAAAGAATTTGGAGGTGAACTTGTACATGAGGAAGCTCGAATCGTCAAGGGTATAATTCTTGTTCTTCATCTTTTCGTTTAATTAATAATTGTGCATAAATGATGATCCGGGTATATAGTTTGTAACATTTTAAAATTTTGATTTTTACGCTTCCACTTTACTTTGATGCAATTTGATTGTGTACATGAATCTTACAAACCTAATAGTGGTATTAGAGCCAAACCTTTATGTGAGTTATTAATTGTTCAGATTTGATATGTATGTTGATATGTGATTAGAATGTTTTTTTTGGGCATAATTATTGGCATAGAATTGAGTTTTGGGGAAAAGATGCTTAATTTGCGAACTGAAAAAAAAAGAATAAAGCGTATTAGAGTGTTTGATTACAATGTGTAATCCGAGCATTACAATCTTCGATCTGGAGTTTTCAAATGGGCGACCCGACGCCATTTGTAGCGTCGATTCATAAATATAAACTCATGGCTAAAGACCAAGTCTGAATTTTTGAAAAACGGGTAACCCGGAGTTGCAACGCCTGAAACCAGTTCTATTTGGGCACTGCAACGCCGGTACTCATAATTAAATAAAAATTTGTTTTATTTAATTTATCTGATTTTTAATTAAAATAAAAGATTTATTTTAAATTAAAATTAAATACACAGTTTTTTTTTCAGTAATTCTAAATTTGAAATAAAGGAGTTTATTTTGATTTGGAATTGAATTAAAATAAAGTTATTTACTTTAATTGGAATTGAATTCCATGTTCGTTTGAATAAAAGAGTTTATTCAAAAGTTTTATATTAACTTGGAATTAGATTCCACGTTCGTTTGAGTAAAAGAGTTTATTCAAAATTTTTATATTAATTGGAATTAGATTACACGTTCGTTTGAATATAAGAGTTTATTCAAAAGTTTTATATTAACTTGGAATTGGATTCCACGTTCGTTTGAATAAAAGAATTTAATCACATATGTAATAGTATTCCATGTTTCCTAGAATAAAGAAGTTTATTCACATATGGAATAAGATTCCATGTTTCCTAAAATTAAAGGTGATTAATTTTATTACAGAATATGATTCAACATATTTTATTTTTCCTACAATTTTAATTTAAAATAAAGGAGTTTATTTTGTACTTGAAATTGGATTCCGTGTTAATTAAAATAAAGGAGTCTATTTTTATTGGGAATTTGATTAAAAATAAAGGAGTTTATTTTTATTCAAAATTAGATAAAATATAATAAAAAAATTTATTATGATTTTGATTAAAAATAAATGAGTTTATTTTGTTTCAAAATTGGATTTTATGCTAATTACAATTGCCCATTAAATAGATATCAATGTATATATTGAATGTTTATTATTTATGAGATGAATGTTATTTATTGATGCATATGTTGATATGTATGATAATAAATAGGATTGATTATGGACTACTAACCAATGTGATTGGATTTATTTTAGTTCGATGCATGAATGTATGAGTTTTATTAAATGGGGTCTGTGTAGCTCATTTTTTCTAATTTTTTCTTGATGTAAATTCTATCTCTCTTCTATGTACTTCCTCTTGACTGCTGATCAATGTTTCTATTTAAATTAAATAGTTTATGTAATAAGATTAGTTAGAACTATCATGAAGAATTGAAGACTAAGGAGCAAAGAGCACTTGAAGACCTGTTTGTAATGGAGCTCGAGATTTAAATGTAATAATAATATTTAAATTTAATTATTGCACCTTAGATTTGATCTTTTGATTTACTTGGTGGCTCTAGTGAACCAAACTATAATAAAGTTAATAATCAATCCGGGTAGAATATAATATTCTACATGCATGCTTATACTATATATATATATATATATATATATATATATATATATATATGTGTGTGTGTGTGTGTGTGTGTGTGTGTGTGTGTGTGTGTGTGTGTGTGTGTGTGTGCGTGCGTACAACAACTTGTATTAAACAAGATGAGACAAAATAATAACAAATCCCTCAAAGAATTTATATTACGTTGTAACATTCAAAGATATTTGGAATATCGAACGTTGACTTTTAGCATAGAAAAACAATAGAGTATTAAATATTTAATATGAGTTTGTTGTGCACGCATAAGGCAAGTATTAAATATTTAAGATGTTTTATCACTTTTAATGTTTATAAATAGACTGAACGATGCTGTTTTGTTATGCACACACAAGGACATTGTTTTTCTTTTGAATATATAAAAGTGCTAGGTATGACTTAACTTAGATTATTTTAGTTCAGATGTGCACACACTTGACCATTATGATCTAAGAGGTAAAATACAAGGAGTTGCATAGTTGATGTAATTGACAAGAGTTGTTTACTTATTTATTTATATATAGTTTGTTTTTGCTCACAAAAGGCTATATACATTTGAAATGGGATCCTTATTTTCACTAGCATATCTTTAATTAGACATTGCCTAAATATATATATTGATGGTAATATAGTTTAAAGAAAATAGTGGAAGATACCAATTTAAAATACGACCTAATTTATTTTGGTAATTAATAAAAGAATGTATGCTAAAATATTGTTAATTATAAATTCATTTTCAGAATTTTACAATGTCTAAATTACTATCACTACGGAGCATATTTGATGCTATTTAACCAGACCAAATTAAATGAATTGGTTAAGAAATTTGAGAATAGTTCTCACGGCTGAAAAATTATCTTATGTCTTTAATATGCCTATCTCTGCAATGGTTGCAGATAATTCCTCTAAGGAAGAGATTGCTACTTTTAGAAAGTGGCAAAATAATGTATAGTTGGCTCAATACATCATGCTCGCATCCATGAGTAACGAGCTTCAGTGTCAGTATGAAACTATGGATATTCCTACTATACTCCTGCATTTCAAGTAGTTGAATTGTGAGGAAAGTAAGACTGATAGATATCAGATATCTAAGTAGCCCTTCCGATCTAGAATCACCGAAGGCACTACAGTACAGTCACATGTCCTAAAGATGATCAATTTAATTGAATAGTTAGGACAACTGGTTTTGTAATGGCTGGAGAGTTGAGCCAAGATTTGATCTTGCATCCACTCTTGGACTCCTTCTCACAATTGTTGTGAATTTTTCATATGAACAAGCTAGATATCAGCTTCGCTGATTTTCTTAACATGTTGAAAATGTTGAAAGTCACTTTCTAATTAAGAAAGATCAAGTCTTACTAGTAGGGGCCAAATGATCGTCTGAATAGAAGAACGATTCTAAGAAAGTAAATAGAAAGACAAAAACAAAGATTAATAAGAACAAAGCTAATACGGATAGCAAAGAAGTTTGCTTCCACTGCAACAAGCGTGGACACTGAAAAGGTGTAACAATCCATAATTTTAAATTATAATTCAAAATATTTATTGAGTTATATAAATATTTTAATTGATGTGTTTATTGATCGAATAAATATTTGTTTAAGGTGAATTGATTTGATTATTTATTTGTTAAATAAACAATTTATGAGTTAAGAAAATTGATCATCTTGAGATAATGTTCTCATTTAATTTAATAATTAAGATAGAGAGTTTATAATGATTAAATGAATTATTATAATAATATTTAATGTGAATTGGTAATTAAAATGATGTGTTAGTTGATTAAATAAAATTATAATTATAAAGAAAGTTATAATTTTGTTGTATTAGTTTATGTGGTGAATTAATTTAATAAATTGTTATTAGAATTAATTAAATTGAATATTAAAATTTAATTAATTAAAGTGTGACCATAAACTATGCTATTAAGGAGTTATTAAAATAAGTTAAAGGAGATTAATTTAGTTTTGCCAAACAAGGCTTAATGCATATTAAGTCTTTAATTTAAATATGTTTTATCAAACAAGGCATAAGGATTTAATTGATTAAATTTTAAAGAGTTTTGCCAAACGGAGCCTTATGGCTTTTGGATTTTTGATTTTGAATTATAATAATATAAATAAAATAAATAAAATATAAATAATATATATTAAATTATGATAACTGATAATTTAATAGGGACAATTAGTAGACGTCGATTTTAGACGTTTGTATATCGTGCGTTGGTTTTGTTTAATTTACGTATAGTGTATTTGGTTTAAACCTAAGCCTAAGTAGAAAGTTACAGAGAAAAAGAAAAAGAAGGTTTCAGAGAGAATTTGAGAGAAAGCTCTGAGTTTTCAAGCGATTTTCAGTGGTTAACAAGGATTTTAAAGCAACTAAAGATATTTTTCCCATAACCTTAATAGTATATATATATATATATATATATATATATATATATATATATATGTTTTACGACATAGTTTTCTGTGTTTTTTGTTCTTTGACTATAATATGAAGTTTTTACAAAACTTTCTGTAAACCATGTTTTTATAATTGGTTATGAAATTATGTGTAATTGTAATTATAATGTTATAACTAGCATATATATATATATATATATATAATTATGTGATTTTATACTAAATTACGTTTGCAAGAAAGGAATTGGCTTTTCAGTGAGTATACGTATGAACATGACTGGTATGAGTATAAAAATTTATATGTGATTCTGAGCTAATTGTGAAATTGAACCTTAAATATGCTAATTTGTTAAGAAATAAAAAGAATGTAGTTCAAAGGAATCAATTTGGTGTATAATTGTGGTTACCGTGTTCACTGTGTACAAACAAATGTCAAAAATAGAGTTTTGGTTTAAAAACATGGCATTCAAGGATTTAATCTTTCTAAAATTGTTAGTTAATTGTTTTTAAATTGGTATATGTATGATGGGTAAAGGTTATGTGTAAATTTTCGTAAGTTATACGTGTTAAATTAGTTGCTAAATAGACAGAATTTAACTTTGTTCAGTTCTTCGTGTTGGGTTCTGTAAGCTCGGAGCCTCAGCGCCAAAATTCGCTCCCCAACTCTAGACTTCGTCTCGGTACAAAGTCGAGTCGAAGCCCCGACTTCTTCGGTCAGCAAATGACCCATGGTTCGGCTTGGCAACGCCAACGCCACTACTGTTGTCATAGTCATTGTCACCATAAAGGTAAATCGCCATGTATACAGCACCGATAGCGATAGGGCCAAGAATGAGTTTTCTTTTACACGAATTCTGTAAATGCTAATATAATGTAATATTATATCTGTTAAAAATGTCATTGTGTTAGTATGGTATTATAATGCTATGAATGAGCATATTATTAATACATAGCGAGTGTTATTATTATTTTATTCATGTAACTTGATTATGTGGTTCAAAATCAAGACATACATGAAATAGGTACTTATTGGTATACAAGTATCTATAATGACTAATTGTATCCTAATGATATGTGATTAAGATATTGTGAATCAAATTATTACAGTTTAGCCTACGCACAAGGCAAGTGTTCTAACTCTACATTTTCGTTGAGCAAATTTCTTGTATCTAGTTTATTTATGATGATGCAAGTTTTCTAAACTCTATTATGATATTGAGCAAGTTATTCTTGTCTTTAACTTGTTATTTAGCATGCAAGTTTATATATCCTGATATACTAATGTTGAACAAATTTTATCGTTCAATTTACTATTTGTTATTCATGCTTAGAACTCAGTTCTAAATAACCTTAGCTTAATATTATTTAAGCAAGGTATGTTATAATTATTCAATGTTTATGCTCTTAGATTATTCATAAAGCATGACCTTAGTATACAATGTTGATTCAGTTATGATTTATTCCATTGCACAACATTATGAACTTTTATTCAACTACTCCGTAATTGATGTTCGTTGAATACTAAATTACCTTGAAACTTATACAAACCAAACTTACTTTGGTGCGGACTTGTATTCTAAATGCTGAGATGAACAACCCTATTATTAGGGGATAATTTATGCATAGCATTGAAATATTTGTGCACAATACATTGTACGAAGGACTGACCGCCCTAAGTACGAGGAGTCCCTATAGTCTTATGACTATTAAAGTTTAAGTTGAAAGATTACTTATAACTATGGACATAGTTTGTGGTCTTATGACCCTCAGATGTATATATTTCAGAATTTTGATTATCATTAGTAGAGCATATTGTTCAGTTCTATTGAGCCTATTATCTGGCAATTGTTGTAAAGTTTTTTTCATTGTCATTTCAAGTGAGCCTTGTTTGCTTACTCTTGCTTATATAATTATTACAGCTAAGGTTGAGAAGGTCGAAGTACCTAGCACAAGTAAAGGAAAGAGAAAGATGAACAAGTATTAAAGACTTGTAATCATGTTGACATTCTGTTGTCAGACTTTATTTTAATTATTGTAATGAACTTGTTTAGTTTTCCACATATGATGTTTATATTTGAAGGTTAGATAACCTGGGAGATTTTTATTAATGTAATCCTTTAATGGGAAGGTTTATTATTCAATTTTATTATGATTGGGTAGTTAGACATGAATATTTTTATTAAGTGAACGCCAAATCTTTAGGAAATGAAGTACCTGGATTTGAGGGTGTCACAAAAGGAAACTACGATAAGCATCTTGCAGAGACTAATCAGAAGAAGCTTAATGAAGCTTCGGTTATAAATACAGTTTTATTCATGAATAAAATAAATCTTTCTGTAAGTTAAGATTCTACTTGGGTATTGGATACCAGCTTTGGTTCTTATAAATATATATTTCTGAAGGGACTAAGCAGAAGTAGAAAGCTAAATAAGGGATAAGTAATCCTTTGTATGGGAAAGGAAGCTAAGGTTGCTACATAAGCCATATGAACTTATAGTTTAGTATAGCCTACGGGCAAGTCTATTAAGTCAATAAGTTGTTATTATATTCCAGTTCTCGTTAGAAACATTATTTCTATTTTGTTGTTGGACAATAAAATTTGTTGGTATTATATTTAAGAACAATTGTTGTTCTATTTATAATAATAATAATATTTTGTATAGAATTGGAATATTACTTAATGAATTTTGTATACTTGACTTACGTGAAAATAATTTTGCATATTGAACAAATTAGTATAAGAAAATGAGATGATCATTGAAAGAATTGTATGCGTGTATTTGCTGAATACAAGTGTGAATTATTTGAAAGGTTCAAACAATTCAGAAGTAAAACTAATTGAAAAGTATTAGAATTCTTCGATTGGATTGAGGAAAGAATAATTGTGCAATACGTTTTTAGATCATCTTAAATGGTTTTCTCATAATGGACGCCACCTAATATGCAATAATTTATTGGTTTATCTGAAAGGAAAAATCATACTTTTTTGGACATGGTGCGATCCATAATGATTTTTACCGACATTTCAGTATCCTTCTGAGGTAATGCCCTAGAAATGTGTTAGGTTTGTAATATTCATGAACACAATCAAATTGCACAAAATAAGCGAAATCATAGAAAATCAGAGTTTTAAAATTTTACAAACCATATACACAAATCATCCTTTATACACAATTATTAATTAAACGAAAAGATAAAGAACATGAATTATACCCTTGAAGATTTGAGCTTCCTCAAGTACAAGTTCACCTCGAAATCCTTTCGCGTTCAACTTGAATCCACCGGGTTTGGTTCTTTTCTTTGATCAATGTTAGCCATCCAAGTGTTTGGCCTCTAGAGGTGATCCACCAAGGAAGAAGAAAGATTCAAGAAGATGAGTATTTGGCAAAATCCTAATTTTTCTCTCTCTCTCATAGAAAAGGGTGTACTCTCCCAACTATTGAAATTACGTATTCACGTGTTTTGTGAAAGTGTCAACCTTCCTCACCCATAATAAAACTCCTTTTATTTATAGATGTGGGCAACCCTCCTTAACAATTAAAGAATTGGATTTTTATTTTAATTAATTAAACTCCTTTAATTAATTATGCTCCCAATCTTATTAGGAATACTTAATTAAAATCTTTTAATTAATTAGCCTCCTAATCTTATTAGGAATAAATAAGAGTACTTATATTAAATTAATTTTCAACTCTTTAGAAATTAAAATAATAATAATTGTAATAATATTAATAAGACTCCTCTTATTAATTTATATATTTAATATTTCTAAAATATTAAATAATAAATATTAAGCTATTTAATTTATTCTATCACCATAGATTAAATTAAATACACTTAATATATTATTACGATTATGCCATTAACTTCTTAAATAATTAATCTTTCTTTTATGGTGTGACCCTTTAGGTTCTCCATATTAAACCGGTTGTGAATAAATCAATTAGAACAATTCTAATCTTATTTAAATAAATAAATAAAACTATTAATTTATTTAAATAAATAATATTTATTCTACAATAAGGATAAGCCTACCTAGCGATTAACGACTTTCTAGATAATATAGATTTCAACATTAATCATAAAAGAACCTTTGAGTAGATAGTTACCGTATAATTCAATCCTCCCACCATACAATGTCCCAATTAAATATAAGATATGGAATTACTGCCAAGTCTTATTTTATTTAATTATATGTATTTCGACTTTTAAATGTACAACCCCAAATAATGCAAATTAGAAACTCCTTTTTAATTTTATTCTGTCTTAGCCAAGGACTACTGGGTTGTCATTTATCGAATCACATAGGACATTTCTCTTCTTTTATTAGAAGTGGTAAATTCTTTATTGATCATACATTATCTCCATGTACAACTTATTATACCCAAACATACCCTTTGATATACCCTAAGGGTCTTAAGGAATAAGTCAAAGTATAACTCATCATACACAAGATACTATGATGATCTCAAGTCCAAGGATCACTTGTACTACTATCACTACAGGAATTCCTATTGACAGGCATGTAAAACTCCATTAGGTATTCCTTAGCGAGCCACGTTCAGTGAACTTATTCTCTAATAAGCACATACATACTTGCTTTAGTGTCTCTACATAAATGATCATGAGATTAATCATCCTCATCCAATGAGCAAGTAACGTATGTACCAATCTATCCGGATTCATTAATACCCAATTTAGTAATCCAAAGATTGGAAACTATTTTAGAGTAACGCCCCCAAAATAGGTATACATCACTTATTCTGAGTCACCAAATACATGGTACAGAATACAAATACAATCTTAAATATACAACAAGAGAGCTGTGAGTTTTAATATAAACATTGTCTTCTAGACAATATCCACTCTTAGAATAAGTCCTCATTACATTTATTAACACACTATTTAACAGAATAGTGAGTACTACTAATACTATCATCTGGACCGTCACTCCATTCCCCGACTAGTCCCGGCTACGTTTTCATTTCCTCAAGAGAACAAAGGAAAGAAAGGTGAGCTCAACTAGCCCAAGAAGAAATATTATGACTAAGATAATGCGTAATAAATTATCATTAGTCTTCAATAATGTTAAACTGATAAAATACAATAGACATCAAGTTTAACTGCAGCGAAAAATGCAATTCATTAAAAGAGTCAAGTAGAGAATAAAATCTACTATCTTTTATGATTTAAAAGGTTTTCATCACTTTTATCGCTGGGCCTCAGCTTAAACAATAATCCACTTCATCCCTGCACTACGGCCAAGGATATTCATTAGTATCACAACCACAATTTATCCATGCACTACGGGCCAAGGATATTTGTGTATTCATCAATGGTCATGATCATGCCAATAACTGTCCATCAATGCACTATGGGCCAATGAGGACTTTTACCACATCCTTTGTAACATTAAGGACATGATTATACCGAATAATCCTTGGTCATAATCATACCAAGTCCATCTATGCACTACAGGCCACAGATGACTTTCAACATAATATAAACATGAGGATGATGACAATGATATAAGAATTCAATAAAACAAGTTCAAGTATTAATTTATCCAGGAACCAATAACGTCCAAATTGTCAAGATGATATTGCTTTGTGGGGGTAAAACTCAAGAATGCTTAGAAGAATATTTCCATGAAAAGATACAGGATGAAGCGCAAATATCAAGGATATTCCACTAATTTCATGGAGTATAAAAGTCAAAACTTTAACCAACTGAGTATAATAAAGAATGGAATAACAAAAGAAATCACCATGCATGCGTACTTTGCATGATAAAGTTATTCCAATGTAATAATAAATATGAGAACGGTCGGTATAATACATGACCGACGGAGATATTCAACGTAATATAAAGAATTGAATAACAACAGAAATCACCATGCATGCGGTACTTCGCATAGACAGGATATTCCAACAGAATAATAAATAATCGGAACGTGTCCGCCAGAAACGCATGCATGTGATATTATTCCAATGTAATAATAAAGATTTTAACCGGTCCCACAGAAACGATAGTACAAGATATTCCAATGTAATAATAAAGAATGAAATAACAATGTAATTTCACCATGTATGCGGTACTTGTGATGACAGTTATTCCAAAGAGAATAATAAATAATGGAATAATGTAAGAATTTCACCAAGTATAGGGTAGCTCATGATACTGAGTTATTCCAATAGAATAATAAAGACCTAAATAATGTAAGTTCTTTTCATGAATATGAAAAAATAATATCCCTTACCTTATAAAGAAGAGTATCTCACCAAATAGGTAGGGCGATATACTTGAAGAAACTTGCACTACGCTCAAAGCTTTCTTAAATGCTAAAGAAATACGCTCTAAAGATAGAAGAATAATTCTCTCTACAATTTCTCTCTAGAGTTTCAGTGAATTCGTAAAAAATAATGAAGGAATGAGCTTCTATTTATAGAAGAATGGACTGAATAGTAACCAATCCATGAACGGTCCAGATCGATTTACTTTAAACGGACGGTCCATATTGGTTTAAAATAAAATATAATATATTCTATTTATAATCTAATAAAATGAATAACTTTTAAAAAGATTTTACTATACAAATACTATGTAGGCACTATGCAAACACTATGCATAATAAAATATAATATATTCTAATTAATGTCTAATAAAATGAATAACTTTATAAAAGTATTCTGTTTTATATAAAAAGATTTTACTATTAGCCTAATAAAACGAATAACTTTATAAAAGTATTCTATTTTATATAACAAGCTTTTCTATTTTATTACATTAATAATACTAATAAAACAAAACTTCATCATCATTATTATTATTCACACTATTAATTGACCAGGTCGTTCCCAGGAAAGAGGGGGCTTTCCAATTAGGATTTCTCCTTATTGGCGCGCAATTAGGTGACCAAACCTCTCATTGGCAGAACTTCTAGACATCATTAATATTGCAAATAATAATATTAATAACTATTTGATCTCAATTATTGATTATATAAAATATCGACAATAATTGAATAAAACTGAATGACTTCTCACGTAAGCGTCAATAATCAATACCGTGTGCTACTATGCAACCGCGCATATTCCTGTACTTTTAACACCAGGTGTTTCAACAGTTAACAATAAAACTTCCGCCGTTATTTTTATAAAAATATTTTTTTCGTTTTCTCAATCCGACAATAATTTCGTTGTGGGGTCCACGAATGATTGTCTTGGTCGTCATTTAATATTCCCCACCAATCGAATATTATAAACAACTTGCATGTACTTTTGCAAAATTTCTAAATATTACCCACAACTATAACATTATATCAAATTCATTCCATAATATTTAAAAATGATAATTATAGAAAATTCATCTTTATTCATTAAAGTTGGGGTCTTACAATCTCCCATTCTTATGAAATTTCGCCCTCGAAATTAGGGTACATACCTGGTATGTCGAAGAGGTAAGTATACCTTGATTTCATTTCAGATTCTATCTCCCAGGTTATTTCCTCAACATCGTGGTTCCTCCATAAAACTTTGACTTGAGGTATAACCTTGGAGCGTAGAATATGTTCCTTCTTATCCAAGATTTGAACAGGAACCTCTTCATACGTTAAATCTTCCGCTATTTCGTCCGGTTCTAACTCAATAATGTGGTTCGGGTCTTTCACATATTTACGTAACATGGATATATGAAAAACGTTATGAACACGAGACATACTTGGCGGTAAAGCGAGTCTATAAGCTACAGTCCCTACTCGATCGAGGATTAAAAATGGGCCAATGAATCAAGGATTGAGCTTTCCTCTCTTTCCAAATCTCGTAACTCCTTTCCATGGAGCAACACGTAACAACACATGATCTCCAATATCGAATTCCACGTCCTTTCGATGAAGATCAGCATAACTCTTTTGTCGATCTTGGGAGGTTTTTATACGTTGCCGGATCATTTGTATCTTTTCCGTAGTCATATGTACTAACTCCGGTCCCAACAATGTTACTTCACCCACCTCATCCCAGCATACTGGAGAACGACACTTTCTTCTATACAACGCTTCGAATGGAGCCATGTCAATACTTGCTTGATAACTGTTGTTGTAGAAAAACTCCACCAATGGTAAGAACTTGTCCCAACTTCCCTTAAAGTCAAGGACACAGAGTCTTAATAAATCTTCAAGAGTTTTAATAGTCCTCTCTGATTGTCCGTCCGTCTGAGGATGATATGCCAAACTAAATTGTAAATCCGTGCCCATAGCTTTTTGCAAACTAACCCAAAATCGTGAAGTGAATCTTGGGTCTCGATAAGAAACTATGAATACTGGCATACCATGCAATCTTACAACCTTGTTTATGTACATACGAGCAAGACGTTCAAGTGTATAAGTTTCTCGTATAGGTAAGAAATGAGCAGACTTGGTCAATCTATCAACAATGACCCAAATTGTATCTATACCCTGAGAAACCTTGGGAAGACCAGTAATGAAATCCATGGTAATATGCTCCCACTTCCATTCTGGAATTTCAAGTGGTTGCAATGGACCTTTTGGTACCTGATGCTCCGCCTTGACTCGTTGACACGTTAGACACCTTGAGATAAACAGCGCTATCTCCCTCTTCATATTGCCCCACCAAAATGTATGTCGAAGATCATGATACATTTTGGTACTCCCAGGATGGATTGCAAATGGTGTGTTGTGCGCTTCCATCATGATTTTATACTTTAAATTAGGGTCATTAGGAACACAAAGTTTGGAGTTGACTCGAAGTATTCCTTCTTCATCGATTCTTGCTTCCGGCATAGCACCTTCTTGTACTTTCTTCCTCATATGTATCAGCTCTAGGTCTGTAGCTTGAGCAGCTTTAACTTTATCGATTAAAGTAGGTTCTACTCATATATTAGCCATCATCACGTGGGTCCCTGGAGTTTTTATCTCTATCTCCATCCTTTGCAAGTCATACAAAATGGGCCTTTGCGTTGACAATATCGCACTCGCATTCCAAGATATGATCTTTCTACTCAATCGCCGCCTACCACGCTTGCTTTTCCGTGATGATATTGAATGGTATGATCATAATCTTTCAACAGTTCAAGCCAACGTCGCTGTCGCATGTTGAGTTCCTTTTGAGTGAAGAAATATTTGAGGCTTTTATGATCCGTAAAGATCTTCACTTTCTTCCCATATAGTAATGCCTCCAAATTTTAAGTGCGAAGACAACAACTACCAACTCTAGATCATGAGTAGGATAATTCCTCTCATATTCTTTGAGTTGTCGAGAGGCATAGGCTATGACTTTCCCATGTTGCATGAGAACACATCCTAACCCTTTGCTTGAAGCATCACTGTAGATGACAAATCCCTTCGAGCAAGATTGTATTGTCAGAACAGGTGCTGAAATGAGTCTTCTCTTGAGTTTTTGAATACTCTTCTCACATTCCTCACTCCAACCGAATTTTGTATCTTTTCGAGTCAGCTGAGTTAATGGAGTAGCGATTCGAGAAAACCCTTCTACGAATCTCCGATAATAACCAGCTAAGCCGAGAAAGCTACGTACTTCAGTCACTGATTTAGGTTGTTCCCAGCTTTGAATGGATTCGATCTTTGTCGGGTCAACATATATTCCATGACTTGATACCACGTGCCCAAGGAATGCTACTTTCTCAAGCCAGAACTCACATTTCTTCAACTTGGCATAAATCTTATATTCACGAAGCTTTTGGAGTATCAGCCTCAAGTGTTGCTCATGATCTTCATGGCTTTTGGAATAAATAAGGATATCATCAATAAAGACGACCACAAAGTGATCCAAATATTCCTTGAATACTCGGTTCATCATATCCATAAAGGCAGCAGGAGCATTAGTAAATCCAAAAGATATGACTAGGAATTCATAATGCCCGTACTGAGTTCTGAAAGCCGTCTTTGGAATGTCATCGGTTCTAATCTTCAATTGGTGATATCCAGAATGAAGATCAATTTTTGAAAAGAATTTGGCGCCTTGAAACTGGTCAAACAGGTCATCAATACGTGGCAATGGGTACCTATTTTTGATGGTGACATGATTCAACTCCCGATAATCAATACAAAGTCGCATACTCCCATCTTTATTCTTCACGAATAGAACAGGAGCACCCCAAGGAGAAGTACTAGGACAAATAAAGCCAATGTCTAACAATTCCTATAGTTGGGTCTTTAACTCCTGAAGTTCAATAGGAGCCATTCGATATGGGGCTTTGGAAATGGGTTTTGTACCGGGTTCAAGGTCAATACAAAATTCAATTTCATGTTCTGGGGGTAGGCCAGGAAGTTCTTCAGGGAATACGTCAGGAAATTCATTAACAATAGAAATATCATTCAAAACTGACGTATTTTTGTTTAGATCTATGACATGAGCTAAGAAAGCTTGACATCCATTTTTTAATAAACGAATAGCTTTATGGCTTGAGATGACAGTGATTGATTTTAATGGCTTGGTTGCTTGAATTCACATAATAGGTTGATTAAGAATATGAAAGCTAACAACCTTACGAAAATAATCAATTTTTGCATGATAAATAGTTAACCAATAAATCCCTAGAATTACATCAAATACAAGTATTTTCAATGAAATAAGATCGACAGGTAATGTGAGGGTACCGATTTGAACCAAACAAGACTTATAAACAGTGGATGTAATGAAGGTTTCTCCCAACGGAGTTTCAACAAATAAGTCAAAGTCCAATTTCTCTGGAGTCAAATTTAAACGTTGAGCGCAAGTAGGAGAAATAAAGGAATGGGTAGAACTGGTATCAAATAAGTTATATACTTTGCTAGAGTTTATGATAAGCTTACCCGTGATGACCTCATTCGGGTTCCATGCTTTCTGAGAGGTCACGAAAAACGCTCTCCCTTGCGCTACTGGCTTTGACTTTTCTGGGATGTCCTTTGGTGCCTCCATCCTAACTGAACTTATCTTCGATGAACGACAAAATCGGGCTAAATGATCTTTTCTTCCATAATTATAACTTTGGACGGCATCGCACAGTTTGGACTGATGTGTCCCTCCCCTCCGCATTTGAAGCATATGATAGGTGGTCGTTCTCCTTCCTTAACAACGGGTGTTGGTGCTGACGTCTTTCCATCATTGTTGAATCTCCTCTTCTTGAAATGTCCATTCTTATTGTTTTGGCCATGATTACCATCGAAGTGGTTACCATTTCTGGCATGCTGATTCCCTCCATGCTTATTATCACCGCTTCGATGACTGCTATCACTAGTATTATCATTTTGTCGGTTGCTCTCTTTTGGTTGGGTTGACTCATTATCGCGCTCCAATAACTGAGCCCTATTAACAACATCTGAATACAAACACAATTTATGAGAGATAAGATATTAACGATCTCGGGTTTCAAACCTCTTAGAAACATTCGCGTCATTCTCTCTCCTCATTATCAACCAAATGGGACGTGGCCGGACAACTCGACAAACTTGGCTTCGTCTTTGCAACACGGTCATGTTGTTCTGTTCGAGTTTAATGAACTCAACCTCTTTCATGTGACGAATACTTTCGGGAAAGTACTTGTCGTTGAACAGTTCTTGGAACTTCTCCCAAGACATCTTCAGTGCGGCAAGTTGAGTACGCTTTATAGATTCCCACCAAAATATCACCTCTTGCCTTTAACATGAAGGTGGCAAAGGGAACCTTTTGCTCCTTGGAGCATCCCAAGACATCAAATATCTTGTTGATCTGCTTTATCCACGTCTCTGCCTTAAGTGATTTTGGCTCTCCAAAAAACTTCGGTGGTCCCAGCTCCTTGAACTGTTTGGAGGTGACCGTCCGAGAGTTGCCAGTGTTTCCACCTGCATTTTGGACAGGAGCCGCTCTCGCCTGATGTTGCATAAATTGCATGAAGCCTCGGAACATTCCATCGTTCATCATTTGGTCAATATTGTTGTTTGCATTATAATTGTCGCCTTCCTGATGCACATTATCCTGATTATTGATCTGTGGAGACTCAACGGTCTCCTATGCTCCATTGATGTTCTCAAGATTCTCGGATGCCATTTTTAAATACTGTCACAAAACAAGGGTTAATTAACATATCACATATAATCCCTATACTCTGACCAACCAATTAAATATCAAATAAACTTAGGTAGGTCATACTAGCAAAGGAATTCACCGTCTCTCCCCTCCTAGTTCTTGTCTCACATCTCAGCCAGGGATCATATCCCTAAGCTTTGATACCAACTGTAACGCCCTCAAAATAGGTATACATCACCTATTCTGAGTCGCCAAATACATGGTACAGAATACAAATACAATTTTAAATATACAACAAGAGAGTCAGAGTTTTAATACAAACATTGTCTTATAGACAATATCCACTCTCAGAATAAGTCTTCATTACATTTATTAACACACTATTTAATGTAATAGTGAGGACTACTAATACTATCATCCGGACCGTCACTCCGCTCTCGACTAGTCCCGCCACGCTCTCATTTCCTCAAGAGAGCAAAGAAAGAAAGGGTGAGCTCAACTAGCCCAAGAAGAAATATTATGACTAAGATAATGCAGAATAAATTATCATTAGTCTTCAACAATGTTAAACTAATAAAATACAATAGACATCAAGTTTAACTACAGCGGAACATGCAATCCATTAAAAGAGTCAAGTAGAGAATAAAATCTACTATCTTTTATGATTTAAAAGGTTTTCATCACTTTATCGCTGGGACTCAGCTTAGTAAATAATCCACATCATCCCTGCACTACGGCCAAGGATATTCATTAGTATCAACCATAATTTATCCATGCACTACGGGCCAAGGATATTTGTGTATTCATCAATGTTCATGATCACACCAAGAACTGTCCATCAATACACTACGGGCCAATGAGGTCTTTTACCACATCCTTTGTAACATTATGGTCATGATTATACCGAATAATCCCTGGTCATAATCATACCAAGTCCATCTATGCACTACATGCCACAGATGACTTTCAACATAATATAAACATGAGGATGATGACAATGATATAAGAATTCAATAAAACAAGTTCAAGAATTAATTTATCCAGGAACCAATAACGTCCAAATTGTCAAGATGATATTGCTTTGTGGGGTAAAACTCAAGAATGCTTAGAAGAATATTTCCATGAAAAGATACTGGATGAAGCGCAAATATCAAAGATATTCCACTAATTTCATGGAGTATAAAAGTTAAAACTTTAACCAACTGAGTATAATAAAGAATGGAATAACAAAAGAAATCACCATGCATGCGGTTGCTTGATGTAGACGAGTTATTCCAACAGAATAATAAATAACGGAACCAGGTCAGGCGTAATATGCACCGATAGGATATTCCAACAGAATATAAAGAATGGAATAACAATAGAAATCACCATGCATGTGGTACTTCGCCTAGATAGGTTATTCCAACAGAATAATAAATAACGGAACCCGTGTTCTACAGAAAAGCGCATGTATATGATAATTCCAATGTATAATAAAGATTTTAACCAGTGTCCGGCGTAAAACGCATGCAGCGTGATATTCCAATGTAATAATAAAGACCGGAATAATGTAAGTTCTCTTCATGAATATAAATAAAATAATACCCTTACCTTATAAAGAAGAGTACTCACAAGCGGTAGGGCGGGGATATACTTGAAGAAACTTGCACTACGCTTCAAAGCTTTCTTAAACGCTAAAAAAATACGCTCAAGATAGAAGAATAATTCTCTCTAGTTTTTCTCTCTAGAATTTCGGTGAATTAAGTAAGAAATAATGAAGAAATGAGCTTCTATTTATAGAAGAATGGATCGAATAAGAACTCAATCCATGAACGGTCCGGATCGATTTACTTTAAACGGACGGTCCAGATTGGTTTACAATAAAATATAATATATTCAATTTATAATCTAATAAAATGAATAACTTTTAAAAAGATTTTACTATGCAAATACTATGCAGGTACTATGCAAACACTATGCATAATAAAATATAATATATTCTAATTATTGTCTAATAAAACGATTAACTTTATAAAAGTATTCTGTTTTATATAAAAAGATTTTACTATTAGCCTAATAAAACGAATAACTTTATAAAAGTATTACATTTTATATAAAAAACTTTTTCGCTTTTATTACATTAATAATACTAATAAAACAAAACTTCATCATCATTATTATTATTCACACTATTAATCGACTCAGTCGCTCCTGGAAAGAAGGGGCTTTCTAATAAGGATTTCTCCCTATTGGCGCTCAATTAGGTGACCAAACCTCTCCTTGGCAGAACTTCTAGACATCGTTAATATTGCAAATAATAATATTAATAACTATGTCATCTCAATTATTGATTATATAAAATATCGATAATAATTGAATAAAACTGAATGACTTCTCACGTAAGCATCAATAATCAATACCGTGCTATTATTATGCAACCACGCGTGTATTCTGTATACTTCTTTAACACCGGGTGTTTCAATAGTTAACGGTAAAACTTCCGCCGTTATTTTCATAAAAATATTTTGTCGTTTTCTCAATCCGACAATAATTCTGTTGTGGGGTCCACCAATGATTGTGCCGTCGAACGAATATTCCCCCGACCTATCGAATATTATAAACAACTTGCGTACTTTGCAAAATTTTTAAATATTACCCACAACTATAACATTATATCAAATTCATTCCATAATATTTAAAAATGATAATTATAGAAAATTCATCTTTATTCATAAAAGTTGGGGTATTACATTTAGTTTTAAGCTTTCTAAGAATTTAGATCTCATTAGAATGATCATCATCATTATTCTAAAAGTATTGCTTAAAACTATGAGTTTATCACATATTATAAAGCAGCATCATGTAGACAATTAAAAGCCTTTTACAAATTAATACTTTTTATTAATAAATGAATAAGATTGTTACAAAGTATATGCTTTATCATCAAACATGATTGGCTTGTGTGCATACTACTTTCAATCTCCCACTTGCACTAAAGCTGTGACGATTTGATTGTTTGAGTTGTGATTTTGGGGACAGAATCCTTGTAAGGAGGGAAGGATGTAACAAGTCGGAGTTTCAAATTATAAAGTTAAATATTTATTGAATTATATAAATATTTATTTGAGACGATTTGATTGTTTGAGTTGTGATTCTGGGGACAAAATTCTTGTAAGGAGGGAAGGATGTAATAATCCGGAATTTCAAATTGTAATTTTAAATATTTATTGAATTATATAAATATTTATTTGAGATGTTTATTGTTGAATAAATATTTTATTGATGTGATGGTTGTTAGTAAATATTTATGAATATAAATTTATTAGATAATATTCTAAATTAAATTATAATTTATAGAGTGGTATATGACATGAGGAGTTATATTGTTGATTAACAATTTAAAGTGGTATGTTAAATTATTAAATAAAATTATTGTGAGAATATAATGTTTAAGTGGAATAATTATTTAAAAATAGTGTGTATAATTAATTTATTTGATTAATATTGGATATGGAAATCCAAATACATAATATGTGATTATAAATGATGAACTAAAAAAATTGTTTATTAAAATAAATTAAAGGAGTTTAAATTAGTTTTTGCCAAACAAGGCTTAAATATATTAAGTCTTTAAATTTTAAAGGGTTTTGCCAAACAAAGCCTTATGGCTTTTGGAATATTAATTTTTGAATTTTTAATTATTAATAATATAAATAAAATAAATTAAAATAATAAATATAATATATTTATAATATATACGTTAGTTTGTAACTGATATTACAATTAGTAGACATATTAAGGTTTATTAGTTTTTTTTATCTTTGCGCTTAAGTGTTAGTTAGTCTACGTGACTTGGTATTTGGCTTAAGCTAAGAAGAGTCTGAGAAGAAGGTTTACAGAGAATTGAGAGAGGATTCTTGAAGTTTTTTCAAACAATTATCAGTTGGTTAGCAAGGATTGTTAAGCATAAGAAGGTATTTCTCTATAATTTTGATATTTTATATATATATGCGTTTTACGGCAAAAATTTTCTTATGTTCTGTAAAATCAATTTGTTAAATTGTGGATATATATAGTTGGTAATTGTGATTATATGTGTTTATGATGCTGGAGTTTATGTGTAGATAAGAAATTGTATTCGTATTACAGTTAAAAAGGAAGAAAATTATTATAGTGTATATATTTTGCATTTGGCTTATGAAAGTACCAAATTTATTGGCTAATTTGTATGTTAAATTGTCAATTGAGTCTTGTTCATGCTAGTTCATTAAGAAACGAAGATAATGTAGTTTGAACGAAGTGATTTGGTGAAGAATTGAGATTACAGTGATGATTTTTATCTAAAGAACTCAAAAATGAAGTTTTATATGAAAATATGGAATTTGAGAAAATTAAACTAGTATATTTGTTGTTAAATTGTTCTATATTGAGGAATATATTAGCAAACATGTTTGTGATTGTTCTATACCATTTGTACGTGTTAATATTACTGTTTGGTGGGTGGAATTCGTGTTTGTTGGGCTAAAGTCGACTCATGCTCATTGTCTTTGTCTCTTGTTTGTGCACCAAATAAATGACCGGTGCTAAGAGCTAAAATCTGTGCAATTCTTGGGCGGTCCCAGTTCGTATGCACAATTGCCATACCATACTCGCCTTGAGATAGTGAAGTCTGCTACTTCTGCAGACCTTGGATACCATTGTAGCTTAGTTTTATGATATGTTAATGTGTCCAATATGTAATAACATGGTTAAAACAGAATCGTGCTATGTGGTTAGTAGTTTCAAAGTTTCAAGTGATTAGTAAGTGATGAACGTGGTATATTAGAACTTAGTGAGCATGATGAATAGTAAACATGTGTTGTGAAGGTTAACACTTGAAATTTCTGATATTTGTATGGTAGAATAATACTTGTGCTAAAATAGTAAGTCTAACTAGAAATGCGTGTTATGTTGGAACGTGAATGTTAGTATATCTAATAAATGGTGGTTCTAAACCTATGTGTAGGTGAACGTGAGTTTAATATTATATCTTACGCTCGAGGCAAGTTTCTAAACTTATCTTTTTACATTGAGCAAGCTCTCTAATTCTACTTTTATAATTGAGCAAGTTTTCTAACTCTACACTTTCGCTGAGCTAGTTCATTTATTACATTGTGCAAGTTTATTCTTACGATTGAGCAAGTTCTTGTATCTAGTTTGTTTATGATTTCTAAATCTTATTCTGATATTGAACAAGTTATTCTTGTCTTTAATTTGTTATCTAGCATACAAGTTTACATATTCTGATATACTCATGTTGAACAAGTTTTATCGTTTAAATTACTATTGGTTATGCATGCTTAGTACTCAATTCTAAATAACCCTAGTTTAATATTGTTCAAGCAAGGTACGTTATGATTATTCGATGTTTATGCTATTAGTTTATTCCTAAAGCATGATCTTAAATTACAATGTCGATTCAGTTGTGATTATTCCATAGCATGACGTTATCAATATTGTATTCAACTAATCCTTAGTTGATGACCGTTGAATTCTAAATTACCCTTGAAATGTATCCAAACCAAACCTACTTTAGTGCGGACTTGTACTCTAAATACAAAGATGAACAACCCTATTATTTGGGGATAATTTACGCTTAGCGTTGAAATGTTTGTGCACAATAAATTGTACGAAGGGTTGATCCCCCTAAGTTCGAGGAGTCCTTATAGTCTTATGCCTGTTAAAGTTGAAGTTGAAAGATTACTTACAACTATGGACATGGTTCATGGTCTTATGACCCTCAGATATATATTCCATATTTTGATTCCAGTTTTTGGTTATCATTGATAGAGTACTATTCAGTTTTGATGAGCTTATTCGTTGGCAGTTATTATTATTATTCTCCTATTGATTCATTGTTATATCCAGTGAGCAGTTTTTTTGCTCACTCTTGCATAAATATAATTATTGCAGCTAAAGTTGAGAAGGTAGATGTGCCTTCAACTAGCAAAGGAAAGAGAAAAATGTACAAGTGATGAAGACTTGTAATTTCATTTATTGTTATGATGATAGACTTTTAATTAATGTTGTAATGTAATTATTTTAATTTCCGCAATTGATTGATGTTAAGGTTACACAACCTGGGATGTTTTTGGATTTAATGATGTAACCCTTTTAAAGGGAGGATTTATAATTTAATTTAATTATATTTGAGTAGATAGTATGAATGAATGGAACGTGAATACCAAGTCTTGTGGGAGTGAAGTACCTAGATTTGGGGGTGTCACAAAAGCCAATCGTCATGGTATCTCATACCTTTCTTCTCTAAGTGATGATTATCCTGCTGTTGAATAAGCTTTAGTTAGTGGATATGTAATGTTGTTCTTGAGAGTCCACTATCTCTATAGTGATTTCCCATCTTTCAATGATTCCTATAATCAAATGAAAGTGCCACAACACATGTTTAGATCCAAGATGAGACTTAGGAACTATTCCTAGTTCTATAATAAACTTTTCGTCCAAACAATCAACTTGCAGCTTCATTTATAGCTATATACTTTGTCTTTATCACTAAACCAACAACAGCTTTCCAATTCACTGCACCACTGTTCAAGGTAACACTTTACCTTAAAGTGGATTTTCTATCGTCTTGGTCTATCTGAAAAAGAAATTTGAGTCTGTTAAGGCCTCTAGTTTTAATTCAGACCCACCATAAATATGATCATATCCTTAGTGCCGGTTAAGTACTTTAAGATATTTTTCACTGACTCACAGTGAACTTCTCCAGAATATGACTGATCAACATCAGGTCTCATACATTTCACTGCATACATGATAGTTACTCATGCGATCTCTCTTTTATGAGTCTATGAGAACTATTAAGAGAGATACACTCCAGGGTTCATCAACATGAGACATCCCATGGAGTTTTCCATACTAAACGACTTTAGCATCAAATGAATATACGTTTCTTGGGTTAAGCCAATCATCCTATTAAATCTATCTATATAAATTTTTATCCCCAATTATGATACTCTTCCCAAATCATTCTTGGAGGAATTTTTTAGACAACTTTATCTTTATTGATTGTAGCATTAATATGTCACTCGTTATCCATAATATATCAATATATAATACTAGAAATGTCACGACGCTCCCACTGACCCTTTTGTACACACTAGGTTCATTCTTGTTTTTGATAAAATCAAACTCTTTTGATTGTCTAATTAAAACGAATGTTCCATATTTGAGAAGCTTGCGTCAATCCATTTCTCTGAGTGTTCATAACTCTTACCTCATCGTGATATAATCGGATCATCATCTTCTATGATGTGTACCTCATTATCATCATCTATGATGAATCCATACCTCCTAGGTATCTTCGGTATTATTCCAGATTTACGATTCGTTTGTGGTATAATAGGTTTATCTATAGGTTCCTCTTATTTGACTTATAGTGTTTTGTGGTTCTTGAACTCTTCAAGATGTATTATCCTCCCACTAGCCCCTTCAATGATAAACATCTTTATCTTAGAAGGCAGCATGTTTCGCAACAAACACCTTTTGCTAAGTAGGATTATAGAACATATACCTTAAACTTACTTTAGGATGTCCCACAAATCTGTACTTGTCAAATCTTGTCCCAAGCTTATCCTTTGAAACCTTTTCACATAAGCCGGACAACCCCTTATCTTAACTTACTTAAAATTAGGAATCCTTCCTATTCATAACTTTTATGGAGTTTTGTGGCCAGATTTTGGGGTTACCTTTTTCATAGATATGCAGCCATTTCTAGGACATTATCCCAGAAGGTACTGGAATGTCGATAAAATCATTATGGACCGCACCATATCCAATAAGGTATGATTTTTTCTTTCAGATACATCAATCAATTATTGCGTATCAAGAGCCGTCCGTTGTGAGAAAACCATTTGAGATGATCTAGAGACTTATTGCACAAGTATTTATTCCTTGATCTAATCAAAGAATCTTAATACTTTACCAATTTGTTTCACTTCTGAATTCTTTCAAACTTTCAAATAATTCACACTTGTATTTCAGCAAATACACACATTCAACTCTTTGAATGATCATCTCCTTTTCTTATACTAGTTTGTTTAATTTTTGCAAAATTATTTTCACTTAAGTCAAGTATACAAAATCCATTAAGTAATATTCCAGTTCTATACAAAACATTATTATTATAAATAGAACAACAATTTTTCTTAAATATAATACCAAAGATTTCATTATCCAACAACAAAATGGAAATAATATTTCTAACGAGAACTGAAATACAATAACAACTTATTGACTTAATATATTTGCCCGTAAGCAATGCTAAACTATAAGTTTCTATGGCTAATGCAGCAACCTTTGCTTCATTTTCCACACATAGGATAACTTATCTTTGTTTATCTTTCTACTTCTGCTTGGTCCTTTCATAAATCTATATTTATGATAACCAAAGTCGGTATCCAATACCCAAGTAGAACCTTGACTTAAATTTTTTTTTTATTTTAAATCATGAACAAAATTGTATTTGTAACCAAAGCTTCACTAAGCTTCTTTTGGTTAGCCTCTACAAGATACTTCTCCCAGTTTTTTTTCCAATGTCCAGGCTTATTGCAGTGTAAGCAAACTCCTTTGCTATCCGTATTAGTTTTATTCTTATTAACTTTTGGTTTTGCCTTTTCTATTTACCTTCTTAGAATCATTCTTCTTTTTAGAAGATCCTTTGGCCCCTACCAGTAAGACTTGGTCTTTCTTGGTTGGAAATTGACTCTCAATATTTTTTCAAAATGTTAAGCAAATCAGCGAAGCTGATATCTAGCTTGTTCATATGAAAAAAATTCACAACAATTGTGAAAGGAGTCCGGGAGTGAGTGCAAGATCAAATCTTGGCACAACTCTCCATCAATGACAAAACTCGTTGTCTTAATTATTCAATCAAATTGATAATGGACTTTTGTCTGTATTGTAGTGTCATCGATCATTCTAGATCGAAAGAGCTCCTTAGATATCTGATATCTATCAGTCCTACTTTTCTCACCATCAACTACTTGATGTACAGGAATATAGTAGGAGCATCCATAGTTTCATGCTGACGCTGAAGCACGTTACTCATGGATGCGAGAATGATGCATTGAGCTAACTGTGCATCATCTTGCCACTTTCTAAAAGTAGCAATCTCTTCCTAAGAGGCATTGTCTGCAACCATTGTAGGGATAGGCATATTAAGGACATAAGATAGCTTTTTAGTTATGAGAACTATTCTCAATTTCCTTAACCAATCCGTTTAATTTGGTCCGATTAATTTAGCATCTAATATGCTACGCAGTGATAGTAATTTTAGACATTGTAAAATTTTGTAAATAAATTTGTAATTAACAACATTTTAACACACATTCTTTTATTAATTACCAAAATAATTTAGGTCTTGTTTTAAATTGGTATCTCCTACTATTTTCTTCAAACTATATTACCCTCAATATATATAGTTCGACAATATCTAATTGAAGATATGCTAGTGATAATAAGGATCTCATTTCAAATGTATATAGCCTTGTGGTGACACAACAAACTATATATAAATAAATAGGTAGACAACTCTTGTCAATTATATCAACTATGCAACTCCTTGTATTTTGCCTCTTAGATTATTTTGATCAAGTGGTGGCACATCCGAATCAAAATTATCCAAGTTAAGTCCAACCTAGCACTCCATATATTCAAAAAAGAAAAATATTATCCTTGTGGTGACACAACAAAACAACATGGTTCAATTTTCTTTATAAACATCAAATGTGATAAAATTAATATCTCAAAGAATTAAGATAAGCCTTGTGGTGACACAACAAACTTATAATAATTAATTAATACTCTATTATTTTTATCATGCTAGAAGGCAACGTTCGATATTCCAAAAATCTTTGAACGCTTAAGACTTAATATAAAATATTTGAGGGGTTTGCATATTATTAATTTGTCTCATCTTGTTTAGCGCGCATGCACATATATATATAAAATACGCCTTATATTAATTAACATGCTAAGCATGTTTACATATATATATATATATATATATATATATATATATATATATATATATATATATATAAAATGCACATATAGAATATTATATTCTACCCGGATTGATTATGGACTTTTATTCTAGTTCAAAAGGTCAAACTTAGGGGTGCAAGAATTAATATTTAAATATAACTTTTACATTTAAACCCGGGCTCCATTACAAACGGGTCTTCAAGCACTCCTTGCTCCTTGATCTCCAATTTTTCAAAATTAATTTTAACTATTCCTATTATAAAACTATTTAAAATAAATAGAAACCTTGATCAGCAGTCAAGAGGAAGTACATATAGGAGGGAGTTAGAATTTATATTAAGAAAAAATTAGAAAAGACGAGGTACGCAGACCCATTTTATAAAACTCATATATTCATGCATCCAACTAAAATAAAATCCAATCACATTGGTCAATAGTCCAGAATCAATCCCATTTATTATCATACACATCTACATATGCATCAATAAATAATTCATCTTATGAATAATAAAATTCAATATATATATATATATATATATATTGATATCATTTAATGGGTAAATTTAGTTAGCATAAAATCTAATTTTGAATCAGAATAAATTCCTTTATTTTAATCCAAATTTAAATCAAAATAAACCTCTTTTATTTTAATTTATCAAATTTTGAATAAAATAGACTATTTTATTTTAATCAAATACTTTAATCAAAATAAATTCATTTATTTTAATTAATTATGGAATCCAATTCCAAGTAAAAAAAACTTCTTTATTAAAGGAAACACGGATTCTCTTTCCTATTCATAAATAAACTCCTTTATTTTGAATAATATGAAATCTTATTCCATATCTAAATAAACTCTTTTATTTAAGGAAACACGGATTCACTTTCCTATTCACAAATAAACTCTTTATTTTAGGAACTATGGAATCTAATTTCAACTCCAATTAGTTATCGTGGAATCCAATTCCAACTCTAATTAGTTTGCATGAAATCTAATTTTAAAATTAAAATAAACTTTTATTTTAATTATAAAATTATTAAGATTATATATATATATATATATATATATATATATATATATATATATATATATATATAATAACCATTTTCAAAAAAATTGATATCGCGAGAACACGCATCCGATTAAGTTAATATTATATATATATATATATATATATATATATATATATATATATATATATATATATATATTAATCATAATCATATTGAATCAAGAATCTCCTGTACCATTCACGTGATATATATATATATATATATATATATATATATATATATATATATATATGGATGGTGGCCATGTACCTTCACAAAATCTAAGATCATGATTCTACGATTTCATGAATAAATTTTATTTATTTTTTAAATAAATTTTATACAACAAATTATGCCTAAAAAAATTATTCTAAAAACATATCAACATTCATATCAAATCTGAAAAATTAATAAATCGCATAAAGGTTTGGCTCTAATACCACTGTTAGGTTTGTAATATTCGTGAATGCAATCAAATTGCACAAAATAAGCGGAAGCATGGAAAAACAAGCAAAGGAGTTTGCTTCCACTGCAACAAGCCTGAACACTGAAAAGGAAATTGCGATAAACATCTTGCAGAGGTTAATCAGAAGAAGTTTAATGAAGATTCGGTTACAAATATAGTTTTGTTCATGAATAAAATAAATCTTTCTGTAAGTTAAGATTCTACTTGGGTATTGGATACCAGCTTTGGTTCTAATAAATATAGATTTCTGAAGAGACTAAGCAGAAGTAGAAAGCTAAACAAGGGGTAAGTAATCCTTTGTATGGGAAATGAAGCAAATGTTGCTACATAAGTCATATGAACTTATAATTTAGTATAGCCTACAGGCAAGTCTATTAAGTCAATAAGTTGTTATTGTATTCCAGTTCTCGTTAGAAACATTATTTCTATTTTGTTATTGGACAATAAAATTTGTTGGTATTATATTTAAGAACAATTGTTGTTCAATTTATAATAATAATAATGTTTTGTATAGAACTGGAATATTACTTAATGGATTTTGTATACTTGACTTACGTGAAAATAATTTTGTATATTGAACAAATTAGTATAAGAAAAGGAGATGATCATTGAAAGAGTTGAATGTGTGTATTTGATGAAATACAAGTGTGAATTATTTGAAAGGTTCAAACAATTCAGAAGTGAAACTAATTGAAAAGTATTAGAATTCTTCGATCGGATTGAGGAAAGAATACTTGTGCAATACATTTCTAGATCATCTTAAATGGGTTTCTCATAATGGACGCCACCTAATACAAAATAATTTATTGGTTTATCTGAAAGGAAAAATCGTACCTTGTTGGACATGGTGCGGTCCATAATGATTTTTATCGACATTTTAGTATCCTTCTAAGGTAATGCCCTAGAAATGTGTTAGGTTTATAATATTCATGAACACAATCAAATTGTACAAAATAAACGGAAGCATAGAAAATCAGAGTTTTAAAATTTTACAAACCATATACCCGTATCATCCTTTATGCACAATTATTAATTAAACGAAAGATAAAGAACAAGAATTATATTCTTAAAGATTCGAGCTTCCTCAGGTACAAGTTCACCTCCAAATCCTTTCGCGTTCAACTTGAATCCACCGGGTTAGGTTCCTTCTTTTGATCAATGTTAACCACCCAAGTGTTTGGCCTCTAGAGGTCATCCACCAAAGAAGAAGAAAGATTAAAGAAGATGGGTATTTGGAAAAACCCTAATTTTTCTATCTCTCATAGAAAAGGGTGTACTCTCCCAACTATTGGAATTACGTATTCACGTGTTTTGTGAAAGTATCAACCCTACTCACCCATAATAAGACTCCTTTTATTTATAGATGTGGACAACCCTCCTTAACAATTAATGAATTGGGCTTTTATTTTAATTAATTAAACTTATTTAATTATTTATTCTCCCAATCTTATTAGGAATACTTAATGAAAATCTTTTGTTGGGATATTACATATTTAAAATTTGATGTTGAAAGTAAATTTTCATAATTATATGTAAAGTCCTTCAAGGAACACATGTACAAGGACTTAGTGGTAGATCAAACTTGTTAGGTTGATCTGAGCTTTAATATTTATCATTCTATAAATGAATGTATAGAAGAAAAGATCAAAGCTGTTAGGTTAATCTATATCTCGAGATGTAATATATAGGCATCAACAGAATCGTAGTCTGTCGAGCTGATCAAAAGATTGCAGAAGCCAAGGCAGAATCGTAGAGTATCGAGAATCGTAGTTTGTCTGCTTTGGAGGGCCTCTCCTGAAATCGTAGAGTGATCCATACGCCTACCAAGTCAAATTCAAAGATCGTAGAGTGCTCTCAGAAGCGTAGAGTCTGCAAGACAAGCAAGTGAAGATCGTAGAGTACTGAAACTTCAGAGAAATTATAGTGTTCTGATTCTTCAGTACCAAATTAAGTTCAAAGGTGGCAAGACACCACGATCAGGATCGTAGTGTATCATCTTTCTGCATCAGAAGCATCAAGTAGTGTCCATTATTTTCATTATAAAGGTTAACACATATGGAATGGGTTATAGACGTTGAAAGTATCGGGAGTCCCAATGACACGATAATCATCCTTAGTATGTAACAAATAAATGTATTGAAGAAGCTAAGGAAAGTACTATAAGTCAGCAGAAAACACCTTTTCAGGTGTTAGGTGAGATAGCAATCTGCAGTGTCAATGGGCCAGACGGCTGGACAGAAAGTTTTCACAAAGTCACCATCAGTGCTCAGAAATGTCAAATACATTTACTGCTTCAACGGATGTCTTCAAATGAATAGATTTCAAAAGCATCATATATACAAAACACAAGTAGATGAAAAGAACAAGCAATCAAGAAGCAAAAAGAACAAAAACATTGAAGAACATTCAACTCTCAACTCTACAATCTGAAAAGAAAGCTTGCTCAACTACTCAGTTCTTTCGAACTCAAGCTTAACGATAACTGAGTAGCACCATTCAAGAACTCAACTACTATCAAGTGAAGTAAGAAGTTCCAAGTCAAAAGGACTTGAAGAGTTCTAAGTGAACTGAGAAGTACCAAGTCTGCTGGACTTGAAATGTTCAATAGTGAACTAAGAAGTTCCAAGACTGCTAGTCTTAAAGGAATCTGTGAGATTCGAAGATTGTAAAGATATCCTTAGTGGATTTCCTACTCGAGGAGTAGAAGAGTGGACTAAGAGCTTTGAATTCTCTGAACCACTTAAAATCACCGTGTC
Source organism: Panax ginseng (assembly GCA_020205605.1). Lineage (NCBI taxonomy): Eukaryota > Viridiplantae > Streptophyta > Magnoliopsida > Apiales > Araliaceae > Panax > Panax ginseng. The sequence continues at coordinate 46,810,025 of CM035144.1, forward strand.
TATTATATTCTTGCCATAACTGCTATAACTGTCATAAATGCCATAACTGCTTACTCATATTAGCTCATTATATCTTAAAGGAAAAACAAACAAATCTCAAATCCGCTGTGTTTAAATCATTATCAAAACTAACAAGTATTTTGAAAAGAAGAATTTAAAAATATCTATTTAACCCCCCCTTCTATATAACTTTGCCTCTGGGAACTAACAATTGGTATCAGAGTAGGTTCTATCAAATAGCCTACAAAGATTAAGTAGATCCAATGGCACATCTGATAAGAGAATCAAAGACTAGAGGAGGCAGCAAGCCACCTATGTGCAACAAAGATAAATTTTCCAACTGGAAAGTTCGTATGTAAGCCTACATGGATTCAATAGATGAAGATCTATTTGAAACTGTTCAAAATGGGCCATACATTCCTACCAAGCTTGCACCTACGACAGACAAACCAAACAAAATTTAGATCAAGGTCAAAGAAGAATGAATTGACAACGAAATGAAAGCTGTCCAACTCAACAAGAAGGCCAAGAAATTTTGTTCCAATCGTTAGAAGATGATCTGTTTGAAAATGTGGTCAATAGAAAAATAACAAAGAAAGTATGAGAGGCATTGGTCATCATGCATGAAGGAACAAAAGAAGTCAAAGAGAACAAGCAATCTCTTCTGACTTAGCAATATGAAATGTTTGCCCACATTCTTAGAGAAAATGTCACTTCTACCTATGAAAGATTTAATGTTTCGCTTAACTCTCTTCAAGCTTTTGGAAAGATCTATCCAAATAAAGATCTAATCATAAAGTTCATGAGAGCCTTGCCTAGCAATTGGGATGCCAAAACCACGGCTATTAGAGAACCAAAGAATCTCCATGAAATGAATGTTCAACAGTTATGTGGAAACCTTCTCAAGTATGAACTAGAGCTGACTCAACGAGCAGAGACTCTTTCTGAAGGAAGGAAGAAGGATAAAGGGGTTGCTCTCAAAGAAACAGATAACATTTCCAAAGCTAACACTAAAAATGACTCTGACTATGATGAAGATGATGATGAGGACTTTGCAATGTTAGTAAGAAGACTCAGAATGTTCATGCGTCAAGGCAAAATCAGCAAGCCTAAGAAGTTCAATAGCTACAACAACCAGAAAAAAATAAATGACTTATGCTACAACTGTAAGAAGCCTGGCCATTTCATTGCAAATTGCAACAAACCTCTTAGAGAAGAACTAAAGAGGAAATCAAATCCAAAGAAAGATTTCAAAGGCAATAAGAGGCTCCAGAAGAAAGACAAAGGTCTTATAACCGAAGGATCGTGGAGTGACTCAGACAACGACTCAACTCCCGAATCTGGAGATGATGAAGATCCTCAAATGGAAAATCTTTGTTTGATGACCAAACATGCAAAGGATAAGAAGAGCTCTTACATTCATGAAGTAAGTATAAATGAGGTATTTGACTTTAACTCTCCTGATGTAGATATTGATGATTTAAGAACTGCTCTACATGGCATAATATCTGATCTGCATCAATACTTGAAATGGTTCAGAGTTTTGTCCAAAGATTATTCTCTTCTTCAAAAGGAGAAAGAGAAATTTTAGGAAGAACTGGAAATAGCTCTTCTAAGTGCTAACTCTCTCTCAAAATTTGAAGCTGAAAATAAACTCCTAAAATAGACCAATGAACTTAATGCACAAAGAGACTCAAATCTAACCTTTAAGATTGAGGAGCTAGAAAAGACAATATTTACATGGAATAAATTTTCTTCTTCCATGGACTCCCTGATCTTTAGTCAGAGAAGTACATCTGACAGAACATAATTAGGTTTTGGGGAATCTATCTCAGAACCATATGTGGAAAAGATAAAGGAAACTAGCTCTAGTAATGTTTCAAATTTTAATAGAAGCATTACATTTGTGAAATCCTCACAAAAGGAAGAATCAGTTTATCCCTTCTCTTCTGATCTAATCCATGACTCAAGGCATAATGGATCCTATGCTGGTCTAGGATTCAAAAAAGAGAAAAGTAACTTAGACACTATTCTCTAACCTCGAAGGATCGTAAAGTTGAGTAAAATCAACTCCACGAACCAACTGGACAGGAACAGTAGATTCAAGTGTCACTCTTCACAAATCATGAATCACAAGAATACATGGAAGAACCAATATAAAGGAAGGGTTGCTAAGAATCCACATAAGTCCAACTGGAGGAAGAATCAACCTACTCACACAAATATGCATTATATTAAATGTTTTATATGTTTTAAGATTGGTCATATGGCTGCAATATGCTACCATAATCCTATGCATATGAGACCCAAGGTCAAGCAAATTTGGGTTCTCAAGGGTACTAACAAAGTAGGACCCATGCAAGTATGGGTACCGAAATGAGAGTTTAATCTTATCACAGGAACAAAACTCCATGATCACAACCTGGTATCTGGACAGTAGATGTTCAAGGCATATGACCGGGAACAAAAGGATATGTCTCAGCTGGGAATGCTGCAGTATCTTTCAGTAAAGTAGCCTATGTAGAAGAATTACAACATAATCTTCTGAGCATAAGCCAACTCTGCGACAAGGTTCATTAAGTCACCTTCCTCAACAATCAATGTCAAGTCAGAGATCTAAAGACATCTTCTATAAAGCTGACCGGAACAAGAGAAGGAAATGTCTACACTATTAATTTTGGTCAACTGAGCTCTGACGAGACAATATGTTTTCTGGCTAAACCATCTGAGGAAATGAGCTGGTTATGGCATAGAAGATTATCTCATCCTAACTTTAAAAGCATGTCAAAACTGGCCTCAAAGGATATAGTAGCAGGCTTACCCAAGCTCAGCTTCGTCAAAGAAAGGCCATGCAATGCCTGTCAACTTGGAAAATAGACCAGAAGCTCTTTCAAGAGCAAAATTGCCAACTAGATTGACAAGCCTCTGCAATTGCTTCACATGGATCTATTTGGGCTAATTCCTATAACAAGCCTTGGAGGAAAGAAATACTCATTGGTCGTAGTGGATGACTACACTAGATTCACATGGGTGTTCTTTCTACACTCAAAAGATGAAACAAGCTCCCAACTAATTATAATGTTCAGACTAGTGATGAATGAGAAAGGGGAGAAAATTAAGGCTATAATGAGTGACCATGGTAGAGAATTCGACTTCTCTGAAATGGACCAGTTCTACACACACAATGGCATCAGTCACAACTTCTCAGCTCCGCGAACTCCTCAGTAAAATGGAGTAGCTAAGAGAAAGAACAGAACGTTGATAGAGGCTGGAAGAACTCTACTAGCAAAGAAAGACGTCTATCAATACTTCGGGTAGAAGTCACAACACCGCATGCTACACTCGTAATGCATCTCTTGTGCACTCTACATTAAAGAAGACTCCCTACGAACTGTGGAGAGGAAGAATGCCAAGTGTCAGCTACTTTCATGTGTTTAGCTGTGCATGTTATATTCTTAACAATGGAAAACAATATTTGAAAAAGTTCCAACCCAAGTCTGACGAAGGAATCTTTCTCGGATATGCCACAGACAGTAAGGCTTATAGAGTGTTCAACAAGAAGACACTAAGTGTTTAAGTCTTAATTCACATCATCTTTGATGAAACAGACTCGGATAAAAAAGTGTCTCAAGACACTACGAACGAGGTTATCGAGCTCAACACCACGATCGTAGTCCCAGAAAATGAAATCGTTGAGCTAGGGGAGGAGATCGTAGAGAGAACTACGCCAATCAACGAACCTCCACATAAAGAGGAAGAAATTGATCTTGAAGATCTCAGACAAGAAGGCATCTGGAGAGATGTTCTAATAGGAACCAAATGGGCAAAAGATCACACTCAAGACCTAATCATTGGAGATCCAAATGCAAGGGTCAAAACAAGAGCTGCCACTCAAAATGAGTGTTTCTGTCTAAGCTTTCAGTCACAAATAGAACCCAAGAAGATAGAAGATGCTATGGAAGACTCAAGTTGGATAGAATCCATACAAGAAGAACTAAATCAGTTTAAAAGAAGCAAAGTATGGAGATTAGTTCCAAGACCAAGAAATCACCCACTCATTGGCACCAAGTGGGTCTTCAGAAATAAGATGGTCGAAGATGGGGTAATTACAAGGAATAAGGCAAGAGTAGTGGCTAAAGGCTACTCTCAAGAAGAAGGCATTGACTACGATGAGACCTTCGCACCTGTTGCTAGATTAGAATCCATCAGAATATTTTTTACCTTTGCTGCTCACATGAAATTCAAAGTATTTCAAATGGATGTCAAAAGTGCATTCCTAAATAGTGAACTTCAAGAAGAAGTATATGTGGATCAACCTCCAGGTTTCATCAATCCAACTCTCTCTAATTATTTCTATAGATTAGAAAAAGCCTTATATGGTCTTAAACAAGCACCTAGAGCATGGTATGAAACACTAACTAACTTTCTTATTAAAAATGGTTTCACTAGAGGTAGAGTAGATAACACATTATTTCTTAGGAAGCATAAAGACAAAGTCTTATTAGTTCAAATATATGTTGATGACATTATCTTTTGCTCTACTGATGAAAAATTGTGTAAGAGATATGCCAAGCTTATGCCAAGCAAGTTTGAAATGAGCAGGATGGGTGAGCTGAATTTCTTCCTTGGATTGCAAGTAACGTAGAATGATGAAGGAATCTTCATAAACCAAGCCAAGTACATTAAAGACTTACTTAAAAAGTATGGTATGAAATCAGCCTCTCCCATAAAAACACCAATTGCTCCAGCAACCATGCTTGACAAAGATGAGAAAGGTAAAAGTATTGATATAACTCAATACAGAGGTATGATATGCTCTCTTCTATATCTAACTGCCAGTAGACCAGACATAATGTTTGCAACATGCATATGTGCTAGATTTCAAGCTAATCCTAAGGAATCACACTTGACTGCAGTAAAAAGGATTTTCAGGTATCTCAAAGGAACACCTCACTTGGGACTTTGGTATCCCAAGGAGTCCTCTTTTAAACTAATAGTATATACAGATGCTAATTTTACAGGCTGCCAGATTGATAGAAAAAGTATCAGTGGCACCTGTCAGTTGCTAGGAAATAGACTTGTGTCCTGGTTTAGCAAGAAGCAAAACCTAGTATCTACCTCAATAGCAGAAGCTAAATACATTGCTGCTGGCAGCTATTGTACTTAATCTTATGGATGAAAAATCAGCTAGCAGACTATGGGTTTGATTTCAAATCTATACCTGTTCATTGTGATAACACAAATGCCATAGCAATAACACACAATCCTGTCATGCATTCTAGGACTAAGCATATAGAAATAAGATATCATTTCATTAGGGATTATGTTCAAAATGGAACTATATCTTTACAGTACATTCCTACTGAAAATCAACTTGCTGATGTGTTAACAAAGCCTCAAGATGAATCCTGATTTAATAAATTGATAAGTGAGTTAGGCATGCTAAATCTATAACCTTAAACTCTATACTTTAGTTTATGCTAACCATGCATATATAAATAGCTTTGTTCAAAATCGTAGAGATGACTGAAGAAGGACGACGATCGTAGAGCTGTCTTGACATGTCAATGAAGCAACCTGTGATGACAAAATTTTCAACAAATCCAAGAAATCCCTCTGATGAGCGCCTCAGGGACAAACCTAACCCTTTATTCACTCTAAGAGGTTGGCCCTTCCTGAGCTACCTTAACCCAGAAGGAGTGCTGAGTCAAAGTTCATCACAAGGACCAGGGCAGACAATGTTCGTAGAGCAGATTCAGAAGTGAACTCAATGATCGTAGTGCAACCTCGACGATCATAGTCCTCCTAAAAGATACACTAGCTCAAGGGGAGCTAAGGGTAGATAAGTATTTTCCATATCATTAAAAAACTTGAAGCCAAGCGGGACTCGACACATGTCCCACTATGCAGATCGAGTGGATGGAAGTTACAAGCACATTTTAAAAAGGGCTTTTTGAAAACTCACCTCAGAAGTTCAAAAAGCTTATTTCTCTCTCTACTAGCAGAAACCCTAGCCTTCAGAAACGCTCAACCAACTTAAGTGCAAGAAAATCAATGGCGGCTTCAAGTGCTATCACTGGTTACTGACTTTGTTTCGACGAGTTCAAGACAGCTGACCCCAAATTTCACAAAGTTTTATCTCTGATAAAGAAAGCTGGGCTTGAAGAGGCTCTGGGCACTAGCATATGGATCTACCCAAAGCTAATAAAGGAGTTTTACAACAATTGAGTTTTTGAGAATGACACCATCACCACAAGGGTCAGAGGAGTACAAATTAAACTCAAGGCTGAAGACATAAACCTAGCCCTAGGTTTCAAATCAAATGGACTTCTATCGATAGAGGTCATCGACTTCCATGAAGGACTGAAGAAGATGCATTAAAAAAATAATGAGACCGTCAAGGGATACAAGAAGACAGAGTTTCCCCAAAAGTATGAGTTTTTGGCTGACATTGTTGGAAAGTGCATATTCTGCAAAAGCTCTGGCCACGACTCCGTAAATGAAGTACAACTGAAGCTGATGACAACAACATGCTATGGGATTCAACTCAACTTTGGGGCCTTACTCATCGATTGGATTGGGAAATGGATACTCAGTTCAAAGAAATCAAAGAGCTCTAGAAAGATACTCTACGAACGATTCATAAGCATCATCCTGCAATTAGCACTAGGTGAAAAAATTGGAGATAATGAAGGAGAGTCTATCAATCCCAACAGAAGGATGACTCAGCAGCTTTTTCAAAACTGGAAAAGAAATCCAGCAGAAAATATTAGGATGATATCTGAGTCAAGTGGAAGAACTGGTGAAGCAAAGGAATTTGGACTGCTAGGAAATATTTCTATTGTAAAAGAAACTAATGAAGATGAAGAAATCAATGAAGAAGAATGTGAGACCCCAAATTTTATGAATAAAGATTTAAATTTTTCAAAATATTTTTTTCAAAATTATGGTGTGGATTTGATATAATGTTATAGTTGTGGGTAATATTTATAAATTTTGCAAAGTATGCAAGTTGTTATATAATATTCGATTGGTTGGGGAATATTCATTTTAACAGGGAATATTCGTACGATGACACAATCATTGTTGGACCCCACAACAGAATTATTGTCGGATTAAGAAAACGACAAAAATATTTTTATGGAATTAACGACGGAAGTTTTACCGTTAAAACTGTTGAACTACTCGGTAGTAAAAGTACAGTAATACACGTTGTTGCATAGTAGGACACGGTATTGATTATTGATGCTTACGTGAGAAGTCACTCAATTTTGTTTAATTATTGCTTCAGTAATTGTTGCATAATATCTCACGTTATTTGATTCAATTATTGTCGATATTTTATATATTATTAAATCAATAATTGAGATGACAGTGTTATTAATATTATTATTTGTAATATTAACGATGTCTAGAAGTTATGCCAAGGAGAGGTTTGGTCACCTAATTGCACGCCAATAGGGAGAAATCATTATTGGAAAGCCCCCTCTTTCCTGGGAATGACCTTGTCGATTAATATTGTGAATTATAATAATGATGATAAATGTTGTTAAATATATTGAGGTGTCTTTTATGAAGTCACGGAAGTTTATATATATATATATTATATATAAATTTTGTTTTATTAGTATTATTAATGTAATAAAACAGAAAAGCTTTTTCTATAAAATAGAATACTTTTATAAAGTTATTTGTTTTATTAGACAATAATTAAAATATATTATATTTTATTACGCATAGTGTTTGCATAGTGCCTGCATAGTGTTTTACATAGTAAAATCTATTTATATAAAATAAAATACTTTTATAAAGTTATTTGTTTTATTAGACTATAAATAGAATATATTATATTTTATTTAAAAGATTTTGTTTTATTAGAATATTTTATTAATATTGCATAGTAAATCAATATGGACCGTCTGCTTAAAAGTAAATCAATCTGACCATTCATGAATTATTTACTATTCACCCATTCTCCTATAAATAGAAGCTCATTCCTTCATTATTTCTTACTTAATTCACCTCAAACTCTAGAGAGAGAAAGTATAGAGAAAAGAAGAAAAGTAATTCTGCTACTTCACTACTCCTATATCCAGTTTCTTCTAAGATAAGGGGTATTATTTCTTTCGTATTCATGAAGAGAACTTTTGTTATTTCATTCTTTATTATTCTCGCTGAATAACTCATATACGCTGCTACCCTATACTTGGTGAAATTCTTCATTATTCCATTATTTATCATTATGTTGAATAACTCCGCCTATGCTAAGTACCACATACATGGTGAAATTCTTCCGTTGTTCCATTCTTTATCATTATGTTAGAATAACCTGTCTATGCGAAGTATCGCATACATGGTGAAATTTTTTGTTATTCCATTCTTTATTATTCTCGCTGAACATCCTCGTGCAAGCGTAACGCATGACCGATTTCGTTATTTATTATTCTCGCTGGAAAATCCTATCTGTATGCTTACGCATGACCGGTTCCATTATTTATTATTCTCGTTGAATATCCTCGTCTGCGTGCGCTTACGCACGACCGGTTCCGTTATTTATTATTCGTTGAATAACTCGTCTGCGCGGCCTATCGCATGCCTGGTGATTTCTTTTGTTATTCCATTCTTATTTATACTCAGTTGGTTAAAGTTTTGACTTCTATACTCCAAGAAATTAGTGGAATATCCTTGATATTTGCGCTTCATCCAGTATCTCTTCATGGAAATATTCTTCTGAGCATTCTTGAATTTTACTCTACAAAGAAGTATCATGTTGACAATTTGGACGTTATTAGTTTTTGGATAAATTAATTCTTGAACTTGTTTTATTGAATTCTTATATCATTGCCATCATCCTCATGTTTATATTATGTTGAAAGTCATCTGTGGCCTGTAGTGCATAGATGGAGTTGGTATGATTATGACCAGGGATTAATCGGTATAATCATGACCGTAATGTAACAAATGATGTGGTAAAAGTTGTGGCGCCCCCAAAATAGGTATACAACATCCATTCTGAGTCGCCAAATACATGGTACAGAAAGCAAACTATAACTTCAATAATACAATTGTCATGCAAAATACGACAACACATACTGTGAGTTTAAATACAAATATTATCTTCTAGACAATATCAACACTCAAATAAGTCCTCATTATAATTATTCATACACTATTTTACAGAAATAATGAGGAATGCTAAAACATCTTTCTAGAACCATCACTCCATACCCCGACTCGATTCTGCTATGTTCTCACCCCCTGAGAAGAAAAATGGAACAAAAAAGAAAAGGGTGAGCTCAACTAGCCCAGTAAAGAATATTATGACTAAGATAATATACAACAAATTATCATTAGTCTCAATAGGGAAAAATCTGATAGAATACAATAGACAAAAAATTTAGATCAACAATCGCAGTTAGTAAACAACAATCCATTAGAAGAGTCACGTAGAAATGAATTTTACTATCTTCTAAGATTTAAAAGTTCATCATCAATATTTTATCCTCGTAATAACAATCAAGATACATCTTTAATCAAATATTCATCTTTGCACTATGCATCAAAGATATTCATTTGTATCACCAAATGGTCATGTTCATCTCAACACTGCTCAACTTTGCACTACGGCCAAAGATATTCATCATTAATCATTCATCTTTGCACTACAGAAGCCAAAGATATTTAGTAATATCATAATTTAAGACCGAGGATGATGAAAAATATTTTAAAGAAAACGAATCCAAAGGAGATGTAAGGACAACTATTAGGATTCAGATAATGCTTTATCCATGATCAATAATACTTCATAATAACCAATTATGAAGCATAATTCAAAAATAACGATCAAAACATGGATACAATCAAAGATAGTAGCCAAAATAGACATCTTGGACAAAAAGGAAAATTTTTATTTTTTGGTGAATAGTGCCGTATACGTGAATAGTGCCGTATACGTGAATAGTAACCTCGACACAAAAAGTTTCAAATTTGATTAAAAAGTTCACCAATATTTCGGCATAATGATATTGAAGAAAATAATATCATTTAAGAAGAAAATAACATCCCTTACCTCAAAATAACCGTACTTCTAACTGAATTTTGGATATAAAGCCGACAAAAACTTGCACGAAATAGCAACTCTCAAAGTATCAAAATACTCACAAAATACGCTCGATAATCTAGAGAGAAAGAAAACTTATTTCTGGTGTGATTTTTGATTCTAACCTAAGCGCCTATTTATAGGAAAATGTTAGAACGCCAAAGGAGACTAAAATAATAGAATATTATTATTTCTTATTCTTTCTTCTACGCAAGCAAGCTAGCCACCAATTCTGAAAATTTTCAGCAGCCCATGTGCATTCAACACCAACCAAAAAGTGGGTCCCACCCATAATTTAATAAAAATTATTTTATTTTTTGAAACTTCAGTAATTCATAGAAAATAGCCCGTTTATCAGAAAAATATGAATTTTATGTCCATTCCACACGAAATTGAATTCTCTACAACTTTGCAGAAGAAAGTTTTTCTAAATTCCAAACCGGAAATATCCGAAATCCACAAACGGATGATTTTTAATACCTCCAATCCGACAAAATACTAATAAAACACCTCAGTATTAATTATTTCATTTATAACCACATAAAATAAATAAATCCATCATTTATATCCACATCAAATAAATATTTCCTTATCAATAATTAATTATTCACAAATAATATTACGTAATCACAATTATGACAACCAGTGCGCCTCAGAAAGAGGGGGGCTTTCCAATAAGAATTTCTTCATCACAGCGCACAAATTAGGTGACCAAACCTCTCCTTAGATGTAACTTTCTAGACATTGCCAATAATGTTATCTAATAATATTATTCAAATAATATGAATTATTGATCTGATAATGGGAAATACTGTGTTGTGACAATTATTAAAACAACAATAATATAAAATATCAACGCAAAGAATTATTGAATCAATAAAATAAAATATTGAACAATAACTCACCGTAATAATTATTGAGTAGTGCCTTCACGCATTTAATCAATAATTCAACAATACCATCTGCAATACCGTGAGCTATTATGCCACCACGCCAGACATCAGATTTTAACCACCGTGTATTCCAATAGTGTTAATTCGGAATAATTACGCCAAGTATTTATAAAACTCAAACTTTGTCGCTTTTCTTCATCCGACGCTTATTCTCATTATGAGCCCCTACGAATGGTCACTACTGTCAGCATTTAATATTCCCAACAAAAAGAATATTCCACGACTAAAAGAATATTCCACGAAAAAATGAATATTTTATAACCACTTGCTTATTTTGTAAAATTTGCACATTTCACTCATAACCAAAGCATTATATCAAATTAATACCATATTAATTTAGAATAATGAATAAAAGAAAAATTCAATTTTATTTATAATAAGTTGGGGTCTTACAAAAGTCCTCATTGGCCCGTAGTGCATTGATGGACAGTTGTTGGCATGATCATGACCATTGATGAATACACGAATATCCTTGGCCCGTAGTGCATGGACAATTTGTGGTTGTGATACTAATGAATATCCTCGGCGTAGTGTAGGGATGATGTGGATTATTTATTGTCGAGTCCCAACGATAAAAGTGATGAAAAACCTTTTAAATCATAAAAGATAGTAGATTTTATTCTCTATTTGACTCTTTTAATGGATTGCTTGTTTCGCTGTAGTTAAACTTGATGTTTATTATATTGTATCCGTTTAACACTGTTGAAGGCTAACGATAATTTATTCTGCATTATCTTAGTCATAATATTTCTTACTGGGCTAGTTGAGCTCACCCTTTCTTTCATTGTTCTCTTCAGGAAATGAGAACGTAGCCGAGACTAGTCGGGGAACGGAGTAACGATCCAGATGATATCATTAGTAGTCCTCACTATTCTATTAAATAGTGTGACAATAAATGTATGAGGACTCCATTGAGTGTGGATATTGTCTAGATGACAATATTCTTATTAAAAATCTTAGATTATGTTATGTCGTATTTTATACGACTGTTGTATAATTAAGTTGTATTTATATTCTGTACCATATATTTGGCGACTCAGAATAGGTGATGTATACCTATTTTGGGGGCCACAACGTTAGTATCAAAGCTTAGGATATGATCCTCCGAGATGTGAGACAAGAACTAGGAGGGGAGAGACGGGAATTCCTTCGCTAGTATGACCTACCTATGTTTATTTGGTATTTAATTAGCTCACGAGTATAGGGATAATATGTGATATGTTAATTAACCCTTGTTTTGTGGCGATTTTGAAAATGACATCCGAGAATGTTGAAAATAGCAATGGAGCACAGTGAGACCGCTGAGTCTCCACATATCAATAATCGTGATAATGTGCATCGAAGGCGACAATCCTCATGCAAACAACAACACCGATCGATGATGAACGATGGGATGTTCGTGAGGCTTTGTGCAATTCATGCAACATCGTGAGAGAGACTCTGCTCAAAATGTAGTTGGAAATAATGGCAACCTACTATTTGGCACCACTAAGCGCCAAGGAGCCGGGACCATCAAGTTTTTGGGAAAGCCGTAACCACTTAAGGCAAGTAGACGCGATAAAGCGTATCACCAAGATATTTGATATCTTGGAATGTTCAGATGATAAAAAGGTTCCATTCGCCACCTTTATGTTGCGTGAAGAAGCAGATCATTGGCGGGAATTTGTAAAACGTACCCAGCCTAACGCACTCAAGATGTCTTGGGAGAAGTTTCAAGAATTGTTCAATGACAAGTACTTTCCTGAAAGTATTCGTCACATGAAGGAGGTAGAATTCATCAAGCTGGAGCAAAACAATATGACCGTGTCGCAGTACGAGACTAAGTTTGCGGAGTTATCCTAGTTTGCATCCCATTTGGTCGATAATGATGAGAGAATGACACGAATGTTTCTGCGAGGTTTGAAACCCGAAATACGTCAATACCTTATTTCTCAAAAACTTTGTTTATATTAAGATGTTGTGAATAGGGCTCAGTTATTGGAGCGCGATAATGAGTCAGCACAACCAAAAGACAACGACCAACAACACGATACTAATCGCATTCTAAGTGGCAACGGCCATCGTAACAATAATAACCATCGGGGGGAAATTATCATGCCAAGAATGGTAACCACTTTGGTGGTAATCATGGCCAAGATAATAGAAGTGGAAAATTCAAGAAGAGAAGGTTCAATAATGATGGAAAGACAGAGCACCAAAGACCCGCTTTCAAAGGAAGAAGAATGACCACCAAATTGTATGTTTCAAATGCGATAGAGGGACACATCCGTCTAAACCGTGACGCAAAGAATCCAAAGCGTGTTTCAATTGCATGGAAGAGAAGGTCACCTAGCTCGGTTTTGTCGTAGTGAAGTCAAGTCCAAATTGATAATGATGCCAAAGGATGTCCCGCATAAGATAAAGTGGTAGTTTAAGTGAGACAGTATATTGAGGAACCCGAACAAGGTTATTAAGGATAAGTTAATCATAAATTCTTACGAAGTCTATACCTTATTAGATACCTGGTTCTACCCATTCTTTTATCTCTTTGCTTATACCAACGCTTAAATTTGACTCGAGAAATTAGACTTTGACTTATCTCGTTGAAACTCCGTTAGGAAAAACCTTTGTTACCTCCACTGTTTATAAATCTTGTTTGATTCATATCGATACCCTCACGTTACCTGTCGATCTTATCTCTTTAAAAATACTTGCCCTTGATGTGATTTGAGGAATCGATTGGTTAACTACTCGTCATGCTAAAATTGATTATTTTCGTAAGGTTGTTAGCTTTTATATTCCTAACCCACCTGTTATGCGAATTCAAGCAACTAAACCACTAAAGTCAATCGCTGTTATATCAAGCCATAAGTAAAGAGCCCCGATCCTTTCATTGTTGACTTCCTTGTGTGTAATGCACCGAAGCCAGACTTTCCGTAGGGGACGTCGTGAATGACGATGGCAAGTTGATAGGTATCGATGTGACGTGTTATCCAAGTCCTGGATGAGGGTCACAGTTTTGAATGATATTTCTATCATTAATAAATTTCTTGACGTATTCTTGAAAACTTCTTGGCCTACCCCAGAGCGTGAAATCAAATTTTGTACTGACCCCAGTACAAAACCCCATTTCTAAAACCCTTAAATATTTCTTCAACCAAAACGAACGTATAATGCGCCAAAGACTTTGGCTCGAGCTGTTGAAGATTACGATCATACCATTCAATATCATTGTGGAAGAGAGAACGTGGTAGCTGACGCGTTGAGTAGAAGATTGTATGCGTTTATGAGTGTGACATTATTAACACAAAAACTCATTTCGTATAACTTACAAATGATGAAGATAGAGTTAAAGACTCTAGAGACCCACGTGAAGATAATAAATATACGATTAGAATCGAATTTAATCAATAAAGTTAAAGCCGCTCAAGCTACATACTCAGAGTTGATGAATGTGAAGAAGAAGGTTCAAGAGGGCGTTATTCTAGAAGCAAGAATCGATGAAGAGAGGAAATCTCAACCCTCAATTTTATTGGCCCATTTGAAATCCTTGATCGAGTAGGAACTGTGGCCTATAGACTCGTTTTACCGCCAAGTATGTCACGTGTTCATAACGTTTTTTACGTATCGATGTTACGTAAATATGTGGATGATCCGAACCACGTTATTAAATTAGAACTAGACGAGATAGTAGAAGATTTAACGTATGAGGAGATACGTGTTAAAATCTTGGATAAGAAGGATCGTATTCAACACTCAAGGGTTATACCTCAAGAGTTAGAATCTGAAATGAAGTCAAGGTATTCTCACCTCTTCGGCATACCAGGTACGTACATAAATTTTGAGGGCGAAATTTCATAAGGAGGGGAGATTGTGAGACCCCAAATTTTATGAATAAAGATTTAAATTTCTTGAAATATTTTTTTCAAAATTATTGTGTGGATTTGATATAATGTTATAGTTGTGGGTAATATTTATAAAATTTTCAAAGTATGCAAGTTGTTATATAATATTCGATTGGTTAGGGAATATTCGTTTTAACATGGACTATTCGTACGACGACACAATCATTGGTAGACCCCACAACAGAATTATTGTCGGATTGAGAAAACGAGAAAAATATTTTTATGAAATTAACGACGGAAGTTTTACCGTTAAAACTGTTGAACTACTCGGTAGTAAAAGTACAGTAATACGCGTGGTTGTATAGTAGCACACGGTATTGATTATCGATGCTTACGTGAGAAGTCACTCAGTTTTGTTCAATTATTGCTTCAATAATTGTTGCATAGTATCTCACGTTATTTGATTCAATTATTGTCGATATTTTATATATTATTAAATCAATAATTGAGATAACAAAGTTATTAATATTATTATTTGCAATATTAACGATGTCTAGAAGTTCTGCCAAGGAGAGGTTTGGTCACCTAATTGCGCGCCAATAGGGAGAAATCCTTATTGGAAAGCCCCCTCTTTCTTGGGAACAACCTGGTCGATTAATATTGTGAATTATGATAAAGGTGATAAGTTTTGTTTTATTAGTATTATTAATGTAATAAAAGAAAAAAAAGCTTTTATATAAAATGTAATACTTTTATAAAGTTATTTATTTTATTAGACAATAATTAGAATATATTATATTTTATTATGCATAGTATTTGCATAAAGGCTCGCATAAGTGTTTTTGCATAATAAAATCTTTTTATATAAAATAAAATACTTTTATAAAGTTATTTGTTTTATTAGACTATAAATAGAATATATTATATTTTATTTAAAAGATTTTGTTTTATTAGAATATTTTATTAATAATTGCATAGTAAATCAATATGGACCGTCTGCTTAAAAAGTAAATCAATCTGACCGCTCATGAATTAGTTACTATTCACCCATTCTCCTATAAATAGAAGCTCATTCCTTCATTATTTCTTACGAATTCAATTTGAAACTCTAGAGAGAGAAACTATAGAGAGAAAAGAAGAAAAGTATTCTCGCTACTTCACTACTCCTATATCCAGCTTTCTTCTAAGGTAAGGGATATTATTTCTTTCAGATTCATGAAGAGAACTTCATTATTTCATTATTTATTATTCGCTGGAATAACTCAGATACACGGGCTACCCTATACTTGGTGAAATTCTTCTGTTATTCCATTATTTATCATTATGTTGGAATAACATGTCTATGCGAAGTACCGCATACACGATGAAATTCTTCTGTTGTTCCATTCTTTATCATTATGTTGGAATAACCTGTCTATGCGAAGTACCGCATACATGGTGAAATTCTTCTTTTATTCCAAACTTATTATTTTGTTGGAACATCCTGTTTGTGCGTTTACGCATGACCTGGTTCGTTATTTATTATTCTGGTGAAATATCCTGTCTATGCGTTTACGCATGACCTGGTTCCATTATTTATTATTCTGTTGGAATATCCTGTTTGTGCGTTTACGCATGACCTGATTCCATTATTTATTATTATGTTGGAATATCCTGTCTGTGCGTTTACGCATGACCTGGTTCCGTTATTTATTATTCTGTTGGAATAACCTGTCTGTGCGGTCTATCGCATGCCTGGTGATTTCTTTTGTTATTCCATTCTTATTGATACTCTATTGGTTAAAGTTTTGACTTCTATACTCCATGAAATTAGTGGAATATCCTTGATATTTGCGCTTCATCCAATATCTTTTTATGGAAATATTCTTCTGAGGATTCTTGAATTTTACTCTACAAAGAAGTATCATGTTGACAATTTGGACGTTATTAGTTCCTGGATAAATTAATTCTTGAACTTGTTTTATTGAATTCTTATATCATTGCCATCATCCTCATGTTTATATTATGTTGAAAGTCATCGTGGCTTCAGTAGTGCATATGATGGACTTGGTATGATTATGACTTGTGGATTAATCAGATAATCATAACCGTAATATTACAAATGATGTGGTAATAGTCCTAATTGGCCCGTAGTGCATTAATGGATAGTTGTTGGCATGATTATGACAATTGATGAATACACGAATATCCTCGGCCCATAGTGCATGGACAATTTGTGGTTGTGATACTAATGAATATCCTCGGCCGAGTAGAAAAGGTGGATGATGTGGATTATTTATTGTCGAGTCCCAAATGATAAAAGTGATGAAAACCTTTTAAATCATAAAAGATAGTAGATTTATTCTCTACTTGACTATTTTAATGGATTGCTTATTCACCAGTAGTTAAACTTGATGTTTGTTATATTGTATCGCTTTAACACTTGCTGAAGGCTAACGATAATTTATTCTCAGATTATCTTAGTCATAATATTTCTTCTTTGGGCTAGTTGAGCTCATCCTTTCTTTCACCGTTCTCTTCGTGAAATGAGAACGTAGCCGTGACTAGCTCGAGGAACTGAGAGTAATGATCCGGATGATGATAGCATTAGTAGTCCTCACTATTCTGTTAAATACTGTGACAATAAATGTATGAGGACTCCATTGAGTGTGGATATTGTCTAGATGACAATATTCTGATTAAAACTCTTAGATTATGTTATGTCGTATTTTATACGACTGTTGTATAATTAAGTTGTATTTGTATTCTGTACCATCTATTTGGCGACTCAGAATAGGTGATGTATACCTATTTTGGGAGCATCACAAAGAACCTATTGCCTTGATTAGAAAAAGCAAGGGAAAGAGAAAAATAAAGGCTCAAACAATAGAGGAACCTTAAGGTTCAACTACTAATGCACCGAAAGGGAGCTCAGGCACTGAAGCTTAGGAGGAAAGAAAGAGAAAAAAGTAGCAGTCTGAAGAAGAAGAAGATAGAGCCACCATCTCTCAGCTGCTTAAGAAGGGAAAACGCAACTTCAAAACAAAGAATTCTTCGTTCTCTTCGATCGTAGAGTCACGATCGATCGTCAAGTCCAAAGCTAACATTGCTCCGGAAGAGGTAGATGTAACAATCGATAGAGCTGTAGATAAAGAAAGTACCAAGGCTGAAGCTCAACCTAAAAAGGCACGGAGAAAGCTTGTCAACACATATGTACTTGAGAATGTAAAAGCCTTGAAGGAAGAAGGAAAGAAAACAACTGAAGTAAGAGAGCTTCCTGAAGTTGCTGCTCTAGAGAATGCTCCAGCTGACGGGGAGTAATTTGAAGTTCAAATGGATGATCGAATTGAAGGGGAGCCTCACGAGTTCCCTATATCAAAACTACAATTGAGAATGAATTGTCAAGAGAACATCATGAACCTCCTTCAGTCCCTCAAGAAATCTTAGCTTCTGAAACTGAAGAAATGGAGAAGGTTGACGCTATGGAAATGGATAATTTAGAAGAATAAGGAAGAGATATAGAAATGTTTGATGTAGTGGAAATCTCAAATGAAGACAGGGAAGAAGAAGAGGATGATGAAGTTGAGATAATTATAGTGGGCTGGGATAGATACAGGAGAGCTAACTACAATCAACTGTTTTCATACTTACCTATGATGCCCTTTCATAGAGCTCAAATCCTCAATTCTTGGGATCACATGTTCTGGATCTTCAAAGCTTATCCAGCAATCTTCGTGCTAGCCCATGGATTCCCAGGCAACCTCACTTTCGCCCAAAAGTTGATCACTAATTGTCCCTCTTCTGAAAATGGACATGAGGTACAATCTATCCCTATTTCTTTCAGAATTAGTCACTATCCACCATCAACCTTCAATCAATTCTACAAATTGCCAAGATAGTTGGAAGTGATACTTCATCCACTCAATCAATTCCCAGTTATAGAATCCCAACATTTTATAACTGATGAACCAAACTTGCCCAATTTGTGCTGATCCAATCTCCCATCATCTCTCCTTCTACGGTTGTTGATCCAAATCCAAGCGTCGAGTCACTTGTTGAGATCAGAGACTCAATCCCTCTTGAAGCTCAACCTCACACACCTGCCCCTCCATCAGATATTCCTTCCTCATCAACAAATAACTATTTTAGTCTTGATCTTGCTCTCTATAATATGCAAGATCAATACACAAGAGCCTCTCCTCCAAATAATCAGCAACTCCTTGAGCTTATATCTGATCTTCCTACCAAAACGGAGTTGTCTGAAGCATCTAAGAAGGTGACCAAGGACATACAAGAAGATTTTAAAGTTCATTCAGATCTTGTTCATATGAGGCTGAGTCATTTGATTGATGCTGCCAACACCCTCCCCAGTAATCTAAGTACTGAGCTTAAAAAGAAGCTGAGGGAGATCATAAAGAAAATGATTCAAAGAATCAATGAAAGGGATCAAATTCATTTTTAGGCTTCCAAGAAGCACAAGGAAGCAGTTCTCCTTCTGCAACAGACTCAGGAATCTTAAAACAAGCTTATGATGGAGAGTCTCACAAGTCTACAAACCCAAATGAAAGAATTACAAGCTTTCTCCATGGGCCAAATGTAACAAATAGAAACTATCTTGGCCATTCTCCGAAAGAGAGAATCTCGAACTGATTCTCTGATCCAAGAAAATTGTGCAGACATTGCTCACTCCCAGAATCAGCTCCACGAGCTCGTACAAGGAATGACTAGATTCTCTGAAGATATTCGAACTCTTGATGCTGACATAAAGGGGGAGAATAAAGGGGAAGGAGAAAAAGGAAGAGGCAAAGGCAAAATTGCTCAATCTTCAAGGAGTCCTCCTGCAAGACAGCCTCGCCATCAGACTCCACGATCTGAATAGTAGCAAATTCTCATGGGTTAACCACTAAGGAGTCAAGGGCCCTCTCCCAGCTCACAAGAAGTGACCACCACAGGCCTAAGAATGCTAATTGAAGATCTTGCATTTATGAATAAACACGATCATTTAGAAAGGCTTAGTCAAAGCGAGATGGAAGATACAACATGGAAAGATGAAGTTAGCAAGAGAAGAAGAGCTGTAGAGTATACTAATCCTCTAAGGAGAAAAAGGCAGAAGAAATAGAGATAAGTTGAAATTCATTTCTTATTGATGTAACTAAGCTTAATTGTAATATCTGTCTTCATAAACATCAATAAATTCATGCTTATTCTCTAGAGGTTTTATTTGTTCACTGAAACCCTAAGTCATATTTACTTTCTAGCAACTGCATCTAGATAATCATGAAATAAATCTCTTTGGTTATGTCAACATCAAATAGGGGGAGATTGTTGGGAGATTGCATATTTAAATTTTGATGTTGAAAGTAAATATTCATGATTATATGTAAAGTCCTTCAAGGAACACATGTACAAGGACTTAGTGATAGATCAAACTTGTTAGGTTGATCTGAGCTTTAATGTTTATCATTATGTAAATGAATGTATAGAAGAAAAGATCAAAGCTATTAGTTTAATCTATTTCTTGAGATGTATAGATAGGCACTATTCACCTAACGAAACCTAAGGGTTAGGGTTTAGATAACCTAAGCCTTTTCGATAGTGCGGTATGTCGAAATGATATTCCATCGAAAGATTTGACGATAAAATATCGTGAAAAGTTAAATAAGCCTATAAAAGTTTTTCTCGAAAAACGTGCAAAAATCGGACAAAATAAAAATGACGAAAAGTACTGTTATGTACTTTTCATTTGTTTAGCTACGTTAGGAGAAAACGTGAAGAAAAACGCTAAACACCAAAAAGTGTTTTTTATTTTTTCAGAAATCTGAAGAATAAGTAAAAGTTAATCGGTAAAGGAAAGATGAAATATCTAAAAATAATTGGATTCCGAGAATTGCAGTTTTTAAGACTGTCAGATGAAAACCCGAAAGACGGAACCACGAAACTTAAAGGCTAAGTAGACTTAAGGGCTATGTTAACTTAACACTTAAGTCATGAATAGTATGGAGGTGTGAATAGTAAGGAGGTTAGGGGGTAAAATGACTATTTTGCCCTAGCTTTGGATTTTCTATAAATAGGAAGCTAACTTTCATTTAAATGAGATTTTGAAAATCCAACAATTAGAGAGAGAGAGAGAGGGTTCGGATGGAGAGGGAGAAAGAAGAGCATGAGCATGATTGATCTAATCGAAAGTGTTCGTGAAATAGAAAAGCTAGCAAATCGCCAGTTTTGTCTAGCGAAAGAAAAATAAAGAGGAAAGATATTAAAACCTAACTCCTAAGTTAACTTTTCTTAAGTTTTTATGTTCAAAACATAGATTAATGAGAATAAGAAGTAAATGATGTTAGGAATGATTTCATATGGTTGAAATTGTAAGAAAATGAAGAAATAAGAATTAAAAGTTTAGTTTATAAATTTCTTAAGGAAGTATAAGATTCGTAATGAATTAGAATGATCAGAGTGGATTATATAAATAAGTAGTTGAAATAAGTAAGGAATGATGTTCTATAACATTGAATTCCAATAAAAAGTGAAATCGTAATCCAACATATCGATTAAAATGAAGAACGAACGAAGAACACGCGAAGAACACGAAGAACGTTGTTGATGGACAAATTTAAAACCATCATAGGATAATTGTTGTTGATGGACAAGTTTAAAACCATCACGTGTAAGTTAGATACATATTGCTTGGTTAGGAACGGTAGAAACATTCATGAAGAACGAATTAAAATTTAGCTATAACGAAGTTATGGCAAAAATTTTGTAAAAGATAAACAAGAATTAGAAAGTTAGTAAATGAACCCGAACGTGTAAGGTTTCATAAGAATATAAGAGAACTTAGAAAATGTGAGTCGTGGACTCAAGAACGAACGAGTTCGGATGACCTAATTATGGACGAATAAACAAAGATCGTTAAAAACATAAAATGAACGAAGGGTGAAGATTAAGCCAATGGAATGGCACGTTAACGGATTTAGAATGAAGTTCTGTCTGAGGGGGAATGAAGTACGTAAGATAAGGAAGAGAATGGCGTTGGAACAACCTCGTTCTGAGTTATAACTAATAAGTTATGGAAGCGGGAAATAAGCGTCTCAATTTGGATTTAACACTTAGAGAAATTTTCTAGGGTTAGGGCTTGGCCAGCATGGCCACCCCATGCCTTTAGAGGTGAAAGTCGCACAGCCAAACCAAGAAGTCAGTATCGCAAACTTGCGTTGCTAAGGCGAGAGATAAAGAAGAGAGTAGCCAGCAACAAGCTGTATGAAAAAAGCGAGAAGAGCTTTTAACTGCTCAACTCTTGGGGGAAACGTATGGGAAGATAAAGAACATAATGTTCAACTAATGTACCACTTAAGCAAGTAATTTAAACCTTTAGTACATGTTGAACGAAATGGTCCAAAGAGATTAAAAGATCAAGAAGAGAATAAACGTAAACGTAAACTTAACGCAGTTCCAAGCAGTCTTAGCATACAATGAACAGTATGGCTTCGACATTAAGAAAGAGTAATGAACATGGGGTTCAGGTAATGGATAACGAAAGTATTAAATAAGATGAAAATGGTAACAAGAAAGCCGTAATGAACGGTAAAAAGATTAATGGAAGTCGAATGTGAGTCAGATGAGAACGTTAGAATAAAATGTAAGTGTTGAAAACTTTAACCAACGTGAAGGTTGAGGGTACGCAAATATTAAACAGATAGAACCTACACCCCGTGTATGGTTTGACCGTAAGATGATGAAGATCAATGATTAAACCGTGAACGGTAAAGAAGTTGAATTAAAGACAATAACGTTTAACGTAACGAAGCCGAGTTAAGGAGTAAATGGAATGATCGCTCTGAGTATACAAAAGACTGTATGACTTAGACGATAAAGAGTGAATCCCGAGGTGTGACATTTGGTTGCCAGGAAGCCATAAGGAATGAGAAATTAACTTAACAAAGATTATAGTTTAATAGTTCGGTTGGTTAAGATAAGTTAGGTTGTAGTACAATCGTAACCTTTGATGGTTGACATATGGGAGTCAGGCTAAAAATCCTCCTTGAGAGTGAAGGTATATACAAAATCGCAACCCGATCTAACTCTCTCGTGATGGCAGTGTAGATGAGACGAGAACTTGTTTGTTGGTTGTTTGTGGGAAACCACTCAGAGTAACATATGGACTACTAGCAGAGAAGCGATATGTGTTGAGTCCTAGAGAAGTTATAAGAAGAAGATAAGAATGCAAAACATCAAAGATGATGAACGTATAAGTAAGACATCTCCGTATGTCATGAAGCCGTAGAACGGTAATGAAAGTGGTCACGTAAACTTAGGTTACAAGAACACGAACCCCAAGAAGTAAAGTTAAGCAAACTAATGCATAAGTCAAATATACATGACTAATTAGTGTATGTGTTATTTTTCTTATGTGCTACATAGGAACTGGAATGAGCAGTTCAACGTAAGCTATAGCTGTGCGTAAGGAAAGTTTCCTAACTTCATTTATATTTCAAATGAATGCTAGTTTCTTAAACTTCTCAGATGTTGAACTTGAGAAGTTCCGTTTATGTGCCAATGTGAACACTTCGGTGTTTCTATGAGATGAACTGTTCTGTGATTTAACTTTTCAATAAGAGAATGCTCTGTTTATACATGATCCGTTATTGTTAAGTCTGTGCTAATGATTCTAGCCAAACAGAATGTGTATGAATAAGGTAGAAGAATGAAAGTATTTTTAAATTAAAGTGAATATTGTTTTAAAATGATAGGAATCGAGATTATTCCTATTATTCAAGTTGCTTCATAACCTTTATTCGGTTATTGAAGTCTTAAAAGAATGTTTGAATCCTTGAAGATGTTTATTTAACTTTTATGACTTGCTGGGCAATTGAATGCTTACACTTGCTTTAAATGAAAAACATTTTCAGCGAACGATGTTAGACGAACTTAAGGATCCCGTAAAGATCAAGCTGACGGTATCCAGATGGAGTGTCATTCAGAATGAGAATGAGCGAGAAGATCAAGTGAAGACTTTTAATATAAAATAAGTTAAATGAACTTTAGATTAGTTTAATGAACTATTATGTATCCTTTGTGGCGGATGAAAGTCACTCGTGTAAGATGTAAAGGATAATGTAATTATCGTTATTTGTAATGAAAGGAGTTATAAAATTTTAGAACCTGGGAATTTAGAATATATGTTGTTATATTTCAGTATATAATGATGTATGTTTGGAAGAAGATGGGATCGTGACGTACGGAATCCGGGTGTGAAGATAGATCGGATTTCGGGGCGTTATAGTTTATGTAAAATGGCTTGTTTAAGTCCAAAATTTCATGTCTAATACTTGATAGAATCTGTGAATTGGTTGAAGGTTGTGATAGTACATCAAGAAACAAAAACAACGTAGTTGGAATGGCTTAATTTGGTTAAGAAATGAGGGTTTGGTGAATCAATTCGCTAAATGCATTGAAAATAGATAAACTAGTAGAAACATGGTTTTTAATCCTCTAAATTTGGTTGTTATGATATTTTAGGTGTTAAACATGGTTTTTAATCCTTATACTTGTCGTATTCTTTATCCAATCGCTTTCCGATATGGGGCCCACACAAGGCTGCGTCGTCGTACGAATATTCCCCGACAATAAGAATATTCCACGACCAAACGAATATTCCCCGGCAATAATGAATATTTTATAACCACTTGCTTATTTAAGATATTTGCGCATTTTACCCATAACTAACTATATTAATCAAATCAACCCTTACTATTTCAAAATAATAAATAGAGAAAATTCAATTTCATTTATAATAAGTTGGGGTCTTACAACCTCCCCTCCTTATGAAATTTCATCCTCAAAATTGACGTACGTACCTGGTATTTCGAAAAGGTGAGGATACCTCGCTTTCATTTCTGTTTCCAACTCCCAGGTCATTTCCTCAATAGCATGGTTCCTCCACAAAAGTTTGACTTGTTGTATGACCTTTGTGCGTATGACATGCTCCTTCCTATCCAAGATCTTGACAGGTACCTCCTCGTACGTTAAATCTTCGGCTATTTCGTCTAGTTCTAACTCAATAACGTAGTTCATGTCTTTCACATATTTACGAAGCACAGATATGTGAAAAATATTATGAACACGAGACATACTTGGAGGTAACGCGAGTCTATAGGCCACATTTCCTACTCGGTCAAGAATCTGAAATGGACCAATAAATAGTGGATTGAGCTTTCCTCTTTTCCCAAATCTTGTAACTCCCTTCCATGGAGCAACACGTAACAATACATGATCCCCAATACTAAATTCCACGTCCTTTCGATGAAGATCCGCATAACTCTTTTGTAGATCCTGTGCAATTTATATACGTTATCGAATCATTTGGATCTTTTCTATAGTCATACGTACCAAATCTGGTCCCAATAATGTTGCTTCCGCCACCTCATCCCAACATACTGGAGAGCGACACTTTCGTCCATACAATGCTTCGAATGGAGCCACACCTATACTTGCCTGATAACTGTTGTTGTAAGAGAATTCCACCAATGGTAAATACTTATCCCAACTTCCTTTAAAGTCTAGGACACAGAGTCTTAATAGATCTTCAAGAGTTTGAATAGTCCTCTTTGATTGTCCGTCCGTTTGAGGATGGTATGCCGAACTAAATCTTAAATCCGTGCCCATAGCTTTTTGCAAGCTAACCCAAAATCGTGAAGTGAATCTTGGGTCACGATCCGAAACTATGGATACTGGCATGCCATGCAATCTTACAATCTCATTTACATACATACGAGCAAGACGTTCAAGGGAATAAGTCTCCGTGACGCTAAAGAAATGAGCAGACTTAGTTAATCTATCAATAATAACCCAAATTGCATCTATGCCTTGAGAAACCGTGGGAAGACCCATAATGAAATCCATGGTAATGTGTTCCCACTTCCATTTTGAAATCTCAAGTGGTTGCAATGGACCCTTAGGCACTTGATGCTCCGCCTTTACACGTTGACAAGTTAAACACTTCGAGATAAACTTCGCGATCTCTCTCTTCGTATTGTTCCACCAAAATGTATGTCGAAGATCACGATACATTTTGGTACATCCAGGATGGATTGCAAATGGTGTATTGTGTGCTTCCATCATGATCTTGTACTTCAAATCAGAGTCGTTAGGAACACAAAGTCTAGAGTTGACTCGAAGTTATCCTTCTTCATCAATTCTTGCTTCTGGGATAACACCTTCTTTTACTTTCTTCTTCATACGCATCAGCTTCGGGTCTGTGGCTTGCTCAACTTTAACTTTATCGATTAGAGTTGGTTCTATGCGTATACTTGACATCATCGCATAGGTCCCCGGAGTCTTGAATTCTATCTTCATCTTTTGTAAATCACATAAAATGGGCCTTTGTGTTGATAACATCGCACTCGTTCCCGCATATGATCTTCTACTTAATGCGTCAGCTACCACGTTCCTTTTTCCAAGATGGTATTGAATGTTGTGATCATAATCTTTCAACAGCTAGAGCTAACGTTGTTACCGCATGTTGAGTTCCTTTTGGGTGAAAAAATATTTGAGGATTTTATAGTCTGAATATATCTCTACTTTCTCCCCATTTAGATAGTGCCTCCAGATCTTTAGCGCGAAAATGACTAGTGCCAACTTTAGATCATGAGTAGGATAATTCCTCTCATATTCTTTAAGTTGTCACGAGGCATAGGCTATGACTTTCCCATGTTGCATGAGAACACATCCTAACCCTTTGTCTGAAGCATCGCTATAGATAACAAATCCATCCAAACCAGATTTGTATTGTCAGAACAGGTGCCGAAATGAGTCTCCTCTTGAGCTCTTGAAAACTCTTCTCGCATTCCTCGCTCCATACGAATTTTTTATCCTTCCGAGTCAGCTGAGTTAATGGAGTAGCAATTCGAGAAAATTCTTCCACGAATCTCCGATAATAACCAGCTAAGCCCAGAAAGCTATGTACTTCGGTCACCGACTTTGGTTGCTCCCAACTTTGTATTGCTTCAATCTTCACCGGGTCAACAGATACTCCATGTTTTGACACCACGTGCCTAAGGAATGCTACTTCCTCAAGCCAGAACTCGCATTTCTTCAACTTGGCATATAGCTTGTTTTCACGAAGCCTTTGGAGTACCAAATTTCAAATGGTGCTCATGATCTTCACGGCTTTTGAATATATGAGGATGTCATCAATAAAGATAACAACGAACTGATCCAAATATTCCTTAAATACTCGGCTCATCATATCCATGAAATCATAGGAGCATTAGTCAATCCAAAAGATATGACTAAGAATTCATAATGCCCGCATCGAGTTCTAAAGGCGCCTTCTAATATCCTCGCCTAATCTTTAATTGATGATATACAGAACGAAGATCAATCTTTGATAAGAATTGTGCTCCTTGCAACTGGTCAAATAGGTCATCAATGCGAGGTAGCGGATACCTATTCTTGATCGTGACATGGTTCAATTCCCGGTAGTCAATACAAAGTCACATACTCCCATCTTTCTTCTTTACAAATAAAACAGGAGCACCCCAAGGAGATGTACTAGGACGAATGAAACCGATGTTCAACAACTCCTGTAGTTAGACCTTTAACTCCTGAAATTCAATAGGAGCCATTCGATATGGGGTTTTAGAAATGAGCTTTGTACTAGGTTCAAGGTCAATAAAGAATTCAACTTCACGTTCTAGGGGTAGACCAGGAAGTTCTTCAAGAAATACATCAGGAAATTCACTAACAACAGAAATATTATTCAAATCTGATGTGTCTTTATTCAAATCCATAACATGGGCTAAGAAAGCTTGACATCCATTTTTCAATAAACGAATGGCTTTATGGATTGATATGACAGTGATTGATTTTAGTGGTTTAGTTGCTTGAATTCGCATAACAAGTTGGTTAGGAATATAAAAACTAACAACCTTACGAATACAATTAATTTTGGAATGATGAGTAGTTAACCAATCAATCCCTAAAATCACGTCAAATGCAAGTATCTTTAAAGATATAAAATCAACAGGTAATGTGATGGTGCCAACTTGGATCAAACAAGATTTATAAACAGTGGATGTAATGAAAGTTTCTCCTAACGGAGTCTCCACAGATAAGTTAAAGTCTAATTTCTCCGGAGTCAAGTTTAAACATTGAGCACAAGTAGGAGAGATAAATGAATGGGTACCGGTATCTAGTAAGGTATAAACTTCACAAGAGTTTATGATTAGCTTACCCGTGATCACCTCATTCGGGTTCCTCGTATTTTGGCCAGTCACGATAAATGCTCTGCTAGGAACCGCTGACTTTGACTTTTTTAGGACAGCCTTTTGAGTCACCATCCCCGCTGGACTTTGTTTCGCTACAGTACAATCTCGAGTGATATGTCCTTCTTTTCCATAATTATAACATACCTTGAACTGTTGTGGATAGTTTGGGCTGATGTGTCCCTTTTTTCCACATTTATAGCATACAACCGGTGGTCGTTCTCCTCCCTTAGAAATAGTTGATGCTGGTACTGTCGTCTTCACATTGTCATTGTTGAATCTCCTCTTTTTGAAATTTCTACTTGACTCACCTCTCCTATTATCATGGCCACGATTACCACCAGAGTGGTTACCGTTTTTGTCTGAATTTTTCCCTCCCCACTGGTTATCATTGTTCCTCATTCTCCGCCAAATGAGGTGTAAATTGGGATAACTCCGTGAACTTCGCCTCATACTGGGACACCGTCATGTTGTTCTGTTCCAGTCTAATAAACTCCACCTCCTTCATATGAAGAATACTTTCAGGAAAGTACTTGTCATTGAATAATTTCTAAAATGTCTCCCAAGACATATTGAGTGCAGCTGGATGGGTACGCTTCACAGATTCCCACCAGTAATCTGCCTCACTACGGAACATAAAAGTAGCTAATGGAACCTTCGGTTCCTCCGTGCATCCCAAGACATCAAATATCTTGGTAATTTGCTTAACCCACGTTTCTGCTTTGATCGGATCCGGCTTTCCCCAAAACTCCGGCGGTCCCAACTCCTTGAATTTCTTAGCAGTAACCAGCTGTGAGTTGCCATTATTTCTACCCGCATTTTGAACAGGAGTCTCCCTCGTTTGGTTTTGCATGAATCACAAAAAGCTTCTAAACATCTCATCATTCATCGTCTGCTCAGTGGTGTTGTTTACCGGAGGAACATTGCCATCCTGTTGCACGTTCTCCTGGTTTGTGAGTAAAGGTGTTTCCACGATCTCATTCACTCCATCACTAATATTTCCAACTGCCATTCTTAAATACTGCCACAAAATAAGGGTTAATTAAAGAAATTGACATGCAATATAATAACCCTATACTCTGACCAACCAATAAATAAGCTTAGGTAGGACATACTAGCGAAGGATTTCCTCGTCCCCCCCTCCTAGTTCTATTCCCCGATCTCCGCCAGAGACCATATCCCTAAGCTCTGATACCAACTGTGACGCCCCCAAAATAGGTATACGTCACCTATTCTGAGTTGCCAAATACATGGTACAGAAACAACTACAACTTTATTAATACAATTGTCGTACAAAATACGATAACACATAAACTGTGAGTTTAAATACAAATATTATCTTCTAGACAATATCCACACTCAAATAAGTCCTCATTACAATTATTGATACATTATTTTACAAAAATAGTGAGGACTACTAAACAACTTTCTAGAACCATCATTCCATACCCCGACTAGTACTCGCTACATTCTCGCCTCCTAAGAAGAAAAATAGAACAAAAAGGAAAAGGGTGAGCTCAACTAGCCCAGTAAAGAACATTATGACTAAGATAATATAGAACAAATTATCGTTAGTCCTCAACGGGGAAAAATCTGATAGAATATAATAGACAGCAAGTTTTAAATCAATATTCGCAGCGGAAATAACAATTCATTTGGAAGAGTTAAGTAGAGAATGAAATCTACTATCATCTATGAATTTAAAAGTCCATCATCAATATTTTATCCCTGTAACATCAATCAATATTCATTTTGAATCAAATATTCATCTTTACACTACAGGCCAAAGATATTCATCAGTTGGTCATGTTCATCTCAACACTTGTTCATCTTTGCACTACGGGCCAAAGATGTTCATAAGGAAATCATTCATCTTTGCACTACAAGCCAAAGATATTCAGTTATATCATCATTTAGGACTGAGAATGATGAAAAATATTTTAAAGAAAACGAATCTAGTGAGATAAAAGATCAAATATTAAGGATTCGTACTTCGTTTTATCCATGTTTAAAAACACCCCATAATATACTATGGTGGAGTAAAATTCAAAAATAATGATCAAAACATGGATACAATCAAAGATAGTAACAAAAATAGACATCTGGGATAAAGAATGAAAATTTAATTTTTTTGTGAATAGTGTCATATTCGTGAATAATGTCGTATACGTGAATAGTAACCCTGACACAAAAAAAGTAGAAATTTTACAAGAAAAATTATACTAATATTTCGGCATAATGATATTGAAAGAAATAATATCATTTATAAAAACAAAATAACAACCTTACCAAGAAAAGAATAGTACTTTAAATGGAATATCGATATAACGTCAAGGAACTTGCAATCAGATAGCAACACTCAAAGTATCAAAATACTCACAAGAATACGCTCAATAATATAGAGAGAGAAAACTTTAGTTTCTGGTGTGATTTTCAATTCTAACCTAAGCACCCTATTTATAGGAAATTGCTTAGAACACCAAAGTAGAAAATTTAATAAAATATTAATATTTCTTAAATTTTTCCTACGCACACCAAAGAAATCTAAATTCAGCTCATTTACCACACATGTGGGGCCCACCAAAATGAATAAAACGTTTTTCTTTTAAAAAATATTTAAAACTTCAAAAATCAATTATTCCGGAACTTCAATAATTCATAATAAATAGCCCTTTTATCAGAAAAATTCGAATCTTATATCCATTGCATAGGAAATTCAATTCTCTACAACTTTGTAAGTTTAATTTTTTCCAAATTCCAAGCAAAAATTAACCGAAATCCATATACGGACGATTTTGCAGGCTATAATCAAATTTCAGTCAAAAATAGGGCCCACCAACATGTTTAACATGTTTTTAGCATTTATTGTAACAAAAATATTCTTCCTCCTCATTTACTAATATATCACACATTCATTTTAAAAATATCACCATTATTATATTATTATAATATAACAATATATTTAAATGAATTATTTTATCAGAAAAGATAAAATATCAATTTTCAACAATTGTCATTTTTCTAAAAATTCCTCCATTTCTATCCACATAAATAAATATTTTTCTTATCATATAAATCTATAATTAATTATTCACAAATAATATTACAAAATAACAATAATGACAACCAGGTCGTTCCTAGGAAAGAGGGGGCTTTCCAATAAGGATTTCTCCTTACTGGCGCGCAATTAGGTGACCAAACCTCTCCTTAGACAGAACTTCCTTAGATATTACCAATAATGTTATCTAATAATATTATTCAAATAATATGAATTATTGATCTGATAATGGAAATATTGTACAGTGACAATTATTGAAACAACAATAATATAAAATATCAACGTAGCAATTATTGAATCA
This sequence comes from Panax ginseng, assembly GCA_020205605.1. Classification (NCBI taxonomy): domain Eukaryota; kingdom Viridiplantae; phylum Streptophyta; class Magnoliopsida; order Apiales; family Araliaceae; genus Panax; species Panax ginseng. Next base: position 46,841,501 of record CM035144.1, read on the forward strand.
ATAAAATAAAATATTGAACAGTAATTACTGTAATAATTATTGAGTAGTACCTTCTTACGTAAGAATCAATAATTGGTGCAATACCGCAGCTACCGTGTTTAAACCAATTTGATATTCCAACAAAGATTAATTCAGTAATAACTACGCCGTTATTTATAAAAAAAACTTATGCTTGTCATTTTCTTCATCCAATCGCTTTTCGTTATGGGGCCCACATAAGGTTGCGCCGTCGTACGAATATTCCCCGACAGTAAGAATATTCCACGACCAAACGAATATTCCTCGACAACAATGAATATTTTATAACCACTTGCTTATTTAAGATATTTGCGCATTTTACCCATAACTAACCACATTAATCAAATCAACCCTTACTATTTTAAAATAATAAATAGAGAAAATTCAATTTCATTTATAATAAGTTGGGGTCTTACACTTTATGTGAGTTATTAATTGTTCAGAAGGGATATGTATGTTGATATGTGAATAGAATACTTTTTTGGGGCATAATTATTGGCATAGAATTGAGTTTTTGTAGAAAAACTCTATTATTAACGAGCTGGAAAAACAGTTTCTGGTAACTAGCGTTGTAGTGCCAGTTCGGGTTTTCAAAATGGGCGACCCGACTCTGCAACGTTAGTTCACAGTATAAACTTGGCATTGCAGCGCCAGGTCCGAATTTTTGAAAAACGGGTAACCTGCACTCGCAGCTACTTTAAACCCGAGCTTTTTTCTGGTGTTTGACTTAGGCATTTAGAATTAAATAAAAATTTATTTAATTTAATTTATCTGATTTTTAATTAAAATAATAGGTTTATTTTAAATTAAAATTGGATACACTATTTTTTTTCCAATAATTCTAAATTTGAAATAAATGAGTTTATTTTGATTTGAAATTGGATTAAAATAAAGTTGTTTATTTTAATTGGAATTGAATTCCATGTTCGTTTGAATAAAAGAGTTTATTCAAAAATTTTATATTAACTTGGAATTGGATTCCACGTTCGTTTGAATAAAAGATTTTATTCAAAAGTTTTATATTAACTCGGAATTGGATTCCACGTTTGTTTGAATAAAACAGTTTATTCAAAAGTTTTATATTAACTTGGAATTGGATTCTACGTTCGTTTGAATAAAACAGTTTATTCACATATGTAATAGGATTCCATGTATTGAAAAGTTTTGTATTAACTTGAAATTGGATTCTACGTTCGTTTTAATAAGACAGTTTATTCACAGATGTAATAGGATTTCATGTTTCCTAGAATAAAGAAGTTTATTCACATATGGAATAAGATTCCATGTTTCCTAAAATTAAATATGTTTAATTTTAATAAGGAATATGATTCAACATATTTTATTTTTCCAACAATTTTTAAGTTAAAATAAAGGAGTTTATTTTGTACTTAAAATTGGATTCCGTGTTAATTAAAATAAAGGAATTTATTTTGATTGGGAATTTGATTAAAAATAAATGAGTTTATTTTTATTCAAAATTGGATAAAATAAAATAAAGAAATTTATTATGATTTTGATTAAAAATAAATGAGTTTATTTTGTTTCAAAAATGGATTTTATACTAATTAAAATTACTCATTAAATAGATATCAATGTATATATTGAATGTTTATTATTCATGGGATGAATGTTATTTATTGATGCATATGTTGATATGTATGATAAAAAATGGGATTAATTATGAACTACTGACCAATGTGATTGAATTTTATTTTAGTTCGATGCATGAATGTATGTGTTTTATTAAATGGGGTGTGCGTACCTCATCTTTTCTATTTTTTTCTTGATGTAAATTCTACCTCCCTCCTATGTACTTCCTCTTGATTGCTGATCAAGATTTCTATTTAAATTAAATGGTTTATGTAATAAGATTAGTTAGAATTATCTTGAAGAATTGGAGACTAAGGATCAAGGAGCACTTGAAGACCCGTTTGTAATATAGCCCGAGATTTAAATGTAATAGTTATATTTAAATTTAATTCTTGCACCTTAGGGTTAACCTTTTAGTTTACTTGGTGGCTCTAGTGAACCAAACTATAATAAAGTTCATAATCAATCCGGGTAGAATATAATATTCTATATGCATTCTTATACTATATATATGTATTATATTATATTATGTACATGCGCGTTAAACAAGATGAGACAAAATAATAACAAACCCCTCAAAGAATTTATATTAAGTTGTAACGTTCAAAGATATTTTAAATATCGAACGTTGCCTTCTAGCATGGTAAAATAATAGGGTATTAAATATTTAATATGAGTTTGTTGTGCACACATAAGGGAAGTATTAAATATTTAAGTTGTTATTTTGTCACATTTAATGCTTGTAAATAGACTGAACGATGCTGTTTTGTTGTGCACACACAAGGACAATGTTTTTCATTTGAATATATGGAAGTGCTAGATTTGACTTAACTTAGATAATTTTAGTTCAGATGTGCAGACACTTGACTATTATGATCTAAGAGGTAAAATACAAGGAGTTACATAGTTGATGTAATTGACAAGAGTTATCTACCTATTTATTTATATATAGTTTATTGTGCACACACAATGCTATATACATTTATTTATATACACTTGCATATCTTTAATTAAATATTGTCGAACTATATATATTGAGGGTAATATAGTTTAAAGAAAATAATGGGAGATACCAATTTAAAACAAGACCTAATTTATTTTGGTAATTAATAAAAGAATGTATGCTAAAATGTTGTTAATTACAAATTCATTTATAGAATTTTACAATGTCTAAATTACTATCACTGCGGAGCATATTTGATGCTATTTAACCAGACCGAATTAAATGGATTGGTTAAGAAATGTGAAAATAGTTCTCACGGCTGAAAAGTTATCTTATGTCCGTAATATGCCTATCCCTGCAATAGTTGCAGATAATGCCTCTAAGAAAGAGATTGTTACTTTTAGAAAGTGGCAAGATGATGTATAGTTGGCTCAATGCATCATATTCGCATCCATAAGTAACGAGCTTCGGCGTCAGTATGAAACTATGGATGATCCTACTATACTCCTGCATTTTAAGTAGTTGAATTATGAGGAAAGTAGGACTGATAGATGTCAGATATCTAAGTAGCTCTTTTGATCTAGAATGACCATAGGCACTATAGAACAAACACATGTCCCGGAGATGATCAATTTGATTAAATAGTTAGGACAACTAGTTTTGTAATTACTGGAGAGTTGAGCCAAGATTTGATCTTGCATTCACTCCTGGACTTCTTCTCACAATTGTTGTGAATTTTTCATATGAAAAAGCTAGATATCAACTTCGTTGATTTGCTTAACATGTTGAAAACGTTGAGAATCACTTTCCAACCAAGAAAGACTAAGTCTTATTGGTAGAGGCCAAAGGATCTTCTGAATAGAATAACAATTTTAAGAAGGTAAATAGAAAGGCAAAAATAAAGAATAATAAGAACAAAGCTAATACGGATAGCAAAGGAGTTTGCTTCCACTGCAACAAGCTTGGATAATGAAAAGGAAAAAGCGATAAGCATCTTGCAAAGGCTAATCAAAAGAAGATTAATGAAGCTTCGGTTACAAATACAGTTTTGTTCATGAATAAAATAAATCTTTCTGTAAGTTAAGATTCTACTTGGGTATTGGATACCAGCTTTGGTTCTTATAAATATAGATTTATAAAAGGACTAAGCAGAAGTAGAAAGCTAAACAAGGGATAAGTAATCCTTTGTTTGGGAAATGAAGCAAAGGTTATTGCATTAGCCATAAGAACTTATAGTTTAGTATAGCCTACGGGCAAGTCTATTAAGTCAATAAGTTGTTATTGTATTCCAGTTCTCGTTAGAAACATTATTTCCATTTTGTTGTTGGACAATAAAATTTGTTGGTATTATATTTAAGAACAATTGTTGTTCTATTTATAATAATAATATTTTGTATAGAACTAGAATATTACTTAATGTATTTTGTATACTTACCTTACGTGCAAATAATTTTGCATATTGAACAAATTAGTATAATAAAAGGAAATGATCATTCAAAGAGTTGAATGCGTGTATTTGCTGAAATACAAGTGTGAATTATTTGAAAGGTTCAAAGAATTCAGAAGTGAAGCTAATTGAAAAGTATTAGAATTCTTCGAATGGATTGAGGAAAGAATACTTGTAAAATAAGTTTCTAGATCATATTAAATGGTTTTCTCATAATGGATGCCTCCTAATACGCAATAATTTATTGGTTTATCTGAAAGGAAAAATTATACCTTGTTGGACATGGTGCAATCCATAATGATTTTTACCGACATTTCAATATCCTTTTTAGGTAATGCCCTAAAAATGGCTGCATATTTACAAAAAAGGTAGCCTCAAAATTCGACCCCAAGAATCCATAAGAGTTATGGACAGGGAGGATTTCTAATCTTAAGTATGTTAAGATAAGGGGTTGTCCAGCTTATGTGAAAAGGTTTCAAAAGGATAAGATTGGGACAAGATTTGACAAGTGCAAATTTTTGGGACATCCTAAAGTAAGTTTAAGACATATATTCTATAATCCTACTTAGCAAAAGGTGTTTGTTGCGAAACACGATACCTTCTAAGATAAAGGTGTTTATCATTGAAGGGGCTATTAGGTGAATAATAGATCTTGAAGAGTTCAAGAACCACAAAGCACTATAAGTCAAATAATGGAAACCTGTAGATAGACCTATTGTACCACAATCGAATTGTAAATCTGGAATAGTACCTAAGATACCTAGGAGGTATGGTTTCATCATGGATGATGATGATGAGGTACGCATCATAGAAGATAATGATACAGTTACATACAATGAGGTAAGAATTGGAGACACTTAGAGAAATGGATTGAAGTAAGCTTCTCAGAAATGGAACATTCGTTTTGATGAGACAATCAAAAGAGTTTAAATTTATCAAAAACAAGAATGAACCTAGTGTATAAAAAAGGGCTAGTGGGAGTGTCATGTCATTCTTAGTATTATATGTTGATATAGTATGGATAAGGAATGACATACAATTGCTATAATCAGTAAAGATAAAGTTGTCTAAACATTCCTCCATAAATGATTTGGAAAGAATATCTTAATTGGGGATACAAATCTATATAGATATATTTAAAAGGATGCTTGGCTTAATCCAAGGAACGTATATTCATTTGATGCTAAGCCGTTTAGCATGACCAACTCCAAGAGATGTCTCATATTGATGAGTCCAGGAGTGTATCTCTCTTAATAGTCCTCATAGACTCCTAAAAGAGAGATCGCATGAGTAACTATCATGTATGCAATGAAATGTACGAGACCTGATGTTGATCGGTCATATTATGGAGAAGATCACTATAAGATAGTGAAAAACATCTTAAAAGTACTTAACTAGTACTAAGGATGTGATTAAAATTTATGGTGGGTCTGAATTAAAACTAGAGGGCTTAACAGACTAAAGTTTTTTCAAACTGACCAAGACGACAACAAATCCACTTTATAGGGTAAATCGTTACCTTGAACGGTGGTGCAGTGAATTGGAAAGGTTCCAAATAGCAAAAAGTTACAGGTTTAGTGAGAAAGACAAAATATATAGTCGTAAATGAAGCTGTAAGTTAATTGTTTGGATGAAAAGTTCATTACAGAACTAGGAATAGTTCCTAAGTCTCATCTTGGATCTAAACGTGTGTTGCGACACTTTCATTTGATTGAAGAATCATTGAAAGAGGAGAAGTCACTATAGAGATAGTGGGCTCTCAAGAACAACATTACATATCCATTTTACCAAAGCTTATCCAACAACAGGATGATCGTCACTTTGAGAATAAGGGTATGAGATACCATATTGATTGGCTTTAGTGCAAGTAGGAGGTTGAAATTAGTATGCACACAAGCCAATCATGTTGATGATAAAGTATATACTTTGTAACAATCTTATTCGTTTATTAATAAAAGTATTCATTTACTAAAGGGTTTAATTTATCTACATGGTGTTGTTCTAATAATATGTGATAAACCTATAGTTTTAAGCAATGCTTTTAGAATCATGATGAGATCATGATAACGAGATCTAAATTCTTAGATAGCTTAAAAACTAAAATGTGCCCAATCGATGAATTACTAAAAAGGGGATTAATGAATCCGAATAGATTAGTACATACGTTGCTTGCTCGTTGGATGAGGATGATTGATCTCATGATCATTTGTGTGGAGACACTAAAGGAAGTATGTATGTGCTTATTGGAGAATAAGTTCACTGAATGTGGCTCGCTAAGGAATACCTAATGGAGTTTTACTTGCCTGTTAATAGGAATACCTGTAGTGATAGTAGTACAAGTGATCTTTAGACTTGAGATCATTATAGTATCTTGTATATGATATGTTATACTTTGACATCTCCCTTAAGACCCTTAGGGTATGTCTGTTGGTCGATTTCACAATCAAAGCAAACGTGCAAGTATACACGGTCAACAAGTAATAGAGTGATAAGATAGAGTGTCGATCCCATAAAGAATTCTAATTAATAAATTCCAACTACTTGCACTATATCAATTCAATTTTATTTAAACAACCAATAATTGTGATTTCTCAAATAAAGAAAATTAAATTAAGCAACTAAAAGAAATTAATCTAAAAGAAAGCAAGTATGCCAAACTAAGATTTAATTGAATTCAAATAAATAAGGATTAAGACTCCAATATCCCCAATTATGAACTATAAATCAATTATCCAATTATCCCAATTATTATGTCTACTGAATTGTTAACAGGAATTCTCAAGTGCCAAAAGTCCTTTTCCAAGTGATCAATTGCCTTCTATTTAACCTAGATTAATTTTGCTATATTTCTATGCAAAATAATTGAATTAAACTCTTTACAATCCCAATTCCTTATTGTTACATGCGGCAAAGAGATATTTCTATTCTATTCACAAACCTAATTATTCACTGTGCAAATAACTAAGTCACATGTCACCATGCCCAGTTCTAACCCTAGAATTCCTCTTTCAATTCCTTCTAGAGTAACAAGGTAATTATTGGCCAGATAATTAATCAATATGCTCAAGACAAGATGAACAATTCACTTCAACATAAATAATTGGAAAAAATCAAATAATCAATTCATAATCATAAAAGGTTCAATTGGAATCTTAATTAAAGAAATTAGTTCATAATGAAAATTAAAACCAACAATATTTGAAAAATCATCCTTAATGAATTACACAAATTGAAAGAATAAAGAAGAAGAAGAACTCCAAGTAAATTCTTCAAATTCTCCCTTAGCTCTTGATCGCCTCCCAATTGTGTGGAAGAGTCCCCTACTCCAATAAAAATAATCCTTATATACTTCACTTATCCAACTATAGCAATCCAAATTCAATTAGGCTTCAAACAACCACCAATTGAGCAGTTAAACAAAAAGTTAACGCTGGTCCCGACCAACCATCGACATGGCCCGGTACCATTGCCTACCGGGATTTACATCAATAGAGCGCCTGGTGGAGGTGAAAGTGCCAATCATGCCCTATTTTAGCTCAAATTCTCCCAAGTGTTCTCACCGCTCCCAAACCTGCAAATCAAAACATAAACACAGTAAATATACTACTAAAAGACTCGAGAATACATAAATCTAAGCCCAAGTATATCCGATTCATGGATATATTACCCAATCATCAAACACCCCCAAACTTAAATCATTGCTTGTCCTCAAGAAACAGAACACAAGACACAAAAGACAACTAAACAACATGCAAACTATCTAAATGATCTTAATTCCAGCAATCCACTAGCACAAATATATTCAATAGGCCTCAAAAAAAAAATCACAAAAATATGCTAATACATCATGTTACGGCAGTTCAATAATATCCCAACAATCAATGAATCTAAATCTGTTATTACTGATATTGTGAGTGTGTGTTCAACAACCATGCTAAGCAATGAAAAGCAAAATAAGAACGATAATAAATTTCTTAATAGGCATCACACAGTTTCAACTCGAGAACTCATAAAATAAACTTGATTCAACTGAAATTAACAATCACAAAAGTCCAGGGGTCAAAATGGAATACTTATGCTTTTTTTTATAACGGGGGCTTTTTGCACTTTTCCCGCTTTATTTTATATATATATATATATATATTTTTTTTTTCTCATGACTAAGCATTGTCTTATTCCCTTAGGCTTTTCAGTGTTACCTTAACGAGCTTTCGACCAACGACTCCCAAGTCATTAAGACCTTAGTGCGCTAGGTGTAGAGACAATCCCCTCGGGCTTACTTACTCAAGTAACAAAGGCCACAAAACTAGAAAAGCATGCCACGGTGTTTATTCTTTTTTTTCTTTTTTTTTCAAAGCTTATATACTCCAAATATTTTCCCCCCAAACTTGAGTTCATATCTAAATTCAGTCTTCACTAGTTATTTAACTTATTCCATCATTTCACTAGCATTCATCCTTTAGAACTCTATTATCTATCCATTTAAAATATCATAGCCAACATGGTAATTTTTCAAAATGTGCTATCCTTATAATATCAGTGTCAAACAGATAAAGATTTAAATCATGTCAAGACAATCATATCACTAGCTTAACAATCCTTACTAAACTTGTTCATGAAAATTTTTTAATTTCATCATTAGCCCCAAACATACATACTATCAAAGGCTAGAATTAACATGCAATCCTAAATGCAACATCAATAACAATTCAAAGCATCCACAAACTATTAACAATAAAAACTTACTAATGCAAATAAAAATAAACTACCCCCAAACTTATCTAGAGCAATGTCCTCATGCGAAAGATAAAACAATATAAAACAGAGGACTTCCCTGACGAGCTTATTCCTTGGGTGGAGCATCCTCATCCTCGCTCATCTCTTGATAAGAAGGGGGAAACATAGGCGTAATCGGGAGCAATGGGAACCGATTGAGATTAACACCCTAAATAAATCAAGCATTCATAGATTCTGGGTCATAAACCGTCAACCAAGTACTTGTAGATCACATCTTGACATTCAGATAATTGGACATTTTGGGCTTCGAGATTATAGAACCATTCGTCTATCTCACGTTGGACTGCTTCTGGGACCACACCACGGTGAGCTACGGAGGAAGGTCCATAAGTAGGTGGAGCCTGAGGTGGTGGAGCTTGTGTAGCTTCAACTTGGGGAATTATCAATCCCAATCCCCTAGGGTGGTTTACCCCACCTGTCCACACTTTATACCTGTTGATCAACTTGTGGTCCAAAATGAGCATAGGCATTTGAATCATCCCATCAGATTTCCATTTTACTCCAAACTTAGCACACAAAACGTAGATGAGAGAAGGATGTGGTAACCCTCCTGTGGTCCCTCTTCGTGATGCTCAGAGAATGGACTGCTGAATAAGGTGGCCAACATCAATCTTAGGCCTTGTATAATTGAATATAATATCACAACCCTTTCTCTGGTGACGTGGCTAACATGCGTGCACGACATTAGTTTGGCACAAACAAAGGCGTACCATGCCTTTCCATATAGACTGAGGTGAGACAGCGGAAAAGTTCATGCTGCCACGCTCATGCACGGTCCATGTGTTGCCCGGTTGACACAGCTCGCGAATTATCTTCTCATAGTCTGGCCCATCACTCACAAGTTGTGCATACTCATCATTTAGGCCCTCTAATGGTAGTTGATAACACCCGTTTATGTCCTCCTTGCCAATTTCAACTGTTTTGCCCCTCACAAACACCCCATAATGGTAGTGCTCAGGCACATTGGCGTAGAACTCTTTGACGACTGCAATCACCGCTGGATCGGGCTGCTCGGTGAGTGTGAACCAATTTCTTTTAGCTATCATGACCGCTATGTCCCCGTCTTTGGAATGGTCGGGCCTTAAACCTCGTTCGGGGATGAGAGATCGGGTAGCCATCTTGTTGTAGCGTTCAGCGGAGACAAATCGTCGATTATCAAATTTGGGCGGAGATGGGGCAGAACCGAAACCTTCTCCTCGTTGACGTTTTGATGCCATGTAGAGAATTCTGCAAGGAAAGACATACACATATATTAGCATTAGACAAAATTCTAGTTTGGATAACCGTATTCATGACACTACCCCAAAACTTTATAATATATGTGTACTTTGAGTACATGGTTGGGGTTGAGGCATGACACATAATAGCATAATATTCGAACTTGTACCGATTTGGCGCAAGTATTATTTAAACTCTTCAAATTACAGAAGAACATAAGATATGTCCAAGAGATAGGTCATATAAAGCAATATGACACACACATACAATAATACCGGTTAGCCCCCCTCAAAAGTGATATATATGTGTGACAGTGAACCCATGGTGTTGGGGTGAAAATATGGCAAGTGAATTAAGTGTATGGGTAGTGTTGTGTGTGACAGGCCCATAAGATTTGACGTGAAATAAGTCTATGGTAACCGTCTAGATATCTTTATTGGGTCTGCACAATGATGTAGACTAAACATTTGGTAAATGCAAGTACATGCAAATACAATCAGGATATTGCTTTGTGTGTGTTTAGTCTTGTTTAGTGAGTCAGACAAACTATCAAACACCATGTGTGCAGTTCATATATTGCTTTGGATCATTCTAGTTTTCTACCAATTCAAGCCCCTTGTATGAAATCACACATATGTAGGATATTCTATCCAAAATTTGTGCACAACAATCATGATTCACACGCATGCAATACAAGAGAATCAAAAGCAAAGAGGATGAAAGTCTTACTTATCATTGTCACAAATCACCGGATGTTGTTCTATCACAACTTGAATGTAATTACATACGTACCTTTGCAATAGAGATGATAGATGAAAATTATTTTGTGAAGAGAACTCCCAATTTGATACGTAGAGTTGTGTTTGGATTGGAAAGTTATATGCAAGTGTTTAGATCAGTTACCATACGAGTATTGGAAACGTGTGAGGAAAGTGGAGAGTTGAAGTGGGAAACTGAGAAGTTGAACTCAAATAGGTTTCTAATTCGCACCCTCAGCGTCGGGGCGCTGAGATTTAACCTAATAAGAGCACCGAGGCGCCGCCATCGTATGGATGGTGAGATCTAGGCAACCGGCTACAGAATTAGATAGAAAGTCGACCGGGCGCAGGCATCGTGATTTCAAAACCTCCAAAGGTCGGGTCGTTGGTTTTGCTTGATGCTTGAGCGCCGGGGCGCTGTTCGTCAGTCTCCGTTCCTTTTCTGGTTGGCCAAGTTGTTCGACTTGTCTGTATCCTCGAACGCTTGTGCATTGGGCTGGAAGTAAACAAGAAAATTATTAAACCACGAAAGCATATCATGAAATTAAATAAAATTAACTACTAAAAGCAACTTAAACTACACACATGGGGTTGCCTCCCCAAAGCGCTTGGTTTGTAGTCATCAGCCCGACTTTCCCGTTGTGCTCAATTGTAGTCGTTGACCATTTACCTTAAATTTTCGTTTTGAATTCGGTTCTTTGACCTCAATGTTTCCGTGTGGGGCGACAGATATAATTACGAATGGCCCAGACCACCGGGATTTCAATTTCCCAGGAAATAAACATAGTCGAGAGTTGAAAAGCAAGACTTGTTGGCCCGGTTCGAATGTTCGATCAAGAATTTTCTTATCATGCCAGGCTTTGACCTTCTCCTTGTAGAGTTTTGCGTTCTCATATGTGTTGAACCAAAATTAATCCATCTCATTTAATAGCAGTAACCTTTTCTCACCCGCTGCTTAGAGATCAAAATTAAGTTTCCGAATGGCCCAGTGTGCACTGTGTTCTAGTTCAACCGGGAGGTGACACGCCTTTCTATAAACCATTCGATAAGGTGACATGCCGATCGGATTCTTATATGCTGTTTGATATGCCCATAGAGCATCGTCAAGACGCAAGGACCAATCTTTTCATGATAGATTGACCACTTTTTCCATAATTCGCTTGACCTCCCTATTCGAGACCTCTGCTTGACCATTGGTTTGGGGATGATATGCGGCAACAATTTTATGATGAACCCCATACTTTACAAGCAATTTTGTGAACTTTTTGTTACAGAAGTGAGTTCCCTCATTACTTATTATCGCCCTCGGCGTCCCAAATCGCGTGAAGATGTTTTCCTTTAAGAATCGGAGGACCATGTTGGCATCATTCGTGGGTAACGCTGTGGCTTTTACCCATTTGGAAACATAGTCGACCGCCAACAAAATGTACTGATTATTGAAAGATGATGGGAAAGGTCCCATAAAATTAATTCCCCATACGTCGAACAGTTCTACCTCCAAAATTGAGTTGAGTGGCATTTTATTGCGCTTGGAGATATTACCTACGCGTTGGCACCGATCACACTTCAGCACATAGAGGTATGCATCTTTGAACAGAGAAGGCCAAAAAAATCCTGATTGTAACACCTTGGCTGCTGTTCGATCACCGGAATAATGGCCTCCATAATCTGACGAGTGGCAATGACCTAATATGCTGTCCATCTCTTCATGTGGCACACAACATCTAATCATTTGATCTGCGCAGGCCTTAAACAGAAATGGTTCATCCTAATAATATTGCTTCACATCACGGAGGAACTTCTTACGTTGCTGTGAGTTCAAATCCGGTGGTAATACCTTAGCAACCACGTAATTCACATAATCAGCATACCAAGGCAGTATTGTGGTTACTCAAAGAAGTTGTTCGTCCAAAAATTTCTCATTGATCATTATGTTGTCTTTATTCTGTACCTCCACGTTTTCCAACCGAGAAAGATGATCTGCCACCTGATTTTTGGTACCTTTTCTATCCCGGATTTCCAGATCAAATTCTTGCAGCAACAATACCCATCGTATTAACCACGATTTAGCGTCCTTCTTCTCAATCAGATATTTGATGGCAGAATGATCCGTGCAGACAATTACCTTTGTCCCTATGAGATATGCTCTGAATTTGTCGAAGGCGAATACAACGACAAGTAATTCTTTTTCGGTGGTTGTGTAGTTCAATTGGGAATCCGTCAACGTCTTGCTGGAATAGTATATTGTGTGAAAAATCTTGTCGTGACGTTGTCCCAGTAGTACTCCAACTGTGTAGTCACTAGCGTCGCACATTAATTTAAACGGTAAAGACCAATCGAGCGCCATAATAATCGGAGCAGATACCAATTTCTTCTTTAGAACCTCAAATGCCTCAATACATGACTGATCCATCTTGAAAGGCACGTCTTTCTCTAACAGGGAACATAAGGGTTTTGATATTTTGGAAAAATCTTTAATGAAGCGTCTGTAGAAACCCGCATGTCCCAAGAAGCTCCGGATTCCCTTCACAGATGATGGAGGAGGTAATTTCTCAATTGTCTCAATCTTCGCTTTGTCCACCTTTAACCTCACTGCAGTAAACCTTATGCCCCGTATAATCCTCTTCTTCACCATGAAGTGACATTTTTCCCGCTTAAGAATCGATTAGTCTCCACGCATCGTTTGAGCACTAAAATCAGATTTTTCAAACATAGATCAAAGCTATCACCGAACACAGAAAAATCGTCCATAAATACCTCCAAATTTTTCTCGACCATATTGGAGAAGATCTCCATCATGCACCGCTGAAAGGTTGCCGACACATTACATAAACCAAAGGACATACGCCGAAATGCAGACGTACCATATGGGCATGCGAATGTAGTCTTCTCTTGATCCTCCAGTGCTATGGCAATTTGATTATACCCAGAATATCTATCCAGAAGACAGTAGAACTGATGTCCCGCTAGCCTATCCAACATTTGATCAATGAACGGTAAAGGGAAGTGATCATTGCGTGTGGCTTTATTCACTTATGGTAGTCCATACATACTCTCCATCCTCATGAATCGTTTAGTAGGGATAAGCTCATTAGCTTCATTCTTCACCACCGCATACCCCCTTTCTTTGGTACACATTGTACATGACTTACCCATGAGCTATCCGAGATAGGGTAAATAATGCCTAAGATCCAACCACTTTATAATCTCCTTTTTTACCACATCCTTCATAATGGGGTTTAGCCTTCTTTGCATCTCAATGGTTGGTTTTTCCCCCTCTTCCATTAAAATCTTATGCATACAGAATGATGGGCTAATACCTCGAATGTCCGCTATAGTCCACCCAATTGCTGTTTTGAACTCTCGCAAGACTCGTAACATTTTCTCCTTTTGCGTGTTAGTTAACTCCATCGAAATTATCACTGGTAAGGTGGGATCTTTTCCTAAATAAGCATATTGCAGATGAGATGGTAGTGGGTTTAATTCCAGCACTGGTAGCTCTTCTATCGAGGGTTTGAACTTTTTACCTACCGTTTCGGGCCTCTCAAGGGTGTCGAATGATTGATTGTTTTTCCTGAAGACAGATGTTGTATCTAACCATTTGGCATACTCAATGTCCTCTTTATCATCGCAGCTTGTGCATCCCGAGCAAAATGGATTTAAGCGGGTCCTCCGAATAATTTCCACTGAACTTGTGATTAACCAATTCCTCCATGATATCCACCCGCATACACTCACCTTTTTCTTTCGAATAGGACATTGACTTGAAAATGTTAAAGGTGACCTGTTGATCTTCCACCCGCATCGTCAACTCACCTTTTTTCACATCAATCAAAGTTCTGCCCGTTGCTAAGAATGGTCACCCAAGAATTATTGGAATTTCGCTGTCCACTTCACAATCCAAAATAAAGAAGTCCACAGGGAAGATGAATTTATCCACTTTAACTAAAACATCCTCAACAATACCTCATGGATATGTAACCGATCTATCCACCAACTGCAAACTGATATTTGTCGCGGAGCCTGAAGTTCAAACTGGCTGTAGACGGATAATGGCATCAAATTTATACTGGCCCCCAAATGACACAATGCTCGCCCCGAAAACTGATTTCCAATTTCACATGGTATATTAAAGCTACCTGGATCCTTAAGCTTCGGTGGTAACTTATTTTGAATGATCGCTACGCATTCTTCTTCAAATAATGCTACTTCTCTCTAACTCACCCAATTTCCTCTTCCTCGACAAAACCTCCTTCATAAACTTGGCGTAACTCGGCATTTATTCCAAGGTTTCAGCAAAGGGGATGTTGATATGCAGTTTTTTGAAAATATCCAAGAATCGTGAAAACTTCTTATCTAACTTGGATTTCTGAAACCTCTGCGGATACGGTATGGGAGGCATTGTGATGGTTGGTTCCAAATCTTTCTGCTGTAAGGTCTCATCTTGACATTTTTCGGTGTCCACCACTTCCTCTATTTCACTTGTTATGTTGTCCCTCTTTTCCCTTTCCGTGACTGTCTCTTGTAAATTCTTTCCACTTCGTAGCATTACAGCCTTACAATGCTCATCTCTGCCCGGATTTTTCTCTGTGTTAATCGGAAGTGTTCCAAGTGGTCGGTTATTAAGTGCATGCGCTATTTGCCCCACTTGATTTTTTAGATTCTTGATCGATGCACTTAGGCTTTGCATATTCAGCTCTGTTTGATTAAATTTCTTTTCATGTTCCTCGTGTTTCTTTTCAGAAGACTTAATAAATCTCTCCAAGGTTTCTTCCAAACTTGATTTCCTCTCTGATTGTTGTTGAGTCTGATTTTGAAACCCGGATGTGTTTTGTTGTCTCGGCGCTTGAGCTTGAGCTTGGTTGTTACTCCATAAAAACCCCGGATGATTTCTCCAACCCGGATTATATGCATCTTGATTCGGATAAGGCTGGGTAGACCGACTATAGCTCCCTACGAACTGTGCTAATTCAGGATTTATGGCACATTGATCCGTAGCATGACCGCCAACACATAATTCACAAACCATCGCTACCTGCTGTGTGTATTGTGGACGCCATATTTTCATCTGCTTAGCCATTGTGGCCACTTGTGTTGTTAATAGTGTCATCGCATCTACGTCATACTTTCCAGCTGTTTTCGAAGGATTAGACCTAGTCATGGGCCACTGATAGTTGTTAGTGGTCATTGTCTCTAACAACTGATATGCCTCATCAAAACTCTTAGACATGATCGCTCCCCCTGCTACTGCATCAATACTAGCCCTCGTGGACGCGTGCAAACCATCACAAAATATCCCTAACTGCATCCACTGCAGAATTCCGTGGTGTGGGCACTTACGGAGCATATCCTTAAACCTTTCCCACGCCTCATATAACGATTCTGAATCAAATTGTGTGAAAGTGTGTATATCGTTCCGTAGTTTTGTCGACTTCGCTAGTGGGAAAAACTTAGCTAGAAATTTTTGAGCTAAGTCGTCCCAAGTGGTGATTGAGCCAGCAGGCTAAGAATGTAGCCAACTTCGCGCTTTGTCTTTCAAGGTAAACGGGAACATCCTCAACCTTATAGCATCTTCCGATACATTTTTAAATTTGAAGGTGTCGCAAACTTCCAAGAAACTTAAAATATGCTCATTAGGATCATATATCGATCCACCCCCAAACTGACATGTATTCTGAAGCATCTGAATTGTTCCTGGTTTAATCTCAAAACTGTTCGCATTGATCGTCGGCCTCCTAATACTCGACTGTATATTCGTGACATTCGGCATGGCATAGTCCCTAAGTGATTTCTGGTCGTTCCTTGCCATGTTTGCTGGAAATTCTTATCCTGCCAGTTCTTCTTCTACAGGTGACACTGCACTAGTCGACTGCAATTTTCGGAACTTCTTTTTAATATCATCCGTATAAGGAAAAAGTTCCTTTTTCGCCCTTGATCTAGTGTGAATACACTCGCAAAGAATTCCTGCAAATACAAGAAGAAAAATAATTAACGTTTAAATTAAGACCAAATTGATTATAACTAATATGGAATTAATACTAATAAATAATTCCCGGGCAATGGCGCCAAAAACTTGTTGGTCGATTTCACAATCAAAGCAAATGTGAAAGTATACACGGTCAACAAGTAATAGAGTGATAAGATAGAGTGTCGATCCCACAAAGAATTCTAATTAATAAATTCCAACTACTTGCACTATATCAATTCAATTTTATTTAAACAACCAATAATTGTGATTTCTCAAATTAAGAAAATTAAATTAAGCAACTAAAAGAGATTAATCTAAAAGAAAGCAAGTATGCCAAACTAAGATTTAATTGAATTCAGATAAATAAGGATTAAGACTCCATTATCCCCAATTATGAACTATAAATTAATTATCCAATTATCCCAATTATTATGTCTACTAAATTGTTAACATGAATTCTCAAGTGCCAAAAGTCTTTTTCCAAGTGATCAATTGCCTTCTATTTAACCCAGATTAATTTTGCTATATTCCTATGCAAAATAATTGAATTAAACTCTTTACAATCCCAATTCCTTATGTGTTACATGCGGTGAAGAGATATTTCCATTCTATTCACAAACCTAATTATTCACTGTGCAAATAACTAAGTCACATGTCACCATGCCCAGTTCTAACCCTAGAATTCCTCTTTCAATTCCTTCTAGAGTAACAAGGTAATTATTGGCCAGATAATTAATCAATAAGCTCAACACAAGATGAACAATTCACTTCAACATAAATAATTGGAATAAATTAAATAATCAATTCATAATCATAAAAGGTTCAATTGGAATCTTAATTAAAGAAATTAGTTCATAATAAAAATTAAAACCAACAATATTTGAAAAATCATCCTTAATGAATTACACAAATTGAAATAATAAAGAAGAAGAACTCCAAGTAAATTCTTCAAATTCTCCCTTAGCTCATTGATCAACCTCCCAATTGTGTAGAAGAGTCCCCTACTCCAATAAAAATAATCCTTATATACTTCACTTATCCAACTATAGCAATCCAAATTCAATTAGGCTTCAAACAACCACCAATTGAAAGCGCTTAAACAAAAAGTTAACGCGTCGTCCAACCAACTATTGACATCGGCCCAGCTAGCCGTGACCGGGATTTACATCAATAGAGCATGCCTGACGCCGTGAGGCGAAAAGTGCTAATCATGCCATGTTTTAGCTCAAACTCTCCCAAGTGTTCTCACCGCTCCCAAACCTGCAAATCAAAACATAAACACAGTAAAAATGCTACTAAAAGAATCTAGAATACACAAATCTAAGCTCAAGTATATCCGATTCATGGATATATTACCCAATCATCAATGTCAAAGGGTATTCTTTGGTGTAATAAGTTATATATAGAGATAATGAATGATCAACAAATAATTTATCGCTTCTAGTAAAAGAAGAAAATGTCCTATTTAATTCGATAAATGACAATTCAGTATTCCTTGGCCAAGGCAGAATGAAATTAGAAAGTAGTTTCTAATTTGCATTATTTAAAATTGTGCATTTAAGAATCAAAATACATATAATTAAATAAAATAAGACTTGACATTAATTTCATGTCTTATATTTAATTGGGACACATTATATGGTGGAATGATTCAATTTTACGGTAACTATTTACTCAAAGGTTCTTTTATGATTAATATTGAAATCTATATTATCTGGAAAGTCGTTGATCGCTAAGGAGGCTTATCCTTATTGTAGAATAAATGTTATTTATTTAAATAAATTACTAGAATTAATTTATTTATTTAAATAAGATTAGAATTGTTCTAATTGATTTATTCACAACCGGTTTAATATGGAGATCCTAAAGGGTCACACTGCAAAAGGAAAAATATTTATTTAAGAAGCAAATGACATAATCATAATAATAAGTTAAGTGTATTTGTGACGCTCCCAAAATAGGTATACACAACCTATTCTGTGTCGCCAAATATATGGTACAGAATTCAAATACAAACTTAATTATACAATTGTCATGCAAAATACAACAAAACATAAACTGAGAGTTTTAACACGAATATTATCTCGTAGATAATATCCAAACTTAAATGTAGTCCTCATTACAATTATTATCACACTATTTTATAGAATAGTGAGGACTACTAAAGCCACCATCTCGGACCGTCACTCCATTTCCCGACTAGTCTCAACTATGTTCTCATTTCCTGAAGAGAACAATGAAAGCAAAGGGCGAGCTTAACTAGCCCAGTAAAGAATATTATGACTAAGATAATGCAGAATAAATTATCCTTAGTCTTCAACAGTATAAAAACTGATAGAATACAATAGACAACATGTTTAACTACAGCGGAACAAGCAATTCATTAAAAGAGTCAAGTAGAGCATGCTATCTACTATCTTCTATGATTTAAAAGTTCATCATCAATATTTTATATCTTCAACACATCTCAATAAATAATCTACACCACTGAATTATCCATGTACTACGGGCCAAGGATATTCATTAGTATCACATCCACGAATCATCCATGCACTACGAGCCAATGATATTCGTTAGTATCACCAATGGTCATGATCATGCCAACAATTGTCCATTAATGCACTACGAGCCAATGAGGACTTTTACCACATCATTTGTAACAATATAGGTCATTATTATACCGTTACATAATTTTTGGTCAGAATCATACCAATCAACAGTCCATCTATGCACTACGGGCCAGAGATGACTTTCATCACAATATAAGCATGAGGATGATGACAATGATATAAGCATCAATCAAACGAAATCAAAGATAAATATTAAAGATTTTTAATTTATCCAGAGTTTAAAAATGTCCAAATTGTCAACATGATAACTGCTTTGTGGAGTAAAATTCAAGAATAATATTCATGTACCAAAAATAATTTGGACAGAAAAGAAATCAATTTTTTTGTCATGAATAGTACCCCGGGTGAATAGTACCCGAGTGAATACTATCCCGTGAATAGTACTTCATGAATAGTATCTTGTGAATAGTACCTCAACAT
The DNA here is from genome assembly GCA_020205605.1 of Panax ginseng. Lineage (NCBI taxonomy): Eukaryota > Viridiplantae > Streptophyta > Magnoliopsida > Apiales > Araliaceae > Panax > Panax ginseng. The sequence goes on from CM035144.1 coordinate 46,861,290, forward strand.
AAAAAGATCAAAATTTAACAAGAATGTTCAGAAAAATATTCTTGTGAAACGATACTAGATGAATCATAAATTTCAAAGATATTCTATTAATTTCAAGGAGTATAGAAGCAATACTTATCAAAATGAGTGTAGAATTAGGAATATGAAACGAAATAATATTACTTATTTACTACATAGTATGGAAGAAAAATATTATTTCATACGAATATTGAACAAAAATAATATCCATTACCTTAAAAGGAGAGTATTTCATACGAGTGAATAATACCCTATGAATAGTACTTTGTGAGTAGTACCCCGACATAAAAAGATCAAAATTTAACAAGAATGTTCAGAAAAATATTTTTATAAAATGATACTAGATGAAGTACAAATTTCAAGGATATTATACTAATTTCAAGGAGTATAGAAGCAATAATTATCAAAATGTGTGCAGAATTAGGAATATGAAATGAAATAATATTACTTACATACTAATTATTTCATACGAATATTGTATAAAAATAATATTCCTTACCTTAAAAGGAGAGTATTTCTAACTGGTAGGGCGGGGATATTCTTGAAGAAAACTTATACTATTTTCTACGCTCAATATTATAGAAAAAGAATTCTTTGATTCTGGTGTGATTTTTATTTCTAGACTAAGCATCCTATTTATAGGAGAATGGCAGGATACTATTTTAAAAAAATTATAACGGACCAACAGTAGAGAATTCACGGGCGCACACGGGATGAAAACTTTTGAAAATTTTAATTTTACTATGCTGCACTATGCAAACACTATATAGTAATATGCAACACTATGCAGTACTATGCAACAAAATAAAATAAAATAAATTCTATTTTATAAAAAAAACAAAACTTATAATATATATATTATCCTCACACACACGAACACACACATCACATACATTTATGTGTATATATATATATATATATATAAGTAATAAAACAAAATTTAGATAACTTTCTACCGACGATTTTGAAAAATGGGTAAGTGGGGGTCCATGTAATGAGCCAAACTTGCAACAAATACTTCATAAAAAACCCCCTCTATTTATCTCAATTCACTTGGCTTCACTAAACACATTTTTAATAACATTTATTCATCATTAATATTATAACTCAAAATATTAACAACCAGATCATTCACAGGAAAGAGGGGGCTTTCCGATAAGGATTTCTCCTTATTGGCGCACAATTAGGTGACCAAACCCCTTTTCTCGATAGAACTTTCTAGACATTGTCAATAATGTAAATAATAATATGAATAACTTTGTCTTCTCAATTATTGATTTAATAATATAAAATATTATGCAGATGATACTGTGACAATAATTGAATAAATAATATAAGATACTATGCATCAACTACTGTGGCAATTATTGAATAAAACCGAGTGACGTCTCACGTAAGCATCACTAATCAAAGATACTCTACAATACCGTGTGCTACTGTGCAACCACGCGTATTACTGTACTTTTATCACCGGGTATTTCAATAGTTAATGGTAAAAGTTTTGCCGTTATTTTTATAAAAAGTTATTTCTATTATTTTCTAACTCTGACAGTAATTCCGTTGTGGGATCCACCAATAATTGTGTCGTCGTACAAAAAATGAATATTCTCCGACCAAAGGAATATTTTATGACAACTTGCTTACTTTAAATTTTTTTTAAATATTATCCATAACTATACCATTATAACAAATCCACACCTTATTATTCAAAATGATATTTAGAGAAAATTAAATCTTTATTCATAAAAGTTGGGGTCTTACAACCTCCACTTCTTATGAAATTTCATCCTCAAAATTGGTATACATACCTGGTATGTCAAAGAGGTAAGGATACCTTGATTTCATTTCAGATTCTAACTCTCAGGTCATTTTCTCAATATCGTGGTTTCTCCACAAAACTTTGACATGAGGTATAACCTTGGAGCGTAGAATATGTTCATTCTTATCCAAGATTTTAACAAGTAACTCTTCATACGTTAAATCTTCCACTATCTCATCTGGTTCTAAATCAATAATGTGGTTCGGGTCTTCAACATATTTACATAACATAGATATATGAAAAACGTTATGAACACGAGACATACTTAGCGGTAAGGCGAGTCTATAGGCCACAATTCCTACACAATCGAGGATTTTAAATGGGCCAATGAATCGAGGATTGAGCTTTCCTCTCTTTCCAAATCTCGTAACTCCTTTCCATGGAGCAACACGTAACAACACATGATATCCAACATTGAATTCCACGTCCCTTCGATGAAGATCAACATAACTCTTTTGTCGATCTTGTGAGGTTTTATACAATACCGGATTATTTGAATCTTTTTCGTAGTCACGCGTACCAATTTCAGTCCTAACAACGTTGCTTCACCCACCTCATCCCAACATACTGGAGAACGACACTTGCGTCCATATAACGCCTCGAATGGAGCCATGCCTATACTTGCTTGATAACTGTTGTTGTAGGAGAATTCTAGTAATGGGAAGAACTTGTCCCAACTTCCTTTGAAGTCTAGGACACAGAGTCTTAATAGATCTTTAAGAGTTTGAATAGTCCTCTCTGACTGCCCGTCCGTCTGAGGATGATATGCGGAACTAAATCATAAATTCGTGCCCATAGATTTCTGCAAACCGACCCAAAATCGTGGAGTGAATCTTGGGTCTCGATCAAAAACTATGGATTCTGGCATACCATGCAGTCTTAAAATCTCATTTATATATATACGAGCAAGACGTTCAAGTGAATAAGTTTCTCGTATAGGTAAGAAATGAGCAGACTTGGATAATTTATCGACAATGACCCAAATTGCATCTATGCCTTGAGAAACCTGGGAAGACCAGTAACGAAATCCATGTTAATGTGCTCCGACTTCCATTCTAGAATTTCAAGTGGTTGCAATGGACCTTTTGACACTTGATGCTCCACCTTGACACATTGATAAGATAAACACCTTAAGATAAACTCCGCAATCTCTCTCTTCATATTGCTCCACCAAAATGTATGTCAAAGATCACAATACATTTTGGTACTTCCAGGATGGATTGCAAACTGTGTGTTGTGCGCCTCTATTATAATTTTATACTTCAAATTAGAGTTGTTAGGAATAAAAAGTCTGGAGTTGACTCAAAGTATTCTTTCTTCATCGATTCTTGCTTCTAGAATAACACCTTCTTCTTCATACGCATCAACTTCAGGTCTGTAACTTGAGCACCTTTAACTTTATCGAATAAAGTCAGTTCTACTCGTATATTTGACATCATCATGTGGGTCCCTGGAGTCTTTAACTCTATCTCCATCCTTTGTAAGTCATACGAAATGGGCCTTTGCGTTGATAATATCACACTCGTACCCGCATATGATCTTCTACTCAATGCGTCAGCTACCACATTCTCTTTTCTAGGATGATATTGAATGATATGATAATTATCTTTCAACAGCTCAACCCAACGTTGTTGCCGCATGTTGAGTTCCTTTTGGGTGAAGAAATATTTGAGCCTTTTATGATCTGTATAGATCTCCACCTTCTCCCCATACAGGTAATGTCTCCAGATCTTTAGCGCAAAAATGACTACTGCCAACTCTAGATCATGAGTAGGATAATTCCTCTCATATTATTTGAGTTGTCGTGAGGTATAGGCTATGACTTTCCCATGTTGCATGAGACCACATCCTAAACCTTTGCCTGAAGCATCACTGTAGATGACAAATCCCTCCGAACCTGATGGTATTGTCAGAACAGGTGCTGAAATGAGTCTCCTCTTGAGTTCTTGAAAACTCTTCTCATATTCCTCGCTCCAACTGAATTTTTTATCTTTTCGAGTCAGCTGAGTTAGCGGAGTGGCAATTCGAGAAAACTCTTCCACGAATCTCCGATAATAACCAACTAAGACCAGAAAGCTACATACTTTGGTCACTAACTTAAGTTGCTCCCAGCTTTGTATTGCTTCAATCATCACTGGGTTAATAGATATTCCATGATTAGATATCACGTGCCCAAGGAATGCTACTTCCTCAATCCAGAACTCGCATTTCTTCAAGTTGACATATAGCTTGTTTTCACGAAGCTTTTGGAGTATCAGCCTCAAGTGTTGCTCATGATCTTCACGGCTTTTGGAGTATATGATGATTTCATCAATAAAGATAACCACATAATGATCCAAATATTCCTTGAATACTCGGTTCATTATATCTATGAAGGCAACGGGAGCATTAGTCAATCCAAAAGACATGACTAGGAATTCGTAATGCATGTACCGAGTTCTGAAAGCAGTCTTTGGAATGTCACCAGTTTTAATCTTTAACTGATGATATCCGAATTGAAAATTGATTTTTGAAAAGAATTTGGCACCTTGCAACTGGTCAAACAAGTCATCAAAGTGAGGCAGTGGATACCTATTTTTGATAGTTTTATGATTCAACTCCCGATAGTCAATGAGAAGTCGCATACTCCCATCTTTCTTCTTTATGAATAAAATAGGAGCACCCCAAGGAGACGTACTAGGACGAATGAAATTGATGTCTAACAATTCTTAAAGTTGAGTTTTTAACTCCTGAAGTTAAATAGGGGCCATTCGATATGGGGTTTTGGAAATGGGTTTTGTACTGGGTACAAGATCAATACAAAACTTGATTTCACGCTCTAGGGGTAGGCTAGGAAGTTCTTTAGGGAATACATCAGGAAATTTATTAACAATAGAAATATCATTCAAATCTAACGTATTTTTTTTTAAATCCGTGACATGGGCTAAGAAAGCTTGATATCCATTTTTCAATATACGAATGGCTTTATGGCTTAATATGATAGTGATTGACTTTAGTGGTTTGGTTGCTGAATTCGTATAATAAGTTGGTTAAGAATATGAAAGCTAACAACCTTACAAAAATAATTAATTTTAACATGATGAGTAGTTAACTAATCAATCCCTAAAATCACATCAAATGCAAGTATTTTCAAAGAGAAAAGTTCGACAGGTAACGTGAGGGTGCCGATTTGAATTAAACAAGGTTTATAAATAGTGGATGTAATGAAGGTTTCTCCCAACAGAGTTTCAACAGATAAGTCAAAGTATAATTTCTCTGGAGTTAAATTTAAACTTTGAGCGCAAGTAGGTGAAATAAAATAATGGGTAGAACCAGTATCAAATAAGGTATAGACTTCGCAAGAGTTTATGATTAACTTACCCGTGATAACTTCATTTGGGTTCCTCACTTTTTGGGAAGTCACGACAAACGCTCTCCCTTGAACTACTGGCTTTGATTTGTCTGGGATGACCTTTGGTGTCTCCATCCCAGCTGGACTTGTCTTCACTACACGACAAAATCGAGCTAGGTGACCTTCTCTTCTTGAATTGTAACATGCTTTGAGTTACTGCATACAGTTTGGACTAATGTGTCCCTCCCCTCCGCATTTGTAGCATACGACCGGTGGTCATTCTCCTTCCTTGAAAACGAGTGCTGGTGCTGCTGTCTTTCCATCATTGTTGAATATCTTCTTTTTGAAATTTCCATTTCTATTATCTTGGCCAAGATTACCACCGAAGTGATTACCATTTCTGGCATATTGGTTTCCTCCACATTTGTTGTCACCGCTTCGATGAATGCTACTACTGGTATTATCATTTTGTTGGCTGCTATCTCTTGGTTGGGTTAACTCATTATCACACTCCAATAACTAAGCTATATTCACAACATCTGAATACAAGCAAATTTTGTGAGAAATAAGGTATTGGCGTATTTTGAGCTTCAAACCTCGTAGAAACATTCGCGTCATGTGCCCCTCATTGTCTACCAAATGGGACTTAAATCGGGATAACTCGGCAAACTTAGCCTCGTATGGCGATACGGTCATATATATTGTTTTGCTCTAGCTTGATGAATTCTACCTCCTTCATGTGACGAATACTTTCAGGAAATTACTTGTCGTTGAAAAATTATTGGAACTTCTCCCAAGATATCTTCAGTGCAGCAGGCTGAGTATGGTTTACAAATTCTCACCAATGTTATGCCTCTCCTCGCAACATGAAGGTGGAAAAGGGAACCTTTTGCTCGTCGGAGCATCCTAAGAAATCAAATATCTTGGTGATCTGCTTAATCCACGCCTCTACTTTAAGTGGATTTGGCTTTCCCAAAAACTCCGGTGGTCCCAACTCCTTGAATTGTTTAGCGGTGACCATCCGTGAGTTGTCAGTGTTTCCACCTGTATTGTGACACCCCCAAATCTAGGTACTTCATTCCCACAAGATTTGGTGCTCACTAATCAAACATTCAGACTATCTACCCAAAAAATAATATTTAAATTATGACGCCCCCAAAATAGGTATACAACACCCATTCTTAGTCGCCAAATACATGGTACAGAAAGCAAACTACAACTTCAATAATACAATTGTCGTGCAAAATACGACAACACATACTGTGAGTTTAAATACAAATTTTGTCTTCTAGACAATATCAACACTCAAATAAGTCCTCATTACAATTATTCATACACTATTTTACAGAAATAGTGAGGATTGCTAAAACATCTTTCTAGAACCATCACTCCATACCCCGACTCGATCCTGCTATGTTCTCACCTCCTGAGAAGAAAAATGGAACAAAAAGGAAAAGGGTGAGCTCAACTAGCCCAGTAAAGAATATTATGACTAAGATAATATACAACAAATTATCACTAGTCTTCAACACGGAAAAATCTGATAGAATATAATAGACAACAAGTTTTAGATCAACAAATGCAGCGAAAACAACAATCCATTAGAAGAGTCACGTAGAGAATGAATTCTACTATCTTCTAAGATTTAAAAGTCCATCATCAATATTTTATCCCTATAACATCAATCAATATACATCTTTAATCAAATATTCATCTTTGCACTACAGGCCAAAGATATTCATTTATATCACCAGTCGGTCATGTTCATCTCAATACACGTTCATCTTTGCACTACGGGTCAAAGATATTCAACAGTTAATCATTCATCTTTGCACTACAGGCCAAAGATATTAAGTAATATCATCATTTAAGACTAAGGATGATGAAAAATATTTTAAAGAAAATGAATCCAGTGAGATAGAAGGACAAATATTACGGATTCATATAACAGTTTATCCAAGATCAATAATACTTCATAATAACCAATTGTGAAGCAGAATTCAAAAATAACGATCAAAACATGGATACAATCAAAGATAGTAGCCAAAATAGAAATCTTGGACAAAAAAGAAAAATTTTATTTTTTGGTGAATAGTGGCGTATTCGTTAATAGTGCCGTATACGTGAATAGTGTCGTATACGTGAATCGTAACCCCAACACAAAAAGTTCCAAATTTGATTAAAAAGTTCACCAATATTTTGACATAATGATATTGAAGAAAATAATATCATTTAAGAAGAAAATAACATCCCTTACCTCAAAATAACGGTACTTCTGATCGGAATATCGGATATAATGCCGAAGGAAGCTTGTACGGAACAGCAACTCTTAAAGTATATAAATACTCACAAAAATACGCTCGATAATCTAGAGAGAAAGAAAACTTGTTTCTAGTGTGATTTTCAATACCGAAAAGTTGTACCAAATGGTATTGCCAGAACAGGTGCCGAAATGAGTCTCCTCTTAAGCTCTTGGAAACTCTTCTCGTATTCTTCGCTCCATACGAATTTTGTATCTTTCTGAGACAGCTGAGTTAACGGAGTAGCGATTCGAGAAAATCCTTCCACGAATCTCCGATAATAACCAGCTAAGCCCAGAAAGTTGTGTACTTCAGTCACCGACTTCAGTTGCTCCCAACTTTGTATTGCTTCAATCTTCGCCGGGTCAACAGATACTCTATGTTTTGACACCACGTGCGCAAGGAATGCTACTTCCTCAAGCCAAAACTCGCATTTCTTCAGCTTGGCATAAAGCTTGTTTTTACGAAGCCTTTCAAGTATCAGCTTCAAATGGTTCTCATGATCTTCACGGCTTTTGGAATAGATGATGATGTCATCAATAAAGACAACAACGAACTGATCCAAATATTCCTTAAATACACGGTTCATCATATCCATGAAAGCGGCGAGGAGCATTAGTCAATCCAAAAGACATGACTAAGAATTCATAATGCCCGTCATCGAGTTCAAGGCGCTTTGGAATATCCTCGCTTTTAATCTTCATTGATGGTATCCGTAGCGAAGGTCGATCTTTGAAAAGAATTGTGCTCCTTGTAACTGGTCAAATAGGTCATCAATGCGAGGTAACGGATACCTATTCTTGATGGTGACATGGTTTAATTCTCGGTAGTCAATACAAAGTCGCATACTCCCATCTTTTTTCTTTATGAATAAAATAGGAGCACCCCAAGGAGATGTACTAGGACGAATGAAACCGATGTCTAATAACTCATGTAGTTGGACTTTTAACTCCTGAAGTTCAATAGGAGCCATTCGATATGGGGTTTTAGAAATAGGCTTTGTACCCGGTTCAAGGTCAATAAAGAATTTAACATCACGTTCTGGGGGTAGACCAGGAAGTTCTTCAGGAAATACATCAGGAAATTCTCTAACAACAGAAATATTATCCAAATCTGACTTGTCTTTATTCAAATCCATAACATGGGCTAAAAAAGCTTGACATCAGTTTTTTAAAAAACGAATAGCTTTGTGGCTTGATATGACAGTGATTGATTTTAGTGGTTTAGTTGTTTGAATTCGCATAATAGGTTGGTTAGGAATATGAAAACTAACAACCTTACGAAAATAATCAATTTTGGTATGATGAGTGGTTAACCAATCAATTCCTAAAATCACATCAAAAACAAGTATCTTTAAAGAGATAAGATCAACTGGTAATGTGATAGTGCCAACTTGGATTAAGCAAGATTTATAAACTGTAGATGTAACGAAGGTTTCACCCAACGAAGTTTCAACAAATAAGTTAAAATCCAATTTCTCCGGAATCAAGTTTAAACGTTGAGCACAAGCAGGAGAGATAAAAGAATGGGTAGAACCGGTATCTAGTAAGGTATAAACTTCGCTAGAATTCAAGATTAGCTTACCCGTGATCACCTCGTTCGGGTTCCTCACGTTTTGGCCAGTCACGACAAACGCTCTTCTAGGAACCGTTGACTTTGACTTATCCGGGACAGCTTTTGGAGTCACCATCCCCGCTGAACTTGGTTTTGCTACAGAACACTCTCGGGCTATATGACCCTCCTTTCCACAGTTATAACATAACTTGGATTGTTGTGGGCAGTTTGGGCTGATATGTCCCTCTTTCCCGCATTTGTAACACACGAACGGTGGTCGTTCTCCTCCCCTAACAACAATTAATGTTGGTGTTGCTGCTGATGTCTTCCCGTCATTGTTGAATCTCCTCTTTTTGAAATTTCCACTAGACTCACCTCTTTTATTATCATTGTAAGACCCCAACTTTTATGAATAAAAATGAATTTTCTATAAATATCATTTTTGAATATTATGGAATAAATTTGATATAATGTTATAGTTGTGGATAATATTTATAAATTTTGCAAAGTACGCAAGTTGTATATAATATTCGATTGGTCAGGGAATATTCGTACGACGACACAATCATTGGTGGACCCCACAATGTAATTATTATTTTGGATTGAAAAACGACAAAAATATTTTATATAAAATAACGGTGGAAGTTTTACCGTTGATCTTGTTGAACTAATCGGTAGTAAAAAATACGATGTCTACGCATGGTTTCATAATAGCAGACGGTATTGATTATTAATGCTTATGTGAGAAGTCACTCAGTTTGATTCAATTATTGTCGATATTTTATATGTTATTAAATAAATAATTAAGATGATAAAGTTGTTAATATTATTATTTGTATTATTAACGATGTCTAGAAGTTCTGCCAAGGAGAGGTTTGGTCACCTAATTGCGCGCCAATAGGGAGAAATCCTTATTGAAAGCCCTCCATCACAGGGAATGACACAGTCGATTAATAGTGTGAATAATAATAATGATGATGACGTTTTGTTTTATTCAGATTATTAACGTAATAAAAGCGGAAAAACTTTATAAAAAATGTAATACTTTTATAAAGCTATTCGTTTTATTAGGCTAATAGTAAAATCTTTTTATATAAAACAGAATACTTTTATAAAGTTATCTGTTTTATTAGACAATAATTAGAATATATTATCTTTTATTATGCATAGTGTTTGCATAGTTCTTGCATAGTGTTTGCATAGTAAAATATTTTTAAAAGTTATTCATTCTATTAGATTATAAATAGAATATATTATATTTTATTTAAAAGATTTTGCTTTAAATATGGACCGTCCGATTAAAGTAAATCAATCTGGATCGTTCATGGATTGGTTACTATTCATTCCATTCTTCTATAAATAGAAGCTTATTCCTTCATTATTTCTTACGAATTCACTGAAACTCTAGATAGAGAAACTATAGAGAGAGAAAGAAGAAAAGTATTCTGCTACTTCACTACTCCGATATCAAGTTTCTTTTTACTAAGGGTATTATTTCTTTTGTATTCATGAAGAGAACTTCTATTATTCCATCTTTATTATTCTATTGAATAACTCAGATACGCCAAGCTACCCTATACTTGGTGAAATTCTTACCAGATTCCATTCTTTATTATTTTGTTGGATTATCCTGTTTTGTGCTTTTACGTCGGACTGGTTCAGGTCTTTTATTATTACATTTGGAATATCATGTCCGTATGCTTTTACGCCGAACTGGTTTCGTCTTTATTATTCTCATTGGAACATCCTGTTGGTGTGAATTTCACGACTGGTTTAAATCATTTAGTATTCTCGTTGGAATAACTCGCCTGTCTGCAATACCGCATGCATGGTGATTTCTGTTGTATTCCATTCTTTATTATTCTCATTGGAATATCACATCGGTCATTATTCCTTTGACTGGTTCCGTTATTTATTATTCGATGGAATAACTTTTACTATCTGATACCGCATTCATGGTGATTTCTTTTGTTATTCCATTCTTTATTATACTCAGTTGGTTAAAGTTTTGACTTCTACACTCCATGAAATTAGTGGATATTCTTGATATTTGTGCTTCATCCAGTATCTTTTCATGGAAATATTCTTCTGAGCATTCTTGAATTTAACTTTACAAAGAAGTATCATTTTGACAATTTGGATGTTATTAGTTCCTAAATAAAGTAATTCTTGAACTTGTTTTATTGTATTCTTATATCATTGTCATCATCCTCATGTTTATATTATTTTTGAAAGTCATCTGTGGCCTGTAGTGCATAGATGGACTTGGTATGATTATGACCAGGGATTATTCGGTGTAATCATGACCGTAATGTTACAAATGATGTGGTAAAAGTACTCATTGGCCTGAAGTGCATTGATGGACAGTTGTTGGCATGATCATGACCATTGATGAATACACAAATATCCTTAGCCCGTAGTGCATGGATAATTTGTGGTCGTGACCCTAATGAATATCCTTAAGTAGTAGTGCGTGGGGATGATGTGGATTATTTATTAAAAGTCGAGTCTCAATGATAAAAGTGATGAAAAACCTTTTTAAATCATAAAAGATAGTAGATTTTATTCTTTACTTGACTCTTTTAATGGATTGAATGTTCCGCTGCAGTTAAACTTGATGTCAATTGTATTTTATCATTTTAACACTATTGAGGACTAATGATAATTTATTCTGAATTATCTTAGTCATAATATTTCTTACTGGGCTAGTTGAGCTCACCCTTTCTTTCACTGTTCTCTTCAGGAAATGAGAACGTAGCTGGGACTAGTCGGGGAACGGAGTGATGGTCCGAGATGGTGTCTTAATAGTCCTCACTATTCTGTTAACACTACTAGAAAATTGACCTATAGCTACGATCGTGGCCACCGTCGCTATAAACCAAAAAAGACCGTCATTATAGGCTATAGCGACGATTATCCGACTTCCGTCATTGTAAAGCCGTCGCTAAAACCTATATATGACGGTCTTTTTTTATAGCGACGACGATCGATATGACCGTCGCTATAGGTCATGCCAAAATCGTGTTTAGATGTCTATAGCGATGCTCAGCGACCGTCGCTATAGGTCTGTGCTTTATAGAATACTATAGCTACGGTCGATGACCGTCGCTATAGCCTTTTTATATTTAAAAAAATAATAATTAATAATGCAAATTTATTCAACAAACACAAATACATTATAAAATAAAATATAAAAAATATTATATACATCATTTAAAATCATTCACATTACAACTCAAGACTTAACAATTGCTTAATCAAATTTAGAGCAAATTTATTGTCACAAATTTTGCTTGAGGGCATGATTGCAGTCCTCCACAGATTGCTCCCACAAACCAACTTCTATGTTGTTAAAATCAATAAGACAAGCCTTCTCTGCTGCTGCAGCCGCATTCTCAAACCTGAAAGAATTTTACCAGTCTCAGTCACACAAGAGCCACAAGCATTTTCCTTATCTGGTGTGTTAAAAATTAAAGCTACCCTTCCAAATTCCATGTTCTTTTGCACGGACATACAACACATAAGCTTCAGAGAGTATTCCAAAAAACTTTGGCTGCACCCAAAAACCATATTACTGCAGGAGAGCAGTTAAAGAACCCATGTATACACCCAAAAACAATGATATTACCATTACTTATCCAAAATTCCAAACACAAATTTTAGTAAATAGACATCAATTCAATATTACAATTTACACTACTCTTTGATATAAGATACTCACATCGTACAATAATCTGGTTAGAATCGGATTCTCGATGAGCGGTGCATTCAAGAAGAATTGCCATTTCCATCTTTGGTCATGAATCTGCGGTTGGGTAGAAGTTTGAGGCAACCATATTTTCCAATAATCTCAACTCGCTTGAGTGAGACAAAGAAGAAGGGTTCAATTAGCCACCGAGTATAACTCCATGTTGGAAAAAATTAAGAATAAAATGCATATACGTATTTATAAGCGTACATAATGATATAATCAAGCTAGTAGTATTGCGCCTTTTAGCAAACAACTTCGCACCTTGCAGTTCCATCGCCAAAATCGATTGGACAAGCCTCCTTTCTCATGACATCCTTTGATAAAAATTCTTTGTTAAAATCCAATCGCAACATCACAAAGACGATGATTCACTTTGGCTGGCGAAGAAATGCAAAGACAAAAGAATTGCTCATGTTATCATTGAGTATTAGTACGAAGAAATTCATAATAAAAAAAATATCAACATAATTGATGATTGTTTTCATTCTGCGATATCACGGAGGAATACCGTGGCCCTCGCTGTTGCTTTCAACCAAATGAGACATCCACCTCTATACTCCGGAGGAGAAAAAGAACAATTAATTATTTTAATTAATTAAATCTACTGTATTCATTTTGTAGCCATAAATGTATACAACATCAAGACTATTCTAAATAAACAATATATTCAGCCCAGCTTGATGCACCGTCATGTTGAATTTTCCTAGTATTGTAGGAGGCACATCTTACACACTTTTGTGCTAGAATATGGAAATTTACCTCAGACTTTTCCCTACAATCGTTGCAGAGGATCAAGACCTGAACCATAATACTACATAATTATTAGTATTTCAAAATTATGACCAAAGTTATATGCGATTAGACATGGACAAAAAAAACTACTCATGACTTACCTTCATATTCGATACACTTGGAGGCATGCTTGTTGCATCAACTCGGATTTTAAGTTTCACAAAATGAGCTTGATGTACGAAAGCCGGGTTTCTAACATCGTAAAAACACATATAAATTTAATTAAAAGTAAAATTCAAACTAGAATTAGCACACCTCCTCATCAAATTTTTTGCCACATACGAGACATATCACAAAATGACTTTGAGCAAAGAGGCGGTAGTACTGTATCCCCACAAGGTTCAAGACGAATATCAATTAATATACAACAATCGAAAGGGCAATATATGGAACCACCGAAACTAAAAACATTTCAACAAAGGTACTATAACATGTTGCCATAAGAAAATTATTCTTACCGAAATGTCGTCGCATCTTCTTTAAACATTCCAAATGCACAAAGTGCCCAAAAGCAAGACAATCATTTCTTTTGTTGTATCAAAAGATATCGCATGAAAGAAATAGAAATGATTAGCTAGCCTTGAACGCATATATTTGCAATTTTAAAATTCCGTCATTTGAATATACCTCAAAGCAAATGGGACAATTACGATAAAATTTCATTGCTTACCCCACTCATCTCCAACAAGGAACTGGTAGTTTCTTAAAATTCAAACAAAACATATTTTTATGTAGTTGCTTAAAATTCAAACAAAACATATTAGTCACTCATCCTTATGTAGTTGCATAAAATTTAGTAATGTTCTTTTTATATTTTTTTTGGGGTTTGGGTTGTGGTGGGGGAGTAGGAGATTCATTTCTTGCAAACTCTTCTAGTGTATTACTTGTGAAAGCCTACCGGATCCACTATCTTCTTGATGAATGGTATATTCACATGGTTGCATGGTTATCTACTACAATTTTACAACACGAAAACACTTGACAAGAAATGATAATGATAAAGTAGACAAACTAAATGACCGATAGAGCGGTATCTTACGAACAATAGGTACAATCATCAAAAACTTTTCATTACGGGTGAGTTGTTGTCCATTGTCAATCTGCTCCCCACCAAGTAAGTCCATTATAGATCCTCAGTGCGTCAAGAATGGAGTTCCTTTCTTCTAGTGGAAGAAATGATAAGTGATCTAAACAGAAAAATAGACTCCTCAATTTTTCTATATAAATGCATAAAGCAAACCAATCTACTGCTGAAATTAATAAAATTGACCCAGTCAAAAAGTCTTTAATAATTACACAAAAAGAAAATCCAACAACTTCCACAAAAAACTAGCTACGTGAATTAAAACTCAAATAATTAGAAGTTCGAAAGCCACTTCAAATAATTAAAACTCCAAGGCTATTTTATCAAAACGCTACATGAATTATCAATTAATGCTCTAAGAAATAATTTATTCAAAAACAAAAGGGGTAAAACACTTGCCAATATTCATACATAGCCGAGACATTCAAGCTACTATCAACATCCGGAACAGCTTGAGCAATTTACCTCTCAACGGAAAAACACAATAATAATTTCGACCAACAACAGAAAGTCCAGCCATCTGTATATAAACTCAATCATCTCAACCTTTATATGCAAAGAAACGGTCACCGCCAAACAGTTCAAGGAGCTGGGACCACCGGAGTTTTTTGGAGAGCCAAAACCACTTAAGGCGGAGACGTGGATAAAGCGTATCAATAAGATATTTGATGTCTTGGGTTGCTCAGGAGCAAAAGGTTCCTTTGCCACTTTCATGTTGTGCGGCAGAGGCGATTCTTGGTGGGAATCAGTAAAGCGTACTCAACTCGCCACAATTTGAAGATGTCTAGGGAGAAGTTCCAAGAACTGTTCAACGACAAGTACTTTCCCGAAAGTATTCATCACATGAAAGAGGTAGAGTTCATTAAACTGGAACAAAACAACATGATCGTGTCACAGTACGAAGCAAAGTTTGCCGAGCTATCCTGGTTTGCGTCCCATTTGGTTGATAATGAGGAGAGAATGACGCGAATGTTTTTAAGAGGTTTGAAACTGTGTTTGTATTCAGATGTTGTTAATAGGGCTTAGTTATTGGAGCGCGATAATGAGTCAACCCAACCAAAAGAGAGCAACTGGAAAAATGATAATACTGGTGATAGCAGTCATCGAAACGGTGACAATAAGCGTGGAGGGAATCAACATGCCAGAAATGGTAACCACTTCAGTGGTAATCATGGCCAAAATAATAAGAATGGACATTTCAAGAAAAGAAGATTCAACAATGATGGAAAGACGTCAGCATCAGCACCTGTCGTTAAGGAAAGAGAACGACCACCTATCATATGCTTCAAATGTGGAGGGGAGGGACACATCAGTCCAAACTGTGAGATGCCTTCCAAAGCATGTTACAATTATGCAAGAGAAGGACACACGCCCAATTTTGTGTCGTGCAATCAAGACAAGTCCAAATTGGGATGGAGCGGTAAAAGTAAATCCGAGATAAGACAAAACCGATTGTTCATGGGAGAGCGTTTGTCGTGACCTCCCAGAAAGCAAGGAACCCGAACGAGGTCATTACGGGTTAGCTTATCATAAATTCTAGTGAAGAATATACCTTATTTGATACCGGTTCTACCCATTCTTTTATTTCTCCTACTTGCGCTCAACGTTTAAATTTGACTCCGGAGAAATTAGACTTTGACTTATCTGTTGAAACTCCGTTGGGAGAAACCTTCATTATATCCACTGTTTATAAGTCTTGTTTGGTTCAAATCGGTACCCTCACATTACCTGTCGACCTTATTTCATTGAAAATACTTGCATTTGACGTAATTCTAAGGATTGATTGGTTAACTACTCATCATGAAAAAATTGATTGTTTTCATAAGGTTGTTAGCTTTCATATTCCTAATCAACCTATTATGCGAATTCAAGCAACCAAACCATTAAAATCAATCACTGTCATCTCAAGCCATAAAGTTATTCATTTATTGAAAAATAGATGTCAAGCTTTCTTAGCTCATGACGGATCTAAACAAAAATACGTCAGTTTTGAATGATATTTCTATTGTTAATGAATTTCCTGACGTATTCCCTAAAGAACTTCCTGGCCTACCCCAAGAGCGTGAAATTGAATTTTGTATCGACCCTGAACCTGGTACAAAACCTATTTCCAAAGCTCCATATCGAATGGATCCTATTGAACTTCAGGAGTTAAAGACCCAACTGCAGGAATTGTTAGACATTGGCTTTATTCGTCCTAGTACTTCTCCTTGGGGTGGTCCTGTTTTATTCGGGAAGAAGAAAGATGGGAGTATGCAACTTTGTATTGATTATCGGGAGTTGAATCATGTCACCATCAAAAATAGGTACCCATTGCCACGTATTGATGACCTGTTTGACCAGTTGCAAGGCGCCAAATTCTTTTCAAAGATTGATCTTCGTTCCGGATATCACCAATTGAAGAATAGAACCGATGACATTCCAAAGACGGCTTTCAGAACTCGGTATGGGCATTATGAATTCCTAGTCATGTCTTTTGGATTGACTAATGCTCATACTGCCTTCATGGATATGATGAACCGATTATTCAAGGAATATTTGGATCACTTTGTGGTCGTCTTTATTGATGACATCCTTATTTATTCCAAAAGCCGTGAAGATCATGAGCAACACTTGAGGCTAATACTCCAAAAGCTTCGTGAATATAAGCTTTATGCCAAGTTGAAGAAATGCGAGTTCTGGCTTGAGGAAGTAACATTCCTTGGGCACGTGGTATCAAGTCATGGAATATCTGTTGACCCGACAAAGATTGAAGCCATTCAAAGCTGGGAGCAACCTAAATCAGTGACCAAAGTACGTAGCTTTCTCGGCTTAGCTGGTTATTATCGGAGATTCGTAGATGGGTTTTCTCGAATCGCTACTCCCTTAACTCAGCTGACTCAGAAAGATACAAAATTCGGTTGGAACGAGAAATGTGAGAAGAGTTTTCAAGAACTCAAAAGAAGACTCATTTCAGTACCTATTCTGACAATACCATCTGGCTCGGAGGGATTTGTTATCTACAGTGATGCTTCAGGCAAGGGGTTAGGATGTGTTCTCATGCAACATGGGAAAGTCATAGCCTATGCCTCTTGACAACTCAAAGAATATGAGAGGAATTATCCTACTCATGATCTAGAGTTGGCAGCTGTTGTCTTCGCACTAAAAATTTGGAGGCATTACTTGTATGGGGAGAAAGTGGAGATCTTTACGGATCATAAAAGCCTCAAATATTTCTTCACTCAAAAGGAACTCAACATGCGACAGCAACATTGGCTTGAACTGTTGAAAGATTATGATCATACCATCCAATACCATCCTAGAAAAGAAAACGTGGTAGCTGACACATTGAGTAGAAGATCATATGCGGGTACAAGTGCGATATTGTCAACGCAAAGGCCCATCTTGTATGACTTGCAAAGGATGGAGATAGAATTAAAGACTCCAGGGACCCATGTGATGATGGCGAATATACGAGTAGAACTGACTTTAATCGATAAAGTTAAAGCTGCTCAAGCTACAGACCTGGAGCTGATGCATATGAGGAAGAAAGTACAAGAAGGTGTTATGCCGGAAGCAAGAATCGATAAAGAAGGAATACTTTGAGTCAACTCTAGACTTTGTGTTCCTAACGACCCTGATGTAAAGTATAAAATCATGATGGAGACGCACAACACACCGTTTGCAATCCATCCTGGGAGTACCAAAATGTATCATAATCTTCGTCATACATTTTGGTGGAGCAATATGAAGAGAGAGATAGCATTGTTTATCTCAAGGTGTCTAACTTGTCAACGAGTCAAAGCGGAGCATCAAGTACCAAAAGGTCCATTGCAACCACTTGAAATTCCAGAACGGAAGTGGGAGCACATTACTATGGATTTCGTTACTGGTCTTCCCAAGGTTTCTCAAGGCATAGATGCAATTTGGGTCATTTTTGATAGATTGACCAAGTCTGCTCATTTCTTATCAATACGAGAAACTTATACACTTGAACGTCTTGCT
The DNA here is from genome assembly GCA_020205605.1 of Panax ginseng. Classification (NCBI taxonomy): domain Eukaryota; kingdom Viridiplantae; phylum Streptophyta; class Magnoliopsida; order Apiales; family Araliaceae; genus Panax; species Panax ginseng. The sequence continues at coordinate 46,879,923 of CM035144.1, forward strand.
CGTATGTACATAAACGAGATTGTAAGATCAGATGGTATACCAAAGATCCATAGTTTACGATCGAGACCCAAGATTCACTTCATGATTTTGGGTTAGTTTACAAAAAGCTATGGGCACAGATTTACGATTTAGTTCGGCTTATCATCCTCAGACGGACGAACAATCAGAGAGGACTATTCAAACTCTTGAAGATTTATTAAGACTCGTGTCCTTGACTTCAAGGAAGTTGGGACAAGTTCTTACCATTGGTGGAGTTTTCCTACAACAACGGTTTATCAAGCGGTATTGGCATGGCTCCATTCGAGGCGTTGTATGGAAGAAAGTGTCATTCTCCAAAGATCTTTGGGATGAGGTGGGTGAAGCAACGTTGTTGGGACCGGAGTTGGTACGTATGACTACGGAAAAGATTCAAACGATCCGATAACGTATAAAAACCTCACAAGACCGACAAAAGAGTTATGCCGATCTTCATCGAAAGGACGTAGAATTGGATATTGGAGATCATGTGTTGTTACGTGTTGCTCCATGGAAAGGAGTTACGAGATTTGGAAAGAGAGGAAAGCTCAATCCTCGATTCATTGGCCCATTTTTAATCCTTGATCGAGTAGCTCAATTCTCGTGTTCATAATGTTTTTCATATATCCATGTTATGTAAATATGTGAAAGACCCGAACCATATTATTGAGTTAGAATCCGACGAAATAACGAAATATTTAACGTATGAAGAGGTTCCTATTCAAATCTTGGATATAAGGAACATATTCTACGCTCCAAGGTTATACCTCAAGTCAAAGTGTTATGGAGGAACCACGATGTTGAGGAAATGACCTGGGAGTTAGAATCTGAAATGAAATCAAGGTATCCTTACCTCTTCGACATACCAGTTACGTACCCTAATTTCGAGGGCGAAATTTCATAAGAAGGGGAGATTGTAAGACCCTAACTTTTATGAATAAAAATGAATTTTCTATCAATATCATTTTTGAATTTAATGGAATAAATTTGGTATAATATTATAGTTGTGGGTAATATTTATAAATTTTGCAAAGTACGCAAGTTGTTATATAATATTCGATTGGTCAGGGAATATTCGTACGAAGGCACAATCATTGGAGGACCCCACAACAGAATTATTGTCGGATTGAGAAAACGACAAAAATATTTTTATGAAAATAACGACGGAAGTTTTACCGTTGATACTGTTGAACTAATCGGTAGTAAAAGTACAGTAATACGCATGGTTGCATAGTAGCACACGATATTGATTATTAATGCTTATGTGAGAAATCACTCAGTTTGATTCAATTATTGTCGATATTTTATATGTTATTAAATAAATAATTAAGATGATGAAGTTGTTAATATTATTATTTGTATTATTAACGATGTCTAGAAGTTACGCCAGGAGAGGTTTGGTCATCTAATTGCGCTGATAGGGAGAAATCCTTATTGAAAGCCCCTCCGTCTCCGGGAATGACACAGTCGATTAATAGTGTGAATAATAATAATGATGATGACGTTTTGTTTTATTCGTATTATTAACGTAATAAAAAATGAAAAACTTTTATATAAAAATGTAATACTTTTATAAAGTTATTCGCTTTTATTAGGCTAATAGTAAAATCTTTTTATATAAAAATGTAAATACTTTTATAAAGTTATCTATTTTATTAGACAATAATTAGAATATATTATATTTTATTATGCATAGTGTTTGCATAGTGCTTGCATAGTGTTTGCATAGTAAAATCTTTTTAAAAGTTATTCGTTTTATTAGATTATAAATAGAATATATTATATTTTATTTAAAAGATTTTGCTTTAAATATGGACCGTCTCGATTAAAGTAAATCAATATGGACTGCTCATGGATTGGTTACTATTCATTCCATTCTTCTATAAATAGAAGCTCATTCCTTCATTATTTCTTATGAATTCATTTGAAACTCTAGAGAGAAACTATAGAGAGAAAAGAAGAAAATATTCTTACTTCACTACTATCCGATATCAAGTTTCTTTTACTACGGTGAGTATTATTTCTTTTGTATTCATGAAGAGAACTTCTATTATTCCATCTTTATTATTCTCATTGGAATAACCTCAGATCACGCTGCTATCCTATACTTGGTGAAATTCTTCTGTATTCCATTCTTTATTATTCTGTTGGAATATCCTGTCTGTGCTTTACACCGGACCTGGTTCCGTCATTATTATTCTGTTGGAACATCTTGTTGGTGTGAATTTCACCTGACCTGGTTCCGTCATTTAGTATTCTGTTGGAATAACTTGTCTATGCGAAGTACCGCATGCATGGTGATTTCTATTGTATTCCATTCTTTATTATTCTGTTGGAATATCCTCATGCTCGTAATACGCCGAATCGTTCCGTTATTTATTATTCGATGGAATAACTTTGTCTGTCTGCATACCGCATGCATGGTGATTTCTTTTGTTATTCCATTCTTTATTATACTCAGTTGGTTAAAGTTTTGACTTCTACACTCCATGAAATTAGTGGAATATTTTTGATATTTGCGCTTCATCCAGTATCTTTTCATGGAAATATTCTTTTGAGCATTCTTGAATTTTACTTTACAAAGAAGTATCATGTTGACAATTTGGACGTTATTAGTTCCTGAATAAATTAATTCTTGAACTTGTTTTATTGAATTCTTATATCATTGTCATCATCCTCATGTTTATATTATTTTTAAAGTCATCTGTGGCCTGTAGTGCATAGATGGACTTGGTATGATTATGGCCAAGGATTATTCGGTGTAATCATGACTGTAATGTTACAAATAATGTGGTAAAAATCCTCATTGGCCCAAAGTGCATTGATGGACAGTTGTTGGCATGATCATGACCATTGATGAATACACAAATATCCTTGGCCTGTAGTGCATGTATAATTTGTGGTCGTGACCCTAATAAATATCCTTGGCCGTAGTGCAGGGATGATGTGGATTATTTATTAAGATGAGTCTCAGCGATAAAAGTGATGAAAAACCTTTTTAAATCATAAAAGATAGTAGATTTTATTCTCTACTTGACTCTTTTAATGTATTGCATGTTCCGCTGCAGTTAAACTTGATATCTATTGTATTTTATCATTTTAACACTGTTGAGGACTAATGATAATTTATTCTGCATTATCTTAGTCATAATATTTCTTACTGGGCTAGTTGAGCTCACCCTTTCTTTCATTGTTCTCTTCAGGAAATGAGAACGTAGCCGGGACTAGTCGGGGAACGGAGTGATGGTCCGAGATGGTGTCTTAGTAGTCCTCACTATTCTGTTAAAATAGTTTGATAATAAATGTAATGAGGACTAAATTGAGTATGGATATTGTCTAGATGACAATATTTGTATTTAAACTCACAGCATGTATTTTGTCGTATTTTACACGACTGTTGTATAATCAAGTTGTATTTGAATTTAGTACCATGTATTTGGCTACTCAAGATGGGTGATGTATACCTATTTTGGGGGCGTCACAATCATGGCCACGATTACCACCCGAGTGGTTACCGCTTTTATCCGTATTCTTCCCTCCTCGCTGGTTATCATCGCTCCGATGGTCATTGCCACCCAGTATGACCCTGGTTGTGATCCCTCGGTTGAGTGTACTCATTATCTCGCTCTAATAATTGAGCCCTGTTGACAACATCTGAATACAAAGAAAATTTATGAGAGATAAGGTATTGACGAATTTCGGGTTTTAGACCTCTCAGAAACATCCGCGTCATACGTTCCTCATTTTCCACCAAATGAGGTGTAAACCTGGATAACTCTGTGAACTTTGCCTCATACTAAGACACCGTCATGTTGTTCTATTCCAGTCTAATAAACTCTACCTCCTTCATATGACAAATACTTTCTGGAAAGTACTTGTCATTGAACAGTTTCTAAAATCTTTCCCAAGACATGTTAAGTGCGGCTGGCTGGGTACGCTTCACGGATTTCCACTAGTAATCTGCCTCTCCACGGAACATAAAGGTGGCGAATGGAACCTTATGTTCCTCCGTGCATCCCAAGACATCAAATATCTTAGAAATTTTCTTGACCCACGTTTCCGCCTTAATCGGATCGGGCTTTCCCCAGAAATCTGGTGGTCCCAACTCCTTGAACTGCTTGGCTGTGACAGACCACGCGTTGCCATCATTTCCACCCGTATTTTGTACACGAGTCTCCCTCGTTTGATTTTGCATGAACTGCAAAAAGCTCCTAAACATTCCATCATTCATCGTTTGCTCGGTAGTGTTGTTTACAGGAGGAATATTGCCTTCGTGTTGCACGTTCTCCTGGTTTGTGACTAAAGGTTGTTCCATAGTCTCATACACTCCATTGTTAACGTTCCCAGCAGCCATTCTTAAATACTTCCATAAAACAAGGGTTAATTAAATAAATTAACATATCACATAATATTCATATATTATGACCGACAAACAAATAAGCTTAGATAGGACACACTAGCGAAGAATTTACTCATCTCTCCCAATCTCCGCCAGAGACCATATCCCTAAGCTCTGATACCAACTGTGACGCCCCCAAAATAGGTATACAACACCCATTCTGAGTCTCCAAATACATGGTATAGAAAGCAAACTACAACTTCAATTATACAATTGTCGTGCAAAATACGACAACACATACTGTGAGTTTAAATACAAATATTGTCTTTTAGATAATATCAACACTCAAATAAGTCCTCATTACAATTATTCATTCACTATTTTACAGAAATAGTGAGGACTGCTAAAACATCTTTCTAGAACCATTACTCCATACCCCGACTCGATCCTGCTATGTTCTCACCTCCTGAGAAGAAAAATGGAACAAAAAGGAAAAGGGTGAGCTCAACTAGCCCAGTAAAGAATATTATGACTAAGATAATATACAACAAATTATCATTAGTCTTCAACACGGAAAAATTTGGTAGAATATAATAGACAACAAGTTTTAGATCAACAAATGCAGCGGAAACAACAATCCGTTAGAAGAGTAACGTAGAGAATGAATTCTACTATCTTCTAAGATTTAAAAGTCCATCATCAATATTTTATCCCTGTAACATCAAACAATATACATCTTTAATCAAATATTCATCTTTGCACTACAGGCCAAAGATATTCATTTATATCATCAGTCAGTCATGTTCATCTCAACACCTGTTCATCTTTGCACTACATGCCAAAGATATTCATCAGTTAATCATTCATCTTTGCACTACAGGCCAAAGATATTAAGTAATATCATCATTTAAGACTAAGGATGATGAAAAATATTTTAAAGAAAACGAATCCAGTGAGACAGAAGGACAAATATTAGGGATTCGTATAACAGTTTATCCAAGATCAATAATACTTCATAATAACCAATTGTGAAGCAGAATTCAAAAATAACGATCAAAACATGAATACAATCAAAGATAGTAGCCAAAATAGACATCTTGGACAAAAAAGAATTTTTTTATTTTTTTGGTGAATAATGTCGTGATTCGTGAATAAATAACAGATATCGTGAATAGTCTTAGTATACGTGAATAAGTAACCCGAAACACAAAAAGTTTCAAATTTGATTAAAAAGTTCACCAATATTTCTAAGATAATGATATTGAAAAAATAATATCATTTAAGAAGAAAATAACATCACTTACATCAAAATAACGGTATTTACGATCGAATATCTGATATAAAAGTCGAAGGAAGCTTATGCTTAGAACAACAACTCTCAAAGTATATAAATACTCACAAAAATACGCTTCGATAATCTAGAGAGAAAGAAAACTTGTTTCGGTGTAATTTTAATTCTAACCTATCTATTTATAGAAAAATGCTAGAACGCCATAGAAGACTAAAATAATAAAATATTTTTTTTTCTTCTTCCACGCCAACTTTCACCAACCAAGCCACCAGCAGCCATCTAGGAAGAAAATTCAGCAGCCCACATGTTTATAACATAAGTGGGTCCCACCCATAATTTAATAAAAATCATTTTATTTTCTAAAACTTTAATAATTCATAGAAAATAGCCCGTTTATCAAAAAAATATGAATTTTATATCCATTCTGCCTGAAATCGAATTCTCTACAACTTTGTAGCTTTGAGTTTTTCCAAATTCAAAACAAAAAATATCCGAAATCCACAAACGGATGATTTTTAATTCCTCCATTATGACAAAATACTGATAAAATACCTAAACATTAATCCCTTCATTTATAACCACATAAATAAATCCATCATTTATATCCACATCAAATAAATATTTTTTTATCATATAAATCAATAATTAATTATTCACAAATAATATTATAGAATCACAATTATGACAACCAGGCCGTTCCCAAGAAAGAGGGGTCTTTCCAATAAGGATTTCTCCTTACTGGTGCGCAGTTAGGTGACCAAACCTCTCATTGACAGAATTTTCTAAACATTTCCAATAATGCTATCTAATAGTATTATTCAAATAATATGAATTATTGATCTAATAATGGGAAATACTGTGCAGTGACAATTATTGAAACAACAATAATATAAACTATCAACACAGCAATTATTGAATAAATAAAATAAAATATTGAACAGTAACTACTGTAACAATTATTGAGTAGTGCCTTCTTACATACGAATCAATAATTCAACTATACTGTGTAATACCGTGTGCTACTGTGCAACTATGCATATTACTGTATTTTAACCACCAGGTATTCCAACAGTGTTAACGGTAAAAATTACGTAGTTATTTATAAAACTCAAACTTTGTTGTTTTCCTTCATCCAACCGTTTTTCATTATGGGGCCCACAATTGACTGCGCCGTCGTACGGATATTCCCGACAAAAAGAATATTCCACGACCAAACGAATATTCCTAGTCAAAAGGAATATTTTATAACCACTTGCTTATTTTGTAAAATTTGTACATTTCAACCATAACCAAAGCATTATATCAAATTAAACCTTATTAATTTAGAATACTGAATAGAGGAAAATTTAATTTTATTTATAATAAGTTGGGGTCTTACATAAACCATAAAATCCTCCCCTTAAATAGGTTTACATAATTAAACTTACAACATCCCAGGTTATCTAACCTTTAAACGTCATTCAAATGCGGAATTAAATTATTACATAACACCATTAAAATAAAGTCTAAGATCATCATAATAAATTAAAGTACAAATCAGCATCACTTGTACAATTTTCCCTTTCCTTTGCTAGTTGAAGGTTCATCTACCTTCTCCACCTTAGCTGCAATGAGTTTATAATTATGCAAGAGTGAGCAAAACAATTTCTCACTAGATAAAATAATGAATCAACAGGAGAATAACAATAATAACTGCCAACAAAAGGCTCATCAAAATTGAATAGTACTATAACGATGACAATCAAAAACTGGAATCGAAAATATGGAATATATCTAACTGAGGGTCATAAGACCATGAACTATGTCCACAGTTGTGAGTAATCTTTCAACTCCAACTTTAACAGTCATAAGACAATAAGGACTCCTCGTACATAGGGGGATCAGCCCTTTGTACCATGTATTGTGCACAAACATTTAACGCTACGCGTAAGTTATCCCCTAATAATAATAGGGTTGTTCATCACAGTATTTAGAGTACAAGTCTGCCCCAAAGAATGTTTGGTTTGGATAAGCTTTCAAGGGTAATTTGAAGTTTAACGAACATCAACTAGAGGACTAGTTGAATTAATAGTGTTTGATAATCACAACAAATGTTTTAATACAACATATAACGATTGAGAAACATAAATGAACTGATTATACATATTAAACTCATGCTAGAAATAACTATAGAGCATAAGTATTCAACAAAATGAGTAAAATGGTAAACTTTTGCTTTGAACAATCAATAAGCTAAGTTTAGAGTTTTATAATATTAGAAATGAAATTATTGAACGTACATTAACTGATAGCAAGCTAAAAACTAGAACTTGCCCAACAAGGTATTAACTCATGCAAAGAATTAAAACAGTTCAATAATAAGGACGAGAATTCAAATCTACATTCATTATACAAGAATAGAACTTAAGAAACTTGCTTAACTATAAACAAGTTAGAATGAATCAACCAAATGAGAATTTCAAATAACATTAGAGTTAAAGTTTGCTCTAATGAATTTTAGGAGCAATTGAATTATTAAATAACAGATAAGATAACATAACTCGCTCAATCAAAAGAATAAAGTTACACAATGTAATAATAGAACTAACTTAACAAAAAAGTAGAGTTAGAAAACTTGCTCAATGTAAATAGATAGGGTTTAGAAACTTGCTCAACGTAAATGTAGAGTTAGAAAACTTGCCTTGAGCGTAAGCTATAAAATTAAACTCACGATCACCTACACATAATTTTAGAACCACAATACCTATTAGATATGCTAATATACCATAACATGATCATTACCATTTACATTACAGAAACTCTAAGTGTTTTACTTCGCAATACTTGTCTAACATTCATTATGTATACCACATTATCACATAACGCATTCTTGATTTACTAATCACTTTTAAAATTTTGAATTCATAATCCACATAACATGACTCTAATTCACCTTATTGTTACACGATTCTCACATTCCATAATCTTAAGCTAAGCTACAACGAACCACCAAAGTTTGCAGAATAAACAGACTTTAGTGTCTGAAAATGGCCACTCACGCTACATTGCCATGAAGTTTTATATGGGAAGTCATACTACCATGCAATATTTCTGCTACCACGCCTTAAGGGATACGCTACCATGCCGACTTGCGAGAACCCCGATATGCGAATGAGCCACAACACTTTTCATAAGCCAACTAACACGAATTTCACTCATCAAACAGTGAAATTAACACATACAAATGATACAACACCATTACAACTTTTTTCCTCACTTATATATCAATATAGAACAACTTAACATCAATTATACTACTGTAATTTATCAAATTTCATGTTTTTTTCATATAAAACTCAATATTTTTGATATTCATCCAAAATTAACACTCGTGATTTCATTACATGCTCAAATCATCTCATTCAAATTACATTATGTTCGTATCTCAATGAACTAACATATATAAACATCAATTTAAAATTTCCCATACTTAATTGGCCAATAAAATTGATACTTACTCGTACTATATGAAGAAGAACATAAACACTAACATCATATTTTTCCTCTCATCGAAAACAATTTAGCATGCAATTTCCTTGTTTAAACATTGCTCCAACATTACAAACATGTATAACCACAATTATCAACTATATATGTCCATAATTCAACAATTGATTTTACATAATACAAGAAAATTCTTGCCGTGAAAATACATAGACACATATACATTATGACAGCTTATGAACATACCTTTCAATTAGCGTGTAACTCTTGCTAACCCAATCGGAATTGCTTGAAAATCCTAAGCTTTCTCTTAATTTCTCTCAACTCTCAATTCACTGAACTCTCAAGCTTGGAAAATAGAATGCGTGAAAACAAAAGCTAGACTAATATCCAATTAGTGTGCGTAATAACAAAGATATAAAACTGATATGGCCATAATAAGCCTCATCAGTTACAACCAATAACGTATATATATTATATTAATTATTTTATTTTATTTATATTATTAATTTCAAAAATTAGAATATCAAAAGCTATAAGGCTTGTTTGGGAACCCATATAAATTTTAAAGAATTAAAATACTTGAGCCTTGTTTGACAAAAACCAATTTAAATCCTTTTTAATTTATTTTAATAAACACCTTAGTTTATAAATTATAATCACATATTATTTTCATATCCAACATTAACCCATTAAATTAACCACATACTATATTTTAATTAAATATAGCCTTTTTGCAAATATCACAAAATTATAATTTCCATTATAACTTATTTAATAATTTAATATGCCATCTAAATTATTAAATCAAAACAATAATATAACATCTCATGTTATACCACAAATCTCTAAATTATAAATTAATTTAATTTAGAAATTTTTCTAATAAATTTCATTTAAATTCTCAACCATCACATCAATAAAATATTTATTTTATCAATTCACAATAGACACCTCAAATAAATATTTATATAACTCAATAAATATTTAGGTCATGATTATACCGATACATAATTCCTGATCATCATACCAATCAACAGTCCATCTATGCACTACGGGCTAAAGATGACTTTCATCACAATATAAGCATCAATCAAACGAAATCAAGGATAAATATTAAAGATTTTTAATTTATCCAGAGTTTAAAAATGTCCAAATTGTCAACATGATAACTGCTTTATGGAGATAAATTCAAGAATAATATTCATGTACCAAAAATAATTTGGACAGAAAAGAAATTAATTTTTTTTGTCATGAATAGTACCCCGGGTGAATATTACCTGAGTGAATAGTCCTCGTGAATAGTACCCCGTGAATAGTACCTTGGTAGGAAAATATCAAAATTTAACAAGAATATTCAGAAAAATATTCTTGTGAAACGATACTAGATGAAGCGTAAATTTCAAGGATATTCTACTAATTTCGAGGAGTATAGAAGCAATACTTATCAAAATGAGTGTAGAATTAGGAATATGAAACGAAATAATATTACTTATATACTACATAGTATGGAAGCAAATATTATTTCATACGAATATTGAACAAAAATAATATCCCTTACCTTAAAAGGAGAGTATTTCATATGAGTGAATAGTACCCTATGAATAGTACTTCGCGAATAGTACCCTGTGAATAGTACCACGACATGAAAAGATCAAAATTGAACAAGAATATTTAGAAAAATATTCTTGTGAAACGATACCAGATGAAGCATAAATTTTAAGGATATTCTACTAATTTCAAGCAGTATAGAAGTAATGCTTATCAAAATGAGTGTAGAATTAGGAATATAAAACAAAATAATATTACTTACATACTACAGAGTATGGAAGAAAATATTATTTCATACGAATATTGAATAAAAATAATATCCCTTACCTTAAAAGTAGAGTATTTCTGGCTGGTAGAACGGGGATATTCTTGAGGAAAACTTATACTTTGCTTTTCTACGCTCAAAGCTTCCTTAAACTCAAAAGAAATACACTCAATATTATAGAAGAAGAATTCTCTAATTACGTGTAATTTTCATTTCTAAACTAAGCATCCTATTTATAGGAGAATGGCGGATATACTATTTAAAAAAAATAATTACGGACCAACAAGAGAGAATTCACGGCCTAAGCATTTGATAAAAAAACTTTTGAAAATTTTGATTTTACTATGCTGCACTATGTAGCACTATGCAAACACTATACAGTACTATGCAACAAAATAAAATATAATATATTTTATTTTATAAAAAAAATAAAACTTATACTATATATATATATATATATATATTATCCTCACACACATGGCACACACACATCATATATATATATATATATATATATAAGTAATAAAACAAAATTGAGATAACTTTCTACCGATAATTTTGAAAAATGGATAAGTGGGGGTCCATGTAATAAGCCAAACTTACAACAAATACTTCATAAAAAAGCCCCTCTATTTATCTCAATTCACTTGGCTTCACTAAACACATTTTTAATAACATTTATTCATCATTAATATTATAACTCACAATATTAACAACCAGATCATTCCCGAAAGAGGGAGCTTTCCGATAAGGATTTCTCCTTATTGGCGCGCAATTAGGTGACCAAACCCCTTTCCTCGACAGAACTTTCTACGCATTGTCAATAATGTAAATAATAATATGAATAACTTTGTCATCTCAATTATTGATTTAATAATATAAAATATTGTACATATGATACTGTGACAATAATTGAATCAATAATATCAGATACTATCCATCAACTACTGTGGCAATTATTGAATAAAACTGAGTGACTTCTCACATAAGCATCAATAATCAAAGATACTGTACAATACCGTGTGCTACTATGCAACCACGCGTATTATTGTACTTTTATTACCGGGTATTTCAACAGTTAACGATAAAAGTTTTGTCATTATTTTTTAAAAAGTTATTTCTCTCATTTTTAACTCCGACAGTAATTCCATTGTGGGGTCCACCATTGATTGTGTCGTCGTACGAATATTCCCTGATAAAATAAATATTCCCTGATCAAACAAATATTTTATGACAACTTGCTTACTTTTTAAAATTTGTAAATATTATCCACAACTATAACATTATAACAAACCCACACCTTATTATTCAAAATGATATTTAGAGAAAATTAAATCTTTATTCATAAAAGTTGGGGTTTTACAACCTCCCCTTCTTATGAAATTTTGTTCTCGAAATTGGTGTACGTACCTGGTATGTCAAAGAGGTGAGGATACCTTGATTTCATTTCAGATTTTAACTCCCAGGTAATTTCCTCAATATCGTAGTTTCTCCACGAATTTCAGAACCCAGATATGCAGAACAGAGCCACAACAATTTTCATAAGCCAACTAACACGAATTTCACTCATCAAACAGTGAAATTAACACATACAAATGATACAACACCATTACAACTTTTTTCCTCACTTATATATCAATATAGAACAACTTAACATCAATTATACTACTGTAATTTATCAAATTTCATGTTTTTCATATAAAACTCAATATTTTTGATATTCATCCAAAAATTAACACTGTGATTTCATTACATGCTCAAATCATCTCATTCAAATTACATTATGTTCGTATCTCAATGAACTAACATATATAAACATCAATTTAAAATTTCCCATACGAATTGGCCAATAAAATTGATACTTACTCAGACTATATGAAGAACATAAACACTGACATCATATTTTTCCTACTGTCGAACAATTTAGCATGCAATTTCCTTGTTTAAACATTGCTCCAACATTACAAACATGTATAACCACAATTATCAACTATATATGTCCATAATTCAACAATTGATTTTACATAATACAAGAAAATTCTTGCCGTGAAATACATAGACACATATACATTATGACAGTTATGAACATACCTTTCAATTAGCGTGTAACTCTTGCTAACCCACTGGAATTGCTTGAAAATCCTAAGCTTTCTCTTAATTTCTCTCAACTCTCAATTCACTGAACTCTCAAGCTTGGAAAATAGAATGCGTGAAAACAAAAGCTAGACTAATATCCAATTAGTGTGCGTAATAACAAAGATATAAAACTGATATGGCCATAATAAGCCTCATCAGTTACAACCAATAACGTATATATATTATATTAATTATTTTATTTTATTTATATTATTAATTTCAAAAATTAGAATATCAAAAGCTATAAGGCTTGTTTGGGAACCCATATAAATTTTAAAGAATTAAAATACTTGAGCCTTGTTTGACAAAAACCAATTTAAATCCTTTTTAATTTATTTTAATAAACACCTTAGTTTATAAATTATAATCACATATTATTTTCATATCCAACATTAACCCATTAAATTAACCACATACTATATTTTAATTAAATATAGCCTTTTTGCAAATATCACAAAATTATAATTTCCATTATAACTTATTTAATAATTTAATATGCCATCTAAATTATTAAATCAAAACAATAATATAACATCTCATGTTATACCACAAATCTCTAAATTATAAATTAATTTAATTTAGAAATTTTTCTAATAAATTTCATTTAAATTCTCAACCATCACATCAATAAAATATTTATTTTATCAATTCACAATAGACACCTCAAATAAATATTTATATAACTCAATAAATATTTAGGTCATGATTATACCGATACATAATTCCTGATCATCATACCAATCAACAGTCCATCTATGCACTACGGGCTAAAGATGACTTTCATCACAATATAAGCATCAATCAAAAGCGAAATCAAGGATAAATATTAAAGATTTTTAATTTATCCGAGTTTAAAAATGTCCAAATTGTCAACATGATAACGCTTTATGGAGATAAATTCAAGAATAATATTCATGTACCAAAAATAATTTGAATGAGAAAAGAAATTAATTTTTTTTCATGAATAGTACCGGTGAATATTACACGAGTGAATAGTCCTCGTGAATAGTACCCCGTGAATAGTACCTTGGTAGGAAAATATCAAAATTTAACAAGAATATTCAGAAAAATATTCTTGTGAAACGATACTAGATGAAGCGTAAATTTCAAGGATATTCTACTAATTTCGAGGAGTATAGAAGCAATACTTATCAAAATGAGTGTAGAATTAGGAATATGAAACGAAATAATATTACTTATATACTACATAGTATGGAAGCAAATATTATTTCATACGAATATTGAACAAAAATAATATCCCTTACCTTAAAAGGAGAGTATTTCATATGAGTGAATAGTACCCTATGAATAGTACTTCGCGAATAGTACCCTGTGAATAGTACCACGACATGAAAAGATCAAAATTGAACAAGAATATTTAGAAAAATATTCTTGTGAAACGATACCAGATGAAGCATAAATTTTAAGGATATTCTACTAATTTCAAGCAGTATAGAAGTAATGCTTATCAAAATGAGTGTAGAATTAGGAATATAAAACAAAATAATATTACTTACATATACTACAGTATGGAAGAAAATATTATTTCATACGAATATTGAATAAAAATAATATACCTTACCTTAAAAGTAGAGTATTTACGGGCGGGTAGAACTGGGGATATTCTTGAGGAAAACTTATCTTTGCTTTTCTACGCCAAAGCTTCCTTAAACTCAAAAGAAATACACTCAATATTATAGAAGAAGAATTCTCTAATTCGTGTAATTTTCATTTCTAAACTAAGCATCCTATTTATAGGAGAATGGCGGGATACTATTTAAAAAAAAATAATTACTTGACCAACAAGAGAGAATTCATTCACGCACTAGCGGGATAAAAAACTTTTGAAAATTTTGATTTTACTATCTTTTGCACTATGTAGCACTATGCAAACACTATATCTGATTATATGCACAAAATAAAATATAATATATTTTATTTTATAAAAAAAATAAAACTTATACTATATATATATATATATATATATTATCCTCACACACATACACACACATCATATATATATATATATATATATATATATATAAGTAATAAAACAAAATTGAGATAACTTTCTCTGATAGATAATTTTGAAAAATGGATAAGTGGGGGTCCATGTAATAAGCCAAACTTACAACAAATACTTCATAAAAAGCCCTCTATTTATCTCAATTCACTTGGCTTCACTAAACACATTTTTAATAACATTTATTCATCATTAATATTATAACTCACAATATTAACAACCAGATCATTCCCGAAAGAGGGAGCTTTCCGATAAGGATTTCTCCTTATTAGTAGCATGAATTAGGTGACCAAACCCTTTCCTCGATGTAACTTTCTACGCATTGTCAATAATGTAAATAATAATATGAATAACTTTGTCATCTCAATTATTGATTTAATAATATAAAATATTGTACATATGATCTTCGTGACAATAATTGAATCAATAATATCGATACTATCCATCAACTCATCGTGGCAATTATTGAATAAAACCGGTGACTTCTCACATAAGCATCAATAATCAAAGATATCTTTGTACAATCTGTGTGCTACTATGCAACCACGCGCCATTATTGTACTTTTATTACCGCATTTCAACAGCTTAACGATAAAAGTTTTGTCATTATTTTTTAAAAGTTATTTCTCTCATTTTTAACTCCGAAGCAAGAATTCCATTGTAGGGGTCCACCATTGATTGTGTCGTCAAATTTAATATTCCCGATAAAATAAATATTCCCTGATCAAACAAATATTTTATGACAACTTGCTTACTTTTTAAAATTTGTAAATATTATCCACAACTATAACATTATAACAAACCCACACCTTATTATTCAAAATGATATTTAGAGAAAATTAAATCTTTATTCATAAAAGTTGGGGTTTTACAACCTCCCCTTCTTATGAAATTTTGTTCTCGAAATTGGTGTACGTACCTGGTATGTCAAAGAGGTGAGGATACCTTGATTTCATTTCAGATTTTAACTCCCAGGTAATTTCCTCAATATCGTAGTTTCTCCACGAATTTGAAACCCGATATGCGAATAATGAGCCACAACAATTTTCATAAGCTAACTAACACGAATTTCACTCATCAAACAAAGGAAATTAACACATACAAATGATACAACACCATTACAACTTTTTTCCTCACTTATATATCAATATAGAACAACTTAACATCAATTATACTACTGTAATTTATCAAATTTCATGTTTTTCATATAAAACTCAATATTTTTGATATTCATCCAAAAATTAACACTGTGATTTCATTACATGCTCAAATCATCTCATTCAAATTACATTATGTTCGTATCTCAATGAACTAACATATATAAACATCAATTTAAAATTTCCCATACGAATTGGCCAATAAAATTGATACTTACTTAGACTATATGAAGAACATAAACACGACATCATATTTTTCCCATCGTCGAACAATTTAGCATGCAATTTCCTTGTTTAAACATTGCTCCAACATTACAAACATGTATAACCACAATTATCAACTATATATGTCCATAATTCAACAATTGATTTTACATAATACAAGAAAATTCTTGCCGTGAAATACATAGACACATATACATTATGATAAATTATGAACATACCTTTCAATTAGCGTGTAACTCTTGCTAACCCAATGGAATTGCTTGAAAATCCTAAGCTTTCTCTTAATTTCTCTCAACTCTCAATTCAATTTGAACTCTCAAGCTTGGAAAATAGAATGCGTGAAAACAAAAGCTAGACTAATATCCAATTAGTATGCGTAATAACAAAGATATAAAACCGATATGGCCATAATAAGCCTCACTCGCCATAACCAATAACGATATATATATTATATTAATTATTTTATTTTATTTATATTATTAATTTCAAAATTAGAATATCAAAAGCTATAAGGCTTGTTTGGGAACCCATATAAATTTTAAAGAATTAAAATACTTGAGCCTTGTTTGACAAAAACCAATTTAAATCCTTTTTAATTTATTTTAATAAACACCTTAGTTTATAAATTATAATCACATATTATTTTCATATCCAACATTAACCCATTAAATTAACCACATACTATATTTTAATTAAATATAGCCTTTTTGCAAATATCACAAAATTATAATTTCCATTATAACTTATTTAATAATTTAATATGCCATCTAAATTATTAAATCAAAACAATAATATAACATCTCATGTTATACCACAAATCTCTAAATTATAAATTAATTTAATTTAGAAATTTTTCTAATAAATTTCATTTAAATTCTCAACCATCACATCAATAAAATATTTATTTTATCAATTCACAATAGACACCTCAAATAAATATTTATATAACTCAATAAATATTTAGGTCATGATTATACCGATACATAATTCCCGATCATCATACCAATCAACAGTCCATCTATGCACTACTAAGGTAAAAGATGACTTTCATCACAATATAAGCATCAATCAAACGAAATCAAGGATAAATATTAAAGATTTTTAATTTATCCAGAGTTTAAAAATGTCCAAATTGTCAACATGATAACTGCTTTATGGAGATAAATTCAAGAATAATATTCATGTACCAAAAATAATTTGGACAGAAAAGAAATTAATTTTTTTTGTCATGAATAGTACCCCGGGTGAATATTACCTGAGTGAATAGTCCTCGTGAATAGTACCCCGTGAATAGTACCTTGGTAGGAAAATATCAAAATTTAACAAGAATATTCAGAAAAATATTCTTGTGAAACGATACTAGATGAAGCGTAAATTTCAAGGATATTCTACTAATTTCGAGGAGTATAGAAGCAATACTTATCAAAATGAGTGTAGAATTAGGAATATGAAACGAAATAATATTACTTATATACTACATAGTATGGAAGCAAATATTATTTCATACGAATATTGAACAAAAATAATATCCCTTACCTTAAAAGGAGAGTATTTCATATGAGTGAATAGTACCCTATGAATAGTACTTCGCGAATAGTACCCTGTGAATAGTACCACGACATGAAAAGATCAAAATTGAACAAGAATATTTAGAAAAATATTCTTGTGAAACGATACCAGATGAAGCATAAATTTTAAGGATATTCTACTAATTTCAAGCAGTATAGAAGTAATGCTTATCAAAATGAGTGTAGAATTAGGAATATAAAACAAAATAATATTACTTACATACTATAGAGTATGGAAGAAAATATTATTTCATACGAATATTGAATAAAAATAATATCCCTTACCTTAAAAGTAGAGTATTTCTGGCTGGTAGAACGGGGATATTCTTGAGGAAAACTTATACTGTTTTCTACGCTCAAAGCTTCCTTAAACTCAAAAGAAATACACTCAATATTATAGAAGAAGAATTCTCTAATTCTGGTGTAATTTTCATTTCTAAACTAAGCATCCTATTTATAGGAGAATGGCAGGATACTATTTAAAAAAAATAATTACGGACCAACAGTAGAGAATTCACGAGCGCGCACGGGATAAAAACTTTTGAAAATTTTGATTTTACTATGCTGCACTATGTAGCACTATGCAAACACTATACAGTACTATGCAACAAAATAAAATATAATATATTTTATTTTATAAAAAAAATAAAACTTATACTATATATATATATATATATATATATTATCCTCACACACATGGCACACACACATCATATATATATATATATATATATATAAGTAATAAAACAAAATTGAGATAACTTTCTACCGATAATTTTGAAAAATGGATAAGTGGGGGTCCATGTAATAAGCCAAACTTACAACAAATACTTCATAAAAAAGCCTCTCTATTTATCTCAATTCACTTGGCTTCACTAAACACATTTTTAATAACATTTATTCATCATTAATATTATAACTCACAATATTAACAACCAGATCATTCCCGAAAGAGGGAGCTTTCCGATAAGGATTTCTCCTTATTATGCCGCCTTGAATTAGGTGACCAAACCCCTTTCCTCGACAGAACTTTCTACGCATTGTCAATAATGTAAATAATAATATGAATAACTTTGTCATCTCAATTATTGATTTAATAATATAAAATATTGTACATATGATACTGTGACAATAATTGAATCAATAATATCAGATACTATCCATCAACTACTGTGGCAATTATTGAATAAAACTGAGTGACTTCTCACATAAGCATCAATAATCAAAGATACTGTACAATACCGTGTGCTACTATGCAACCACGCCAGATTATTGTACTTTATTATTAATGGGTATTTCAACAGTTAACGATAAAAGTTTTGTCATTATTTTTTAAAAAGTTATTTCTCTCATTTTTAACTCCGACAGTAATTCCATTGTGGGGTCCACCATTGATTGTGTCGTCGTACGAATATTCCCTGATAAAATAAATATTCCCTGATCAAACAAATATTTTATGACAACTTGCTTACTTTTTAAAATTTGTAAATATTATCCACAACTATAACATTATAACAAACCCACACCTTATTATTCAAAATGATATTTAGAGAAAATTAAATCTTTATTCATAAAAGTTGGGGTTTTACAACCTCCCCTTCTTATGAAATTTTGTCCTCAAAATTGGTGTACGTACCTGGTATGTCAAAGAGGTGAGGATACCTTGATTTCATTTCAGATTTTAACTCCCAGGTAATTTCCTCAATATCGTAGTTTCTCCACAAAACATTGACTTAAGGTATAACCTTGGAGCGTAGAATATGTTCCTTTTTATCTAAGATTTTAACAGGTACCTCTTCATACGTTAATCTTCCACTATCTCGTCTGGTTCTAAATCATAATGTGGTTCAGGTCTTCCACATATTTACGTAACATAGATATATAAAAAACATTATGAACACAAGACATACTTGGTGGTAAGGCGAGTCTATAGGCTACAGTTCCTACTCGATCGAGGATTTCAAATGGGCCAATGAATCAAGGATTGAACTTTCCTCTCTTTCCAAATCTCGTAACTCCTTTCCATAGAGTAACACGTAACAACACATAATCTCCAACATTGAATTCCACGTCCCTTCGATGAAGATCAGCATAACTCTTTTGTCGATCTTGTGAGGTTTTTTTACGTTGCCAGATTATTTGAATCTTTTCCGTAGTCATGCGTACCAATTTTGGTCCCAACAACGTTGTTTCACCCACATCATCCCAACATACTAGAGAACGACACTTGCATCCATACAACACCTCGAATGGAGCCATGCCTATACTTGTTTGATAACTGTTGTTGTAGGAGAATTCCACTAATGGAAAGAACTTGTCCCAACTTCCTTTGATGTCTAGGACACAGAGTCTTAATAGATCTTCAAGAGTTTGAATAGTCCTCTCCGACTGCCCGTCCGTCTGAGGATGATATATAGAATTGAATCGTAAATCCGTGCGCATAGCTTTCTATAAACTGGCCCAAAATCATGAAGTGAATCTTAGGTCTCGATCAAAAACTATGGATACTGGAATACCATGCAGTCTTACAATCTCATTTATGTATATACGAGCAAGACATTCAAGTGAATAAGTTTCTCGTATAGGTAAGAAATGAGCAGACTTGGATAATCTATTGACAATGACCCAAATTGCATCTATGCCTTGAGAAACCTTGGGAAGACCAGTAACGAAATCCATGTTAATGTGCTCCCACTTCCGTTCTGGAATTTCAAGTGGTTGCAATGGACCTTTTGGTACTTGATGATCTGCCTTGACACATTGACAAGATAAACACCTTGAGATAAACTCTGTAATCTCTCTCTTCATATTGCTCCACCAAAATGTATGTCGAAGATCACAATACATTTTGGTACTTCTAGGATGGATTGCAAATGGTGTGTTGTGCGCCTCCATCATGATTTTATACTTCAAATCAGAGTTGTTAGGAACACAAAGTTTGGAGTTGACTCGAAGTATAATTCTTGTTCTTCAACTTTTCGTTTAATTAATAATTGTGAATAAAGGATGATCTGGGTATATGGTTTATAAAATTTTAAAACTTTGATTTTTATGCTTCCTCTTTAGTTTGATGTAATTTGATTGTGTACATGAATCTTATAAACCTAATAGATCATCATCATCTACAAAAGAATCATCATCTGCATGAGCTTTTGCTTTTGCTATTTGATTTAACTCAACATCATAGGTCAGAAGATTACCATAGAACTTTTGCATATTCATTTCATGTAGGTTTTTTGATTCTCTTATTACAGTGCTCTTTGTATCCCTGCTTTTTGGAAAAGCTATCATGAATTTGATGTTGCGGTCCTTGTTATGATAAAGTTTCTCAAATGCTCTTAGTAAGTTAAGCATAATGTTGAACCTTTCATAGGTTTAAGTTATGTCTTCTCTTGTAACATGAGAGAACATCTCATACTATTGGGTGAGCAGAGATTATTTATTCTCTTTTACTTCTTTTGTTTCTTTGTGCATCACTAATAAAGCTTCCCAGACTTCTTTTGTTGTCTTACAGTTGAAAACATTTTTGAACAGTTCATCTTTAAGATCCATGAGTAGGGTATTCTTATCTCTTTTGTCTAGAGCCACTAGCTTCTTCTCGTTATCAGTTCACTCTATTCTTTGTTTAACAACCACTTTGTTTGATTTGGCAGGACTTAGTGCGAGCTTCGTAGGAACGTTGGGGCCATTGATCATAACATCGAATAGTTTATCATTAAATTTATCTTTATTTCACAAGGGTGACTTGTTTCCACCACCAAGCTCATAACTAATTTTGGTTAGTCTCATAGATCTACTCAAGTTACAAAGTTTGTTCAAGAGAGCACAACTTTGATACCACTTGTTACTCCTAAAAGGAACAAAGAGATCTATAAGTGGTTGAATAGATTCTTTTAATTTTCTTTTTAAAGATATGTTACCAAATCAGTTAAACAAGTTAATTGATTGATTAAGCATTACTAAACCTTTAAAGATTATCAAAGAACACACTGTTCTAAATTTAGTGAACAAATGCAGAAATAAGTCAAAATAATAAAAACATAGAGTGACAAAATATAAAATGCATGTTAGGAATTGTTATGTCATGCATATTTAAATTTGATTATGTGATTATCATGTATAATTGTTTAGTATTTTTTTAAAAGTCCTTATCTGAGAAATATATGTATAATGACTTAGAAATAGAACAATCAAACTTGTTAGGTTGATCATTTGAGCTGATTCTGTTAGGTTTGTATATAGCGCGATCATGCAATTAAATTACATAAAAAGTGCAGAAGCGCAATAAAATAGGAATTTAAAATTTTCACACCAACCATTACTATGATCATACTTTGTGCATAATTATCAATCAATAGAAAAGAGATGGAGATCAAATTTATACCCTTGTAGAAACATGCTTCCTGAAGTACAAGTTCACCTCTAATTCCTTTTACGTCCTGTGACGCCCCCAAATCCAGGTCCCTTAGGACCTCGGATCCGGTCTGCCACGATACGACTATCGTCAAATTATTTATATCTTTTATTCATACTTAATGAATATAAATTTACTTATTACAATTAAAAAAATATATTCTTTCCATTTTCAGGATTTATGTAATGACCCCAAACTTTTATAAGTTTCAAATCTTGATCATTTACCATTCTTGTCTTACATCATAATCGATGTTATAAAGATATGCGGAATAATTTTAACTTTTTCAATCTCATTTAAAATATCAATCTTTTATTGATGTTTTAACTTGAATCAATTACATATCCTTGAATCAAATTATGCTATGATTCAGTCTATTCGAATTATTGTATAATTATTTACATCTTGATTTAAATTTCTCTATATATCACATAGTACAACTTAACATATATTAGATATTGTAAACTACTATCATGTACATCTCTTAGAACCTAAATATGGTTCAAGAGTATATATTTAAATAAATGAATCAATCTCCTTCGATACTATTAAAGTCTATCAATCAAGTAACACATAATCTTTACCATGTGTCCTTAACCCGCAAAAGTGGTTATTTGGAAGGGTGAGCTCGACAGACCAACAATTCTAACAGTTTTCATACAGCACATAGCATATAATAGCATATTCAGCACATGCATTCATAATCCATTAATATTTACTACGCATGTTATTTCTCATATAACAGGAATATAGGTTCGTATCACAAACATATCATCAAAGATCAACTTTCACATTTCATATATATCTCATATGCATTTCATATATATACATCAACATTCTCATGGAAGAATATAGCTCAACTAATAGTTATCGAATTCATATAACAAATAGGAACTGAAAGACTTGCTTGATTCGTAGTTTATCAACTACGACTTAACTGCTTATAGTTATCCGCACTTCATGTATTCCTACACAGTTATATAATCATGGATTCATATCCATCAGTCATACATTCATACATTCTTAAT
This sequence comes from Panax ginseng, assembly GCA_020205605.1. Taxonomy (NCBI): domain Eukaryota; kingdom Viridiplantae; phylum Streptophyta; class Magnoliopsida; order Apiales; family Araliaceae; genus Panax; species Panax ginseng. Next base: position 46,903,418 of record CM035144.1, read on the forward strand.
GTAATAATAATGTTACATTGTTCTCTATCTTGGTTTTTAAAACCTTCCCTTTGATCTCTTAGTAAACTCTTAGAATAGCTATGTATATATAGTATACCTTAGCTACACATGCTTAATATCAATATTCATAAATCTCTATCACGCACTTAACTCGCTATGTGTTTGTTACACATTTAAAACTCATAGGTGCTTAGTTCGTGCATTTTGCAAATCTTAATAAAATTTAACCACTCTGTGTTTTATATAACCATTACATGGTCTTATGCTTAAAACATCATGTTTGTCAAGTATTATAGCTTTAGACATTCATTGCACATATGTTTTAAGGTTCAGATCAAAGTTAAAATAGTCGACATCATCACTACACAGCAAGAATTGCTCCTCTAGTTGAAGCTTAGGGGCTGCGCGCAATTGATTACTTGCCCTCCTCTCTAGCCCCACCAGTGAGTCGAGCTTCTACTTTCTTGGTTTCAGTCCAAACTTTAACACTCTTAGACTCTTATACTTCTCATGCATACATTCTAGGGGTTTTTATATAAGTATATGACCACTCTTAAGTTCATTTTTACAAGTTTTAGTTCATGACTTTCCATGAAATTAAAACATAAAGGTTATGTATTCATCATGCTTTATAACTTTGGCCACATTTCTATATATAGAGGTCTCACAATCTGTTAATACCTATGATCATGGTGTTCATATCATTTATTCATAACTAGCATTTTTCACACTTTGAAACATGCTTTAAACTAATGTTTGATTAAATTATCTTTATGTCCATCACCTACAAATCATGTTTAGAGAAATAATAAAACATAACATGGCATCTCAAGCCTTTAGAATCTAAATATTCATATGTAATGCAAATTAAGTTTGAAAACATGCTCGAGGTTGCCTTTGAAATTATTTTATCATAAATGATGTAATATAGCACATATACGACAACTTTTAAACAGTTAACGTAAGTAACTAAGTCATGATAGCTTCTTTTCCAGATCAAAAATTACACCATGTAGCATTCATTCTCTTTAGCTCTATAATACTAAGCTTTTCTTTTAAAACATTTTTTAACACAAAGTTAACAAGTTTGATCATGACAAGACACTATAAAATTCATATAATGCTCATTTAATCGGAAATCAATCATGTGCATAACATACTAAGCTCGAAACTTGTAGAACATGAGTTTGAACAAAGTTTGTTTTCAAAACTTAAAGTTTTTGTTATAAATCTCTTATTAAATCATGTTGGTCACTTCATAAGTCATAAGTAGGCTTTGTACTACATGTCATACTCATTTTCCATGTATATATAAGTCATAGAATCAAGTTAGCAACAACTTAACCCAATAGAAACCAAAATCTGGTTCTGGTCCGACGAAGCCATTTACTACCGCACTCTAAATAAAGCCGGTGTAATTGCGCTTATCCCTTAACCAAACCCCGTAACATACTCTATTTTGCAGAGTCTGAAACCAAAGTTGATTCTTTCTCAATAATCATTCTTAAACTAAGTCTTAGAGGTTCTATACAGGTATTCACACTGCACTAATACTTCGGTAACACAATTCCAAATCAATTTACAAGAATCTAGTAGAATTTCCATTATTTGTAAACTTTGAAATTAAGTTTCTAAAACAAGAGTTTATCTTCTAAGGAGCTTAGTTTCCTTAGTTTCTTCCCTCTGAAATAGCTAGACTCTTATTTGAACAACAAACACTCAAACTCAAATTCTCAGAGTTTTAACAGACAAAACACAACAACGTGAATTTAGTAGCATAGCTGCCATTTTATAGAGGAATGAGGGACTGGCTAAAGGTTTTACACCAAAGTTTACATCCATGGTGTAGAAAGAAAACACAATGGTTAATCAAGAGTGGTTCAACTACCATTTCCCAGCCATTGGCCTAACAATAATCACCTAAGCTTAGCCACTAATTTATACTTGGAAGTTACATGTTTTAGCCTCAAGTTACTATTCATGTACCTTGCTCAACTGATGATCTTTAAATTACAGTAACATGCTTCATTTTGGTTTAGTTAGTTACCTTGACTTCCAAATGAATTTTTTTTAATGTATAATTGTTACCATATAAGGAAAATTAGGGATTATTTATGTACCCACATCATATAATCCATGTACATTAAATACATGCAATAAAATAATGCAGTTAGGTATTATTGTCCGGGTAGTTCTATAATTATCTCAACTACTCACATAACCATATTATAATCTCATTTAATATTAATGTTTATTTAAACATTTAATTCCTTTCTCAGTTTCTAGAATACACAGATATTTAATCATTTATGTATTAAAATTACATATGATTGCACTGTACTACTTGGTACCTTATATCTAGTCCCAATTAAATGTCTCACTTCATGTATTCTTAAGCCATAAGGTATTATATATTACTACTGCCCACATTTTCCATATTACACATAGTAATACTATTAATATTTTAATTGGGCTAAATATCATTCAGTTGGGTACTTTCAACCCATTATCACCTTCTAATATTACAATGATTAATTAATATTAATCATTTAGTTTCTTTTCAATAATTATTATGTACTCCATAAATTAATATAATATAATATTCTATAATATCTCTTAATTAACCATATTTATTCCGGGTTAATTAATTAACTCTTATTCAAATCAATTCATGGATAACTTAATCATCATTTAAGATTTTTATTATCCTTATGAGTCCTTAATACCCATTTCTTAAATTTTAAATTCCAAAAACTGATCCTACAGACCGGCGCAGCTGCGCTAGTCATAGGCTTGGAAATGGCACAGCTGCGCCATACCAAATTTAGAGGCAGACAAGTTCTGTATTAGCAGAAATGAAACCTACGCTTCTAAATACTTTACACATCCTCCTTAAGTGTTAACTCGTCTAACATCAATCCCCTCTTTGATTCCACATTATCAGTTACTATTTTCCTTAACAATTTAAGGATCACACTTCGAGTTTTAAAACTCTATTTCCCTTATTAGTTTAACCAACTATAACATCTCCTTTATGGTTTCTTACCACCAATAACACAAAACTCGAATATAACACATACATACATTCCTTTAATCCTCACTTCTCGCCGTGTATCAAATTACTTAATAATTTTCTAACTAATTTAAAGGTATATTGATTTTCTTCTCTTGTCAACAACGTACAAATATACAAGTCTAAACCTAGCACGCGTCGAGTCTTTAATAGTATTCAATATAGGACACTGAGTGTTTTCCCACAAACAACCAACAAATTGGTTTCTGTCTCGTCTACACTGCTTTCACAGTGACTTAGATCGGTCACTAATTCGTATATACCTCCGCTTTCTAAAGGAATTGTTTAGCCCAGCTCCTATACATCCACCATTAAAGGGTACGGTTGCACTACCTTAGACTTGATACTTATTCGCACATATACTCAAGAAATTGGTGATTATCAAAAATATCTAATGTCACCAACTTACTATGATAAAATAATTCTATAAATTATTTAATGTCGATAGATAAATCTTATCCATCTTCTTATAATTCATCTCTACAATTTATAACAAATATATAATAATGATATATATTTATTAAACACAACATCACTTATTATATAGCTCATATTACCCTATGTAACACAATACCACATACCTCGTAACACATATATATATTCTTGTTCGAACCCATCTCATGCTTTAAGAATTTTATCTACTAAATTTTTATTTTAATATTTTTTGAAAATTCGGGTTCTTACGCGTCCTCCTTGAATTCACCGAGTTGGATTCCTTCTTTTGATCAACGTTAGCCACCCAAGTGTTTGGCCTCTAGAGGTGATCCACCAAGGAAGAACAAGTATTCAAGAAGATGTGTATTTGGAAAACCCTAATTATATCTTTATATATAGAATAATGTGTACTCTCCAAACTCTTGGAATTATCATTAACCTTAAAGCAAAATAAGACTCCTCTTATTTATAGATGTAGGCAACCCTCCTAAACAATTTAGGAATAGGAATTAATTTTAATTAATTAAACTCTTTTAATTAATTAGGCTTTCTAATCAAATTAGGAATAATTAATTAAACTCTTTTAATTAATTAACCTCCTAATATTATTAGGAATATATGAGAGTACTTTTATTAATTAATTCCCAAATTCCTTTAGTAATTAAATAATAATAATAGTAGTAATAATAATAAGACTCCTCTTATTAATTTATAGTTAATATTTTAAAATATTATATATTAAGCTATTTAATTTATTCTATCACCATAAATTAAATTAAATACACTTATCTTATTATTACTATTATGCCATTTGCTTCTTAAATAAATATTTTTCCTTTTATGGTGTGACCCTTTAGGTTCTCTATATTAAACAAGTTGTGAATAAATCAATTAGAATAATTCTAATCTTATTTAAATAAATAAAAAAATCTATTAATTTAATTAACTAAATACCATTTATTCTATAATAATGATAAGCCTCCTTAGCGATCAACGACTTTCCAAATAATATAGATTTCAACATTAATCATAAAAGAACACTTGAGTAAATAGTTATCATACAATTCAATCCTTCCACCATACAATGTCTCAATTAAATATAAAACATATAATTACTGTCAAGTCTTATTTTATTTAATTCTATGTATTTCGATTCTTAAATGCACAACTCCAAATAATGCTAACTAGAAACTCCTTTCTAATTTCATTCTGCCTCAACCAAGGTCTATTGGGTTGCTATTTATCAAATCACATTGGACATTCTCTTCTTTTACTAGAAGCAGTAGATTCTTTGTTGATCATTCATTATCTCCATGCACAACTTATTATACCCAAGCACATGCTTTGATATACCTTAAGGGTCTTAAGGGACATGTCAAAGTATAACTCATCATACACAAGATACTATGATGAACTTAAGTCTAAGGATCACTTGTACTACTATCGCTTCAAGAATTCATATTGACAGGCAAGTAAAACTCCATTAGGTATTGTAGACACTCAAAATTTCATTATCCTGTTACTAACTATGTAGGAGGGCAAAAGCATCTTTTTCACACTCTAGAGATAACCCTAGAAGACCACAACATCAGTTCCAACCCCGGAGATAACCCTGGGAGATCCAGTTCCAACACCGGAGATAACCCCGGGAGATCTAGTTCAACCTTGGAGATAACCTCGGGAGATCCAGTTCCAACCTCGGAGATAACCACGAGAGATCCAATTCAACCCCGGAGATAACCCCCGGGAGATTTAGTTCTAACCCCGGAGATAACCCCGGGAGGGGAAAATTTATTTTGCCAACTCAACCTCATCTCAACTCAAATCAACTCATTTCAACTCAAACTGCATCAAAAGAAGTCCCATAAGAACCATAGCTTAAATCTCGAGTGAAAATTGCATAAGACAAGCTCAACAGACTACCTACAAAGACCCAAAGATTCCATTTTAGTCATAAACCCATCTTCCTAGATTCAGAAAAGGGAAAGCCCTATGTCATTATGTAGCTCTCAGAAAGAGCTTTCTGGAATGGTATAGCACACTTCCATCGGACTCCCAGATTGAAAGTTATGAAGGTTCAAGCGAACATCACGTTGTCCGAGTACACGTACTTTGAGATAAAAGGACCCGCGAGGCTCGGGGAAACTCAGGCAGCCACAGGTAGACCTACGACTACCGCGGGTTGACCCGTGGCTATCTTGGTCTATAAATAGACCCCCCATCAGCCATAAATTATAAGAAAAAAAGAAAAAAAGAGAGAAAAATCTATCCATTTCAACCCTTAACCTCTTCTAAAGTGCTCCAAACATTGTGATTCTTCTTATTAAACACTTCTAAACTAGTGTTCTACAACATATTGAAATTTAACTGGTGGAAACTGAGTTTTCAGGCCTAAAAGCTATCTGAAGTCTTCTTGGCAACCCACTATAAGATCTTTTAGATTTTTAAGCTTTTTACTGCTTTAATATATATATATATATATATACATACATATATATTGAGAATCTCATCGAGTAGTTATGCCTGGATCATTGATCCGTGGCATTTTCCTTCTTATATATATATATATTTACTGCTTTTATATATATCTGCTTTAACTACTTTCATAATATAGATATTTAATATTCTAGCCTGTGGATTAGATTGACCTAAATCTAATTATCTCTAACTTTAACCGTTTCATAAGTGACTAAACTGGAACCGTTGAAGCTAGAATGACTTAGATTTATTTAAATCTAGTTTTCTTTCTAGCTATTGTATATATTAATCAATCATGTGAGCCTAGGAGCCATGAGATTGAAGATTCAGCTTATGAATCTAGACCTGGTTCCCACAATGGACACTTCAGCTGCAGCCAACTTGTAAATTATCTTAGGTGTTTGGACATCCTTGGATGGCTTTCTTGTCCATAAGGAGCCTGAAACTGCTATGTATCTTATTTTCTCGAAGATGCTTCGCATCTCGAAAATAAAATCAATCAAGTCAACCGGAATAAAATGGAAGTATCAAAGGCCTCAATTACTATTGAGCGTAAGGGTTTGAAAACTTGTTTTCCAAAACTTCATTATTATATCTTATTAAAATTGAACTTTTATACAAATCAAATCCTTTGTATATAGGTACAAACGAGGAGTAGCACTACTTCTAGATAATTTCACATAGGCCCAATAAACATACACACACACATGCAGATAATTAAGGAAATTGAAAAGTTATGGTAACCGTGTTTTCACGGAAGTCGAGGGGTGCCTAACACCTTCCACCTGCTTAATCAGGCCCCCGAACTCAATAAATCTCGATTTCCAAGGCATGTTAAATAGAGTCCAACCATTGGGCCTTTGTGTAAACCTTTTCAAAATTGGTTGAGTTGGCAAAACAATTTTAAATCTACCAACTGGCAACTCTGATTTTCAAATCATCGACATTTTATGTCGGACCCTTTTCAAATTCGCCTTTTCAAACAAAACTCAGCAAAATAGAGAACATAAAAGGTAGAAAAGAAAAGAGTAAATTTTCCCGACGTCGACAGGTGGCGACTCTGTTGGAGACAATAGAGGGCTTAAGTCGATGTTCAACCTTTTTCAAAACCCTTTTTTATTGTGCATTTAACTTGCACAATATCTGCGTATGATATTAGTGCTTCGCACAATGTCATTGTCGACGTCGGGATTTTTACTGTTCCTTTTCTGTTCTTGTATTTTGGTGTTCTCATGTTAGGTGAGATTTATTTGTAAAAACAAGTTGTGAAAAGGTCCGACATTTATATGTCGACGATTGGACTGTAAGAGTCGTCAGTTGGTATTTTTAAATGGTTGCACCAACTCAACCAAAAAAAGGTTTGCACATTAACCGCGTGATATAACTTTGCTAAAAGGGTCTGTGAAATCGAGATTCATTAGGGTCTGGGGACTTGCTTATGCGGAGGGAAGGTGTTAGGCACCCCCCGACATCCGTGTTGCCACAGTGATCGCCACTTTTCAATTAAACTGTTATATAAATGTATGTGTGTGTGTGTATGGGCCAATGTGAAATTATTTGAAAGTAGTGTTATGCCTCATTCACACCTATATACAAAGGGTTTGAATTTTATATAAAAATTCAAGTTTAGCAAGATATAGCAGGGATGTTTTGTAAAAGAGGTTTTTTCAAACCCTTATGCTCAATAGTAATTGAGGACTTTGATACTTCCATTTTATTAAGTGTTCGACTTAATTGCTTTTATTTTCGAGATGCGAGGCATCCTCAAGAAAATAATACACATAACAGTGCCAAACTCCTTGTGGGCATGGGAGCCGTCTAAGGAAATTCAAACACCGTGAATAATGTACAAGTTGTTTATAGCCGAAAATGTCCATCACGGGAACCGAATCTAAATTCAGGAGACTCAATCTGTGATCACATGATTCCTAGGCTCAGATGATATAGCAGCCAGGCGAAAGTCATAAATGATTATATATATAAAAGCTATAAATATATATATACAGACTGTCAACCACCACGAAGCACCTTCATTAGGGACTGGAAATGTAAATATATATATAGAGACACGATCAACCACCACAAAGCACCTCCATGGGGGATCAGAAATGTAAATAAAGTGTTTGAATTTCCAAGACGAAAATAAAAGTTTTTCGAGAAATTTTTCAAAAAACACTATTCATCAATTTTTGCTCGGGAATTATTTTTTAACTTCTGAGAAATACGTAATGATAGAATAACAAGGAAGGATGGATTATGTAATAATAATTCAAGTATAGAAAACACAGTTTTTCGCCTGCGGACTAAATTCAAGAACGTTAGGGAAAGTAAAACGTTAAGGAATAAACGATGATCGTATGATGCGTAAGTATTGTACGAGGTAATGAATACGAGTATGATACGAGATATTATACGAGTATGTATGAATGAGGGTATGTCGTATATAATAAATGAGTATACGAGTTAACATACGAGAAGAATACGTAGATTATATGTTATAAGGCTTTAAGACAATTGTATTGGATTTATAGGATTTGTGTAGGAGTAGTACAAGCCCAAGTGAATTAATGTTAAGGCCCAATATTTGTTAATGCAAGCCCAAATATTAAGTTAAAGTTATTTTAACTTAAGCCCAAATTAGGAACCGGATCTGTGGATCGAACCGATGGGTAAACGGGTAAGAAAAACCCATGGGGCAACCCATGTGGGCCCCATGGATCATATGGCACCATCTTGGTGACCAAGTAAAGTGGTTTTACTTGGTGACCAAGAATGAATAGTAAGGAGGTGGATTAAGGAGGTGGAAGAACTTTATGTCTATTATACCCTCACTTTAGATTTCCTATAAATATGAGAAGGTTGCTAGATTATTTACTTGTTCAAAATCCCACCAAAAACTTAGAGCTTTCATATTATTGAGAGAAGTGTGAGAAAAGCTAGAACTTTGCTAGAACAAAAGGAAGAATAAGAAGAAAGCAAGAGAACTTCAAGGGTATAAATACTAAACCATGACTCTTCATCTCTTCATTTGTTAGAGAAGTGAGTAATGGTATAACATGCTTGTTAAGGAGTGTTAAGGATGTTTATTAATGGATGAAACCTTAATAAACCATGTCAAAGTGAAATCATATGTATAAAAACTATAACCATTGAAATTCATTAAAGAATTGGATTATGTTGTTGTTGATGGACAAGTTTAAAATCATCATTTGTAGTCTTAGATTGTACATGTTGTGATAATGGAATGAATCCATTTGGAACGGTATAAAAATCTTAAGTAACAAAGTTATGGCGGAATTTACGAGATTAGACGATAATCGTCAAAATCGTGAAATTCTCGAAATGGAAGTCAAAAGTTAGCATTGAACTCAGAAATGTTGGTTTTCGATAGAGAATAGTCTAAGTTTACATTTTAGAGTTGCGGACTCAAAAATGGTCAAATTACGACTTAGAACGAAGAAACGAGCTATGAACGTTCACGAACGTTTATCATTTTCGTAAAAACATACTTAAATGGTGAATTCCATGTTAACGGATTCGAAAATGTAAAATTCTTATATGAACACTTAGTTCATGTGATTTGTGAGCTAATAGCTTTTAAACGAGCTAATTCGGACTTAAAATGAACAATTTATGAGTCCGGGAAGTTCGCTATGTAAGAAAACTGTGTAAGTTTTCTGGTGCACAGAGTTGGCGCCGCAGTGCCAACTAAGGCTTAAATGGTGGCGTCACAGCGCCGAGCATGCCAATAACCTACTGGAGAGTGGCACCGTAGCGCGGCTAAATATACTGGGGATGGCATCGCAGTGCCAGGTCCGGATGTTGAACATCTTCTAACTTCAGCTTGCAACATGTAGTCTAAGAAGCGAAGATGTAAGCAAAATACAACATTAGGGAGGAGATAGTGAAGAATGCTCATGAACACAAAAGGAATTAGAAGTTAATTAGTGATGAAGTATAACATTAATCAACTTGAAGTAATATCATTTAAGATGTTAAAGACCTTAAGTAATACAACTAAAGGTCGAAGGAAGATTAGTTGAACGTGAACGTAAACACAATGTAATACGGTAGAATGTAACCAATGTTAAAAAATCTAATGAACAATTAGATTGAGAAGAAGGGTAAGATAAGTTAGATATCATATATGTCTGACTCTGACCTAATGTGGTATGTTACATGATTATATATTGTAGAGACCTTAAAGACTCAAAAGGAAAAGTATTTTAATGGTAGAAGACGCTGAAGGCAAGTGTTCTAACCCTTGTCTATGTTTATTCTAGACAAGTTTTGCAATTCATGTATCTTGCACATGAATTAATGTATGATGAGGTCGAAGCCAGTTCTTTCGGCTAGACTTAATGTATTTACTGGATTTCTTATAATCTACTGAAATGTTATCAAAGTTGCTATCTTTTTCCAAACTGTTTTGGTATGGATTTCAAAGAAAGACTGAGTTTGAAAAAACAAATGTTTTGTCGTCAAACAACAGGCATGTGAGGTTGCCAAAACTTAAACGTAAATACGTTTACAAAAGAAGTGTTGTACAACATAGAGTACTATTGGCTAATCACCTAGACGTGCTCGTAAGTAATATCGGACTTATGGACTTAGTGTCGGGTTGTCATTTTCAAAGAAAGAACGATTGCTCAAGGTCTTGGACCAAACTATATGTTTAATGAACGTGGTTCATTGTGAAATGTTTTAAAGGAAAAGAAGTGTTATTTTGAATTATCGATAGTACTTCATGACTATTGTTCAGTTATTGAAGTTATACGATTCCTATGTTTCAAGCATGTTTTTTAAATGAAATTGTCATACTTACTGAGCTAGTTATGTTCACTCTTGCTTGAGCCATATGAATGCAACTAAGACTGAACAACCCGAAGGATGCTCTAAGGATAAAGGAAAGGCTAAGGCAGACTTTTGAACTGTCTATGAAATAGTATAAGGTTAATGTTGTAATTATTTGATATTATGACAAGAAACAGATGTATTGGTTATAAAGGACCTGGGAAGAGAATATTGTTTTGGAATATATAGAAGACATATTCACTCTTTTGAGTAATTTCAATTGAATGTATGTGTGAATGGTAGTACCGTGTATCACCATCTGTCGGGTTAGAAGATACCCGAATTTGGGGGCGTCACACGTTGGTATCAGAGCAATAGGTTATAAAACTTAAGGGGGGAAAATAGAACCTTAAGTCATAACCTTAAGAAGAGTTAAAGAAGTAAAAGATGAAATTAACCCTAAAAATGCATTAAATGTGATATGTGTTTTTATTATGCTAATAATGTTTACTAATCAAACTAATTTGTTTTATTGCAGATGTCAGGAGAGAGCGTTATGTATAGGGATATACATGTTGATAGTGAAGAGTCGATGAATTAAGTAGAGATTATACTGAACCCAGTAGCTGAAGAGCAAGAAGTGGTAGTTGTTGAGTATGGAGACTCGAAAAACCTAGACCTTATATCTATGTCTGAAGAGGAGGTGGAGGTGGTGTCATTTAACACCATAGCACCTCCAGAAGAGATGACTCATGGGGAGTCAATGAAATCACTGTTCATGACTGTATTGGTTAGAAACATCCAGTATTGTTAGGAGGTAAAAGAACTGAAGGAGGAGCTCCATGCTGTCTTGGAAGATAAGAAGAGTATGGAGTCGATGTGGGAGGAGGAACATAATGAGAAGGTGTTAGCCAAGGACAAGGTCCATGAGCTCAGGCAGGAGCTAAAGACCAAGAAGCAGAAGGTTAGCCGAATGTCCTATATACATAGGAGTTCGCACGGGGATTTTTAGCGGTAGGTGGCTGAGTATCCTATGGAGGCAGGGCAGACCCGACATACTATCAGCCAAGATGTGATAGACGGTCTTGTCAATGCCGACTATGAGAATACCTTAAGGCAGATGTAATCTAGCTATTAGTTAGAGTAGAATAGATATATAAATATGTTGTATCTTTGTAGTGACGTAAAACCCTATTTTGTATATCAAGGGGTAGTCTTTTGTAAATCCCAATTTTTGGAAAGCAATAGTGGGTAAGTAATGTAATCAGCTTAGGCTATGTAATATGAACGATGTAGTATTGTACTACAAGAAGCAAAGAAATATAAGTTTTCTTTTATTAGAACATGATGTGCAATGAGTATGAGTTATTATTTAATAATAAATAATAACTAATTAACAATCATGAAATGTTATTTATTTTAATAGAAAAATGCCGCCAAGAAGAAGACAAAGAAATCAGGGAGCAAAGGTAAATCAACCGGAAGGGGTCCGGTTAATCCGATGCAGGAGTTCATTAATTTATTAACGGCTACCTTTAATCAGAATAGGGTGAATGTACCCCTAAATCCTGCGATAGTACGGGCTACTACGTTTAAGGATTTTAAAAGTGTAGGTCCACCGGAGTTCAAAGGAACTACGGACCCTATCGAATCCCAGACTTGGGTGAAAGAGATAGAAAAGGCATTTTTCATTGCCAATGTTGATGAGGGGCAAAAGGTTACTTTTGCTACCTACATGATGAAGGGGGATGCCAACTTCTGGTGGGAGGCAAACCACGCTAGGGCCAAAATAGATAACTTAACGTGGACGCGGTTTAAGGAGATTTTCTTCGAGAACTACTTTTCCACAAGTATGTAAAGAAGAATGGAGATGAGGTTTCTGGCGAGGTTTGCTCCACACCAAGTGGACACGAAGGTGAGGAAGGTTAGGAGATTTGAGCAGGGCTTGAAACCCTAGCTCTATAGCCGGATATTAGTGTTCCAAAGTAGTTCTTTTGGAACCATTCTGGAGAAGGAGATAATCGCCAAGGGTGGGAATGAGGTTCTAAGCCAGTACCACAGGGAGAAGAAAAATAAGGGTAAAGTAGACGGGGGAGTGAAAATCGAGGGAGCCAGTGGTAGTGGAAATGGCCAGAAGAGAAAATGTTTTAACTCTGGGAATACCGAAGTGAAGTAAGGAGATCCTAAGAAGAGGATGGAGGCGTGCAAGAATTGTGGGAAGTGTGACGCCCCCAAAATAGGTATACATCACCCATTTTGAGTATCTAGATACATGGTACAGAAATCAAATACAAACTTCTTTAATATAACCGTCGTGTAAAAATACGACAAAAAATAGCTGAGAGTTTAAAATGAATATTGCCTTCTAGACAATATCCACACTCAATGGAGTCCTCATTACAATTATCATCACACTATTTTATAAAAAAAAAAGTGAGGACTACTATAGCCACCATCTCGGACCATCACTCCATTCCCCTACTAGTCCCAGCTATATTCTCATTTTTTAAAGAGAACAGTGAAAGAAAAGGGTGAGCTCAACTAGCCCAGTAAGAAATATTATGACTAAGATAATGCAGAATAAATTATCCTTAGCCTTCAACAGTATAACAACTGATAGAATACAATAGACAATAAGTTTTAGATCAACAACTGCAGCAGAACAAGCAATCCATTAGAAGAGTCGAGTAGAACATAATGTCTACTATCTCCTCTAGATTAAAAGTCCATCGTTAATATTTCATTCCTATAATACTTATCAACAGTTCTTTATTATACCCATGACAAAAAGAATTCTCATCACCTGTCTTCACTTGAACCACCAAAGATTATAGTTAAATCCATAATTCATATTTATAATCATGTAAATAAATAGTTTCTCCTTGCCACAAAGGCTTAATAGAACGTTTACTCAATATCCTTACCCCAAAGGCTAAAGATATTCAAATGTAATAACAATGATCATACCAATCACATTGTCTACCTTTGCCTTTATGGGCCAAAGATATTCAACTATAAAACCAATGGTCATGATCATACCAATCAATTGTATGTCAGTGCACTACGGCCTAAGACATTCAACTGTTAACTAATGGTCATGATCCTGCCAATCACATCATCGAATTATCCATGCACAACGGGCCAAGGATATTTGTTAGTATCACAAGTGGTTATGATCATGTCATACACCTATCCATCTTTGCACGTAAGCCAAAGATATACAATTATAAAACCAATAATCAATAGTCCATCTTTGCACATCAGCCAAAGATATACAACTGTAAAACCAATAATCAACAATCCATCTATTCACTACGCCAAAAATGACTTTCATCACAAGATAAGCATGAGGATGATGACAATAATATAAGCATTAATCAAACGAAATCACGGATAAATATTAAAGACTTTAAATTTATCCAGGGTTTAAAAATATCCAAATTGTCAACATGATACTGCTTTGTAGAGTAAAATTCAAGAATAATATTCATGTACCAAAAAATAATTTGGACAGAAAAGAAATATATTTTTCAGGTAAATAGTATCCCATGAATAGTACCTTGTGAATAGTACTTAAGGAATAGTACCTCGTGAATAGTACCCCGACATAAAAAGTACCCCAAATACCCGAGTGAAAAATATTCGGGTGAATAGTAATTGGGTGAATAGTACTCCGGCATGAAAAGTTCCCCGAATACCCGAGTGAATAATATTTGAGTGAATAGTAACCGGGTGAATAGTAACCCATAAATAGTAACTCATGAATAGTATTCCGTCATGAAAAGATCAATAATTATCAAAAAATCTCAGAATAATATTTCCATGAAAAGATACTGGATGAAGCGCAAATATCAAGGATATTCTACTAATTTTATGGAGTATAGAAGCCAAAACTTCAACAAAATGAGTATAAATTTAAAATCTAAAATAAAATAATATTACTTACATACTACAGAGTATGGAAGAAAATATTATTTCAAGAGAATATTGAACAAAAATAACATCCCTTGAACGAAAATAATATTCCAACGAATATTTAACGAAGATAATATTCCTACGAATATTGAACGAAGATAATATTCTTTATGAATATTGAACGAAATAATATTCATATGAATATGAAAAATAATATCTCTTCAGAATATGAAATAAATAATACCCCTTACCTCAGAAGAAGACTGGATACTGGAATAGTGAAGTAGCAGAGTTCTCTTCTTCTTTCTCTCTATAGCTTCTCTCTCTATAATCGCTTTTGTGAGACTTAGTGAATTGGTGAGAATGAAGGAAGAATGAGCTTCTATTTATAGGAAAACA
Organism: Panax ginseng; assembly: GCA_020205605.1. Classification (NCBI taxonomy): domain Eukaryota; kingdom Viridiplantae; phylum Streptophyta; class Magnoliopsida; order Apiales; family Araliaceae; genus Panax; species Panax ginseng. The sequence goes on from CM035144.1 coordinate 46,918,512, forward strand.
TAGTTTCGATAATTGCACGTTTTGGGGCTCAAAATATTACAGTATAATACCTTCATCTTTTCCTTCATTTTTAATTTAGTCCTGCAAGTATTATCAAACTTGCACCACCTCCCCTAATAGTACATCATGTGAATCAATAGTTCAATCATGTGAATCAGTAGTTCTATACATGTGAAAATACGAATTACAGTATAGTACCTCCATCTATACCTCTATTTTTAACTTAGTCATGCAAGTATTATCAATCTTGCACCACCTCCCCTAATAGTACATGAATGTAAATCAATAGTATACACATGTGAACAAATAGTTATAAGCATGTGAATTAATAGCAATTAATTGCTTATTTATCCGATTAATTATCCAATTGGTCAATATAACCTCCAGATATCAATTATTATCGAAATAAATGTCAATTTCCACTAACACTAATAATCCTAACACAATGGAACTATCAATTTCATCTTTAATCAACACAAACTTATTCATCATTAATATTATAACTCACAATATTTAACAACCAGGTCGTTCCCAGGAAAGAGGGGGCTTTCCGATAAGGATTTCTCCTTATTGGCGCGCAATTAGATGACCTAACCCCTTTCCTCGATAGAACTTTCTAGACATTGTCAATAATACAAATAATAATATGAATAACTGTGTCATCTCAATTATTGATTTAATAATATAAAATATTATGCAGATGATACTGTGGCAATAATTAAATCAATAATATGAGAGATATTATGCAACAATTACTGTAGCAATAATTGAGTATAACTGAGTGACTTTTCACGTAAGCATCAATAATCAATATCTTGTGCTACTATGGAACCACGCGTATTACTGTACTTTTACTACCGGGTAGTTCAACAATTTAACAGTAAAACTTTCGCCGTTATTTTTATAAAAAGATATTTCCGTCATTTAACTACGACAATACTTCCGATGTGGGGTCCACCAATGATTATGTCATCGTATGAATATTCCCTGTTAAAATGAATATTCCTTGACCAATCGAATATTTCCCGACACAACGAATATTTTATATCAACTTGCTTACTTTGCAAAATTTCACATATCATCCTAACTTTAACCCTTTTTCAATTTAACCATTTACTAATAACATAATAATTATAAGAAAATTGAATACTTTCATTTCATAAAATTTGGGATCTCACAGGAAGACTCACCTAGGAGTCTATCTCAAGGGGAAGTCAGTGTGTTACAATTGTGGACAGGAGGGGCATATTTCGCCTAACTGTCCAAGTTCGAAGAAGAACTATGGAAGCTTCGTATGTGGATCAGCTGACTACATAGCGAAGAACTGCCCAAAGAGGGGGATGGATGGGAATAAGGGCGCTAATAGTGGTAAGCTAGCTATTAGTGGTCCAAATTTCAATAGGGTAGTAGATGGCCCTTTGCCTTTAACATGACGGTCCAAGATGCAGTTGTATCAGGGGATGTAGTTGCAGGTATTATCCTGATCAACGATATAAATGCTTACGTGCTATTTGATTCGGGTGCTACTTGTTTATTTATAGCATGTGATTTTTCTAAACGGATAGAATCACTTCCCAAAAGATTGCATGTACCTTTGAATATCAAGGTAGCAAATGAAGAAATAATTCCTGTTAAAAAAATTTATAGGAGTTGTTGTGTAGATATACGAGGTTGTAAATTATCGTTAGATTTGATACCGATAAAGTTTGGAGAATTCGATGTAATTCTTAGGAAGGATTGGTTGTTTAACCATGGTGCAATAATAGATTTCCAAAATAAATGCTTAAATATTAGAACGTCGAGGCAACCTCATGTAGTGTTTTACGGTAATAAATTTCTGGGACGATCGTGTTGTCTTACTATGACACAAACTAGGAAATTATTGAGGAAGGGATGTGTAGGTTATTTGTGTCATGTTGTTGATACCCAGAGAGTGGGAGCAACGATGGAAAAAATACCTATAGTCAAAGAATTCGTGGATATATTTCTAAGAAAATTACTAGGACTTCCGCCAGATAGGGAGACCAAATTCGTAATAGATATTGTGCCAGGAGCGGCACCAGTTTCAAGGTCAGCGTATCATATGGCGCCTGTAGAGATGAAGGAGCTGATGGTTCAGTTACAAGAGCTGTTGGATAGAAAGTACATTCAACCGAGTGTTTCACCGTGGGGAGCACTGGTACTATTTGTGAAGAAGAAGGACGGATCGTTAAGACTTTTTATCGACTATCGAGAGTTAAACAAGTTAACGATAAAGAATAAATACCCATTCCTAGGCTCGATGATCTTTTTGATCAGTTCAAAGGGGCAAAGTATTTTTCTAAGATAGATTTGCGGACGAGGTATCATCAGTTGAAGGTTAGGAAGGAGGATGTACTTAAGACAACATTCAGGACTCGTTACGGTCATTACGAGTTTTTGGTGATGTCAATTAGGTTGATTAATGCACCAGCTGCATTTATGGATATGATGAACATAGTGTTCAAACAATATTTGGACAAGTTCATCATAGTATTTATCGATGATATTCTAATCTATTTTAAGATGCCAGAAGATCACTCTGAACACCTAAGAATAGTGTTAGAGACACTAAGGAAGGAGAAGTTATATGTGAAGTTCACTAGGTGTGAATTTTGGCTAGAAAGGGTACAGTTTTTAGGACATGTTATCGACTGGGATGGGATTTTAGTAGATTGAGCGAAGGTGTAAGCAGTGATTAATTGGGAACAACCGAAGACGGCGACTGAGGCGTGGAGTTTCCTCGGGTTAGCAGGATACTATTGAAGATTCATCCAAGATTTTTTTAAGATAGCTACTCCGTTGACTAATTTGACAAGGAAGACGGTGAAGTAAGTATGGACTGAGAAGTGTGAAGATAGTTTTAAAGGACTGAAGAAAAGATTGAGTGAAGCACCTGTATTGTCATTACCCGATGATACATGAAATTTCGTAGTTTATAGCGATGCTTCGCATAGAGGACTTGGTTGCGTGCTCATATAGCATGGCAAGGTCATTGCGTATGCATCATGACAGTTAAAGGATTATGAGAAAGTTTGCCCTACTCATGATCTGGAACTGGCCGCGGTAGTGTTTGCCTTAAAGATATAGAGACATTATCTTTACGAAGAGAAATGTGAGATATACACGGACCATAAGAGTCTAAAATATATCTTCACACAAAAAGATTTAAATATGAGACAAAGGAGATGGCTGGAGTTGATAAAGGATTATGACTGCGATATCCTGTACCACCCCGGAAAAGCTAATGTAGTTGCCCATGCATTGAGTAGAAAGGGTCAGAAAAAAGTTATCTATGTTAACGACTCAAACTGAGTTAATAACAGAGATAGCTAGAATGGAATTGGAGGTGAAGTTACCGAGTGAATTGGGGCAGATATTGTTTACAACATAAATTTGATCTACCATTGTAGAGAGAGTCAATGAGGTACAACTCAGAACGAATGAGTGTGACCAAATGAAGAAGCGGCTAGCAAAGGAAAAAGATATTAAGTATAGTCTTGATAACGAGGGGTTATTAAGATTTGAAGGAAGAATTTGGGTTTCGAAGGAGACGGAATTAAAGGAGGAAGTATTATAAGAAGCTCATAGTTCGAGGTACTCGATTCATCCTGGTAGTACTAAGATGTATCAAGACCTTCGACAGAGTTTTTGGTGGCCGAACATGAAGAAAGAAATAGCAGAGTACGTGAGTAGGTGCTTGACTTATCAAAAGGTTAAGGTCGAACATCAACGACCAAGTGGCTTGTTGCAGTCATTGGAGATTCCGAAGTGGAAGTGGGAGCATATCACGATGGACTTTGTGGTGGGACTTCTGATTACACAGAAAGGGTATGACGCTATTTGGGTAATAGTTGACCGATTGACGAAATCAGCTCACTTTTTGCCGATTAGGGTCAAGTATAACTTAGATCAGTTAGCTAAACTTTATGTTAAGGAAATTATTTCTAGACATGGAGTACCAGTTTTGATAGTGTCAGATCGTGACCCACGATTCACATCGAACCTTTGGAGAAGTCTACAAGAACAGTTGGGAACGCAACTGAAGCTAAGCACAGCGTATCATCCACAAACCGATGGACAGAGTGAAAAGACAATTTAGACGCTAGAAGATATGTTAAGATCTTGCATCATGGATTTCAAGGGTAGTTGGGATAATCACCTACCATTAGTAGAGTTTGCATATAATAATAGTTATCTCTTGAGAAGGACTTAACGTATGAAGAGATGCTTGTGACAACCCGAAAAATTAGAAAATTATTAAAATCTTAAATGATTGGTTTAAGGTCAAATAATAGACCTAGACAGAAAATAAGTGAATGTGTTTGATGTTTTCAGAAAGGAATTTCGAGCATTTAAAATTTCTTTTAGTGAATTATTCGAGATTAAGGGTATATGTGTATATGTTCAAGATTACGGTATCATGTATACGTAATGTGGTTAAAAGTCAAGTGTTGACGGATAAATTATATCTGTGTCAAACCCTAATAAGATATATTAAAACGTCCACGTTCGGTTATAAAATTATTATGTTTTATAAGAAACCCTAGAAATGGGATTACGAAAACCCTAATTTCGATTCCGAATCAAAACCCTAATTTGGTATTTGAAAATCCTAATCCGAGAAATTATCGGATAAGTATAATGCTTAAGTGCTATTAATTATAATATTAATTAGGGTAGTAAAGCTTAATTAATTAGCAAACCCTAATTTGAAATTTTGAACCCTAATTGTTACATTAGGAACCCTAATGTACAGATTATGGAATTAATTGCTAAACTAGCAATATTAATTAGGAAATATTAATCCTAATCGATTAAAGTCATAATGTAATTGAGAAATTATATTATAATTTGAGTATGTTATGTTATATTTTATATAATTTATATATCAAATATGGGTTATATAAATTATAGGATTCCAAGAGGTAAAATAAATTAAGGAGATTTATGTAGTAACTTATTTGATTAAATTAAGTTACTAAGATTGAAATAATTAAATAACTTAAAAAAATATGGAAGTGAATTATAAAAGTTAAGGGGAATTGTGCGAGTTTAGAAAACCTTAGGGTTAAAAAGTTAATATTTGAAACTTAAGAAAATATCTTAAGGAATATGCTAAAGGAATAAAGAATATTACGAGAATATCTAAGAATATGCCAAGGGGTGATTTTCAAGCTTTTAAAGACTAGGGGAAAACTAGAGAAGATTTAAGTTGGGTGACTAACTTATAAAAAATTGAAAGTAACTTCTATATAAGCAAAATCAAAATTTACTTATATTCATTTTAGCCAAATTGGCTAAGTTTAGAGAGAGAGAGAGACAAGAGAGAGAGAAGATGAGCTAGGATTATCATGTAGCAAGCCAAGAACAACACCCCAAGATCCATCTCATATCTTTGAAGAAGAAAGAAAATCAAAGCAAGGTATAAGAATTCTTAAACACAAAACTCTAATTAGTTTATGTGTTTGATTTTTGTCAAAATAATGAGTTTTGATCTTCAAAACTCTAGATCTACATGATTTAGAGTGTTTTATGTGTGGATCTATCTATTTTATGTTTCAAAAGATAGATCAAAAGCAAGAAAAGTGAAGCTAGGTTTTTAAGGTGTAGGAAATCTTATTTTTCTTACTCTTGAATGTGTTTAATCTTGTATTTGATTTTTGGTTATTTTGAACCATGAAGTTTATGATCCTGAACATGAGAACTATAGATCTACATGATATATGATGTTTTATGGTTAGATCATGCCATTTTTAGGGTTAAACAAGCTTGATCAAGAGAAAGAAAAGCAAAACAGTTTTTTTAAAATGAATTGGTAACTGCTGCCCTAAACAGTAAATTCCGAATTTGTTTGGATGGTCTAAAAATTCTGGACTTTTGATATGTTGTATTACACTCAATAAGCTTTCCATAGACTCCGAAACGGACTAAATCCGACATCGGAGGAGAGAGTTATGAAATTTCTCCCAAACTACTCAAAGTTAAGAAAACTGTTAGAAGGACAGTTTTGAACAGCCACTTCCGGGCTAATTTCTGTGAGCTTAACATGTCCAAATATGGATTGTGATAGATGAAAACTGTAGTTCGGAAAGATATGAATCCAACAAAATTGACGGATCATTAATCGGAGTTATAGATTTCATTTTATTTAAGTTTTGGTAAAGGACTCCAAAACTGCATATGTGCAAAAGTAAACTGCCAAAACTTTTCCGGAGGCTGTTTCGGTAATTTATTTTGTGAGAAAAATTACAGGCTTTTGGGAAATGAAAATATATGGTAATATGTAGCTCGTGTCCAAAAATGAGCTAATTCCGATTAAAACGACCAAGTTATGACCATTTCAATTTTGTGATTTTCCGCGGAAATCGCTATAACCGAGTTCTACAACTCCGATTGCCACGAAATTTAAAATGGAGCATCACGTTAACATATATAAGGTTATGTCAAAAGATGGGCATCTCTGGAGTTAAGCACGAGGTAGCTAATTTTCTTAAGTCACGCACTAATTATGATTTTTGGAAAATAGTAAAAGAAATTGAAAAATTACGGAAAAATATTTTTTATGTATGAAATACATGTATATATATTTGACCAAAGGATAAAAAAATAATAAGTTGATTTGGTATTTTTAAATGAAAAAAAGAATAGTGATTTGGGATATCTTTGAAATAAAATCCGTCTTCTTGAAATGGTATTTCTATTTACTAAGATGTTATCTAATTTACTAGGATAACATATAAAAATGAATAACTTATAAGTATAAGTTATGATGTGATTAAAAAATATCAAAGTATAATAATAATATTAAGACTTAAAACTAATGTCTAATACTTAACTATATGTTATGACTAGCAGAAAGATCTATTATAGGTTTTATATCTTTGTATGGTGATAGGAGTATGTGGAAATGTGTTTAAGTTATTTTATAACGGTGATGATATTATTCTAATATTGGAGATCTATATTATTAATATTAGGTCTTGAGAAAAAGCGTATTATATTGCGTTACGGTAATCAATCTGTTCGAGCAAGTTTTTCAAGTTCTTTTTACTTAAACTCTTTTAAGAGTGGTTTTGAATGAGATATGCTTATGAATTGTACTCTGTACATCTTGTATGTATAAATCGGGTATGAAAGGTCGATCACCTTCATTACCCGATTGGTCCAGATATATTATTATTCTGTTAAATACTTGTTCACCAAAACTTTGTTCATGCTAATTCACAAATACATTGTGAAGGATAGTCGACTTATTATTCAAACTCTTTCCATCATGATATATCTTTGCATTGTTTTTAAACTTATTTGGCAACTTTCATGCTCACCCTTGCTATATCATGATAAAACATTGCGAGATAAAGCGAATACTGACGAATCTGAGAAAAAGGATAATGCCAAGTTCAACTTGACAGTACAGAATGTGAAGTTAAGTTGTAAAAAGTATGTTGAAGAATAGTATTGTCATGTGCTAGATAGTTCATGATTGTGTATAAGTGAAGGTTACTCGATTACGGGGAAATGTGTGTAAAGTTTAATGTATAAACAATCTATGTTTATATCTTCCGCAAATAGTTGTAGAAATAATGAACCGATCCGCATGGCGATTCGGGACCCGGATCTGAAATTTCTACGGTTTGGTATCAAAGTTTGTTGGTTATGAAGCTTAGGTAGCAATACACGAGACCAATAACCGCATGATTAGGATAAGTACTAACTCACATAGAGTTAGTTGAAGAATCTCATGCAGGTCAAAAAGTTAGGTTTAAGTATGGTACCATTGTACTTTCGAAGTAGTTGATGTATGGTATCCGGGCTAAACGATTCCTTCATAGGCGGAGGTATATACTGAACTAGCAACTCGGAACCTAGTTTGTTGGTTGTTTATGGAAACCACTCGGCGTATCATATTGAAAGCTGTTAGAGACTCTATGTGTACCAAGTATAGGAAGTGGATAGATAGAGTCTAAGAGATTACAAGTGTAAGGATGAGAGATCGTGAAACAAAACGATCACGAAATAGCAATGAATCGTAATATATACGATGAGATCACTCCGTGATCCGATAAGGTTATGGTATAAAAAAGATCCGAGAGAATGATGAAAAGTTTACAAAGAAGATTCTTTGTGTATGAATTGTACTATAAATTGAGTGCAGATCCGTAAGAGAATTATAAATACGAATTAAATTACGTATGGAGAAGGGGTTAGTGTTAGGTGGGGATTCAATTGAGGACTCATGTATTTGGGTGAGTTGTATGATTCTTCGTATATGGGAGCCGAATTGTACTTGGTGTAAAAACTACTTAGTTTCCGCACCGATAATCATTGAAATGTTTATGTCGCGTTATTTGTTATATGCATGTTCGGAGGTGATTCCTTTCTCATGTATATAACAGTAGATAGAGTCGTAAGTAGAGGATATAAGGATTAAGTACGAGTTCTTAAAACTCATACTTATGGTATGCGTTAAATGACTCATGATTATATGGTATGTTTTGAACCCTCAAATGAATGGGCGCCTATGGTGCCGACTAGGATAAGTTCTTAAACTCATATGATTGTGGCAAGTTCTGAACTCATAATGTGTGGTAAGTTTGATGAACTGAGGGTATAACAAAGTGGTGAATGGAGCATTGAGAATTATAAGAATAGATAGATCTATTAAGTAATGGATCGATAGAAAAAAGTGAAGTTGATGATGGAAGCATAGGTATTCCAAATCTTCTAGCTATGCTAGACTTGAAGTTTTGACATCAAGCTAAATCGCACTATGTGCTTTTGAAAAAATGAATTTTTATTCTCAACTCCCGATGATTATTGTGTATGTGTGGACTTGGACCATCGACACCTCGTTACTGTTGAGATGATAAAAGCCGAATTGCAAACATTTTTGAAACGGTTTAAAAATCTGATGTCTATGCTACTTATTTAAATTTAGACTCAAATGATTTGAAGTATCAAAAGTTATTTTTTATTTATCACTTATGTACCATGTAACTTTGAGTGCGGAGATGATAAAAATGATGGAGTCATCAATGCGATATTACTTAGTGTTGGATGTGATCTCGGGATCGTCATTACTATGGTATGATGTAGTATGATAAAATCACCAAATGACGGAATCCTCAAATGAATTTGTAAATACGATCAGGCATCATAACGTCATTCTCGAAAAATGTTTTCAAAATTTTAAATTTGCCAATGAGGTTTGGCTATACTTAAATAATTCTATTGAATGAATTATCGATATGAGTCTATCTTATTCGATTCAAATTAGACTAATGTTTATGAAAACTCTATGTGTTCATTGAAAGAAATTTCCTAAACCAAATTGTTTTGGTGCGGAATCCTATACTAAGTCCGAGGTGAACAACCACGAAAATGGGGATATACTAATTGGATAGAATATTCCAATTTAAGGATGCATATAGTCGTTCGGATTACTAAGGTACAATAGGTGATCATCTAAAGTACTGCGAATCGGTGGTTTACCTTCTTACGTGATTGTAAACATACCTATTAAAGAAATGTTTAAGAGGTAGAGTACCTTTCTTTCTTAATTGAAAGAGGTAGCGGTAGAAATACCCTAAACCTCGGAGTTCAAAGTTCATAATTTTATGATCCCTCGAATGAGATATGAAAAGTTTTTTTAACTCTTGAGGAGTAATGTTGTGGTAGAATGTGATGATGGATATGAAATAGTGTAAACTTCGTTGCGTCGAGTAGAATCTGAGATGATTAAATAAAGGTTATTATGACAACCTAGTTTTGATGAATGTTTAGAAGATGTAAACTCTGGTGAGTAGTTATGGTGAAATGTGATAATAGATGAGAAATCCTCGAATGAGGAAATTGTAAAGGTTAAATTGAAAACCTAGTTTTGATCGAAGAGAATGAGCGAGAGATTAGGATGCTTTAATTTGAGGACGAAATTCTTAGAAGAAGGGGTGAATGTGACAACCCAAGAAATTAGAAAATTATTAAAATCTTAAATGATTGGTTTAAGGTCAAATAATAGACCTGATGCAGAAAAATAAGTGAATGTGTTTGATGTTTTCGAAAAGGAATTTTGAGCATTTAAAATTTCTTTTAGTGAATTATTCGAGATTAAGGGTATATGTGTATATGTTCAAGATTACGGTTATCATGTATATGAGAATGTGGTTAAAGAATCAAGTGTTGACGGATAAATTATATCTGTGTCAACCCTAATAGTATATATTAAGACGTCACGTTCGGTTATAAAATTATTATGTTTTATAAGAAACCCTAGAAATCGGTTAAAAAACCCTAATTTCGATTCCGGAATCAAAACCTAATTTGGTATTTGAAAACCCTAATCCGAGAAATTATCGGATAAGTATAATGCTTAAGTGCTATTAATTATAATATTAATTAGGGTAAAGCTTAATTAATTAGCAAACCCTAATTTCGAAATTTTGAACCCTAATTGTTCATTAGGAACCCTAATATACGATTATGGAATTAATTGCTAAACTAGCAATATTAATTAGGAAATATTAATCCTAATCGATTAAAAGTCATAATGTAATTGAGAAATTATATTATAATTTGAGTATGTTATGTTATATTTTATATAATTTATATATCAAATATGGGTTATATAAATTATAGGATTCCAAGAGGGTAAAATAAATTAAGGAGATTTATGTAGTAACTTATTTGATTAAATTAAGTTACTAAGATTGAAATAATTAAATAACTTAAAAAATATGGAAGTGAATTATAAAAGTTAAGGGGAAATTATGCGAGTTAAGAAAACCTTAGGGTTAAAAAGTTAATATTTGAAACTTAAGAAAATATCTTAAGGAATATGCTAAGGAATAAAGAATATTCGAGAATATCTAAGAATATGCCAAGGGGTGATTTGCAAGCTTTTTAAAGACTAGGGGAAAACTAGAGAAGATTTAAGTTGGGTGACTAACTTATAAAAATTGAAAGTAACTTCTATATAAGCAAAATCAAAATTTACTTATATTCATTTTAGCCAAATTGGCTAAGTTTAGAGAGAGAGAGAGAGACAAGAGAGAGAGAAGATGAGCTAGGATTATCATGTAGCAAGCCAAGAACAACACCTCAAGATCCATCTCATATCTTTGAAGAAGAAAGAAAATCAAAGCAAGGTATAAGAATTCTTAAACACAAAACTCTAATTAGTTTATGTGTTTGATTTTTATCAAAATAATGAGTTTTGATCTTCAAAACTCTAGATCTACATGATTTAGAGTGTTTTATGTGTGGATCTATCTATTTTATGTTTCAAAAGATAGATCAAAAGCAAGAAAAGTGAAGCTAGGTTTTTAAGGTGTAGGAAATCTTATTTTTCTTACTCTTGAATGTGTTTAATCTTGTATTTGATTTTTGGTTATTTTGAACCATGAAGTTTATGATCCTGAACATGAGAACTATAGATCTACATGATATATGATGTTTTATGGTTAGATCATGCCATTTTTAAGTCGACAAGCTTGATCAAGAGAAAGAAAAGCAAAACAGTTTTTTTTAAATGAATTGGTAACTGCTGCCCCTAAACAGTAAATTCCGAATTTGTTTGGATGGTCTAAAAATTCTGGACTTTTGATATGTTGTAGTACACTCAATAAGCTTTCCATAGACTCAAAGCGGACTAAATCCGACATCGGAGGAGAGAGTTATGAAATTTCTCCCAAACTACTCAAAGTTAAGAAAACTGTTAGAAGGACAGTTTTGAACAGCCACTTCCGGGCTAATTTCTGGGAGCTTAACATGTCCAAATATGGATTGTGATAGATGAAAACTGTAGTCCGGAAAGATATGAATCCAACAAAATTGACGGATCATTAATCGGAGTTATAGATTTCATTTTATTTAAGTTTTGGTAAAGGACTCCAAAACTGCATATGTGCAAAAGTAAACTGCCAAAGATTTTCCGGAGGCTGTTTCGGTAATTTATTTTGTGAGAAAAATTACAGGCTTTTGGGAAATGAAAATATATGGTAATATGTAGCTCGTGTCCAAAAATGAGCTAATTCCGCTTAAAAAGCGACCAAGTTATGACCATTTCAATTTTTGTGATTTTCAAATGAAATCGCTATAACCAGAGTTCTACAACTCCGATTGCCACGAAATTTAAAATGGAGCATCACGTTAACATATATAAGGTTATGTCAAAAGATGGGCATCTCTGGAGTTAAGCACGAGGTAGCTAATTTTCTTAAGTCACGCACTAATTATGATTTTTGGAAAATAGTAAAAGAAATTGAAAAATTACGGAAAAATATTTTTTATGTATGAAATACATGTATATATGTTTGACCAAAGGATAAAAAATAATAAGTTGATTTGGTATTTTTAAGTGAAAAAGAATAGTGATTTCGGGATCTTTGAAATAAAATCAAATCTTCTTGAAATGGTATTTCGGTTTACTAAGATGTTATCTAATTTACTAGGATAACATATAAAAAATGAATAACTTATAAGTATAAGTTATGATGTGATTAAAAAATATCAAAGTATAATAATAATATTAAGACTTAAAACTAATGTCTAATACTTAACTATATGTTATGACTAACCTAAAAGATCTATTATAGGTTTTATATCTTTGTATATGGTGATAGGGTATGTGGAAATGTGTTTAAGTTATTTTATAACTTGGTGATGATATTATTCTAATATTGGAGATCTATATTATTAATATTAGGTCTTGAGAAAAAGCGTATTATATTGCGTTTACGGTAATCAAATCAGTTCGTGCAAGTTTTTCAAGTTCTTTTTACTTAAACTCTTTTAAGAGTGGTTTTGAACGAGATATGCTTATGAATTGTACTCTGTACATCTTGTATGTATAAATCGGGTATGAAAAGTGATCACCTTCATTACCGTTTGGTCCAGATATATTGTTATTCTGTTAAATACTTGTTCGATCAAAACTTTGTTCATGCTAATTCACAAATACATTGTGAAGGATAGTCACTTATTATTCAAACTCTTTCCATCATGATATATCTTTGCATTGTTTTTAAACTTGTTTGGGCAACTTTCATGCTCACCCTTGCTATATCATGATAAAACATTGCGAATAAAGCGAATACTGACCAGATCTGAGAAAAAGGATAATGCCAAGTTCAACAGTACAGAATGTGAAGTTAAGTTGTAAAGTATGTTGAAGAATAGTATTGTCATGTGCTAGATAGTTCATGATTGTGTATAAGTGAAGGTTACTCGATTACGGGAAATGTGTGTAAAGTTTAATGTATAAACAATCTATGTTTATATCTTCCGCAAATAGTTGTAGAAATAATGCGAACCCGGATCATGGCGATTCGGGACCCGGATCTGAAATTTCTACGATTTGTATCAAAATTTGTTGGTTATGAAGCTTAGGTAGCAATACACGAGACCAATAACCGCATGATGATTAGGATAAGTACTAACTCACATAGAGTTAGTTGAAGAATCTCGCAGGTCAAAAGTTAGGTTTAAGTATGGTACCATTGTACTCGAAAGTAGTTGATGTATGGTATCTCGGGCTAAACGATTCCTTCATAGAAGCGGGTATATACTGAACTAGCAACTCGGAACCTAGTTTGTTGGTTGTTTATGGGAAACCACTCGGTGTACCATATTGAAAAGCTGTTAGAGACTCATGTGTACCAAGTATAGGAAGTGGATAGATAGAGTCTAAGAGATTACAAGTGTAAGGATGAGAGATCGTAAAACAAAACGATCACGCAGAATAGCAATGAATCGTAATATATACGATGAGATCACTCAAGATCTCGATAAGGTTATGGTATAAAAAAGATCCAGAGAATGATGAAAAGTTTACGAAGAAGATTGTTTGTGTATGAATTATACTATAAATTGAGTGCAGATCCGGAAGAGAATTATAAATCTGAATTAAATTAAGTATGGAGAAGGGTTAGTGTTAGGTGGGGATTCAATTGAGGACTCATGTATTGGCAAATTTGAGTTGTATGATTCTTCATATGGGAGCCGAAATTGTACTTGGTGTAAAAACTACTTAGTTTACGCACGATAATCATTGAAATGTTTATGTCGCGTTATTTGTTATATGCATGTTCGGAGGGTGATTCCTTTCTCATGTGTATAACGGTAGATAGAGTCATAAGTAGAGGATATAAGGATTAAGTGCGAGTTCTTAAAACTCATACTTATGAATGCGTTAAGTGACTCATGATTATATGGTATGTTTTGAACCCCTCGTGAATGGGCGCCTATGGTCCGACTAGGATAAGTTCTTAAACTCATATGATTGTGGCAAGTTCTGAACTCATAATGTGTGGTAAGTTTGATGAACCGGGGTATAGCAAGTGGTGAATGGAGCATTGAGAATTATAAGAATAGATAGATCTATTAAGTAATGGATCGATAGAAAAAGTGAAGTTGATGATGGAAGCATAGGTATTCCAAATCTTCTAGCTATGCTAGACTTGAAGTTTTGACATCAAGCTAAATCACGCACTATGTGCTTTTGAAAAAATGAATTTTATTCTCAACTCCCATGATTATTATTGTGTGTGGACTTGGACCATCGACACCTCGTTACTGTTGAGATGATAAAAGCTGAATTGCAAACATTTTTGAAACGGTTTAAAATACGATCTATGCTACTTATTTAATTAGACTCAAATGATTTGAAGTATCAAAAGTTATTTTTTATTTATCACTTATGTACCATGTAACTTTAGTGCGAGAGATGATAAAAATGATGGAGTCATCAATGCAGTATTACTTAGTGTTGGATGTGATCTCGGGATCGTCATTGCTTATGGTATGATGTAGTATGATAAAATCACCAAATGACGGAATCCTCAACGGATTTGTCATACAAGTGATGCGGCATCATGACGTCATTCTCGAAAAATGTTTTCAAAATTTTAAATTTGCCAACGGGGTTTGGCTATACTTAAATAATTCTATTGAACTGAATTATCGATATGAGTCTATGCTATTCGATTCAGCTAGACTAATGTTTATGAAAACTCTATGTGTTCATTGAAAGAAATTTCCTAAACCAAATTGTTTTGGTGCGGAATCCTATACTAAGTCTGAGGTGAACAACCCTGAAAATGGGGATATACTAATTGGATAGAATATTCCAATTTAAGGATGCATATAGTCGTTCGGATTACTAAGGTACAATAGACTGATCATCTAAAGTACCAGAATCGGTAGTTTACCTTCTTCGTGATTGTAAACATACCTATTAAAGAAATGTTTAAGAGGTAGAGTACCTTTCTTTCTTAATTGAAAGAGGTAGCAGGTAGAAATACCCCTAAACCTCGGAGTTCAAAGTTCATAATTTTTATGATCCCTCGAACGAGATATGAAAAGTTTTTTTAACTCTTGAGTAATGTTGTGGTAGAATGTGATGATGGATATGAAATAGTGTAAACTGCGTTGCGTCTGAGTAGAATCTGAGATGATTAAATAAAGGTTATTATGACAACCTAGTTTTGATGAATGTTTAGAAGATGTAAACTCCTGGTGAGTAGTTATGGTGAAATGTGATAATAGATGAGAAATCCTCGAATGAGGAAATTGTAAAGGTTAAATTGAAAACCTAGTTTTGATCAAGAGAATGAGCAGAGATTAGGATGCTTTAATTTCGAGGACGAAATTCTTAGAAGAAGGGGTGAATGTGACAACCCAAGAAATTAGAAAATTATTAAAATCTTAAATGATTGGTTTAAGGTCAAATAATAGACCTAGACAGAAAATAAGTGAATGTGTTTGATGTTTTCAGAAAGGAATTTTGAGCATTTAAAATTTCTTTTAGTGAATTATTCAGGATTAAGGGTATATGTGTATATGTTCAAGATTACGGTATCATGTGTACAGAATGTGGTTAAGGGTCAAGTGTTGACCAGATAAATTATATCTGTGTCAAACCCTAATAGTATATATTAAGAACGTCCACGTTCAGTTATAAAATTATTATGTTTTATAAGAAACCCTAGAAATCGGTTCTGAAAACCCTAATTTCAGTTCCGGGAATCCGAAACCCTAATTTGGTATTTGAAAACCCTAATCCGAGAAATTATCGGATAAGTATAATGCTTAAGTGCTATTAATTATAATATTAATTAGGGTAAAGCTTAATTAATTAGCAAACCCTAATTTCAAAATTTTGAACCCTAATTGTTACATTAGGAACCTAATGTACTGATTATGGAATTAATTGCTAAACTAGCAATATTAATTAGGAAATATTAATCCTAATCGATTAAAGTCATAATGTAATTGAGAAATTATATTATAATTTGAGTATGTTATGTTATATTTTATATAATTTATATATCAAATATGGGTTATATAAATTATAGGATTCCAAGAGGGTAAAATAAATTAAGGAGATTTATGTAGTAACTTATTTGATTAAATTAAGTTACTAAGATTGAGTAATTAAATAACTTAAAAAATATGGAAGTGAATTATAAAAGTTAAGGGGAATTATGCGAGTTAAAAAACCTTAGGGTTAAAAAGTTAATATTTGAAACTTAAGAAAATATCTTAAGGAATATGCTAAGGAATAAAGAATATTACGAGAATATCTTTAAGAATATGCCAATGGGTGATTTGCAAGCTTTTAAAAGACTAGGGGAAAACTAGAGAAGATTTAAGTTGGGTGACTAACTTATAAAAATTGAAAGTAACTTCTATATAAGCAAAATCAAAATTTACTTATATTCATTTTAGCCAAATTGGCTAAGTTTAGAGAGAGAGAGAGAGAGAGAGAGAGAAGATGAGCTAGGATTATCATGTAGCAAGCCAAGAACAACACCCCAAGATCCATCTCATATCTTTGAAGAAGAAAGAGAAAATCAAAGCAAGGTATAAGAATTCTTAAACACAAAACTCTAATTAGTTTATGTGTTTGATTTTTATCAAAATAATGAGTTTTGATCTTCAAAACTCTAGATCTACATGATTTAGAGTGTTTTATGTGTGGATCTATCTATTTTATGTTTCAAAAGATAGATCAAAAGCAAGAAAAATGAAGCTAGGTTTTTAAGGTGTAGGAAATCTTATTTTTCTTACTCTTGAATGTGTTTAATCTTGTATTTGATTTTTGGTTATTTTGAACCATGAAGTTTATGATCCTGAACATGAGAACTATAGATCTACATGATATATGATGTTTTATGGTTAGATCATGCCATTTTAGAGGGTCGACAAGCTTGATCAAGAGAAAGAAAAGCAAAACAGTTTTTTTTAAAATGAATTGGTAACTGCTGCCCCTAAACAGTAAATTCCGAATTTGTTTGGATGGTCTAAAAATTCTGGACTTTTGATATGTTGTAGTACACTCAATAAGCTTTCCATAGACTCAAAGCGGACTAAATCCGACATCGGAGGAGAGAGTTATAAATTTCTCCCAAACTACTCAAAGTTAAGAAAACTGTTAGAAGGACAGTTTTGAACAGCCACTTCAGGCTAATTTCTGGGAGCTTAACATGTCCAAATATGGATTGTGATAGATGAAAACTGTAGTTCGGAAAGATATGAATCCAACAAAATTGACGGATCATTAATCGGAGTTATAGATTTCATTTTATTTAAGTTTTGGTAAAGGACTCCAAAACTGCATATGTGCAAAAGTAAACTGCCAAAGATTTTCCGGAGGCTGTTTCGGTAATTTATTTTGTGAGAAAAATTACAGGCTTTTGGGAAATGAAAATATATGGTAATATGTAGCTCGTGTCCAAAAATGAGCTAATTCCGGCTTAAAACGACCAAGTTATGACCATTTCAATTTTTGTGATTTTCCGACGGAAATCGCTATAACCAGAGTTCTACAACTCCGATTGCCACGAAATTTAAAATGGAGCATCACGTTAACATATATAAGGTTATGTCAAAAGATGGGCATCTCTGGAGTTAAGCACGAGGTAGCTAATTTTCTTAAGTCACGACTAATTATGATTTTTGGAAAATAGTAAAAGAAATTGAAAATTACGGAAAAATATTTTTTATGTATGAAATACATGTATATATATTTGACCAAAGGATAAAAAAATAATAAGTTGATTTGGTATTTTTAAGTGAAAAGAATAGTGATTTCGGGATCTTTGAAATAAAATCCGCCTTCTTGAAATGGTATTTCGGTTTACTAAGATGTTATCTAATTTACTAGGATAACATATAAAAATGAATAACTTATAAGTATAAGTTATGATGTGATTAAAAAATATCAAAGTATAATAATAATATTAAGACTTAAAACTAATGTCTAATACTTAACTATATGTTATGACTAACCGAAAGATCTATTATAGGTTTTATATCTTTGATATAATTGATAGGAGTATGTGGAAATGTGTTTAAGTTATTTTATAACTATGATGATATTATTCTAATATTGGAGATCTATATTATTAATATTAGGTCTTGGAAGAAGCGTATTATATTGCGTTACGGTAATCAACTGTTCGAAAAGTTTTTCAAGTTCTTTTACTTAAACTCTTTTAAGAGTGGTTTTGAATGAGATATGCTTATGAATTGTACTCTGTACATCTTGTATGTATAAGTCGGGTATGAAAGGCTGATCACCTTCATTACCAGTTGGTCCAGATATATTGTTATTCCTGTTAAATACTTGTTCAGTCAAAACTTTGTTCATGCTAATTCACAAATACATTGTGAAGGATAGTCAGCTTATTATTCAAACTCTTTCCATCATGATATATCTTTGCATTGTTTTTAAACTTGTTGGGCAACTTTCATGCTCACCCTTGCTATATCATGATAAAACATTGCAGATAAAGGCGAATACTGCGGATCTGAGAAAAAGGATAATGCCAAGTTCACTTGATACGTAATGTGAAGTTAAGTTGTAAAAGTATGTTGGAGAATAAATACTTTATGCATGTGCTAGATAGTTCATGATTGTGTATAAGTGAAGGTTACTCGATTCTGGGGAAATGTGTGTAAAGTTTAATGTATAAACAATCTATGTTTATATCTTCCGCAAATAGTTGTAGAAATAATAACCAAGATCCATGGCGATTCGGGACCCGATCTGAAATTTGCTATGATGCCAATTTAAATAATCGATAGAAAAGAGAAAGTTCTGTGGAAAAAAGTTATACCTTCAGTAAAGGTGTTATGGAAGAACTACAATGCTGAAGAAGCAACGTGGGAACTTAAAGAAAAGATGAGGAAGGATTATCCTCAGTTGTTTATTTAATATTTTAAGCGAGATTCTGGGGACAGAATCCTTATAAGGAAAGGTGAATGTAACAACCGATAAAATTGGATTATTTGTAAAATACTTTTATTTGATTAAATAATGAATAAAATTATTTTATAATGAGAAAGCAACATGAATGTCATTCTATAACCTAATAGTGTTGGAATGTCGTAGTATTTTTGTAAGACCCCAACTTTTATGAATAAAGATAATTTTTCTATAAATATCATTTTTGAATATTATGGAATGAATTTGTTATAATGTTATAGTTGTGGGTAGTATTTATAAATTCTGCAAAGCATGCAAGTTATTATATTATATTCGATTGGTCGGGGAATATTCGTTTTAGAAGGGAATATTCGTACAACGACGCAATCATTGGTGGACCCCACAATGGAATTATTGTCGGATTAAGAAAACGACAAAAATATTTTTATGAAAATAACGGCGGAAGTTTTACCGTTAATACTGTTGAAATACTCGGTAGTAAAAGTACAGTAATACGCGTGGTTGCATAGTAGCACACGATATTGATTATTGATGCTTACGTGAGAAGTCACTCAGTTTTGTTCAATTATTGCTTCAGTAATTGTTGCATAGTATCTCACATTAATTGATTCAATTATTGTTGATATTTTATATATTATTAAATCAATAATTGAGATGATAAAGTTGTTAATATTATTATTTACAATATTAACGATGTCTAGAAGTTCTGCCAAGGAGAGGTTTGATCACCTAATTGCGCGCCAATATGGAGAAATCCTTATTGGAAAGCACCATCTTTCCTGGGAACGACCTGGTCGACTAATATTGTGAATTATAATAATGATAATAAATGTTGTTAAAAATATTGAGAGGATTTTTATGAAGTATTTGTTGTAAATTTTGCTTATTATATGAACCCCCACTTACCTATTTTTCAAAACTGTCGATAGAAAGTTATCTCGATTTTATTTTATATATATATATATATATATATATATATATAAGTATTATATATATTATGTATAAATATCTATGTTTGAAAAGTTATCGGAGGTGGGGGGTGACATAATTATCACGGGTGGCGTAAGAAAAGTCATGGATTACATATATATATATATATATATATATATATATATATATATATATATATATATATATATATATATATATATATGTAATTCAAAACAAAATTCATCACGTTGTGTTATTGTTGCTCGGTTTGTTTGTCACGGGTATTGAAGGAGAAAAAGATGGCGAGAATGGTGGGTGGATTTATATATATAATATATTATTATAAGTTTTGTTTTTTACGAAAAATAGAATATATTATATTTTATTGCATAGTCTTGACATAGTATCCTTTCTATTTTCCTATAAATAGGATACTTAGTTAGAATTGAAAACCACACCGTAAGTTCGGAGAATTCTTCTATAATCTTGAGCGTATTTCTTTAGAGTTTTAAGAAGCTTTGAAGCGTAGTGCAAGTTTTCTTGAGAATATCCTCGCCTACTACCAAATGTAATACTCTTTTTTTTCACGGTAAGGGGTATTATTTTTTCATAATCATGAAGAGAACTTTTGTTATTCCATTCTTTATTATTACATTGGAATAACCTAGGTATCTGAGGACTACCCTATACTTGGTGAAATTTTTCTCATTATTCCATTCTTTATTATTACATTGGAATAACCTTGGGTATCGAGGACTTCCCTATACTTGGTGAAATTCTTACATTATTCCATTCTTTATTATTACATTGGAATATCACATGCATGCGTTTCTGTGGGACCGGTTCCGTCTTTATTATTTTGTTGGAATATCCTATCACATGCATGCGTTTCTGTGGGACCGGTTCCGCCTCTTTATTATTACATTGGAATATCCTCGTCTGTGCATTTCTGGCGGGACCGGTTCCGTTATTTATTATTCTGTTGGAATAACCTGCATGTGCGGTCTATCGCAGGCCTGGTGATTTCTTTTGTTATTCCATTCTTTATTATATTCAGTTGGTTAAAGTTTTGACTTCTATACTCCATGAAATTAGTGGAATATCCTTGATATTTGCGCTTCATCCAGTATCTTTTCATGGAAATATTATTCTTTGCATTCTTGAATTTTTCTCTACAAAGAAGTATCATGTTGACAATTTGGACGTTATTAGTTCCTGAATAAATTAATTCTTGAACTTGTTTTATTGAATTCTTATATCATTGTCATCATCCTCATGTTTATATTTTATTTTTTTTAAAGTCATTTGTGGCCTGTAGTGCATAGATAGACTTGGTATAATTATGACCAGGGATTATTCGGTGTAATCATGACAGTAATGTTACAAATGATGTGGTAAAAGTCCTCATTGGCCCGTAGTGCATTGATGGACAGTTGTTGACATGATCATGACCATTGATGAATACACAAATATCCTTGGCCCGTAGTGCATGGATAATTTGTTGTTGTGATACTAATGAATATCCTTGGCCATAGTGCAGGGATGATGTGGATTATTTATTAAGTTGAGTCCCAGCGATAAAAGTGATGAAAAACCTTTTAAATCATAAAAGATAGTAGATTTTATTCTCTACTTGACTCTTTTAATAGATTGCTTGTTCCGCTGCAGTTAAACTTGATGTCTATTATATTTTATTAGTTTAACATTGTTGAAGACTAATGATAATTTATTCTGCATTATCTTAGTAATAATATTTCTTACTGGGCTAGTTAAGCTCACACTTTCTTTCATTGTTCTCTTAAGGAAATGAGAACGTAGCCGGGATAAGTCGGGGAACGGAGTGACGGTCCAGATGATAGTATTAGTAGTCATCACTATTCTGTTAAATAGTGTGACAATAAATGTAATGAGGACTTATTCTGAGAGTGGATATTGTCTAGAAGACAATAATTGTATTAAAACTCATAGCTCTCTTGTTGTATATTAAAGATTGTATTTGTATTCTGTACCATGTATTTAGCGACTCAGAATAGGTGATGTATACCTATTTTAGGGCGTCACGGTTAGTATCAAAGCTTAGGATATGATCCTGGCTAAGATGTAAAGACAAGAACTAGGAGGGGAGAGACGAGGAATTCCTTCGCTAGTATGACCTACCTAAGTTTATTTGGTATTTAATTGGTCGGTCAGAGTATAGGGATAATATGTGATATGTTAATTAACCCTTGTTTTGTGGCAATATTTGAAAATGGCATTCGAGAATGTTGAGAACATCAATGGAGCACAGGAGACCGTTGAGTCTCCACGGATCAATAACCAGGACAATGTGCATCAGGAAGGCGACAATCCTCATGCAAACAACAACATTAACCAAATGATGAACGATGGAATGTTCTGAGGCTTCACGCAATTCATGCAACATCAGGCGAGAGCGGCTCCTGTCCAAAATACAGGTGGAAACACTAGCAACTCTAGAACGGTCACCGCTAAACAGTTCAAGGAGCTGGGACCACCGGAGTTTTTTGAAGAGCCAAAACCACTTAAGGTAGAGACATGGATAAAGCAGATCAACAAGATAATTGATGTCTTGGGATTCTCCGAGGAGCAAAAGGTTCCCTTTGCCACCTTCATGTTGCTTGGCGGGCAGATTCTTCGTGGGAATCAGAATCATACTCAACCTACCGCACTGAAGATGTCTTGGGAGAAGTTTCAAGAATTGTTCAACGACAAGTACTTTCCCGAAAGTATTCGTCACATGAAAGAGATAGAGTTCATTAAACTGGAACAAAAAAACATGACCGTGTCGCAGTATGAAGCCAAGTTTGCCGAGTTGTCCCGATTTGCGTCCCATTTGGTTGATAATGAGGAGAGAATGACGCGAATGTTTCTAAGAGGTTTAAAACTCGAGATACGTCAATATCTTATCTCTCATAAACTGTGTTGTTAATAGGGCTCAATTATTGAAGCGCGATAATGAGTCAACCCAACCAAAAGAGAGCAGCCGACAAAATGATAATACCAGTGATACTTGATCATTGAGCGGTGACAATAAGCGTGGAGGAATCAACATGTCGAAATGGTAACCACTTGGTGGTAATCATGGCCAAAATAATAAGAATGGACATTTCAAGAAGAGGAGATTCAACAATGATGGAAAGACGTCAGCACCAGCACTCGTGGTTAAGGAAGGAGAACGACCACCTATCATATGCTTCAAATGCGGAGGGGAAGGACACATCAGTCCAAACTGCGCGATGCCAGATGGAGGCACCAAAGGACGTCCCAGAAAAGTCAAAGTCGGTAGTGCAAGGGAAAGCGTTTATCGTGACCTCCCAGAAAGCAAGGAACCTGAACGAGGTCATCACGGGTAAGCTTATCATACATTCTAGCGAAGTATATACCTTATTTGATACCGGGTCTACCCATTCTTTTATTTCTCCTACTTGCGCTCAACGTTTAAATTTGACTCCAGAGAAATTAGACTTTAACTTATCTATTGAAACTCCGTTGGGAGAAACCTTCATTACATCCACTGTTTATAAGTCTTGTTTGGTTCAAATCGGTACCCTCGCATTACCTGTCGATCTTATTTCATTGAAAATACTTGCATTTGATGTAATTCTAGGGATTGATTGGTTAACCACTCATCATGCAAAAATTTATTATTTTCGTAAGGTTCTTAGCTTTCATATTCCTAACCAACCTATTATGCGAATTCAAGCAACCAAACCATTAAAATCAATCACTGTCATCTCAAGCCATAAAGCTATTCGTTTATTGAAAAACGGATGTCAAGCTTTCTTAGCTCATGTCACGGATCTAAACAAAAATACGTCATTTTTGAATGATATTTCTATTGTTAATGAATTTCCTGACGTATTTCCTGAAGAACTTCCTGGCCTACCCCAGAGCGTGAAATTGAATTTTGTATTGACCTTGAACCCGGTACAAAACCTATTTCCAAATCCCCATATCGAATGGCTCCTATTGAACTTCAGGAGTTAAAGACCCAACTGCAAGAATTGTTAGACATTGGCTTTATTCGTCCTAGTACTTCTCCTTGGGGTGCTCATGTTCTATTCGTGAAGAAGAAAGATGGGAGTATGCGATTTTGTATTGATTATCGGGAGTTGAATCATGTCACCGTCAAAAATAGGTACCCATTGCCACGTATTGATGACCTGTTTGACCAGTTGCAAGGCACCAAATTCTTTTCAAAGATTGATCTTCGTTCCGGATATCACCAATTGAAGATTAGAACCGATGACATTCCAAAGACGGCTTTCAGAACTCGGTACGGGCATTATGAATTCCTAGTCATGTCTTTTGGATTGACTAATGCTCCTGTTGCCTTCATGGATATGATGAACCGAGTATTCAAAGAATATTTGGATCACTTTGTGGTCGTCTTTATTGATGACATCCTTATTTATTCCAAAAGCCGTGAAGATCATGAGCAACACTTGAGGCTGATACTCCAAAAGCTTCGTGAATATTTTATGCCAAGTTAAAAAAATGAGAGTTCTGTCTTGAGGAAGTAGCATTCCTTGGGCACGTAGTATCAAGTCATGGAATATCTATTGACCCAGCAAAGATTGAAGCTATTCAAAGCTGAGAGCAACCTAAATCGATGATCGAAGTCGTAGCTTTCTAAAACTTAGTGGTTATTATCGGAGATTCGTAGAAGGGTTTTCTCGAATCGCTACTCCCTTAACTCAGCTAACTCGGAAAGATACAAAATTCAGTTAGAACGAGGAATGTGAGAAGAGTTTTCAAGAACTCAAGAGAAGACTCATTTCAGCACCTGTTCTGACAATACCATCTGGCTCGGAGGGATTTGTCATTTATAGTGATGCTTCAGGCAAAGGGTTAGGATGTGTTCTCATGCAACATGGGAAAGTCATAGTCTATGCCTCTCGACAACTCAAAGAATATGAGAGGAATTATCCTACTCATGATCTAGATTTGGACGTTATTAGTTCCTGAATAAATTAATTCTTAAACTTATTTTATTGAATTCTTATATCATTGTCATCATCCTCATGTTTATATTTTTTTTTTTTGAAAGTCATCTGTGGCCTGTAGTGCATAGATGGACTTGGTATGATTATGACCAGGGATTATTCGGTGTAATCATGACCGTAATGTTACAAATGATGTGGTAAAAGTCCCCATTGGCCCGTAGTGCAGTGATGGATAGTTGTTGGCATGATCATGACCATAGATGAATACACAAATATCCTTGGCCGTAGTGCATGGATAATTTGTGGTTGTGATATTAATGAATATCATTGGCCGTAGTGTAGGGATGATGTGGATTATTTATTAAGCTGAGTCCCAGAGATAAAAGTGATGAAAAACCTTTTAAATCATAAAAGATAGTAGATTTTATTCTCTACTTGACTCTTTTAATGGATTGCTTGTTCATTGCAGCTTAAACTTGATGTCTATTATATTTTATCAGTTTAACATTGTTGAAGACTAATGATAATTTATTCTGCATTATCTTAGTAATAATATTTCTTACTGGGCTAGTTGAGCTCACCCTTTCTTTCACTAGTTGGGGAATGGAGTGACGGTCCAGATGATAGTATTAGTAGTCCTCACTATTCTATTAAATAGTGTGACAATAAATGTAATGAGGACTTATTACGAGTGGATATTGTCTGTAAGACAATAATTGTATTAAAACTCATGACTCTCTTGTTGTATATTAAAAATTGTATTTATATTCTGTACCATGTATTTGGCGACTCAGAATAGGTGATGTATACCTATTTTGGGGGCATCACAATTTTGGCTACGTGGTAGAATTAAAGTGTTTGAATTTCCAAGATGAAAATAAAAGTTTCTGAGAAATTTTCTGAAAAACACTATTAATCAATTTCTGTTCGAGAATTATTTTTGAACTTCAGGAAATACGTAACGAAAGAATAATAAGGAAGGATGGATTATGTAATAATAATTCAAGTATGGCAAACACAATTTTTCGCCTGCAGACTAAATTCGAGAACGTTAGGGAAAGTAAAACGTTAAGGAATAAATGATGATTGTATGATGCGTAAGTATTGTACGAGGTAATGAATACGAGTATGATACGAGGTATTATACGAGTATGTATGAATGAGGGTATGTCGTATATAATGAATGAGTATACGAGTTAGCATACGAGAAGAATACATAGATTATACATTATAAGGCTTTAAGCCAATTGTATTGGATTTGTAGGATTTGTGTAGGAGTAGTACAAGCCCAAGTGAATTAATGTTAAGGCCCAATGTTTGTTAATGCAAGCCCAAAGATTAAGTTAAAAGTTATTTAAACTTAAGCCCAAATTAGGAACCGAATCCGTGGATCGAACCGATGGGTAAACGGGAAAAAACCCATGGGGCAACCCATGTAGGCCCCATGTATCACATGGAACCATCTTGGGGACCAAGTAAAGTGGTTTTACTTGGTAACCAAGAATGAATAGTAAGAAGGTGATTAAAGAGGTGGATTAAGGAGGTGGAAGGGCTTTATGTCAATTATACCCTTACTTTAGATTTCCTATAAATATGAGAAGGTTGCTAGATTATTTACTTGTACAAAATTCCACCAACAACTTAGACCTTTCATATTATTGAGAGAAAAGTGAGAAAAGCTAGAACTTTTCTAGAACAAAAGGAAGAATAAGAAGAAAGCAAGAGAACTTCAAGGGTAAGAATACTAAACCATGACTCTTCATCTCTTCATTTGTTAGAGAAGTGAGTAGTGGTAGAGCATGCTTGTTAAGGAGTGATAAGGATGGTTATTAATGGATGAAACCTTAATAAACCATGTGAAAGTGAAATCATAAGTATAAAAGCTATAAACCATTAAAATTCATTGAAGAATTGGATTATGTTGTTGTTGATGGACAAGTTTAAAACCATCATTTATAGGCTTAGATTGTACATGTTGTGTTAATGGAATGAATCCATTTGGAACAGTGTAAAAATCTTAAGTAACAAAGTTATGGCGTAATTTACAAGATTAGACGATAATTGTTGAAATCGTGAAATTCTCGGAATGGAAGTCAAAAGTTAGCATTGAACTCAGAAACATTGGTTTTCGATGGAGAATAGTCTATGTTTGCATTTTAGAGTTGCGAACTTGAAAATGGTTAAATTTCAACTTAGAATGAAGAAACGAGCTATGAACGTTCATGAATGTTTATCATTTTCGTCAAAACGGACTTAAATAGTGAATTCCATGTTAACGGATTCAAAAATGTAAAATTCTTATATGAACACTTAGTTCATGTGATTTGTGAGCCAATGGCTTTTGAATGAGCCAATTTGGACTTAAAATGAATAATTTATGAGTCCGGGAAGTTCACTATATAAGAAAACTGTCAAAGTTTTCTGGTGCATAGAGTTGGTTCCGTTGTGCCAACCAAGGCTTAAATGGTGGCGCCGCAGCGCCGAGCATGCTAATAATCTACTGGAGTGTGGCGCCGCAGAGAGACTAAATTAACTGGGGATGGTGTCGCAAAGGTCTGGATGTTTGACACTGCTAACTCGCACCGCAGCGCGAGTCTAAGAAGCAAAGTTGGCGCCGCAGTGCCAGTATTAGAGAGGAGATGGTGAAGAATGCTCATGAACACAAAAGGAATTATAAGTTAATTAGTGATGAAGTATAACATTAATCAACTTGAAGTAACATCATTTAAGATGTTAAAGACCTTACGTAATACAATTAAAGGTCGAAGGAAGATTAGTTGAACGTGAACGTAAACACAATGTAATACGGTAGAACGTAACCGATGTTAACAAATTTAATTAACAATTAGATTGAGAAGAAGGGTAAGATAAGTTAGATATCATACATATCTGACTATGACCTAATGTGGTATGTTACATGATTATGTATTATAGAGACCTTAAAAACTCAAAAGGAAAAGTATTTAAATGGTAGAAGACGCTGAATGCAAGTGTTCTAATCCTTGTCTATATTCATTCTGGAGAAGTTTTGCGATTCATGTATCTTGCACATGAATTAATGTATGATGAGGTCGAAGCCATTTCTTTCAGCTAGACTTAATGTATTTACTGGATTTCATAGAATATATTAAAATGTTATCAAAGTTTCTATCTTTTGCCAAACTATTTTCGTATGGATTTCAAAGAAAGACTGAGTATGAATAAACAAACGTTTTATCATCAAATGACTGGCACGTGAGGTTGCCAAAACTTAAACATAAATACGTTTACAGAAGAAGTATTATACAACATAGAGTACTATAGGCTGGTCACCTAGACGTGCTCGTAAGTAATACCGGACTTATAAACTTAGTGTCGGGTTGTCCTTTTCAAAGAAAGAACGAATGCTCAAGGTTGTAGACACTCAAAATTTTCTGCCTACCTGTTATTAACATTGCAGGAAGCGCAGAATCTTCTTTTAGAGATAACCACGGAAGACATTTCGACTTAATCCGGAAATACCACTTTGGAAGTTCAGTTTCAACCCGAAAAACACATCGGAGTATCATTTCCCCACCTCGGAGATAACGCCGGGGATAGCAGTGCAAATATCGAAAATTCCACCAGTGAAGGCTGTTTCATCTTGGAGATAACCCCGAGATGTTCAGTCTCATTCCTGGAAACAACACTGGGAAAAACAATGTCAACCTTGGAGATAACCCCAAGGAGTGCAGTTTTAGTTCCAGAGATAACCCCGGAGATGCTCGTTTCAATCCATACAGTCAGCTTCAACCTCGGGACTCACACCGAGGCACTCAACTCCCAAACCCAGAGATAACCCCAGGAGGACAGGTACACCTCAGAGACAACCCTGAGGGCATTCAACATTTGCATCAGCCCAATCTCAGAGATAACCCTGAGCAACGTCTGCTTTATCAGCCAAAATCAGAGATAACCCCGGTGAAGGGAAAAATCATCAAATTGCCACCTCAACCCCAAATGGCGCCGTCTTAACAAACAAACAGTCAACATACATTCTACACAACAATGTCTCATAAGAACCAAGGAGTTGCAATCCCGAGTGACTACTACACAAGGCAGAACACCGGATAGAATTTGAAGCTTGAAGACATAGGACATGGTTCCATCTTCCTGACTTCATACCACCTCTAATCCCATGTCATTGCGTAGCTCTTGATAATGACAGTCTGAAATAGGTCTTATACACCTCAATCAGATGCTCGGATTGAAGTTCTGCAAGTTCGAGTGGACATCACATTTTACGTGTGCACGTACTTCGAGACGGTAGGATCCGCAGAGCCCGAGGCACCCCGGGCAACCGCATGTACATCTGCAGTTGCCGCAAGTAAACCTATGGCTCCCCCTAAAAATAGAGGGTTTGGGGTAGCCATATTCAAGAGAAGAAAGGCGAGGAAGCCCTGTCCAATTTGCTCTGTACACATCCTATATTGAGTGCTTTCTCATTTTAAACACTTGGGTGCTCACATATAACTATATTTTTACCAGCGGGAGCCGACTGTTCATCCATTTAAAGCTATAGAAGACTTCTTTGGCAGTCCACTGTAAGCCTTCTTACACACTTTAAAGCATTTCTCTTCATCTTTGTACACACTCTTCTTCACGTTAAGAGTCGTGTTGTGTGTGTATCCCCGGACTTCGGTCCATGGTTTTCATTTCTGTGTGTGTGTGTGTGTGTATATATATATATATATATATATATATATATATATATATAGCGACAAATCGCTAAAATGATAAACTGAGCCGGGATCGATATATATCATGTGCGTTTACCACTTTTATATATGTAAGACCCCAACTTTTATGAATAAAGATTAATTTCTCTCAAAATATATTTTTGAATATTATGGTGTGGATATAATATAATGTTATAGTTGTGGGTAATATTTACAAATTTTGCAAACTAAGCAAGTGGTTATATAATATTCAATTGGTGGGGAATATTCGTTTTAACGAGGAATATTAAATGCGATGGCACAATCATTAGTGGACCCCATGGCGGAAGTATTGTCGTAATAAGAAAACAGCGAGTTATCTTTTATAAAAATAACTATGGAAGTGTTACCGTTAAAAGCTGTTGAACTACACGGTAGTAAAAATACAAAGATAATATGCGTGGTTGCATAGTAAGACACACGGTATTAGTTATTGATGCTTACACGAAGTCACTTTCGGTTATACTCAATTATTGATCAATAATTCTTTGCATCATATCTCTCATATTATTGATTTAATTATTGTCACAAGATATCATTTGCATAATATGTTATATTATTAAATCAATAATTGAGACGATAAAGTTATTTATATTATTAAATTGCAATATTTACAATGTCTAGAAGTTCTGTCAAGGAGAGGTTTGGTCATCTAATTGTGCGTCAATAAGGAGAAATCCTTATCGGAAAGCCCCCTCTTTCCTGGGAACGACCTGGTTGTTAAATATTATGAGTTATAATATTAATGATGAATAAGTTCGTGTTGATTAAAGATGAATTTGATAGTTCCATGGTGTTGGGATTATTAGTGTTAGTGGAAATCGACATCTATTCCGATGATAATTGATGTCTGGGGGTTATATTGATAAATCGAATAATTAATCGGATAAATGAGCAATTAATTGCTACTAATTCACATGCTTATATAACTATTTGTTCACATGTGTGTACTATTGAATCACATTCATGTACTATTAGGGGAGTTGGTGCAAGATTGATAATACTTGCATGACTAAGTTAAAAATGGAGGTATAGATGGAGGTACTATACTGTAATTCATATTTTCACATGATTATAACTATTGATTCACATGATTGAACTATTGATTCACATTATTTACTATTAGTGGAGGTGGTGCAAGTTTGATAATACTTGCAGGACTAAATTAAAAATGAAAGAAAAGTTGGAGGTATTGTACTATAATATTTTGAGCCCCAAAACGTGCAATTATTGAAACTATATTTTCCTATAAATAGAAGCTCATTCTTCCTTCATTTCTCACCAATTCACTAAAGCTATAGAGTAATTATTATAGAGAGAAAGAAGAAAAGAAGTCTGCTAACTCTCTACTCTAGTATCTAGTTTCTTTCTAAGGTAAGGGGTATTATTTCTTTCGTATTCATGAAGAGAGCTTCTGTTATTCCATTCTTTATTATTATGTTGGAATAACTTTGTCCATGCAATCCGCATACATGGTGAAATTCTTACATTATTCCATACTTTATTATTACATTGGAATATCACATGCATGCGGATTACGCTTAGACACAGTTCCATTCTTTATTATTACATTTGAATAACTTTTATCACATGTTGTCTATCGCATGCATAGTGAATTCTTCTCATTATTGCATTCTTTATTATTACATTGGAATATCCTATCTCGCATGCGGATTACGCTACACACAGTTCCATTCTTTATTATTCTATTGGAATAACTTTTGTGCATGCGGTCTATCGCATGCATGGTGAATTCTTTGTTATTCCATTCTTTATTATTCTGTTGGAATATCCTGTCTATGCGGATTACACTAGACCTGGTTCCGTTCTTTATTATTTTGTTGGAATAACCTGTCTGTGCGGTCTATCGCGTGCATGGTGATTCTTCTGTTATTCCATTCTTTATTATTCTATTGGAATATCATGTCCGTCCAGATTACGCATGACCTGGTTCCATTCTTTATTATTCTGTTGGAATAACCTGTCTATGTGGATTATCACATGCATGGTGAATGATCCTTCGTATTCATTCCTTATTAAATTGTGGAAATGATCTGTCTCGGGGAATTATCCATGGCGGGGTGAAAATCTATTTGTAGTTTCATATATTCTATGATACTCATTTGGTTAAAGTTTTGGCTTCTATACTCCATGAAATTAGTAGAATATCCTGGATATTTGCACTTCATCCCAGTATCTTTTCATGGAAATATTCTTACGAGCATTCTTGAAATTTACTCCTGGCGATATCATGTTGACAATTTAGACGTAATTGATTTCAAGATAAATTAACTTATAAATTTTTAAAATTTATTCTTTAACTTGTTTTATTGAATTATTATGTCATTGTCATCATCCTCATGCTTATATTGTGATGAAAGTCATATTTGGCTTACGTGCATATATGGACTTGGTATGATTATGACCAGGGATTATTTGGTATAATCATGACCTGTAATGTTATAAATGATGTGGTAAAAGTCCTCAGTAGCCTGTAGTGCATTAATGGACAATTTTTGGTATAATTATGACCAGGGATTATTCAATATAGTCATGACCATTAATGATTTAATGAATATCCTTGGCCCGTAGTGCAGGGATGACTCGATGATGTGGTTTATTTATTAAGCTGAGTCTCAGCGATAAAAATTAATGAAAACATTTTAATCATAGAAGATAGTAGATATCATGCTCTACTTGACTCTTCTAATGGATTTCTTATTCCGCTGCAGTTAAACTTGATGTCTATTGTATTTTATCAGTTTAACATTGTTGAAGACTATTGATAATTTATTCTGCATTATCTTAGTAATAATATTTCTTAGTGGGCTAGTTGAGCTCACCCTTTCTTTCACTATTCTCTTCAGGAAATGAGAACGTAGTCCGGACTAGTCGGGGAACGGAGTGACGGTCCAGATGATAGCATTAGTAGTCCTCATTATTCTGTTAAATAGTGTGACAATAAATGTAATGAGGACTCCATGGAGTGTGGATATTGTCTAGAAGACAATATTCTTATTAAAACTCTTAGATTATGTTTTGTCGTATTTCCCACGACTGTTGTATAATTAAGTTGTATTTGAATTTTGTACCATGTATTTGGCAACTCAAGATGGGTGATGTATACCTATTTTGGGGGCGTCACAGTTGGTATCAAAGCTTAGGGATATGATCCATGGCTGAGATGTGAGACAAGAACTAGGAGAGGAGAGACGGGGAATTCCTTCGCTAGTATGACCTACCTAAGTTTATTTGTTATTTAATTGGTCGGTCAGAGTATAAGGATAATTTTTGATATGTTAATTAACCCTTGTTTTGTGGCAGTATTTGAAAATGGCATCCGAAAATGTTGAGATAAACAATGAAGCACATGAGACCATTGAGTCACCACAGATTAATGCCCAGGATAATGTGCAATATGAAGACAATAATCCTCATGTAAACAATAACACCGATGAAATGGTGAATGATGGGATGTTCAGAGGCTTTATGCAATTCATGCAACATCAAGCGAAAGCGGCTCCTATCCAAAATGTAGGTGGAAACACTGACAACTCTCGGACGATCACCGCTAAGCAGTTCAAGGAGCTGGGACCATCGGAGTTTTTTGGAGAGCCAAAACCACTTAAGGCGGAGACATGGATAAAACAAATCAACAAAATATTTGATGTCTTGGAATGCTCCGAGAAGCAAAATGTTCCCTTTTCCACCTTCATGTTGTGAGCAGAGGCAGATTACTGGTGGGAATTTGTAAATCGTACTCAACCTGCCGCACTCAAAATATCTTGGGAGAAGTTCCAAGAGCTGTTCAATGACAAGTACTTTCCTAAAAGTATTCATCATATGAAAGAGGTAGAGTTCATCAAACTTAAGCAAAACAATATGACCGTGGTGAAGTATGAAGCTAAGTTTGTTGAGTTGTCTCGGTTTGCGTCCCACTTGGTCGATAATGAGGAGAGAATGACGCAGATGTTTCTAAGAGGTTTGAAATCTGAGATACATCAATACCTAATTTCTCACAAACTGTGTTTGTATTCAGATGTTGTGAATAGGGCTCAGTTATTAGAGCGCGATAATGAGTCAACCCAACCAAGAGTGAGCAACCGACAAGTCGATAATACCAGTGGTAGCAGTCATCGAAGCGGTGACAACAAACGTGGAGGGAATCAACATGCCAGAAATGATAATCACATCGATGGTAATCATGGCCATGACAATAAGAGTGGACATTTCAAGAAGAAGAGATTCAACAAGGATGGAAAGACGTCAGCACCAGCACCTGTTGTTAAGGAAGGAGAACGACCACCGGTCGTATGTTACAAATATGGAGGGGAAGGACACATAAGTCTAAACTGCAGGATGCAGTCCAAAGCGTGTTATAATTGTGGAAAAGAAGGTCACCTAGCCCGATTTTGTCGTCCACCTAAGTCAAGTCCAGCTGGGATGGAGGCATCAAAGGGTGTCCCAGACAAGACAAAACCGGTAGTTCAAGGGAAAGCGTTTGTTGTAACCTCCCAAAAAGCAAGGAATCCGAACGAGGTGATCACGGGTAAGCTAATCATAAACTCTAGTGAAGTTTATACTTTATTTGATACCGGTTCTACCTATTCCTTTATTTCTCCTACTTGCTCTCAACGTTTAAATTTGACTCCAGAGAAATTAGACTTTGACTTATCTGTTGAAACTCCATTGGGAGAAACCTTCATTACATCCACGGTTTATAAGTCTTGTTTGATTCAAATCGGTAACCGCACGTTACCTGTCGATCTTATTCTTTTAAAATACTTGCATTTGATGTGATTTTAGGGGTTGATTGGTTAACTACTCATCATGCTAAAATCAATTATTTTCGTAAGGTTGTTAGCTTTCATATTCCTAACCAACCTATTATGTGAATTCAAGCAACCAAACCACTAATATCAATCACTGTCATATCAAGTCATAAATTATTCGTTTATTGAAAACCGGATGTCAAGATTTCTTAGCCCATGTCACAGATTTAAATAAAGATACGTCAGATTTGAATGATATTTCTATTGTTAATAAATTTCCTGACGTATTCCCTGAAGAACTTCATGGCCTACCCCCAGAGCGTGAAATTGAATTTTGTATCGACCTTGAATCCGGTACAAAACCCATTTCCAAAGCCCCATTTACAAAACTCATTTCGAATGGCTCCTATTGAACTTCAAGAGTTAAAAACCCAACTACAGGATTTGTTAGACATCGGTTTCATTCGTCCTAGTACGTCTCCTTGGGGTGCTCCTGTTCTATTCGTGAAGAAGAAAGATGAAAGTATGCGACTTTGTATTGATTATCGGGAGTTGAATCATGTCACCATCAAAAATAGGTACATGTTGCCTCGCATTGATGACCTGTTTGACCAGTTGCAAGGAGACAAATTCTTTTCAAAGATTGATCTCCGTTCTAGATATCATCAGTTGAAGATTAAAATTGATGACATTTCAAAGACTTCTTTCAGAACTCGGTACGGGCATTATGAATTCCTAGTCATGTCTTTTGGATTAACTAATTCTCTTGCTGCCTTCATGGACATGATGAGCCGAGTATTCAAGGAATATTTGGATCACTTTGTGGTCGTCTTTATTGATGACAT
Source organism: Panax ginseng (assembly GCA_020205605.1). Lineage (NCBI taxonomy): Eukaryota > Viridiplantae > Streptophyta > Magnoliopsida > Apiales > Araliaceae > Panax > Panax ginseng. Next base: position 46,954,008 of record CM035144.1, read on the forward strand.
CCTCATATACTCCAAAACCCGTGAAGACCATGAGCAACACTTAAGGCTGATACTTCAAAAGCTTCGTGAAAATAAGCTTTATGCCAAGTTGAAGAAATGTGAGTTCTAGCTTGAGGAAGTTGCATTCCTTGGACACGTAATATCAAATCATGGAATATCTGTTGATCCGACAAAGATTGAAGCAATTCAAAGCTGGGAGCAGCCTAAGTCAGTGACCAAAGTACGTAGCTTTCTCGGCTTAGCTAATTATTATCAGAGATTCGTAGAAAGGTTTTCTCGAATCTCTACTCCATTAACTCAGCTGACTCGAAAAGATAAAAAATTCGATTGGAGCGAGGAATGTGAAAAGAGTTTTCAAGAACTCAAGAGGAGACTCATTTCAGCACCTGTTCTATCAATTCCATCTGGCTCGGAGGGATTTATCATCTACAGTGATGCTCCAGGCAAAGGGATAGGATGTGTTCTCATGCAACATGGGAAAGTCATAGCCTATGCCTCACGACGACTCAAAGAATATGAGAGGAATTATCTTACTCATGATCTAGAGTTGGCAGCAGTCATTTTTGCGCTTAAGATTTGGAGGCATTACCTGTATGGAGAGAAGCTAGAGATTTATACGGATCATAAAAGCCTCAAATATTTCTTCACTCAAAAGGAACTCAACATGCGACAACGATGATGGCTTGAGCAGTTGAAAGATTATGATCATACCATCAAATACCATCCTGGAAAAGTGAACGTGGTAGCTGACGCATTGAGTAGAAGATCATATGCGGGTACGAGTGCGATATTATCAATGCAAAGGCCCATTTTGTATAACTTACAAAGGATGGAGATAGAGTTAAAGACTCCAGGGACCCATATGATGATGGTGAATATACGAGTAGAACCGACTTTAATTGATAAAGTTAAAGCTGCTCAAGCTACAGACCTGGAGCTGATGCGTATGAGGAAGAAAGTGCAAGAAGGTGCTATTCCGGAAGCAAGAATCGATGAAGAAGGAATACTTTAAGTCAACTCCAGACTTTGTGTTCCTAACGACTCTAACTTGAAGTATAAAATCATGATGGAGGCGCACATCACATCGTTTGCAATCCATCCTGGGAGTACCAAAATGTATCGTGATCTTGGACATACATTTTGGTGGAGCAATATGAAGAGAGAGATAGCGGGGTTTATCTCAAGGTGTCTAACTTGTCAACGAGTCAAGGCGAAGCATCAAGTGCCAAAAGGTCCATTGCAACCACTTGAAATTCTAGAATGGAAGTGCGAGCACATTACCATAGATTTCGTTACTGGTCTTCCCAAAGATTTCTCAAGGCATAGATGCGATTTAGGTCATTGTTGATAGATTGACCAGGTCTGCTCATTTCTTACCGATACGAGAAAGTTATACACTTGAACGTCTTGCTAGTATGTATATAAACGAGATTGTAAGATTGCATAATATGCCAGTATCCATAGTTTCTAATCAAGACCCAAGATTCACTTCAAGATTTTGGGTTAGTTTGCAAAAAGCTATGGGCACGGATTTACGATTTAGTTCGGCATATCATCCTCAAACGAATGGGCAGTCGGAAAGGACTATTCAAACTCTTAAAGATTTATTAAGACTCTGTGTCCTTGACTTCAAGGGAAGTTGGGACAAGTTCTTACCATTGGTGGAGTTTTCCTACAACAACAGTTATCAAGCAAGTATTGGCATGACTCCATTTGAGGCGTTGTATGGAAGAAAGTGTCGTTCTCCAGTATGCTGGGATGAGGTGGGTGAAGCAACGTTGTTGGGATCAGAGTTAGTACGTATGACTACGAATAAGATTCAAGCGATCCGACAACGTATAAAAACCTCACAAGATCGACAAAAGAGTTATGTTGATCTTCATCGAAAAGATGTGGAATTTAATATTGGAGACCATGTGTTATTACGTGTTTCTCCATGGAAAGTAGTTACGAGATTTGGAAAGAGAGGAAAGCTCAATCCTCAATTTATTGGCCCATTTATAATCCTCAAACGAGTAGGAACTGTGGCCTATAGACTCGCCTTACTGCCAAGTATGTCTCGTGTTCATAACGTTTTCCACATATCTATGTTGCGTAAATATGTGAAAGACCCAAACCACGTTATTGAATTAGAACCAGACGAGATTGAGGAAGATTTAACGTATGAAAAGTTACCTGTTAAAATTTTGGATAAGAAGGATCATATTCTACGCTCCAAGGTTATACCTCAAGTCAAAGTTTAGTGGAGAAACCACGATGTGGAAGAAATGACCTGGGAGTTAGAATCTGAGATGAAGTTAAGATATCCTCACCCCTTCGATATACCAGGTAAGTACCCTAATTTTGAGAATGAAATTTCATAAAAAGGGGAGGTTGTAAGACCCCAACTTTTATGAATAAAGATTAATTTTTCTCGAAATATATTTTTGAATATTATGGTGTGGATATAATATAATATAATGTTATAGTTGTGGGTAAATTTACAAATTTTATAAAGTAAGCAAGTCGTTATATAATATTCGATTGGTCAGGGAATATTCGTTTTAACAGGGAATATCCGTACGACGGCACAATCATTGGTGGACCCCACAATGGGAAGTATTATTAAGTAATAAGAAAATGATGTAATTATCTTTTATAAAAATAACGATGGAAGTATTCTTTATTAAAACTGTTGAACTACCCATAGTAAAAATGCGATAATACACGTGGTTGTATAGTAGCACACGGTATTAGTTATTGATGCTTACGTGAGAAGTCATTCAGTTATACTCAATTATTGCTACAGTAATTGCTACATCATATCTCTCATATTATTGATTCAATTATTGTCACAGTATCATCTGCATAATATGTTATATTATTAAATCAATAATTGAGACGACAAAGTTATTTATATTATTAAATTATAATATTTACAATGTCTAGAAGTTCTGTCAAGGAGAGGTTTAGTCATTTAATTGCGCGCCAATAAGGAGAAATCCTTATCGAAAAGCCCCGTCTTTCCTGAGAACGACCGGGTTGTTAAATATTTTGAGTTATAATATTAATGATGAATAAGTTCGTGTTGATTAAAGATGAATTTGATAGTTCCATTGTGTTGGGATTATTAGTTTTAGTGGAAAACGACATCTATTCCAATGATAATTGATGTCTGCAGGTTATATTGATAAATCGGGTAATTAATCGGATAAATGAGCAATTAATTGCTACTAATTCACATGCTTATATAACTATTTGTTCACATGTGTGTACTATTGAATCACATTCATGTACTATTAGGGGAGTTGGTGCAAGATTGATAATACTTGCATGACTAAGTTAAAAATGGCGGTATAGATGGAGGTACTATACTGTAATTCGTATTTTCACATGATTATAACTATTGATTCACATGATTAAACTATTGATTCACATTATTTACTATTAGGGGGGTGCAAGCAAGTATGATAATACTTGCGGGACTAAATTAAAAATGAAAAAAAAAGTTGGAGGTATTGTCTTTGTAATATTTTGAGCCCCAAAACGTGCAATTATTGAAACTATATTTTCCTATAAATAAAAGCTCATTCTTCCATCATTTCTCACTAATTCACTAAAGCTATAGAAAGCAATTATTATAGAGAGAAGAAAGAAGAAGTTTATTACCTCTACTACTCGATTATCCAGCTTTCTTTAAGGTAAGGGGTATTATTTCTTTCGTATTCATGAAGAGAGCTTACATTATTCCATTCTTTATTATTATGTTGGAATAACTTGTCTATCAATCAAGTACTGCATACATGGTGAAATTCTTTTGTTATTCCATTATTTATTATTACATTTGGAATATCCTATCTCTGTGCGATTCGCTAGACTGGTTCCATTCTTAATTATTACATTGGAATAACATGTACATGCGGTCTATCGCATGCATGGTGAATTATTACATTATTCCATTCTTTATTATTACATTTGGAATATCACATGCATGCGATTACGCTAGACTGGTTCCATTCTTTATTATTCTATTGAAATAACACATGCATGCGATTATCGCATGCATGGTGAATTCTTTGTTATTCCATTCTTTATTATTACATTTGGAATATCCATGTCTATCGATTCGCTAGACCCTTCCATTCTTTATTATTACATTGGAATAACACATACGTGTGGTCTATCACATACATGGTGAATTCTTCTATTATTCCATTCTTTATTATTACATTGGAATATCACATGTCTGTAGGATTACACATGACCTGGTTTTATTCTTTATTATTCTGTTGGAATAACCTGTTTATGTGGATTATCACATGCATGGTGAATGATCCTTTGTATTCATTCCTTATTAAATTGTGGAAATGATCTATCTACGTGGATTATCGCATGGCCGGTGAAAATTCATTTGCAGTTTCATATATTCTATGATACTCATTTGGTTAAAGTTTTGGCTTCTATACTCCATGAAATTAGTAGAATATTATGGATATTTGCGCTTCATCCGGTATCTTTTCATGGAAATATTCTTCTGAGCATTCTTGAAATTAACTCCACAAAGTAGTATCATGTTGACAATTTGGACATAATTGATTTCAAGATAAATTAACTTATAAATCTTTAAAATTTATTCTTGAACTTGTTTTATTGAATTATTATGTCATTGTCATCATCCTCATGCTTATATTGTGATGAAAGTCATATTTGGCTTACGTGCATAGATGGACTTGGTATGATTATGACCAGGGATTATTCGGTATAATCATGCCTTGTAATGTTATAAATGATGTGGTAAAAGTCCTCAGTAGCCTGTAGTGCATTGATGGACAGTTTTTGTTATGATTATGACCAGGGATTATTCGGTATAGTCATGCCCATTGATGATTTAATGAATATCCTTGGCCCATAGTGCAGGGATGACTCGATGATGTGGTTTATTTATTAAGCTGAGTCTCAGCGATAAAATTGATGAAAACATTTTAATCATAGAAGATAGTAGATATCATGCTCTACTTGACTCTTTTAATGGATTGCTTATTCCGCTACAGTTAAACTTGATGTCTATTGTATTTTATCAGTTTAACATTGTTGAAGACTAATGATAATTTATTCTGCATTATCTTAGTCATAATATTTCTTACTGGGCTAGTTGAGCTCACCCTTTCTTTCACTGTTCTCTTCAGGAAATGAGAACGTAGCCGGGACTAGTCGGGGAACGGAGTGACGGTCCAGATGATAACACTAGTAGTCCTCACTATTCTGTTAAATAGTGTGACAATAAATGTAATGAGGACTCCATGGAGTGTTGATATTGTCTAGATGACAATATTCTTATTAAAACTCTTAGATTATGTTTTATCGTATTTCACACGACTGTTGTATAATTAAGTTGTATTTGAATTTTGTACCATGTATTTGGCGACTCAAGATGGGTGATGTATACCTATTTTGGGGGCGTCACAATATATACATATATATATATATACACACACATATATATTTACATTTACATCGGGGCACTGAAGTTTACTTATTGGCCTTTTCTTTTTTATTTACATTAGTCACTTTGGAGTTTACTTCGTGGCGGTTGATCATTTTTACTGCTTTATTTACATTCCGTCCCTCTTGGAGTTTACTTTGTGGCAGTTGATCGTATTTATTACTTTATTTACATTTTTGATCCCCCATGGAGGTGCTTCGTGGTGGTTGATCATGTATATATATATATATATAAATATATATTTATGTTCAGCTTTTATATATATAACTGCTTACTATTTTCATATAAACTGTGACATCATGTGAGCCTAGGAATCATGTGATCATAGATTCAGTCTACTGAATCTAGATTCGGTTCCCGTGATGGACATTTTTAGCTGTAAGCAGCTTGTAAATTATTCACGGTGTTTGAATTTTCTTAGATGGCTTTCATGCCCATGAGGAGTTCGGCACTGCTATATATTATTTTCTCGAAGATGCTTCGCATCTCGAAAATAAAAGCAATAAAGTCGAACATTTAATAATAAAATGGAAGTATCAAAGGCCTCAATTACTATTGAGCACTGGGTTTGAAAAACCTTTTTCATAAAATCTCATTGCTATATCTTGTTTAAAATTGAATTTTTATACAAATTCAAACCTTTTGTATATAAGTACGAATGAGGCATAACACTACTTCCAAATAACAACACATTGATCCACACACACACACACACATTCATATAATAGTTTCTTGAAAAGTGGCAGTCACCGTGGTAACACGGATGTCGGGGGGTGCCTAACACCTTCTCTCTGCATAATAAAACTCCCGAACTCAAATGAATCTCGGTTTCACAGTCCCGTTTAGCCATGTCACATCACTGGGTCAATGTGCAAACCTTTTCTCGGTTGCGTTGGTGCAACCAGTTAAAAACACCAACTGGCGACTCTTACAGTCAAATCGTCGACATATACATGTAAGACCTTTTTCACTTATTTTTTCAAACAAATCTCACCTAACATGAGAACACCAAAGAACAAGAACAGAAAAAGGGACAAATAAAAATCCCGACGTCGACAGGTGGCGACTCTACTGGGGACTCCGAAGAAGAGGTTTAAAAATTCGCTACTACAAGCTTTTCAAAACTGTTATATGCTTGTGTGTGAATGTTGCATTTACATTTTTTGATGAATGTGTACGAATGCATTTTACTTACTGCACTGCAATATATCTATATGTGATATTAGTGCTTCACACATGTCATCATTTTCATAAACGGTGAGACACATTATATGTGAATGTATGTTGTGTGGTTCCTCCACCAGGAGGCTATCCTGTTGGTGTTTGATTACTGGACTCGTAGGAAGACTAATTCCAATGAGGCTCTGGAAATGCACCACCCAGATTCGCTCCAGTTGAAAGACCGGATTAACTTCTCGTCAAGTATATTGCAATGATCTGGGAACCTTCATGCCTAAAAGCCGCGAGAGTAACCTAAGATAGGTCAGCCTCTGATAAACCAAACACGGAGGAAAGTCTCTTCATGCTCTCCATTTTTTCAATTACTTGTAAAGACAATTACTTGTAATTTCATTCCATGTTCATCTCTATGTAATGGAAAATATGAAGAATATTTGCACATGCATATTAAGACTTGACATGCTATCAAATGACACCCGTTTTGCAAGATAATATTCCTAAAATGGATACATTATGATAGCATGTGAACATTTATACATTCCCTAAGACTAAACTACATAAGTTTTTATAGGGAAATAATTGGGCCTGTTACCTGCTCAAAATATAAAAAAGGCCACGAGCCTACAGCCAATCATGTCTTCATCTGACCAGTCTAATCTTGCTCTTATCGCTCGAGAAGAGTTTGACGAATTAAGTAAGCAAATTACAGATTTAGTTGTTCTGCTTAAAGAATTACATCAGTCTACTCAGGGTTTGCGAATTCACATACATACAGAATCCTCTGCACAAGGAGAAGCACAAGGTTCAGATAAAATAATTCCTGAACTTCAGTTGGATACAACCAACAAAATTCCTGAAAACACCCATCTTAAAGAAGATCCAGACACCGGTGATATCAGGAAGAAAGTCCTTCAAATGGAGGAAACCCTCCGTTCTATCAAAGGAATTGGAGCACACGAGAGTGTTTCCTATGCTGACCTTTGTATATTCCCCGGTGCTCATTATCCAGAGAAGTTTAAAACTCCCAACTTTAAAAAGTATGATGGGTTAAGGGATCCTTATACACATTTGAAGGTGTTCATTGGAGAACTTGGATCTTATCTGAGGAGGGAGAAGCTCGAGAATCGTATTTGTTCGGAAAGAGTCCGATTTGGAGAATCCCGGACGTGGTATACCAGATTAGACAACTCAAAGATACATAGCTGGGAGGAACTAGCCCATGCCTTCCTCACTCAGTACAGCTTCCAATCTCAAATGGCTCCTGACCGGTATTAGATTATCAAGGTCAAGAAACAATCTACTGAGTCTTTCATAGAGTATGTTCAAAGGTGGAGGCGCCTTGCTGCTTAAGTCATTCCTTCCATGAAGGAATCAGAAATGGTCATGACCTTCATAGACATACAAGAATCTCATTTCTATGAAATAGTCTTAGCTGGCATTGGCAAGCCATTTTCTAAAATGATCAAACATGGAGAGATGGTTGAGATGGGATTGAAGTCAGGAAAGATTCAAGACCTAGCCACTCTTAAAGCAGTTGCTGAGCACATCCAGTCTGGAACTTATGGAAACAACCCCTGGAGGGTCCATAAAAAGAAAGAGGAAGATGTTTCCTTGATACTACAAGGTCAAAAAGGCAGTCAGAACATGTCTGTCCAGAGGATAAACTACTCCCCTTTGCAAGCACAGTGTTCAAACCCTCCATTGCCTAAAGGTGGAGAAGTCAGATGCCCCTGAGTGTTCACACCCTTAGGGGACTCGCTCGAGAATATCCTTACTCTTCTGACTACTCAGAAGAAAATTACACATCTTCTTCCACCAGCCAACCCGAATAAGAAGGGTTTCAATGCTACTCGGAAGTGTGCTTATCATGGCGGGGCACCAGGACATGACAATCAGGATTTTTGGGACTTAAAACATAAGATATAGGACTTAATCGACAATGGGGAGATTGTCGTGACTAAACCCGACTAACCTCATGTGCAAGACAATCCTCTTCCTCAACACAAAGAAGGAGAGGTCAATGTGATTAATTGGAGCAGTGGACAGAGTTCCAATTACGTTGTTGAATCTTCCCAGACCAGCAAAGACGGTGCTGACAGATGGGATTATGCGTAGTTCTAATTTATGATGGAGCAAAAGATTAAGGCTCTTTGCAAACAAGTAGATCAATTGGCAGAACTGGTGATTCATCAACACCAAGTCACACGCCAATTAATCAGTCAGGAGTATGCTAGTCTCCTTCCTTTTGTCATGAATATTCCATCCTCGCCTTCAGAAAGTGAAACACTGGAGGATAAAGTTGCGAAAAGAGCAAGTACAAAAGCCCGTCAGGATTTTGCCAACAAATGAGAATTTACATACCTTGGCCAACTTATGGAGGAGATATTTCAAATGTTGATCAATGAAGGAAGAATTACATCCCTTCTACCTCCAATCAATCTCCATTCCAGACGGTTTAATTCCAAGGGAGTATGCCAATATCACTCCCACTCTCGCGATCACAGCACAGAAGAATGTTGGGCACTCCGCCATCTCATTCAAAATTTAATTGACAACGGTGTCCTTCAAATGGCAGATGACGACACTTTGTTACTCGAGAGTGGGAACACATGTCCTACAAAATGGAAAGACGGCGTAGCAGTTATATCCGCTGAGGATGATTTGGTTGCTAGACCACTCACAATACAAGCAATTCAACTCAAAGGTACTGACAATCCTTTGAAAGTGGTTGTACCAGAGCCAATTAACTTACCATTAAGACCCTAGTATCATGTTGTTAGCCTACACAAAGTCCTATGGAATTATGGGCAGGCTGAAGGATCTACATCATATACAACTGCTGCAGTGTCAAAGGAGAATCCATTGTATCTTCCTCATCGGGTGATGAAGCCCACCACCAAATTAAATGGGAAAGTTTCCATGGAGAAGATTTAAGAGTTCCTCCATACCATGGGCCCTAACGAAGCCAAAGTGGTTTTAAGCTTGAGAGAAGTTTCATAGAAAATTTCCATACTGGACTTGGTTTTCTCTTCCGAAGATCACAAGAAAATATTACTAAATGTGATGCCCCCAAAATAGGTATACATCACCCATCTTGAGTCACCAAATACATGGTACAAAATTCAAATACAACTTAATTATACAACAGTCGTGTGAAATACAACAAAACATAATCTAAGAGTTTTAATAAGAATATTATCATCTAGACAATATCCACACTTCATGGAGTCCTCATTACATTTATTGTCACACTATTTAACAGAATAGTGAGGACTACTAATGCTATCATCTGGATGATCACTCCGCTTCCTCCGACTAGTCCATTTCGTTCTCATTTCTGAAGAGAACAATGAAAGAAAGGGTGAGCTCAACTAGCCCAGTAAGAAATATTATGACTAAGATAATGCAGAATAAATTATTTAAACTGATAAAATACAATAGACATCAAGTTTAACTGCAACAGAATAAGCAATCCATTAGAAGAGTCAAGTAGAGCATGATATCTACTATCTTCTATGATTAAAATGTTTTCATCAATTTTTATCGTTCAGACTCAGTTTAATAAATAAACCACATCATCGAGTCATCCCTGTACAATGGGCCAAGGATATTCATTAAATCATCAATGGTCATCACTATACCGAATAATCCTGGTCATAATCATACCAAAAAGCGTCCCATCAATGCACTACAGACTCTCGAGGACTTTTACCACATCATTTATAACATTACAGTCATGATTATACCGAATAATCCACGGTCGTAATCATACCAAGTCCATCTATGCATGTAAGCTAAAGATGACTTTCATCATAATATAAGTATGAGGATGATGACAATGACATAATAATTCAATAAAACAAGTTCAAGAATAAATTTTAAAGATTTATAAGTTAATTTATCTTGAAATCGATTCACGTCAAATTGTGAACATGATCTTTGCTTTGTGGAGTAAAATTCAAGAATGCTCGAAGAATATTTTCATGAAAAGATCTGGATGAAGCGTAAATATCCAGGATATTCTACTAATTTCATGGAGTATAGAAGCCAAAACTTTAACCAAATGAGTATCATAGAATATATGAAACTGCAAATGAATTTTCACCCGCCATGCGATAATCCACGTAGACAGATCATTTCCATAATTTAATAAGGAATGAATACGAAGGATCATTCACCATGCATGTGATAATCCACATAGATAGGTTATTCCAACAGAATAATAAAGAATGGAACCAGGTCATGCGTAATCCGCATAGACAGGATATTTCAACAAAATAATAAGGAATGGAATAACGAGAAGAATTCACAATGGATGCGATAGATCGCTTGCAACGAGTTATTCCAACGAATAATAAAGAATGGAACCGAGTCTAACGTAATCACGCATGCATGAGATATTCCAACGAGAATAATAAAGAATGGAATAACAAAGAATTCACCATGCATGCGATAGATCCTTTACGCACGGAGTTATTCTAACGAGAATAATAAAGAATGGAACCAGTGTCTAGCGTAATCCGCACTGCATACGTGATATTCCAAAGAATAATAAAGAATGGAATAACAAAGAATTCACCATGCATGCGATAGAAGCGCATGCATTGGTTATTCCAATAGAATAATAAAGAATGGAACCGTGTCTAGCATAATGCATGCATGCATGGGATATTCAGCAAATGAATAATAAAGAATGGAATAACAGAATAATTCACCATGCATGCGATAGACCGCACAGACATGTTATTCCAACAGAATAATAAAGAATGGAACCAGGTCTAGCGTAATCCGCACAGACAGGATATTCCAACAAAATAATAAATAATGGAATAACAAAAGAATTTCACCATGTATGTGGTACTTCGCATAGACAGGATATTCCAACAAAATAATAAAGAATGGAATAACAGAAGAATTTCACCACGTATGTGGTACTTCGCATAGACATGTTATTCCAACATAATAATAAAGAATGGAATAACAAAAGCTATCTTCATGAATATGAAAGAAATAATACCCCTTACCTTAGAAAGAAACTGGATACTGGAGTAGAGAGGTAGCAAACTTCTCTTCTTCTTTCTCTTTATAATAATTGCTCTATAGCTTTAGTGAATTGGTGAGAAATGAAGGAAGAATGAGCTTTTATTTATAGGAAAATATAGTTTCAATAATTGCACATTTTGGGGCTCAAAATATTACAGTACAATACCTTCAACTTTTCTTTCATTTTTAATTTAGTCCTGCAAGTATTATTAAACTTGCACCACCTCCCCTAATAGTAAATAATGTGAATCAATAGTTCAATCATGTGAATCAATAGTTATAATCATGTAAAAATACGAATTATAGTATAGTACCTCCATCTATACCTCCATTTTTAACTTAGTCATACAAGTATTATTTGCAACAACTCCCCTAATAGTACAAGAATGTGAATCAATAGTACACACATGTGAACAAATAGTTATAATCATGTGAATTAATAACAATTAATTGCTCATTTATCCGATTAATTACCCAACTGGTCAGTAAAACTTCCAGACATCAATTAATATTGAAATAATTGTAGATTTCCACTAACACTAATAATTCCAACATAATGAAACTATCAATTTCATCTTTAATCAACACAAACTTATTCATCATTAATATTATAACTCACAATATTTAACAACCAGGTCGTTGCCAGGAAAGAGGGGGCTTTCCGATAAGGATTTCTCCTTATTGGCGCGCAATTAGATGACCAAACCCCTCCTTGATAGAACTTCTAGACATTGTAAATATTATAATTTAATAATATGAATAACTTTGTCGTCTCAATTATTGATTTAATAATATATCATATTATGCAAATGACACTGTGACAATAATCGAATCAATAATATGAGAGATATGATGCAGCAATTACTATAGCAATAATTGAGTATAACTGAGTGACTTCTCACATAAGCATCAATAATCAATACCGGTATTTACTATGCAACCACACGTATTCATCGTACTTTTACTCTTTGGGTAGTTCAACAGGTTTAACAGGTAAAACTTCCGTTATTATTTTTAAAAGATAATTATGTCATTTTCTAACTACGACAATACTTCCGTTGTGGGGTCCACCAATGATTGTGCCGTCGTACGAATATTTCCTGTTAAAACGAATATTTCCCGACCAATCGAATATTATATAACCACTTGCTTACTTTGCAAAATTTGTAAATATTACCCACAACTATAACATTATATCAAATCCACACCATAATATTCAAAAATATATTTCGAGAAAATTATTCTTTATTCATAAAAGTTGGTGTCTTACAACCTCCCCTTCTTATGAAATTTCGTCCTCGAAATTAGGGTGCGTACCTGGTATGTCGAAGAGGTGAAGATACCTTGATTTCATTTCAGATTCTAACTCCGAGGTCATTTCCTCAACATCGTGGTTTCTCCACAAAACTTTGACTTGAGGTATAACTTTAGAGCGTAGAATATGATCCTTCTTATCCAAGATTTTAACAGGTACCTCTTCATATGTTAAATCTTCCTCTATCTTGTCTGGTTATAATTCAATAATGTGGTTCGGGTCTTTCTCATATTTACGTAACATAGATATGTTAAAAATATTATGAACACGAGATATACTTGGCAATAAGGCGAGTCTATAGGCCACAGTTGCTACTCGATCGAGGATTAAAAATGGGCCAATGAATCAAGGATTGAGCTTTCCTCTCTTTCCAAATCTTGTAACTCCTTTCCATGGAGCAACACGTAACAACACATGATCTCCAATATTGAATTCCTCGTCCTTTCGATGAAGATCAGCATAACTCTTTTGTCGATCTTGTGAGGTTTTTATACGTTGTCGGATCGTTTTAATCTTTTCCGTAGTTATACGTACCAAATCTAGTCCCAACAACGTTGCTTCACCAACCTCATCCCAGCATACTGGAGAACGAAACTATCTTCCATACAACGCCTCAAATGGAGCCATGCCAATACTTGCTTGATAACTGTTGTTGTATGAAAACTCCACCAATAGTAAGAACTTGTCCCAACTTCCCTTGAAGTCAAGGACACAGAGTCTTAATAAATCTTCAAGAGTTTGAATAGTTCTTTCTGACTGCCCATCCGTTTGAGGATGATATGCCGAACTAAATCGTAAATTCTTGTTAATAGCTTTTTGCAAACTAACCCAAAATCTTGAAGTGAATCTTGGGTCTCGATCAGAAACTATGGATACTGGCATACCATACAATCTTATGATCTCATTTATGTACATACTAGCAAGACGTTCAAGTGTAAAAGTTTCTCGTATCGGTAAGAAATGAGCAGACTTGGTCAATCTATCTACAATGACCCAAATCGCATCTATGCCTTGAGAAACCTTGGGAAGACCAATAACGAAATCCATGGTAATGTGCTCCCACTTCCATTCTGGAATTTCAAGTGGTTGCAATGGATCTTTTGGCACTTAATGCTCCACCTTAAATCGTTGACAAGTTAGACACCTTAAGATAAATCCCGATATCTCTCTCTTCATATTTCTCCACCAAAATGTATGTTGAAGATCACGATACATTTTGGTACTCCCAGGAGGGATTACAAACGGTATGTTGTGCACCTCCATCATGAGTCTAGAGTTGACTCGAAGTATTCCTTCTTCATCGATTCTTGCTTCCGGAATAAAACCTTCTTGCACTTTCTTCTTCATACGCATTAGCTCCAGGTCTGTAGTTTGAGCAGTTTTAACTTTATCGATTAAAGTCAGTTCCACTCATATATTCGCCATCATCACATGGGTCCCTGGAGTCTTTAACTCTATTTCCATCCTTTCCAAGTCATACAAAATGGGTCTTTGCGTTGACAATATTGCACTCGTACCCGCATATGATCTTCCACTCAATGTGTCAGCTACTACGTTCGCTTTTCTTGGATGGTATTGGATGGTATGATCATAATCTTTCAACTACTCAAGCCATCGTCGTTGCCGCATGTTGAGTTCCTTTTGAGTGAAGAAATATTTGAGGCTTTTATGATCCGTATAGATCTCCACCTTCTCTCCATACAGGTAATGTCTCCAAATCTTAAGCGCAAAAACGACTGCTGCCAAATCTAGATCATGAGTAGGATAATTCCTCTCTTATTCTTTGAGTTGTCAAGAGGCATAGGCTATGACTTTCCCATGTTGTATGAGAACACATCCTAACCCTTTGCCTGATGCATCACTGTAGATGACAAATCCCTCCGAGCCTGATGGTATTGTTAGAATAGGTGTTGAAATGAGTCTCCTCTTGAGTTCTTGAAAACTCTTTTCACATTCCTCGCTCCAACCAAATTTTGTATCTTTTTGAGTCAGCTGAGTTAATGGAGTAGCGATTCGAGAAAACCCTTCTACGAATCTCCGATAATAACCAGTTAAGTCGAGAAAGCTACATACTTAGGTCACTGACTTAGGTTGCTCCCAGCTTTGAATTGCTTCAATCTTTGTCGGGTCACCAGATATTCCATGATTTGATATCACGTGCCCAAGGAATGCAACTTCCTCAAGCCAAAACTCGTATTTCTTCAACTTGACATAAAGCTTATTTTCACGAAGCTTTTGGAGTATCAGCCTCAAGTGTTGCTCATGGTCTTCGCGGGTTTTGGAGTATATGAGGATGTCATCAATAAAGACGACCACAAAGTGATCCAGATATTCCTTGAATACTCGGTTCATCATATCCATGAAGGCAGCAGGAGCATTAGTCAATCCAAAAGACATGACTAGGAATTCATAATTCCCGTACCGAGTTCTGAAAGCAGTCTTTGGAATGTCATCAGTTTTAATCTTCAACTAATGGTATTCGGAACGAAGATCAATCTTTGGAAAGAATTTGGCTCCTTGTAACTGGTCAAATAGGTCATTAATGCAAGGCAACGGGTACCTATTTTTGATGGTGACATGATTCAACTCCCGATAATCAATACAAAGTCGCATACTTCCATCTTTCTTCTTTACGAATAGAATAGGAGCACCCCAAGGAGACGTACTAGGATGAATGAAACCGATGTCTAACAATTCCTGTAGTTGGGTTTTTATCTCTTGAAGTTCAATAGGAGCCATTCGATATGGGGCTTTGGAAATGGGTTTTGTACCGGATTCAAGGTCGATACAAAATTCAATTTCACGCTCTGGGGTAGGCCAAGAAGTTCTTCAGGGAATACATTAGGAAATTTATTAACAATAGAAATATCATTCAAATCTGACGTATCTTTATTTAAATCCGTGACATGGGCTAAGAAAGCTTGACATCCATTTTTCAATAAACGAATAGCTTTATGACTTGATATGACAATGATTGATTTTAGTGGTTTGGTTGCTTGAATTCGCATAATAGGTTGGTTAGGAATATGAAATCTAATAACCTTACGAAAAATAATCGATTTTAGCATGATGAGTAGTTAACCAATCAACCCCTAAAATCACATCAAATGCAAGTATTTTCTAAGAAATAAGATCGACAGGTAACATGCGGTTATCGATTTGAATCAAACAAGACTTATAAACCGTGGATATAATGAAGGTTTCTCCCAACGAAGTTTCAACAGATAAGTCAAAGTCTAATTTCTCCGGAGTCAAATTTAAATGTTGAGCGTAAGTAGGAGAAATAAAGGAATGGGTAGAACCGATATCAAATAAAGTATAAACTTCGCTAGAGTTTATGATTAGCTTACCCGTGATCACCTTGTTCGGATTCCTCGCTTTTTGGGAGGTTCGACAAACGCTCTCCTTGAACTACTAGGGTTTTGTCTTATGCAGGACACCCTTTGATGCCTCCATCCCAGCTGGACTTGACTTAGGTGCATGCCAAAATCGGGCTAGGTGACCTTCTTTTCCACAATTATAACACGCTTTGGACTGCATCCTGCAGTTTGGACTTATGTGTCCTTCCCCTCCGCATTTCTAACATACGACTGGTGGTCGTTCTCCTTCCTTAACAACAGGTGTTGGTCCTGACGTCTTTCCATCCTTGTTGAATCTCCTCTTCTTGAAATGTCCACTCTTATTGGCATGGCCATGATTACCATCGAAGTGATTATCATTTCTGGCATGTTGATTCCCTCCACGTTTGTTGTCACCGCATCGATGACTGCTACTACTGGTATTATCGACTTGTCGGCTGCTCTCTCTTGGTTGGGTTGACTCAATATTGCACTCCAATAATAGAGTCGTATTCACAATATCTGAATACAAACACAGTTTATGAGAGATAAGGTATTGACGTATCTCGGGTTTCAAACCTCTTAGAAACATCCGTGTAATTCTCTCCTCATTATCAACTAAGTGGGATGTAAACCGAGATAACTCGGCAAACTTAGCTTCGTACTGCGCCACGGTCATATTGTTTTGCTCAAGCTTGATGAACTCTACCTCTTTCATGTGATGAATACTTTCAGGAAAGTACTTGTCATTGAACAGCTCTTGGAACTTCTCCCAAGACATTTTGAGTGCGGCAGGTTGAGTACGCTTTACAGATTCCCACCATGTCTGCTCTCGCTTTCATAACATGAAGGTGGCAAAGGAACCTTTTGCTCCTCGGAGCATCCCAAGACATCAAATATCTTGTTGATCTGCTTTATCCACGTCTACGCCTTAAGTGGTTTTGGCTCTCCAAAAACTCGATGGTCCCAGCTCCTTGAAGCGCTTAGCGGTGGCCGTCCAGAGAGTTGTCGATGTTTCCACCGCATTTTGGACGAGGCGTTTACTTGATGTTGCATGAATTGCATAAAGCCTCCGAACATCCCATCGTTCACCATTTCATTTCGGTGTTATTGTTTACATGAGGATTATTGTCTTCCTGTTGCACATTATCCTGGGCATTAATCTGTGGTGACTCAACGGTCTCATGTGCTTCATTGTTTATCTCAACATTTTCGGATGCCATTTTCAAATACTGCCACAAAACAAGGGCCAATTAACATATCACATATTATCCTTATAATCTGACCGACCAATTAAATACCAAATAAACTTAAGTAGGTCATACTAGCGAAGGAAATCCCCGTCTCTCCCCTCCTAGTTCTTGTCCCACATCTCAGCCAGGGATCATATCCCTAAGCTTTGATACTGTAACAATCTAGAATTTAAATTGTGATATTAAATATTTATTGAATTATTTAAATATTTAATGGATGTGTTTATTTTTGAATAAATAATTGTTCGAATTTGAATTGATGTGGTTAATTATTTGTTAAATAAATAATTAAGGAAAATTAATTATTTTGCTAATTTAATTTAATTATTAAGTTAGAGAATTTTATTAATTGAATTACTATTCTTTTTATTGGAATTTGTAAATTTAAAAGGATGTGTTAGTTGATTAAATAAAGTGATGAAGTGATTTAATAAAATGTTATTATGATTAATTTAATTAAATTAATGTGTGACAAATAACCTTGTTATAAAGGAGTTATTAAAATAACTTAAAGGAATTTTAATTCAGTTTTGCCAAACAAGGCTTAAGACCTATTAAGTCTTTAATTTATTTGAGTTTTACCAAACAAGGTGTTAGGATTAATGGGTTATTTTGTTAGTGGTTAACCAAACAAGCCTTATGGCTTTTGATTTTTAAAACTCATATAACTGATATCAGTTATATGTTTTGTATTTATATTATATAATCAATATATATTACATTCTATATACGTTATTTGTTAAGTACGTTAGATAGAGAGAGAGAAGAAAAGAAAACACAGAGGAAGAAGGGAAGAAGAAGAGAAGAGAGGAAGAAAGGCTAGAGAGTGGGAAGAAGGAGCTTGAGAATAGAAATGAAGTCATCATCTTCATTTGATGAACAGGGTGTTTAAACCATTTTTGGACAAGTTTGTGGTGGTGTTTATCGATGATATTTTGGTGTACTCTAAAACTAAAGAGGAACATGTGGAACATTTACGTCTAACGCTGGAGACGCTAAGAAAAGAAAAGTTGTATGCGAAATTCTCTAAATGTGAATTTTGGCTGGAACGTGTACAATTTCTTGGGCACGTAATTGACAAGGATGGAATTTCAGTGGATCCATCAAAGGTTGAAGCTGTGATAAATTGGGAACAACCGAGAACTCCATCAGAAGTGAGAAGTTTCTTGGGATTAGCAGGGTATTACAGACGGTTTGTCCAGGATTTTTCCAAGATTGCCACTCCGTTAACAAATTTAACGAGGAAATCTGTAAAATTTGTTTGGACGGAGAAGTGTGAAGAAAGTTTCCAAGAATTGAAAAAGAAGCTAAGTATGGCACCTGTGTTGTCATTACCGATAATCTGATGAAATTTTGTGGTGTATAGTGATGCTTCACACAAGGGATTAGGGTGTGTTCTTATGCAAAAAGCAGTAAAGTCATCGCATATGCATCAAGACAATTGAAAGATTACGAAAAAGGGTGTCCGACTCATGATTTAGAATTGGCGGCCGTTTGTGTTTGCTCTCGAAGATATGGAGACACTATCTCTACGGAGAGAAATGTGAGATTTACATGGACCATAAAAAGTCTGAAGTATATTTTCACACGAAGGACTGAACATGCGTCAAAAAGATGGATGGGCCCGATAAAAGATTATGATTGTGAGATCTTTTATCATCCGAGCAAAGCAAACGTGGTTGCGAGATGCCTTGAGTAGGAAAGCGGGGAAAAGTTGATGTTGTTAATCGATAAGGAGGAGCTTATTACGAAGAATGTCAAGGTTAGAGTTGGAAATCAAATTTCCAAGAGAATCCGATGAAAGATGTTACCAGATGGAAGCCAGTCCAACTTTGGTGGACAAAGTGAAGAACGCTCAACTGCAGGATGAGGAATGTAGAAAAATAAAAGAAAGTGTGGTCAATGGAAAGGAAGTGAAATACAAGGTTGATAATGATGGAATGCTGAGATTCGAGGGACGAATCTGGGTTCCAGCAGTACCAGAGATTATAGAAGAAATCTTGATCGAAGCTCATAACTCGAGATATTCGATTCATCCAGGAAGTACAAAAATGTATCAAGATTTACGGAGACATTTTTGGTGGCCAAATATGAAAAGAGACGTTGCAGAATGCGTTTCAAAGTGCTTGACATGTCAGAGAGTCAAGGCCGAGCATCAAAGACCAAGCGGGTTACTTCAACCATTGGAGATGCCAGAATGGAATGGGAACATATCACAATGGATTTTGTGGTAGATCTTCCAACAACTCAAAAAGGATACGATGCGATATGGGTGATAGTGGATAGATTGAAAAAATCTGCATACTTTTTGCCAATAAAGATTAGATTCAATCTTGATCAGCTGGCAAGGTTATATGTTAAAGAGATCGTTGCAAGACATGGAGTTCCAGTGTCAATTGTGTCAGATAGGGATCCGAGGTTCACATCAAACTTCTGGAAGAGACTACAGGAATGTATGGGAACACAGTTGAGAATGAGTACGACATATCATCCGCAAACAGATGGCCAAAGCGAACGAACGATCTAGACATTAGAAGATATGCTGAGAGCATGCGTCATGGATTTCAAAGGGAGCTGCGATGAACAATTACCATTGGTGGAATTTGCCTATAATAACAGCTACCACGCTAGCATCGGCATCTTGCTATACGAAGCATTATCTGGCGAGGAAGTGCGAACTCCAACATCTTTGGGATGAAGTCGGAGAACGTCAACTATTAGGACCAGAACTGGTACAACAAACTGCTGAGGTTGTCAAACTCATCCGAACAAGATTGATAGCTGCTCAAGATAGACAAAAGAAATATGTTGATCAACACAGACAAGATCGTGCATTTGAAGTAGGAAATTACGTATTTCTAAAAGTTTCTCCTTGGAAGGGAAAAATTTGGTTTGGTAAGAAGGGGAAACTAAGTCCGAGATTTATTGGACCCTTCGAAGTGCTGCGAAAGGTTGGAGAGGTGGCTTACGAGGTAGCTCTACCTCCAGAATTGCAAAACATTCATAATGTTTTTCACGTTTCGGTGTTACGACCATAAAAACCTGATTACAAGCACGTGATTGAGTACAAACCATTACAAGTTGAGAAAGACTTGTCCTATGAAGAGGTTCCTATCCAAATAGTCGACAGGAAAAAACAAGTGCTCAGGAATAAGGTGATACCTTCTGTGAAGGTAATTTGGAGGAACCACAATGTCGAAGAGGCTACGTGGGAACTCGAAGCTGAAATGATGAAGAATTACCACGAGTTATTTGTTTAATCTATGTCTTCGATTAAGAGGCGGAGAATCTTTGTAAAGTAGGAGAGAATGTGATGAATGAATTGTTTGAATTGTGATTCTGGGGACAGAATCCTTGTAAGGAGGGAATGATGTAACATTCTAGAATTTTAATTGTGATATTAAATATTTATTGAATTATTTAAATATTTAATGGATGTGATTATTGTTGAATAAATAATTCTTTAAATTTGAATTGATGTGGTTAATTATTTGTTAAATAAATAATTAAGGAAAATTAATTATTTTGCTAATTTAATTTAATTATTAAGTTAGAGAATTTTGATTAATTAAATTACTATTCTTTTTATTGGAATTTGTAAATTTAAAAGGATGTGTTAGTTGATTAAATAAAGTGATGAAGTGATTTAATAAAATGTTATTATGATTAATTTAATTAAATTAATGTGTGACAAATAACCTTGTTATAAAGGAGTTATTAAAATAACTTAAAGGAATTTTAATTCAGTTTTGCCAAACAAGGCTTAAGACCTATTAAGTCTTTAATTTATTTGAGTTTTACCAAACAAGGTGTTAGGATTAATGGGTTATTTTGTTAGTGGTTAACCAAACAAGCCTTATGGCTTTTGATTTTTAAAACTCATATAACTGATATCAGTTATATAGTTTTGTATTTATATTATATAATCAATATATATTATATTCTATATACGTTATTTGTTAAGTACGTTAGATAGAGAGAGAGAAGAAAAGAAAATACAGAGGAAGAAGGGAAGAAGAAGAGAAGAGAGGAAGAAAGGCTAGAGAGTGGGAAGAAGGAGCTTGAGAATAGAAAGGATAGTCATCATCTTCTTCTTCAAGGTACCCTATTCTTTTCAAGTTTTAAAAGTTTTAGTTTCTCTTCTCCTATTTCTCTATAAAATTCTTGTGATAGGATAATTATTAATTTTATGTGTGTTCATATCATAAACTAGTGTTGTAAAGTTATTTTCATAGGTTATATATGATTATAATCAATGTATTTTTGTTATGTATGAAGTTTATGAAGAAAACCTTTTTACAGAGAGTTTTTGGTGATTATATATTGTTTAGTTAAAATAGAAATTGAGGGTTAATTAGTTGTTTAGTTGATAAATTGACCATTTAATTGATAGAGCATGTATAATTGTTGATAAAAATGCTTTGAATTAGTGGTTTTGGTTGAGAAACAAAATTATAGTATTTATTTTCATCGAAATATATAAAAAATGAGTTTTAGCCAAAAACAGTGAATTTGGGTGTGTTAATTTTGTTGTTTATGTTGTTGTATGGGTAGAATCATGTTTAGAATTTTTGAAATATGTTTATATGAAGTCTCTATATGATTTATTTGCTAATTAGTCTGTTAGAAACGAGCTTGTAGGCCAAAATTGGCTTTTTTCTGTTGTTGTTCTTGAGGCTATCTGCGAGATGCTGCAATCAATTGCACATGCCTGGACTTCTGATACCTTTAATGGCGCCAGTATGGCGCCATGCTCACGCTGCCGCAACTTGTAGCCTTGATATGATCTCTGCTGTGGCCTTCCATACCACCCATGTGCAACCCACAGTGTAAACTATGGTGAAATGGCATGGCCTGAGTTAGCGAATGGTCTCGATGTTTGATTTTGTACTTGAAATTTTGAGGAATTGTTATGTGATGATAGTAGGACTGTAAAATGTTGATTTTAGTATTTCCATACTATGAATAAGTATGTTATTAACAATTAACTTGTGTTATAACTCGATTATGTGATTAAAAATCCAATTTTAAATGATGAACGTACTTAGTTATGTTTGTAAGATGGTAATGACTAATTATGTCATGATGACATATGTTTATAGGATATTGTGATTCGTATTGATTTGGTTTAGCCTACGAGCAAGGCAAGTTCTCTAACTCTACTTTTGTAATTGGAATCAATTATTGTTCCCAATATAATAATGCAAGTTTCTAATTCTTTACCTTGTTGAACTATTTATTGTTTCAATTCGATTACCTTATGAATGATGCAAGCTTTCTAAACTTTGGTTTAATGTTGACAAGTTATTCTTGTATTTAACTTGTTGTTTAGCATGCACAACTATTTATACTAATGTTGAGCAATTTCATCGTTCAAACTGTTATGCGTGCTTAGTACTCAATTCTAATTAACCTTGACTTAATATTGCTCAAGCAAGGCATGTTATAGTTATTCAAAGTATATGCTATTAGATTATTCCTAAAGCATAATTTGGGTTTACCATATTGATTCAATTACAATTATTCTGTAATATAATGTTATTAATTCAACTAGTCCTCTAGTTGATGATCGTTGGACTTCAAATTACCCTTGAAAGCTTATCCAAACCAAACTCTATTTGGTGCGGACTTGTACTCCAAATACTGAGATGAACAACCCTATTATTATTAGGGGATAACTTACGCGTAGCGTTAAATGTTTGTGCACAATACATGGTATGAAGGGCTGATCTCCCTAAGTACGAGGAGTCCTTATAGTCTTATGACTGTTAAAGTTGGAATTGAAAGATTACTCGCTACTGTGGACATAGTTCATGGTCTTATGACCTTCAGTTATAGTTATTCCACATTTTGGATTTCAGTTTCTGATTATTGATGATAGAGTACTATTCATTGTTGATGAGCCTAGTATTGGCAGTTATTATTACTATACTCCTGTTGATTTCATATTGTATCCAGTGAGCAATTGTTTTGCTCACTCTTGCATATTTTAAAACTCATTGCAGCTAAAGAAGAGAAGGTAGATGAACCTTCGTCTAGCAAAGGAAAGGGAAAAATGTGCAAGTGATGAAGACTTGTAATTTTACTTTGATTGAGATGTTAGATTTTTATTATGATGATCTTAGACTTGGTTTTAATGAAGTTTATTTAATTTCCGCATTTGAATGATTGTAATTAAAGGTTAGATAACCTGGGAGATTATATTATGTAACCCTTTAATAGGAAAGGTTTTATTTATCCAGTTTTATTGTGATTAGGTAGTTAGATATGAATGTTTGATTAAGTGAATACCAAATCCTGTGGGAATGAAGTACCTGGATTTGGGGGTGTCACAGATACCAACTGTGACGTCCCCAAAATAGGTACACATCACTCATCTTAAGTCGCCAAATACATGGTACAAAATTCAAATACAACTTAATTATACAACAGTCGTGTGAAATACGAAAAAACATAATCTAAGAGTTTTAATAAGAATATTGTCATCTAGACAATATCCACACTCCATGGAGTCCTCATTACATTTATTGTCACACTATTTAACAGAATACTGAGGACTACTAATGCTATCATCTGGACCGTCACTCCATTCCTCGACTAGTCCCGGCTACGTTCTCATTTCCTGAAGAGATCAAAGGAAAGAAAGGGTGAGCTCAACTAGCCCAAGAAGAAATATTATGACTAAGATAATGCGAATAAATTATCATTAGTCTTCAACAATGTTAAACCGATAAAATATAATAGACATCAAGTTTAATCTTGCGGTGAATAAGCAATCCATTAGAAGAGTCAAGTAGAGCATGATATCTACTATCTTCTATGATTAAAATGTTTTCATCAATTTTTATCGTTCAGACTCAGTTTAATAAATAAACCACATCATCGAGTCATCCCTGTACAATGGGCCAAGGATATTCATTAAATCATCAATGGTCATCACTATACCGAATAATCCCTGGTCATAATCATACCAAAAATCGTCCATCAATGCACTACAAACTCATCGAGGACTTTTACCACATCATTTATAACATTACAGGTCATGATTATACCGAATAATCCCTGGTCGTAATCATACCAAGTCCATCTATGCATGTAAGCTAAAGATGACTTTCATCATAATATAAGTATGAGGATGATGACAATGACATAATAATTCAATAAAAACAAGTTCAAGAATAAATTTTAAAGATTTATAAGTTAATTTATCTTGAAATCAATTACGTCCAAATTGTGAACATATCTTTCGCTTTGTGGAGTAAAATTCAAGAATGCTCGTAAGAATATTTTCATGAAAAGATCTTAGGATGAAGCGCAAATATCCAGGATATTCTACTAATTTCATGGAGTATAGAAGCCAAAACTTTAACCAAATGAGTATCATAGAATATATGAAACTGCAAATGGATTTTCACCCGCCATGCGATAATCCACGTAGACAGATCATTTCCATAATTTAATAAGGAATGAATACGAAGGATCATTCACCATGCATGTGATAATCCACATAGATAGGTTATTCCAACAGAATAATAAAGAATGGAACTAGGTCATGCGTAATCCGCACAGACAGGATATTTCAACAAAATAATAAGGAATGGAATAACAGAAGAATTCACCATGCATGTGATAGACCGCACAGACAGGTTATTCCAACAGAATAATAAAGAATGGAACCAGGTCTAGCATAATCCGCACAGACAGGATATTCCAACATAATAATAAAGAATGGAATAACAAAGAATTCACCATGCATGCGATAGATCATATGCAGTTGAGTTATTCCAATGAATAATAAAGAATGGAACCGTGTCTAGTGTAATCCGCATGCATACATGATATTCAAATGTAATAATAAAGAATGGAATAAAAATAATTCACTATGCATGCGATAGACCGCAGCATGCATAAAGTTATTCCAATAGAATAATAAAGAATGGAACCCGTCTAGCGTAATCCGCATGACATGTGATATTCCAACGAGAATAATAAAGAATGGAATAATAGAAGAATTTCACCATGTATGCGGTACTTGACAGAGCAAAGTTATTCCAACATAATAATAAAGAATGGAATAATGAAGCTCTCTTCATGAATACGAAAAGAAATAATACCCTTACCTTAGAAAAAAGCTGGATCTTTGGTAGAGGTAGCAAACTTCTCTTCTTCTTTCTCTCTATAATTTCTCTCTGTAATAATTGCTCTAAAGCTTTAGTGAATTGGTGAGAAATGAAGGAAGAATGAGCTTCTATTTATAGAAAAATAGAGTTTCGATAATTGCACATTTTGGGGCTCGAAATATTATAAAGACAATACCTTCAACTTTTCTTTCATTTTTAATTTAGTCCCCGCAAGTATTATCAAACTTGCACCACCTCCCCTAATAGTAAATAATGTGAATCAATAGTTCAATCATGTGAATCAATAGTTATAATCATGTGAAAATACGAATTACAGTATAATACCTCCATCTATACCTCCATTTTTAACTTAGTCATACAAGTATTATCAATCCTGCACCAACTCCCCTAATAGTACAAGAATGTGAATCAATAGTACACACATGTGAACAAATAGTTATAATCATGTGAATTAATAGCAATTAATTGGTCATTTATCCGATTAATACCCGACTGGTCAGTAAAACTTCCAGACATCAATTAATATCAAAATAAATGTAGATTTCCACTAACACTAATAATTTCAACACAATGGAACTATCAATTTCATCTGTAATCAATACAAACTTATTCATCATTAATATTATAACTCAAAATATTTAACAACCAGGTCGTTCCCAAGAAAGAGGGGGCATTCCGATAAGGATTTCTCCTTATTGGCGCACAATTAGATGACCAAACCTCTCCTTGACAGAACTTCTAGACTTTTTAAATATTGTAATTTAATAATATGAATAACTTTGTCGTCTCAATTATTGATTTAATAATATATCATATTATGCAGATGATACTGTGACAATAGTTGAATCAATAATATGAGATATATGATGCAGCAATTACTATAGCAATAATTGAGTATAACTAAGTGACTTCTCACATAAGCATCAATAATCAATACCCGTGTGCTACTATGCAACCACGCGTATTACTATACTTTTACTACCGGGTAGTTCAACAGTTTAACGGTAAAACTTCCGCCGTTATTTTTAAAAAGATAATTATGTCGTTTTCTAACTACGACAATACTTCCGTTGTGGGATCCACCAATGATTGTGTCATCGTACGAATATTCCCTGTTAAAACGGATATTCCTCGACCAATCGAATATTATATAACCACTTGCTTACTTTGCAAAATTTGTAAATATTACCCACAACTATAACATTATATCAAATTCACACCGTAATATTCAAAAATATATTTCTAGAAAAATAATTCTTTATTCATAAAAGTTGGGGTCTTACACTAAGGGTCTTGAAAGAAGCCCATTTATCGAAATCAATGGATGTGGAAAAATTCCAACATCTGGTTGATCACATTTTCAATAACAATGTGATATCTTTCATTAATGATGACATACTTCTTTGAAGGGGCTTCATTATTGCAAAGTTGCATATATACGGTTTTGTCCTCCGGATACATGGTAGGAGGAGTCTTGATAGATGGAGGTTCATCTTTGAATATCTTTCCTTATGCTACCTTGGAGAAGATGAATATCAACTGTAACAACCCGATATTTTCTATACAAATAAATTAGAAATTTTGCGTATAAATTTTTTTTTTTAATTTATTTTTAAATATGGGGAATATGTGCCAAGATAATGTGTATATGTATTTATGTGATAAATAAAAATTTGAATATTTACAAATAATTTTATTTTAGAATTATTGATCAATATAAATTATATTCTTATCATAATTAAATTTATAGTAGAAATATTTTATTAATTATTTTCCATGAAAATATAATCATATATTATTTATATAATATATGAAATGATTTTTAAATTATTATAATAATTATTTTATTATATGAATTTTGTTTAGATTATTAAGTTAATTATTTTTTTACTTAATTAATAATGTTAAGTATTATAGATAAATCAGATATGGAATCCAAAACCTAATTTTTGGATTTTGATCAAGGCATGAGAATAATAATATAATATTAATTATATTTTGATTTTTAAGTGCTATAAATATGTACTGAATATGTGGACCGATAACGGTTGGTCAATTATGGTGTTATGTGACAAACCCTTGTATTACTGTGTGAAACCCTAATTACAAATTTTAGAAACTAATTTTATTTTATTTTAAACCCTCAATGAAAGCTTTGTAACCTAATTAGACATTAGGTGAGATAATTAAATAACCTAAGGGTTATGGTAATAAGGAAAGGTTAGTATTTAATATGTATACTAACTTAAGTGGATAATCATGTTATTTCAAGTGACTAATAATTTTAAACCTATTTCTAGTAAACCTAATTAGATTATGAGCTAAAGTCACATGTATATGTAATTAAATTTCATAAGATTGGGAATGGAAACCCTAAATAAATAATTTGGGTAGCATATATTAAAATTGTTAGACTATGTTCATTACATGGCCCAAAAAAATTAAAGGAGAAGCCCAAAAGAAATAAAATGCAAGCCCAAACTTAGTCCACTTGATTAAGGGTATTTTAGACCTTTGATTTATCTAATTTATGCATTAAAATAACGGTTAAATGAAGGAATTAGTGGGCATATATATAGCTGGCCACATTAGGCCTTTTAAGGCAACAAATTATGCTAATCAAGTTCCTTAAATAGTAAGTCTTACACACAAGGACAAGTGCGTCATGCTCCTATTATTGGAAAGCTTAATTAGCACCCTTAATCACATGATTAGGCTTAATTGGAAGAGATAAGGTGAAGCCTTTTATCCAAGGGACAATAAAAGTATGGGGGATATTAGTTAACCACCCCATTTCATTTGCTAGATCATTTCATTTCTCTTATCATTCTTCTTCTTCTTTTTCTCCCAAGCTAGCAACATACAAGAGAGAAAAGAAAGAGAGGGTTCAGTTTTTAGTGAGAGAGAGAGAGAGAGAAGTGTGCTAGTTTGAATATGCACCCTAAGTTCATACTCTACTTTGGTAAATCAAGGAAGGTTGCCACTAAATCAAGGTATAACCTAATCTTCTTCTTCAATTTTGTATTATAGCTTGATTTGTTGGGGTTATGAACTAATACTCAAGATACCCTAGTCCTACATATCATCATGTATGGAACTAAGTATCTTGAGTGTTAGATCAAAGGTTTAGAGGAAGAAAATGAGCATATGTTCTCCAAGGGGTGAAACTCTTGTTTTTCCTCCACTAAATTTTGTGTAACTCAAGTTTTACAACTTGAATTTGTGATCCGTCAAAGGGGGGGGTGCTAGATACATGAGTTATCTAGTAAACCCAAGTGGTAGAACACAAATCTAGCAAGTATTGAAGCCATGGGGGGTGTTTTCCCCAAAACAGTGCACATAGAGTATTAAGGTTTTAAAACCCTAAAAAGCTATTGTCCCCGTTTTTCTTAGGACTGTTTCGGACAGTTGCAAGTCTTTTAAAAATCTGGGAAAACTCACAGAGGTACCTTAAGAAGTTATCTACGTGTAGAAAAAAGAACGGACACGTTTCTAAAAGGACTCCTAAATATTAACACCCGCATTTCTCACAGTGTATACATGAGAAAAATCCAAAATTTTTACAGTGTGTTCATATATGTTATGAGTGTATACCCTGAAAATGTCAGAATTTTCTGAGCAAAACTCGATTTATGAAAAATGAAGCAAGATCCGAGTGTTTTAGGCACTTTAAAATTAGGAAATAACTTTCTAAAATTCCAGAAAAATTTGGGGATCATTATTGGGTCATATACTGTCTAAAGCTAGAAAAGAAGAATTTTTGGAATCAGTTTGGTATTTTTCCTAAAAATTATGAAGTTATGAATAAAAGGAAATAAATAGTTAAATGATGTCTTAAATAAGAAAAATGTGATTTTAATGCTTGAATACTCCTATATATAATATTATGACTATTTTAGGGCATTTTGATGATTTATAATAAGAAAAATTATTTATGACCTTTTATGGATATTAAATAAGTGATTTTATAAAGGGTGAACAATTAAAATAAATTATTTATTGATCTAATAAATTATTAAAATATTATTATGATATTAATAATATTAGAATATGATATTGTTAAGTAAATAAAATTAGTAAGATTAAAACTTCATTAAAATATTATTAAATGGTTAATAATATTTGATTTAAACATTAATAAATGATTAAAGTATTATTAAATGATTAATAATATTAGATTAAAATATTAATCTTAGAGTAAAATATTATTAAAAGATTAATAATATCAAATTAAAGTATTATTGGATGATTAAATTATTATTAAGTAAATAATAATATTCTAGAGATTAAATAAAATTTTATTAATATAATAACATTAGTAAAGGAATAAAATATTATTAAATGATTAATAATATTAGTAAATGAATAAAATATTAATACGATTGGTAAAATGAATAAAAGTATTATTAATGATTAATGATACTAAAGCATAAGTAAGATATTATTAAAGTAATAATATTAATGCATGATTAAAATATTATTAAGAGGATAAATTAATAATATTAGTAAAGTATTAAAATATTATTAAGATGTTAATAATATTAGTGTTTAATAGAAGAATTATTAGTGAATTAATAATACTAAGAGGTGAATTAAATATTATCAAGATTAATAATATTAAGTAAATTAAAAATATTTTTAAGTTATACTTAATGACTTTTAATATTTTAAGAAATAGTACATTAATATTTTAATATTAATGGTAATTATTTAAAATATTTTTAAATATTTTAAAAATCATTTACTAGTAATATAAATATTTTAAAAATATTTTGAGTTATTATGAATAACTTTAATATTTTGGCAATGGTTTCATTAATAGTTAAATAATAATTAAATGATAATAGAATTATTTGGTATTTGAATCATTTAATAATGATTTCGGTGTTTGAAAATTCGTGATAAATTAATAAATGTTTATTGAGTCATTTAAAATAATATGACTGATATTTACAGATATTGAGTTACAGAATAGAGTCTTAGACTCGATAATTACCCGATAAAGCTGTTCGTACACTGACATGTTTCAGAAATTGATCTGGATTTAGATAGTTTGATTGTATTAATGTTTGTTTGTGATGCAATGATTGTTGAACATATGTGATAATGTGATTAGGTTATGTGCTGACTGCGAAATGCAGTACTATATGTCATAGTATATTGTTCTAATAGAACAAATGATCTGATTAATGATAGGTCGTGATATAAAAGATAAAACTAAGTTGTGAATTGTAAGCAGCACATCAGGCAAGTATCCTACCTTTGCATTTTCTTTATGCAATAGACATGAGTAAGAATGTTTCAGAATTGTATTATTACTGTACAGATTATTAATCCTATATTATATACGCTCATTGATTGTCAACATGTTAGTATATGGTAATTCAGATATATATTCTATTCGTTAATTTCTATAAATGGTTATACAAGTGTCCCCACTTGGATAATTTCTATACATGTTGATACACCTTTGTTAATTACCCGTATATATATATATATATATATATATATATATATATATGTGTGTGTGTGTGTGTGTGTGTGTGTGTGTGTGTGTGTGTGTGTTGAATTATAGATTATTGTTCAACAAGATAAAACCTTATTATTATCCAACCGAATTGCCTTGGTTTGGAACCTTGACAAGTATGAACATCCCTTACACGAGAAAAACTTTTATGCACCCAAGGTAGACAGAGTGAATGATAACATCGTTCTTGCATGTAGTATTAATCAATATAGGGTACAACGGGCTGATCACCACCGTGCCCGTAAGTTATGACGGTTTATAGATGAAGTTATGTTTAACCTTTTCGAAAATGAAAACAATGTTCATAGTATGTCCCCTTAACCCTATTTATAGTCAGTACGTAGTTTCAAAAATTTGAAAGAGGGTTGTTATGTTATTATTAGCGGTTCAGATTACTTCACAACTATTGATTTGTTGTAGAAGGGTAGTATAAAGAAAACATTTAAATTCTTTCAGCTTATATATTTATATAATTGTTATTACTTATTGGGCACTCAAATTCTCATCCTTGCTTAATTTAAATGTTTTCAGCTAAGTGTGAACAACCTGAAGGCTCTGCTAGAAACAAGGGAAAGAGAAAGGTTGCTGAATGATTTCAATGTTATCATATGTAATAGTTTAATATTATTAAGACAACGTTATATATTTATTATCATGTATTGTAAGGAATGATTAAAGGTTACGTACTTGGGAGCTAGACTCTGATAATTATGTAAATTAAGTTTAATATTTATATTATTGTATTACTCCGCTCATAGAAATGGTATTGTGAAGCACTGAATTCGGGTTTCAATTACCTGGATTCGGGGGCTTTACAGGTTGGTATCAGAGCTTTAGGGTTAAAAACCATAGGTGGAACTAGACCTTAGGCTATAACCCTAGAGCAGAGGAAAACGTTGAAAGTACAAATAACTCATATAGAGTTTAAAAGGAGATGAATCGAATAAATTAATCATCAAACAAAAATAAAAGATAACTTATATAAAATTATTATTTGCTGTGTGTATATACTATATGCTAATCAGGATAATTTATGTGTGTAGATGTCTGGTGGAAAAGGCTTGTTATATGCTTATAGCATGAAGAAGGATCAAATCCATACCCCGAGCTAATATCGAAGCCAATAGCTTGAAATAGAGGCTCATAATGAAAATAACTCGAGACGACGTGGTTATTGTAGAAAAGCGTAATACCGATCCGGAGATGGTGGAGTCGATGAGATAGTGATTCGGACACTAAAAGTTAAAGTTTGAACAAGCATCAACAGAGGTACAGGATCTGAGGAACAAGGTTTCTTCTCTAGAAGAGCTGTGGGAAATAGAAAAGCTATTAAATAGTCAACTGCGTCAGGCGTTAATAGAAATAATGGAAGAACAAGATAAGCTTAAAATCCAAATTGATCATGTAAAATCCCAAATTTTACGAATAAAGATTTAAATTTCTCGAATTTTTTTTTTAATATTATGGTGTGGATTTAATATAATGTTATAGTTGTGGGTAATATTTATAAATTTTTCAAAATATGCAAGTTGTTATATTATATTCGATTGGTCAAGGAATATTCTTTGTATCGGGGAATATTCAATGCGACAAGACAATCATTGGTGGATCCCATTAACGGAATTATTATCGGATTGAAAAACGACAAAAATATTTTTATGAAAATAACTACGGAAGTTTTACCGTTAATCTTTTGTTGAACTACTCGGTAGTAAAAAATGCAATGTACTGGCATGGTTGCATAAGAGCACACGGTATTGATTATTGATGCTTACGTGAGAAGTCACCATTTATACTCAATTATTGCTATAGTAATTGTTGCATCATATCTCTCATATTATTGATTCGATTATTGTCACAGTATCCTCTGCATTATATGATATATTATTAAATCAATAATTGAGACGACAAAGTTATTCATATTATTAAATTGCAATATTTATAATGTCTAGAAGTTCTGCCAATGAGAGGTTTGGTCACCTAATTATGCGCTAATAGAGAGAAATCCTTATTGGAAAGCCCCCTCTTTCCTAGGAACGACCTGGTTGTTAAATATTGTGAGTTATAATATTAATGATGAATAAATTCGTGTTAATTAAAGATGAATTTGATAGTTCCATTGTGTTGGGATTATTGGTGTTAGTTGAAATTGATATCTATTCCGATGATAATTGATGTCTGGGGTTATATTGATAAATCGAGTAATTTATCGGATAAATAAGTAATTAATTGCTACTTATTCACATGTTTATATAACTATTTGTTCACATGTGTGTACTATTATGTCACATTCATTTACTATTAGGGGAGTTGGTGCAAGATTGATAATACTTGCATGACTAAGTTAAAGATGGAGGTATAAATGGAGATACTATACTATATTTCGTATTTTCACATGATTATAACTATTGATTCACATGATTGAACTATTGATTCACATTATTTACTATTAGGGGAGGTGGTGCAAGTTTGATAATACTTGCAGGACTAAATTAAAAATGAAAAAAAGTTGAAGGTATTGTACTATAATTTTTCGAGCCCCAAAATGTGCAATTATCGAAACTATATTTTTCTATAAATAGAAGCTCATTCTTCCTTCATTTCTCACCAATTCACTAAAGCTTTAGAGCCATTATTATAGAGAGAAATTATAGAGAGAAAGAAGAAGATAAGTCTGTTCCCTCATTATTCCAGTATCCAGTCTTCTTTTGAGGTAAGGGGTATTTTTTTTTCATATTCATGAAGAGAACTTCTGTTATTCCATTCTTTATTATTCTGCTGAATAACTCAGATACGCTGCCGCTACCCTATACTTGGTGAAATTCTTCATTATTCCATTCTTTATTATCTTTGTTGAATATCCTCACATGCAAGGCGTTTTACGCCGGACACGTTCCATCTTTATTATTCTCATTGGAATATCTTGTCTCAGTGTGTTTTACGCTGCACTGGTTCCATCTTTACTATTCTCATTAGAATATCCTCGTCGTGTGTTTTTATGCCGCACTGGTTCCGTTATTTATTATTCATTGGAATAACTCGCCTATCAATCTACCGCATGCATGGTGATTTCTGTTGTTATTCAATTCTTTAATATTCTGTTGGAAATCCTGTCGATGCGTATTACGCCTGACCTGGTTTCGTTATTTATTATTCTGTTAGAATAATCTGTCTATGCGAAGTACTGCATGCATGGTGGTTTCTTTTTTTATTCCATTCTTTATTATACTCAGTTGGTTAAAGTTTTGACTTCTATACTCGTCATGAAATATCATTTTATTTGGTATTTTCTGTTACGAGTTACTATTCACGGGTTGCTATTCACCCGGTTACTATTCACTTTAGTATTATTCACTCGGGTATTTGGGGCACTTTTTATGCCGGAATACTATTCATGAGTTACTATTCATAGGTTACTATTCACCGAAATTACTATTCACCCGAATATTATTCACTCGGGTATTTGAATTACTTTTCATGTCGGGTTACTATTCACGAGATACTATTCCCGAAGTACTATTCACGGGGTACTATTCATGACGAAAAATTGATTCTTTTCTGTCCAAATTATTTTTGGTGCATGAATATTATTTTTGAATTTTACTCTATAAAGAAGTATCATGTTGACAATTTGGACGTTATTAGTTCCTAGATAATTTAATTCTTGAACTTGTTTTATTGAATTCTTATATCATTGTCATCATCCTCATGTTTATATTTTGTTAAAAGTCATCTGTGGTCTGTAGTGCATAGATGGACTTGGTATGATTATGACCAGGGATTATTCAGTATAATCATGACCGTAATGTTACAAATGATGTAGAAAAAGTCCTCATTGGCCTGTAGTGCATTGATGGAGAGTTTTTGTATGATTATGGCTATGGATTCTCTTCGACAAGGGAGCAAAGATGAATTATTTTATGGCATGATCGAGGGACTGTTGATGAAAACACGATTATCTTTGGCTCAGAGTGCATGGATAATTCGTGGTCGTGATACTAAATAATATCATTGGCACATAGTGCGTGGGATGATTTGATGATGTGGATTATTTATTAAGTCGAGTCTCAAATGATAAAAAGTGATGAAAAACCTTTTTAAATCATAAAAGATAGTAGATTTTATTCTCTACTTGACTCTTTTAATGGATTACTTGTTCCGCTGCAGTTTAACTTGATGTCTATTGTATTTTATCAGTTTAACATTGTTGAAGGCTAATGATAATTTATTCTGCATTATCTTAGTCATAATATTTCTTACTGGGCTAGTTGAGCTCACCCTTTCTTTTACTGTTCTCTTCAGGAAATGAGAATATAGCTGGGACTAGTCGGGGAACGGAGTGACGGTCTGAGATGGTGTCTTTGTAGTCCTCACTATTTTGTTAAATAGTGTGACAATAAATGTAATGAGGACTCCATTGAGTGTTGATATTGTCTAGATGACAATTTTCTTATTAAAACTCTCAGTTTATGTTTTGTCGTATATTACACGACAGTTGTATTATTAAGTTGTATTTGTATTTTTGTACCATGTATTTGGCGACTCAAGATGGGTGATGTATACCTGTTTTGGGGGCGTCACAGATCAGATGGGAGCCACAAGCAACACATCGTGTGTAGCTCCGAGCAAGAAGGGGAAAAGAAAGATAGAAGACCATGACTTAGGAAAATCCTATAAGAAGAAAGGGAAAAGAATATGTTACCTTTGTGGCTATGAGGGACATACCACTCTGTATTGTCCCGACTATAAATCAGGAGCATGTTTTAACTGTGGGATAGAAGGTCATCAGGCGAAAGGTTGTCCAAGAAAAAGGCGTAGTGAATAGGTAGTATAGGTTCTGTTGTGTAGGTCTGTTTAATGTTAATTATGTCTGTGTAATGTAATGTTCCCAAATTTTGGTATTAGTCAAGGCTGTAAATCCTGACTTTTGTAGTCACAAAGGGATGAATTATGTTTAAAGCAGTATGTGTTATGCTATGTAAAGTATTCGCTAAATGAATATGAATCTAAGTTTGAGTAATGAAATGAGTTAATATACTAAATTTATATGATAAGATTTAGAATGTAAAGAATAATATATGGTTTTACTTAACCAGATAATGCCGCCAAGATGTCAAACTTGAAACCAAAGGATAGAAAAGTCTGTCAATAACGTTGAGGGACAACAACAAGCAGACCCGATGCAGCACTTTGCAAACATGGTAGCACAAGCTATGCAGCAAGAAATGCCAGTCGCAAGGAACCAGCTGGACAACCAGCTAGCCAACTTTAAAGATTTCAAGGTTGTGGGACCGCCCGAATTCAAAGGGACAACTGACCCTGTTGAAGCCCAGACTTGGGTTAAAGAGATTGAAAAAGCATTCATGGTAGCTAGGGTAGCTGAGGGGCAAAAGACCGCTTTTGCCACCTACATGATGAAGGGTGAGGCAAATTTTTGGTGGGAAGCGAATCAGGTGAGGGCAGGAGAGGGTGTTGTTACTTGGGATAGGTTTAAGGCACTGTTCTTCGAAAACTATTTTTCATCTAGTATGCAGGCTAGGATGGAGGTAAAATTTTTAGAGTTGAAGTATGAGAATATGACGGTGTCCGAATACGCCGCAAAATTCAATGAGTTGGATAGGTTTGCTCCGCATCAAGTTGTTACGAAGGCTAGGAAAGCTAGAAGGTTTGAGCTGGGATTAAAACCATGGCTCTACAACAAGGTGGCGGTGTTGTAAATCCCTACATTTGCAGCACTCATGGAGAAGGCTATTATTGCTGAGGAGGGGAGTGAGGCCATGAGCCTCTACAACAAGGAGAGAAAGAACAAGAGTAAGGTCGAAGGAACTGGGAAGGTGGAAGTTAATAATGGGAGTAGCGGTGGTAGTAGCAAAAAGAAGGGAAGCAATTTTGAAAGTTTACAGGTAAAACAGGAAGGAGTTAGAAGCAAGCTATGCAGTGTGGAAACTGTGGAAAGAACCACTCTAGAGAATGTTTGAAGGGAAAGTTCGTGTGCTACAAGTGCGGGTAGGAGGGCCATATCTCTCCCAACTGCCCCAATCCTAGGATGAACAATGGGTGTTTTTTGTGTGGATCGACTGAGCACAAGGTGAAGGATTGTTCGAAGAGGAGGACGGAGGCAGGGAGTGTGAATACTGGCAAGGGCAGTGGAACTCTGGCAATCACGGGACCAACGTCATCGAGCAAGCCAACAAAATCAACTGCGAGGGTTTTCAACATGACGGTCCAGGATACCATAGCAGCTGGTGGTGCAATTCCAGGTATTATTGGTATAACTTTTATTTTCTTATGCATGATTTTCATATATATGGTAAATTATTTTATAAAGAAATTTTGAAGAAGGAATTTGAGTTCTTTTAGAAATTAAATTTCCATTTAATCAGATAGACAAGCTTTACGTGAATAGGTTAAAGATCAGTACGATCATTTATGATCAAGATCTACTTGCAATGATTGTATATGCTACGTACACTTGTATGTGTATGTTTTAAAACGGTGATTCCGGGGACTAATCTTTATAAAGGAGGTGGTGAATGTAACAACCTCGATATTTTTTATACAAATAAATTAGAAATTTTATGTATAAATTTTTTTTTAATTTTATTTTTAAATATGGGGAATATGTGCCAAGATAATGTGTATATGTATTTATGTGATAAATAAAAATTTGAATATTTATAAATAATTTTATTTTAGAATTATTGATCATTATAAATTATATTCTTATCATAATTAAATTTATAGTAGAAATGTTTTATTAATTATTTTCCATGAAAATATAATCATATATTATTTATATAATATATGAAATGATTTTTAGAATTATTATAATAATTATTTTATTATATGAATTTTGTTCAGATTATTAAGTTAATTATTTTTTTACTTAATTAATAATGTTAAGTATGACAGATAAATCGGATATGGAATCCAAACCCTAATTTTTGGATTTTGATCATGGCATGAGAATAATAATATAATATTAATTATATTTTGATTTCTCGGTGCTATAAATATGTACTGAATATGTGGACCGATAACGGTTGGTCAATTATGGTGTTATGTGACAAACCCATGTATTACTGTGTGAAACCCTAATTACAAATTTTAGAAACTAATTTTATTTTATTTTAAACCCTCAATGAAAGCTTTGTAATCTAATTAGACATTAGGTGAGACAATTAAATAACCTAAGGGTTATGGTAATAAGGAAATGTTAGTATTTAATATGTATACTAACTTAAGTGGATAATCATGTTATTTCAAGTGACTAATAATTTTAAACCTATTTCTAGTAAACCTAATTAGGTTATGAGCTAAAGTCACATGTATAAGTAATTAAATTTCATAAGATTGGGAATGGAAACCCTAAATAAACAATTTGGGTAGCATATATTAAAATTGTTAGACTATGTTCATTACATGGCCCAAAACAATTAAAGGAGAAGCCCAAAAGAAATAAAATGCAAGTCCAAACTTAGTCCACTTGATTAAGGGTATTTTAGACCTTTGATTTATCTAATTTATGCATTAAAATAAAGGTTAAATGAAGGCATTAGTGGGCATATATATAGCTGGCCACATTAGGCCTTTTAAGGCAACAAATTATATATGCTAATCAAGTTCCTTAAATAGTAAGTCTTACACACAAGGACAATTGTGTCATGCTCCCATTGGTGGAAAGATTAATTAGCACCCTTAATCACATGATTAGGCTTAATTAGAAGAGATAAGGTGAAGCCTTTTATCCAAGGGACAATAAAAGTATGGGGGATATTAGTTAATCACCCCATTTCATTTGCTAGATCATTTCATTTCTCTTATCATTCTTCTTCTTCTTTTTCTCCCAAGTTAGCAACATACAAGAGAGAAAAGAGAGAGAGGGTTCGATTTTTAGTGAGAGAGAGAGAGGTGTGCTAGTTTGATTATGCACCCTAAGTTCATACTCTACTTTGGTAAATCAAGGAAGGTTCCCACTAAATCAAGGTATAACCTAATCTTCATCTTCTTCTTCTATTTTGTATTATAGCTTGATTTGTTGGGGTTATGAACTAATACTCAAGATACCCTAGTTTTACATATCATCATGTATGGAACTAAGTATCTTGAGTGTTAGATCAAAGGTTTAGAGGAAGGAAATGAGCATATGTTCCCCAAGGGGTGAAACTCTTGTTTTTTACCACTAAATTTTGTGTAACTCAAGTTTTACAACTTGGATTTATGATCCATCGAAGGGAGGTGCTAGATACATGAGTTATCTAGTAAACCAAGTGGTAGAACACAAATCTAGCAAGTATTGAAGCCATGAAATTTATTTTTCCCCAAAACAGTCCACATAGAGTATTAAGGTTTTAAAACCTTAAAAAGCTACTATCCCCGTTTTTCTTAGGACTATTTCGGACAGTTTCATGTCTTTTAAAAATTTGAGAAAACTCACAGAGGTACCTTATGAAGTTATCTACATGTAGGAAAAAGAACGGACACGTTTCGATTTGTTGTGCGTAATGGCTATTTCCGTAAAGGACTCCTAAATATTAACACCCGCATTTCTCACAGTGTATACATGAGAAAAATCCAAAATCTTTACAGTGTGTTCATATATGTTATGAGTGTATACCCTAAAAATTTCAGAATTTACTGAGCAAAACTCAATTTATGAAAAATAAAGCAAGATCCGAGTGTTTTGGGCACTTTAAAATTAGTAAATCACTTTCTAAAATTCCAGAAAAATTTGGGGATCATTTTTGGGTCATATACTGTCTAAACCCAGAAAAGAAGAATTTTTGGAATCAGTTTGATATTTTTCCTAAAAATGATGAAGTTATGAATAAAAGGAAATAAATAGTTAAATGATGTCTTAAATAAGAAAAATATGATTTTAATGCTTGAATACTCCTAATATATAATATTATGACTATTTTAGGGCATTTTGATAATTTATAATAAGAAAAATTATTTATGACCTTTTATGGATATTAAATAAGTGGTTTTATAAAGGGTGAATAGTTAAAATAAATTGTTTATTGATCTAATAAATTATTAAAATATTATTATGATATTAATAATATTAGAATATGATATTGTTAAGTAAATAAAAAATTAAGATTAAAATTTCATTAAAATATTATTAAATGGTTAATAATATTTGATTTAAGCATTAATAAATGATTAAAGTATTATTAAATGATTAATAATATTAGATTAAAATATTAATCTTACAAAGAAAATATTATTAAAAGATTAATAATATTAAATTAAAGTATTATTGGATGATTAAATTATTATTAAGTAAATAATAATATTCGAGATTAAATAAAATATTATTAATGTAATAACATTAGTAAAAGGAATAAAATATTATTAAATGATTAATAATATTAGTAAATAAATAAAACATTAATACGATTGGTAAATGAATAAAAGTATTATTAATTGATTAATGATACTAAAGCATAAATAAGATATTATTAAAGTAATAATATTAATGCATGATTAAAATATTATTAAGAGGATTAATTAATAATATTAGTAAAGTATTAAAATATTATTAAGATGTTAATAATATTAGTAAGCGAATAAAAGTATTATTAGTGAATT
The DNA here is from genome assembly GCA_020205605.1 of Panax ginseng. Classification (NCBI taxonomy): domain Eukaryota; kingdom Viridiplantae; phylum Streptophyta; class Magnoliopsida; order Apiales; family Araliaceae; genus Panax; species Panax ginseng. The sequence continues at coordinate 46,994,883 of CM035144.1, forward strand.
AATAATACTAAGACATGAATTAAATATTATCAAGATTAATAATATTAAGTGAATTAAAAATATTTGAAGTTATACTTAATGACTTTTAATATTTTAAGAAATAGTACATTAATATTTTAATATTAATGGTAATTATTTAAAAATGATTTTAAATGTTTTAAAAATCATTTAAGGGTAATTTAAATGTTTTAAAAATATTTTGAGTTATTGTAAATAACTTTAATATTTTAGCAATGGTTTCATTAATAGTTAAATAATAATTAAATGATAATAGAATTATTTGGTATTTGAATCATTTAATAATGATTTGATGTTTGAAAATTCGTGATAAATTAATAAATGTTTATTGAGTCATTTAAAATAATATATTTCGCTATTTACGATATTGAGTTACTGAATAGAGTCTTAGACTTGATAATTACTCGATAAAGTCGCTTGCAGACAATCACAAGCATGTTTCGTAAATTGATCTGGACTTAGATAGTTTGAATCAGTATTAATGTTTGTTTGTGATGCAATGACTGTTGAACATATGTGATAATGTGATTAGGTTATGTTCTGACTGCGAAATACAGTACTATATGTTATAGTATATTGTTCTAATAGAACGAATGATCTGATTAATGATAGGTCGTGATATAAAAGATAAAACTAAGTTGCGAATTGTAAGCAGCGCATCAGGCAAGTATCCTACCTTTGTATTTTTTTTATGCAATGGACATGAGTAAGAATGTTTCAGAATTATATTATTATTGTACAGATTATTAATCCTATATTATATACGCTCATTGATTGTCAACATGTTAGTATATGGTAATTCAGATATATATTCTATTCGTTAATTTCTATAAATAGTTATACAAGTGTCCCCACTTGGATAATCATTGCATTTAATCACATGTTGATACACCTTTGTTAATTACCCGTATATATATTATATATATATATATATATATATATATGTTGAATTATAGATTATTGTTGAACAAGATAAAACCTTATTATTATCCAACCGAATTGCCTTGGTTTGGAACACCGACAAGTATGAACATCCCTTACACGAGAAAAACTTTTATGCACCCAAGGTGGACAGAGTGAACGATAACATCGTTCTTACATGTAGTATTGATCAATACAGGGTACAACGGGCTGATCACCCCCGTGCCCGTAAGTTATGATGGTTTACAGATGAAGTTCTGTTTAACCTTTTCGAAAATGAAAATAATGTTCGTAGTATATCCCCTTAACCCTATTTATAGTTAGTACGTAGTTTTAAAAATTTAAAAGAGGGTTGTTATGTTATTATTATCGGTTCAGATTACTTCACAACTATTGATTTGTTGTAGAAGGGTAGTATAAAGAAAATATTTAAATTCTTTCAGCTTATATATTTATATAATTGTTATTACTTGTTGGGCACTCAAATGCTCATCCTTGCTTAATTTAAATGTTTTCAGCTAAGTGTGAACAACCTGAAGGCTCTGCTAGAAACAAGGGAAAGAGAAAGGTTGCTGAATGATTTCAATGTTATCTTATGTAATAGTTTAATATTATTAAGACAACGTTATATATTTATTATCATGTATTGTAAGGAATGATTAAAGGTTACGTACTTGGGAGCTAGACTCTGATAATTATGTAAATTAAGTTTAATATTTATATTATTGTATTATTCCGCTCATAGAAATGGTATCGTGAAGCACTAAATTTGAGTTTCAAGTACCTGGATTCGGGGGCTTTACATCAACCCCAAGAGGATCAAAAGCAGCCATACGATTATCAAAGCTTTTGATGGGTCCCGACGAAATGCCGTTGGAGTAATTGAATTACCAGTGGAGATTGGTCCACATACATTCAGTGTATCCTTTCACGTGCTCAAAATAGCCACGGGATACAACCTGCTTTTGGGAAGACCAAGGATTCATATGGCTGGAGTCGTCCCTTCCACCCTTCATAAACAACTCAAGTATATTATCAACAATAGCCTAGCTATTGTTAATGCTAAGCCGGAATGTCCTGAACAAGGTGACATACCACTCATCAGCATCAATTCAGAAGTTGAGCCAGTCAGTTTCCATGCCCTAGAGGTGAGTAACACTCATTACCATCCCATTGGGGCGCCAACTCTCACACCCAAGATTTCTGCAGAAGTAATGTCGGCTACTCAAGAGATGATATCATTGGGTCATCAACCTGGACAAGGGTTTGGCAAAGATCATCAGGGTATTAAGCACCCTATTCAAGTGCCCAGTCAAATAGGGACAGCTGGATTAGGCTATTCTACTAGCTCCGGTCACAGGAATCCTCATAAACACAAACAGATTCCTTTAACTTCAGCCACACGACAATTGTTTCCACCTGTAAATCCCGAGCTTATACAGTCTCCGGTAAAGGTTCCAACCTATATCATGGCTATGCTATTTCCCAAACCGATACCGGTTAAAGCAAAAGAGGTCCTGATTCCTGATCCCAGAGTGGAAGAAGAGAAATAAAGACGTAAACAAGACATCACCATAATGATGTCAAACATACGCATCATTGTCTATGATAAACATACAAACAGATACACCCCAGACGATGATTGCCCAGATGTCATGGTCATCATTAGGGAAAGGAGGATGATGATAGCCCTTCCATCACTGCAGTCCATTAGGACTTTACCCTCGATAATTGGAATAGCACTCCATGCATTGGTCGACGAGGGTAAAACGGGCAGAAATTCCATCTGCCCTGTAGATAACATTAACTGCTTACTTTTCTGTACAATATTAGCAGTTGTTTTATCAGTACATGCTAACACTTTTGTATGATTAAATAGTTTCATATATTAAGTGAAAGCATATTTTATTTCAGGACTCTGAATTTAGATGTGCCTATACTTGCTGATGAGGTGCCTTTTCTCCACAAGGACTGTAAATTTGATGAAAAGTTGGACTCAGACTTGATGGAAATACAAGAGGACATTGAGATACCTCGGGAGATCAAGGAATTGGTCGAAGACAAACCTAAACCTAACCTTGATCAAACCACATCTTTCAATCTCAGAACCTTAGAAAACCCCAAGCTAATCCAGATTGGTTCAGACCTCACTCCAAACCAAAGGAATGACATGGTTATGCTACTAACCCAATTCCAGGATGTGTTTGCATGGTCTCACGAAGACATGGTGGGTTTGTCCACTGGCATTGTCCTTCATCGCCTTCCCATTAAAGAGGGATTCAAGCTAGTCTGGCAGAAGCTCAAGCGATTGAAACCTGAGTGGATTTTAAAGGTTAAAGAAGAAATTGTGAAACAATTTCAAGCGGGCATCATCATGGTGTCTACATACCCTAAATGGTTATCAAACATAGTCCCCGTGCCTAAACCAGGAGGAAAGGTTCGAGTATGCGTGGATTACCGGGATTTGAAAAAATCTTGCCTTAAGGATAGCTTTCTCGTGCCATTTATCCACATTCTCATTGACAATACTGCTCAATACGGTGTGTACTCTTTTGTGGATTGCTTCGCGGGGTATCATCAGATTATGGTTGTCGAGGAGGATCATGAGAAAATTACTTTCATCATGCCTTGGGGAACCTTTTGTTATAGACGGTTGTCATTTGGCCTCATCAATGCCGAAGCAACTTACCAGCGAGCTATGATGGCTCTTTTCCATGACTTACTGCACAAAGAGATAGAGATCTACGTGGATGACATCATTGTCAAATCCCGAAGGGAAGGAGACCACTTATACCATCTCAGGAAGCTTTTCAATAGGTTGGGTAAGTACAACTTGAAGTTGAATCCAACCAAGTGCGCCTTTAGTGTTAAATCAGGCAAGTTGCTAGGTTTCTTAGTCAGCCACAAAGGGATTGAGCTGGATCCCACCAAAATCTAGGCCATCAAGGAAATGACCGTTCCTCGGACAGAGAAGGAAATACAGGGATTTTTGGGAAGAATCAACTTCATTAGCAAGTTTATTTCTCAACTCACAGCAACATGTGAGTCCATCTTCAAGCTGTTAAGGAAGAGCGCCACCATGAAATGGAATGATGAGTGTCAGAAAGCCTTCCTTACAATCAAAGAGCAGTTGGTTAACGCTCCCATTTTGGTACCTCCCAGGGATGATGTTCCCCTATTTATGTACCTTTCCATCAACGACAATGCTATGGGCTGCATGCTGGGACAAAAAGAACATAGAGGCCAAGAGCGAGCTATCTATTACCTCAGCAAAAGATTCAGCAACAGTGAACACAAGTACACTCTGATTGAGAAGACTTGTTGTGCTTTAGCATGGGCTTCCATGAGGTTACAACATTACCTTCATGGTCATACAACCCATCTCATATCCCGCGTGGATCCTCTCAAATATGTGTTCAGTAAGCCCATACTGAATTGTCGCCTGTCCAGATGGCAGTTGATTTTGCAACAATTTGACATCGTCTACGTGACGCAAAAGTCCATTAAAGGACAAGGAATTGCAGATCAACCGGCCTTCGCACCCGCAAGGGATTACAAACTCTTAGAAACATACTTCCCCGATGAAGGGGTCATGGCAATTCAGCAACACCATCAGTACGATGCATGCCATACGTGAAAAATATATTTTGATGGAGCTGTTAACATGGAAGGTTTTGGAGCTTGAGTAGTTCTAGTATCTGGTACGAGGGAGCAGTATCCCATCGCCGTCAAATTGTAGTTTGTCAGCACCAACAACACAGCCGAGTATGAAGGATATATCATAGGGCTAAAACTTGTTCACTCAATGGGCATCAGACAATTAACTGTCTTTGGGGATTCAGAGTTAGTAATCAAACAAACCACGAGAATCTATCAAATCAAAGAGCTACATTTACTGCCTTACCATCGGCAAGTTTTACAGATGGCTTCGCAGTTCGAAGAAGTAAACTTCCTCCGCATTCCTCAGAGTAGGAATCACTACAAGAAATGTTTGATGTTGTCACTAAATGTTCGCAGTTCGCAGTTTGATGTCGTCACTAAATGTTTTAACTTATGGTGACGATCTACATGCATTAAATGATGAAAATCATTTTTCGTCATTAAATGATATTGTTTTAATGATGAAAAAAATATGTTACTCTATTTAAATCATTTAATTTTAATGACGACAATATTGTCATATTTATGATTATTCTTCGTCATGTTATTGTGTTTATCGTCATCAAAAATAAAAAAATAAATGACGACAGAACAATTCGTCACCTAATAATATATTTAACATTCAATTATGTCGTTGTCATTTCATATTTTAAATAATATTACAAAATAATATCACCAAAGAGTTATTTTTTGGGACACATTTTTCAATGTCGCTAACTCGTCACAAAAAGAGTTACTAATAGTGACAAAATTAGTTGTTGTGACTAAATGAATATATAACAGTGACGATATAGTTTGTCACCAAAAAATTAATTTCTATGACACATTTTTCTCTAAATCTGCTGAGCTCTTTTTCCTGTTCCCTGCATCACGCCGCCTATTCCTCCCACTTTCTTCCCCCATTTTCTTCCCAAAGCTAACCTCTTTCCTTGCTGCTTCATAGTCAAATGGTTTAAACTGCATTAGGGCCCCCATATTCTTTGGACTTCCCGCCTTGTTTGGTTTTCCCCATTTGATTTGATGATTGGAAGAAGCACTTCTTGAAGCTGGAGGATAGATCAGAGAGAGACATAGTCTCACCTCCCTCATCAAAGGCAGTAGCAAGAAGAGTGTTTCCTTTGTTCAGCTCATCTGCGGACTTTGGGTCATCATTTATTGCTTCCTCGACCGAATCATCTTTTAACAATATAACTTCTTCCACATGTGAGTTAGTAGCTAGTACAACAACAGGTTCTTCATGATGCAAAATCTCCAGGGGTTTAACATCTTCTTTTACAACCGCTTGTACTTTGTCAACCTCGCCCAAGAATGAATGGAATGGAAGGTTCACAGAAGATTTAATCTGCTCAAGCTTGGCCTCTTCCTTTTCCTATAAAATAAATTGATTAAAACTGACGCTTTCAGTATAATATTTCCTAACTCATGAAATAATTTCAAGTATCCATAACCTTAAGGGTTTAGTATAGTATCAAACAGAAAGTAGTGTAAGGGTTTAGTATAGTCTAGCAGCATAGCTTACTTACCAATACACTTGCCTTAATTATATATATAATTCTACTAGCTATTACATTTATCTAAAAAACATGGTTATTATTGTAATGGTCACTGAATATACCTGCCTTAGTTTCTAACTTTAGAGCATATAGCAGACCATAGAGAAGATTAAAATGCAAATTAGCAACTGAATATATGTTACTAAAGTATGATATTGAAGAGGAAGATGTGGGTCCAAAATATGAAGATCAAACCAATTGATTTTGGGTTTCATCTGCTCCTTGATTCTGATTAAACTGATTGTTTGAAATCTCACTTCATTTATTTATATTCTTTATTTATCTATAACCCCTTGAATTAATTGGTAGTCTCTTTCACAAAAAAAGTCTTATATGTCAGTTTTTTGTTCCATTTTTTTTTATAGAAAAAGAGTCTTATATATTAGCTTTTTTTGTTTTATTTTTATATACTCATAAATTCATTACATTTTTGGAATTTTATATTATTAAGACGGGATACGTATGCCATAAGAATCTAGTAATGAACAGTGAGAAGTAAGACTTTTGTCTAGTTTTCCTTTACCTTGTGCATTCATCACTTGGAATTAGGATTCAAGTTCACCCAAATCACACAGTTAAGATGCATGCAGAAATTTCACCCACAAGTTCGTATTTCCTAAGTTTAACATAAAAAGCAAAACAACCAGCATCCTCAAGTTTAAGAAAAAGACGAGGAAAAAAAATATTCCTAAGTTTGCAAGTAACATGAGACTTTTTCAAAAGTAACAACCATCCTCAAGTTAGTAACACTACATGCAGAAATTTCTTAGGTACAGGTAACTGGTCCTTCATTTAAGAGAGGATTAACTAAATAGGACTGTTGATTTCTAACAACCATAATTTATCAACATTTGTGATCCGGTCTCTCGGTGAACAAGACAATGAAAATTAAAATTCAATTACAATAAGTAATAAATTCATTCGTTTATTACTTCTAGATCAAGTATCCAAATATTTTTAAAACACTATAAACAGTTTTATACATTGGTAGTATTTATCTAAAACATCACCCGAAAAAAGAGAAAAAAAAGACAAAGACAAAGACAAAGAAGAGCTTTATAACAACTCAATATCACATCTAATTTGTTCGATTCTATCTCCTTTCTAATGGATGATAAGTGTGCTTCAAGAAATACTTTTGAACAATACCACTTGGTTCAATAGGTAAAATTCATATGCTTAACGTATATTTTCCATAAAATACCGCCACTTAGAGATGTAGTAGAAGTTCTGATGAGTAAGTATAAATGAAAAGACAAGCAAAAATTTAACTGATCCCATACAAAAAGAATTTGATGAGATAAGAAGCCTTCATGTAACATGTGCCCCTACCAGTTATATAGATCACTCACCCTGAAATGCATGCAAGTATTCACATCGGAACAAATTTCATCAAAAAAAGAAAAGACACAAGCTCAGTGTAATCAAATGGATAAAAAATAATATAAGCAAGAACAGATGTAAAAGGTCACCTCAAATTATACAACCCCCACCACAGGCAATAACAGTACTTAGAAAGGAAGTTTTTAGAATAAACGATACTAAATGATAAAGCCTGTTCGAATATTCCAAAATCAAATGGTTTATTTTCACCTTCAACATCACATTTTTAATCGAAACAGAATCACTAATGTTGCTCCAGATATAATAACCAGTCAAGTTCTGGTTGCCGCAATACAAGAAATTTGTTTTGCATTTTTCGCTCTCTTTATTACAAGCTCTCTGCTAGCATGTATCAAAACGATCTACTAATAACCAGTACCAAAATAACCCAACAAACTGCAAAGAACTTACTTTATTGTTAAGCTATAGCTAATGAAAGCACAAAGTAAACAAAAACAAATATATAAATCAGAAAGAGTATGAAAACAAAATAATAAATTAAAAAGGATGAGAATCATTTCAACTTCAAAATAATAAGAAGAATGAAGTCAAATCCCAACAGCAAAGACATAAGACATAAAGCAACAAAATTTTAGGACTATGTTATAAACTTGCGACAACTCTATAATCCCTTCCTAGAAGATTACACAAATATGCTTTTCTAATATCACGATAATCAAAATAACAATACAATGACGATGACACAAATCACGTACTGATGGTTTCCTAAAATAATTATTAAGTGGCTAAATAATTTTAATTTGATAACATCCCACCCATCATCACCATAAACTTTAACATAAAAAGCAAAACAACCAACATTTAATAATCCCAAATCAAGACAAAACTAAAATTGAAGAAAACCCATGTCATATCACACTCTTACAGAAAAAACACTTCAGTAAAACAGGAAACACATAAAATGACAAACCTTGATCAAGAGTTCATTAAGAGTTTTCCAAACCAAATCCTCAAAAAACCCAAAAGCACGCATAACATCGTATGCAGCATCCTTTTGCGTGTTACCCACCTGCAAAATTTCACCCACAAGTTCATATTTCACAAAAATCAGAAATGGGTATTCCAAAAATGCTAATAAATCTAGAGAAAATGGGATTTGGTTACCTTTGGGTGTCTTCAATTTTCTTCTTTAAAACAATATCTATTACAAATCTGGTAAAACAATTCAGATGTCTTCAATTTCCTTCAATCAAATGAAATTATTACATTAAGCTTTGTTTGGAAACGTACCTGAGCGAATAGACTGAGTAGCTAGGGCTTAGATTTTTTGATCTTTGGCTTCATTTCCCTAACCTATATAGAAAGAATAGTGGATGGTCGACAAATCTGAGATGAAAATAAACCAAATCTGACATGGAAGATGGACGACAGTGTAAATTGTTTCAAAAATCGGAGAGTAAATTTTGGTTCAAGGATGAGCAGGTTTTGGAACAAGGAGAGAGGAAAAACCCAAATTGGTAGAGAAGAAATAAACCTAGCTAGTCCATCCCTCTAACTGAAACATCAAATTTTGGCTAAGGAATAGAGGTGAAACACAATTGAAACCCAATTGATCTCTGTTTCATGCGTTCCGGAGTACCAAACACACACACAACTGAAGGAGTGCTCTGTTACAAAAAAAAGAGTTTGATAACATTTTAAAAATAACAACTCTTTTAGAAGTAATATTATATGAAAAATTATTATTTTAAAATTTTAAAGATAAATTTAAATTTTTGGATATCATAAATTAATTATATCAAAATAAAATATAACACTTTTGTAGAGCAAAAAGGTAATATTTTGATATTTGTAATCTGTTACACAAAAAGAGTAATAATTATTATAATTTTATTTATTATCAAATTACAATATTTTAAAATATAAATTATTATAAATTAAGGAACAAACTTAAACTTAACTCTTTCTGTAGAACATGAGTATTTTTTTGGCATTTGTGCTCTATTCCACAAAAAAACGCCACTCTCTCTTTCTCTTCTTTTTTTGTCACGATCAATGTATGAAAATTTAAAGTTTAACAGTGTGTAAAATTATTTACTTTTATTAAAAGAAATAGTTAATATTGTAAGTTACTTAAATTTTTTTTATTAAAATTAAATTTACTACTGTAAAAAAATAATGTATTTATATTACAATTTATATTCATCACAATTAATTATAAAAAAAAATTATTTAGAACAAAAAAGTGACCAATTTTATCTCTCGCAAAAAACCTCTTAACAATAATATATAGTGAGTAATAATTCCTTCATTAATAGTTTTTTCCTCGCAAATTTTCGTCATAAATTAGTGCCAAATATCCTTTATACCACCTCAATTTTGAGAAAGAAAAAAAATATAAATTGTGAAAGTTGTTTCTTTCGTTAATAACTATATTGTCACTACATTTTTTTCCTTCACCGTTCCTTCGCTAAAAAACTCCTCATGTGAAGGAATAATTTCCTTCACAAAATTTTCTTCACTATATCCCTAATTTCTTGTAGTGAGGGAGAGGTAATTGATCGTAACTGAGGAAAAAGACATAATTGTATTAGCAACAACCAACAAAAGCTCCAAACTCCAAATCGTCTTACAAAAAAAAGGAGTTGATTGTGATGAAGAAAATCCCTTTTTCCAGGAGAGATATTTTCTTATAATTTGATAAATAGTTTTTTTAGAATAATAAAATTGATGACAAAAAAAAATTATGTTAAATCCCAACATACTAACAATATTAAAATATATTAAATTCTTATTGGTCATTAATTAAAGAGAATTGTTATTTCCACAAGCCAATTTTGATATTTCACAAATTCTTACACATAAATGTGGGTCCTATTTACTATTCATGTGAGCGGAGACTTGTGAAATTATAAAATTTTATTGTAAAAATATTAATTTTCTAGTTAAATAGTAGTAACTTTAAAATATGTTGTTAAATTCTCAATGGCCATAGGTTTGGTTTATCCTAGCACGTAAATTAGTGAATATTTTTTCAGAATTTGTGAAGAAAATATCCTTCGTTGTTGATTATGTGAGATTTACTTTAAGCAAATTAATGAAGAATTTTTCTCTCACAAAATAATTCTCACTAATTACATATTGCGAATAAAATTTCCTTCATTATTTTTTTCCCATATTTTCAACAAAAAATAGGCGTCAACTATTATTTTATTCAAAATCGGGGCTCTTGCGAAGGAAATAATTTATTCAAAAATTTTCCTTCGCAAGAGCCCCAATTTCTTGTAGTGTCCACTCATCTAATTAGTGACGTACAATTATCTTGTCATATAAAATTGGTATTTGTGACAATAAAAATTATCATAATTTATTAATTTTTCGTCTTTACAAAATTTGCCTCCAAAATTTCTTAATTTTTTTTTGCCTCCAAATCAAATTGTGACGATATTACGTACTTTGTCACTAAATATAAGAATTTATGACGAACCATTGTTGTCACTTATCCACGCATCTAATTAGTGACGCATTATTATCTCGTCATATAAAATTGGTATTTATGACAATACAAATTGTCATAAATTATTATTTTTTCGTCTTTAAAAAATTTCCCTCCAAAATTTTTCAGAAAATTTTTGCCTCCAAATAAAAGTGTGACGATATTACGTACTTTGTCGTTAAATATAAGAATTTATGACGAACCATTTTTGTCACTTATCCACTCATCTAATTAGTGAAAAACTATTATCTCGTCATATAAAATTAGTATTTATGACAATACAACTTGTCATGAATTATTATTTTTTCGTCTTTAAAAAATTTCCCTCCAAAATTTTTCATAAAAATTTTGTCTCCAAATAAAATTGTAATGAATTTGTATTTGACGTCACTAAATGTGAACATTAGTGACGAAAGCACATTGTCACTAAATTTTACAAATAATTAATGACAAACTATTATGTTGTCATCAGAAGAAATATTGTGTGACAATAAATATTGTCATCAATTATTATAAAATGTCACTAAAAGGTTTCCCTCCAAAATTTTGGTACGAAATTCTACCTCCAAAATAACTTGTGACGAAATTTTATTAATCGTCATCAAATGTGTAAATTAGTGACAATATAAATGATTAATAGTAACAAAATTAAAGGTTGTCACAAAAGCAAAAGTTTTAGTGACGATTATGAATTTCGTAATTATTAATTAACAAATTGTGACAAAATTTTGTGTGTGGCAAAAAATTCGTCATAAAATGTGTGATTTCTTGTAGTGAATGATTTTGCGGATGCGCTAGCAACTTTGGCCTCCCTGATCAACATACATGACAAGGAAAACATGCCAAGCATCCCATTTTCCATACAAAAGGCTCCAGCCTATGGGAATTATGTTGGATAAGTATCGGATGAGCTACCTCCCATCCAACACCCTTGGTATCAGCATATCAAGGAGTATCTACGAGATGGATCTACACCCGCTGAGGCGAGCCCGACTGAAAAAAGACGGATCCATCGAATGGCTATGAAATTATACCTGAGCGGAGATGCACTCTACAAAAGAGATGAAGGATTAGGACTCCTTAGATGTCTAGACAAAGACCAAGCTTAGAGGCTCATGGATGAAATCCATGGTGGAGTATGTGGCCACACATGAGCGGCCCCCTACTTGTTAAGAAGATCCTCAGAAAAGGGCATTACTGGCTTACTCTCAAGGCTGACTGTGATGATCATGTCAAGAGGTGCTACCAATGCCAAATTCATAGAAATGCTATCCATGCCCCTCCAAGGGAACTCCACAATATTAGTTCACCCTGGCCCTTCTCAATGTGGGGAATGGACGTGATCGGGCCCATCGAGCCCAAAACCAGTAACGGGCATTGGTTTATCTTCACCATGATCGATTACTTCACCAAGTGGGTAGAAGCAGCCTCCTTCCCCATGGTTACCAAAGAAGTCACCATTGCTTTCATCAGAAATAATGTCGTTTGTCAATATGGACAACCAGAGGTAATTGTGTCAGACAATGCTAAAAACCTCAACAACAAAATGATGGAGGAGTTATGCAGTAAATTTCACATCAAACACCTGAACTCTGTCATCTACCGTCCAAAGATGAATGGTTCTGTTGAAGCGGCTAATAAAAACATCAAGAAAATCATGCAGAAGATGCCCGCCAATCTCAAAGGATGGCCTGACCTCTTGCCTCTGACTTTATTAGCCTACAAAACTTCAATGCGTACTTCCACTGAGGCAACCCCTTACTCATTAGCCTATGGGATGGAAGCAGTACTCCCCATAGAGGTGGAAATGGAATCTCTCAAAGTGTTGATGGACGCTCAGCTAGATGAAGACCAATGGGTACAAGACATATATCACCAATTGTCTCTAATAAACGAAAGGCGAATCGCGACTATCTTCCATGGTCAATTATATCAATAAAGGATTGTCAGATCCTACAACAGAAAAGTCTGGCTATGGCAGTTTAAACAACATGACTTGGTTTTGAAGAAGATCATTGACGACCAAGATCAATCTAAGGGAAAATTCGCTCCAAGCTGGGAAGGCTCATTTGTTGTCAAGGAGGTATTGACAGGAGGCACTCTCAGATTACAGGAAATGGACGGCGATGAATTTCTACAACTCATCAACTTGGACACCGTGAAACGGTAATATGTCTGAGGTTACCATCAAGCAAACATTCTGGTTTTGAATCATCAAATCACCAGTCATTTAGGTTTTTAACCTTTTCTTACATAAAAAATCTTCTTCATACCCTTCTACCCCTCAGGGAAACATACTCTTCAAGGCAGCTGCCTGGTTTCACATCATTTCAAATCTTTCATACAATTTTTGTTATCCCACTAGGGATTGAACCTTTTACACCTGTAGTTTATCCTGAACATAGGATCAAACTTTTTCACACTTGCAATTTATCTGAACTTAGGATCAAACTTTTTCACACCTACTGTAAGACCCCAAATTTTATGAAATAAAAGTATTCAAATTTTCTTATAATTATTATTCAGTAAATGGTTAAATTGATAAAAGTTTAAAGTTAAGGGTGATATATATAAAATTTTCAAAATACGCAAATGGTTATAAAATACTCATTTCTGTTGGGGAATATTCGTTTGGTCGTAGAATATTCTTGTTGTCGGGGAATATTCATATGATGGCGTAGCCATTCGTTGGGCGCCATAATGTATCAATAAGCTTCGGATGAAAGAAAACGATAAGTTTGAGTTTTTATAAATAATGGCGTAATTGTTACTGCTAACACTTGTTGGATTACGGTGGTTAAAATACGTATGTCTGCGTGGTTGCACAAAAGATGGCACAAAGATGTTGCATAGTATTTTTGAATTATTGATTCTTCGAAGGCTCTACTCAATAATTGTTACAGTAGTTATTGTTAAATATTTTATTTTATTGATTCAATAATTGCTGCGTTGATAGTTTATATTATTGTTGTTTTAATAATTGTCATTGCACAGTATTTCCCATTATCAGATCAATAATTTATATTATTGAATAATATTATTAGATAACATTATTGGCAATGTCTAGAAAGTTCTGTCAAGGAGAAATCCTTATCGAAAAGCCCACTCTTTCCTGGGAACTGTCTGGTTGTCATTATTTTGATTCTGTAATATTATTTGTGAATAAATAATTATTTATAGGGAAATATTTATTTGATGCGGATATAAATGATGAATTTATTTATGTGGTTATAAATGAAGGAATTAATGTTAAGGTGCTTTATCAGTATTTTTGTCGGAAAGGAGGTATTAAAAATCAAACCAGTGTTCTTGTGATATATTGCGTGAGTTATAATTTTTAATCCGACTGTTGGATCGTTGTTACATATATAAGTTGAGTACATGTCCACAAATTTTGAACCGTTAAAAATGAACGTATAAATTGTTATGAATTTTAAGAGGTGACTGGTTCAGAAATTGTTGAAGTTTCGAAATTTATCATTTTAGTAGAAAAATCTAGAATGCGTGGGCCCCACCTATGGTTAGTGAAGAAATGTGCTGAATTTTATTTCAAATGCGGTGGGTGGAAATAGTAGCAGGTAAAGCCATCAAGTAGCAAGTCAAGTCTGCTATGACATGCTAGCATTTTCCTATAAATAGGGTGCTAAGTTAGAATTGAAAATCATACCAGAAATATAAGCTTTCTCTCTTTCTCTCTCTATATTATCGAGCGTATTTTTGTGAGTATTTAGATACTTTGAGAGTTGCTATTCAGTGCAAGGTTCCTTCGGCTTTACATTCCGGCCAGAAATACTGCTCTTTTGAGGTAAGGGATTTTAAGGGTTATTATGTTTCTTTAGTTTCGTAATTTTTCTGACCTTCAAAAATTCTAGAAAAATTTGAAATGATATTTTGATGAGTTTTCTCGATTGTGTCCAAAAATGGCGATTTTTGGATGTATAGATTAGGAGTTATGGATTTTATGAGAAAAGACTATTTTAAAAGTAAACCCTTATAACTCCTTGTGGTTAACTCCAAAATTAGTGAAATTTTATTGGGAGTACATCTCATATAACATCAAGATATTCTCAAATTTTGAAATTTTTGGATAAAAGTATAATTTATGATAAATGTCTAAATATTCGGCCGTTTTGGCCATGTGAAAAATAGTAAATGAATTTTAAAAATTTCGAGAAAAATATATGTTCAATATGGGACTATATTCTGCTAAATCCCAGAAAAGAAATATTTTTGGAAATGATTTGGTATTTTTCATGAAAATGGACTAGTTATGAGTAAATGAATTAAATATGTTATGTGAAGTAACAAAATTAGAAAATAGGATTTTATGGCTTGGGAATCCTATATAAGGTATATGCAGATTTTTGATGAGGGTTTTGGTTATTGGTGATGAAATTTTATGATTTTGGCATTTTAGGATGATTAAATGCATTAATTGGTAAAGTGTAAACAATTAAAAGTTTAAGAAATGATTAAAATATTGTGGTAATATTAATAATATTAGATTATGAGTTTATTAAGTGATTTATAACATTTGGATTAAGGTGTTATGAAATCATTGATTCATGAATATTACTCTTGAAATTAAATGCAGTTGTTGATCGTATTGTTTTTATTATCATATATAACATTATTATAATCCTGGTGATGAAATTTCTTTTTGACTTAAGTGTAAAGATGGGTAGATTATTGGTATGATCGTGACTATGTGTTCTCTTTGGCTAGTAGTGCAAAGATGAATTGTTGACTAGTATGATCATGACCATTAAATTTACAATTGAATATTTTTAGCTTAAAAGCAAAGGTGAATTGATCAACATGGTTATAATTATGGTTTATATAAATTCTGAAATGATTATGTATTTCTTTGAGATATGAATATCTTTGGCCCGCAGTGCAAAGATGACCTGTTGTTGAACATCTTTGGCATGTAGTGCAAAGATGAACTGTTAATGAATATCTTTGGCCCGTAGTGCAAAGATGAACTTATTAGTATGATTATGAACATGAACTGTGATTTGGTATAACCATGATCTTTGATGTTTCAGGTAAAGACATGTGATGAAAAATATCTTCGTCTTGGATGAGAAGAAAAAATTAGAACTACAATTATGATTATGAGTTATTCATATAACTGTGAACAGGATCTGTTGATTAATGTTACAGGGTTAAAGCATTGTTGGTGGACTTTTAACATGGAGAAGATAATAGACTTTATGGTCTATTTGACTCTTCTAATGGATTGCTCATTCCGCTGCAACTATGGTTGAAAAGTTTTATCATCTACCAAATGTTCTAAATCTCTGATTTATTACCGATGAGGGCTATTGATAATTTAATTATCTTTAGTCATGATATTCTTTACTGAGCTAGTTGTGCTCACCCTTTTACTTCACAATTCCTTTCAAGTAATAAGAGTGTAGCTGGGTCGAGCGGGGATAACAGGGGAATAGAACGGTGGTCTATAGCTGTTGAGGTTCTCCCTAAATAGTATGGAAATAATTTTATTGAGAACTTTAGATAAGTGTGTCGTATTATTGTATCGTCATTTGATATTTAATTTTGGTGAACCAATAATAGGGTGAAGCGATCCCAACTTTGGAAGGGTGTTTTGTCACTATCATACAAGATGTCTAATGACATACAATCTCGTGTTATCATAAGGCGAGGTTGTGCACATCCACTTCTTTGAGTATATCTACGAGCACTACCTATATGATCTTGGAGTTTGGTTGAAACATAATGTTCAATTTCGAGACGGTGGAGATAGTTATATGTCAAGAGAAGACTCACCATTGGAAGGAACATGATAGTAATCTTCTCGTTTTTCTTTGGGGTCTATTGGGTCAACCAAGGATAATTCTCGAGTCATATGATATCTATTACAACTTAGATGTATGGCCTCCTATGTACGAAGGTTTCCTTGAGCACTTCCCAAAGATTTTAATTTCTAAAACAGTTATTGACTGTACCTTTATATAATGTATCAATGTGAGGTGATGTCCATAGTTGGGACATGAGTCATAGTTGGTATTAAAACTCACAGTATATGTGTTGTTGTATTTTGCACGACAATTGTAGTAATAAAGTTGTAGTTGTTTTCTGTACCATATATTTGGCGACTTAGAATAGGTTGGATGGATTGGACCTATTTTGGGGGCGTCACACCTACAGTTTGTCCCAAACATGGGATCAAACTTTCTTTCCCCCGCAGTTTAGCCTGCACACGAGATTAAACTTTTCTTTAGCTGCAAATCGTCCTGAGGGGCGAACAACGTCGACCTGATCTCCCTGATACCCGGGAGTACGTAGGCAACCATATTCTATATGTCTCGATCGCAATAAAAAAACAAAAACAACAAAAATATGTCTGCCCTTTCTTTACAAAAACAAAAACAACAAAAACATTCCTACACCCTTTTACATTAAGCATTGAACCTCTTACACCAGGTTTGAACTACGTAGACCTGATCTCCTCTTCAATAAGAGTACATAGGTAGCCATTTATGGTTCACTCTAACCCCCTACCAAAACACAAATATTTGTCATCTGGTACTGGGATCAAACTTCAAATCCACCACATTTCATCGGCTTCAGACCAAAGGGATGGAATTACCTGGCCTCCCCATAAATGGGAGAGTTGGCGACCATCTAAGCTGCGGTTGAGTAGGAGTACTGGAGACCATTTGTGGTGCAGTCAATCTTAGAGAGGAAAAGTCACACTGCTCTCCACATTTCCATACAGAAACCAGTCCCAAGACACCAAAGAGGGTAGGGATACACACAGATCAATGATCCATTCTGAAAGATCCTGCGACGTCTCAATGTCTACACATCAAGGATGAGTTCAAAATACATCAAGATCACAAGCTCTGAAGAAACAAGCAAATATCAAGCAAGTATTAAGGCACAACTAAAAGGAAATGGAATCAAAATATATTTCCCTGCCATATATAATGCTGTTTGATATATACATATGTGTTGTACATGATAAAATGGCTAAACTAGTCTGTGCAGGAAAATACAAATCTATCTACGGATCTGTATGTATGCGTACTATCGGATCTAACATAGCATCCCTCTCCGAAGAATGAGGTAACGCTGCAAGCTCCTGCCCAATGGTATCTACACGAGCTAGCAGATCCGAGGCTAACGCCTGAGAGCAGACCACGGTACAATGGTATCTACATCTTCTACATCTGAAGGTGACATACTATTATACCACAATCTCAGACGGGATGCCACCAATACTGGTGAGGTATGATCAATGCGGCTAACTATCGAAGAAGACATCTGTGTGGGCCGTATCATAAGACCATCCAGGGGTTAATGCTGAATATCTCTGGACATACATACATATGCATAACATAATACATACATGATAAAGAATAGATGACAATATGATATAGAGAATGGAAAACTGTACATACATTCCTAAGTATATCATCATCTAATACATCTCTGTACAACTAAAAATATAGGGAAATGGGCCACAGACGCCCAAAAACTAACAGAGGCCTATCAAAAGATATAGCGAGAATGGGGCCCACCCCTCTGGCTCGGTCCAGTTCGAGTTGCAAAGGAGTTCTTACAAGCTGAAAAGGCCAAATTAGGAATAAAAATGTTATGCGATTGAGCAAAATAGCCTAAAATCCTGGTTTTTACAGGTCAAGTTGTGGCTTTACATATCACTCATTGGTTTTTATAGGTCAAGTTGTGGCTATACCGATGATTTTAGTTGTTGCAAACTACATTCGGCGATACCTCATGAAGGTCCAATGCCACCAATTTAGGGTCATAGCCCTAAAACCTTTTCCCCAACGGATTTTCATACAATCGTTGATGCACACATCAACGAAGGTCAAGCAGCCTTGACATTATCCCCAATAGGGATCTCATCCATTGATACATATGTCAGTGAAGGTCAGGCAACCCTGACAACACCGACTGTTGGCAGTAACTCCAACAGAGCAGCAAAAAGACCTGACGGTACAAACCAGGGAAGAACATCCTCATTGGGGAGGACCAATGATGGAATATGTTATACACATCCTCAATAGACAAAGCTCTATCCCCACAAAATCTCTTGTACATAAGAGATGCATCTTCAGGATAAAGTCTATATCAAGGATTCATGACTTTGGTGATAACCCTAACGTCAACAATCCTAGAGATTCCGGGTAGCTGTGGATCACACGTCCTTGACAGTTTATCAAGCTTCTTATTTAATGCTCCCCCGGTAGAAGCAGCAGGGAGTCGACAATCATCCCATTATATTGGAGAACAATCCAATAAACTACGTACATTTGCATCATGCATTGCATCATAATCATCCTATCGTATTTCAAGTGTCTAGTATTCTTTATCCTATCCATGCCATTATATTGCATGAATATGATAAAGAGGGGCATTTGTAGACACTCGAAATTTTCTGCCTACCTGTTACTAACATTACAAGAAGCGCGAAATCTTCTTTTAGAGATAACCCTGAAAGACAGCTCAGCTTAATCCTAGAAATACCACTGGAAGTTCAGTTTCAACTTGGGAAAACACATCGGGAGTATCATTTCCTCACCTCGGAGATAACCCCGGGGATAGCAGTGCAAATACCAGAAATTCCACCAGAGAAAGCCATTTCATCTTGGAGATAACCCCGAGATGTTCTGTCTTAGTCCCAGAAACAACACCGAGAAAGATAATGTCAACCTTGGAGATAACCCCAAGGAGTGCAGTTGCAGTTTTGGAGATAACCCCGGAGATGCTCGTTTCAATCCATGCAGTCAGCTTTAACCTCGGGACTCACATCGAGGCACTCAACTCCCAAACCCAGAGATAACCTCGGGAGGACAAGCACACCTCAGAGACAACCCTGAGGGCATTCAGCATTTGCAGTAGCCCAATCTCAAAGATAACCTCGAGCGATATCTCGCTGATCGGCCAAAACCACGAGATAACCCCCATTGAAGGGCAAAATTGTCAAATTGCCACCTCAACCCCACAAGGCACCATCTCAACAAACAAACAGTCAACATACATTCTACACAACAATGTCCCACAAGAACCAAGGAGTTGTAATCACGAGTGACTACTACGTAAGGCAGAACACCGGATAGAATTTGAAGCTTGAAGACATAGGACATGGTTCTATCTTCTTAACTTAGTACAACCTCTAATCCAATGTCATTGCATAGCTCTCGACAACGGCAGTTCGAAACAGGTCTTATACACCTCAATTGGATGCTCGAATTCAAGTTCTGCAAGTTCGAGCGAACATCACGTTGCACGCGTGCATGTACTTTGAGACGGAGGGACCCGTGGAGCCCGAGGCACCCCAGGCAGCCGCAGGTGCATCTACGACTGCTGCAGGTACACATACGATTCCCCCTATATAAATAGAGGGCTTGGGGTGGCCATATTCAAGAGAAGAAAGGCGAGGAAGCCTTGTCCAATTTTCTCTATACACACCCTATATTGAGTGTTTTCTCATTTTAAACATTTATGAGCTCACATATAGCTATATTTTTACCTGTGGGAGCTGAGTGTTCATCCACTTAAAGCTATAAAAGTCTTCTTTGGCAGTCCACTGTAAGCCTTCTTACATACTTTAAAGCCTTTCTCTTCATCTTTGCACACACTCTTCTTCAAGTTAAGAGTCGTGTTGTGTATGTATGCCCGGACTTCGGTCCATGGTTTTCATTTCTATTTGTATATATATATATATATATATATATATATATATATATATATATATGGACTAACATTATCGAGTCATGCCTCGATTGAGCCTGGACTCACGTCCGGAGCGTTTATTTGCTTATATATATATATATATATATATATATATAAATGTTGTCGAACTTTCTTCGATGAGCCTGAATTTTATATCTGGTGCGTTTACTGCTTATATATATATAGCGACAAATAGCTGAAATGATAAACTGAGCCGGGATCGATATATATTTGGTGCGTTTACCGCTTATATATATATATATTTACATTTTTGTCAGGCCTGGAGTTTACTTCGTGGTCTTTTACTACTTTATTTATATTTCGTCCCGCCTAGAGTTTACTTCGTGGTGGTTGATCATTTTTACTGCTTTATTTACATTTAGTCCCGCCTGAAGTTTACTTCTTGGCGGTTGATCGTATGTATTGCTTTATTTATATTTCTGATCCCCCATGGAGGTGCGTCGTGGTGGTTGATCATGTCTCTCTATATATATTTACCGCTTTTATATATTTACATTTCTGATCCCCATGGAGGTGCTTCGTGGTGGTTGATCATGTCTCTATATATATATTTACCGCTTTTATATATTTACCTTTCTGATCCCCCATGGAGGTGCTTCGTGGTGGTTGATCATATCTGTATATATATATAAATATACAGCTTTTATATATATAACTGCTTACTACTTTTATATAAACTGCGGCATCATGTGAGCCTAGGAATCATGTGATCACAGATTCAGTATACTAAATCTAGATTTGGTTCCCGTGATGGACATTTTCAGCTGTAAGAAGCTTGTAAATTATTCACGGTGTTTGAATTTCCTTAGATGGCTTTCATACCAATGAGGAGTTCGGCACTGCTATATATTATTTTCTCGAAGATGCTTCGCATCTCGAAAATAAAATCAATCAAGCCAAATATTTAATAATAAAATGGAAGTATCAAAGGCCTCAATTACTATTGAGCACAAGGTTTGAAAAACCTCTTTCATAAAATCTCATTGCTATATCTTGTTTAAAATTGAATTTTTATATAAATTCAAACCCTTTGTATATAGGTGCGAACGAGGCATAACACTACTTCCAAATAATAGCACATTGACCCACACACACATACACACACACACATTCATATAACAGTTTCTTGAAAAGTGGCAGTCACCGTGGTAACACGGATGTCGGGGGGTGCCTATCATCTTCCCTCCGCATAATCAAACCCCCGAACTCAAATGAATCTCGGTTTCACAGACCCATTTAGCAGTGTCACATCACTAGGTCAATGTACAAACCTTTTCTCAGTTGCTTTGGTGCAACCAGTTAAAACACCAACTGGCGACTCTTACAGTCAAATCGTCGACATATACATATCAGACCTTTTTCACTTGTTTTTTCAAACAAATCTCACCTAACATGAGAACACCAAAGAACAAGAATAGAAAAAGGGACAAATAAAAATCTCGACGTCGACAAAGGTCTTGGACCAAACTATATGTTTAATGAACGTGGTTCATTGTGAAATGTTTTAAAGGAAAAGAAGTGCTATTTTGAATTATCGATAGTACTTCATGACTATTATTCAGTTATTAAAGATATATAATTCCTATGTTTCAAGCATGTTGTTTAAATGAAATTGTCATACTTACTGAGCTAGTTATGCTCACTCTTGCTTGAACTATATGAATGCAACTAAGACTGAACGACCCGAATGATCCTCTAAGGATAAAAGATAGGCTAAGGCAGACCTTTGAACTGTCTATGTAATAGTATAGGGTTAATGTTGTAATTATTTGATATTATGACAAGAAACAGATGTATTGGTTATAAAGAACCTGGGAAGGGAATATTTTTTTAGAATATATAGAAGACATGTTCACTCTTTTGAGTAATTTCAATTGAATGTATGTGTGAATGGTAGTACCGTGTAGCACCATCTGTCGG
Organism: Panax ginseng; assembly: GCA_020205605.1. Taxonomy (NCBI): domain Eukaryota; kingdom Viridiplantae; phylum Streptophyta; class Magnoliopsida; order Apiales; family Araliaceae; genus Panax; species Panax ginseng. The sequence goes on from CM035144.1 coordinate 47,017,545, forward strand.
GTTAAAAGATACCCGAATTTGGGGGCGTCATAGGTTGGTATCAGAGCAATAGGTTATAAAACTTAAGGGAAGGAAATAGAACCTTAAGTCATAACCTTAAGAAGAGTTAAAGAAGTAAAAGATGAAATTAACCCTAAAAATGCATTAAATGTGATATGTGTTTTTATTATGCTAATGATGTTTACTAATCAAACTAATTTGTTTTATTGTAGATGTCAGGAGATAGCGTTATGTATAGGGATATACATGTTGATAATGAAGAGTCGGTGAATTAAGTAGAGATTATACCGAACCTAGTAGCTGAAGAGCCAGAAGTGGTAGTTGTTGAGTCTAGAGACTCAGAAAACCTAGACCTTATGTCTATGTTTGATGGCATGTCTGAAGAGGAGGTGGAGGTGGTGTCATTTAACACCATAGCACCTGCAGAAGAGATGACTCCGGGGGAGTCAATGAAATCACTGTTCATAACTGTATTGGATATAAACATCCAGTATTGTAAGGAGGTAAAAGAAATGAAGGAGGAGCTCCATGCTGTCTTAGAAGATAAGAAGAGTATGGAGTAGATGTGGGAGGAGGAACATGATGAGAAGGTGTTAGCCAAGGACAAGATCAATGAGCTTAAACACGAGGTCTTTGAGCTCAGGTAGGAGCTAAAGACCAAGAAGCAGAAGGTTAGCCGAATGTCTTATATACATAGGAGTTTGCACGAGGATTTTTAATGGTAGGTGGCTGAGTATCCTGTGGAGGCAGGGCAGACCCGATATACTATCAGCCGAGATGTGATAGCCGGTCTTGCCAATGCCGACTATGAAAATGCCTTAAGACAGATGTAATCTAGCTATTAGTTAGAGTAGAATAGATATGTAAATATGTTGTATCTTTGTAGTGACGTAAAACCCTCTTTTGTATATCAAAGGGTAGTCTTTTGTAAATCCCAATTTCTTGAAAGCAATAACGGAAAAGTAATGTAATCAGCTTAGGTTGTGTAATGTGAACGATGTAGTATTGTACTACAAGAAGCAAAGCAATATAAGTTTTCTTTTATTGGAACATGATGTGCAATAAGTATGAGTTATTGTTTAATAATAAATAATAACTAATAAACAAGAAATAAATAATAATGAAATATTATTTATTTTAACAAAAAAATGCCGCCAAGAAGAAGACAAAGAAATCAAGGAGCAAATGTAAATCAACCGGAAGGGGGACCGGTTAATCCGATGCAGGAGTTTGTTAATTTATTAATGGCTGCCTTTAATCAGAATAGGGTGAATGTACCCCTAAATCCTGTGGTAGTACGGGCTACTACGTGTAAGAATTTTAAGAGTGTAGGTCAGCCAGAGTTTAAAGGAACTACGGACCCTATCGAAGCCAGACTTGGGTGAAAAGAGATAGAAAAGGCATTTGTCATTGCCAATGTTGATGAGGGGCAAAAGGTTACTTTTACTACCTACATGATGAAGGGGGAGGCCAACTTCTGGTGGGAGGCAAACCAGGCTAGGGCCAAAATAGATAACTTAATGTGGACGCGGTTCAAGGAGATTTTCTTTGAGAACTACTTTTCCATGAGTATGCAAGGAAGAATGGAGATGAGGTTTCTGGAGTTGAAACAAGGGGAGATGACTGTTCCCCAATACGCTGCCAAGTTCAATGAACTGGCGAGGTTTCCTCCACACCAAGTGGACACGGAGGTGAGGAAGGCTAGGAGATTCGAGCAAGGATTGAAACCCTGGCTCTATAGCCGGAGATTAGTGTTCCAAAGTAGTTCTTTTGGAACCATTCTGGAGAAGGCGATAATTGCCGAGGGTGGGAATGAGGCTCTAAGCCAGTACCACAGGGATAAGAAAAATAAGGGTAAAGTAGATGGGGGAGTGAAAATCGAGGGAGCCAGTGGTAGTCGTAATGGCCAGAAGAAAGGGTTTTAACTCTGGGAATACCAGAATGAAGCAAGGAGATCCTAAGAAGAGGATGGAGGCGTGAAAGAATTATGGGAAGACTCACGTAGGAGTCTGTCTCAAGGGGAAGTCAGTGTATTACAATTATGGACAAGAGGGGCATATTTCACCTAACTATCCGAGTCTGAAGAAGAACCATGGATGCTTCGTATGTGGATCAACTGACCACATAGCGAAGAAGTACTGCCCAAAGAAGGGGATGGATTGGAATATGGGTGCTAATAGTGGTAATCTAGTTATTAGTGGTTCAGCTCAGCCAGGTAGGCCAATGGCCCGCACCTTTAACATCACGGTCCAAGATACAGTTGCATCAGGGGATGTAGTTGCAGGCATTATCCCGATCAAAGATATAAATACTTACATGATGTTTGATTCAGGTGCTACTTGTTCATTTATAGCATGTGATTTTGCTAAATGGTTAGAATTACTTCCCAAAAGATTGCATGTACCTTTGAATATCAAGGTAGCAAATAAAGAAATAATTCCTGTTAAAAATATTTATAGGAGTTGTTGTGTAGATATACGAGGTTGTAAATTATCTGTAGATTTGATACCGATAAAGTTGGGAGAATTCGATGTAATTCTCGGGATGGATTGGTTGTTTAACCTTGGTGCAATAATAGATTGCCAAAAGAAATGCGTAAATATTAGAACGTTGAGGCAACCTCATGTAGTGTTTTACGGTAATAAATCGTCGGGACATTCGTGTTATCTTACTATGACATAAAGTAGGAAACTGTTGAGGAAGGGATGTGTAGTTATTTGTGTCATGTTGTTGATACCTAGAGAGTGGGAGCAACGATGGAACAAATACGTATAGTCAAAGAATTCGTGGATGTATTTCCAAGCGAATTACCAGGACTTCCGCTAGATAGGGAGACCGAATTCGTAATAGATATTGTGCCAGGAGTGGCACCAGTTTCAAGGGCACTGTATCGTATGGCGCCTGTAGAGATGAAGGAACTGATGGTTCAGTTACAAGAGCCGTTGGATAGAAAGTATATTCAACCAAGTGTTTCACCGTGGGGAGCACCGGTACTATTTGTGAAGAAGAAGGACAGATCGTTAAGACTTTGTATCGACTATCGAGAGTTGAACAAGTAAAAGATAAAGAAAAAATACCCATTGCCTAGGATCGATGATCTTTTTGATCAGTTGAAAGGGGCAAAGTATTTTTCTAAGATAGATTTGCGGACGGGGTATCATCAGTTGAAGGTTAGGAAGGAGGATGTACCTAAGACAACATTCAGGACTCGTTACGGCCATTACGAGTTTCTGGTGATGTCAATTGGGTTGACTAATGCACTAGCTGCATTTATAGATATGATGAACAGAGTGTTCAAACAATATTTAGACAAGTTCATTATAGTATTTATCAATGATATTCTAGTTTATTCTAATATGCCAGAAGATCACGATGAACACCTAAGAATATTGTTAGAGATACTAAGGAATGAGAAGTTATATGCGAAGTTCACTAAGTGTGAATTTTGGCTAGAAAGGGTACAGTTTTTAGGACATGTTATCGATCAGGATGGGATTTCAGTAGATCCTGCGAAGGTAGAAGCAGTGATTAAATGGAAACAACCAAAAACGCCGACTGAGGTGCGGAGTTTCCTCAGGTTAGCAGGATACTATCGAAGATTCATCCAAAATTTTTCTAAGATAGCTAATCCGTTGACTAATTTGACAAGGAAGACAATGTAGTACGTATGGACTCAGAAGTGTGAAGACAATTTTCAAGAACTGAAGAAAAGATTGAGTGAAGCACTTGTATTGTCATTACCCGATGATACGAGAAATTTCGTAGTCTATAGCGATACTTCGCATAGAGGAATTGGTTTCGTGCTCATGCAACATGGCAAGGTCATTACGTATGCATCACGACAGTTAAAGGATTATGAGAAAGTTTACCCTACTCATGATCTGGAACTGGTCACGGTAGTGTTTGCCGTAAAGATATGGAGACATTATCTTTACGGAGAGAAATGTGAGATATACACGGACAATAAGAGTCTAAAATATATCTTCACACAAAAATACTTAAATATGAGACAAAGGAGATGGCTAGAGTTGATAAAGGATTATGACTGGGATATCTTGTATCACCCCGGGAAAGCCAATTTAGTTGTCGATGCCTTGAGTAGAAAGGGTCGGGAAAAGTTATCTATGTTAACAGCTCAAACTGAGTTAATAACAGAGATGGCTAGAATGGAATTGGAGGTGAAGTTACCGAGTGAATCGGGACAAGGATTGTTTACAACAAAGATTCGATCTACCATTGTAGAGAGAGTCAATGAGGTACAACTCAGAATGGTTGAGTGTGACCAAATGAAGAAGCGGCTAACAAAGGAAAAAGATATTAAGTATAGTCTTGATAACGAGGGGTTATGTAAGACCCCAATTTTTTTTTAATAAAATGGAATTTCCTCTATTTATTATTTTGAAATAGTAAGGGGTTGATTTGATTAATGTGGTTAGTTATGGGTAAAATGCGTAAATATTTTAAATAAGCAAGTGGTTATAAAATATTCATTGTTGTCGGGGAATATTCGTTTGGTCGTGGAATATTCTTGCTGTCGGGGAATATTCGTACGACGGCACAGCCTTTTGTGGGCCTCATAACGAAAAGCGATTGGATGAAGAAAATGACAAGTATGAGTTTTTTTTATAAATAATGGCGTAGTTGTTATCGTTAACACTATTGGAATACCCAGTGGTTAAACCACAATAATACGCAGTGTTGCACAGTAGCACATGGTATTACACCAATTATTGATTCTTACATAAGAAGGCACTACTCAATAATTGTTACAGTAATTACTGTTCAATATTTTATTTTATTGATTCAATAATTGCTACGTTGATATTTTATATTATTGTTGTTTCAATAATTGTCACAGCACAGTATTTCCCATTATCAGATCAATAATTCATATTATTTGAATAATATTATTAGATAGCATTATTGGCAATGTCTAAGGAAGTTCTGTCTAAGGAGAGGTTTGTTCACCTAATTGGGCGCCAGTAATGAGAAATCCTTATTGGAAAGCCCCCTCTTTCCTGTGAACGACCTGGATGTCATTATTGTGATTCTGTAATATTATTTGTGAATAATTAATTATTGATTTATATGATAAGAAAAATATTTATTTATGTGGATATAAATGGAGGAATTTTTAGAAAAGTGACAATTGTTGAAAATTAATATTTTATCTTTTCTGATAAAATAATTCATTTAAATATATTATTATATTATAATAATATAATAATGGTGATATTTTTACAATGAATGTGTGATATATGAATAATAAAGGAGGAAGAGTATTTTTGTTACAATAAATGTTAAAAACATGTTAAACATGTTGGTGGACCCCATTTTGACTAAAATTTGATTATAGCCTGTAAAATCGTCCGTATGTGGATTTCGGTCAATTTCTGTTTAGAATTTGGAAAAACTTAAACTTACAAAGTTGTAGAGAATTAAATTTCCTATGGAATGGACATAAGATTCAAATTTTTCTGATAAAAGGGCTATTTATTATGAAATACTGAAGTTTCTGAATTTATAAATGTTTTAAAATATTTTTGGTGGAGATTTCTAGAAGGTAGGCCCCACAATTGTACTTTTGCATGTGAGAAATGCTGGAATCTGAATTCAAAGTAGGCGTATAAATTTTGTTATTAATAATATTATTTTATTAAATTTTCTTCTTTGGTGTTCTAAGCATTTTCCTATAAATAGGGTGCTTAAGTTAGAATTGAAAATCACACCAGAAATTAAAGTTTTCTCTCTATATTATCGAGTATTTTTTGTGAGTATTTTGATACTTTGAGTGTTGATACTGTTGCAAGTTTCCTTGACATTATATCCTAGTATTCCAAATCGAGTAATCTTGCTCTTTTGAGGTAAGAGATGTTATTTTTTTTAAATGATATTATTTCTTTCAAGATCATTATACCGGAATATTGGTAAGATTTTTCTTGTGAAATTCTTATTTTTTCATGTTGGGGTTACTATTCATGAGTTACTATTCATGAGTTACTATTCACGAAGCATGAAGATTTTTCTTATGGAATTTTTACCTTTAGTGTCGAAGTTATTATTCACGTATACGACACTATTCACGAATACGACACTATTCACCGAAAAATTAAATTTTCTTTTTTGTGTCCAAGATTGTTTGTTATGGTTCCTATCTTTGATTGAATCTATGTTTTGATCTTCATTTTTGAATTTTGCTCCACAATAGTTTATTATGGAGTATTTTTGAACTTGGATGAACTAAAGTACGAATCCCTAATCTTTGTCCTTTTATCTCACTGGATTCATTCTTTAAAATATTTTTTATCATCCTCAGTCCTTAATGGTGATACTTGATAAATATCTTTGGCCTGTAGTACAAAGATGAATGATTACGTGATGAATATCTTTGGCCCGTAGTGCAAAGATGAACAGGTGTTGAGATGAACATGACCAACTAATTCATATCTTTGGCTTGTAGTGCAAAGATGACTATTTGATTCAAGATGTATATTGATTGATGTTACAAGGATAAAATATTGATGGACTTTTAAATTTATAGGATAGTAGATTTCATTCTTTACTTAACTCTTCTAATGAATTGTTGTTTTCGCTGCAGTTGTTGATTTAAAACTTGTTGTCTATTATATTCTATCAGATTTTTTCCTGTTGAAGACTAAGGATAATTTGTTGTACATTATCTTTGAAATTTATCTAGGCACACTTAGAAGGGGGGGGTTGAATAAATGTGGGAGCAATCTATGACCATTTTTTATACATTAAATTAAACTGTTAATTTTAGACTACTATAATGATGAAATCAGCTTACTGAATTAATATAGCCTATTGAATTGACTGATTATTTTAAGAAAATATCATGTTGAATTTCTAACTTAAATAAAATACTTGGTGTTAAAGAATTATCTTAATATAATGCAAGTATTCAAATTTTAATTATTAAGATAATTAAATAGCTTGTGTGATTTTAAAGTAAAGCAAATAATAAAATCAACACCAAGATTTTTTACGTGGTTCAGCTATTACCCTCTATAATAATAGCCTACTCCACGTCCAATACCAACCAGTATTGGAGACTCACTTTATTTATTTCTTTATAAATAAACACAGATTACAAAATAGATTCTTACAAAAACTAATTAACAATTAATTTCTCTTGAGCACTCTTGCTCCTTGTGCACCAATGCACTCTTCAAGCACCATTGCTTCCTTGAACCTGTTTGCAAGATTTTTCTCTAATCCACTAGGATTAACACCTTTAGACTACACTTAGTCTAAATAAAAAATTTAATACAAATCTAGAGGTCTATGATCAATGCAAGAATAATCAATTTAACAATTAAAGGCTCAACTATATGCAATGATCAATTAGCACAAAAAGATAAACAATTAAATCTTACCAAATACCAGCTCAAAGAATATCAAAAATTTAATTACTCAGCTGATTGAGAGTTACACCAATTAAACAAGTTGCTCGATATAATCAATAATTAGTGCAGAAAATAATTTCATGACTTGTGTATATTTCTGTACAAGAAACACCATTTATATAGCCCCACAATCAAGTTACCGTTAATTCCAAAATAATCTGTTCCAATAGTCCACACATTAATCGGCTTGATAATATGGAGATACCCCACAATGGTAAAGAGATGTATCTTTAATATTTATCCAGTTTAGCAACAGAACCTCTTTGATTAGTTATGGATAAATCAAAAGACCCATTAAAAAAGGTAACCCACTAATAACTTTGACTTTATCTCTCCAAACAACAAGTATCGTGTAGAAGAGGAGTGTAACAGTCATTTACCCTTTTCCAAGACTTAAGGTCTTTAAATTTCCAATGTAACCATAATTACATCTCCTTGAAAACCGTATATCAAATCACCAAGAGATAAAGATGTCATCATTTTAGTCTATCTAGTAAGTCATAGATATCCATGTGTAGCAGTAATTAAAGTGACCCAATAATTTTAAATACTTTCTTAAGCATGCACACATATCCTATATCATAATGCAATCCTTTTTATACGTTGATGATATATATTTAATCTGATCTTATTTTATATTTAGAAAAACCTTTTTCATTTTTTTAAAACATTATTCATTTAAGACAAATAGCAAAATGCAAATAATATATCTTAGAGCCTTTAAATGAAAAATCAATTATTATGCAATTGACCTTACAGTTGGTTTTCCTTGTAAAGAAAAATTCTTCAAACTCTTGAATATCCAATCAAAGTTCCTTATCACCAAAATACCTGAAATGCCATAAAAATAATTTAGTACATGAATAATTCATCATCCAAACTCAAGGATGAAGTATGACTAAGTCAACATTCTCCCCCTTTTTGATGATGACAATCAAAAAATTAAATTCCTTTTAGCTCCCCCTAAATTCATGTTATTCAATATCATCATAATATTAATGATAATAAAGAAAATAATTTTTAGTAACCTTCTTCCTGCATTCCATGTTAGTATCAAGTTAAACATATAAAGTTTAAACATATCAAATTAAAACTTAAATATTCAACCATCAGTCTTGGAATCATCGTCTCAAAAACTAACATAAAACAACCATAAGTCTTAAACTTAAATTCAGTCTACTGAAAACCAAGAGTTTAATTAAACTTATATTCTCCCCCTTTGTCGTCGAACAAAAAGGGAGGGAACATTATCAGTCGAGATCTACCACGGCTGTGCTTTATGTGAAATAGGGGCGATGATTGGCATGATGAACCTTCTCAGCAATGCTCAGATCAGCAGCGAATTGGGGAGGCCGGGGAATTACAGTTGCAGGTGGTAGAGGTACGTCATGAAATTCACCTTGATATTCGGCTAACCAGTTGCAATGCACCCACTCCAGAACAGTTGAGTGCTTACGCTGCATATGTAGTTTAGACCCCACATCATTGAAATGTGTAGAAATGAACTCAGCCAACTCCCCGATTTGATTACTAACAAACTTGATCTCTTGACTCAACTAACAGGAATTCCGATTAAGCCTTCGCTGCATAACCTCTGCCAAAGCAGTGGTTTGCAGTTTAAAACCTGCCTGTAAGTCAATAAATTCATCTTCAAGATTGTTATAAAGTTTGTTAATTTCAGGAGCACCCAAAGGCAATTTGCCTTTCACCAACAAAGTCATACGAGTGTTAAGGCCATACATTTCAGCTTGCATTTTTTTCTTGATTACTAAGCACCAGTTTCAACATGTCAATGATCTAAGAAGAAGATTGAGTGGGGGGCTTAACAGGAGAAGATGGAATTGAGATGGGAGGAATATGATTCTCAGAAGTAACACGAATAAATTGACCATCAATCAAAGTGATATGAGAAAGCTTTAAAGTATTGGCACTGAGTGAATCATTCACAACAACAAAAAGTTCATTGTTAAAAGAAATTTTAAAGTGATTGAAGAAAGTGGTGAGACTAGCACTATAAGGCAAACATGTTTTTGTTTTTCTCAAACAGCTTGTCATTTGATGGAGCAACATTTGGGATAAATTAAAAGACAGACCTTTTAAAATCATGGCAACAATGATCAAATCTTGATAAGTAAAATCAGCACTACCACCTAAACGAGGTAAAAGATTAAACCTAACAAGATGATGAATCACACTAGCAAGAGGAGAAACATCTACGATTTTGGAGTAAAAACATCATTCAACAAAGGGTTATCCATTACAATCTGTAATTGTTCCAAAGGGGAAAATGGAGAATGGACAGCCCCTTTTCGAGTAAATGGACAATCACCAGTGAATGGAATGTTTAAAATGCTACCGAAATCCATGACCGTGAAATACAAAGATTTTCCTTTAACAAATGAGGTGTAAAACTCCCCATGACATTCCAGATTAGTATAAAATTGTTGAACTAATCTGGGATATGCAACAGAAGGAGGAAAAAGCATGGAAGAGATACCACAAGATTCAAACAAAGTTTTCAAAGGAGACTTTTGATAACAGATTTGATCCATTGATTTTTCATAAGCCAACTGTTTTGGAAAAATGACAGTTTTAAAATGTACCTCATAAGCATTACTTCGAAAGAAGTTGTCAGGAAGATCAGAGGAAAGATTAGGGTTTATCAAAACTGGTGGAGGCGTAGCCTCCGGCTTAAAGGATGGAATTGTAGACTATCGTCGTCGAGAGGGTCCAAATGATTTTGGCAAAGAGGGACTAAAATTTGATTCGTTAGAAGACGAAGAGTCCACATACTCTGTTTCCTCATACACGACTTTCTTCAGTTTTCTTTGCTTTCGTGAAGGTCTCACAATTGATTGGGGAGGAGCCGTCGTCAGAATCCATCATCGATCGCTTATGTGTTCGAGTTCTCATGATATTTGAAGGTAAAGTTTAGAGAAGATAAATGTATAAGGAGAGATAAAGAAACAGAGTCAGAAAGGTTTTGAGAAGTATAGAAAATGGAAAGTGACAGATAAAAAGATATATAAAAGGACTGATGCATGTACAAAGTACACTCCTATACGCCTATGTTTTCTAAGAACCTCAGCCGACTTGTCTTTTCAATTTTCAAAACCATTATGAGAGACACCTAGAATATTGCGTCCATGATTTAAGGGTTTAAATGAGCAGCCAAAAATTTAAAACTCATAATTATCTTAATTTTATCAGTGAATGAGATATACATGCATAATAGGACAACAATAACACAGATTTTAAAATGAATTATGCGATACACATCCCAAGTTCTCTTCACAGCATACAAAATCTATCTTCACTTAATGGTTTAGTAAAAATATCTGCAATTTGATTTTCAGTTGGAATAAAAATCAATTTAATTAAACCTTTTGACACACTGTCTCTTAAAAAATGATGCCCTACTTCTATGTGCTTTGTACGTGAATGTAACACAGGATTTTTAGATATATCTATAGCACTAGAATTATCATAATAAATAGGCACACAATCACATAATATATCAAAATCACATAAAGTTTGCCACATTCATAAAATCTGAGAACAACAACTTCTTGCAGCTAGGTATTCACCCTTAGTAGGTGAAAGAGACACTAAGGTTTGCTTTTTACTATGCCATGACACGAGACTTTATCCCAAGAAAGTACAAGCACCACTCATACTCTTTCTATCGATTTGACATCCTGTATAGTCAGCATCTGAATAACCAATTAATTCAAAGTGATTGGAAATTGGAATAAAATAACCCTAAATTAATAGTACCACTTAAATATTTCAAATTCTTTTAGCAACATTTAAGTGTGATTCATTGGGTTTAGCCTGAAATCTAGCACACAAACAAACACTATACATTATATCAAGTCTAGAGGCAGTTAAGTATAACAAGCATCCAATCATACCTTGATATTTTGTTATATCAACATCAATACCTTTGTCATCAGTGGTGAGCTTTATTGATGTGCTCATAGGTGTACCTTTTGAGTTAGATCCTTCAAAGCCAAATCGCTTGAGTAATTCTTTTGTGTATTTGGTTTGATGGATGTAAATTCCGTCCTTTGTTTGCTTGATTTGAAGTCCCAAAAAGTAGTTGAGTTCTCCCATTAAGCTCATATCAAATTCTTTATGCATGCACTTGGAAAACCACTCACAAAGATGATCATTAGTAGCATAATAAATTATATCATCTATATATATTTGAACAATAATGATATCTATATTTTTATTCTTAATAAATAATGTAGAATCTATTTTACCTCTAATAAATCCATTTGATAAGAGATACTTACTTAACCTTTCGTACCACGCCCTTGGAGCTTATTTCAAGCCATAAAGTGCTTTATTTAATTTGTAGACATGATTAGGATACTTTTCATGCTCGAATCCAGGAGGTTGTTTTACATAGACCTCTTCATTAATGTATTCGTTGAGGAAAGTACTCTTTACGTCCATTTGATACAGCTTAACCTTTTTGTATCATGCAAACGCTAACAAAATTCGGATTAATTCTAGCCTAGCCACTGGTGCATAGGTTTCTTCATAACCGATCCCTTCTTGTTGGTTATACCCTTGAGCTACTAGCCTTGCTTTATTACGAGTGATTGTTCCGTGCTCATCAAGCTTGTTTTTGAATACCCATTTCGTACCAATGATAGAGGCATCTTTTGGAGGAGGCATAAGTTCCCATACTTGGCATCTTTCAAATTTTTAAAGTTCTTCTTGCATTGCCAATAACAAGTTTTCATTAAGGACTGCATCATTTGCATTCTTTGGCTCAACCTGTGACAAAAATGCAGAGAATGCACAATGATTTTATAAACCTCTTCGTGTGGTTACACCTTTATTTATATCTCCAATGATATTCTCCAGAGGATGATTCTTGATATATCTAGCTATTTTCGGCATTTGGATATTGTAACGCCCGAGAAAATCGGATTTTTATGACAATTAAATTTTTATTTGATTATGTGAATTAAATGAATTTAATTGATTATTTTGTTAGTAAGCTATGTGAAGGTCATTCTATAACCTAGAATGTGCTAACGTGGTTAGTATTCTGGCTATGTACTAGAATTAATTGTTTGGAATTTCCAAGACGAAAATAATTATTTTTTGAGAAATTTTCGTAAAAACACTATTCATCTGTTTCTGTTCGGGAAATTATTTTGAAATTCCGAGAAACGCGTAATGATAGAATAACGTGATTAAATGGAATATCTGATAATATTTCATTTATGGCAAATGCAGTTTTCACTTGCGGACTTAAAACCTAAGGGTTGAGTGTATTGATTTCCGTGAAGGAAATAATATGCGTAAAAGGAATTGCGTTAGGGTTAATGCGAGTGTTATACATTTATGATACTATTTAGTATCTATATATAATACGATGAGTAAATACAAAGTGCAATACGATTATTGTACGAGTAGTATATGGAGAGAATACGTGAATTGTACGTTTAGAATACGATTCATATTATAGAATTAAGATAAGTCTTAGTGATTAATTCATTTATGTTGGATTATGATTAGCCCAATCAATTGAATTAGTAAACCCAAGGGGTTAATGGGTTAAGCCCAAATCAAGGCCCAATGATAAGTTAGTTAAGCCCAATTCATTAAAACCGAACCGTGAATCAAACCGGTGGGTCACCGAATGGGTAAAACCCATGGGGCAACCCATGGGGGTGACCCATGGGGTGGTGGGCCGTCCACTTGGTGTGCAAGCCAAGTTTGAGGCTTGGTCACCAAGTATTTTACTTGGTGACCACACATGAATAGTAAGGAGGTGATGGTAGTTGTCCATAATGCCCTCTATTCTAGTTTCTTATAAATAAAAAGCTAGGTTGATTCATTTGAGAGTTTTTCCACTTGCCAATATTAGATTATTAAGAGGGAAAGAGAGCTAGACTTGCAAAATATACACTTTGGAAGCTTGATCTTAGAGTTTTCCAAGAAAGAACACCAAGAGTTCTTAAGGTATAATCCTTACCTTTCATCTCCATCTCTTTTAGATTTTCTTTTATCTTAGAGAATCATAGAATGGGTGGTATATGTCTTGTAAGAGGGGTTAAAGATGACTTACCATATATTCAATCTCTACAAGTTATGAGATTATAAAAATCATAGGGTTTAATATAGTTTTGAACCATGAAAATATTGTTTGTTGAGATCAATTGTTTATAAACGATTGAACTCCATCAATACGTTAATATATGCATCTTGTTTGGTTAGGATGTAGATATGAAATCCATGGAGTATTCCATGTGATTTGGCTTAGAGAACCCTAGTAACGAAGTTATGGCGAATTTTACGTAATTAGACGTTAAACGTCAAAAATGTTGAATTCCGGATTAGAGGTCAAAAGTTGCCGTGAGACTTGAAAACGTTGGTTTTCAATGTCAACACGTGAGATAGGGTGATTAAAAGTTGTGGGTTCGAGAATCGTCAGATTCTGACTTAAAACGAAGAAAATGAGCATTGAACGCTCATTAACGTTTACGACCGTCTAGAAAATGAACTCAATAGTGAATTTTGAGTTATTGGATTCGAAAGTGTTAAATTTTTATATGAACTCATAGAGTATGTTATTTGTGACGTGTAGGATTTTGAACAAACCAAATCGGGCTTATAACGAAGAAGTTATGGCCCCGGGAATTTCACAAAGTTTTTAAAAATTGTTAGAAATCAGATGCTTTTGGTGCAAGCGTCATGGCCGGACATAAGTAGTATATTTTCCGTGTACCAATACAACATTACGTGGTATTCGCCATCGCTAAGTGGCACCAGTAAGACACTATTGTCTCATACCGCAAAATGCCGAGACCGAGAGTCGTACCATCGCTAACCGGTGCCGCAGATAGATCTAATCTTCAATGTGGTGGGCATGTGCATAAATATGAAGTTCAAGAATGTTGATATTGACTTAGGTTTTGAACTTCATTTGTTTAGGGACCTAAAGGGGTAATGTTTGTACACTTCATAAGTGTATTAAAGCTATTCCTATACTAAGGTATATGGTATAAAACTTAGGAATGAAATGCATGTAAATAAATTAGCAACGATGAACAAAGTTGGTACTTTATCAACGATGTTCGAGTCCAGTTAATAACGTTAGTTGATTAATAAACCGGGACGAAGGGTAATAAGTCATGTTAACTTTAATAAAGTTATTAAGTTAACTAGGACATAGAAGAGAAAGAAGTTGGTAAAACAATGTGAACATTGATTTGTTAGCTAATTACAGTGTGCTATGTGAATATATCATGTAGATTCTATAAAGGTTGTGGTCAGTCGATTAAATTATTTGAAGATACTGAAAGGCAAGTTTTCTTAACACTTGTCTAACTTCCATGTTAGCCAAGTTTTATGTGATTCGTTGAGCTGAATTACAAGACTTGTTTTAAAGAAAGGGTCGATGCCAGATTTTAACTCGGCTAGACAATTCGTAATATATAGATTGATTGATATTCATATCTTTCTATATAGCAATGTTAACGCTATCCTATGCCAAGTAATTGGTACGGACGTGAAGGTAAGGTTTGTCTATGAACAAAAAAACTATTTTTCATCGATTATTCGATGGGCACACGAGTTTGCTAAAAATATTAAACGTAAATACGTTTAATGAATGAGTGTTGATCAACATAGAGTACTATAGGCTGATCACCTAGAAGTGCTCGTAAGTTATACAGATGAACGACCTTAGTCTTTGTGGACTCCTTTTCAAGTATGAAAACCGAAAAGTTCTTGTTCATGGTCTATCAACCGTTCGAAATTCCTAATCTATTCTATACTTTGGGAATTGATGTTATGAACTGTTAAAGTATTATTGATTCATAATACTTCATAACTATTGTTCAGTTATGTCGGAATTGTTATATAATTCACGAATGTGGTATTACTGATATCTTTGATTAAACTTGCTGAGCTGTCATGCTCACTTCTTGCGTGAATTATATAACTGCAGTTAAGGATGAACGTACTGTGAATGCCAAGAGAGATAATAGCAAAGCTAAGATGGATGCTTAGGCATTGTGTAATAGTTTAGCAAGTTTGTATGTATTATACATTATGAACAATAAATGATGTAACCGGTTTATGAACCTGGGAAGGATTATACTTTGATTG
Source organism: Panax ginseng (assembly GCA_020205605.1). NCBI lineage: Eukaryota > Viridiplantae > Streptophyta > Magnoliopsida > Apiales > Araliaceae > Panax > Panax ginseng. The sequence continues at coordinate 47,033,111 of CM035144.1, forward strand.
TAATAAAAAGATAGTAATTACATTCATTTTATTGTATTTCAATGGAATGATTATATGGATGTTAGTACAGTGGAGCACCATATGTCGGGTTAGAAGATACCCGAATTTGGGGGCGTCACAGGTTGGTATCAAAGCCTTAGGTTATAAAACCTAAGGGGGAACCCTTAGGCTAATAACCTCGTAAGAAAGGTAAAGTCCGAGGAATGAAATTCAAGTCCATTGAATTAATAAGGTATTGAGATAACTTAGTATCGAAAGAATTAAAAGATGGAAATTAATCTTAAAGATATTAAATGTGATTTGTGCTTATACTATTGTGTATTATGTACTAATCAACGTGTTATGTGTTTGTAGATGTCAATCGATAGCTTGATGTTTAGAAACGTGGAAATGATAAGTGAGGATTCAATGAATCAAGTTGAGATAATACCAATGCCAGTGGTGGAGGTACCGATAATTGTACTAGATGACTCAGACATTGAGGAGTACATCTCTGAAGAGGAATACTCTGAGGAGACTATGGGTTTAGCATCATAATTGAATGAGATGCTAGATGTAGAGGAGGAGATGGAGGCGACATCGGTTAATACGATGGTGCCTACTCAGGAGCCGACACCTCCGGATGCAATGAGAGCATTGTATCTAGCTGTGTTGCATAGGAAGAGTCACACCGCACATATAGATGATTCATTCTGAGAATAGTATAATCAAAAAAGACCAAATGATCATACCAAATCGCCAATGAGATGATATGAGGGAAGCTCCGATGATGATGTACCATGCTGATGGTATTAAATGGTGAATTTTCCTCTTTAGGATGGTTGATAAATGCCTCAGTGTTGAGTTATCGTTGTTTTTGAGATTTCCCCAGCCTTGTTAGCTGGGATAGTTTCTTTGACAGATGGGCTGATAAGATATCGATCGAGATCGCAAGAGGCTCTTACCTCTGTACCAGATGGTGAACACGTGGTGGATTTAGGCTTTGATGCCCTCAATCATTATTCTTGACTTGTTCTTGCAATCGACCTTGATGGTTTTCTTTCAATTTGATGAAGACTTGTGATTAAGGGTTTCACCTCTTTGAAGGTCCTCGCTGCTGGTTGTCTTAGTGTATCGTTGTTTCTTCCTTTTTGGGATTTATGCCAGATTTGATGGAATGACATTGAAGTGTTGTTGGCTCTTCTCAACATGGGTCGCTGACTTGGAGGGTTGTTCTTTTGAGGGTCAGACCGTACTAGTAATGGATGCCTACGTACTCCTATTGATGAGGGGAGATCAGGTCTGCGTAGTTCCTGCTTGATGAGTTGAATGGTTTGAGAAGTGTTTGTTTAGGGTTTTTGGGTTTTTGTTTACTTTGACCACACCATAAATGGCTGCCTACGTACTCCCATTGATGAGGAGAGATCAGGTATTTCGTAGTTCAGGCTCGATAAGCTAAAACCTGACTGGCTTATTTTTTTTGATATTTTTGAATTTTTGATTTTTTAAATATTTACATTCATGGAAAATAAACGGCATACTGCGAAGAAAGTGATACTGTCCCAACATTTCCTGGAACTACCAACTTTATCCTTTGGATCTTCGCTTATGGCCATAACTTGATCGCCTCCTAACGTAGTACATTCCTCAGGGATGCTTGAACTGGACCGATCACAAAAAAGGGATGAACTCTAGATTCTTCAATGGGTTGGTTTTTCCGACAACCTCACCATTTTTTCCTTCATCTGATCATTCACATTTTTCCTGGGCTTGAGAGGATTTGACCATGAAATCGCCCTTAAACTGTTGTTGCATTTCTTTGAGGGAACTTTCCTTTTTTGCTTTTCCTTCCTTGGACAGGATTAGTATTTCCTCCTTATCATCCAAGGTGATAAAATCAGGAACGTGTTTGCTATCTTTGGACCAGAAGATGTTTGATGTTGGCGGAGGAATATCCTTTGGGGATTCCCATGTCTCCTCTGTCATTCCTTGCATTAGGATCAGTGCACCTTGTGTTCTGCCAGAATTGGAGCCCATAGCCTTTACCTCATCTAAACTGCCCGTCTCGAGTAGACATATTAAGCTTTTTATTTCTTTTTCGCCTTTTTTAGTCATGAGGAATTCTATCTTCAGCTCTTCATTTTCAATGAGATCCTGGATTTTATGTCGCAAAGACCAACATTCCTCAATCGCATGTCCAGGTGGGTTAGAATGGTAGAGACATATCTTGGTGGAATTATAACTCTTTATCTTGGGATTTATAGGAGGCAGCAACTTGGTAATCCTTCCTTCGCTTATTAGAAAGTGTAGCATTTCTACATTTGATTTGCTCAGAGGGGTGAATTTTCAGGCTCTGGTGGAGGTTGTTTGATCTTTCTTCTTTGAGAATTCGCATTCCCCCGAGCAATTTTTTCGTTGGCGAGATCTTCTAGCAATTTTATCAATCCCATTTTCTTTCCCTTTCAACCTGCTTTGTTCTTCTTCATTTAGTTGGCTCATCCTGGAGAGATGTGGGCTTGCATTAGGGTTAACATCTTTTTTCTCTTGGCTTTCTGATAGTTGAGTGAAAAACTGCGTCGTATCCTGATGTTGGCACACTATCAGCTTAGCTAGCAGATTTAATTGATTCTAGATCATCTCTAACTTTTGCATTACTATCACACCCTCCTCCGAGTTTTTCCATTCTAGGACATTTGATCTGTTCCTTTGGGGGTATTCCTCTATCCTTCGTATGTACTTATGATTTGGATACATTTCATCGCTTCCTGACCCGATCATGTTTACTTCCTCCGTATCATGCTGCAACAGAAGGTTGGTGTTGTAATGCTCCCAAATTTAGGTACTTAAAACCTGAACTCAGTGCTTTATGATACCATTTCTATGAGCAGAAATAATACTGATAATAATAACAATAATATAAATACCAAACTTAATTTACATATATCAGAGTCTAATCCCAATTACGCAACCTTTACTACATTCATTACATGATATTTAATAGATATCATTGTCTTAATAAAGTCATACTATTACATAGAATACCATAACACTTATTCTGTTTGCTTTCCTTTTCCCTTGTTCTTGGCAGAACCTTCTAGTTGTTCACAATTAGCTGAAAACATTTAAATTAAGCAAGGATGATCATTTAAGTGCCTAACAAGTAATAGCAACAATAAATATTAGCTAAAAGGATTAAATGTTCTCTTTGAAAGACACTTCTGCAACGAATCAACAGTTGTAAAGTAAGCTGAACCAATAATAACAATATATTTATTCTATATCAAAATTTTGAAACTACGTACTGACTATAACTGGAGATTAGTCGACAGACTATGCACATTATTTTTAATTTGCGCTAAAGTTTAGCAGAACTTCATCCGTAAACCGTCATAACTTACGGGCACGAGAGTGATTTGCCCAATGTGCATTGTATTGATCAATACTACAGGTAGGAATGATATTATCGTTCATTCTATCCGCCTTAAGCGCATAAATTTTTTCCCTTATTCGGGATGTTCATACTTAGTTGGGAATCCGAACCAAAACAATTTGGTCGGATAATAATAAAGTTCTATCATGTTCAACAATATTTTTAAGTTTGTGTCTAGCCTGATCAAATAGCTTAGACAACTTAAGTCAACGTATATATAATGGAAATTAATAAGTATGTATCAACATGTGATTAAATACAATGATTATCCAAGTGAGGACACTTGTATAACCATATTTAGAAATTAACGAACAGAATAAATATCTGAATTATACAATAATACTATATTGATGAATAATGATCGGATACATAATCGATAACAATAGAGTTAATATTCTGGCACAATGATAATATAATTCTGAAACTTTCTTACTTATGTCCATTGCATAAAGTAAATGCAAAGGTAGGATACTTGCCTGGTCTACTGCTTATAATACGCAACTTAGTTTTATCTTTTATATAGCAACCTATCATTAATAAGATCATTCGTTCGATTAGAATATTATATTGTAACACATAATACTGCTCATTACAGTCAGCACATAACCTAATCACATTGTCAAATAATTATATCAGTCATTGGTTCACAAACAAACACGTATCTAGTCCAGTTATCTAAGTCCAGATCAATTTCTGAAACATGTCGGCGTATCGACAGCTTTATCGGGTAATTATCGAGTTTAAAACTCTATTCTATACCCTTAACAATATTCTGGACAACATAAGTATCAGTTATACTATTTTTCATAGCCTTATAATAATTTTTAAATAATTATTATAATTTATCATAATTTTTCAAACACCGGAATCATATTAAAATAATTTAAATATCAAATAATTCTATTATCATTAATATTTAATTAATATTAAATTATTAATGAAACCATTGCCAAAATATTAAAGTTATTTTTAATAAATTAGAATATTTTTAAAGTTAATATTACCCTTAAATAATTTTGAAAATAATTAAAATCATTTTAAATAATTAACATTAATTTATATCCTTTTTAAATGATTTTTAAATTAACAAAACCATTTTAAAACTATTTATTTAATATAATTATTAAATAAATCAAATATCATTTAATATTAAATTATTAATAAAATTTACCTTTAAATATTGAAAGTTATATTTTATAACTTAAAATATTCTTAAACTCTTTATTTTCATTTAAAATGATTTTTCTAATATTAAAATAATTTTAAACTAATTTATTTAATATAAATATTAAATAAATCTAATATCATTAATATTAAAATATTAATATTTTTTATGACAAAATATCAAAAGTTATATTTTATAACTTAAAATATTTTTATAACCTTTAAATCATTTTTATATGATTTTTAAATCATTAATTCAATTTTTCATAATTTATTTAATAAATTTATTAAATAACTTAATTATCATTAATATTAATTTATTAATGAAATTTAATCACAAAATATTAAAAGTCATTAAAAATAACTTAAAATATTTTCTTATACCATAATATAATTTTAAATAATTTTTCAAGTATTAAAATCATTTTTAAATAATTTATTTAATATAATAATTAAATAAATTTAATGCCTTGAATATTTTAAAAATATTAAATATTTATGAAATATATTAAAAATAAATTATTAGGCTTTAAAACAATTATTAGGAATTTATTATGAATTTTTAATAATTAAAAACCATTTAATACTAATTATTTAATAAAAATAATAATTTAGTAATTAATCTGTCGTTAATGGGCCCTATAGCGACGAAACTGCCGTTATAGGTGTTCTTGAGCCTAAACCCAGAACTTCATGTCAGTTAGCAAGTGGGTATGTTTAACCGGTTTAATTCCTATGATCATGACACTTTCTGGGTTGTATTTGCTTTAATGTTGTAGTATACATGTAATACTACAAGTATCAGTCGATTAGTACATGACCAATCTACAACACCACATCAAAATCTAAGCTTCAGAAAAGTCTGACAATGCTGCTCTTCATTTATGGGTTTTCCAGAAAATGAAGAACAGTTGATGGTCCTATATTTAGTTCCTTATATTTTGCATTCTGGGCTTGTTAATTATGTTATAAAGGTTCAAACCTATAGAAGAGATGTCAAGGTACAAGTATATAACATCAGAGCATCATAACATCAACACATGTGTAGGATCTAGCATGGTAAAACCATGTTAGAAATCTGTTCTTGAGAATTTCTGGGTTTTCCAGAAATTCTCCAAGCAGTTGGTCAACTATAGTTTGACCATGATTAATTTTCACCCTGGTCACGATCTAAGTGTTAAGTCTAATGACTAGTATATGTAGTCCATATACCAGTCTATAACATCAAAATAAGAACATAGCCAAAATCATAAACAGTTGTAAGATTAGCAGCCCTAAACATTTTGTCAGACCGTTTTTGGAAAAATCTGGGTTTCCCAGAATTTCATTTTCGTGACCAGTTAACCCTGTTTGACCACTTATAACTTTTAATCTATAACATATATGTACCTAATTCAAGTTCCATATCAAAGAACTCATGACATACTACAAATTCAAACATTTAAACAACAAAAACACATAACAGAATGAGATTTACAGGGTCTGACATTCGTTGTCATACCACTTTTTAAATTTTTTTTCCAGATTTTGAAAATCATCAATTTTGAGCACTTAGATGTTATGGATCTTTAAGATACCAACTTAAATCATCAATATCTACTACATATAACATGTTTTAACACAAAAATCTAACATCTAACATATCATTAAGGATCAGATTTCTAAGGTTAGATTTTATACCTCACTTTGATCTATCTTGTATTTGGGCTACTGATCTGTTAGTGGAATTCGTGGGGCTTGATTTTGTGACTGATCTAGCACTAGGATTTCGTGGGTTTTGAGTTGAGATAGATCCATTGGTTGAGTGTTTGTGCAAAATGAGCTAACAAATGATTTTTTATATCTCCAATTCTATTTAAATGATGGTTAAATGTATATGGCTGATCTAATGTGCTAATATTGCTGAGATTTTGGTCACATAGGGTAGATGGAGTAGGTCACCAACTCAAGATTATGATAAGATTTGCATGTTATGTCCAAATAATGCAACAAGGGTAAATGGGTCATTTGATTTTTAAATTTAATGGCATAATTGTAGCATGTGCAAACCCTTAGGGTTTGACCCTTAGGGTTTAACCCTAAGGTTTGGCACATTGATTTTGCAAGATTTTTAATTAGGGTTAAAAATAAAATTTTTAGTTTCTAAAATTCCAAATTAGGGTTTTTTAATTAGATTAGGTTTTTTAATTATATAAAACATGAAAATTAGGTTTAAGGTCCACTAATTAATATTAAACATTCTAATTTAGCGATTAGGTTTTCCACATTTGACAATTAGGGTTCCAAATATAGAAATTAAGGTTATAAATTTATAATTAGGGTTTTCTTAGTAATAAATAGAATTTTCCCTAATTATCATTAAGCTTAGCAATTTAACAATTAAGGTTCTAGTTTAGTAATTAGGATTTCTAATTACTAATTAGGGTTTCTAATTAATTAGATTTCCTAAGCATAATTAGGGTTTTCCTAATTAACTATAAATTCCATAATACTTATCCTTAATCATAAAAACACAATTACAAAATATTCTCGAACTCATAATTGAGTTTTAAATTAGGGTTTCACAAATTAATGCTAAGGTTTGCTCATGATACACCATCATTGACCAACCATTATCAGTCTACACATACACAGTACATGTTTATAGCACTGAAATAAATATAATATTATAATAAATGTCATTAATCATATAACATAATTACTAGACAGATTTTAAAGTCTCATTTGACTTCAAAACTAGGGTTTATCAGTAACACTAGGGTTTTGTTAGGATATAATAAAACTTTTTCACACATTAACCTTACACACATAACATACATATTTATAACACTGCAAAATAATAATATAATATTATTATTCTCCTTCCTCGATCGAAATCCAAAATTAGGGTTTAGATTCCATATCTGATTTATCTTTCATATACATACCATTATTAATTAAGTTATAATAATTAACTTAATTAATCTGAAATAAATTTATATGACAAAATAATTATTATAATAATTCTATAATCATTTCATATATTATTTACATAATATAAATTCATATTTTTAATAAAACCATTTCTCTACTATAAAATTAATTATTATAAGAATAAAATTTATAATGATCATTAATTCTTAAATAAAATCATTTGTATTTATTCATGTAATAAATATATTTTTATTTATCACATAAATACATATACTTTACCTTGCACTTATTCTCACCTTTAAAATAATAATAATAAAAAATTATACGCAAAATTCCTGATTTAATTATATAGAAAATATCGGGTTATTACATTCACCCCCCCTTATAAAGATTTTGTCCCCAGAATCACCGTTTTAAAACTTTTACATACAAGGGTACATTGCATACACAATCATTGCAAGTAGATCTCGATCATAATTGATTGAACCGATCTTTAATTATTCAGCATAAAGCTTGTCTATCTAATTAAACAGAAAATTAATTTCTAATAGAACTCAATTTCCTCCTTCAAAATTTCTTTATAAAATAATTTATTATATATATAAGAAAATCATATATAAGAAAGTAAAAGTGATACGAATAATACCTGGAGTTGCATCCCCATCTGCCACGGTATCTTGAACGGTCATGTTAAAGACTCTTGCGGTTGATTTTGTTGGTTTGTCTGTTGAAGTTGGTCTCATTGTCGCTAATGTCATGCTGCCTTTTCCCGTATTCGCATTCCTTTCCTCCCTTCTCCTTCTTAGACAGTCTTTCACTTTATGCTCCATTGATTCACAAATAAAACACCCACTATACATTCTTGGATTGGGGCAGTTGGGAGAGATATGTACCTTCTGCCCACACTTATAACACACAAACTTACCTTTAAGACACTCTCTCGAGTGATTCTTTTCGCATTTTATACATTGCATAACCTGTTTCTTTTCATCTTCTGGCCTAATTTCGGTATTCCCAAAATTATCTCATTTCCTTTTTCCAGTCCTACCCCCACTACTCCCTTCTCCGGCTCTAGCTTGATTTACCTTCCACCAAAAATTCTCCTCCACATTCATCGTATAGGTGACAAAAGCTGTCTTTTGCTCCTCCGTTACCCTAGCTATCACAAACGCGTCTACAGGGTCAGTTGATCCTCTAATTCCTGGCAGTACGACTTCCTTGAAGTCTTTGAAGTTCGCTAATTGATTATCTGGCTTATTTCCCGCGGCTGGTATTCCATTCTGCATAGTTTGAGCGAACATAATCGTAAAATTCTGCATCGGGTCTGGTTGTCCTCCAGCTTTGTTGACAAGTTCTTCTGTCTGTTGGTTCTGTTTTTGTCTTGGAGACATTATCTGATTAATCATAATTTATCTTTCATCTACTTACCTTATATGTCTTAGGGTATACACATAACGCGAAATTTTCTACTCAAATAATCATGTATTCAAAATATTAGATTTTGAAATTTTGGTTTACTGTATTAACCAGTGCTCAAATAAATGATTACTATCTTTATACCAACTTATTTCATTAATCCAACATATATTCATATTCATAGCACTTGACATACCATATCATATACTGCTTTAAACATCCGCTATCCCTTTGTGACTCAAAAGTCAGGAAACGCTGCCACAACTTATACAAAAGTTGAGAATAACCTTATACAGACATACTTATCATATACACTACATAGAATCATACATATTCAAGTACTACTAATACTACTTATTTCTTACGCTTCGACTAAGGATCATTTGATTAGTATTCTATATATTCCCATCATCCTCAATAATCCATTCACACCTAGCTATACCTAGTTCGTCAAACTAACCACATATTATGAGTTTAAGAACTCATCATAAACATATGAGTTTAAGAATTCGAGCTTGACCATATATTCTTTAACTATACTCTACCTATTAGTTATACTATCATTTTTGGATCCGATACCACACTTTCCACATTAACCACCTTATCGGGGTTGCTTTCAAAGTGAGCCTCTATTTCAGCTATTGGCTTTGATATTGGCTCGGTTATGAAGATTGGCTCCTTCTTTACGATATGAGGGTATCCTAATCCTTTTCTATCTGACATCTACACACATAAATTATCCCGATAGCATATAGTGTATACACATAGCAAATAATAGTTTTATATAAGTTATCTTTTATTTTGTTTTACGATGAATTAATTCAATTCATCTCCTTTTAAACTCTATTTGAGTTATTTATATTTTCAACGTTTTCTTCTGTCCTAAGGTTATAGCCTAAGGTCTATCCCACCTAAGGTTTCTAACCCTAAAGCTCTGATACCATATTATAATGCCCCCAAATTTAGGTACTTGAAACACGAACTCAGTGCTTTACGATACCATTTCTATGAGCGGAAATAATACTAATAATAATAACAATAATATAAATACCAAACTTAATTTACATATATCAGAGTCTAATCCCAAGTATGCAACCTTTACTACATTCATTACATGATAATTAATAGATATCATTGTCTTAATAAAGTTATACTATTACATAGAATACCATAACACTTATTCTGTTTGCTTTCCTTTTCTCTTGTTCTTGGCCGAACCGTTTGGTTGTTCACAATTAGCTGAAAACATTTAAATTAAGCAAGGATGATCATTTGAGTGCCCAGCAAGTAATAGCCACAATAAATATTAGCTGAAAGGATTATATGTTTTCTTTGAAAGATACTTCTACAACGAATCAACAGTTATGAAGTAAGCTGAACCAATAATAACAATATATTTATTCTATATCAAATTTTTGAAACTACATACTGACTATAAATGGAGATTAGTCGACAGACTATAAACATTGTTTTTAATTTTCGCTAAGGTTTAGCAGAACTTCATCCGTAAACCGTCATAACTTATGGGCACGAGGGTGATCTGCCTAATGTGCCATGTATTGATCAATACTACATGCAGAAACGATATTATCGTTCATTCTATCCGCCTTAGGCGCATAAAAATTTTCCCTTTTTCGGGATGTTCATACTTAGTCGAGAATCCGAACCAAAACAATTTGGTCGGATAATAATAAAGTTCTATCATGTTCAATAATATTTTTAAGTTTGTGTCTAGCCGGATCCAATAGCTTAGACAGCTTTTAAGTCAACGTATACATAATGGAAATTAATAAGTATGTATAAACATGTGATTAAATACAATGATTATCCAAGTGAGGACACTTGTATAACCATATTTAGAAATTAACGAACATAATTAATATCTAAATTATACAATAATATTGAACTGATGAATAATGATCGGATACATAATCGATAACAATAGAGTTAATATTCTGGCACAATGATAATATAATTCTGAAACTTTCTTACTTATGTCCATTGCATAAAGTAAATGCAAAGGTAGAATACTTGCTTGGTCTGCTACTTACAATACGCAACTTAGGTTTATCTTTTATATAGCAACCTATTATTAATAAGATCATTCATTCGATTAGAATATTATATCGTAACACATAATACTGCTCATTGCAGTCAACACATAACCTAATCACATTGTCACATAATTATATCAGTCATTAGTTCACAAACAAACACGTATCTAGTCTAGTTATCTAAGTCCAAATCAATTCCTGAAACATGGTGGCGTACCGACGGCTTTATCGGGTAATTATCGAGTTTAAAACTCTATTCTGTACCCTTAACAATATTATGGACAACTTAAGTATCAGTCATACTATTTTGCATAGCCTTATAATAATTTTTAAATAATTATTATAATTTATCATAATTTTTCAAACACCGGAATCGTTATAAAATAATTTAAATATCAAATAATTCTATTATCATTAATATTTAATTAATAATAAACTATTAATGAAACCATTGCCAAAATATTAAAGTTATTTATAATAACTTAGAATATTTTAAAGTATTAATATTACCTTTAAATAATATTTAAAATAATTAAAATCATTTTAAATAATTAACATTAATATTTAAATATTAATGTATTATTTATCAAAATATTAAAAGTCATTAATTATAACTTCAAATATTTTTAATTCATTTATATCCTTTTTAAATGATTTTTAAATTAACAAAAACATTTTAAAACTATTTGTTTAATATAAATTTAATTTAATATCGTTAATATTAAAATATTAATATTTTTTCTCGATAAAATATGAAAAGTTATATTTTATAACTTCAAATATTTTTATAACCTTTAAATCATTTTTATATGATTTTTAAATCATTAATTTAATTTTTCATAATTTATTTAATACATTTATTAAATAACTTAATTATCATTAATATTAATTTATTAATGAAATTTCATCACAAAATATTAAAAGTCATTTAAAATAACTTAAAATATTTTCTTATTCCATAATATAATTTTAAATGATTTTTCAAGTATTAAAATTATTTTTAAATAATTTATTTAATATAATAATTAAATAATTTAAATGCCTTTAATATTCTAAAAGTATTAAATATTTTTGAAATATATTAAAATTATTAAAAACTAATTTTTAGGCTTTAAAACAATTTTAGGAATTTATTATGAATTTTTAATAATTAAAAACCATTTAATACTAATTATTTAATAAAAATAATAATTTAGTAATTAATGTAAGACCCCAACTTTTGTGAATAAAGATGAATTTTTTCAACAAATATCATTTTTGAATATTAAGGTTTGAATTTGTTATAATGTTATAGTCGTGGGTAATAATTATAAATTTTGTAAAGTAAGCAAGTTGTTATATAATATTCGATTGGTCATGGAATATTCGTTTTAGCAGGGAATATTCGTACGACGGCACAATCATCGGTGGACCCCACAACGTAATCATTATCGGAATGAGAAAATGACAAAAATATCTTTTTATGAAAATAACGGCCGAAGTTTTATCGTTAACTGTTGAAATACCTGGTAGTAAAGAAATGCGATGTACGGCGTGGTTGCATAAGTAGCTACACTATATTGATTATTGATGCTTACGTGAGAAGTTACTCAGTAATACTCAATTATTGCTACAGTAATTGCCGCATCATATCTCTCATATTATTGATTCAATTATTGTCACAGTATCATTTGCATAATATTTTATATTATTAAATCAATAATTGATACGACAAAGTTATTAATATTAGTATTTGCAATATTAACGATGTCTAGAAGATCTGTTAAGGAGAGGTTTGGTCACCTAATTGCGCGTCAATATGGAGAAATACTTATTGAAAAGGCCCCTCTTTCCTAGGAATGACCTGGTTGTTAAATTTTGCGAATTATAATAATAATGAATAAATGTTGTTAAAAATATTGAGGGAATTTTTTATGAAGTATTTGATGTAAATTTTGCTTATTTTATGGACCTCCGTTTACCCATTTTTCAAAATAATCAGTAGAAAGTTTTTCAGTATTTTTTTATATTGTAAATGTGGGGCCACATGTGGGGCCCACGTATGTTGAAAGAAAGGAGATGAAATATATATATTATATTATATTATATTATATTATATAATTAGTTTTTATTTTTATAAAAAAATAGAATATATTATATTTTACTATGCATAGTGTTTGCATAGTGCCTGCATAGTATTTGCATAGTAAATTATAACAAAAATTCAGAAGTTTGGCGTCCGTGATTTTCAAAAATACTGTTCGTCCGTGATTTTTTTTCTAAATAGTATCCTTCCATTCTCCTATAAATAGGATGATTCGTTAGAATTGAAAATCACAATAGAATCAGAGAATTCTTCTTCTATAATATTGAGCGTATTTCTTTCGAGTTTTAGAAAGCTTTGAGTGTAGAAAATAGTGAAAGCTTTCTTTAAGAATATCCCTGCTATACCAGTTGGAATACTCTTCTTTTCAAGGTAAGGGATATTATTTTTGTTCAATATTCGTATGAAATAATATTTTCTTCCATACTCTGTAGTATGTAAGTAATATTATTTCGTTTCAGATTTCGAATTCTATACTCATTTTGTTAAAGTTTTGGCTTCTATACTCCATAAAATTAGTAGAATATCCTTAAATTTTGTGTTTAATCCAGTATCTTTTTATGAAAATATTATTCTGAACATTCTTGACAAGTTTTAACTTTTTCATGCTAGAGTACTATTCACGGGGTACTATTCCCAAATTACTATTCATGGGATACTATTCACTCAAGTACTATTCACCCGGGATACTATTCATGATAAAACTTGATTCGTTTTTGGTCCAAATTATTTTTGTTACATGATCATTCTAGAATTTTACTACACAAAGCAGTATCATATTGACAATTTGGACATTATTGAATTCTGGATAAATTAAATTATAAATCATTAAAAATTTATCCTTTGCTTTTGATGAGTGAGTTTTATACCCATGAATTGAGTGCGTTTGAGCTTAATCTTTTGGATGTTTTTAAGTGTTTGTGTCTATTCATGCATGTTTTACGTTGTTTTGTAGGAATTGGGACAAAAGTTACTTAGATCTACGTTCGGGGTGGCTAGATTTGCGTTTTCGGCTTGCCATTTACATAGCAGTCACTTCAGAGCCAATTTAAGTATTTCTCCGGACCTTATTTTGAAAAACTTAAAGAATGAAAGTTGTAGATCTACGTCTCCTCTTTCCGGAACATCTTGAATCATTGAAATCAGAGTTTGGACGAAGAAGTTATGACCATTTTCCCAAAGGATGTTGGAGCAGAAAATGTCAGAAAATGGGGCTAGCGCCGGGGCGCCCAAACCAAGGCTAATTGGAGCGCCGGGGCACTAGGGGATAGCTTCCCAGCGCCGTGCCTAGCGCTGGGGCACTGGGAAGGTCCTAACAAGGCTTGGACGCGTTTTGGGGCGAATTTTGACACCTTTTTGACTCTAAATTGGATTGGGTTTGTTCCTAAGCTAAAAATTGGACTTATAACCTATAAATACATAAAATAAAGGCATAAAATAAAGGGTGATTACATAGATTAGACTAGATAAAATACTCCATTAGATTAGAATATAAACCCTAGTTCTTAATTAGCCATTGGAGATTGAAGCAAATTGAAGAACACTGGAGATCAAGAGCAAGAGCAAGAGGGGAGCATTAGATTTGCTGACAACAGATTCTATTATCTTCTCTTATCATACTTTTATCTTTTAATGTCTATTCAGTTGTGGATTCTTGGTTTTAATTCATTAATTATGAACTAACTCTTTTATTAAGATTTCAATTGAACCTTGTATGGCTATAAATTAGTTATTTGATTTATTCTAATTATTTGTGTCAAAGTGAGTTGTTTATCTTGCCTTATGCTTATTGATTAATTATCTGATCAGTAATTACCTTGTTACTCTAGAAGGAATTGAAAGAGCAATTCTAGGGTTAGAACTGGGCATGATATCGTGTGACTTAGTTATTTGCAAAGTGAATAATTAGGTTTGTGAATTGAATGGAAATATCTGTTCACCGCTTGTAACACATAAGGAATTGTGATTGAAAAGAGTTTAATTCAATTGTTTTGCATAGGAATATAGCAAGATTAATCTGGATTAAATAGAAGGCAATTGATCACTTGGAAAAAGACTTTTGGCATTTGAGAATTCCTGTTAACAATTTAGTAGGCATAAATATTGGGATAATTGGATAATTGATTTAGAGTTCATAATT
Source organism: Panax ginseng (assembly GCA_020205605.1). Lineage (NCBI taxonomy): Eukaryota > Viridiplantae > Streptophyta > Magnoliopsida > Apiales > Araliaceae > Panax > Panax ginseng. The sequence goes on from CM035144.1 coordinate 47,048,290, forward strand.
GGGGATATTGAAGTCTTAATCCTTATTTATCTGAATCCATTCAAATCTTAGTTTTGTTTATTTGATTTATTTTAGAATAATTTCTTTTAATTATTAATTTAGTTTTCTTAATTAGAAAAATCACAATTTACAGTTGTTTAAATAAAATTGATTTGATTAAGAGTTAGTATTTGGTAATTTTTATTAAATAATTCCTCGTGGGAACGATACTCTACTTTCACTTTATTACTTGTTGACCGTGTATACTTGCACGTATTCATTGATTGCGAAATCGATCAACAACTTTCTTTTAATTGAATTCTTATATCATTGTCATTATCCTCATGCTTATATTATGTTGAAAGTCATCTATGGACTGTAGTGTATAGATGGACTTGGTATGATTATGACCAGGGATTATTCGGTATAATCATGGTAGTAATGTTACAAATGATATGGTAAAAGTCCTCATTGGCCTATAGTGCATTGATGGGCCGAGCTTGTTGGCATGATGATCATGACCATTTATGAATACACGAATATCCTTGGCCCGTAGTGCATGGATAATTCGTGGTCGTGATACTAATGAATATCCTCGGTCGTAGTAAGTGTGGGTGATTCAATGATGTGGATTATTTATTAAAATTTGAGTCTCAAATGATAAAAGTGACGAAAAAACCTTTTAAATCATAGAAGATAGTAGATATCATGCTCTACTTGACTCTTCTAATGGATTTCTTGTTCCGCTGCAGTTAAACTTGATGTTTGTTATATTTTATCAGTTTAACACTGTTGAAGGCTAACGATAAATTATTCTGCTTTATCTTAGTCATAATATTTCTTACGGGGCTAGTTGAGCTCACCCTTTTTCTTTCATTGTTCTCTTCAGGAAATGAGAACGTAGCCGGGACTAGTCGGGGAACGGAGTGATGATCCAGATGATAGCATTAGTAGTCCCCATTATTCTATGAAATAGTGTGATAATAAATGTATTGAGAACTCCATTTGAGTTTGAATACTGTCTAGAAGACAATATTCATATTAAAACTCTCAGTTTATGTTTTGTCGTATTTTACACGATAGTTGTATTATTAAGTTGTATTTAAATTTTGTAACATGTATTTGGCGACTCATGATGGGTGATGTATACCTATTTTTGGGGCGTCACAGTTGGTATCAAAGCTTAGGGATATGATCCTTGGCTGAGATGTGAGACAAGAACTAGGAGGGCAGAGACGGAGAATTCCTTCGCTAGTATGACCTACCTAGGTTTATTTGGTATTTAATTGGTTGGTCAGAATATAGGGATAATATGTTGCATGTCAATTAACCCTTGTTTTGTGGCAGTATTTGAAAATGACATCAAAGAATGTTGAGAATATCAATGGAGCACATGAGACCGTTGAATCACCGACGATTAATAACCAGTATATTGTGCATCAGGAAGGCAACAATCCTCATGCAAACAACAACACCGACCAAATGATGAACGACAGAATGTTTAGGAGCTTCCTGCAATTCGTGCAACATCAGACAAGAGAGACTCATGTTCAAAATGCAGGTGGAAACACTGGCAACTCACAGATGGTCACCGTTAAGCAATTCAAGGAGCTGGGACCATCGAACTTTTGGGGAAAGCCAGAACCACTTAAGGCGGAGACGTGGATAAAGCAGATCACAAAGATATTCGAAGTCTTGGGATGCTCCGAGGAGCAAAAGGTTCCCTTTGCCACCTTCATGTTGAGAGGAGAAGCAGATTACTGGTGGGAATTAGTAAAGCGTACTCAGCCTGCCACACTTAAAATGTCTTGGGAGAAGTTCCAAGAGCTGTTTAACGATAAGTACTTTCCCGAAAGTATTTGTCACATGAAGGAGGTAAAGTTCATCAAGTTGGAGCAAAAAAATATGACCGTGGAGTAGTACAAAGCTAAGTTTGCTGAGTTGTCCCGGTTTGCGTCCCATTTGGTTGATAATGAGGAGAGAATGACGCGGATGTTTCTAAGAGGTTTGAAACTCGAGATACGTCAATACCTCATTTCTCACAAACTTTGCTTGTATTCAGATGTTGTAAATAGGGATCAGTTATTGGAGCGCGATAATGAGTCAACCCAACCAAGAGAGAACAGCCAGCAAAATGATAATACCAGTGGTAGAAGTCATCGAAGTGGTGACAACAAGCGTGGAGGGAATCAATAGGTCAGAAATGGTATCCACTTCGGTGGTAATCATGGCCAAGACAATAAGAGTGGACATTTCAAGAAGAGGGAGATTCAACAATGATGGAAAGACGTCAGCACCAACACCCGTTGTTAAGGATGGAGAACGACCACCTATCATATGCTTCAAATGCGTAGGGGAGGGACATATCAGTCCAAACTGCGCGATGCAGTCCAAAGCGTGTTACAATTGTGGAAGAGAAGGTCACCTAGCCCAATTTTATCGTGCAGCGAAGACAAGTCCAGCTGGGATGGAGGCACCAAAGGTCGTCCCAGAAAAGTCAAAGCCGGTAGTTCAAGGGAGAGCATTTGTCGTGACCTCCCAGAAAGCGAGGAACCTGAATGAGGTTATCACGGGTAAGCTAATCATAAACTCTAGCGAAGTCTATACCATATTTGATACCGGTTCTACCCATTCTTTTATTTCTCCTACTTACGCTCAACGTTTAAATTTAACTCCGGAGAAATTAGACTTTGACTTATCTGTTGAAACTCCGTTGGGAGAAACCTTCATTACATCCACTGTTTATAAGTCTTGTTTGGTTTAAATCGGTACCCTCACATTACCTGTCGACCTTATTTCTTTAAAAATACTTGTATTTGATGTGATTTTAGGGATTGATTGGTTAACTATTCATCATGCAAAAATTGATTGTTTTTGTAAGGTTGTTAGCTTTCATATTCCTAACCAACCTATTATGCGAATTCAAGCAACCAAACCACTAAAGTCAATCACTATCATATTAATCCATAAAGCTATTCGTTTATTGAAAAACGGATGTCAAGCTTTCTTAGCCCATGTCACAGATTTAAACAAAAATACGTCAAATTTGAATGATATTTCTATTGTTAATAAATTTCCTGACGTATTCCCTGAAGAACTTCCTGGCCTACCCCGAGAGCGTGAAATTAAATTTTGTATCAACCTTGAACCCGGTATAGAACCCATTTCTAAAGCTTCATATCGAATGGCTCCTATTGAACTTCAGGAGTTAAAGACCCAACTATAGGAATTGTTAGACATCGGTTTCATCTGTCCTAGTACGTCTCCTTGGGGTGCTCCTGTTCTATTTGTGAAGAATAAAGATGGGAGTATGCGACTTTGTACTGATTATCGGGATTTGAACCATGTCACTATCAAAAATAAATACCCGTTGCCTCGCATTGATGACTTATTTGACCAGTTATAAGGCGCCAAATTATTTGCAAAGATTGATCTTCGTTCCGGATATCACCAATTGAAGATTAAAATTGATGACATTCCAAAGATAGCTTTCAGAACTCGGTACGAAGATTACGAATTCCTAGTCATGTCTTTTGGATTGACTAATGCTCCTGCTGCCTTCATGGACATGATGAACCGTGTATTCAAGGAATATTTGGATAATTTTATGGTTGTCTTTATTGATGACATTCTCATATATTCCAAAATCCGTGAAGATCATGAACAACACTTGAGGCTGATACTCCAAAAGCTTCGTGAAAACAAGCTTTATGCCAAGTTAAACAAATGAGAGTTCTGGCTTGAGGAAGTAGCATTCCTTGGGAACTTGATATCAAATTACAGAATATCTGTTGACCCGACAAAGATTGAAGCAATTCAAAGCTGGGAGCAACCTAAGTCAGTAACTGAAGTACGTAGCTTTCTAGGCTTAGCTGGTTATTATCGGAGATTCGTGAAAGGATTTTCTCGAATAGCTACTCCATTAACTCAGCTGACTCGAAAAGATACAAAATTCGGTTGGAGCAAGGAATTTGAGAAGAGTTTTCAAGAACTCAAGAGGAGACTCATTTCAGCATCTGTTTTGACAATACCATCTGGCTCGGAGGGATTTGTCATCTATAGTGATGCTTCAGGCAAAGGGTTAGGATGTGTTCTCATGCTACATGGGAAAGTCATAGCCTATGCCTCACGACAACTCAAAGAATATGAGAGGAATTATCCTACTCATGATCTAGAGTTGGCAGCAGTCGTTTTTGCACTAAAGATCTGGAGGCATTACCTGTATGGAGAGAAGGTGGAGATCTATACGGATCATAAAAGCCTAAAATATTTCTTCACCCAAAAGGAACTCAACATGCGACAATGACGTTGGCTTGAACTGTTGAAAGATTATGATCATACCATTCAATACCACCCTGGAAAAGTGAACGTGGTAGCTGACGCATTGAGTAGAAGATCATATGCATGCACGAGTGCGTTATTGTCAACGCAAAGGCCCATTTTTAATCCTCGATCAAGTAGGAACTGTGGCCTATAGACTCGCCTTACCGCCAAGTATGTCTCATGTTCATAACATTTTTCAAATATCTATGTTACGTAAATATGTGAAAGACCCGAACCACATTATTAAAGTATAACCAGATGAGATAGCGGAAGATTTAACGTATGAAGAGGTACCTGTTAAAATCTTGGATAAGAAGGAACATATTATACGCTCCAAGGTTATACCTCAAGGCAATGTTTTGTGGAGAAACCACGATGTTGAGGAAATGACCTGAGAGTTAGAATCCGAAATGAAATCAAGGTATCCTAACCTCTTCGACATATAAGGTATGTACCCTAATTTTGAGGGCGAAATTTCATAAGAAGGGGAGGTTGTAAGACCCCAACTTTTATGAATAAAGATGAATTTTTTCTATAAATATCATTTTTGAATATTAAGGTTTAAATTTGTTATAATGTTATAGTTGTGGGTAATAATTATAAAGTTTGCAAAGTAAGCAAGTTTTTATATAATATTCGATTGGTCGGGGAATATTCGTTTTATCAGGGAATATTCATACGATGGTACAATTATTGATGGACCCCACAATATAATTATTGTCGGAATGAGAAAATGACAGAAATATCTTTTTATTAAAATAACGGCGGAAGTTTTACCGTTAACTGTTGAAATACCCGGTAGTAAAAGTACAGTAATACGCGTGGTTGCATAGTAGCACACGGTATTAATTATTGATGCTTTCGTGTGAAGTCACTCAGTAATACTCAATTATTGCTACAGTAATTGCTGCATCATATCTCTCATATTATTGATTCAATTATTGTCACAGTATCATCTGCATAATATTTTATATTATTAAATCAATAATTGAGACGACAAAGTTATTAATATTATTATTTGCAATATTAACGATGTTTAGAAGTTCTGTCAAGGAGAGGTTTAGTCACCTAATTGCGCGCCAATAGGGAGAAATTCTTATTGGAAATCCCCCTCTTTCCTGGGAACGACCTCGTTGTTAAATATTGCGAATTATAATAATAATGAATAAATGTTGTTAAAAATATTGAGGGAATTTTTTATGAAGTATTTGATGTAAATTTTTGCTTATTTTATAGACCCCCGTTTACCCATTTTTCAAAATAATCGGTAGAAAGTTATTCAGTATTTTTTAATATTGTAAAGGTGGGGCCACATTTGGGGGCCACATGTGGGGCCTGCGTATGTTGAAAGAAAGGAAATGAAATTTCCTGGATGATTTCAAAATGGTCAAGGATGTATATATATTATATATTATATATATATATATATATTAAAATATGTTTTGTTTTTTATGAAAAATAGAATATATTATATTTTATTATGCATAGTGCCTGCATAGTGTTTGCATAGTAAATTATAAAAAAAAATTTAGAAGTTCGGTGTCCGTGATTTTTAAAAATATTGTGCGTCCGTGATTTTTTTTTCTAAATAGTATACTTCCATTCTCTTATAAATAGGATGCTTAGTTAGAATTGAAAATCACACCAGAATCAGAGAATTCTTCTTCTATAATATTGAGCGTATTTCTTTCGAGTTTTAGAAAGCTTTGAGTGTAGAAAATAGTAAAAGTTTTCTTCAAGAATATCCCTGCTATACCAGTTGGAATACTCTTCTTTTCAAGGTAAGGGATATTATTTTTGTTCAATATTCGTATGAAATAATATTTTTTTCCATACTCTATAGTATATAAGTAATATTATTTCGTTTCAGATTTTGAAATCTATACTCATTTTGTTAAAGTTTTGGCTTCTATACTCCATGAAATTAGTAGAATATCCGTAAATTTTGCGTTTCATCCAGTATCTTTTCATGGAAATATTATTCTGAACATTCTTGACAAGTTTTAACTTTTTCATACTGGAGTACTATTCACGGGGTACTACTCCCGAATTACTATTCATGGAGTACTATTCACTCGAGTATTATTCACCTGGGGTACTATTCATGATAAAAATTAATTCGTTTTTTGTCCAAATTATTTTTGGTACAATATTATTCTTGAATTTTACTCCACAAAGCAGTATCATGCTGACAATTTGGACATTATTGAATTCTGGATAAATTAAATTATAAATCTTTAAAAATATATCATTTACTTTCATTTAATTGAATTCTTATATCATTGTCATCATCCTCATGCTTATATTATGTTGAAAGTCATATGTGGCCTGTAGTGCATAGATGGACTTGATATGATTATGACAGGGATTATTCGGTATAATCATGACCATAATGTTACAAATGATATGGTAAAAGTCCTCATTGGCCCGTAGTGCATTGATGGACAGTTGTTGGCATGATCATGACCATTGATGAATACAAAAATATCCTTGGCCCGTAGTGCATGGATAATTTGTGGTTGTGATACTAATGAATATCCTTGACCGTAGTGCAGGGATGATGTGGATTATTTATTAAGCTGAGTCCCAGCAATAAAAGTGATGAAAAACCTTTTAAATCATAAAAGATAGTAGATTTTATTCTCTACTTGACTCTTCTAATGGATTTTTTGTTCCACTGCAGTTAAACTTGATGTTTGTTATATTTTATCAGTTTAACACTATTGAAGGCTAACGATAAATTATTCTGCTTTATCTCAGTCATAATATTTCTTACGGGGCTAGTTGAGCTCACCCTTTTGCTTTCATTATTCATTTCAGGAAATGAGAACGTAGCTGAGACTAGTCGGGGAATGGAGTGACGGTCCAGATGATAGCATTAGTAGTCCTCACTATTCTATGAAATAACGTGATAATAAATGTATTGAGAATTCCATTTGAGTTTGAATACTGTCTAGAAGACAATATTCGTATTAAAACTCTCAGTTTATGTTTTGTCGTATTTTACATGATAGTTGTATTATTAAGTTGTATTTAAATTTTGTACCATATATTTGGCGACTCAAGATGGGTGATGTATACCTATTTTGGGGGCGTCACTATTAATCTGTCACTAATGGGCCCTATAGCGACGAAACTATCGCTATAGGTGTTCTTGAGCCTAAACCTAGAACTTCATGTCAGTTAGCAAGTGGGTATGTTTAACCGGTTTAATTCCTATGATCATGACACTTTCTGGGTTTGTATTTGCTTTAATGTTGTAGTATACATGTAATACTACAAGTATCAGTCGATTACATGACCAATCTACAACACCACATCAAAATCTAAGCTTCAGAAAAGTTTGACAACACTATTCTTCATTTCTGGGTTTTTCCAGAAAATGAAGAACAGTTGATGGTCCTATATTTAGTTCCTTATATTTTGCATTCTGGGCTTGCTAATTATGTTATAAAGGTTCAAACCTGTAGAAGAGATGTCAAGGTACAAGTATATAACATCAGAGCATCATAACATCAACACATGTGTAAGATCTGGCATGGTCAAACCATGTCAAAAAAATTTCTTGAGCATTTCTGGGTTTTCCAAAAATTCTCCAGGCAGTTGGTTAACTATAGTTTGACCATGATTAATTTTCACCATGGTCACGATCTAAGTGTTAAGTCTAATGACTTGTATATGTAGTCCATATACCAGTCTATAACATCAAAACAAGAACATAGCCAAAATCATAAACAATTGTAAGATCAGCAGCCCTAAACATCTTGTCAGACCATTTTTGGAAAAATCTGGGTTTCCCAGAATTTCATTTTCGTGTCCGGTCAACCCTGTTTGACCACTTATAACTACTAATCTATAACAGATATGGACCTGATTCAAGTTCCATATCAAAGAACTCATGACATACTACAACTTCAAATATTTAAACAACAAAAACACATAACATAATGAGATTTACAGGGTCTGTCATTCGTTGTCAGACCACTTTTTAAATTTTTTCCAGATTTTGAAAATCATCAATTTGAGCACTTAGATGTTATGGATCTTTAAGATACCAACTTAGATCATCAATATCTACTACATATAACATGTTTTAACACAAAAATCTAACATCTAACATATCATTAAGGATCAGATTTCTAAGGTTAGATTTTATACCTCACTTTGATCTATCTTGTATTTGGGCTTCTGATCTATTAGTGGAATTCGTCGGGCTTGATTTTCTGACTGATCTAACATCTAACACTTCTGATCTATTAAGAGAGATTGGCTGAGTGTTTGTGCAAAATGAGCTAACAAATGAATTTTTCTCTCTCCAATTCTATTTAAATGATGGTGGAATGTATATGGTTGATCTAATATGCTGATATTACTGAGATTTTGGTCACATGGGGTAGATGGAATTGGTCACCAACTCAAGATTATGACAAGATTTACAAGTTATGTCCAAATAATGCAACAAGGGTAAATGGGTCATTTGATTTCTAAATTTAATGGCATAATTGTAGCATGTGCAAACCCTTAGGGTTTGACCCTTAGGGTTTAACCCTAAGGTTTGGCACATTGATTTTGCAAGATTTCTAATTAGGGTTAAAAATAAAATTTTTAGTTTCTAAAATTCCAAATTAGGGTTTCTTAATTAGATTAGGTTTTCTAATTATATAAAACATGAAAATTAGGTTTAAGGTCCACTAATTAACATTAAACATTCTAATTTAGCAATTAGGTTTTCCCCATTTGACAATTAGAGTTCCAAATATAGAAATTAGGGTTATAAATTTATAATTAGGGTTTTCTATGTAATAAATATAATTTTCCCTAATTATCATTAACCTTAACAATTTAACAATTAAGGTTCTAGTTTAGTAATTAGGGTTTCTAATTAATTAGTTTTCCTAAGCATAATTAGGGTTTTCCTAATTAACTTTAAATTCCATAATACTTATCCTTAATCATGATAACACAATTACAAAATATTCTCGAACTTATAATTGAGTTTTAAATTAGGGTTTCACAAATTAATGCTAGGGTTTACTCATGATACACCATAATTGACCAACCATTATCAGTCTACACATATACAGTACATGTTTATAGCACTGAAATAAGTATAGTATTATAATAAATGTCATTAATCATATAACATAATTACTAGATAGATTTTAATGTCTCATTTGACTTCAAAACTAGGGTTTATCAGTAACACTAGGGTTTTGTCAGGTTATAATAAAACTTTTCCACATATTAACCTTACACACATAACATACATATTTATAACACTGCCAAATAATAATATAATATTATTATTCTCCTTCCTTGATCGAAATCCAGAATTAGGGTTTAGATTCCATATCTGATTTATCTTTCATATACATACCATTATTAATTAAGTTATAATAATTAATCAAAATAAATTCATATGATAAAATAATTATTATAATAATTTATAATCATTTCATATATTATTTACATAATATAAATTCATATTTTTAATAAAAACATTTCTACTATAAATTAATTATTATAAGAATAAAATTTATAATGATCATTAATTCTAAAATAAAATCATTTGTAATTATTCATGTAATAAATATATTTTTATTTATCACATAAATACATATACTTTACCTTGCACTTATTCTCACCTTTAAAATAATAATAAAAAAATTTATACGCAAAATTTCTAATTTAATTATATAGAAAATATCGGGTTATTACAAGTGTTGACATTTTGTTGATCAGTTTGTTGGACCACAATACTGCCACTTTCGATCAGATTTTGAATCTTATGCTTTAAGGACCAACAATCTTGGGTATCGTGTCTTGGAGACCTTGAATGGTAAGCACATCTCTGGCTTGGATTGTATCTTTTGCTCCCTGGTTCTAGAGGTGGAGCCAGTTCGGTAATTTTCCTGTGATCAATTAATATCGCCAATACATTTTCAAGGGAATCGCCTAGTGGAGTGAACACCCAATTTTCCGTTCTTTTAAATTTTCTTTTCCTGTCCTGGCATTGGTTGAATGCAGCCTATTGTTGAAATGGCAGATTGTCTCACTTTTTCCAAATGGGGGGGACTGTAGGTTGGTCTACTAGCTTGCCCTTGTGAAACGAGGGATACCTCTTCATTGCCTTTATCAAGTACCCTCTTGGGATCGCTTGCATACTTTCAAGTCTGTATATGCTTAGTGACTGTTTCCAAGGCTGTGAAGTCTTTAATCTTGCCTGTCTTCAGACCCATCTCTGCCATTTGCCATGTTTGACCATTTCTAAGAATGGCTTTCCTATGCCTACTAGGATCCTCTCATAGCAAGGAGCCTCTTGGATATCAATAAACATCATTACCATCTCAGTTTTTTTCATTGATGGAATGACTTGCGCTGCTAGATGTCTCCACCTTTGGGCATATTCTCAGAAAGATTCAGTACTTTGCTTTTTGACATTAGTCACTTGGTATCGATTTAGTGCCATTTATGACTGAAAACTATACTAATTTAGAAAGGCGTGGGCCAATTCTTCCCAGTTGTGGATTTTGGCATTTTCAAGTCGGGCATACCAGGCTTTAGCCTCTCCAATGAGACTCCTTTGGAAAAGTTGCATTCTGAGGCTTTCATCTTCAGCATAAGACCCCAGCTCGCCAATATATACTTTTAGGTGCGTATATGGATCACCTGCCCCATTGTACTTTTCAAATTCTAGGACTTTGAATTTATCAGGATATCGAGCCCCTGGAAATATGCAGAGATCTGAATAGGTGACACTACCATAGTTTCCAGTCCCTTTGATTGACCGGATGGTTTCCTCCATTTGTTGGACTTTCTTTCTTATATCCCCAGTTTCTCGATCATCCCTGAGTTTTGTGATTTCAAGGCTTTTGTTGGTTCCTTTATTGGAATGAGGTTCAGGTATCTGGGTTTCCATTTTTTTGCCAATACCCTGACTGCCCCCTGTTGTGAATGACTCTGGTTGAGTAGGCATTGTATGGCCCCGAGTGTTTTTATTTTGTTCTTTTAGAAAGACAGCCAATTCTGCTATTTGATTCCTTAATCCTTCAAACTTCTCGTGGAAACAGGAGTAGGATCAGGCTGGGCACTTGTAGCCATGTCTGACAGTGGACTTAGTGCCTTATTAGATTTTGAACGGGCAACGGGATCAATTGCTTCCCTACAAAAAAAGTTATGTAGTTTAGTCTTAGGGAATGTGTAAATGTTTACATGCTATGTGATGTGTCCGTTTTAGGAGTATTATCTTGCAGAACGGATGTTAGTTGTTTATAAGACAATATAGCATGTCAGGTTTCAATAGCATGTGCACATATTCCTTAATATTTTCCATTACATTGAGATTGACATGGAATGAAATTACAAGTAATTTGAATTTACAAGTAATTAAAATGGGAAAGTATGAAGAGACTTCCCTCCGTATTTGGTTTATTAGAGGCTGACCTATCTTAGGTTATTCTCACGACTTTTTGGCATGAAGGTTCCCAAATCATCATAATTTTCTCGACGGAAAGTTAATCCAGTCTTTCAACTGGAAAGAATCTGGGTGGTGCCTTTCCTGAGCCTCGTTGGAATTAGTCTCCCTACGAGTCCAATAATCAAACACCAACAGGATAGCCTCCTAGTGGAGGGACCACACAACATACATTCATATACGTGTCTCACCATATGGAAATGGTGATAGGTGTGAATCACTAAGTGCAGTAATTAAATGCATTCATACGCATTCATTCAAATGTAAATGTAACATCCACACACAAGCATATAACAGTTTTGAAAAGTTTGTAATAGCGGCTTAAGCCCTCTTACTGAAAGTCCCCAGTAGAGTCGCCACCTGCTGACGTCGGGATTGTTACTGTCCCTTTTCTGTTCTTGTCTTTTGGTGTTCTCATGTTAGGTGAGATTTATTTGTAAAAACAAGTTGTGAAAAGGTCTGACATTTATATGTCGACGATTGGACTATAAGAGTCGCTAGTTGGTATTTTTAAATAGTTGCACCAACTCAACTGAGAAAAGGTTTGCACATTGACCACGTGATGTAACACTGCTAAACTGGTCTATGAAACTAAGATTCGTTAGGGTCCAGGGACTTGCTTATGTGGAGGGAAGGTGTTAGGCACTCCCCGACATCAGTGTTGCCACGGTGACTGCCACTTTTCAATTAAACTGTTATATGAATGTGTGTGTGGGTCAATGTGCAATTATTTGGAAGTAGTGTTATGCCTCATTCGCACCTATATACAAAGGGTTTGAATTTTATATAAAAATTCAGTTTTAGCAAGATATAGCAGTGATGTTTTGTAAAAGAGGTTTTTTTAAAACCCTTATGCTCAATAGTAATTGAGGCCTTTGATACTTCCATTTTATTAAGTGTTCAGCTTAATTGATTTTATTGTCGAGATGCGAGGCATCCTCGAGAAAATAATACACATAGCAGTGCCGAACTCCTTATGGGTATGAGAGTCGTCTAAGGAAATTCAAACACCGTGAATAATGTACAAGCTGTTTACAGCCGAAAATATCCATCACGGGAATCGAATCTAGATTCAGGAGACTGAATCTGTGATCACATGATTCCTAGGCTCACATGATATAGCAGTTTGTATGAAAGCTGTAAATAATTATATATATAAAAGCTGTAAATATATATATACAGACTGTCAACCACCACGAAGCACCTCCATGGGGGACTGGAAATTTAAATATATAAAAGAGGTATATATATATATATATATATATATATACACGATCAACCACCACGAAGCACCTCTATGGGGGATCGGAAATATAAATAAAGCAGTAAAGACGATCAACTGCCACGAAGTAAACTCCAGGCGGGACAAAAATGTAAATAAAGTAGTAAAAACGATCAACCGCCACGAAGTAAACTCCAGGCGGGACGAAATGTAAATAAAGTAGTAAAAGACCACGAAGTAAACTACAGGCCTGGCAAAAATGTAAATATATATATATATATATATATATATATATAAGTATTTATATATATAAAAGCAGTAAACGCTCCAGATATAAAATCCAGGCTAACTGTGGTCATTACTAGCCTAACTGTGGCCTAACATTGCACATCTCATATTTCATTTCGCATGTACATCATTAATTCGTTCAATATATTTGAGAAATCTCCCTATTTAATTAGTATCAATACGCTCAATAATATATAGAGAGAAAACTTTAGTTTCTGGTGTGATTTTCAATTCTAACCTAAGCACCCTATTTATAGGAAATTGCTTAGAACACCAAAGCAGAAAATTTAATAAAATATTAATATTTCTTAAATTTTTCCTACGCACACAAAAGAAATCTGAATTCAGCTCATTTACCACATATGTGGGGCCCACCAAAATGAATAAAACGTTTTTCTTTTAAAAAATATTTAAAACCTCAAAAATTAATTATTCTAGAACTTCAATAATTCATAATAAATAGCCTTTTATCAGAAAAATTCAAATCTTATGTCCATTCCATAGAAAAGTCAATTCTCTACAACTTTGTAAGTTTAAGTTTTTCCAAATTCTAAGCAAAAATTGACCGAAATTCACATACGGACGATTTTGTAGGCTATAATCAAATTTCAGTCAAAAATGGGGCCCACCAACATGTGTAACATGTTTTTAGCATTTATTGTAACAATAATACTCTTCCTCCTCATTTATTCATATATCGCACATTCATTGTAAAAATATCACCATTATTATATTATTATAATATAATAATATATTTAAATGAATTATTTTATCATAAAAGATAAAATATCAATTTTCAACAATTGTCATTTTTCTAAAAATTCCTCCATTTCTATCCACATAAATAAATATTTTCCTTATCATATAAATCAATAATTAATTATTCACAAATAATATTACAGAATCACAATAATAACAACCAGGTCGTTCCTAGGAAAGAGGGGGTTTTCCAATAAGGATTTCTCCTTACTGGTGCGCAATTATGTGACCAAACCTCTCCTTAGACAGAACTTCCTTAGACATTGCCAATAATGCTATGTAATAATATTATTCAAATAATATGAATTATTGATTTGATAATGGAAATACTGTGTAATGATAATTATTGAAACAACAATAATATAAAATATCAACGTAGTAATTATTGAATCAATAAAATAAAATATTGAACAGTAATTATTGTAACAATTATTGAGTAGTGCTTTCTTACGTAAGAATCAATAATTGGTGCAATACCGTGTGCTACTGTGTTTAAACCACCGGGTATTCCAACAGTATTAACGGTAACAACTACGCCGTTATTTATAAAAAAAACTTTTACTTGTCATTTTCTTCATCCAATCGCTTTCCGTTATAGGGCCACACAAGGCTACGCCATCGTACGAATATTCTACGACCAAATAAATATTCTCCGACAACAATGAATATTTTATAACCACTTTCTTATTTAAGATATTTGCGTATTTTACCCATAACTAACCACATTAATCAAATCAACCCTTACTATTTCAAAATAATAAATAGAGGAAATTCAATTTCTTTTATAATAAGTTGGGGTCTTACAAAAGAATATATATATATATATATATATATATATATATATATATATATATATATATATATATATATATATACTGTCGGATCTTAAGCTCACTCCTTATCTAGCTCACCTTGCTCACCCTCGCTCACCCTCCTTTAGCGAAAGGATCCAAGGCGACGATTCACCCATCACTATATGTTGTCCGTCACTATATATTTGTCAAAATCATTAGAAGCTAAGACGACGTTTACATATATAAAGACTTTAATCAATCGTTGCCTCGGTCCGTCGCTAAAGGGGGGTGAGCAATGTGAGCTAAATAAGGGGTGAGCTTAAGATCCAGACCGTATATATATATATATATATATACACACACACACACACACACACACACACACACAAAATGAAATAAAAAGCCACGATGGCAGAAGTCCTGGGCATACATACACAACACAACTCTCAATGTGAAGAACGGTGTGTAAGACCCCAACTTATTATAAATAAAATTGAATTTCCTCTATTTATTATTTTGAAATAGTAAGAGTTGATTTGATTAATGTGGTTAGTTATGGGTAAAATGCGCAAATATCTTAAATAAGCAAGTGGTTATAAAATATTCATTGTTGTTTGAATATTCGTTTCGTCGTGGAATATTCTTACCGTCAGGAATATTCGTATCGACCACAAGCAAATTGTGTGGGCCCTATAACTAGAAAGCGATTGATGAAAAAAAATGACAAGTATAAGTTTTTTTTAATAAATAATCTGCCAGAGTTGTTACCGCTATCATCGCTTGAATAATTTGGTTTAAACACAAGAAGACACTCAGATTGCACCAATTATTGATTCTTACATAAGAAGGCACTACTCAATAATTGTTACAAAGAATTATTGTTCAATATTTTATTTTATCGATTCAATAATTGCTACGCTGATATTTTATATTATTGTTGTTTCAATAATTGTCACCGCATTAACATTTTTCTATTATCGATCAATAATTCATATTATTTGAATAATATTATTAGATAGCATTATTGGCAATGTCTAAGAAAGTTCTCGCCTTTAATGAGAGGTTTGGTCACCTAATCAGGCGCCAAGAAGGAGAAATCCTTATCGAAAGCTCCCTCTTCGGGAAACTAATTCGGTCGACATTATCAGGATTTTGTAACATTATTTGTGAATAATTATTTATTGATTTATATGATAAGAAAAAAATATTTATTTATGTGGATAGAAATGGAGGAATTTTTAAAAATGACAATTGTTGAAAATTGATATTTTATCTTTTCTAATAAAATAATTTATTTAAATATATTATTATATTATAATAATATAATAATGGTGATATTTTTACAATGAAAGTGTGATATATGAATAAATGAGGAGGAAGAGTATTTTTGTCACAATAAATGTTAAAAACATGTTAAACATGTTAGTGGGCCCCATTTTTTACTAAAATTTGATTATAGCCTGCAAAATCATCCGTATGTGGATTTCGGTCATTTTCTGCTTGGAATTTGGAAAAACTTAAACTTACAAAGTTGTAGAGAATTAAATTTCCTATGGAATGGACATAAGATTCGAATTTTTCTGATAAATGGGCTATTTATTATGAATTATTAAAGTTCCGGAATAATTGATTTTTGAAGTTTTAAATATTTTTTAAAAGAAAAATGTTTTATTCATTTTGGTAGGCCCCACATGTGTGGTAAATGAGCTGAATTCAGATTTCTTTGGTGTGCGTAAGAAAAATTTAAGAAATTTTAATATTTTATTAAATTTTTTGCTTTGGTGTTCTAAGCAATTTCCTATAAATAGGGTGCGTAGGTTAGAATTAAAAATCACACCAAAAACTAAAATTTTCTCTCTCTATATTATCGAGCGTATTCTTGTGAGTATTTTGATACTTTGAGTGTTGCTATACAGTGCAAGTTCCCTTTAGCGTTATATCTGATATTCCAGCTAGAAGTAGTATTCTTTTGAGGTAAGGGATATTATTTTCTTTGTAAATGATATTATTTCTTTCGATATCATTATGCCGAAAGTATAATTTTTCTTGTGAAATTTTTACCTTTTGTGTCGGGGTTACTATTCACGTATACGATACTATTCACGTATACGGCACTATTCATGAATACGACACTATTCACAGAAAAATTAAATTTTCGTTCTTTATCCTAGATGTCTATTTTTGTTACTATCTTTGATTGTATCTATGTTTTGAACATTATTTTTGAATTTTACTCCACCATAGTATATTATGGGGTGTTTTTAAACATGGATAAAATGAAGTACGAATCCTTAATATTTGTTCTTTTGTCTCACTGGATTCGTTTTCTTTAAAATATTTTTCATCATCCTCAGTCCTAAATGATGATATAATTGAATATCTTTGGCCTATAGTGCAAAGATGAATGATTTCCTGATGAACATTTTTGGCCCGTAGTGCAAAGATGAACAAGTGTTGAGATGAACATGACCAACTGATGAATATCTTTGGCCTATAGTGAAAAGATGAATATTTAATTCAAAATGAATATTGATTGATGTTACAGGGATACAATATTGATGATGAACTTTTAAATTCATAGATGATAACAGATTTCATTCTCTACTTAACTCTTCCAAATGAATTGTTATTTTCGCTGCGAATATTTATTTAAAACTTGTTGTCTATTATATTCTATCAGATTTTTCCCTGTTGAGGACTAACGATAATTTGTTCTATATTATCTTAGTCATAATGTTCTTTACTGGGCTAGTTGAGCTCACCCTTTTCCTTTTTGTTCCATTTTTCTTCTCAGGAGGTGAGAATATAGCGAGTACTAGACGGGGTATGGAATGATGGTTCTAGAAAGTTGTTAGTAGTCCTCACTATTTTTGTAAAATAATGTATCAATAATTATAATGAGAACTTATTTGAGTGTGGATATTTTCTAGAAGACAATATTTGTATCTAAACTCACAGTTTATGTGTTGTCATATTTTGCATGACAATTGTATTAATAAAGTTGTAGTTATTTCTGTACCATGTATTTGGCAACTCAGAATGGGTGATGTATACCTATTTTGGGGGCGTCACAGTTGGTATCAGAGCTTAGGGATATGGTCTCTGGCGGAGATTGGGGAATAGAACTAGGAGGGTAGAGACGAGTAAATCCTTCGCTAATATGTCCTACCTAAGCTTATTTATTGGTTGGTCAGAGTATAGGGTTATTATGTTGCATGTCAATTTCTTTAATTAACCCTTGTTTTGTGACAGTATTTAAGAATGACAGCTAAAAATATTAATGATGGAGTGAATGAGACAGTGGAAACACCTTTACTCACAAACCAGGAGAATGTGCAACAGGATGGCAATGTTCCTCCTGTAAACAACACCACTGAGCAGACGATGAAGGGTTAACTAATATCTATATAAGAGGAGTCTTATGTTAGATATCAGTAGACGTAATTTCAAGAGTTGAGAGAGTAGACCTTTTTCTATGAGAGATAAAAAAATTTAGAGTTTTGCTAAACACCCATCTTCTTGAATTTTTATTCTTCCTTGGTGGATCACCTCTAGAGGCCAAACACTTGGGTGGCTTACGTTGATCAAATGAAGGAATCAAACTCAGTGGATTCAAGTTGAACGAGAAAAGGATTTGGAGGTGAACTTGTACCTGAGGAAGCTCGAATCTTCAAAGGAATAATTCTTTTTCCTTATCTTTTAGTTTAATTAGTAATTGTGCATAAAGGAAGATCCGGGTATATGGTTTATAAAATTTTAAAACTCAATTTTACCATGTTTCCACTTTGCTTTGATGCAATTTGATTGTGTTCATGAATTTTACAAACCTAACAGTGGCATCAGAGCCAAACCTTTTTTTGAATTATTAATTGTTTAGATTTGATATATATATTGATATGTGTTTAGAAGAAAAATTTGGGGGATAATTATTAGCATAGAATTGAGTTTTTGGAGAAAAACTGCTGAATTCGCGAACTAGAAAATAGTTTTTGTGAACTAACGCCGCAAAGACTGTTCAGTCTCAATCAAGGTCACCGTGGCTGCAGCCATCATAGTATAAACTGGCCTACAAATTGCGGTCCAAGTTTCGAATCTGGGTTATCCGGTCTTTGCAGGCACCAAACCTAATACATTTGGGGCGCCATTCGGTCTGCACCTGAAATTAAATAAAAAATTATTTTATTTAATTTATCTGATTTCTAATTAAAATAAAAGGTTTATTTTAAATTAAAATTGGATACACTATTTTTCTGTAATTCAAAATTAGTAATAAATGAGTTTATTTTGATTTAGAATTGGATTAAAATATAGTTGTGTATTTTAATTGGAATTGAATTCCACATTCGTTTGAATAAAAGAGTTTATTTAAAAAGTTTTATATTTTATTTAGAATTGGATTCCACGTTCAGTTGAATAAAAGAGTTTATTCAAATGTTTTATATTAACTTGGAATTGGATTTCATGTTCGTTTGAATAAAAGAGTTTATTCACATATGAAATATGATTCCATGTTTTCTAAAATAAAGGAGTTTATTCACATATGGAATATGATTCCATGTTTCCTAAAATTAAAGGTTTTTAATTTTAATAAAGAATATGATTCAACAATTTTTATTTTTCCAACGATTTTAAGTTAAAATAAAGAAGTTTATTTGTACATAAAATTGGATTTCTTGTTAATTAAAATAAAGGATTTTATTTTGAATAGGAATTTTGTAACAACCCGGAGAATCCGGATTGTTCAGAATTTAAGATTTAAAGAATTAGTTATTAATAAAATAAATTTTTATTAATAATATTTTGTGCTATGTGCTTATTAATCGTTCTAGAACCTAGGATGATTATAATACGAGAGGATTTTGGCTACAAGCTGGACTGAACGAGTAAGATTTTTTAAGACGAAAATAAAAAATCTTCGGGAACAAAAATATTTTCGGCGAAAAAGACGATTCACCCGACGAAACCCTAAGGGTTAGAGTTTGAATAACTTAAGCCTTTCCGAGAGTTCGGTATGTCGAAATGACATTTCGTCGAAATATTTGACGATAGTATGTCGTGAAAAGTTAAGTAAGATGATAAAACATTTTTCTCGAAAAATGTACAGAAATCGGACGAAATAAAAATGACGAAAAGTACTGTTATGTACTTTTCATTCGTTTAACTATGTTAGGGAAAAACGTGAAAGAAAACGTTTAACGCCAAAAAGTGTTTTTCAGTTTTTTGGAGATCCAAAGATTTTGTAAAATTTAATCGGTAAAGGAAAGACGAATTATCCAAAAATATTTGGATTCCGAGAATCGCAGTTTTTAAAACTATCGGACGAAACCCGAAAGACGGAACCACGTAATATTCAAGGGAAGTTTCGTGAATAGTAAGGAGGTGGAATAGTAAGGAGGAGTGAATAGTAACTGGAGGGGCAAAATGACTATTTTGCCCCTAGCTTGAAAAATTTATAAATATGAAGCTAAATTCATTTGTTTAGGATTTTTAAATTCCTACAACTTTTGAGAGAGAGAGAGAAAGAGAGATTTCGGATGAAAAACAAAGGAAAAGGAGGAGGAAAAGCTTGCTCGTGAGAAAACTTGTGACGCCCCTGAATCCGGGTCCTCTGACCCCGGTTCGGTCGTCACGATAAAATACAAACATCCACCTCTAAACAACATACGATAACTAAAATGCGGAATATAATAATCGTACGTCGTTCATTCAAAAGGTGTTACTAGTCCCAAGATATGATAACCTTAATATCATCTTACAAACATATCCTAAAATAAACATTAGGGTTCATATTACATAATAGTAATTTAAACTAAGCGTAAGGTAAAGTCTGCTCTTTGCCACTATTCTACATCTTTCCTTTACCCTTGTCCTTCCCTGAGGTCTCATGCTTAGCTGCAATATATTCATGATATAGCAAGGATGAGCAACAAGTTTGCTCAACAAGTTTAAATACAACAATAAGGATATATCATGATGAATGGAAAAATATCTGGCAATGTATTCAACAATATGAATATCAGAAGGATTCAATAATATGAATATCATAAGCAAAGATAATGATTTCTTGTAGAATAACTGCTAGTCGAGTAGACTTTGAACTATAATACTCCAATGGAATCAATAGCTAATTGACCCTTTGGTTATCGGCTTACGCTAGAATAAGTACTTGAGGGGATCAGCCTCACGTACTTTATGTATATGCATAACATTTAAATCTGCTCTTTGATCTTATATTAGATACCTGGTACTCCCTTATCATCGAAAGGGCTGTTCTTTCAATCTAAGAATCCTTACCCTCAATAGGTTTGGATAGATTTTATAAAACTTCATACACTTGTCTGACCGAACAAAGGTTCAGACTCTATCTCACACAGTTCAAGAATTATTTGAACTTTAAATGATGTACAAGTCCAAGACTGTACGAACTCAAGTGCACTAAGTGCGAATATCAATAATATCGATGTGGAATAATTGTAAGGTAATTAAACCACTTAATAGAATGCTTGAAAATAAGATTCAAGCTTAAATGAATAACATTCAATTCAATAATAACCTGCTCAATACAATATGAGAAGGATAGGAAACTTTCACAAACTTAAAGTTGTGTAAGTTTGGAAACTTATAACACAATAAAATAGTGTTCGAATACTTGCTCAAGTAAAAGAGTAAGAATTAAGGAACTTGCACAATCAAAGAGTGAAGTTCAAGGAAACTTGCTCAATAATAATTGGAGCAAGTTTAGGGAACTTGCCTGTTTTCTCAGCTACAATATAATACTAGCTTTAACCAACTCGCGGTGAAACAACCTAGCATTAACAAGTTGGTCTTTCAATTAGTATGTGTAAACTAATATGCGTTTACACTTACAACAATCAAGTCTTCACATATCATGCTTCTTAACACATTACGTGGCAAATTGGTCACATATTACAAGATAAAGTAATCATATAAGCATGCCTTGAAACTTCAAACCAAAAACAGAATCTTGGCAAGACTGCAGGATGGCGCAGCTGTGCCTGGTCTAGTCTTTGATATTAGAATCTTAGGGCTAGTCCACTAATTTAAATAATCTATTAGTGACTCCCTTTAATAATTTCATAAATTCACATAACCACATAAGGTTTAAATAAACTCACAAAACTAACTCATTAAAAATTAAATCACATATTTAATTAATAAGAATTTTAAAATTCACGGTCATTACAACACTTGTCTGACGGAAGAAGATTAAAGTAGAAAGGTAATCCGAAAACTTATCTTGTATAATTTTTCTTTAAGTTTTCTATGTTTAAAACATAGCTTAATGAGAATAAGAAGTAAATGATGTTAGGAATGATTTCATATGGTTGAAATCATTGAGAAATGAAGAAATAAGAATTAAAAGTTTAGTAAATAAATTTCTTAAGGAAGTATAAGATTCGTAATGAATTTGAACGATCCGAATGAATTATATGAACGATTCGGTGAAATAATGAAGAAATGGTATTTTATAACATCGAATTCCAATAAAAAGAGAAATTGTAATCAAAATATCGATTAAAAATGAAGAACGAACGAAGAACACGCGAAGAAAACGAAGAACGTTGTTGATGGACAAATTTAAAACCATCATAGTATAATTTGTTGTTGATGGACAAGTTTAAAACCATCGCGTATATGTTAGATGTTTATTGCTTCTGTGACTCCCCCAAAATAGGTATACATCACCTATTCTGAGTCGCCAAATACATGGTACAGAATACAAATACAATCTTAAATATACAACATGAGCTATGAGTTTTAATACAAATATTGTCTTCTAGAGCGATATTCAAACTCAAAATAAGTCCTCAATACATTTATTATCACACTATTTCATAGAATAGTGAGGACTACTAATGCTATCATCCGGACCGTTACTCGCTTCCCGACAAAGTCCTCGCTACGTTCTCATTTCACAGAGAGAAACAATGAAAGTAAAAGGGTGAGCTCAACTAGCCCGATGAAGAAATATTATGACTAATATAATGCGAGAATAAATTATCGTTAGCCTTCAACGGTGTTAAATTGATACAATATAACAAAAATCAAGTTTAATCTGCAATGAACAAGCAATCCATTAGAAGAGTAAAGTAGAGAATAAAATCTAATATCTTCTATGATTTAAAAGGTTTTTCATCACTTTTATCATTTGAGACTCAAATTCGATAAATAATCCACATCATCCCTGCACCACGGCCAAGGATATTCATTAGTATCACAACCACAAATTATTCATGCACTACGGGCCAAGGATATTCGTGTTTTCATCAATGTTCATGATCATGCCAATAACTGTCCATCAATGCACTACGGGCCAATGAGGACTTTTACCACATCATTTATAACATTACGGTCATGATTATACCGAATAATCCCTGATCATAATCATACCAAGTCCATCTATGCAATACAGGCCACATATGACTTTCAACATAATATAGACATGAGGATGATGACACTGATATAATAATTCAATAAAACAAGTTTAAGAATAAATTTTAAAGATTTATAAATTAATTTATCCAAGAACCAATAACGTCTAAATTGTCAACATGATACTGCTTTGTGGAGTAAAAATTCAAGAATGCTCAGAAGAATATTTCCATGAAAAGATACTGGATGAAGCGCAAATATCCAGGATATTCTACTAATTTCATGGAGTATAGAAGCCAAAACTTTAACAAACTGAGTATAATAGAATATATGAAACTATAAATGGATTTTCGCCCACCATGCGGTAATCCACGTAGATGAATCATTTCCACAAGTTAATAAGGAATGAATATAAAGGATCATTCACCATGCATGTCAGAATCCACATAGCATAGTTATTCCAATAGAGTAATAAAGAATGGAACTGTGTCATGCGTAATCCGCACGAGATAGGATATTCCAATGAATCGTAATCCGCATGCATGCGATATTCCAACAAAATAATAAAGAATGGAACCAATGTCGCCAGCGTAATCCGCATGCATGAGATGTTCCAACGAATAATAAAGAATGGAATAACAATGAATTCACGAGCATGCGATAGACCGCACAAACAGGTTATTCCAACAGAATAATAAAGAATGGAATAATAGAAGAATTTCACCATGTATGCAATACTTCACATAGACAGGTTATTCCAACATAATAATAAAGAATGGAATAAAAACCCTTACGAGTATTGAAAGAAAATAACTCGCTTAATGAATACGAAAGAATAATACCCCTTACCTTAAAAAGAAGAGTATTCCGACGGGTAGGGTGGGGATATACTTGAAGAAAACTTGCACTATTTTCTACGCTCAAAGCTTTCTTAAACTCTAAAGAAATACGCTCAAGATTATAAAAAAAGAATTCTCTGAATTTCTGGTGTGTTTTTCAATTCTAACTAAGCATCCTATTTATAAGAGAATGAAAAGGATACTATGCAATAAAATATAATATATTCTATTTATAATTATATAATAAAACAAAATTTATAATATATATATATATATATTATTTAAAATCTAATAAAACAAATAACTTTATAAAAGTATTCTGCTTTATATAAAAAGATTTTATTATGCAAACACTATGCAAGCACTATACAAATACTATCACGAAGCACTATGCAAATACTATGCATAATAAAATATAATATATTCTATTTATAATCAAATAAAACAAAATTTTATAAAAAGTATTACATTTTATATAAAAACTTTTCTGTTTTATTACATTTATAATAATAATAAAATAAAATTTATATATATATATAATATATATATATATAAACTTTCGTGACTTCCCAGATTCCACCCCCCCCCCATTTTTCTTTTGTGGGCCCCACATATGGGCCCACCTTTTAAGAAATTTCTACCAATTATTTTGAAAAATGGGTAAATGGGGGTCCATAAAATAAGCAAAACTTCATAAAAATCACCTTAATAATTTTAACAACATTTATCACCGTTATTATAATTCACAATATTAATTAACCAGGTCGTTCCCAGAAAAGAGGGGGCTATCCAATAAGGATTTCTCCCTATTGGCGCGCAATTAGGTGACCAAACCTCTCTCGTTAATATTGCAAATAATAATATTAATAACTTTGTCGTCTCAATTATTGATTTAATAATATATAAAATATTGACAATAATTGAATCAAATAATGTGAGATACTATGCAACAATTACTGTAGTAATAATTGAACAAAACTGAGTGACTTCTCACGTAAGCATCAATAATCAATACAGTGTGCTACTATACAACCACGCGTATTACTGTACTTTTAACACCGGGTGTTTCAACAGTTAACGATAAAACTTCCGCCGTTATTTTCATAAAATATTTTTGTCATTTTCTCAATCCGACAATAATTCCGTTGTGGGGTCCACTAATGATTGTGTCGTCAATATTCCCTGTTAAAATGAATATTCCCCGACCAATCGAATATTATACAACCACTTACTTACTTTGCAAAAATTTTCACATATCACCCTTAATTTTAACCTTTTATCAATTTAACCATTTACGAAATAAAATAATAATTATAAGAAAAATGAATACTTTTATTTCATAAAATTCGGGGTCTTACAGCTTGGTTAGGAACGGTAGAAACGTTCTTGAAGAATGGAATAAAATTGAGCTATAACGAAGTTATGACAAAAATTTCGTAAAAGACAAACGAGAATTAGAAAGTATATAAATGAACCCGAAGGTGTAGGGTTTCATAATAAAGTAAGAGAAAGTAGAAAAAGTGAGTCGTGGACTCAAGAACGAATGAATTCCGAGTTCGGATGACAGAATTACGGACAAACGAATGAAGAATGTTAAAAACATAAAATGAACGAAGGACAAAGATTAAGCCAATCAAAAGGCATGTTAACGGATTCAGAACGAAGTTCTGTTCGAGGGGGATTGAAGTATGTAAGATAAGGAAGAGAGTTGATTTGGAATGACCTTGTTCCCAGTTATAACGAGTAAGTTATGAGATCGGGAAGCAAGCGTCTCAAAACGATTAAAGACTTAGAATTTTTTTTCAAGAATTAGGGCTTGGCATCGTAGCGCCTGCCATACCTTCTAAGGTGGCGCTGCAGCGACGGACCAGGAGAGTTGGGTACTGGAAACTTGCATCGCAGCGTGAGTAATAGTGCAGGGTGTAGTGAAGCCATTGATGCCGATGAAAATAGTGCGAAGAAGAAGTGGAACCGTATAAATGCAGTCACGGCAAGGTGGAAAAGCCCAGTAATAAGCTTTTAATTGCTCAAAACCTTGGGGAATTGTAATAAAAGCTAATGAACTTGTAGTTCATCGAATGTAACACTTAAACAAGTAATTTAAACCGTTAGTATATGTTGAACGAAATGATTGAAAGAGATTAAAAGACCAAGAAGGTAATGAACGTAAACGTAACGCAGCGGCGATGAACGATCATTTTTAGCATACAACGAATAGTGTGGCTTCGACATTAAGAAAGAATAATGAACAACATAATGATTAAAACTTCAAGAAAGTGATTAAAACCTCAAGAAAAGGTTGAACGAGAGATTAAGAGACGAGCAACATAAATGCTGAATACATAAATGATTCTCGCGAATCGTATTCGCGTTGGACGAATGTTCTAGGTATACAATGGTTATATGACGTAGACATTGACGAAGGTAGTAAATAAGATTTGAATTATCAAGAAAGCCGTAAAGAATGGTAATGAAGACTAATGACTAACCTGGGAACGGTGAAGAACTGAATTTAAAACATGTACATATAACGCAAAGAAGCCGAGTTAATGTGTATAACTTGGATGACGTTCGGAGTCGAATGAACCGGACGTTGTAATATAAGAATAAGGTAACGTAAAATGTTCCGTATGTCATGAAGCCGTAAACCGATAATGAAAGTTGGTCACGTATGTAAGACCCCAACTTTTATGAATAAAGATAATTTTTCTATAAATATCATTTTTGAATATTATGGAATGAATTTGTTATAATGTTCTAGTTGTGGGTAGTATTTATAAATTCTGCAAAGTATGCAAGTTGTTATATTATATTCGATTGGTCGGGGAATATTTGTTTTAGCAGGGAATATTTGTACAATGGCGCAATCATTGGTAGACCCCACAACAGAATTATTGTCGGATTGAGAAAATGACAAAAATATTTTTATGAAAATAACAACGAAAGTTTTACCGTTAATAATGTTGAAATACTCGGTAGTAAAAGTACAGTAATACGCGTGGTTGCATAGTAGCACACGGTATTGATTATTGATGCTTACGTGAGAAGTCACTCAGTTTTGTTCAATTATTGCTTCAGTAATTGTTGCATAGTATCTCACGTTAATTGATTCAATTATTGTCGATATTTTATATAATATTAAATCAATAATTGAGATGACAGAGTTGTTAATATTATTATTTACAATATTAATGATGTCTAGAAGTTCTCCCAAGGAGAGGTTTGGTCACCTAATTGCGCGCCAATATGGAGAAATCCTTATTGGAATGCCCCCTCTTTCCTAGGAATGACCTGGTCGATTAATATTGTGAATTATAATAATGATAATAAATGTTGTTAAAAATATTGAGGGGATTTTTATGAAGTATTTGTTGTAAATTTTGCTTATTATATGAACCCCCACTTACCTATTTTTCAAAACTGTCGGTAGAAAGGTATCTCGATTTTATTTTTTTTATATATATATATTATGTATAAATATCTATGTTTGAAAAGTTGTCAGGAGGTGGGGGGGGGGGGGTGACATAATTTTCACGGGTGGTGTAAGAAAGTCATGGATTGCATATATATATATATATATATATTATGTAATTCAAAACAAAATTCATCACGTTGTGTTATTGTTGCTCAGTTTGTTTGTCACGGGTACTGAAGAAGAAAAAGATGGCAGAATGCTGGGTGGATTTATATATATAATATATTATTATAAGTTTTGTTTTTTTTATGAAAAATAGAATATATTATATTTTATTGCATAGTGCAGCATAGTATCCTTTATATTTTCCTATAAATAGGATGCTTAGTTAGAATTGAAAACCACACCAGAAGTTCAGAGAATTATTCTATAATCTTGAGCGTATTTCTTTAGAGTTTTAAGAAGCTTTAAGCGAAGTGCAAGTTTTCTTCAGGAATATCCTCGCCCTACCAGTCAGAATACTCTTTTTTTATGGTAAGGGGTATTATTTTTTTTCATAATCATGAAGAGAACTTCTGTTATTCCATTCTTTATTATTCTGTTGGAATAACCGGTATACGAGGACTACCCTATACTTGGTGAAATTCTTCTGTTATTCCATTCTTTATTATTCTGTTGGAATAATCGTTATACGAGGACTACCCTATACTTGGTGAAATTCTTCTATTATTCCATTCTTTATTATTCTGTTGGAATATCCTGTCTGTGCATTTTACGCCGGACCTGGTTTCGTCTTTATTATTCTGTTGGAATATCCATGCATGCGTTTACTGTGGGACTTCGTTCCGTCTTTATTATTACATTGGAATATCCTCAGTGTGCGTTTTACACCTTGGACTGGTTCCGTTATTTATTATTACATTGGAATAACTTTTGCCATCTTGGTCTCTCATGAGCTGGTGATTTCTTTTGTTATTCCATTCTTTATTATATTCAATTTGGTTAAAGTTTTGACTTCTATACTCCATTAAATTAGTGGAATATCCTTGATATTTGCGCTTCATCCAGTATCTTTTCATGGAAATATTCTTGAATTTTTCTCTACAAAGAAGTATCATGTTGACAATTTGGACGTTATTAGTTCCTGAATAAATTAATTCTTGAACTTGTTTTATTGAATTCTTATATCATTGTCATCATCCTCGTGTTTATATATTTTTTTTAAAGTCATTTGTGGCCTCTAGTGCATAGATGGACTTGGTATGATTATGACCAGGGATTATTCAGTGTAATCTTGACCGTAATGTTATAAATGATGTGGTAAAAGTCCTCATTGGCCCGTAGTGCATTGATGGACAGTTGTTGGCATGATCATGACCATTGATGAATACAAAAATATCCTTGGCCCGTAGTGCATGGATAATTTGTGGTTGTGATACTAATGAATATCCTTGGCCGTAGTGCAGGGATGATGTGGATTATTGATTAAGCTGAGTCCCAGCAATAAAAGTGATGAAAAACCTTTTAAATCATAAAAGGTAGTAGATTTTATTCTCTACTTGACTCTTTTAATGGATTGCTTATTCCGCTGCAGTTAAACTTGATGTCTATTATATTTTATCAGTTTAACATTGTTGAAGACTAATGATAATTTATTCTGCATTATCTTAGTCATAATATTTCTCACCCTTTCTTTCACTGTTCTCTTCAGGAAATGATAACGTAGCCGGGACTAGTCGGGGAACGGAGTGACGGTCCAGATGATAGTATTAGTAGTCCTCACTATTCTATTAAATAGTGTGACAATGAATGTAATGAGGACTTATTTTGAGAGTGGATATTGTCTAGAAGACAATAATTGTATTAAAACTCATAGCTCTCTTATTGTATATTAAAGATTGTATTTGTATTATGTACCATGTATTTGGCTACTCAGAATAGGTGAATTATACCTATTTTGGGGGCATCACAGTTGGTATCAGAGCTTAGGGATATGATCCCTGGCTAAGATGTGAGACAAGAACTAGGAGGGGAGAGATGGGGAATTCCTTCGCTAGTATGACCTACCTAAGTTTATTTGGTATTTAATTGGTCGGTCAGAGTATAGGTATAATATGTGATATGTTAATTAACCCTTATTTTGTGGCAGTATTTGAAAATGGCATCCGAGAATGTTGAGAACATCAATGGAGCACAGGAGACCATTGAGTCTCCACAGATCAATAACTAGGACAATGTGCATCAGTAAGGCAACAATCCTCATGCAAATAACAACACTGACCAAATAATGAACGATGGAATGTTCCGAGGCTTCATGCAATTCATGCAACATCAGGCGAGAGCGACTCCTGTCTAAAATACAGGTGGAAACATTGGCAATTCTCGGACGGTCACCGCCAAATAGTTCAAGGAGCTGAGACCACCGGAGTTTTTTGGAGATCCAAAACACTATAAGTCAAATATGAGGAACCTGTAAATAGACCTATTGTACCACAACCGAATCATAAATCTGGAATAGTACCGAAGATACCTAGGAGGTATGGATTCATCATAGATGATGATGATGAGGTACACATCATAGAAGATGATGATCCAGTTACATACGATAAGGTAAAAGTTGTAGACACTCAGAGAAAGGAATTGAAGCAAGTTTCTCAAAAATAGAACATTTGTTTTGATGAAATAATCAAAAGAGTTTGATTTTATCAAAAATAAGAATGAACCTAGTGTGTACAAAAGGGTCAGTGGGAGCTTCGTGATATTCCTAGTATTATATATTGATATACTATGGATAAGGAATGAAATGTCAATGCTAGAATCAGTAAAGATATAGTTGTCTAAACATTCCTCCATGAATGATTTGGGAAGAGTATCGTAATTGGGGATAAAAATCTATATAGATAGATTTAAAAGGATGCTCAGCTTAAACCAAGGAACGTATATTTATTTGATGTTAAAGTTGTTTAGAATGGCAAACTCCATGGGATTTCTCATGTTGATGAGCCTTGGAGTTTATCTCTCTTAATAGTCCCCACAGACCCATGAAAAGAGAGATCACATGAGTGATAATCGTGTATATAATGAAATATACGAGACCTGATGTTGATCGGTCATATTCTAGAGAAGATCATTGTAAGACAGTGAAAAACATCTTAAAGTACTTAACCGACACTAAGGAAGTTATTAAAATTTATGTTGGGTCTAAATTAAAACTAGAGAGTTTAACAGACTCAAGTTTTTCAGACAGACCAAGACAATAGAAAATCCACTTTAAGGTAAAACGTTACCTTGAACGGTGGTGCAGTGAATTGGAAAGGTTTCAAACAATAAAGAGTTGCTAGTTTAGTGATAAAGACAAAGTATATAGCTATAAATGAAGCTACAAGTTTATTGTTTGGATGAAAAGTTCATTACAGAACTAGGAATAGTTCCTAAGTCTCATCTTAGATCTAAACATGTGTTGTGGCACTTTCATTTGATTATAAGAATCATTGAAAGATGGGAAATCACTATAGAGAGAGTGGACTGTCAAGAACAACATTACATATCCATTAACTAAAGCTTATCCAACAGCAGGATAATCGTCACTTAGAGAAGAAGGGTATGAGATACCATGACGATTGACTTTAGTGCAAGTGGGAGATTGAAAGTAGTATGCACACAAGCCAATCATGATTGATGATAAAGCATATACTTTATAACAATCTTATTCATTTATTAATAAAAAGTATTAATTTATTAAAGGCTTATAATTATCTACATGATGTTATTTTATAATATGTGATAAACCCATAGTTTTAAGCAATGATTTTAGAATAATGATGATGATCATTCTAATGAGATCTAAATTCTTAGAAAGCTTAAAACTAAAATAGTTCCCAATCATTGGATACTAAATTAGGGATTAGTGAATCCGGATAGATCGGTACATACGTTTCTTGCTCATTGGATGAGGATGATTGATCTCATAATCATTTGTGTGGAGACACTAAAACAAGTATGTAGGTGCTTATTAGAGAATAAGTTCACTGAACGTGGCTCGCTAAGGAATACCAAATAGAATTTTACTTTTCTGTCAATAGGAATTCCTATAGTGATAGTAGTACAAGTGATTCTTGGACTTGAGATTATCATAGTATCTTGTGTATGATGAGTTATACTTTGACTTATTCCTTAAGACCCTTAGGGTATATCAAAGGGTATGCTTGGGTATAATAAGTTGTACATGGAGATAATGTATGATCAATAAAGAATCTATCGCTTCTAGTAAAAGAAGAAAAATGTCCTATGTGATTTGATAAATGACAACCCAGTAGTCCTTGGCTAAGGCAGAATGAAATTATAAAGGAGTTTCTAATTTGCATTATTTGGAGTTGTGCATTTAAGAGTCGAAATACATATAATTAAATGAAATAAGACTTGACAGTAATTTCATGTCTTATATTTAATTGGAACATTGTATAGTGGAAGGATTGAATTATACGGTAACTATTTACTCAAAGGTTCTTTTATGATTAATGTTGAAATCTATATTATCTGGAAAGTCGTTGATCGCTAGGGAGGTTTATCCCTATTTTAGAATAAATATTATTTATTTAAATAAATTAATAGTTTAATTTATTTATTTAAATAAGATTTGAATTGTTCTAATTTATTTATTCACAACCGGTTTAATATGGAGAACCTAAAGGGTCACACCATAAAATGAAGTATAATTATTTAAGAAGTTAATGACATAATCGTACTAATAAGTTAAGTATATTTAATTTAATCTATAGTGATAGAATAAATTAAATAGCTTAATATTTATTATTTAATATTTTGGAAATATTAAATATAAATTAATAAGAGGAGTCTTATTATTATTATTATTATTACTATTATTATTATTTAATTTCTAAAAGAGTTTGGGAATTAATTAATAAAAGTACTCTCATATATTCCTAATAAGATTAGGAGGTTAAATTAATTAAAAGAGTTTAATTAATTATCCCTAATAAGATTAGGGAGCTTAATTAATTAAAAGAATTTAATTAATTAAATAATACCCTATTTTCTAATTAGATTAGAAGGGTTAACTGATATCTTTATAAGAGGAGTCTTATATCAAATATCAATATACGTGATTCCAATTGTTGGAGAGTACGCTCTTTTTCTATGAGAGATAGAAAAATTAGGGTTTTGCCAAACACTCATCTTCTTGAATCTTTCTTCTTCCTTGGTGGATCACCTCTAAAGGCCAAACACTTGGGTGGCTAACGTTGATCAAAGGAAGGAACCAAACCCGGTGGATTCAAGTTGAACGCGAAAAGGATTGGAGGTGAACTTGTACCTGAGGAAGCTCGAATCTTCAAGGGTATAATTCTTATTCTTCTTCTTTTCGTTTAATTAATAATTGTGCATAAAGGATGATCCGGGTATATGGTTTGTAAAATTTTAAAACTCTGATTTTTCCACGTTTCTGCTTATTTTGTGCAATTTGATTGCGTTCATGAATATTACAAACCTAACAGTTGCTTCACAATTCCTTTCAGGTAATAAGAGTATAGTTGGGTCGAGCGGGGATAACAGGGGAATAGAGTAATGGTCTGTGACTGTTGAAGTTTCTCAATACATTATAAAATAGCATGACAATATATAATTGTATTGAGGACTTAAAATGTATATGTCATATTTTATACATTATTTAATAGTTAATTTTAGGGAACAACAATATGGTGAGGTGAACTCGAATTTGGAAGCGTCAAAAATACACCCCTTTAGAATGAGGAGGTTAGAATCTTCTCGTGTTCCTTTGACGACTTGAAATATTCGTTGTTGTATTTTATACGACATTGTAATAATTTGGGTGTGTATATTGTCGTATTATATTCAGTACAATATTTGTATTGAAACTCACAGCTTATGTGTTGTCGTATTTTGCACGACATTTTAGTAGTTATAAATAGGAAAATTTGTATTTGGATTTTGTGATGTGTATTTGGCCACCGAGAATGGGTTGGATAGACCTATTTTGGAGGAGTCACAGTTGGTATCAAAACTTAGGGATATGGTATCTGTCGAAGATCTGAGACTATAACTAGAAGGGGAGAGACGAGTAATATCCTTTGCTAGTGTGTGTCCAACATAAGCTGAATTTTCTTACTTAATAAATTGAGAAATTATGATATGTCATTAAATTTTGTTTTGAAACTGTATTCTGGAATGATATTTGAAATTCAAGAGATAAGGAATGGAGAAATCAGGATATAGAGAAAATGACCGGGAAGATAGAATCTAAAATGAAAGTTAGGTATTCTCACCTCTTTGAACTACCAAGTAAGTATATTTCAGGGACGAAATTTCATAAGGAGGGGAGATTGTAAGACCCCGAATTTTATGAAATAAAAGTATTTAATTTTTTTTTATAATTATTATTCTATTAAGTAAATGGTTAAATTAATAAAAGGTTAAAGTTAAGGATGATATGTGAGAATTTTACAAAGTAATCAAGTTATCATAAAATATTCGTTGTGTTGGAAAATTTAATAATTATTATTCTATTAAGTAAATGGTTAAATTAATAAAAGGTTAAAGTTAAGGGTGATATTTGAAAATTTTATAAAGTAATCAAGTTGTCATAAAATATTCGTTGTGTTGGAATATTCTTTTTATTGAGAAATATTCGTACGATGGCGCAATCATTGGTGAACCCCACAACGGAATAACTGTCGGATATAAAAAGCAACAGAAATAATATTTTTATAAAAATAAAGACAAAACTTTAATCGTTAAACTGTTGAAATACCCGTTGATAAAAGTACAGTAATACGCGTTGTTGCACAGTAGAACACAGTATTGCACAATATCTCTGATTATTGACGCTTACGTAAGAAGTCACTCAGATTCATTCAATAATTGCCACAATAGTTGCTGCATAGTATCTCATATTATTGATTCAATAATTGTCACAATATCATCTGCACAATATTTTATATTACTAAATCAATAATTGAGACGACAGAGTTATTCATATTATTATTAGCATTATTGAAAATATGCAGAAAGTATTATCGAGGAAAGGGGTTAGGTTATTTAATTACGCGCTAATAAGAAGAAATTTTTATCGGAAAGCCCCCTCTTTCCTGGGAACGATCTGGTTATCGATGATTGTGAGTTATAATATTAATGATGAATAATGGTTGAAAGATTAAAAATGTGTGATATATATATATATATATATATATATATATATATATATATATATATATAGCGATAAATGAGGAGATTTAATTTAATAGTTAGTCAAGACTAATTAAAAAGTTTGAACTAACTAATTAAGAAAGTAAAAGTGTGTATAAAACACAAGAAAATGAAATTAAAACTCAAATTTGAGTTCGGAATAGAATTTTGATGAGCGAAATACTCCGTTGAATTTGGAGCGATTAATCTAGTAAGAAAAGACTATGAACTTGATATGGTTTCAAGGTTGACTTTTTGGTCAAAGGCAATAGTTGACTTTTATGTAGAAAAGTTAAAAATAGAGTTCAGAGTTAAATTTGGAGACGCGAATGAGATATTTGAGTACGAGACGATGAAATTAGTCAAAATAGATTATAAACACAAAATTTACCAGGGTTGACCTAGCTGACTTTTTCAAAAAAAGTCAATAGTTGACTTTTTCAAAAAAAAGTCAAACGTTAAAAATTCAAAGATGAAATTGTTTATAAAAATATTTCCATTGCGTTAGGAATATTAATGTTAGTGGAAGTCGACATTTATTTCGATAATAGCTAATTTTTGGATGTTAAATTGACCAAACGGGCAATTAATCGGATAAATGAGCAATTAATTACTATTGGTTCACATGCGAGGAACTATTAGTTCACATTCAAGTAACTATTAGTTCACATGCAAGTAATATTAGGGGATGTTATGCAAGATTGATAATACTTAAGGGACTAAATTAAAAATAGAGGCAAAGATGAATGTACAAAAGTATAATTAACCTTGTAATTTACCACATTTTTTTAGCCTATAAATACTCTTCCATCCATTCATTATTTCCTACCATTTTTTAAGAGCAAAGTTATAATCACTAGTTATAGTGAGAGAAACTATAGAGTTCTACTACTACACTATTGCAGTATCCAATTTCCTACTAAGGTGAGTGATATTATTTTCGTATTAGTAAGGGGTATTATTAGTTTCGTATTCGTAAAGAATGTTATTTCTTCATACTCATAAGGGTTGTCATTCTATTCTTTATTAATTGGTGAGTATAACCTGTCTACACAGATTACCGCATGCGTGGTGAATAACCCTTCGTATTCAGCCTTTATTAATCTGTGGGTATGACCTGTCTACGTTGATTACCGCATACGTGGATTATCATTTCACTGGAATATTGGTCTGAACTCTCTTATTGAAATTTTAATCTTTTCATGTCAGGGTACTATTCATTTGGGATACTATTTATACGGTACTATTCATGGGTACTATTTATACGATACTATTAATGAGTACTATTCACAATAGAATTTAATTTTTTTTCTGTCCTAATTATTTTTGATACATGAATATCATTCTTGAATTTTACTCCACAATTAGTTATCATATTGACGATCACAACCCGGATTTTTATAAGTTATTAAAATAAGAATTTAATAATTAAAATTCTTATAATGAGATGTTTTGAATTTGAGCATGTATATATACATGCTATACATATATTTTGAAATATGTGATTTGGTATGAAGAGAAATATATAATCATATATTGGGAAAGTGAGGTTTAATAGTAAAGTTAACTATTGAAGAAATTAAATGAATTTTGTATTTTATTTTAAATATTTATTGAATTAAATAAATATTTTAAATAATTTATTTATTGAGAAAAATAAATAATTTATGAAATTGTGGTATAATAATTTAGTTACGTGTGTATGATAATTAAATTAAAGCAAAGGTAAATTTTATTCTTTGAAGATTTAATTCAATGAATTAATTAAATTAAATGAGTTGTTTAACATTAAAGAAAATAAGTATATTAAATAAAGCGATATTTATGTCTAATTTATTAATTAAATTAGATATGTAATTATTTATTAATCATCAGAATAATTATAATAAAAATTATAATTATTATAATGGTAAGCTATTTAAATTGGTGGCAGGTGTGACAAATAAAAACTATATAATATAAGATTATTAAAATAATCTAGTTTGGGAGTTATGAGCTTAGCCAAACAAGGCCTTGTGGCCTTTGGCTTATTCAACTGACATTTTTTTGTTTGTTGTAACTGATGAACGTGGGAGAAAGCCATATCATTTGTTTTATGCGTATAACCTAAAGCCAAGAGAGAGAACAAAGTGTGAGAAGAGGAAAACACAGAGATTTTAGAGAAGGAAGAATCATGGTGGTTTTGAGGGAGGGTCACCATCTCTTGCTAGCCTACAACTAGGGTTTTAAAGGTATATTTTACTTTTAATGTGATGTTTTGAGTTTCCATGACCATTCTACTTAAATGGTTAAATCATATTGGATTGATATATATATATATATATATATATATATATATATATATATATGTGTGTGTGTGTGTGTGTGTGTGTGTGTGTGTGTGTGTGTGAGTATATAGTGTTATAATCTGTTAATCGTCATTTGTGAGGGCTATTTGATGATCAAATTCGTGAGAATTGGGTTAAGTAAAAGATTTCAAATAACAGTGTTTATGTTATAGAATATGGCTTAGAAAGTACAAAATTTTATGGTCAATACTTGTTGTAATCTGCGAATTGGTGATGGATTATGTTAGTATGTGAAGAAACAAAAACAACGTTGTTTAAATCGTGTCAATTGGTTAAGAAACGAAGTCGTGGCGATCGAATTCGCTAAAAGTGTAAAAAATGAAGAAATTTGGAAAATTGTGGTTTTGATTCTTCAAATATGTGTTTATGTAATGTTTATGTATTTGGAATGGTGTATAGCATGTTTATTGATGTTATTACATAAGTTTAGATGTTAAGTGTCATGAATTTCTGTAGGAATTGGGTTGGTTTTGGGAGTCAGGCCTGAAGCAGAGGCTGCTGCTGATTTACATACGTATCATGCAGCATTGCAATTGTAATACCACGACAAGAAGCAAGGCAGCAATCTTGGCCAATTATGTTCATGAGTTTGCACCAAATAGCGATTCTTGTGCCGATGTTAAGGCTTGGGCGGTAGCAAGGCTGTAGTACCTCGAGCCTAAAGCAAGAAAATCATCTCATTTGAGGATTGTCAAGCAAGGGTCTAATCTAGTTTAGCATGCAAGATAATGATATGGAGACATAAGTAAAGAAGTTAACCACATGTTGAGTACCAATTAAATGAAATAACTTGAAAGTATAAAATAAAATTTAAATAATGATAGGAAGGTTAAGTTAATTATTAACTAACCTAATATACATCTAAAAGGATGTAGATGCAAGATTGTAATAACTTGACTAAATGTTATGTAACCATTTGAATGAAGTAATTTAAAAGAATGAGATGGAAGTTGATTTAATTAACTTCAATGAAGATAATACATTAATATAATGTAATATCAAGCTATGACGACTTAACTAAATGCTAAGTGTCGACTATAAGAGAAGTATAAAGAAATACGAGACGAAGGTTAACTAAAATAATGTTAACAACCATTATATATCTAAGGTGATATAAAGACAATGTTAAAGACTTAACTGAATGCCAAGTGTCAATTAAAGTGGAATGTAATGAGAAGGAAAAGGAATTTTAATGTAATTAAACCGATTGAACAAAGAGATGTTGTAACAAGACTTAATCACTAGATTAAACATCTAGTGACGATTAGAAGGAAATGTTTTGAAATAAAAGGATAAGATGAAGAGTCAATGCAATCTAATTGATTTCATTGTGTATATGTAACTGATGCTTGTATATATGAACTTCTAAACTATTGTAGGATGAACACAAGGCAGTAAGCTGTAGTTGGTAAGCAACGACTCAGGCAAGTCTTTCAGTTCCTATTTGCTATGTGAACTTGGTTATTAAATATTTTAAATCTTTATTGCAAAGAGCATGATGTGTTATATATATGTTGAATGTATGAAATGTTAAAGTCAACTTATGACTACGTTGATTGAGTAAAACATGCTGATTGAGTAAGGAACTCAATCTTTATACTTGTTATATGAACTGTAGCATGTATGTTATGTTAGTCCAATGTTTATGAGATATATGTTGAGCATGTTATTATGTGCTATGTGTTGTATGAAAACTATTAGATTTTGCTGGGATATCGAGCTCAACCTTACAAATAACCATTTTTGCAGGTTAAGGATTGAAGGTAACACTATGTGCTACTTGAATGACGTGGATCAAAAATAATACACGGAGATTAATATTTTAGCTAAAGTTGTTATTTCTTTAAACCATGATTAAGACTCATGAGATGTACTAATTTTGATGTTGAGTTGTAAAGCTAAAGTTAGAGTTATCTGCTATGTAAAGGTTATCGGATTGAAATATTAAATTTTATATAATAACAGTGATAAAGTGAATCATAAGATAAGATTGATTCAAAGACATATAGATGATAAAGGTTTTGATTCAGGGAATTAAAGTAAGAAGGCATAAAAGTTTAAATTATTCCGCATTTTATAAAGTTTAACATCGAATATTGATGTAAAATCAGAAGGTAGATGTGTTTTTAATGACCGAAGTTGAGAATTAAATTGTACGAATTTTTAGGGTCGTTACAGTTGGTATCAAAGTTGTAGGTTATAAACCTTAGGTAAGAATACCCTAGGCTATAACCTTAGAGAATAAAGGAGAAGATGATAAAGAAGTTCAGAATAAAAAGTTATAGTTAAGTATAGTTACGGCCTTGATCATTACAAAAGTTGAGAACATTACATTACACAGTCATACTTATCATATATATTACATTAGACATACCTACACAACAGAACTTATACTACCTATTTACTAAGCCTTTTTCTTGGACAACCCTTCGCCTGATGATCTTCCAGTCCACAAACAAAATATGCACCTGGTTTATAGTCGGGATAATACAGAGTGGTATGCCCCTCATAGCCGCAAAGATAACATATTTTTTTCCCTTTTTCCTTATCAGGTTTTCTTAAGTCATGATCTTCTATCTTTCTTTTTCCCTTATTTCTCAGAGCTACACACGATGTGTTGCTTGAGGCTCCTATTTGATCAATTTGGATTTTAAGCTTATCCTGTTCTTCCATTGTTTCTATTAACGCTTGACGCAGTTGACTATTTAGTAACTTTTCTATTTCCCACAACTTTTCTAGAGAAGAAACCTTGTTCCTCAGATCCTGCAGCTCCGTTGATGCTTATTCAACTTCAACTTTAGTGTCTGAATCACTATCTGTCAGCTCCACCATCTCCGGATCTGGTATTACATTTTCCAAGATAACCACCTCGTCCGAATTGGTTTCAATGTGAGCCTCTATTTCAGCTATTGGCTTCGATATTAGCTCGGGTGTATGGATCTGATCCTTCTTCAAGTTATAAGTATATAACAAGCATTTTCCACCAGACATCTACACACATAAATTATCCTGATTAGCATATAGTATATACACACAGCAAATAATAGTTTTATATAAGTTATCTTTTATTTTGTTTGACGATAAATTATCCAATCCATCTCTTTTTAAACTCTATATGAGTTGTTTATATTTTCAACGTGTCCCTCTGTTCTAAGGTTATAGCCTAAGGTCTATCCCACCTAAGGTTTTTAACCTAAAGCTCGATACCAACTCAGTAAAGCCCCAAATCCAGGTACTTGAAACCCAAACTCGGTGCTTCACGATACCATTTCTATGGGCAGAATAATACTAATAATAATAACAATAATATAAAGATCAACTTAATTTACATATCCTCAGAGTCTATTCCTCAGGTACGAGACCTTTAAACATTCATTACATGATAATTAATAAGTATCTTTTTCATAATAAAGTCTAATTATTACATAGAATACCACAAATTTTATTTGGTTAGCTTTCCTTTTCCTTTGTTTCTGCATGAGCCTTCTGGTTGTTCACACTTAGCTGAAAACATTTAAATTAAGCAAGGGTGAGCATTTGAGTGCCCAACAAGTAATATCACTTATATATATAAGCTAAAAGAATTTAAATGTTTTCTTTATACTACCATTCTACAATAAATCAATAGTTATGAAGTAATGCAGGCAGATAATAATAACATAACAACCCTCTTTCAAATTTTTGGAACTACGTACTAACTATAAATAGGGTTAAGGTGACATACTATGAACATTATTTTCATTTTTGAATGGGTTAAACAAAACATCATCTGTAAACCATCATAACTTACGGGCGCGGGGGTGATCAGCCCGTTGTACCTTGTATTGATCAATACTACATGCAAGAACGATATTATCGTTCACTCATCCCACCTTAGGTGCATAAAAGTTTTCCGTGTAAGGGATGTTCATACTTTGTCGGGGTTCCAAACCCGAAGCAATTCGGTTGGATAATAATAAGGTTTTATCTTGTTCAACAATAATCTATAATTCAACATATATATATACGGGTAATTAACAAAGGTTTTATCTTGTTCAACAATAATCTATAATTCAATATATATATATATATATATATATATATATATATATATATATATATATATATATATATATATATCTGGTAATTAACAAAGGTGTATCAACATGTGATTAAATACAATGATTATCCAAGTGGGGACACTTGTATAACCATTTATAGAAATTAACGAACATAATATATATCTGAATTACCATATACTAACATGTTGATAATCAATGAGCGTATATAATATATATATATATATATATATATATATATATATATATATATATATAACAATAGGGTTAATAAACTATACAGTAATAATATAATTCTGAAACATTCTTACTCATGTTCATTGCATAAAGAAAATGCAAAGGTAAGATAATTGCCTTGTCTGCTGCTTACAAAATTCAACTTAGTTTTATCTCTTATATCACGACCTATCATTAATCAGATCATTCGTTCGATTAGAACATTATACTATAACACATAGTACTGCATTTTGCAGTAAGCACATAACCTAATCACATTATCACATATGTTCAACAGTCATTGGATCACAAACAAACATTAACACAATCAAAATATCTAAGTCCAGATCAATTTCTGAAATATGTCGGTGTACCGATAGCTTTATCGGGTAATTATCGAGTCTAAGACTCTACATCGAAGTTCAATATAATTTAAACATCGGTCAAATTATTTTTAAATGACTTATAATAATTTTTAAACAATTATTATAATCTATCATAAATTTTCAAACAATGGAATCATTATTAAATGATCTAAATATCAAATAATTCTATTATCATTAACATTTAATTATTATTAAACTATTAATGAAACCATTGCCAAAATATTAAAGTTATTTATAATAACTTATAATAGTTTTAAAGTACTAATATTACCCTTAAATGAATTTTAAAATATTTAAATCATTTATAAATAATTACCATTAATATTTAAATATTAATGTACCATTTATCAAAATATTAAAAGTTATTAAGTATAACTTAAAACATTTTAATTCATTTATATCCTTTTTAAATGATTTTTAAATTAATAAAACCATTTTAAAACCATTTATTTAATAAAATTATTAAATAAATTTAATATCATTAATATTAAATTAATATCATTAATATTAAATTATTAATGAAATTATCCTTTAAATATTAAAATTTATATTTAATAACTTAAAATAGCTTTAAAAACTTTATTTTCATTTAAAATAATTTTTATAATAATAAAATCATTTTAAACTAAATTATTTAATATATTTATTAAATAAATTTAATATCATTAATAATAATTAATTAATGATATTTACCTTTAAATATTGAAAGTTATATTTTATAACTTAAAATATTTTTAAATACCTTATTATTATTTAAAATAATTTTAATATAATAAAATCATTTTAATTTATTTATTTAATTCATTTATTAAATAACTAAATTATCATTAATATTAATTTATTAATGAATTTCATCACAAAATATTAAAAGTCATTAAAAATAACTTAAAATATTTTTTATACCATAATATAATTTTAAATGATTTTCAAATATTAAAATCATTTTTAAATAATTTATTTAATATAATAATTAAGTAAATTAAATACCATTAATATTTTAAAAATATTAAATATTTATGAAATATATTAAAAATAATTAAAACTAATTTTTG
Organism: Panax ginseng; assembly: GCA_020205605.1. NCBI lineage: Eukaryota > Viridiplantae > Streptophyta > Magnoliopsida > Apiales > Araliaceae > Panax > Panax ginseng. Next base: position 47,091,058 of record CM035144.1, read on the forward strand.
AACTTTAAAATAATTTTTAATATTTATTTTGTATTTTAATAATTAAAACTAATTATCTATAATTATTTAATAAAAATATAATTTTATAAATAAATCGTCATTAAAGACCACCTATAGCAGAGCAACCGTCATTTATAGGTGTTCTTCATGTTCTTAGTTAAACCCGAATATCATATGCGATGACGAAGTTAGCTACTTTGACCAATGATTAAACACCAATCATGTAGTTTCTGGACTATAAATTTAGCTATTGTTGTAGTACTCATGTACTCTAAACAGGTTTCATGGCCAATTCATCACACAATATCAAGATGTAATCTATAGAAGTTGATGTCAGACATGTTCCTGAGTTTCTGGGTTGCCCAGAAACTCAATCAGTAGCAAGGGTCCTATTTTGAAGCTTTGGATCTTTGATTCTGAGCTTACTTAATACCATATAAAAGTTTAGGCTTGCTGTAGAGATGTTAGAGTACAATTATCAAGCACTATATCATATTAACAACATCACATGTGAGAGATTAAGGCCGATCAACCCATGTCAGAAAGGCTGTTCTTCACGAATCTGGGTTTTTCTCAGAAACTCTTAAGGCTGGTGGTCAACCCTAGTTTGACCACCCATAACTGTGACGCCCCCAAATCCAGGTACTTGAAACCCGAACTCGGTGCTTCACGATACCATTTCTATGAGCGGAATTAATACTACTAATAATAACAATAATATAAATATCAAGCTTAATTTACAAACATCAGAATCTAATTCCAAGTACGCAACCTTTACTACAATACATTATATGATAGATAATTAATATCATTGTCTTAATACTGTCTAACTATTACAAGAGATAACATAATCATATCCTACTTGCTTTCCTTTTCACTTGTTCTTGTCTGAACCTTCAGGTTGATCACGCTTAGCTAAAAACATTTAAATTTAAAGCAAGAATGAGCATTTGATTGCCCGATGAAAGTAATATCAACTATAAATATAATTAAATGAAAAAATTAAATGTTTTCTTAAATACATCACTTCTACAAATCGAATTAATAGTTGTGAAGTAAAAGCTGACAAATAATAATAACATAACAATTCTATCTCAACTTTTTAAAACTATATATTGACTATATATATATATATATGACTATATATATATATATATATATATATATATATATATATATATATATATATATATATATATATATATATAGGGTTAGTTGACATACTATGAACATTGTTTTCAATTTTTGAATAGGTTTAGCGAGAACTTCATCCAGTAAACCGTCATAACTTACGGACTCGAGGGTGATCATCCCAATGTACCTGTGATTGATCAATACTACATACAAGAAACGATATTATCGTTCACTCTGTCCACCTTGGGTCCATAAAGTTTTCCCTTGATCGGGATGTTCATACTTAGTGCGGAATCAAAACAAAATAATTTGATTGGATACAAAAAGGTTTTATCATATTCAACGATATTTCTAAATATGTCTCTAGGTGATCAAATAAACATATATATATATATATATATATATATATATATATATATATATATATATATATATATATATATATATATATATATATATATATATATATATCAACATGTGATTAGATACAATGATTATCCAGTGGGGACACTTGTATAACCATGTTTAGAAATTAACGAATGAATATATATCCGAATTACCATATACTAACATGTTGATAAACAATGATCGGATATAGAATATATCACAATAGGGTTAATAATCTAGCATAATAATAATATAATTACGAAACTTTCTCACTCATATCCATTGCATAAAGGAAATGCAAAGGTAGGATACTTGCACATACTGCTTTTGCTTTGTAATACGAACTTAGTTTTATCTTTTATCTAAAAACCTATCATTAATAAGATCATTCTATCGATTAGAATCACATATCATAACACATAAATCTTTACTTATTGCAATCAACACATAACCTAATCACATTGTCACACATGTTTCACAGTCATTAAATCACAAACAAACACATATACAAACACATTACGTAAGTCTAGATTAATTTCTGAAACCTGTAGGCGTACCGACGACTTTATCGGGTAATAATCGAGTCTAAGACTTTATCCAGTTAGTTCAATAACTGTAATTATCAGTCATATTATTTTTAAATGACTTAAAATAATTTTTAAACACTTATTATAATTTATCATAATTTTCAAACACCTGAATCATAATTAAATGATTTAAATATTAAACAATTCTACTATCATTAATATTTAATCAATATTATTAATGGAACCATTGCCAAAATATTAAAGTCATTTATAATAACTCAAAATATTTTTAAAGTATTAATAGTACCTTTAAATAATTTTTAAAACATTTAAAATCATTTTAAATAATTATCATTAATATTTAAGTATTAATGTCCTATTTATCCAAATATTAAAAGTTATTAATTATAACTTAAAATATTTTTAATTTATTTATATTCTTTTTAAATGATTTTTAAATTAATAAAACTATTTATTTAATTTAATTATTAAATAAATTTAATATCCTTAATATTACATTATTATCGATAATATTAATTTATTAATGAAATTATCCTTTAAATATTAAAAGTTATGTTTTATAACTTAAAATATCTTTAAACATTTTATTTTCATTTAAAATGATTTTTCTAATATTAAAATCATTTTTATATTACTTTATTTAATATAAATATTAAATAAATCTAATATCCTTAATATTAAAATATTAATATTTTCATATCAAAAGTTATATTTTATAACTTAAAAATATTTTATAATCTCTAAATCATTTTATATAAATTTTAAATCATTAATTCTATTTTTTATCATTTATTTTAATATTTTTATTAAATAACTTAATCATCATTAATATCTAATTATTAATGAAAATCATCACAAAATATTAAAAGTTATAGAAAATAACTTAAAATATCTTTTTATATCATAACATATTTTTAAATGATTTTCATGTATTAAAATCATTTTTAAATAATTTATTTAATATTATACTTAAATAAATTAAATACCTTTTATATTCAAAAAATATTAAATATTTATGAAATATATTTAAAATAATTAAAAACTAATATTAGGACTTTAAAATAATTTTTAGTAAACTAATTTGTAATTTTAATAATTTAAAACTATTTTTTTTCTATTTTAATCATTTTCCGAATTTAGTAAAATAAAATTATTAATAACAAAACATTTATAGGCTATAGCGACACTTATCTGTCATGTTAGTTGTTCTTGGCCTCAAGAACAACGGACAAGTCGATGGTCGAGGTGCCTGTTTGGCCGAAATCTAATTCTTATCTCGAAATGTTTTACAGGTCAGTATGACATATTGTTCATGTAGTTTTTATGTAACACTACAATTAACAATCAAAATCCAGTCATAACATACAACATCATGAAAATCTAGCCATTCAAACATCACCTTCGAGCGTTTACGGATTTTCCCGAAACCCGAAATTGAGTCCCTTGTTTACGTGCTCGATTTATGCTGAGGTTCCAAACTTGCTTTCATGTGATATAACGAATTATACTTATAGAGTACATGTCGGGGAACAATAAAACAACATCGGATCATCATATTATCAACACAATCAAGATCTATAAGTAGGTTGAAAGTACCCTCCGGAACTGTTCTTTAACATTTCTGGGTTTCCCGAAAATGTTCTTGAGCGATTTAATTAGCTAAGTTTGACCATCATTAAAATCGATTATGTTAAGTGTCTAGGTGATATAAAAGCTTTAACATGTAGTCTTCATGTCAGTCTACAACTACAAAACAACAAAATGGCAAAACAATGTTAACATAGTAAGATCCAATCCTTGCAAAAATCATCGTCGAGAGGTTTACGGTGATTACAGGCTTCAAGAACAGTAGGGTCGATCTTACGTCGACCCACTTTGACCTTAAATAACTTTTAATCTACAACAGATATGATCATGATTCAAGTTTCAAATTAAAGATCTCCTAACAGACTACAAGTACAAACTTTCAAAACACAAAAACACATAACCGATTGAGATCTATGGGGCCTGACATTCACTGTCAGACCCTTATTTTTTTTATAATTTCCATATTTTTAAAAAACTTAATTTTGAGCACTTTGATTTTATGGATCTAACAAATACCAACCCAAATCAACTATATGGACTACAAATAACATGCTTTAACAATAAATCATAACATCTACACAAGATCAAAGTCAAATTTCTAAATTAGGGTTTACCTCCTTATGATCAAATTCTGGTTTCTATGCTTCTGATTTGATGTTAGTGTTTGTGGGGCTTGATTTGGGACCGATCTAACACTATAATTTCGTGAGTTTGGTCTTGAGAGAGTATGGCTAGGTATAAGTGATTAATTTAGGCCAAAATGAGCACTTTCTCTCTCTTAAATCTAGCAAATCATGTATGCAATGTATGGGATGGCAGATCATGTGATGTGTTATAGATTGTAGGCTCATAGGTAGGTCTAGGGTAGGGTGGCTGCAGATTTTGCAAGGATTTGGCTAGCAATAATTCAACTAATGGGACGAAAAGGGCACTTTAGTAATTTTGCTTATAATCTCAAGTGTATTCTTGTCCAAGGTGCTTAAATCTAGGGTTTAATCACTAGATTTTAAGTCTTAAAATTTCCCAAATAATTTCTAGTTTGAAAAATCAAAATTAAAATGTAACAAAATTTTAATTAAAACACACTAATTTAAAATTAGGGTTTTTAATAGAAAATTAGGGTTTTTAAATTAGGGTTCCTTAATATCATTAGGGTTCCCAAATTAATAATTAGGGTTTCCTAATTATCATTATAATTTACTAAAATCATAATTAGGGTTTCTAATTTTAGCAATTTAGGGTTTTTAAATAATAATTAGGGTTTCACCTAATTACAGAAATTCTATAATACACAGTAAAATTCATATAACACAATTACTACACAGTCCCGAACTCATAACTGAGTTTAACAATTAGGGTTTTAAAAACACGATATAAGGGTTATGACATTATTTACCATATTTGGCCCACCGATGTCGATCTACGGATATCTGAAGACACATCTATAGCATTTGAAAAATCAAAATATAATTAATATTATATTATTATTCTCACCCATTGATCAAAATCCAAATTTAGGGTTTGGATTCCATATTTGATGTATCCTTCATATATAACATTAAGTTAAAACAATTAACTTAAATATTATGAACGATTCATATAATAAAATATTTATCATTATAATTCTAATAATCATTTCATATATTATTTAAATAATATAAAATCATGTTTTCATGGAAAATAATTAATAAAAATATTTACCTTACAAAAATTAATTACTATAAGAATATAATTTGTAATGATTAATAATTCTAAAATAAAATTATTTGAAATTATTCATGTAATAAATAAATTTTATTTATCACATATATACATACACATTACGTTACACACATTCCATTATTAAAAAAAAATATATATGTAAAATTTCTCATTTATTTATATAGAAAATATCGGGTTATTACAATAACTTTGATCATGTATAAGATCTGGTTGTTCTGTGGGTTTTAAGGTGTAGTATTCATGTCAAACTACAAGTCTATTACAACAAAATGGCCTGAATCATTATAAGGAGCAAGATCAAAGGCCATCAAAATGCATGTCGACTTTACTTTCGAAAAATCAGGGTAACCAAAAATGATTTCATGCTTTCAATCGATGTACTTTGATTGAATTAATAACTTGCAATATATACATGATAAAAACATGATTTTAGTTCCAGATCAAAGATAGCATAGAAGACTACAAGTTCAAACATCTAAACAACCGAAATCATAAACCGAGAAAGATCTACGGCCTCTGACATTCATTGTCAGAACAAAAAAATAAAAAATTTCTGGATTTGCAAAAACAATAGATCTAAGCTTATAGATGTTATGGATCTAACATCTATCAACCCAGATCATCACTATATACTATAGACAACACATTTTAACACTTAATCATAACATCTAACATGCATATCAAGATCAGATTATAGCTAGGGTTTTTATACCTTTCCAAGAACAATTTTTGATTCTAGCTCTCAGATTTGATAAAGGTGTTCGTGGGGCTTGGTTTGTGGCTGATCTAGCAAAAAATTTCGGAGGTGTGGAGCTTGGGAGAGTTAGGTTAAGTGTTGTGCACAAAATGAGCTAGCAATTGACATTTTCTCTCTCACAATCTTTAAATACAAGACTTAAGTGCATGAATTGGCTGATCTAGACTAATGTGCTGGAGGTTTTATGTCACATGTAGTTGTTGAGCAACTCAACATTTGACTAGCTTTACAAGTAAGCTTCAATTATACAACAAAGGCAAAATAGTCATTTGGCTTGAGATTTTAATGGCCCTTTGGTCAATTAGCAAACCCTTAGGGTTTGACCCTTAGGGTTTAACCCTAAGGTTTAGCATAAAATGAATTTCTAGGTTTTCATTTAGGGTTTGTACAAAATAAAATTTTTAGTTTCTAAAATTTGTAATTAGGGTCTCCTAATTAAGTTAGGTTACCTAACCACTTAGGTCTTGAACATTAGGATTTAACATTTACAAATTATTATTAAGCGTTCAACTTTAGCAATTAAGGTGCCGCATTTATCAATTAGGATTTATAATTAATAATTAGGGTTTCAAATTACAAAATTAGGGTTCTAGTTATTAGGGTTTTAAATTACTAATTAGGTTTTCCCTAATTAACAATAAAATCTACTATACATGATATTAATCACATTAACACATTTTCTGACAAATCACTAACTCCAGATTAGGTTTTAAATTAGGGTTTCTAATTTCAGAAATTAGGTTTTTAATTTATAATTATGGTTTTTCCATAATAACACGACTTTACCTAAAATTACACATCGTATAATACATAACATAGTGTCTTAACAGCTTGTTTTAAAGTCTCATTTGACTTTGAAATTAGGGTTTAACAGTAACACTGGGGTTTATAATAGTATTGCTAGGGTTTGGTCATAGTCCACCACAATTGACCAACCATTATCAATATGTACATACAGTACATATATATAGTACTGAAAAATTAAAATATAATTAATATTATATTATTATTCCCATTCCTTGATCAAAATCCAAAATTAGGGTTTGGATTCCATATCTGATTTATTTGCCATACTTAACATTATTAATTAAGTTAAAATAATTAACTTATTAATCTGTACTAAAATTCATATAATAAAATAATTATTATAATTATTCCAAAAATAATTTCATATATTATTTAAATAATATAATAATCATATTTTCATGGAAAATAATTAATAAAAACATTTCTACTATATTAATTATTATAAGAATATAATTTATAATAATCAATATTTCTAAAATAAAATTATTGGTAAATATTCATGTAATAAATATATTTTTATTTATCACATAAATATTTATACACATTATCTTGACACGTATTCAAAAAAAATTTATATAAAATTTTTGATTTATTTGTATAGAAAATATCGGGTTGTTACATTCACCCTCTCTTATAAAGATTTCGTCCCCGGAATCAACGTTTTAAAACCTATACATACCAGGGTACATAGCATACACAATCATTACAAGTAGATCTCGACCAACTTTGATCGAACTGATCTTTAACTATTCACATAACTCTTTTTTATCTAATTAAATAGAAATTTGATTTCTAAAAGAACTCAATTTCCTCATTCAAAATTTCTTTATAAAATAATTTGTTATTTATAGGAAAATCATATATAATAAAATAAAAGTTATACGAATAATACATGGAATTCCATTACCAGATGCCGCCGTATCCTGGACTGTCATGTTGTAGACCCTTTTAGTAGATTTTGTTGGCTTGCTCGATGACGTAGGTCCCATGATTGCTAAAGTTCTGCTGCCCTTTCCCGTGTTCACACTCCCTGCCTCTATCCTCCTTTTCGGACAATCCTTCACCTTGTGTTCAGTCGACCCGCATAGAAAACACCCACTGTTCATCCCTGGATTGGGGCAGTTAGGGGAGATATGACCCTCCTGCCCGCACTTATAGCATACAAACTTCCTTTTCAAACATTCTCCAGAGTGGTTCTTTCCACAGTTTCCACACTGCACAACTTGCTTCTTAACACCTTCCTGCTTCACCTGAACACTTCCAAAATAACTACCCTTCCTTTCGCTACTACCACTTTTACTTCCACTATTATCTTCCATCTTCCTAGCTCTTTCAACCTTACCTTTGTTCTTCCTCTCCTTGTTGTAGAGGCTCATAGCCTCACTCCCTTCCTCAATAATTATAGTCTTCTCCATGAGTGCTGCAAATGTAGGGATCTGTAACACCGCCACCTTGTTGTAGAGCCAGGGTTTTAATCCCAGCTCAAACCTTCTCGCCTTCCTAGCCTCCGTATCAACTTGATGCGGAGCAAACCTAACTTGACTCATTAAACTTTATGCGCATATTCTCAGAATCGTGACATATCCCCTTGCTTCAACTCTAGAAATTTCACCTCCATCTTAGCCTGCATACTAGCTAAAAAATAATTTTTAAAAAACAGTGTCTTAAACCTATCCCATGTAACTACACCTTCTCCTGCCCTCGCCTGATTCGCTTCCCACCAAAAATTTGTCTCACCCTTCATCATGTAGGTGGCAAAAGTGGTCTTTTGCCCCTCAGCTACCCTAGCTATCACGAATTCTTTTTCAATCTCTTTAACCCAAGTTTGGGCTTTAACAGGGTCATTTGAACCTTTAAATTTCGACGGTCCCATAGCCTTGAAATCTTTGAAAATCGCCAAGTGATTATCCAGCTGCTTTCCTGCGACTAGTATTCTTTGTTGCATAGCCTGAGCTACCATATTCACAAAAATGCTGTATCGGGTCTGCTTGTTGTTGTCCCTCAACGTTATTGACAGATTCTTCTGCCCTTTGGTTTCGAGTTTGACGTCTTAGCGGCATTATCTGTTTAAATAAACATGAATTTAACTTACATTCTAAACCTTATCATATAAGTTTAATATATTAAACTTGTTTAATCACTCAAACTTAGATTCATATTCATTTAACAATTTCAAAATACTTTACATATCGCAACACATACTGCATTAAACATTAGCTATCCCTTTGTGACTACAAAGTCGGGATTTATGGCCTTGATCATTACAAAAGTTGAGAACATTACATTACACAGTCATACTTATCATATATATTACATTAGACATACCTACACAACAGAACTTATACTACCTATTTACTAAGCCTTTTTCTTGGACAGTCCTTCGCCTGATGATCTTCCAGTCCACAAACAAAACATGCACCTGGTTTATAGTCGGGATAATACAGAGTGGTATGCCCCTCATAGCCGCAAAGATAACATATTCTTTTCCCTTTTTTCTTATCAGGTTTTCCTAAGTCATGATCTTCTATCTTTCTTTTTCCCTTATTTCTCAGAGCTACACACGATGTGTTGTTTGAGGCTCCTATTTGATCAATTTGGATTTTAAGCTTATCCTGTTCGTCCATTGTTTCTATTAACGTTTGACGCAGTTGACTATTTAGCAGCTTTTCTATTTTCCACAACTTTTCCAGAGAAGAAACCTTGTTCCTCAAATCCTGCAGCCCCGTTGATGCTTGTTCAACTTCAATTTTAGTGTCTGAATCACTATCTGTCAGCTCCACCATCTCCGGATCTGGTACTACGTTTTCCACGATAACCACCTCGTCCGAGTTGGTTTTATTGTGAAACCTCTATTTCATTATTATTGCTTTGATATTAGCTCGGGTGTATGGATCTGATCCTTCTTCAAGTTATAAGCATATAACAAGCATTTTCCACCAGACATCTACAAACATAAATTATCCTGATTAGCATATAGTATATACACACAACAAATAATAGTTTTATATAAGTTATCTTTTATTTTGTTTGACGATAAATTATCCAATCCATCTCTTTTTAAACTCTATATGAGTTGTTTATATTTTCAACGTGTCCATCTGTTCTAAGGTTATAGCCTAAGGTCTATCCCACCTAAGGTTTTTAACCCTAAAGCTCTGATACCAACCTGTAAAGCCCCCAAATTCAGGCACTTGAAACCCAAACTCGGTGCTTCACGATACCATTTCTATGGACAGAATAATACTAATAATAATAACAATAATATAAAGATTAACTTAATTTACATATCCTCAGAGTTTATTCCCCAGGTACGAGACCTTTAAACATTCATTACATGATAATTAATAAGTATCTTTGTCATAATAAAGTCTAATTATTACATAGAATACCACAAATTTTATTTGGTTAGCTTTCCTTTTCCTTTGTTTCTGCATGAGCCTTCTGGTGTCACACTTAGCTGAAAACATTTAAATTAAGCAAGGGTGAGCATTTGAGTGCCCAGCAAGTAATATCACTTATATATATAAGCTAAAAGAATTTAAATGTTTTCTTTATACTACCATTCTACAATAAATCAATAGTTATGAAGTAATCTGAACCGATAATAATAACATAACAACCCTCTTTCAAATTTTTGGAACTACGTACTAACTATAAATAGGGTTAAGGTGACATACTATGAACATTATTTTCATTTTTGAATGGGTTAAACAAAACGTCATCTGTAAACCGTCATAACTTACGAGCGCGGGGGTGATCAGCCCGTTGTACCTTGTATTGATCAATACTACATGCAAGAACGATATTATCGTTCACTCTCTCCACCTTGGGTGCATAAAAGTTTTCCCGTGTAAGGGATGTTCATACTTGTCGGTTCCAAACCAAAGCAATTCGGTTGGATAATAATAAGGTTTTATCTTGTTCAACAATAATCTATAATTCAACATATATATATACGGGTAATTAACAAAGGTGTATCAACATGTGATTAAATACAATGATTATCCAAGTGGGGACACTTGTATAACCATTTATAAAAATTAACGAACAGAATATATATCTAAATTACCATATACTAGCATGTTGATAATCAATGAGCGTATATAATATATATATATATATATAACAATAGGGTTAATAATCTGTACAGTAATAATATAATTCTGAAACATTCTTACTCATGTCCATTGGATAAAGAAAATGCAAAGGTAAGATACTTTTTTGAGTGCTTTGCTTACAAATGCAACTTAGTTTTATCTTTTATATCACGACCTATCATTAATCAGATCATTCGTTCGATTAGAACAATATACTACAACACATAGTACTGCATTTTGCAGTCAGCACATAACTTAATCACATTATCACATATGTTCAACAGTCATTGGATCACAAACAAACATTAACACAATTAAAATATCTAATTCCAGATCAATTTCTGAAATATGTCAGTGTACCGACATCTTTATCGGGTAATTATCGAGTCTAAGACTCTTCACTGAAGTTCAATATAATTTAAACATCGGTCAAATTATTTTTAAATGACTTATAATAATTTTTAAACAATTATTATAATCTATCATGAATTTTCAAACACCGAAATCATTATTAAATGATTTAAATATCAAATAATTCTATTATCATTAACATTTAATTATTATTAAACTATTAATGAAACCATTGCCAAAATATTAAAGTTATTTATAATAACTTATAATATTTTAAAAGTACTAATATTACCCTTACATGATTCTTAAAACATTTAAAATCATTTATAAATAAGTACCATTAATATTTAAATATTAAAGAACCATTTATCAAAATATTAAAAGTTATTAAGCATAACTTAAAACATTTTTAATTCATTATATCCTTTTAAATAATTTTTAAATTAATAAAACCATTTTAAAACCATTTATTTAAAAAAATTATTAAAAAATTTAATATCATTAATATTAAATTAATATCATTAATATTAAATTATTAATGAAATTATCCTTTAAATATTAAAAGTTATATTTAATAACTTAAAATATCTTTAAACACTTTATTTTCATTTAAAATGATTTTATAATAATAAAATCATTTTTAAACTTAATTATTTAATATATTTATTAAATAACTTTAATATCATTAATTATAATAATTAATTAATGATATTTACCTTTAAATATTGAAAGTTATATTTTATAACTTAAAATATTTTTAAATACCTTATTATTATTTAAAATGATTTTTAATATAATAAAATCATGTTTAATTTATTTATTTAATTCATTTATTAAATAACTAAATTATCATTAATATTAATTTATTAATGAATTTCATCACAAAATATTAAAAGTCATTAAAAATAACTTAAAATATTTTCTTATACCATATTATAATTTTAAATGATTTTTCAAATATTAAAATCATTTTTAAATAATTTATTTAATATAATAATTAAATAAATTAAATACCTTTAATATTTCAAAAGTATTAAATATTTATGAAATATATTAAAAATAATTAAAAACTAATTTTTGGACTTTAAAATATTTTTTAATAATTTATTTTGTATTTTTAATAGTTAAAAACTATTTTTCTATAATTATTTAATAAAAATATAATTTTTATAAATAAACTGTCGCTAAAAACCACCTATAGCGACAGAACCGTCGATATAGGTGTTCTTCATGTTCTTGGCTAAACCCACAACATCATGTGCATTGACCAAGTTGGCTACTTTGACCAATGATTAAACACCAATCATGTAGTTTCTGGACTATAAATTTATCTAATGTTGTAGTACTCATGTAGTACTACAACGCTAAACAAGTTTCATGGCCAATTCATCACATAATATCAAGATCTAATCTACAGAAGTTGATGTCAGACATGTTCTTGAGTTTCTGGGTTGCCTAGAAACTCAATCAGTAGCAAGGGTCCTATTTTGAAGCTTTGGATCTTTGATTCTGAGCTTACTTAATACCATATAAAAGTTCAGGCATGCTGTAGAGATGTTAGAGTACAATTATCTAGCACTATATCATATAACAACATCACATGTGAGAGATTAAGGCCGGGCAACCCATGTCAGAAAGGCTGTTCTTCACGAATCTGGGTTTTTCCCAGAAACTCTTGAGGCTAGTGGTTAACCCTAGTTTGACCACCCATAACTTTGATCATGTATAATATATGGTTGTTCTATGGGTTTTAAGGTGTAGTATTCATGTCAAACTACAAGTCTATTACAACAAAATGGCCTAAATCATTACAAGGAGCAAGATCAAAGGCCATCAAAATGCATGTCAGACTTTCTGGAAAAATCTGGGTAACCCAGAAACAAATTTCATGCTCGGTCAACGTACTTTGACCGTTAATAACTTGCAATATATACATGATAAAAACATGATTTTAGTTCCAGATCGAAGATAGCATAACAGACTACAAGATCAAACATCTAAACAACCAAAATCATAAACCGAGAAAGATCTACAGCCTCTGACATTCATTGTAAGAACAAAAAAATAAAATTTTTCCAGATTTGCAAAAACACTAGATCTGAGCTTATAGATGTTATGAATCTAACATCTATCAACCAAGATCATCCCTATATACTATAAATAATACATTTTAACACTTAATCATAACATCTATCATGCAGATCAAGATCAGATTATAGCTAGGGTTTTTATACCTTTCCAAGAACAATTTTTGATTCTAGCTCTCTGATTTGATAAAGGTGTTCGTGGGGCTTGGTTTGTGACTGATCTAGCAAAAATTTTTGGAGGTGTGGAGCTTGGGAGAGCTAGGTTAAGTGTTGTGCTCAAAATGAGCTAGCAAGTGACATTTTCTCTCTCTCACTCTTTAAATACAAGACTTAGGTGCATGAATTGGCTGATCTAGACTAATGTGCTGGAGGTTTTATGTCACATGTAGTTGGTAAGAGTTGTTGAGCAACTCAAAATTTGACTAGCTTTACAAGTAAGCTTCAATTATACAACAAGGGCAAAATAGTCATTTGGCTTGAGATTTTAATGGCACTTTGGTTAATTAGCAAACCCTTAGGGTTTGACCCTTAAGGTTTAACCCTAATGTTTAGCACAAAGTGAATTTCTAGGTTTTCATTTAGGGTTTGTACAAAATAAAATTTTTAGTTTCTAAAATTTGTAATTAGGGTTTCCTAATTAAGCTAGGTTACCTAATCACTTAGGTCTTGAACATTAGGATTTAACATTTACAAATTATTATTAAGCGTTCAACTTTATCAATTAAGGTGCCGCATTTATCAATTAGGGTTTATAATTAATAATTAGGGTTTCAAATTACTAAATTAGGGTTTTAAATTACTAATTAGGTTTTCCCTAATTAACATTAAAATCTACGATACATGATATTAATCACATTAACACAATTTCTGACTGATCAGTAACTCCAGTTTAGGTTTCAAATTAAGGTTTCTAATTTCAGAAATTAGGGTTTTAATTTATAATTATGGTTTTTCCATAATAACAAGACTTTACCTAAAATTACACATCGTATAACACATAACACAGTGTCTTAATAGATTCTTTTAAAGTCTCATTTGACTTCGAAATTAGGGTTTAACAGTAACACTAGGGTTTATAAAAATACTTCTAGGGTTTGGTCACAGTACACCACAATTGACCAACCATTATCAATATGTACATACAGTACATATTTATAGCATTGAAAAATCAAAATATAATTAATATTATATTATTATTCTCATTCCTTGATCAAAAACCAAAATTAGGGTTTGGATTCCATATCTGATTTATCTGCCATACTTAACATTATTAATTAAGTTAAAATAATTAACTTAATAATCAGTACTAAAATTCATATAATAAAATAATTATTATAATTATTCTAAAAATCATTTCATATATTATTTAAATAATATAATAAGAATATTTTCATGGAAAATAATTAATAAAATATTTCTACTATATTAATTATTATAAGAATATAATTTATAATAATCAATATTTCTAAAATAAAATTATTGGTAAATATTCATGTAATAAATATATTTTATTTATCACATAAATACATATACTACGATATCTTGGCACATATTCTCCATATTTATTTTAATAAATAAATAAAAAAAATTATATGCAAAATTTCTGATTTATTTGTATAGAAAATATCGGGTTGTTACAGTACCAAGTATAGAAAATGGATACGTATGATGAAAATGTGGAACTTGAATGAAATGTTGAGTAATGTAAAAGAAGTTAGAAATTCTTAAAGGAAGAATTGTTATATAAACAAGAAAATTCAGAGAAGAATCTTGAAGAGATATAAAGATAAGAAATGAGAGTTGCCTAACTTCAATAGCCAAGATAACGAATAATGATGAATAGACGAAGTCTATGAGATTAAACGCATAAATGAAATCATAAATGATGAAAAAAAAGAGGATTGTAAAACAAAACGATCACGAGTTAAGAAAAGAATTTTAAGGGAGATGATTATAGAATAAGATCACGGCGTGATCTGCTTTTAAGTTATAAAAGAAAGATGGTGCACATAATGTTTGAATAATTATAGCTTGATGCTATGAAGATAATGTACTATGATATAGTACGAGATAAACTCTCATGAGGAGTTATAGATAATGTGATACGAGGAATTCGAATCGAGCAAAGAGCAAGTTATGAGTAGGATAGAGTTAGGTGGGATTTCAATTGAGGACTCATGTGATGGCTGAGTTGTATAAACCTTTGTATGGGCGAGGGTTTTGTGCTAGCACTCAGTTTATCACATTGATAATCATTGGAATGTTGGTGTCGCGCTATCAATGTATATGTGGCGAAAAGGTGATTCTTTTCTCATGTGTATATTTGATAGTTAGGAACTATTAAGATTAGTCAGCTATTATTAGGATTAGGTGCGGTTTTTAAAACTAATGCATATGGTAAGTTTGTGACTCACAATAATATGGTATGTTTTGAACCCCTCAGCGAATGGACGCCTATGGTCTAACTAGGATAAGTTCTTAAACTCATATTATTGTGGAAAGTTCTTGAACTTCCAATGTGTAGTAAGTTTGATGAACTATATTGGGGTATTGATAAGCTATGATTGAAGAATTGAGGATTATGGAAATAGATAGAATTATTAAGCAATGGATCAGTATAGAAAGTGGAGACATAAGTTTTCCAAATCTTCTAGCTTTGCTAAATTTTCAAAATTTATTGACTTCGTGCCGATGGTTGTACTTTTGATTTTTTGAAAAATGTTGGGTCACACTAGTGAACCAAAGAATTTTTTTTTTAACAGTGCTATTATTCGCATATCTATGCTGTTTGTTTCAGCTAGATAAAAAAATGATTTTTAAATTTTAAAATACATTTTAACTATATGTATCGGGTGATATGATAAACGATGGAGTCATCAATGCAATGAAACCTACTGTTGGATGTGATCATATGATCGTCAGCCCACTATGGTGAGATGTAGTATGACAACGTCATAATCATGATGCCATAAAAAGATTTTTGAGATTTCTTTAAGATATGAGAATATATATATATATATATATATATATATATATATATATATATATATATGTATATTATTTGATTGATGTCCAAATTGTTGTAGAAGTCTATGCTATTTTGATTCAACTGAGCGAATATTGAAAGATGTTCATGAAATTTAAGCGTTTCTTGAAGTTATGCCAAACCAAATTGTTTTGGTGCGGTTTAGATGTTGAAAAAGCGAGGTGAACAACCCCATAAAAGGGACATGTTATCGAATCAATGGTTTTGAGCAACGTAACGCATATAGTCGTTCGATGTTAAGATGTAATCGTTGTGCACGACGTAGGGGTATGATAAATCGATCACCTAGAGTACTTGCAGAGAGTGTTTTCGATCACGTGTGATTGCTAAACATTCATTAAAGATGGGTTATGGTGGTGATGCAATCGTTAAACACGGAGAAGAGTTCAAGGTTCGTATAATCTTATGATCATTAAAGGTTCAAGTCGAGATACTTGATAACCTAGGGGACGTAGTTCAAGGTCTTATGACCCCTCAGCATGATTTGGAATCTTTTAAATTCCTGTTATTCATATCGCTTCCCAATTATTGAGCAATTGTGGAAGATTCTTATTATTCTAAAAGATGAAAGTGGAAAGGATGAGAAAATTATGCAAAACATAATAATTTCAGGAAAGAAATGAAATTCCAGAAAGAAGGGAAATGTGAAACTCTTAAAAGGGGATGAGGTGAGGAATATGATGATCTTAGAAAGATTATTAGAGAAAGAATTTGGTTGCAGAACCTAATGAATAAATAGATATTAACATAAAGTCTATTTTGATAAATGGAATGAACTAATACTAGTAAATAAAATTTCGAGGACGAAATTCGTAGAAGAAGGGGTGAATGTAATATCCTGAGTGTTTATGAGTTGAGTATAGGATAACGATCCTTAGAAAAGGAAATGAATTGGGTTTAACGAATATGTAATACTCAAAATATAATTGAGTTCAAGGGAAAGTTATGAAATAAAACTTACAAGATTAATTTATTATCAAGAATGGTGGGAGTAGGAAATCGAGTAAGGGAGGTTTCGTTGATTCCGAGGACGGAATCCTTATAAGGGGGGAAAGATGTGACAACCCGAATTTTTATAAGTTATTAAAATAGGAATTTAATAATTAAAATTCTTATTATGAGATGTTTTGAGTTTGAGCATGTATATATACATGCTATACATATATTTTGAAATATGTGATTTGATATGAAGAGAAATATATAATCATATATTGGGAAAGTGAGGTTTAATAGTTAAGTTAACTATTGAAGAAATTAAATGAATTTTGTAGTTTATTTTAAATATTTATTGAATTAAATAAATATTTTAAATAATTTATTTATTGAGAAAAATAAATAATTTATGAAATTGTGGTATAATAATTTAGTTACGTGTGTATGATAATTAAATTAAAGCAAAGGTAAATTTTATTCTTTGAAGATTTAATTCAATGAATTAATTAAATTAAATGAGTTGTTTAACATTAAAGAAAATAAGTATATTAAATAAAGCGATGTTTAAGTCTAATTTATTAATTAAATTAGATATATAATTATTTATTAATCATCAGAATAATTATAATAAAAATTATAATTATTATAATTATTATAATGGTAAGCTATTTAAATTGGTGGCAGGTGCGACAAATAAAAACTATATAATATAAGATTATTAAAATAATCTAGTTTGGGAGTTATGAGCTTAGCCAAACAAGGCCTTGTGTCCTTTGGCTTATTCAATTGGTGTTTTTTTATTTGTTGTAACTGATGAACGTCGGAGAAAGCCATATCATTTGTTTGGGAGTTATGAGCTCTACTTCTTAGCTTTTCGGAACATCTTGAATTATCCCAATCGGAGTTCGGATGTGAGAGTTATGGCCTTTTTATCAACGAAGATTAAAGCTAAGAGTTGTCATGTTTTCCATTTACATAGTGTCTACTTCAAGCCCGATTTCCGCCTTGATCCAATCCGAATCTGTCAATCCTCAAAGAATGAAAGTTGTAGATCTCGTCGTTATCTTCGATTTGATAGGTGGTAGGCCCCATAACTCCAAGCGGATCAAAAGTTATACCTGTTTTACCAAAGGACGTCGCAAAGAGAAGCAGTGGCGTGGATCACGCTACTTCTAGCCTAGCCCCGAGCACGCTAGGACACCGAAGCTCTTTGCTACGATAAGCGGGACAACGCCAGAAAGGCTTAGGGATGGCACTGAGTGCGCTAGGCAGCGGGAATTGAGTCAAATTGGGTTATTTGATGTCCAAATTGAGCTAGAATAGGATTTTTAGTTGCCTAACTTGCTAGGATATCCATTAGAACTCTAAATACTTGAGTTTAACTTGGATTGGGAGGCTAAATTCTAAGACTATATAACATACCTCTTGGGATAGATTTCTAGGAGTTAATTCTTTACTTTCTTTCTTAGATTAGGAACCCTAGATTAGATTAGAATTGAAGATTGAAGCTATTGATTATCATTGGAGAATCAAATTGGAAGTAAGAGAATGCAGATTTGTTTATCTCAATTCAAATTTCTTTTTCTTATTTATTTGTATCTTTTTAATGCTTAATCAATTGTGGATGATGGATTCTAGTTTATTTATGAATTAAACTCTATTTTGAGATTACTATGGATCTTATTGTGTAGTTTACTTTGATATGCTTCTTTGTTAGTCTTATTAGCTATATTTGGATTGTCTATTATGATTTGTAATGAATTGCTTAATTGCCTAGCTAACAATTACCGTGATAATCTATATGAACTCGAGAGATGAAGTATAGATTTAGATCTGATCATGATAGCATGTGTTTGTGATTTCTGCATGGATGGAATTCATGATTCGTGTTTAGGATAGAGATATGCCTTTTACGCCATATGTGTAGTCTAATAAGAACTTGAACTTAAACCCTTTTAATTGTAATTCACATAGAGATATAGTGGGTTAGTTAATTAGGGTGTTCAAATTGATTCTATCATCTGGGATTTGATTTGATATGAGTATGGTGCATTGAGAGATGGCCATATTTTACTTTCGTGTTCTTGATTAACAATCCAAAGATAAATAATTTGGCTTAACAGAAGTGTGTTGATTTAAATGTAACAATAAG
The DNA here is from genome assembly GCA_020205605.1 of Panax ginseng. Taxonomy (NCBI): domain Eukaryota; kingdom Viridiplantae; phylum Streptophyta; class Magnoliopsida; order Apiales; family Araliaceae; genus Panax; species Panax ginseng. The sequence continues at coordinate 47,110,666 of CM035144.1, forward strand.
TGAAATTGTAATCTCAAGTCTTCAATATCTTGTTTCATTCTAGGGATAGTTAGTAATAGTTTATTTAATTATTTTAAATTAAATTATTAAATCATTTGTTTAAATAAGATTAAATTGGTCATGGGTTAGTACTTGGTGATTTTTATTAAATAATTCTCTGTGGGAACGATACTCAACTTATCACTTTATTACTTGTTGACCACGTATAATTGCGTGTTTTGAGGGAGGGTCACCATCTCTTGCTAGCCTACAACTAGGGTTTTAAAGGTATATTTTACTTTTAATGTGATGTTTTTGTGACGCCCCCAAATTCAGACACCCACATCTCGAATTCGATGCATCACGTACAACTACGAATATCTTACTAAAATTAACAACGGAAATACTAGAATAATTTACATTGATATAATATAAATATTTGCGTCCCAAGGTACCGTAACCATTACTACAACAATTCAGTGATTAACTTAAACATATCTTAATCATTCTTGAATACATCATAACAAGCATAACAATAATAATAATACTTCTAGTCTTAAGGGTTAAGTTATTCTATCGCCTTGCCCTTTCCCTTGTCCTGTCCTGAAGTACCGCCTTGCTCTGCCTTAACTGTAATGTTTTAGGAAGCAAGAATGAGCAACGAGTTTGCCCAGCAAGTAATATAGCCAGAAGAACAAGCAGTTATAGCATTTAGATCTTTCCAGGGTATAATAATAATTGGTAGTTCAAGGATATCAAGAAATATCAAGAGTATTCAATAGGTGTCGCTATAGACTGAAGGATATCAACAAAATTTTAGGATTTATTCATCTCGAGGTTCAACATGAATGAGTACTGAGCAGTCACTAAGGACTAAGAACTCTTACTAGAATTAACGATATTACATCAGAATCCAATATAAACGAGTACAACAATTGATCGACCTAAAAGTACCCTACGTTATGCATAACATTTAATCATACTCATATATGCGCATCGGTTCCCCGACAATATATAATTTCCCCTTCATTGAGGGTTGTTCATCTCAGTAGATTTACGATAGTCCGCACCAAGTCAATCGGTTTGGATAGCTTTTTAACACATAATAATAGTCTAGTCCAATCAAAGGCTTAGACAAATTTTATCATGCATTTAAGAACGATAAGTCCAATGCTTGCAACAACGTCAAGGTATACAATGATTTTCGAATAGAAACAGATATTTGCTTGAAAACATATGATTGATATGACAACAATTCGAATGTATACAGTGTGAGAATTAAGGAACTTGCAACACAATAACAATAGTGTTCGGATACTTGCTCAATGTAAATTTGAGTGAGGTTAGGGAACTTGCCTTTAGCGTTGATTACTACTTATAGCGGAAATCACCTCAATGAGCTATGCTTGTCCTATTTATGTAAGTATAGGTATTCATTAGCCAAACACACTTGATATACATATATAAACAACATGTACACTAACATGCTCATACTTTTGACCACTGCTAGTTTATTCATAATCTTTCTTCTTCGTAGTTCCAAGAGGTTCATTGCTTTAAGTAGACCATAACATCTATTAATCCCACCAACCCTTTTCTACGCAAGTTTGCAGGCATCAGATTTATTTTCCCGAAGTTAGTAAAATTCTCTACTTAGAACTCATTCGTGTAATAATAGTTTATAGCAGTAGAGGAATATTTATTAATCCATCCTTATGTCGAGTTATGATGCTGTCTCCGAGTCCCAGGACATCTCGCCCTGTCTGAAGCCGAAGACATCTGGCCATGTCCGAAGATATTACGACTTGTCCGAAGAAAACACGCTTCATTCGAAGACATTACGCTTTGTCCGAAGACATCACGCTTTGTCCGAAGACATCACGCTTTGTCCGAAGACATCTCCGAAGTCAGCTCCTTCAGAGACTTTGGTCTGCACTATTTCGACAAAGTCTAAGTTCGTCGGGTTGATTTCATTAAGACTTTACTATATGCATACAACCTAAGGGAATTTCTTAATACATGGTCTAACATGACCGATCCCATCAAATTTGTTCTAAGTGCAGTGCACGGCAAACCGCACCCATGGAGTTCAGAAACAGTGAACATGTTCTGTTTTGCAGAGTAGCCACAACTTGATTCCAGGAAATTATTAACGTATTGATGCACGCAAGTAAACTTTCTAAACACCCTATATCATGCTAATTCATCATACTTGACCTATTAATCTGAAAAACCAATAAACAACAAGACTCAAGTTAAGAACGAAGTAGAAATTATACCTTCTCGAGCTTTAACCTTGATATCTCACACACTGATTGGGTAATGCTTAGCAACTAAGAATTCTTTACTCAGATTTCTCCAACACTCTTATCACTATAACAGACTGCCCTGATGGCTCGTATTTAAAGAGAAAGCATGGACTAGACACTTGCTTTACACAATGTTGGGATTCATGGTGCAATAGAAATGAACAATGGTTACTTAAGGAGTTGTTCAACCACTCCATACCAGCCACTTAGCTAGCCATGCATGCCTAGGATTAGCAGCTTGAAAGTTTGCATAAAGAGAGTTTAGGCTACTGTTCTTTGTACTTGGTGACCCTAATTTGGGGACAAGAGAATAGATCTCAGACACAGACAAGGGGCTAGTCGGTCAGGCCTACTGCCCCACGGCACATTTTAATTAACCAACACCTTGTACTATCAGTTAACTATTTTGTTGGATTCCGAATTGGATTTTAAATATCCCAAGTTTATTGGGCTAACTCAAAAGTCCATCAATTGACTTTATTGGGCTAGACTCCCAATTTATTATTTGGACCATAAACATGTAAATACTTAATTATTCCTCACTAATTCCATCATTGTGTCACACAAGACATTTCATGAACCTATCATAATTCTCCACATCTTATCGATCATTAACAGCTCAATTTTAATTCAATTAAGTTACTCACCTCATGCTATGTAAGCATTTATAAAATAAATAATCGCAGGCTCTATTTAATAATAATATTAAATCATAAATTTTACGGTTATTACATCCTCTCCCCCTTATAAAAATTTCGTCCTCGGAATTGATACAAGGGTATATGAAAAGATGGGGATAGTCTCTCCTCATCCTATCTTCTAATTCCCATGTTGCCTCCTCGACATCGTGGTTTTGCCAAACAACCTTTACAGAAGATATAACTTTGTTTCTTAGCATTTGTTCTTTCTTATCTATTATCTGAACAGTAATTTCTTCATATGCCAGATTCTTTTCTACTTGAATGGGCTCATAGGAAATCACGTGCTTATAGTCAGACTTGTACGGACGTAGTACGGAAATGTGAAACACGTTGTGGATGTGTTCCAGTTCGGGTGGCAAGGCAACTTTGTATGCCAATTCGCCCACTCGCTTCAATATCTCGAATGGCCCTATGAACATCAGACTCATTTTTCCTTTCTTTCCGAATCTGATCTTTCCCTTCCAAGGAGATACCTTCAAAAACACAAAACTACCGACTTTAAAGTCTCGATTCTGACGATGCAAGTCGGCATACTTCTTTTGGCGATCTTGAGCTGCTACCAATTTGCCCCTTATTGTTGCTACCACGTCTGCCGTTTACTGGACTAATTCTGGTCCCAAAAGTCGTCGTTCTCCGACTTCATCCCAACATAATGGCGTCCTGCACTTTCTCCCGTAAAGAGCTTCATATGGCGGCATACCGATACTCGCATGATAGCTATTATTGTAAGAGAATTCTACTAATGGTAAATGGTCGTCCCAATTTCCCTTGAAGTCCATCACGTAAGCCCTAAGCATGTCCTCCAACGTTTGTATGGTTCGTTCACTCACTGCCGTCGGGTTTGAGGGTGATAAGCGATGCTTAACCTCAATTGAGTTCCCATTCGTTTACGCAAACTTTTCCGAATTTTTTGAAGTGAAACGCGGATCTCGATCGGAGACAATCGACACCGCACTCCATGTCGCGATCGATTTCCTTTACATACAAATTTGCTAACCGGGTTCAAATTGAATCGAATCTTGATGGGTAGAAAATGAGCTATCTTTGTTAGTCGGTCCACAATAACCCAAATGGCATCATAACCCTTCTGTGTAACCGGAAGTCCAACCACGAAGTCCATCGTAACGTGCTCCCATTTCCATTCTGGAATTTCCAGCGGTTGAAGTAGTCCACTTGGTCTCCGGTGTTCTGCTTTGACTCTTTGACAAGTAAGACATCTTCTAACACACTCTGCAACCTCTCTTTTCAAATTAGGCCACCAAAAATGGTGTCGAAGATCCTGGTACATTTTTGTGCCTCCTAGATGTACAGAATACGTTGTATTGTGTGCTTCGTGTAGGATTTCCTCTCTTAGTTCGATTACAGCTGGCACCCATACTCGTCCCTCAAATCTCAATATACCGTCCTTATCTACTTTGAACCTTTCTTCCTTATCTTCTACTATTCTCTTCTTTATCTTCTCACATTCTTCATCTTTCTCTTGTGCTTCCTTTATTCTATCCAATAACATCGGGTGAGCTCTCATCATCAGTAATCTTCCTTCCGCTTCTTTTGGTTCCTCCACCTCTATTTCCAACTTTTCCATTTCTCTTATTAATTCCTCTTGAGTTGTCAGTTTGAATAACTTCTCCTTTCCTTTTCTACTCAAAGCGTCGGCTATAACGTTTGCTTTTCCCGGGTGATAAAGAATTTCACAGTCGTAATCCTTGATCAGTTCCAACCATCTTCTTTGTCGCATGTTCAACTCCTTCGTGTGAAGATATATTTGAGACTCTTGTGATTCGTATATATCTCACATTTTCTCCATACAAATAGTGCCTCCAAATCTTCAATACAAAGACTACCGCTAACTCCAAGTCATGGGTAGGGTATCATTTTTCAAAATCTTTCAACTGTCATCGTGAGGCATATGCAATGACCTTGCCATGTTGCATTAGCTCACAACCCAGATCCTCTATGCGATGCATCACTATATACAAAAAAAATCTCCGTATCATCCGGTAATGATAATACAGGCGCCTCACTCAACCTCCTCTTCAATTCTTGGAAACTCTCCTCACATTTGTCCGTCCATACAAACTTCTCTGTCTTCCTCGTTAGATTGGTCAGCGAGGTTGCTATCTTAGAAAAATCTTGGATAAATCTTCGATAGTACCCGGCTAAACCTAAGAAACTCCTAACTTCTATTGGCGTCTTTGGCTGTTCCCAGTTACTTACCGCTTCCACCTTTGCAGGATCCACGGAAATTCCATTTTGATCTATCACGTGTCCTAGAAATTTAACCCTTTCCATCCAAAATTCACATTTTGAAAATTTAGCGTACATCTTTTCCCTTCTCAATGCTTCCAATACCATCTTCAGGTGTTCGGCATGCTCTTCCTTCGTCTTTGAATAGATCAAAATGTCATCGATGAATACTACTACGAACTTATCTAAGTATGGCTTGAAAACTTGGTTCATCAAGTCCATGAATGCTGCCGGAGCATTGGTTAACCCAAATGACATCACTAAAAATTCGAAATGTCCGTAGCGAGTTCGAAACGCCGTCTTTTATAGGTCCTCCTCTCGCACTTTCAACTGATGATAACCCGTTCGTAAATCTATCTTGGAAAAACACTTCGCTCCCTTCAGTTGATCGAAAAGGTCGTCTATCCTTGGCAATGGATATTTATTCTTAATTGTCACTCGGTTTAACTCCCGATAATCGATACAGAGCCTCATTGATCCATCCTTTTTCTTTACAAACAACACTGGTGCTCCCCAAGGAGACACACTTGGCCGAATGTAACCCTTATCTAGTAACTCTTGCAATTGAATCATCAATTCCTTCGTTTCTACTGGCGCCATACGATATGGGGCTTTCGAAATTGGTGCGATTCCGGTGCTAAGTCTATTATGAATTCGGTTCTCTACATGCGGCGGAACACCGAGCAGCTTCATCTGGGAACACGTCTTGGAAATCTCTTACCACTGATATATCTTTCATTTCTATTCCCTTTTGCTGAGTGTCCACTATATAGGCTAAATAACCTACACATCCTTTCCCTAACAATTTCTTAGCCTGCATCATCGTAAGGCAGCACGATTGCTTGAGCGACGAGCTACCGTAAAACACTACCTTAGACCGATTTGAGGTCTGAAGGTTCACACTCTTCTTTTGACAATCGATTATCGCAGTGTGGCCGGATAACCAATCCATTCCTAATATCACATCAAACTCTCCCAGTTTAATCGGGATTAAGTCTATGTTTAGTTCGTGACCTCTAATGTTTGCACAACAGTTTCGGTAAACAAACTCTATGGGAATTACTTCCTTATTCGCAATTTTTACGTTCAATGAATTTTCTAAATGTTCAGGAGGTATGTTTAGTCGATTAGAAAATTCTTCAGACACAAAGGAATAGGTAGCACTCGAATCAAATAATACGTAGGCATTTATATTATTGATTGGGAGAATACCTGACACCACGTCCCTTGCAGTTACTGCATCTTGGATAGTCATGTTAAAGGTTCAGGCAGTCGGTCGGTTGGATTGCGTTGGTCCGCCGATCATCAGCTTGCTGCCCCCTCCTTTTTGGCCGCTTCCTCCGTTGCTCCCCTTCTTTGGGCAATCCTTGATTTGATGCTCAGTTGAGCCACACGCGAAACATCCCTTGATCCTTTTCGACTTTGGGCAGTTGGGTGAAATGTGCCCTTCTTGGCCGCAGTTGTAGCAGACGCTGCGCCCCTTCCAGCATTCCCCTTGATGGCTTTTCCCACATTTTGAGCAAGCTTCACTTCTTTTCTTAAACCCTCCTTGATAACTTTCTGACTGGTTGATGTTTCGATGGTTGGTGTTGTTGTCTTTGTTGCAGTTATCCCATTTCCTCTTTCCCAGATAACTTCCACCACTGCTACTCCCTCCACGAGTCTCTCCTCCAGCATTCTTGTTTTTCTTCTCCTTGTTGTATTGGCTCAATGCCTCGCTACCTCCTCAAAGAATTATCGCTTCTCCAATAATGTGGCGAAAGAGTCGATTTGAAGGACCGACACCTTGTTGAACAACCAAGGTTTTAGTCCAAGTTCGAAGCGTCGAGTTTTCCTTTCTTCAGTGTCTATTTGATGTGTTGTGAATCGTGCGAGTTCATTGAACTTGGCCGCTTACTGTGCCATTGTCATCTCCCCTTGTTTTAGTTCTAGAAACTTTACCTCCATCCTATTCTTCATGCTCTTCGGGAAGTAATTCTCGAAGAACAAGGTTTTAAACCTTTCCCAGGTTATAGTCCCTTAGCCCGCCCTCTGTTGATTTGCTTCCCACCAGTAGTTTGCTTCACCCCTCATCATATATGTAGCGAACACGGTTTTCTGGTCTTCACCCACACGAGCAATGGCAAAGGCTTTCTCCATTTCCTTGATCCACGTTTGCTTGCTTTTATAGGGTTCGGTGAGTACCCATAAATTCTGGAGGTCCTACACTCTTAAAGTCCTTGAAGTTTCATGAACGAGCTACTTGGGGAATGGGTGGTACTTGTTCATTTCTTCCCTAAGAGCCTCCCCCAACAAATCTACAAGCCTCCTAATGGGATCTACTTGTCCTCTCTCATCATTAACCGACTCTTAGGGCAAGCGATTAACTCTACGTCTGGGCGGCATATTCCTACATCATAACACTTCCATTTTTATTATCTAATTATATTACTTAAATAATTCTCCATAAAAGGAACAAGATTTCGGAATACATTTCAGAACAAGATCATTTATATTCATATGCCAAATTGTTATATTACATGTTTATCTCTAGCATACTTCTATAAACGATACAACTTATCCCCTAATATCACAAAAGATGGGGACAACCATTAACATACTACCCCTCTAATATAACTCAAAAGTTTGGGGCTTACAACTATCTCACGTTCCATATAAAAGACTGAATTTACAACAACAGATAATACACTATATAATAACTTTTAACGCCTAGACTTAATCTATCATTCTGTGCTCCACAGCGCTTTGGTACTCCCTCTGAGTAATGTGTACCACCAAATCTCTAAACTTATGGTGTCTGTGTCGGTCCTGCCTCGCTCGGGTAGTGATTTACTCCATCAATCAGTCCCTCCATGGCCGTGCGCAATGCATAGCCCATCCTATTCATCTTCCTCCTTTTGCACCTCACTTCATCTTCTAGATCGTTAGCCCTATCAACGCCCTTTCCATTTTTCTTCTAAATGGATCCTATCCATTACTTCCATCCTTAATCGAGTACGGATAGCTTCCTTCTCCGTCCTCTCGCTTCAACTCCTCTGCTCCACCTCTTCCAACTTCCCCGCCAGCTTCTACATTCCTAGCCACCGCCTTGTGAAACAAAGCCCCCCATCTGATTCCTGCCTCCTTACGGTGAGCAATCTCTACTTCCATCTCCTCGCATCACTAACTTTCTCTGGTGGTCTTCGTCCTTCAGCTTTTGGAATTTGGACTCTCTGTCCCTAGCCTCAGCCTCTAACTCCTCAACTCTGCACCCTAACTCTAAAATCTGCTCCTCATACTCCCCCAACATCCTATCCTCGTAGCCTCGTCGGAGTCCCCCATGGGCTCATCCACCATACGCTCTTCCATAGGCTCCTGCTCTGGATCAGACTCTTCAGGTATTGGCTCCATCTCTTCTTCTTCATCATCATCATCGATAGGGACTACAGTTGATATAGGCTCCGCTATCAATGGTGCCTCATATACCACGTGTATGTCACGCAGCTCCCCTTCTACTACTCGGCTAGGTCCTCCCATGTCAGTCATCCTACAATCCCCAACACAAGACAAAACAAACAACAACTCCATTAGAATGTTAAATAACATAAGTTCATTGTATAGAATGAAGTTATATTCTGTAACACGCTAAGTCCATCTCTGAGAAAACTCTATATGAGTTTCATCCCTTTTTATCTTCTAAGTTCTCTTAAGTTATAATCTAAGGGCTCTCGCTCCTAAGGTTTATAACTATGGCTTTGATACCAACCTGTGACGTTCCCAAATTCAGACACCCACATCACGAATTCGATGCATCACGTACAACTACGAATATCCTACTAAAATCAACAACGGAAATACTAGAATAATTTACATTGATATAATATAAATATTTGCGTTCCAAGGTACCATAACCATTACTACGACAATTCAGTGATTAACTTAAACATATCTTAATCATTCTTGAATACATCATAACAAGCATAACAATAATAATAATACTTCTAGTCTTAAGGGTTAAGTTATTCTGTCGCCTTGACCTTTCCCTTGTCCTGTCCTGAAGTACCGCCTTGCTCTGCCTTAACTATAATGTTTTAGGAAGCAAGAATGAGCAACGAGTTTGCCCAGCAAGTAATATAGCCAGAAGAACAAGCAGTTATAGCATTTAGATCTTTCCAGGGTATAATAATAATTAGTAGTTCAAGGATATCATGAAATATCAAGAGTATTCAATAGGTGTCGCTATAGACTGAAGGATATAAACAAAATTTCAGGATTTATTCATCTCGAGGTTCAACATGAATGAGTACTGAGCAGTCACTAAGGACTAAGAACTCTTACTAGAATTAATAGTATTACACTGTAATCCAATATAAACGAGTACAACAGGTGATCAGCCTAAAGTACCCTACGTTATGCATAACATTTAATCATACTCATGTGCGCACGTTGGTTCCCCGACAATATATAATTTCCCCTTCATTGAGGGTTGTTCATCTTAGTAGATTTACGATAGTCCGCACCAAGTCAATTGGGTTGGATAGCTTTTTAACACATAATAATAGTCTAGTCGAATCAAAGGCTTAGACAAATTATATCATGCATTTAAGAACGATAAGTCCAATGCTTGCAACAACATCAAGGTATACAATGATTTTCGAATAGAAACAGATATTTGCTTGAAAACATATGATTGATATGACAACAATTCGAATGTATACAGTGTGAGAATTAAGGAACTTGCAACACAATAACAATAGTGTTCGGATACTTGCTCAATGTAAATTTGAGTGAGGTTAGGGAATTTTCCTTTAGCGTTGATTACTACTTATAGCGGAAATCACCTCAATGAGCTATGCTTGTCCTATTTATGTAAGTATAGGTATTCATTAGCCAAACACACTTGATATACATATATAAACAACATGTACACTAACATGTTCATACTTTTGACCAATGCTAGTTTATTCATAATCTTTCTTCTTTGTAGTTCCAAGAGGTTCATTGCTTTAAGTAGACCATAACATCTATTAATCCCACCGACCCTTTTCTACGCAAGTTTGCAGGCATCAGATTTATTTTCCCAAAGTTAGTAAAATTCTCTACTTAGAACTCATTCGTGTAATAATAGTTTATAGCAGTATAGGAATATTTATTAATCCATCCTTATGTCGAGTTATGATGCTGTCTCCGAGTCCCAGGACATCTCGCTTCGTCCAAGTCAAGACATCCGCCATGTCCGAAGATATTACGACTTGCCTGAAGATAACACGCTTTGTTCGAAGACATTACGCTTTGTCCGAAGACATTACGCTTTGTCCAAAGACATCACGCTTTGTCCGAAGACATCACGCTTTTTCCGATGACATCACGCTTTGTCTGAAGACATCACGCTTTGTCCGAAGATATCTCCGAAGTCAACTCCTTCAGAGACTTCGGTCTACACTATTTCGACAAAGTCTAAGTTCGTCAGGTTAATTTCATTAAGACTTTACTATATGCATACAACCTAAGGGAATTTCTTAATACATGGTCTAACATGACCGATCCCATCAGCTGGTTCCTAAGTACGGTGCAGCTGCACCCCATGGAGTTCAGAAACAGTGAACATGTTCTGTTTTGCAGAGTAGCCACAACTTGATTCTAGGAAATTATTAACGTATTGATGCACGGAAGTAAACTTTCTAAACACCCTATATCATGCTAATTCATCATACTTGACCTATTAATCTGAAAAACCGAGAAACAACAAGACTCAAGTTAAGGACGAAGTAGAAATTATACCTTCTCGAGCTTTAACCTTGATATCTCACACACTGATTGGGTAATGCTTAGCAACTAAGAATTCTTTACTCAGATTTCTCCAACACTTTTATCACTATAACAGACTGCCCTGATGGCTCGTATTTAAAGAGAAAGCATGGCCTAGACACTTGCTTTACACAATGTTGGGATTCATAGTGCAATAGAAATGAACAATGGTTACTTAAGGAGTTGTTCAACCACTCCATACCAACCACTTAGCTAGCCATGCATGCCTAGGATTAGCAGCTTGAAAGTTTGCGTAAAGAGAGTTTAGGCTATTGTTCTTTGTACTTGGTGACCCTAATTTGGGGACAAGAGAATAGATCTCAGACACAGACAAGGGGCTAGTCAGTCAGGCCTACTGCCCCACGCCACATTTTAATTAACCAACACCTTGTACTATCAGTTAACTATTTTGTTGGATTCCGAATTGGATTTTAAATATCCCAAGTTTATTGGGCTAACTCAAAAGTCCATCAATTGACTTTATTGGGCTAGACTCCCAATTTATTATTTGGACCATAAACATGTAAATACTTAATTATTCCTCACTAATTCCATCATTGTGTCACACAAGACATTTCATGAACCTATCATAAGTCTCCACATCTTATCGATCATTAACAGCTCAATTTTAATTCAATTAAGTTACTCACCTCATACCATGTAAGCATTTATAAAATAAATAATCACAGGCTCTATTTAATAATAATATTAAATCATAAAGTTTACGGTTATTACAGTTTTGATTTTCCATGACCATTCTCTGTAAATGGTTAAATCATGTTGGATATATATATATATATATATATATATATATATATATATATATGTATATATGTATCTATGTATATATGGTGTTATAATCTGTTAATCGTCATTTGTGAGGGCTATTTGATGATCAAATTCGTGAGAATTGGGTTTGTGTCCAAGGCATGCTGCTTGGCATACCCATTACTTTAAACTTAAAGTAATGCTGTCGTTGGTCTTCAAAGAAGTTCTGCACCAAAGACAATTTGCTTGCGGTGCAAGGCTTGAATAAACAGAATGATAATTGCTGTAGTCGAGCCTGAAGCTGGCAGAAGAATTCGCATACTATTTAAGGATTGTCAAGCAAGGGTCTAATCTAGTTTAGCATGCATGATAATGATGTAGAGACATAAGTGAAGAACTTAACCACATGTTAAGTACCAATTAAAAGAAATAACTTGAAAGTATGAAATAAAAATTAAATAATGATAGGAAGGTTAAGTTAATTAACTTAACCAGCCTAATGTACATCTAAATGGATGTAAATGCAAGATTATAAGAACTTGGCTAAATGTTATATAACCATTTGAATGAAGTAATTTAAAAGTATGAGATGGAAGTTGATTTAATTAACTTTAATGAAGATAATACATTAATATAATGTATATCAAGCTATAACGACTTAACCAAATGTTAAGTGTCGACTAAAAGAGAAGTATAAAGAAATACGCGGCGAAGGTTAACTAAAATAATGTCAACAACCATTATATGTCTAAGGTGATATAAAGGCAAGGTTAAAGATTTAACTGAATGTCAAATGTCAATTAAAGTGGAATGTAATGAGAAGGAAAAGGAATTTTAATGTAATTAAACTGATTGAACAAAGAGATGTCGTAACAAGACTTAAACACTAGATTGAACATCGAGTTACGCTTAGAAGGGTATGTTTTGAAATAAAAGGATAAGATGAAGAGTTAATGCAATCTAATTGATTTCATTGTGTATATGTAACTGATGCTTGTATATATGAACTTCTAAACTATTGTAGGATAAACGCAAAGCAGTAAGCTGTGGTTGGTAAGCAACGAATCAGACAAGTCTTTCAGTTCCTATTTGCTATGTGAACTTGGTGATTAACTGTTTTAAATTTTTATTGCAAAGAGCATGATGTGTTATATATATATTGAATATATGAAATGTTAAAGTCAACTTATGACTACGTTGATTGAGTAAAGCATGTTGATTGAGTAAGGAACTCAATCTTTATACATCTTTATACTTGTTATATGAAATGTAACATGTATGTTATGTTAGTCCAATGTTTATGAGATATATGTTGAGCATGCTATTATGTGCTACGTGATACAGGAAAACTGTTAGATTTTGTTAGGCTGTCGAGCTCAACCTTGCAAATAACCATTTTTCCAGGTTAAGGATGGAAGGTAACACTATGTGCTATTTGAATGACGTGGATCAGAAATAATTCACGAAGATTAATATTTTAGCTAAAGTTGTTATTTCTTAATAGCATGATTAAGATTCATGAGATCTTCTAAATGTTTTATGATCTAAAGTTTTATGTTGAGTTGTAAAGCTAATGTTAGAGTTATTTGATATGTAAAGGTTATCGGATTGAAATGTAAAGTTTTATATAATAACAGTGATAAAGTGAATCATAAAATAAGATTGATTCAAAGACATGTAGATGATAAAGGTTTTGATTCAGGGAATTAAAGTAAGAAGACATAAAAGTTTAAATTATTATGCATTATATAAAGTTTAGCATCGAATAATGATGTAAAATCAGAAGGTAGATGTGTTATTAACGATTTGGGGTCGTTACAGTTGGTATCAAAGCTATAGGTTATAAACCTTAGGTAGGAGTACCATAGGCTATAACCTTAGAGAAGATATATGAAGATAATGAAAGAATAAGCTCAAGTAGAGTATGAATAATAAGAAGTAATTTAAGAAATTTATAAAGAAAGGATTAAAACATGCGTGAGAGGATTCAAAGAAGAATCTCGCAGAGTTATAAGGAGTATGAATGTGGGGTTACCCAACTCCAATAATAAGGATGTAAGGTGATGATAAATAGACAATGTCTATAAGAAGAGAATGATAAAGAAGTTAAGAATCAAAAAGTTAAATTTAAGTATGATACAATTGTACTCTTTAATGGTTGATGTATGGTATCTGGGCTAAACGATTCCTTCATAGATTGGAGGTATATACGAACTAGCAACTCGGAACCTAGTTTGTTGGTTGTTTATGGAAACCACCAAATGTACATATTGAAACTATTAGAGACTCGATGTGTACCAAGTGTAGAAAATGGATACGTATGATGAAAAAGGAAAGAAAGAGGATCGTAAAACAAAACGATCACGAGAGAAGAAAAGAATTTTAAGGGAGATGATTATAGAATAAGATCACGACATGATCTGTTTAAGTTATAAAGGAAAGATGCTCTATAATGTTTGAATAATTATAGCTTGATGCTATGAAGATGATGTACTATGAAATAGTATGAGATAACTCATGAGGAGTTATAGATGACGTGATACGAGGAATTCGTATCGAGCAAAGAGCAAGTTATGAGTAGGATAGAGTTAGGTGGGATTTTAATTGAGGACTCATGTGATGGCTGAGTTGTCCAAACCTTTGTATGGGTGAGGGTTTTGTGCTAGCACTCAGTTTATCACATTGATAATCATTAAAATGTTGGTGTCGCGCTATCAATGTATATGTGGCAAAAAGGTGATTCTTTTCTCATGTGTATATTTGATAGTTAGGGACTATTAAGATTAGTCAGATATTATTAGGATTAGGTGTGGTTCTTAAAACTAATGCATATGGTAAGTTTGTGACTCACAATAATATGGTATGTTTTGAACCCCTCAGCGAATGGATGCCTATGGTCTGACTAGGATAAGTTGTTAAACTCATATTATTGTGGAAAGTTCTTGAACTTCTAATGTGTAGTAAGTTTGATGAACTATACTGGGGTATAGATAAGCTATGAATGAAGAATTGAGGATTATGGAAATAGATAGAATTATTAAGCAATGGATCAATATAGAAAGTGGAGACATAGGTTTTCCAAATCTTCTAGCTTTGCTAGATTTTTGAAATTTATTGACTTCGTGCCGATGGTTATACTTTTTATTTTTGGAAAAAAAAATGTTGGGTCACACTAGTGAACCAAAGAATTTTTGAAAAAAAAACAGTGCTATTATTCGTGTGTCTATGCTAATTGCTTTGGCTAGACAAAAATGATTTGAAATATATCAAAATATATTTATATATATATATATATATATATCATGGAACCTGGTGTAGAGATGATAAAAATGATGGAGTCATCAATGCAGTATTACTTAGTGTTGGATGTGATCTAAGGATCGTCAGCCCACTATGGTATGATGTAGTATGATAAAGTCACCAAATGACGGAATCCTCAAACGGACTGTAAATATAGTGCGGTATCATGACGTCACAAAAATATTCTTGAGATTTCTTTAAGATATGAGAATATATATATATATATATATATATATATATATATGTATATATATTTCGATTGATGTTGAATTGTTGTAGAAAGTCTATGCTATTTTGTTTCAATTTAGACGAATATCGAAAGATGTTCATGAAATTCAAGCGTTTCTTGAGAAGTTATGCCAAACCAAATTATTTTGTTGGGGATTCAGATGTTGAAAAGCTGAGGTGAACAACCCTGAAAAAGGGGACATGTTATCGAGAGACAATGGTTCCGAAAGTAACGCGTATAGTCGTTACGATGTTAAGATGTAATACTGCAGTGCGCGACATAGGGGGAGTGCGATAAATCGATCACCGGAGTACTTGCAGAGAGTGTTTTCGATCGTGTGATTGCTAAACATTACATAAAGATGGTTTATAGTGGTGATGCACTATTAAACTCGGAGAAGAGTTTAAGGTCCGTATAGTCTTATGATCAAGTAAAGATTCAAGTCGAGATACTTGATAACCTAGGGACGTAGTTCAAGGTTTTATGACCCCTCAAAGATGATTTGGAATCTTTTAAATTCTCATTATTCATATCGCTTCCCAATTATTGAGTAATTGTGGAAGATTCTTATTATTCTGAAAGGTGAAAGTGGAAAGGATGAGAAAATTAAGCAAAACGTAATAATTTCAAGAAATAATTGAAACTCTAGAAAGAAGAGAAATGTGAAACTCTTAAAAGAGGATGAGGTGAGGAATATGATGATCTTAGAAAGATCCTTAGAGAAAGAATTTGGTTGCAGAACCCAATGAATGAATAAAATATTAACATAAAATCTATTTTGATAGATTGAATGAATGAAGATTAATAAATAAAATTTCAAGGACAAAATTCTTAGAAGAATGGGTGAATGTAATATATCGAGTGTTTATGATAACGATCCTTAGAAAAGGAAATGAATGGGTTAAAGAATATGTAATACTCAAATATAATTGAGTCTAAGTAAAGGTTATGAAATAAAACTTACAAGAATTTATTATGAATAATGGTGTGAGTAGGAAATATAAAACCTATATTACGGTAATGTGTTGAAGTTATTCAACGATAAATTTTGAAAAGAGATTTGGTGAAAACCGAGTAAGGGAGGTTTCGTTGATTCCGAGGTCGGAATCCTTATAAGGGGGGAAAGATGTGACAACCTGAATTTTTATAAATTATGACTGAGTAAGGAACTCAATCTTTATACATCTTTATACTTGTTATATGAACTGTAACATGTATGTTATGTTACTCCAATGTTTATGAGATATATGTTGAGCATGCTATTATGTGCTACGTGATGCATGAAAATTGTTAGATTTTGCTGGGCTGTCGAGCTCAACCTTGCAAATAACCATTTTTGCAGGTTAAGGATGGAAGGTAACACTATGTGCTACTTGAATGACGTGGATCATAAATAATTCACGAAGATTAATATTTTAGCTAAAGTTGTTATTTCTTAATAGCATAATTAAGATTCATGAGATGTACTAAATGTTTTATGATGTATAGTTTTATGTTGAGTTGTAAAGCTAATGTTAGAGTTATCTGATATGTAAAGGTTATCGGATTGAAATGTAAAGTTTTATATAATAACAGTGATAAAGTGAATCATAAAATACGATTGATTCAAAGATATGTAGATGATAAAGGTTTTGATTCAGGGAATTAAAGTAAGAAGACATAAAAGTTTAAATTATTATGCATTATATAAAGTTTAGCATCGAATAATGATGTAAAATCAGAAGGTAGATGTGTTATTAACGATTTGGGGTCGTTACAATTATAATATTAATGATTAATAATTGTTGAAAGATTAAAAATGTGTTGCATATATTTATTAGCGATAAATGATGAGATTTAATTTAATAGTTAGTCAAGATTAATTAAATAGTTTGAACTAACTAAGAGTGTAAAAGTGTGTATAAAACATAAGAAAATGAAATTAAAACTCAAATATGAGTTCAGAATAGAATTTTGATTAGCGGAATACTCGATTGAATTCGGAGCGATGAATCTAGTAAAAAAAGACTGTAAACTCGATATGGTTTCTAGGTTGACTTTTTTGTCAAAGTCAATAGTTGACTTTTATGTAAAATAGTTAAACATAGAGTTCAGAGTTGAATTTAGAGACGTGAACGATATATTTGAGTCCGAGACGATGAAATTAGTCAAAATAGATTATAAACTCAAAATTTATCAGGGTTAACTTTTTGGTCAAAAAGTCAATAGTTGACTATTTTGAAAAAAGTCAAACTTCAAAAATTCAAAGATAAAATTGTTGATACAAATATTTCCATTGTGTTGGGAATATTAATGTTAGTGGAAATCGACATTTATTTCTATAATAGTTGTTTTCTGTATGTTAAATTGACCAAACGGACAATAAATCAGATAAATGAGCAATTAATTATTATTGGTTCACATGCAAGGAACTATTGTTTCATATGCAAGTAACTATTAGTTCACATACAAGTACTATTAGGGGATTTTATGTAAGATTGATAATACTTGAGGGACTAACTTAAAAATGGAGGCAAAAATAAAGGTACTAAAGTATAATTAACCTTGTAATTTGCCACATTTTCATAGCCTATAAATACTCCTCCATCCATTCTTTATTTCCTACCATTTTTTAAGAGCAAAGTTATAATCACAAGTTATAGTGAGAGAAATTATAGAGAGAGAAAGAAGAATAGTGTTCTGCTACTACACTATTGAAGTATCCAATCTTCTACTAAGGTAAGAGATATTATTTTTCATATTAGTAAGGGGTATTATTTATTTTGTATTCGTAAAGGATGTTATTTTCTTTATACTCATAAGGTTGTCATTCTATTCTTTATTAATTTGTGAGTATAACATGTCTACGCAGATTTACTGCATACGTGGTGAATAACCCTTCGTATTCAGCCTTTATTAATCCGTGGGTATAACATGTCTACGCGGATTACCGCATGCTTGGTGAATAACCCTTCGTATTCATCCCTTAATAATTTATGGGAATAACCTGTTTACGCGAATTACCGCATGCCTGGTGAATAACCTTTTGTATTCATTCTTTATTAATTTGTGAAAATAATCTGTCCACGCTGATTACCGCATGATGGGTGAAAATCCATTTCCAGTTTCTTGTATTATTTCATTTCATATTCCTAAATCTAAAATTACTATTGCTTTTATAATTCTTAAAATGATTAGAAATTCCTTGAGGTTTGTGCTTCATCTAATATCATTTCACTGGAATATTGGTCTAAACTCTCTTATTGAAATTTTAATCTTTTCATGTCGGGGTACTGTGACGCCCCCAAAATAGGTATACATCACCCATCTTGAGTCGTCAAATACATGGTACTAAATTCAAATACAACTTTATTATACAACAGTCGTGTAAAATACTACAAAATACATGTTGTGAGTTTTAATACAAATATTGTCATCTGAATAATATCCACACTCAATTTAGTCCTCATTACATTTATTATCACACTATTTAATGTAATAGTGAGGACTACTAAGACACCATCTCGCACCATTATCCGTTCTCCTGGCTTAGTCCCACTACGCTCTCATTTCACAGAAGAGAACGGTGAAAGAAAGGGTGAGCTCAACTAGCCCAAAGAAAGAAATATTATGACTAAGATAATGCGTAATAAATTATCATTAGTCCTCAACAGTGTTAAACTGATAAAATACAATAGACATTAAGTTTAACTGCAGCGGAACATGCAATCCATTAAAAGAGTCAAGTAAAGAATAAAATCTATTATCTTTTATGATTTAAAAAGGTTTTTCATCACTTTTATCACTGAGACTCAACTTAATAAATAATCCACATCATCCCTGCACTACGGCCAAGGATATTCATTAGGGTCACGACCACAAATTATCCATGCACTACGGGCCAAGGATATTTGTATATTCATCAATGGTCATGATCATGCCAACAATTGTCCATCAATGCACTTCGAGCCAATGAGGACTTTTACCACATCATTTGTAACATTACTACCATGATTACAATCAATAATCCCGTGTCATAATCATACCAAGTCCATTTATGCACTACAGGCCACAGATGACTTTCAAAAATAATATAAACATGAGGATGATGACAATGATATAAGAATTCAATAAAATAAGTTCAAGAATTAATTTATTCAGGAACTAATAACGTCCAAATTGTCAACATGATACTTCTTTGTAAAGTAAAATTCAAGAATGCTCAGAAGAATATTTTCATGAAAAGATACTGGATGAAACACAAATATCAAGAATATTCAACTAATTTCATGGAGTGTAGAAGTCAAAACATTAACCAACTGAGTATAATAAAGAATGGAATAACAAAAGAAATCACCATGCATGCGGTGCCATTATGATCGCGTTATTCCATCGTAATAATAAATAACGGAACCAGTCAGCGTAGTATGCACCGCAGGATATTCCAAATGTAATAATAAAGAATGGAATACAACAAAATCACCATGCATGCGGTATTGCCAGATAGATAGGTTATTCCAATGTAATACTAAATGACGGAACCAGTCGTGTGAAATTCACACCAACAGGATGTTTCAATGAGAATAATAAAGACTAACCGGTCCTGTAAGTAAAACACATCTGAGGATATTCCAACGAATAATAAAGAATGGAATACTGTAAGAATTTCACCAAGTATGGGGTAGCTTGTGTATACAGAGTTATTCCAACGAGAATAATAAAGATGGAATAATAGAAGTTCTCTTCATGAATACAAAAGAAATAATACCCTCACCGTAAAAAGAAACTTGATATCGAGAGTAGTGAAATAGCAGAATACTTTTCTTCTTTCTCTCTATAGTTTCTTTCTCTAGAGTTTCAGTAAATTCGTAAGAAATAATGAAGGAATGAGCGTCTATTTATAGAAGAATGGAATGAATAGTAACCAATCCATGAACGGTCTAGATTGATTTACTTTAATTGGATGATCCATATTTAAAGCAAAATCTTTTAAATAAAATATAATATATTCTATTTATAATCTAATAAAATGAATAACTTTTAAAAGATTTTACTATGCAAACACTATGCAAAACCTTATATGCAAACACTATGCATAATAAAATATAATATATTCTAATTATTGTCTAATAAAAATGTATAACTTTATAAAAGTATTCTGCTTTTTATATAAAAAATTTTACTATTAGCTTAATAAAACGAATAACTTTATAAAAGTATTTTGTTTTATATAAAAAGTTTTTTTGTTTTATTATGTTAATAATACGAATAAAATAAAACGTCATCATCATTATTATTATTAACACTATTAATCTACCAGGTCGTTCCCAGGAAAGAGGGGGCTTTCCAATAAGGATTTCTCCCTATTGGCGCGCAATTAGGTGACCAAACCTCTCCTTGGCAGAACTTCTAGACAACGTTAATAATGCAAATAATAATATTAACAACTTCGTCATCTCAATTATTGATTTAATATCATATAAAATATCGACAATAATTGAATCAAACCGAGTGACTTCTCACATAAGCATTAATAATCAATACCGTATATTACTTATACAACCACGCCAGACATCGTACTTTTATTACTTGAGTAGTTCAACAAGATCAACCAGTAAAACTTCCGTAGTTATTTTCATAAAAATATTTTTGTCATTTTCTCAATCCGACAATAATTCTATTGTGGGGTCACCAATTATTGGGGCGGTCTAAGAATATTCCCCGACCAATCGAATATTATATAACAACTTGCGTTCTTTTGCAAAATTTATAAATATTACCCACAACTATAACATTATATCAAATTTATTCCATAATATTCAAAAATGATATTTATAGAAAATTCATTCTTATTCATAAAAGTTGGGGTCTTACAAGTACTATTCATTTGGGGTACTATTCATATAATGCTATTCATACAGTACTATTCATGTGTACTATTCATACGGTACTATTCATGAGTACTATTCACAATGGAATTTAATTTGCTTTTCTGTCAAAATTATTTTTGATACATGAATATCATTCTTGAATTTTACTCCACAATTAGCTATCATGTTGACAATTTGGACATTCTTGAACCCTGGATAAATTAAATTATAAATCTCTAATGTTTATCCTTTGTAACGCCCCAAAATCCGGTCTATCTTCACACCCGGATTTCGTACATCACGATCCCATCTTCTTCCAAACATACATCATTATATACTAAAATATAACAACATACACTCTTAAATCCCAGGTTCTAAAAACCATATAACCTTTTTCATTATAAAAATGATAAATACATTATTCATTCCATCTTACAAGAGTGACTTTCATCCGCCACTAAGGATACATAACCGTTCATTAAACTAATCTAAAGTTCATTTAACTTATTTTATATTACAAGTCTTCATTTGATCTTCTCGCTCATTTCCATTCTGAATGGCATTTCATCTGGATACCGTCAGCTTGATCTTTACGGAATCCTTAAGTTCTTCTAACATCGTTCGCTGAAAAATATTGTTCATTTAAAGCAAGTGTGAGCATTCAATTGCCCAGCAAGTCATAACAGTTGAACAAACATCTTCAAGAATTCAAACATTCTTTTAAGACTTCAATAACCGAACAAAGGTTATGAAACATCTTGAATAATAGGAAAAGTCTCGATTCCTATCATTTTAAAACAATATTCACTTTCACTTTAAAATACTTTCATTCTTCTACCTTTTTCATACACATTCTGTCTGGCTAGAATCATTAGCACAGACTTAACAATAATGGATCATGTATAAACAGAGCATTCTCTTATTGAACAGTCAAATCACAAAATAGTTTATTTCATAGAAACACCGAAGTGTTCACATTGTGGCTCAAGGCCTCATACGTTCTACCACCTTGTACAATTATCGCACATTATCACATAGACGAAACTTCTCAAGTTCAACATCTGAGAAGTTTAAGAAACTAGCATTCATTTGAAATGTGAATGAAGTTAGGAAACTTGCCTTTACTCCCATTTCATGACTTTTACCGAATCGCCATTCCAGCCTCCTTTCCTCTTTATTTTTCTTCCGCTAGAAAAAATCGGCGATTTGCTAGCTTTTCCATTTCACAAACATTTTCAATCCGAATATTCATGCTCATGTTCTTCCTTCTCCCTCTCCATCCGAATTCTCTCTCTCTCTCTAGTGTAGGATTTTTCAAAATATCATTTAAATGAAATCTAGCTTCCTATTTTTAGATTTTCCAAAGCTAGGGCAAAATAGTCATTACACCCCTAACCTCCTTACTATTCACACCTCCATACTATTCATTACTTAAGTGTTAAGTTAACTTAGCCCTTAAGTCTACTTAGCCTTTAAGTTACGTGGTTCCGTCTTTCGGGTTTTCGTCCGACAATTTTAAAAACTGCGATTCTCGGAATCCAAATATTTTTCGATATTTTGTCTTTCCTTTACCGATTAACTTTTACGTATTCTTCAGATTTCTGAAAAACTGAAAAATACTTTTTGGCGTTGAGCGTTTTCCTTCACGTTTTACCCTAACGTAGTTAAATGAATGAAAAGTACATAGCAGTACTTTTCGTCATTTTTATTTCGTCTGATTTCTGCACGTTTTTTGTGAAAAACTTTTATCGGCTTACTTAACTTTTCAAGATATATTATCATCAAATCTTTTGACAGAATGTCATTTCGACATACCTAACTCTCAGAACGGCTTAGGTTATTCAAACCCTAACCCTTAGGTTTCGTCGGGTGAATAGTGCCTATTTCGTCTTTTTCCCCAGAAATATTTTTGTTCCTGAAAAATTTTCATTTTTGTCTTGAAAATTATTACTCGTTCAGTCTAGCTCGTAGCCAGAATCCTCCCGACTTATAATCATCCTAGGTTCTAGAACGATTAATAAACACATAGCACATAATATTATTAACAAAAATTCATTTTATTAATAACTAATTCTTTAAACTTAAATTCTGAAAAATCCAAATTTCTGGGTCGTTACACTCTTCCCCTATTATAAAAATTCCGTCCTCGGAATTTCTCAAAACCACACCCATACCCGGGTCATCACATTCACCCCTTCTTCACAGAATTTCATCCTCGAAATTTTAGCTTACCCATCTTCTTAACTTCTCTTCAAAGAAGTTCCTATCTTTCAAACATTCTCTCACCTTCACAACTTATCAAGAATTATGAAGTAGAATGAACAATGAGGAATATAAGAATCCCCTTAAAATATTTCATACTTTTGCTGAGGGGTAAAATTGACCATGAACTCGATCGAGGATTAAAAATGGGCCAATGAATCGAGGATTGAGCTTTCCTCTCTTTCCAAATCTCGTAACTCCTTTCCATGTAACAACACGTAACAACACATGATCTCCAATATCGAATTCCACATCCTTTCGATGAAGATCATCATAACTCTTTTGTCGGTCTTGTGAGGTTTTTATACGTCGTCGGATCGTTTGAATCTTTTCCGTAGTCATACGTACCAACTCCGGTCCCAACAACGTTGCTTCACCCACCTCATCCCAGCATACTGGAGAATGACACTTTCTTCCATACAACGCCTCGAATGGAGCCATGCCAATACTTGCTTGATAACTGTTGTTGTAGGAAAACTCCACCAATGGTAAGAACTTGTCCCAACTTCCCTTGAAGTCAAGGACATAAAGTCTTAATAAATCTTCAAGAGTTTGAATAGTCCTCTCTGATTGTTCATCCGTCTGAGGATGATAAGCTGAACTAAATCGTAAATCTGTGCCCATAGCTTTTTTCAAACTAACCCAAAATCGTGAAGTGAATCTTGGGTCTCGATCAGAAACTATGGATATTGGCATACCATGCAGTCTTACAATCTCATTTATGTACATACGAGCAAGACGTTCAAGTGTACAAGTTTCTCGTATTGGTAAGAAATGAGCAGACTTGGTCAATCTATCAACAACGACCCAAATTGCATCTATTCCTTGAGAAACCTTGGGAAGACCAGTAACTAAATCCATAGCAATGTGCTCCCACTTCCATTCTGGAATTTCAAGTGGTTGCAATGGATCTTTTGGTACTTGATGCTCCGCTTTGACTCGTTGACAAGTTAGACACCTTGAGATAAACAACGCTATCTCTCTCTTCATATTGCTCCACCAAAATGTATGACGAAGATCATGATACATTTTAGAACTCCCAGGATGGATTGCAAACGGTGTGTTGGGCGCCTCCATCATGATTTTATACTTTAAATCAAGGTCGTTAGGAACACAAAGTCTGAAGTTGACTCGAAGTATTCCTTCTTCATCGATTCTTGCTTCCGACATAGCACCTTCTTGTACTTTCTTCCTCATATGCATCGACTCCGTGTCCAGTAGCTTGAGCAGCTTTAACTTTATTGATTAAAGTCGGTTCTACTCGTATATTTTCCATCATCACATGGGTCCATGGAGTCTTTAATTCTATCTCTATCCTTTGCAAGTCATACAAGATGGGCCTTTGCGTTGACAATATCGCATTTGTACCCGCATATGATCTTCTACTCAATGCGTCAGCTACCACGTTTGTTTTTCCAGGATGGTATTGGATGGTATGATCATAATCTTTCAACAGTTCAAGCCAACATCGTTGTCGCATGTTGAGTTCCTTTTGAGTGAAGAAATATTTGAGGCTTTTATGATCCGTAAAGATCTCCACTTTCTCCCCATACAAGTAATGCCTCCAAATTTTAAGTGCGAAGACAACAGCTGCCAACTGTAGATCATGAGTAGGATAATTCCTCTCATATTCTTTGAGTTATTGAGAGGCATAGGCTATGACTTTCCCATATTACATGAGAACACATCCTAACCCCTTGCCTGAAGCATCACTGTAGATGACAAATCCCTCCGAGCTAGATGGTATTATTAGAACAGGTGCTGAAATGAGTCTTCTTTTGAGTTCTTGAAAACTCTTCTCACATTCCTCATTCCAACCGAATTTTGTATCTTTCTGAGTTAGCTGAGTTAAGGGAGTAACGATTCGAGAAAACCCTTCTACGAATCTCCGATAATAACCAGTTAAGCCGAGAAACCTACGTACTTCGGTCACTAATTTAGGTTGCTCCCAGCTTTGAATGGCTTCAATCTTTGCCAGGTCAACAGATATTCCATGACTTGATACCACGTGCCCAAGGAATGCTACTTCCTCAAGCCAGAACTCGCATTTCTTCAACTTGGCATAAAGCTTATATTCACGAAGCTTTTGGAGTATCAACCTCAAGTGTTGCTCATGATCTTCACGACTTTTGGAATAAATAAGGATGTCATCAATAAAGACGACCACAAAGTGATCCAAATATTCCTTGAATACTCGGTTCATCATATCCATGAAGGCAGCAGGAGCAATAGTCAATCCAAAAGACATGACTAGGAATTCATAATGCCCATACCGAGTTCTGAAAGCCGTCTTTGGAATGTCATCGCTTTTAATCTTTAATTGGTGATATTCGAAACGAAGATCAATCTTTAAAAAGAATTTGGCGCCTTGCAACTGGTCAAACAAGTCATCAATACGTGGCAATGGGTACCTATTTTTGATGGTGACATGATTCAACTCCTGATAATCAATACAAAGTCGCATACTCCCATCTTTCTTCTTCACGAATAGAACAGGAGCACCCCAAGGAGAAGTACTAGGACGAATAAAGCCAATGTCTAACAATTCCTGCAGTTGGGTCTTTAACTCCTGAAGTTCAATAGGAGCCATTCGATATGGGGCTTTGGAAATAGGTTTTGTACCAGGTTCAAGGTCGATACAAAATTCAATTTCACGCTCTGGGGGTAGGCCCAAAAGTGGTTGCCATGATTACCACCAAAGTGGTTCCCAGGTTCTAAAAACCATATAACCTTTTTCATTATAAATAATAATAAATACATTATTCATTCCATCTTACAAGAGTGACTTTCATCCGCCACTAAGGATACATAACAGTTCATTAAACTAATCTAAAGTTCATTTAACTTATTTTATATTACAAGTCTTTATTTGATCTTCTCGCTCATTTCCATTCTGAATGGCATTTCATCTTGATACCGTCAGCTTGATCTTTATGGAATCCTTAAGTTCTTCTAACATCGTTCGCTGAAAAATGTTGTTCATTTAAAGCAAGTGTGAGCATTCAATTGCCCAGCAAGTCATAACAGTTGAACAAACATCTTCAAGAATTCAAACATTCTTTTAAGACTTCAATAACCGAAAAAAGGTTATGAAGCATCTTGAATAATAGGAATAGTCTCGATTCCTATCATTTTAAAACAATATTCACTTTCATTTTAAAATACTTTCATTCTTCTACCTTTTTCATACACATTATGTCTGGTTAGAATCATTAGCACAGACTTAACAATAATGGATCATGTATAAATAGAGCATTCTCTTATTGAACAGTTAAATCACAGAACAGTTTATTTCATAGAAACACCGAAGTGTTCACATTGTGGCTCAAGGCCTCATACGTTCTACCACCTTGTACAATTATCGCACATTATCACATAGACGGAACTTCTCAAGTTCAACATTTGAGAAGTTTAAGAAACTAGCATTCATTTGAAATGTGAATGAAGTTAGGAAACTTGCCTTACTCCCAGATACAGCTTACGCTGAACTGCTCATTCCAGTTCTTTTCCTCTTTATTTTTCTTTCGCTAGACAAAATCGGCGATTTCTAGCTTTTCCATTTCACAAACATTTTCGATCCGAACATTCATGCTCATGCTCTTCCTTCTCCCTCTCCATCTGAATTCTCTCTCTCTCTCTAGTGTAGGATTTTTCAAAATCTTATTTAAATGAAATCTAGCTTCCTATTTATAGATTTTCCAAAGCTAGGGCAAAATAGTC
This sequence comes from Panax ginseng, assembly GCA_020205605.1. Lineage (NCBI taxonomy): Eukaryota > Viridiplantae > Streptophyta > Magnoliopsida > Apiales > Araliaceae > Panax > Panax ginseng. Next base: position 47,137,817 of record CM035144.1, read on the forward strand.
ATTTCACCCCTAACCTCCTTAATATTCACACCTCCATACTATTCATTACTTAAGTGTTAAGTTAACTTAGCCTTTAAGTCTACTTAACCTTTTAAGTTACGTGGTTACGCTCTTCGGGTTTTTTCGTCAAACAATTTTAAAAACTGCGATTCTCGGAATCTAAATATTTTTGGAAATTTTTTCTTTCCTTTACCGATTAACTTTTACGTATTCTTCGGATTTCCGAAAAACTGAAAAACACTTTTTGGCGTTAAGCGTTTTCCTTCACGTTTTACCCTAACGTAGTTAAATGAATGAAAAGTACATAGCAGTACTTTTCATCATTTTTATTTCGTCCAATTTCTGCACGTTTTTCGAGAAAAATTTTTATCGGCTTACTTAACTTTTCAAGGTATATTATCGTCAAATCTTTCAACGGAATGTCATTTCGACATACCAAACTCTCAGAACGACTTAGGTTATTCAAACCCTAACCCTTAGTTTTCGTCGGGTGAATAGTGCCTATTTCCTCTTTTTCCCCGGAAATATTTTTGTTTCCGGAAAATTTTCATTTTTGTCTTGAAAATTATTACTCGTTCAGTCTAGCTCGTAGCCAGAATCCTCCTGACTTATAATCATCCTAGGTTCTAGAACGATTAATAAACACATAACACATAATATTATTAATAAAAATTCATTTTATTAATAACTAATTCTTTAAACTTAAATTCTGGAAAATCCAAATTTTCGGGTCGTTACATCCTTTATCTCATTTGATTCATTCTTTATATCATTGGCATCATCATCATGCTTATAATGTGGTGAAAGTCATCTTTGGCCCGTAGGTCATAAATGGGATGTTGATTGGTATAATTATGACTAGTAATTATGTATTGGTACAATCATGACATGTAATGTTTTAGACAAAGGTTGTGGTGAAAGTCCTCTTTGGCCCGTAGTGCATAGATGGACATGTGTTTGACATGATCATGACCACCGGTGATACAAACGATTATCTTTGGTCTGTAGTGCATAGTTAATTCGTTGATTGGGAATAATTATTTATTGGTGTTACATGGATAAAATATTTATGATAGAATTTTAAATCATAGAAGATAGTAGACATCATGCTCTACTTGACTCTTCTAATGAATTATTGATTTCGCTGCAATTATGGTTGAAATTTTTTATCATCCACCATATGTTCTAAGTATCTAATTTATTACTAATGACGGCTATTGATACTTTAATTATATTTAGTCATAATATTCTTTATTGGGCTATTTGTGCTCACTATGTTGCTTCACAATTCCTTTAAGGTAATAAGAGAGTAGTAAATTGGTTGAGGGATAACGAGAGAGAATAAAGTGATGGTGCCATGATCATTGAAGTTTCTCAATAAATTATAAAACAGCATGACAATATATAATTGTATTGAGGACTTCAAATGTGTATATCGTATTTTATACATCATTTAATAGTTAATTTTGGTGAACAACAATAGGGTGGGGTGAACTTGAATTTGGAAGCGTAAAAAATACACCCCATTAGAATGAGTAAGACAGAAATCTTCTCGTGTTCCTTTGAAGAGTTGAAATATTTGTTGCTGTATTTTATATGACATTATAATAATTTAGGTGTGTATATTGTCATATTATATTAAGTACAATAGTTTTACTGAAACTCACAGCTTATGTGTTGTTGTATTTTGCACAACAGTTTAATAGTTGTAAATAGAAAGATTTGTATTTTGTTTTTGTGGTGTGTATTTGGCGACCCAAAATGGGTTGTGTGGACCTATTTTAGGGGCGTCATAAAGTCCATAATGAATCCGGGTAAAATATAGTATTCTATATGTACATACTTATACAATATATATATATATATATATATATATATTATGCAAACATGCTTTGCATGTTAATTAATATGACGCACATTTTATAAATATATGTGCATATGTGCTAAACAAGATGAGACAAATTAATAACATACTCCTCAAATATTTTATATTAAGTCCTAAGCGTTCAAATATATTTGAAATATTGAACTTTGCCTTCTAGCATGATAAAAATAATAAAGTATCAATTAATTATTATAAGTTTGTTGTGTCACCACAATGCTTATCTTAATTTTTTGAGATGTTAATTTTATCACATTTGATGCTTATAAAGAAAATTGAACAATGTTATTTTGTTGTGTCACCACAAGGACAATGTTTTTCTTTTTAGAATATATGGAAGTGCTAGGTTGGACTTAACTTAGATAATTTTGATTCGGATGTGCCACTACTTGATCAAAATAATCTAAGAGACAAAATAAAAGGTGTTACATAATGATGTAATTGACAAGAGTTGTGTACATATTTATTTGTATATAGTTTGTTGTGTCACCACAAGGCTATATACATTTAAAATGTGATCCTTATTCTCACTAGCACATCTTTAATTAGATTTTGTCGAACTATATAAGTGAGGCTAATATAGTTTGAAGAAAATAGTGGAAAATACCAATTTAAAATAAGACCTAAATTACTTTGGTAATTAATAAAAGAATGTATGATATAATATTTTTAAATTACAAATTCATTTATAGAATTTTACAATGTCTAAAATTACTATCACTGCGTAGCATATTAGACGCTAAATTAACCAGACAGAATTAAACGGATTGGTTAAAGAATTTGAGAATAGTTCTCAAGGCTAAAAAGCTATCTTATGTCCTTAATATGTCTATCCCTACAATAGTTGCAGACAATGCCTCTGAGCAAGAGATTGATACTTTTAGAAAGTGGCAAGATGATTCATAGTTGGCTCAATGCATCATGCTCGCATCCATGAGTAACGAGCTTTAGCGTCAGCATGAAACTATATATGGATGCTTCTATTATACTCATGCATTTCAAGTAGTTGAATTGTGAGGAAATTAGGACTGATAGATATTAGATATCTAAGGAGCTCTTCCGATCTAGAATGACCGAAGGCACTACAGTACAGACATATGTCCTAAAGTTGATCATTTTGATTGAATAGTTAGGACATCTGGTTTTGTAATGGCTGGAGAGTTGAGCCAAGATTTGATCTTGCATTCACTCCTGGACTCATTGTCACAATTGTTGTGATTTTTTCATATAAACAAGCTAGATATCATCCTTGCTGATTTGCTTAACATGTTGAAAAATTTTGAGAGTCACTTTCCAACCAAGATAGACCAAGTTTTGTTGGTAGGGGCCAAAAGATCTTCTAAAAAGAAGAACGATTCAAAGAAGGTAAATAGAAAGACAAAAACAAAGGATAATAAGAACAAAACTGATACGAATTGCAAAAGAGTTTGCTTCCACTACAATAAGCACTACTACAAAATACCAAATAGACAACACTAAAACTACAATATTTTTATAAAAAACGTTGTGATATTTTTTTTACAACGTTTTTTAACAAAATGTTATAGATATATATGAATAAACGTCATCTATTTAAAAGGGCATATTTTGATTTTAAACTAGATAACGTTTTTTTTAAAACGTTATGTATCTACAAAAACACGGAGCTTAAAATTTTGACAGAACTTAAAATAAATTGCGCTTTTCACTTGAAATTAAAAACCCTTCCATGCGGCCTTGCTTCCCAGCCTTTCAACGTCTGAAGCAATTCTCCAAATCCCAATCTATACCCTCCCCTATCTCTCACTCATCTTCACTCTCTTACCTCAATCAGATCGGAAAACAACTTTGAAATCGGCGCTGTCCCCTTCAATCCCGACGGTTGGGGACCGGTTGAACACTTATAACAACACCTAGTCATTAATTTAATGGCAGCAGGTACCAGAGCTATTTTTCTGACTTTTAAGCAGTCAATTGAAGTGAAGCGGCTTCGACTAAACCAATTTTTGAAGGACTTGACAGATCTAAGAGGCTGTGTTGGATTCTAGGGTTTAATAGGCACCATTTTCGTGTTGAATTTGTAGTTTTTTGTTGTTATTTTAAAGGTTTTTGGTGTTGAGGGTGGATGTGAAAGAGTTTGATGGTAGTGTACGGACCACGGTTTTTGACCGTTGATGATGACCGGAACTCCTCGGAGCCGGTGGTGGTGGTGGTGATCCGGTGAATTCCTCTCATGGAATGGCAGATCTTGTTAGCTACGGTAATACAGATCGTGACATTGAGTAGGTATGATTAGGAGGAAAAAGATGAGATCTTTATGTCTGATGAAGCTTTGTAGTGCTCTGTTTAAATTATATTTCATTTTCCCTGAGCTTTATTTTTGGTTTTTTTTGGAGTTCAGTACATTTTCACAAGGAATTGGAGAAATCTCACAAGCCATTGTGTTAAATGGGCCACATTTTATTTTGTCACATTTAACTATTTAATCATTGGAAAAAAGAAGTTTATCATAAGTATAATATATAGGGCTAGTTTGTTTATGGTTTTGTACAGGAGTAAACAACTTTTGAGGGACATATTACTTGTTTGGTACTACCCCATTCTGAAATTAGCTGTCCTCCTTTCCTTTTAGTATAATTCAACAACTTTGGATTGTGCTTCAGTGATGGGTAATTTTAGAACCATACATAATCTTTTACACAAAATTCATTAGTTTCATTAAATATATGAAATTCGATTTAGACAACTGAATAGAGAAAGTGGGAGTAGCTGCTTGTAAAGGATTATTATGTTGCGGGTGTACATATCATGGAAATTTAGAAAAATGATATAGTTAATGGATATTAGAGAGGTGATTACTGAGTTGGAAAGAAGAGGGCATTGTGGCATGTGTGAGAAAGTACTTTAGACTTACCAGATGACAAGGCATTACATAACTTCTAATGGGTAATTTAACTGACTGCAATTAGTTGGGTTTCCAAGGGTTGGCTTGAGTTCAGGAAAGAACATATTTAAGTGTTCGACTAGGTGTTGTTTAAAGTCTACGGAAATACGTCTATCATCATATTAAGCTAATTTTTGAGACTCTCATCATATTAAGCTAATTCTTTCATCATTAGCATATAGAAGAATAAGAACAGTTTCTCACTTAATGAGTGATCTAACACAGTTAGCCATGACAGGCCAGATTCCTGGTACCACCCCAGCCATTCCTGGAATGTTTCCAAACATGTTTCCATCATTAGCATCTGGACAGGTACTTTCTTTGCTATTTGGGAAACTATTATCTTGTGAATGCTTTTGAGTTGCCTTGTATTTCATTTTGTTGTTATATAGTTTGGAGCTCTTGCTGTTATGCCAGTTCAGGCAATGACTCAGCAGGTTGGCATGACCAAGCTTTGCTGCCTTATATTTTTATTCATTTATTTATTCTAGTTCTACCCATTTGTATCTGGCTTCATATATATATATATATATATATATTCTTTCTGGAATATTACTTTTTTAGGCTACTAGACATGCTCAGCGGGTTTATGTAATATACACAAGAAGGATTGTTTTTATTACCAATAATAGGTTGTCTAATATGTTTCATGATAATGGTAAGTTACTGAGTTTCTTAATCAACTGGCAGAGGGGTGCATTGAGTACCAAAACAATTACATGATACTTTTACTATTGGTCTGATATTAACATTTTATATAAATGGCCTGCACTCATACATGAGTGGCAGATATTAGTTTTGTTGCACGATTGTTATTTTAGAATTTTACTTGAATCATACATGAGTGGCAGATATTAGTTTTGTTGCACGATTGTTATTTCAGAATTTCATGAAGGACTGCATGGGTGTGCCCTTACTGATGGAGCCAAACTTCAGTGATTATAGCTGTCAGGTATGTGGTTTAGTTGTCAAGCTAATGTGTTCCACTATTGTGACAGTGTTGCTTGTTATCTTGATGGAGGAATTTGGAATTTGTCGTTCTATTCATCATATATGTCTGCTCTTTTATGGTCAAAAATTGTAATGTGGTACGGTGGTAGTAATGCTATCATTATTTTCTGTATTTGTTTATATCTAAATGGCGATATTCAATTCTGTGGCTTTGCTTCAATATAATTTCTAAAGCTTTGTCTGGCTCAAAAATGTTGTGAGTTCTTGCCGGTCAAAGTATTGAGAGTTAATGTCTTCCTTGTTAAAATAATGGAGTCAAATATGTTATTGAATATTTTTTAAAAAAAATTATGAGTGCAAGCAAAAGAGCTTTAAAGTCTGGGGAATCATAAAGAGTCTGGTGAAAGAGGTAAGATCATTGTCAGGGCTTTCTATCTATAGCTCTTGTGTCTGATTAATTAGATACACCATTCCAAGTGTGAATGGATCTAGTTCTCTCTAGTTACTCTTTTAATGTTAACAAGAGGTTAATAGATCAAAAAGTTTGTGCTCACATTTGAACATTTAAGTTTTTCATACATGGATCTTAGACTTTCTTATTCTTGTTCATGGTCACAGAATGCTACTCAGAAAAGCCAGAAGGTTTTTGTTCACGTGCCTTCAGAAATTGCAGCTCATGAAGTGGAGGAAATTGGTAATCCATGAGATGAAAAACCTTTATGCATTAAGAAAGTTCTCCATTAATTGCCCCTTCGCCATACCTGAGAATGACGAGGGATGTAAAGCAACTTCAATTGTTTATTATTTATCGATCTATATCTAATTTTTCCTGTAAACAGGAGTGGAGCACTTGCTGCGGGATGTGAAAGATACATCCATCAGCACCCTTGCAACAAAGGTTTTTATTCTTTGCTTATCTTAAATTGTTTGTGCATTTCTGTCTTTTAAGAGTACATCAAGAGTTAAGTTTGATAACATACTCGTATCTACATCCCCTCCCTTGCCTTTATCTTTCTTCTTTGGTTGAGTTTGATTGTTAATGGTTCTCTTTCGTCTCGTGCAGGTTACTGGAAAACTTGCAGCCTTAAAGGGACTGGATGCACGGCTACAGGAGATAGGTTATTATCTTGATCTTGTTGTTGATGGGAAGCTTCCATTAAATCATGAGATTTTGTACCACTTGCAGGTAACCTTTGTATATACATTTGCATTCTACTTTTGGGCTTCATGTATTAACATATACCTGTCTGTATGTGCAAAATTGTATAATGCTAGACCTGACTACCAGAGTACAATGGGGACACTTGTTTTAGTTATACACCAGATTAAATTATTTGATCATTTTTTCAAGATAAAAGTAGTCAAAAGTTTCAGATAAACATTCTCATTTCACCCAAATTTGAGAGCTTGGTTTCGTCTCTGAGTTGGCTTAAAATGGCAGTAGCTTTGACACATGAAATTTATGTGGACAACAATGATAATACACTAATGCTAGCCTATTTCTTTCTTATTTAATTGTGGTAGGCATGCATGAATCCATATTGCTTTGCAGGCAGCATATACACCCCACAAAAAAATTTAAACATCATCTGGCTCCGAGAGTAACTCCCATATTAATGTTCTCATTAAGCTTGTAAGAGAATGTCTTCCGTTAATTCATGCACACAACCTGCTTTTTTGACCAGGTTCCTTCCAAAGTGAGCACTAAATTACTTATGTTCCCGTGAACATTAAATGTTTGCCTTCAATCTCAGATATTCCTCTTTGTTCGTTACATGAATTATTGTAGGACGTATTTAACCTTCTTCCAAATCTGAACGTGGCAGATTTAATCAAGGCATTTGCAGGACGTATTTAACCTTCTTCCTAACAGGTACTTGATGCAGGCTTATTTTCTGAAACTGCTTTGGACATGATAGAATTCTAGTACCATCGCCATTCTTATTTTCTACTTCTACGTTACTTCATTGTCTTGTTCTTTATTATGACTGCAGCCTGTCATATATAGTTGATGAGAAGGGTAACAAGAATTAAATATTTGATTCAGGGACAAGGATGGGTACCACTGGCTCACTGGGAGAGTTGATGATGTTATCAATGTCAGGTACCTTCTACTTATCCATAACAGGTCTAAATTTCACACAACTCACTAAAGAAGTCCAACACAGAAGTTATGTTCCTACATGCAGATATATGATTGTCGGATTGAGAAAATGACAAAAATATTTTTATGAAAATAACGGCAGAAGTTTTATCGTTAATACTGGTGAAATACTCGGTAGTAAAAGTACAGTAATACGCGTGGTTGCATAGTAGCACACAGTATTGATTATTGATGCTTACGTGAGAAGTCACTCAGTTTTGTTCAATTATTGCTTCAGTAATTGTTGCATAATATCTCACGTTAATTGATTCAAATATTGTCGATATTTTATATATTATTAAATCAATAATTGAGATGACAAAGTTGTTAATATTATTATTTACAATATTAACGATGTCTAGAAGTTCTGCCACAGAGAGGTTTGGTCACCTAATTGCGTGCCAATACGGAGAAATCCTTATTGGAAAGCCCCCTCTTTCCTGGGAACGACCTAGTCGATTAATATTGTGAATTATTATAACGATAATAAATGTTATTAAAAATATTGAGAGGATTTTTATGAAGTATTTGTTGTAAATTTTGCTTATTATATGAATGACCTGGTGATTTCTTTTGTTATTCCATTCTTTAGTATATTCAGTTGGTTAAAGTTTTGACTTCTATACTCCACGAAATTAGTGGAATATCCTTGATATTTGCGCTTCATCCAGTATCTTTTCATGGAAATATTCTTCTGAGCATTCTTGAATTTTTCTCTACAAATAAGTATCATGTTGACAATTTGGACGTTATTAGTTCCTGAATAAATTAATTCTTGAACTTATTTTATTGAATTCTTATATCATTGTCATCATCCTCATGTTTATATTATTTTTTGAAAGTCATCCATGGCTGTGAGTGCATAAATGGACTTGGTATGATTATGACCGGGATTATTCGGTGTAATCATGATCGTAATGTTACAAATGATGTGGTAAAAGTCCTCATTGGCTCAAGTGCATTGATGGACAATTGTTGGCATGATCATGACCATTGATGAATATACAAATATCCTTGGCCGTAGTGCATGGATAATTTGTGGTCGTTGACCACTAATGAATATCATTGGTAGTAGTCTGAGGGATGATGTGGATTATTTATTAAGTTGAGTCTCGATGATAAAAGTGATGAAAAGCCTTTTTAAATCATAAAAGATAATAGATTTTATTCTTTACTTGACTCTTTTAATGGATTGACATGTTCATTATGCAGCTTAAACTTGATGTCTATTATATTTTATCAGTTTAACATTGTTGAAGACTAATGATAATTTATTTTGCATTATCTTAGTCATTATATTTCTTCTTTGGGCTAGTTGAGCTCACCCTTTCTTTCACCGTTTATTCTCTTGAGAAAATGAGAACGTGGCGGGACTAGTCGGGGAGCGGAGTGACGGTCCGGATGATAGTATTAGTAGTCCTCACTATTCTACATTAAATAGTGTGACAATAAATGTAATGAGGACTTATTCTCGAGAGTGGATATTGTCTGAAGACAATAATTGTATTAAAACTCACACTCTCTTGTTGTATATTAAAGATTGTATTTGTATTACAGATCATGTATTTGGTGACTCAAAATAGGTGATGTGTACCTATTTTGGGGCGTATAGTTAATTATCAAAGCTTGGGATATGATCCTAGCTAAGATGTGAGACAAGAACTAGGAGGAGAGACGCAGAATTCCTTCGCTAGTATGATGACTACCTAAGTTTATTTGGTATTTAATTGGTGGAATTCGAGTATAGGGATAATATGTGATATGTTAATTAACCCTTGTTTTGTGGCGATTTGAAAATGATATCCGAGAATGTTGAGAACATCAATGGAGCACGGGGACACCGCTGAGTCTCCACGGATCAATAACCGGGACAATGTGCATCGTGAAGGCGGCAATCCTAATGCAAACAACAACACCGACCAAATGATGAACGATGGAATGTTACGAGGCTTCATACAATTCATGCAACATCGGGTGAGAGCGGCTCCTGTCCAAAATACGGTGGAAACACTAAGAATTATCGGACGGTCCACCGCCAAACAGTTCAAGGAGCTGGGACCACCGGAGTTTTTTGGAGAGCCAAAATCACTTAAGGCAGAGACGTGGATAAAGCAGATTAATAAGATATTTGATGTCTTGGGATGCTCCGAAGAGCAAAAGGTTCTCTTTGCCACCTTCATGTTGCGGGCAGAGGCAATTACTGGTGGGAATCTGTAAAGCGTACTCAACCTGCCGCACTGAAGATGTCTTGGGAGAAGTTTCAAGAATTGTTCAACGACAAGTACTTTCCCGAAAGTATTCGTCACATGAAAGAGGTAGAGTTCATTAAACTGGAACAAAACAACATGACCATGTCGTAGTACGAAGCCAAGTTTGTCGAGTTGTCCCAATTTGCATCCCATTTGGTTGATAATGAGGAGAGAATGACGCGAATGTTGCTAAGAGGTTTGAAACCCGAGATACGTCAATATCTTATCTCTGATAAACTGTGTTTGTATTCAGATGTTGTTAATAGGGCTCAATTATTGGAGCGCGATAATGAAGTCAACCCAATCAAAAGAGAGCAAACGACAAAAATGATAATACCACCTGATATACTGATCGTCAAGCGGTGACAATAAGCGTGGAGGAATCAACATATCGAAATGGTAACCACTTCGGTGGTAATCATGGCCAAAACAATAAGAATGGACATTTTAAGAAGAGGAGATTCAACAATGATTGAAAGACGTCAACACCAGCATCTGTGGTTAAGGAAAGAGAACGACCACCTATCATATGCTTCAAATGCGTAGGGGAAGGACACATCAGTCCAAACTACGTGATGTCGTCCAAAGCATGTTATAATTGTGGAAGAGAAGGTCACCTAGCCCGATTTTGTCGATCACCGAAGACAAGTTCAGCTAGGATGGAGGCACCAAAGGATGTCCCGAGAAAGTCAAAGCCAGAAGTCTGAGGAGAGCGCGTTTGTCGTGACCTCCCAGAAAGCAAGGAATCCGAACGAGGTCATCACGGGTAAGCTTATCATAAACTCTAGCGAAGTATATACCTTATTTGATATCGGGTCTACCCATTCTTTTATTTTCCTACTTGCGCTCAATGTTTAAATTTGACTCCGGAGAAATTAGACTTTGACTTATCTGTTGAAACTCCGTTGGGAGAAACCTTCATTACATTCAATTGCTTATAAGTCTTGTTTGGTTCAAATCGGTACTTCCTCATTACATTCAATCGATCTTATTTCATTGAAAATACTTGCATTTGACGTAATTCTAGGGATTGATTGGTTAACCACTCATCATGAAAAATTTGATTATTTTCGCAAGGTTGTTTGCTTTCATATTCCTAACCAACCTATTAAGCAAATTCAAGCAACCAAACCATTAAAATCAATCATTGTCATCTCAAGCCATAAAACTATTCATTTATTGAAAAACGTATGTCAAGCTTTCTTAGCTCATGTCACGGATCTAAACAAAAATACGTTATTTTTGAATGATATTTCTATTGTTAATGAATTTCCTGACGTATTTCCTGAAGAACTTCCTAGCCTACTCCCAGAGCGTGAAATTGAATTTTGTATTGACCTTGAACCCGATACAAAACCTATTTCCAAAGCCCCATATCGAATGGCTCTTATTGAACTTCAGGAGTTAAAGACCCAACTGCAGGAATTGTTAGACATTGGCTTTATTCGTCCTAGTACTTCTCCTTGGGGTGCTCCTGTTCTATTTGTGAAGAAGAAAGATGGGAGTATGCGACTTTGTATTGATTATCGGAGTTGAATCATGTCACCGTCAAAAATAAAGTACCCATTGCCACGTATTGATGACTGTTTGACCCGGTTGCAAGGCGCCAAATTCTTTTTTCAAAGATTAATCTTAGTTCTAGATATCACCAATTGAAGATTAGAGCCGATGACATTCCAAAGACGACTTTCAAAACTCCTATGACGGCATTATGAATTCCTAGTCATGTCTTTTGGATTGACTAATACTCCTCTTGCCGCCTTCATGGATATGATGAACCAAGTATTCAAGGAATATTTGGATCACTTTGTGGTCGTCTTTATTGATGACATCCTTATTTATTCCATAAGTCGTGAAGATCATGAGCAACACTTGGTCGATACTCCAAAAGCTTCGTGAATATAAGCTTTATGCCAGTTAAAGAAATGCGAGTTCGGCGAGAAGTAGCATTCCTTGGGCACGTAGTATCAAGTCATGGAATATCTGTTGACCAAAGAAAGATCGAAGCTATTCAAAGTCGGGAGCAACCTAAATCGATGATCGAAGTCGTAGCTTTCTCGGCTTAAGCTAGTTATTATCGGAGATTCGAAGAAGGGTTTTCTCGAATCACACTCCTTAACTCACCGACTCTAAAAGATACAAAATTTCATTGGAACGAGGAATGTGAGAAGAGTTTTCAAGAACTCAAGAGAAAACTCATTTCAGCACCTGTTCTGATAATACCATCTGGCTCGGAGAGATTTGTCATCTATAGTGATGCTTCAGGTAAAGGGTTAGGATGTGTTCTCATGCAACATGGGAAAGTCATAGCCTATGCCTCTCGACAACTCAAAGAATATGAGAGGAATTATCCTACTCATAATCTAGAGTTAGCATATGTTTATCTTCGCACTTAAAATTTGGAGGCATTACTTGTATGGGGAGAAAGTGGAGATCTTTACGGATCATAAAAGCCTCAAATATTTTTTTCACTCAAAAGGAACTCGACATGTGATGACGACGTTGGCTTGAATCTGTTGAAAGATTATGATCATACCATCCAATACCATCCTCGAAAAGCGAACGTGGTAGGTTACACATTGAGTAGAAGATCATATGCGAATGCGAGTGCGATCATCAGAATGCGAAAGGCCCATTTTGTATGACTTGCAAAGGATGGAGATAGAGATAAAGCTCCAGGGACCCACATGATGATGGCGAATATACGAGTAGAACCGACTTTAATCGATAAAGTTAAAGATGCTCAAATTACAGACCCGGAGCTGATGAGTATGAGGAAGAAAGTGCAAGAAGGTGTAATGCCGGAAGCAAGAATCGATGAAGAAGGAATACTTTGAGTCAACTCTAGAATTTGTGTTCCTAACAACCTTGATTTAAAGTATAAAATCATGATGGAGGCGCACAACACACCATTTTCAATCCATCCTGGGAGTACCAAAATGTATCGTGATCTTCGTCATACATTTTGGTGGAGCAATATGAAGAGAGAGATAGCACTGTTTATCTCAAGGTGTCTAACTTGTCAACGAGTCAAGGCAGAACATCAAGTACCAAAAGGTCCATTGCAACCACTTGAAATTCCAGAATGGAAGTGGGAGCACATTACCATGGATTTTGGTACTGGTCTTCCCAAGGTTTCTCAAGGCATAGATGCAATTTGGGTCATTGTTGATAGATTGACCAAGTCTGCTCATTTCTTACCTATACGAGAAACTTATACACTTGAACGTCTTGCTCGTATGTACATAAACAAGATTGTAAGATTGCATGGTATGCCAGTATCCATAGTTTCTGATCGAGACCTAAGATTCACTTTACGATTTTAGGTTAGTTTGTAAAAAGTTATGGCCATGGATTTACGATTTAGTTCTAAGATATCATCCTCGGATTTTACGGTATCGAGAGAGGACTATTCAAACTCTTGAAGATTTATTAAGACTACATGTCCTTGACTTCAAGGGAAGTTGGGACAAGTTCTTACCATCGGTGGAGTTTTCCTACAATAACAGTTATCAAACAAGTATTGGCATGGCTCCATATGAGGCGTTGTATGGAAGAAAGTGTCATTCTCCAGTATGTTGGGATGAGGTGGGTGAAGCAACGTTGTTGGGACCGGAGTTGGTACATATGACTATGGAAAAGATTCAAACGATCCGACAACGTATAAAAACCTCACAAGACTGACAAAAGAGTTATGATGATCTTCATTGAAAGGACGTGGAATTCGATATTGGAGATCATGTGTTATTACGTGTTGCTCCATGGAAATACGAGATTTGGAAAGAGAGGAAAGCTCAATCCTCGATTCATTGGCCAATTTTTAATCCTCGATCGAGTAGGGACTGTAGCCTATAGACTTGATTTACCACCAAGTATGTCTCATGTTCATAACGTTTTTCTTATATCAATGTTATATAAATATGTGAAAGACCCGAACCACATTATTGAGTTAGCACCGGACGAAATAGCGGAAGATTTAACGTATGAAGAGGTTCCTGTTCAAATCTTGGATAAGAAGGAACATATTCTACGCTCCAAGGTTATACCTCAAGTCAAAGTTTTATGGAGGAACCACGATGTTGAGGAAATGACCTGGGAGTTAGAATCTGAAATGAAATCAAGTTATCTTTACCTCTTCGACATACCAGGTACATACCCTAATTTCGAGGGCGAAATTTCATAGGAATGGGAGATTGTAAGACCCCAACTTTTATGAATAAAGATAATTTTTCTATAAATATCATTTTTGAATATTATGGAATGAATTTGTTATAATGTTATAGTTGTGGGTAGTATTTATAAATTATGCAAAGTATGCAAGTTGTTATATTATATTCGATTGGTTCGGGAATATTCGTTTTAGTAGGAATATTAAATAACAACAAGTAATCATTGGTGGACCCTAGCAATGAAATTATTGTCGGATTGAGAAAAGCGACAAAAATATTTTATGAAAATAACGACGAAGTTTCTGGATTAATCTTTGTTGAAATACTCGGTAGTAAAAAATACGATGTCTACGTGCGTGGTTGCGTAAGTAAGACACACGGTATTGATTATTGATGCTTACGTTTGAAGTCACTCCGGTTTTGTTCAATTATTGCTTGATGGTTGTTGTATAAGATCTCACATTAATTGATTCAATTATTGTTGATATTTTATATATTATTAAATCAATAATTGAGATGACAGAGTTGTTAATATTATTATTTACAATATTAACGATGTCTAGAAGTTCTGCCAAGGAGAGGTTTGGTCACTTAATTGCGCGCCAATATGGAGAAATCCTTATTGGAAAGTCCCCCCTCTTTCCTGGGAACGACCTGGTCGATTAATATTGTGAATTATAATAATGATAATAAATGTTGTTAAAAATATTGAGAGAATTTTTATGAAGTATTTGTTATAAATTTTGCTTATTATATGAATCCCCACTTACCTATTTTTCAAAACTGTCGGTAGAAAGTTATCTGGGTTTATTATATATATATATATATATATATATATATTATGTATAAATATCTATGTTTGAAAAGTTGTCAGGAGGTGGGGGGGTGACATAATTGTCGCGGGTGGTGTAAGAAAGTCATGGATTACATATATATATATATATATATATTATGTAATTCAAAACAAAATTCATCACGTTGTGTTATTGTAGCTCAGTTTGTTTGTCACGGGTATTGAAGATGAAAAAGATGGCAGAATGGTGGGTGGATTTATATATATAATATATTATTATAAGTTTTGTTTTTTATGAAAAATAGAATATATTATATTTTATTGCATAGTGCAGTATAGTATCCTTTCTATTTTCCTATAAATATGATGCTTAGTTAGAATTGAAAACCACACTAGAAGTTCAGAGAATTCTTCTATAATCTTGAGCGTATTTCTTTAGAGTTTTAAGAAGCTTTGAGCATAGTGCAAGTTTTCTTCAGGAATATCCTCGCCCTACCAGTCGGAATACTCTTTTTTTTACGGTAAAGGGTATTATTTTTTTCATAATCATGAAGAGAACTTCTGTTATTCCATTCTTTATTATTCTGTTGGAATAACCGGTATACGAGGACTACCCTATACTTGGTGAAATTCTTACATTATTCCATTCTTTATTATTCATTTGGAATAATCCAGATATCGAGGACTACCCTATACTTGTGAAATTCTTCATTATTCCATTCTTTATTATTCTATTGGAATATCCTCGTGCATGGCGTTTCTGTGGGACCGGGTTAAAATCTTTATTATTATGTTGGAATATCCTGTCTGCATGCATTTCTACGCCGGACTGGTTCCATCTTTATTATTCTCATTGGAATATCACATGCATGCGTTTCTGTGGGATCCGGTTCCATTATTTATTATTCATTGGAATAACTTTTGCACCTGTGCGATTTATCGCAGTCTTCTGGTGATTTCTTTTGTTATTCCATTCTTTATTATATTTAGTTGGTTAAAGTTTTGACTTCATACTCCATGAAATTAGTGGAATATCCTCGATATTTGCGCTTCATCCATATCTTTTCATGGAAATATTCTTCTGAGCATTCTTGAATTTTTCTCTACAAAGAAGTATCATGTTGATAATTTAGACGTTATTAGTTCCTGAATAAATTAATTCTTGAACTTGTTTTATTGAATTCTAATATCATTGTCATCATCCTCATGTTTAAATATATTTTTTTGAAAGTCATCTATGGCCTGTAGTGTATAGATGGACTTGGTATGATTATTACCAGGGATTATTCAGTGTAATCATGATCGTAATGTTACAAATGATGTGGTAAAAGTCCTCATTGGCTGCGTAGTGCATTGATGGATGATTGTTGGCATGATCATTAATTATCGATGAATACACAAATATCCTTGGCCCATAGTGTATGGATAATTTGTGGTTGTGATACTAATGAATATCCTTGGCATATAGTCTGAGGATGATGTGGATTATTTATTAAGTTTCCCCCGATGATAAAAGTGATGAAAAACCTTTTAAATCATAAAAGATAGTAGATTTTATTCTCTTCAACTCTTTTAATGGATTGCTTGTTCATTTGTAGTTAAACTTGATGTCTATTATATTTTATCGGTTTAACATTGTTGAAGACTAATGATAATTTATCTTTGCATTATCTTAGTCATAATATTTCTTCTTGGGCTAGTTGAGCTCACCTTTTCTTTCACCGTTCTCTTGGAAATGAGAACGTTCTTAGGACTAGTCGGGGAACGGGTGATGGTCCGATGATAGTATTAGTAGGCCTCACTATTACATTAAATAGTGTGACAATAAATGTAATGAAGACCTATTTTGAGAGTGGATATTGTCTAGAAGACAATAATTATATTAAAACTCACAGCTCTCTTATTGTATATTAAAGATTGTATTTGTATTCTGTACCATGTATTTGGCGACTCAGAATAAGTGATGTATACCAATTTTGGGGGTCGTCAGCGTATTTTGCCTCTTAGGCGCGGAAAGCTATCATGGCCTATGTATTACTGCCATGCAAGATCGAAAACTATAAGTATCTTGGCGTGCATAGCGCCGATAGTCGATCGAACATAGTGAAGTCTGCTACTTCTGCAAATTTTGGGCAATCATTATAACTTGGTCTAAGGTTAGAATAATGTGAGAAACATGTAATGAAAATGTTAAAACAGAATCGTAGCATGTGGTTAACAACTCTAAAATGTAAAAGTAGTATGTTGTCAAATGATATGTTATGATTTAAGAAACTTCATGAATAATGAGTAAGTGTTATGAAATGTACACTTGTGATTCTGAGACTTGTACTAAAATAATAAGTCTAACTATGAGAGAATGTTATTTTGATAAGTGGATGTTAGTATATCTAATAGATATTGTGATTCTAATACTATTTGTAGGTGAACGTGAGTTGTAAATTTATAGCTTACGCATGAGGCAAGTTTCTAAACCTTATCTCTTTACATTGAGCAAGTTTCTTACTCTAAACTTTGATTAAGAAAAATTCTTTTTATTCTTAATCTTTATTCGAATAAGCTCTAATTCTAACGTTATCCAAGCAAGTTTTGAATTCTAATCATTGTCGAGTTGTTCTAACTTTTTTATAGCTAAGCTAGTTTCTTAAGTTCTATTCCTTTATAATGGATGTAACTTCTTGAATTCTCGTCTCTAATATTGAGCTGTTTTATTTGAAATTACTTTGCACAAGTTATTATCATGTTGAGCAGGTTTTGTTTTCAGCTTGCTATCAATTAATATATGTTCAATAATTTCATTTATGATTTTATAAGATCATAGCCTTAGCTTATTATTGTTCAAGCAAGGTGTATTGTTTCATTCAATACTTATGTTTTTAGTTTCCAAGCATGAGTTTAATAAATAGTTAGTTCATCTATGATTATTCATTGTTCCATACTATGTTGTTAGTGATCAACTGTAGTGTTATCAAACTTTGTTGATTCAACTAATCCTTTAGTTGATGATCGTGAAACTCTAAATTACCCTTGAAGTTTATCCAAACCAAACTTTCTTTGGTGCGGACTTGTACTCTAAAACTGAGAAGAACAAACCTCTAAAACTGAGAAGAACAACCCTATTATAGGGGATACGCAATGCATTTAGATGTTTGTGCACAATACATGGTACGAAGGGCTGATCCCCCTAAGTACGTGAGGTCCCTATAGTATAACTGTTTAGGTTAAAGTTGAAAGATTACTTGTAACCGTGAACATAGTTCATGGTCTTTTGACCCTCAGACATATTTCATATTTTGATTTCAATTTTTAGTTATCATTGATAGAGTATTATTCAGTTTTGATGAGACTATTCATTGGCAATTATTATTCTCTTGTTGATTCATTGCTATATCTAGTGAGCATTTGTTTTGCTCACTCTTGCATATATACCCTCATTGCAGCTAAAGATGAGAAGGTCGATGAACCTACGAATAGCAAAGGAAAGGGAAAAATGTGCAAGTGATGAAGACTTGTAATTTCTTTTTTTGTCATGATGATAGACTTTATATTTAATGATGTGATGTAATTATTTTATTTCTGCACTTGATTGATGTTTAAGGTTAGACAACCTGTGAAGACTTTTTGATTAATGATGTAACCCTTGTAAAGGGAGGATTTCTGATTTAATTTTATTTTATTTGTGTAGTTAGATATGATTGAATGGAAAGTGAAAACAAAATCTTGTGGGAATGAAGTACCTGGATTTGGGGGTGTCACAAGTTGGTATCAAAGCTGTAGGTTATGAGCCTTAAGTGGGGAAAAGCCTTAGGAAGTAACCCTTGAAAAGATAGTGGTGATAAACTCTTATCGAGTTTTAGGAAAGAAATAATAAAACACTTATGTGCTTATGTGGTTACAACCTATGTGCTCGTGAGTGTCGAGTAGTAATGATTAGTAATTAAAACTTAAAATTTTGTTGATAGGATGTCTAATGCAGGAGAATCTAGTCAAGCTAGGGAGGAAGGATCCCAGATGCCTAGAGAGGAGGAGCCTCGAGATATTCAGGTGGTTTGGAAACAACTACTGCCACGGGAAACATCTTCGTTGGTTACAGTGGTTGAGCAGGAGGGTTTACCTGATGAGGATGATGAGGTAGAGATGGACGAGGAGGACCCTGTTGAGCTGCCACAGTCGAATGAGGATGAGGAGGACGAGGAGGAAGAGATTCCACTGAACTCGATCGTTGCCCGCATATACGACAAAGTATACGACCACAATGTAGAACTTCAGGATAGAGTCGAGGAGTTGGAAGAGATAGTAGCTGAACAACAGATCACAGTGGCGCATAAGGACAATGAGATCCAGGATCGAGATGAACGTCTTAATAATGACGAAGAGAAGCTGATCCACACTGAAGGCGAAAACGACCAAATGACAGATGAGATAGTAGAGCTGAAGAACAAATTGAAAGAAGAGTCTACTAAGAGGGTAAGAGCCGAAGACGCATATGAGAAAGCTTCACAACGAGCCGGGGTAGCAAAGAGAGAGGTACAAGTAAAGAGGATCAAGATGGAAGAGATGAATAGTGTTTTTAACACCGTGATCAATCGAGCTCAAGATCGGGTCATGTGTTATCCTATTCAGTTCGAGACGCTGCACAGTACATGTTAGATAGTCAAACAATGTTCCGTATAATGGAAGAGGAGCGTCGTAAGGGTATGCAACATTTTCATAGGTCATCATAAGTGTAATTACTATGTGATTGATGAGTAAATAAGATATAAATCCTGGGTATGATATAACCAATGGGATAGAATGATGATGAAGTTATTCTGAAACTTTTGTAGTTTAGGAATGTGATGTAGATAGTATGAATGCTATCATTATTATGTTTTAAAATATTATGAATAAATAAAAGTTACTATTTATTCAAGATATTGTGTTCTATGTAGTATTTTTTTGATGTGCAAATTAAGTACATAATACCTAGAAGATTGAATAGAATCTAATGAGTATGTTTTAACAGAAAATGCCTCCAAGACGTCAACCACGACAGGGATCTAACACTAACAACAATCTGGGGCTAATCCAGTTCAGCAGTTAGTGACATTACTGACGGGTGCATTACAGAATTAACCGCAGAATTAAACCACAACTTTTATGGATTTCAAGGCGGTTGGACCACCAAAATTTCGTGGGTCCATGAATCCAGTTGAGGCACAGACCTGGATCATGGAGATAGAGAAATTTTTCGATGTTGTTAGGGTAGGGGATAATCAGAAGACTTCTTTTGCAACATTCATGTTGAAAGCAGAGGCTAGTTATTGGTGGCAAGCCAATAAAACTCGAGGAGGACAAGGGGTGATGACTTGGGATAGGTTTAAGGAAATATTCTTTGAGACTTATTTCCCAGAGAGTTCAAAAAATTAAATGGAGGTACAATTTTTAAAACTGAAACAGGAATCAATGACGGTGTCGGAGTATGCCGCGAAATTCAATGAGTTGGCGAGGTTTGGGCCATATCAAGTCAACACGGATGAGCACAAGGCTAAGAGGTTTCAATGAGGACTCTGAAACCATGGTTGTCTGATAGGGTCTCTATGTTTCAAATTGAAGACATTTACTGATAGTCTTTGGAGAAGGCAATTCTCGTTGAGGGTGGAGGTGAGGCTGTAACAAAGTACAACCAAGAGCAGAGAAAGAAGAAGAATGAGGGTGAAGCTAAGAATATTGGAAATGGTAACAATAACTTGAAAAGGAAGTGGAATGCAAATGTGGGAGCTGGAAATCAGCAAGGTAACCAACAGAAGAAGAAGTTTGATGCATGTGCTACATGCGGGAGGTTTCACACGGGTATGTGCTTAAGGGGGAAACGTGTCTGCTTTAATTGTGGCCAGGAGGGTCACATTGCCTCAAATTGCAATCAACCCAAGAAGAATGCTTGCTATACCTACGGGTCGAAGGATCATTTTGCTCACGAGTGTCCAAAGAAGAAATCTGGTGAGACAACTGGAAGCAAAGGAAGTGGTGGTGGAGGTACACTGACTATTGCTGGACCAACATCATCAAATAAACCTACAACAAGAACCTTTAACATGATAGTGCAGGATGCGGTGCAATCAAAAGATGTCATGTTAGGTATTATCCCAATTAATGATATAAATGCATATGTATTATTTGATTCGGTTTCTACTTGCTCGTTTATATCTGATGAATTTGCTAAGAGGTTAGAAATACCTAGTAAAGAGTTGAATTTCCCTTTACAAATAGAAATTGCAAATAGAGAGGTAATTCCTGTTAAGTTCATATTCAAGAATTGTAAGGTGAATATTAAGGGGAATATTATGACAGTAGATTTAATCCCGATAAAACTTGGTGAGTTTGATGTTATATTGGGAATAGATTTGTTATTCAATTATGGAGCGATACTTGATTGCTAAAAGAAGTGTGTAAACCTTATGACTCCGTCAAAGGTAGTTTTCTATGGTAGCAAATCGCCTAGACAAGCAAGGTGTCTGACGATTATGCAGGCCAAGAAGTTATTGAGTCAAGGCTATGTAGGGTACCTAGACTACAGAGTCTATACTCAAAAAAAGAAGGAAATGAAACTGGAGGAGATATTAGTGGTTAAGGATTTTGTGGACGTATTTTCGGAGGATTTGCCAGGACTTCCGCCTGACAGAGAAATTGAGTTCGTGATCGACTTAGCGCCAGGAACTGCTCCAATATCGAAGGCCCCGTACAGAATGGCTCCGGTAGAGATGAAGGAGCTGATGGTATAACTGCAAGAACTGTTAGATAAGGAAGTATATTCAACCGAGCGTATCATCGTGGGGAGTGTAAGACCCCAACTTATTATAAATAAAATTAAATTTTCTCTATTAATTATCTTGAAATAGTAAGGAGTTAATTTGATATAATGCTTTGGTTATGGGTAAAATGTGCAAATTTTACAAAATAAGCAAGTGGTTATAAAATATTCCTTTTATGGGGGAATATTAGTTTGGTAAATGGAATATTCTTTTTATCGGGAATATCCGCATGCACGGCGGCCAGTATGATCATCGTGGGCCCCATAATAGGATAATTGTCGGATGAAAGAAAATGACAAAGTATGAGTTTTTATAATTAACGACGTAATGGTTACACAATTAACAATCATTGGAATACCGGTGATTAAAATATAATAATCTGCGTAGTTGTATAGTAACTTGCGGTATTACGCAGTATAGTTAATTATTGATTCTTACGTGAAGAAGGCACTTCTTCAATAATTATTACAATGAATTACTTTTCAATATTTTATTTTATTGATTCAATAATTGATGCGTTGATATTTTATATTATTGTTGTTTCAATAATTGTCACTGCACAGTATTTCCCATTATCAGATCAATAATTCATATTATTTGAATAATATTATTAAATAGCATTATTGGCAATGTCTAGAAATTTTTGTCTAAGGAGAGGTTTGGTCACCTAATTGCGTGCCAAGATGAGAGAAATCCTTATCGGAAAGCCCCTCTTTCACTGAAACTACTGGTTGTCATAATTGTGATTACGTAATATTATTTGTGAATAATTAATTATTGATTTATATGATAAGAAATATTTATTTTATAATTGATGGTTATATTTATTTTATGCGGTTATAATTGAAGGAATTAATGTTGATGTGTTTTTAGCCGGAATGGAGGTATTAAAAATTAAATCAACGTTTTCTTGAAATATATTGCGTGAGTTATAATTTTAATAATCGTAGAGATCGTTGTGATTTTTGGATATGTTATACATATATAAGTTGAGTATATGTCCACAAATTTTGAACCATTAAACATGAACGATGATTTGTTATGAATTTTAAGAGGTGTCTGATTCAGAAATTAGGGTTATAATTGATTTTGGTGGAAAATTCTAGAATTGAGTGGGCCCCACTTGTGGTTGGTGAAAAAATATGCTGAATTTTATTTCAAATGTGATAGGTGGCAATAGTAGCAGGTAAAGCCATCAGGTAGCAGGTCAAGTCTGCTTCGGCGGGCTAACATTTTCCTATAAATAGAGGGCTAAGTTAGAATTGAAAATCACACCAGAAACATAAGCATTCTCTCTTTCTCTCTCTATATTATCGAACGTATTTTGTGAGTATTTAGATACTTTGAGAGTTGTTGTTCAGTACAAGTTTCATTCAGCATCACTTCCGACCTTTCCTTTCGAAGTACTGATTCTTTGAGGTAAGGGATGTTATTTTCTTCTTAAATGATATTATTTTCTTTAATATCATTATGCTGAGATATTGTTAGGAATTTTATTGTGGAATTTCTATCTTTTTGTGTCGGAATTACTATTCACGTATACGGCACTATTCACAAATATGACACTATTCACTGAAAAATGATATTTTCTCTTTTTCGTTCCAGATGTCTTTTATGGTTACTATCTTTGATTGTATCCATGTTTTGATCTTTATTCTACTTCACACTTGGTTATTATGGAGTATTATTGAATTTGGATAAACCAAAATACGAATTCCTAATAATTACCCTTCTGTTTCACTGGATTCGTTCTCTAAAATGTTTTTCATCATCCTCAGTCCTTAATGGTGATACTTAATGAATATCTTTGGCCTATAGTGCAAAGATGTACGATTACGATGAATATCTTTGGCGTGTAGTGCGAAGATGAACATGTGTTGAGATGAACATGACCAACCGGTGATACAATGAATATCTTTGGCCGTGGTGCAAAGATGAATATTTGATCAAGATGTATATTGATTGATGTTACTGAGGATAAAATATTGATGATGGACTTTTAAATTCATAGATGACGATGGATTGCATTGCTCTACTTAACTCTTAATGAATTGTTGTTTCACCGCAGTTGTTGATCTAAAACTTGTTGTCTATTGTATTCTATCGATTTTTTCCTGTTGAAGACTAAGGATAATTTGTTGTATATTATCTTAGTCATAATATTCTTTCTTTGGGCTAGTTTGAGCTCACCCTTTTCCATTTTGTTCCATTTTTCTTCTCGTAGGAAGCGAGAACATATCGGGAAGTAGTCGGGGTGTGGAATGATGGTTCTAGACAGTTGTTTAGCAATCCTCACTTTTTTGTAAAATAGTGTGTCAATAATTGTAATGAGGACTTTATTTGGGTGTGGATATTATGCAGAAGACAATATTTGTATTTAAACTTCACAGTATGTGTTGTCGTATTTTGCACGACAATTGTAATAATAAAGTTGTAGTTGTTTTTTACATACCATGTATTTGGCAACTTCGAGAATGGGTGTTGTATACATTGCTTTTGGGCGTCACAATTAGTATCGAGCTTAGGAATATGGTGTCGAGGCGGAGATCTAGGGAATAGAACTAGGAGGGGAGAGATGAGTAAATCCTTCGCTAGTGTGTCTACCTAAGCTTATTTGTTGATGGATTAATAATATAGGGATATTATGTGATATGTTAATTTGTTTAATTAACCCCTATTTTATGGCGATTTTAAGAATGGCGGTGAGAACTATAACAATGGAGTCTATGAGGCGTGGAACAACCTTTGATTACTGACGAAGAGAACGTGCAGCAGGAAGGCAATATTCATACATAAGCAAAGACTACCGAACAAGCGATGAATGATGCGATGCTTAGAAGCTTTTTGCGATTCATGTAAAATCGAGACGAGGAGACTCGTGTACAAAATACGAGGAAATGATAACAATTCACGATGCATCGTAGCCAAAGCAGTTCAAGGAGTTGGGACCACCAGATTTACGGGAAAGCCCGTCCGATTAAAGCGCGAAACGTGGGTTAAGCAAATGACGAAGATATTCGATGTCTTGGGCATTTGCGGAGAACGAAGGGTTCCATTCGCCAACTTTATGTTCCATGGTGAGGCAGATTAATGGTGGAAATCTGTGAAGCGTACCCAGCTAGCCGCACTCAACATGTCTTGGGAAAAAATTTAGAAATTGTTCAATGACAAGTACTTTCCTGAAAGTATTTGTCATATGGAGGTAGAGTTTATTAGACTGGAACAGAACAACATGACGGTGTCCCAATACGAGGCGAAGTTCGCGGAGTTATCCAGGTTTGCACCTCATTTGGTAGAAAATGAGGAACGTATGACGCGGATATTTCTGAGAGGTCTAAAACCCGAGATTCGGCAATATCTTATCTTTCATAAATTTTTTTTATATTCGGATGTTGCAAATAGGCTCAATTATTAGAGCGTGATAACGAGTATATTTCAACCGAGGGACCACAATCGAAATTCATCTGGGTGACAATGATGATCGTGAGGCGATGATAACCAATGAGGAGGGAAAAATACGGACAAAAGCGGTAACCACTCGGGTGGTCATCGTGGCCATGACAATAGGAGATGTGAGTCAAGTGGAAATTCAAAAAGAGGAGATTCAACAATGATGGGAAGACATCTGCAGCAGCACCATCACCAACAACAAATTCTAGGGGAGGAGAAACGGCCTTGATTAGATCTTCTGATCACGGAGAGAGGGACACATAAGTCCAAATTGTTCATAGCCTTCCAAGGTGTGTTTCAATTGTGGAAAAGATGGTCACATAGCCCGATTTTGTCCAGTAGCGAAGTCAAGTCCAACTGGGATGGAGACACCAAAGGAGACTACGGACAAAACCAAGTCGGTGGTTCAAGGAAGGGCGTTTGTCGTGACTGGCCAAAACGCGAGAAACCCAAATAAGGTGATCACGGGTAAGCTAATCTAGAACTCTTGCGATGTTTATACCTTACTAGATACCGGTTCTACCCATTCTTTTATCTCTCCTGTTTGTGCTCAATGTTTAAACTTTACTCCGGAGAAATTGGACTTTAAGTTATATGTTGAAACTCCGTTGGGTGAAACCTTTGTTACATCTATAGTTTATAAATCTTGCTTGATCCAAGTTGGCACAATCACATTACCTATTGATCTTAACTCTTTAAAGATACTTGCATTTGATGAGATTTTAGGGATTGATTGGTTAACCACTCATCATACCAAAATTGATTATTTTTGTAAGGTTGTTAGTTTTCATATTCCTAACTAACCTGTTATGCGAATTCAAACAACTAAACCACTAAAATCAGTGACTATCATATCAAGCCATAAAGTTATTCTTTTATTAAAAAATGGATGTCAAGCTTTCTTAGCCCATATTATGGACTTGAACAAAAACACGTCAGATTTGAATAATATTCCTGTTGTTAATGAATTTTCTGACGTATTTTTGGAAGAACTTCCTGGTCTACCCCCAGAACGAGAAGTTGAATTCTTTATTGATCTTGAACCGGGTTTAAAGCCCATTTCTAAAACCCCATATCGAATGACTCCTATTGAACTTCAGGAGTTAAAAGTCCAACTACAGGAATTGTTAGATATCGATTTCATTCGTCCTAGTACATCTCCTTAGGGTGCTCCTGTTTTATTTGTAAAGAAGAAAGACGGGAGTATGCGACTTTCTATTGACTACCGAGAATTAAACCATGTCACCATCAAGAATAGGTATCCACTACCTCGCATTGATGACCTGTTTGATCAGTTGCAAGGAGCACAATTCTTTTCAAAGATTGATCTTCGTTCTATCATCAGCTGAAGATTAAAACTGAGGATATTCTAAAGACTGCCTTTAGAACTCGGTACGGGTATTATGAATTCTTAGTCATGTCTTTTGGATTGACTAATGCTCCTGCTACTTTCATGGATACGATGAACCGTGTATTCAAGGAATATTTGGATCAGTTCGTTGTTATCTTTATTGATGACATCCTCATCTATTCCAAAAGCCGTGAAGATCATGAACACCATTTTAGTCGGGTACTTCAAAGAGTTCGTGACAACAAGCTATATGCCAAGCTAAAAAAATGCAAGTTACGGCAAGGAAGTAGCATTCCTTGGGCGCGTGGTGTTAAAACATGGAGTATCTGTTGACCTTTAGAAAGATTGAAGGAATCCAAAGTTGGGAGCGTGCGATGTTGATGTCGAATCGGTCGTAGCTTTAAGGCTTAGCTAGTTATTATCGGAGATTCATGGAAGGATTTTCTCGAATCACTACTCCGTTAACTCAATTGACTCGGAAAGATGAAAATTTCGTATGGAGCGAGGAATGCAAGAAGAGTTTCCAAGAACTCAAGAGGAGACTCATTTCGGCACCTGTTCTAACAATACCATCTGGTTCGGATGGATTTGTTATCTACAATGATGTTTCTGGCAAAGGGTTAGGATGTGTTCTCATGCAACATGGGAAAGTCATAGCCTATGCCTCACGATAACTCAAAGAATATGAGAGGAATTATCCTACTCATGATCTGGAGTTGGCAACAGTCATTTTTGCGTTAAAAATCTGGAGACACTACCTGTATGGGGAGAAAGTGGACATTTATATGGATCATAAAAGCCTCAAATATTTCTTCACCCAAAAGGAACTCAATATGCGGCAACGACGTTGGCTCAAGCTGTTGAAGGATTACGACCATAGCATTCAATATCATCCTGGAAAAGCAAACGTTGTAGCTGACACATTGAGTAGAAGATGATATGCGGGTACGAGTGCAATGTTGTTAAGACAAAGGCCCATTTTATATGACTTGCAAATGATGGAGATAGAGTTACAGGCTCCAAGTACCCATGTGATGATATCAAACATACGAGTAGAACCGACTTTAATCGATAAAGTTAAAGTTGCTTGCTCGAGCTACGGACACAATTTGATGTCATGTATGAAGAAGAAAGTCAAGAAGGTCTTATTCGAGCGAGGAATCGATGAAGAAGGAATACTTCGAGTCAACTTCAGTCTTTGCATTCCTAACGATCCTGACTTGAAGCATAGAATCATGATGGAGGCATATAACACACCATTTGTAATCCATCCTGGGAGTACAAAAATGTATCATGATCTTCGACATACATTTTGGTGGAACAATATGAAGAGAGAGATCGCGGAGTTTATCTCGAGGTGTTTAACCTGTCAACGTGTAAAGGCAGAACATCAAGTGCCAAAAGGTCCATTGCAACCACTTGAGATTTCAGAATGGAAGTGGGAATACATTACCATGGATTTCGGTACGGGTCTTCCCAAAGTTTCTCAAGGCATGGATACGATTTGGGTTATTGTTGATAGATTAACCAAGTTGGCTCATTTCTTTCCCATACATGAGACTTATTCCTTGAACGTCTTGCTAGTATGTACATAAATGAGATTATGAGATTGCATGGCATGCCAGTATCCATAGTTTCGGATCGTGACCCAAGATTCACTTCACGATTTTGGGTTAGCTTGCAGAAAGCTATGGGCACGGATTTACGATTTAGTTTAGCATACCATCCTCAAACGGATGGGCAATCAGAGAGGACTATTCAAACCCTTGAAGATCTATTAAGACTCTGTGTTCTAGATTTCAAAGAAAGTTGGGATAAGTACTTGCCACTGGTGGAATTCTCCTACAAAAATAGTTATCAAACAAGTATAGGCATGGCTCCATTTGAGGCGTTGTATGGACGAAAGTGTCATTCTCCAGTATGTTGGGACGAGATGGGAGAAGCAACGTTGTTGGGACCAGAATTAGTACGCATGACTACAAAAAAGATCCAAATGATTCGACAACGTATTCAAACCTCATAAGATCGACAAAAGAGTTATGCTGATCTTCATCGAAAGGACATGGAATTTAATATTGGGGATCATGTATTGTTACGTGTTGCTCCATGGAAGGGAGTTACAAGATTTGGAAAGAGAGGAAAGCTCAATCCAAGATTTGTTGGTCCATTTGAGATTCTTGACCGAATAGGAAATGTGACCTATAGACTCGCGTTACCTCCAAGCATGTCTCGTGTTCATAATGTTTTCCATATATCTATGCTCCGCAAATATGTGAAAGACCCGAACCACATTATTGAGTTAGAACCAGACGAGATAGCCGAAGATTTGACATACAAGGAGGTACCTGTTAAGATCTTGGATAGAAAAGAGCATGTCCTACGCACCAAGGTTATACCACAAGTTAAGGTTTTGTGGAGAAACCATGCTATTAAAGAAATGACTTGGGAGTTGGAATTGGAAATGAAAGCGAGGTACCCTCATCTGTTCAAAACACCAAGTACGTATGTCAATTTCGAGGACGAAATTTCATAAGGAGGGGAGGTTGTAAGACCCCAACTTATTATAAATAAAATTAAATTTTCTCTATTTATTATCTTGAAATAGTAAGGAGTTAATTTGATATAATTCTTTGGTTATGGGTGAAATGTGCAAAATTTACAAAATATGGTTATAAAATATTCTTTTTGTCGGGGAATATTCGTTTGGTCGTGGAATATTCTTTTTGTCGGGAATATCCGTACGACGGCGCAGTCATTCTTGGGCCCCATAACAGGATAATTGTCGGATGAAGAAAACGACAAAGTATGAGTTTTTATAATTAACGACGTAATGGTTACCATTAACACTGTTGGACTACACGGTGGTTAAAATACGATGTCTGGCGTAGTTACACGGTGATCACACTTTACGGTATTATGCAATATAGTTGAATTATTGATTCTTACGTAAGAAGGCACTACTCAATAATTGTTACAGTAATTACTTTTCAATATTTTATTTTATTGATTCAATAATTGCTGCATTGATATTTTATA
This sequence comes from Panax ginseng, assembly GCA_020205605.1. NCBI lineage: Eukaryota > Viridiplantae > Streptophyta > Magnoliopsida > Apiales > Araliaceae > Panax > Panax ginseng. The sequence continues at coordinate 47,167,555 of CM035144.1, forward strand.
TTATTGTTGTTTCAATAATTATCACTGCACAATATTTCCCATTATCAGATCAATAATTCATATTATTTGAATAATATTATTAGATAGTATTATTGGAAATCTCTAGAAAGTTATGTCAAGGAGAGGTTTGGTCACCTAATTGCGGCGCCAAGAGGAGAAATCCTTATTGAAAGCCCCCTTTCACAGGAACCTATCTGGTTGTCATAATTGTGATTCTGTAATATTATTTGTGAATAATTAATTATTGATTTATATGATAAGGAAATATGTATTTGATGTTTGATGGTTATATTTATTTTATGCGGTTATAATTGAAGGAATTAATGTTGATGTGTTTTTGTCGGAATAGAGGTATTAAAAATTAAATTACATTTTGAGATATATTTAAGTGAGTTATAATTTTTAATCATTTGTTGGATCGTTGTGATTTTTGGATATGTTATACATATATAAGTTGAGTATATGTCCACAAATTTTGAACCGTTAAAAATGAACGAATGATTTGTTATGAATTTTAAGAAGTGTTTGATTCTAAAATTAGGGTTATAATTGATTTTGGTGGAAAATTCTAGAATTGAGTGGGCCCCACTTGTGGTTGGTGAAAAAATGTCTTTGAATTTTATTTCAAATATGGTGGGTGGCAATAGTAGCGAGTAAAAAGCCATCGGTGTGCAGCAGTCAAGTCTGCTTGGTACGGCTAACATTTTCCTATAAATAGAGGGCTAAGTTAGAATTGAAAATCACACCTAAACATAAGCTTTCTCTCTCTCTCTCACTATATTATCGAGCGTATTTTGTGAGTATTTAGATACTTTGAGAGTTCTTTCAAGATCTGAAGTTTCATTCAAAGATCACTTGAGCCTTTCCTTCCAAGAAATCTTGATTCTTTGAGGTAAGGGATGTTATTTTCTTCTTAAATGATATTATTTTCTTGAATATCATTATGCTGAGATATTGTTATGAATTTTATTGTGGAATTTCTACCTTTTTGTGTCGGAATTACTATTCACGTATACGACATTATTCACAAATACGGCACTATTCACCGAAAAATAATATTTTCTCTTTTTTATTCCAGATGTCTTTTATGGTTACTATCTTTGATTGTATCCATGTTTTGATCTTTATTCTACTTCACACTTGGTTATTATGGAGTATTACTGAATTTGGATAAACCAAAATACGAATTCCTAATAATTGCCCATCTATTTCACTGGATTCGTTTTCTAAAATGTTTTTCCATCATCCTCAGTCCTTAATGGTGTTATTTAATGAATATCTTTGGTCTGTAGTGCAAAGATGTACGATTACCTGATGAATATCTTTGGCCCGTAATGCAAAGATGAACAGGTGTTGAGATGAACATGACCAATTGGTGATACAAATAAATATCTTTGGACCATAGTGCAAAGATGAATATTTGATGCAAGATGTATATTGATTGATGTTACAGGGATAAAATATTGATGATGGACTTTTAAATTCATAGATGACAGTAGATTACATTCTCTACTTAACTCTTCTAATGAATTGTTGTTTCCGCTGCAGTTGTTGATCTAAAACTTGTTGTCTATTGTATTCAATCAGATTTTTCTCTGTTGAAGACTAAGGATAATTTGTTGTATATTATCTTAGTTGTGACGCCCCCAAAATAGGTCCATTCCACCCAACCCATTCTGAGTCGCCAAATACATGGTACAGAAATAACTACAACTTCAATAATACAAATGTCGTGTGAAATACGACAATACATACTGTGAGTTTAAATACAGATATTGTCGTCTAGACAATATCCACACGCAAATAAATCCCCATCATAATTATTGATACATTATTTTACAAAAATGGTGAGGACTACTAAACAACTCTCTCTATAACCTTCATTCCATACCCCGCTTCGATCCTCGCTATGTTCTCACCTCCCGAGAAGAAAATGGAACAACAAGGAAAAGGTTGAGCTCAACTAGCCCAAGAAAGAATATTATTACGACTAAGATAATATACAACAAATTATCGTTAGTCTTCAACAGGAAAAAATCTAATAGAATACAATAGACAAACAAGTTTTAGATCAACAAATGCAAATGGAAACAACAATCCATTAGAAGAGTCACGTAGAGAATAAATTCTACTCGCCTTTTAAGATTTAAAAGTCCATCATCAATATTTCATCCTCAGAATAACAATCAATATACATCTTTAATCATCTTTGCACTACTGAGCCAAAGATATATCATTTGTATCACCAATTGGTCATGTTCATCTCAACACTGCTCATCTTTTACTACTGGTGCCAAAGATATTCATCGATTAATCGTTCATCTTTTGCACTACAGCCAAAGATATTCATCAAGTATCACCATTAAGGACCGAGGATGATGAAAAACATTTTTAAGAACGAATCCAAAGAGATAGAAGGACAAATATTAGGGATTCGTGACAACAGGTTTATCCAAGATCGATAATACTTCATAATAAACGATTTTGAAGCGAGAACTCAAAATAACGATCAAAACATGGATACAATCAAAGATAGTAACCATAAAAGACATCTGGAAGAAAAGAAAAAATTTTTATTTTTTGGTGAATAGTCTCAGATTTGTGAATAGTCAGATATCGTGAATAGTCTTGTATATCGTGAATAGTAACCCCGACACAAAAAAGATAGAAATTTCACAAAAAACATCATCTTCACGCTTACGTGAATAGTAACTCATCATGAATAAGAACTCGTGAATAGTAACTCATGAATAAGAACTCGTGAATAGTAACTCATGAATAGTAACCCCAGACATGAAAAAGTTCTAAATTTGATAAAAAGTTCAACAAAGATTTTGGCATAATGATATTGAAGAAAATAATATCATTTGCAGAAAGAAATAACATCCCTTACCTCAAAATAACCGAATTGAATTTCTAAGATAGTCTTGTGAAAACTTCATACCGTATAGAAATACTCAAAGTATACTCACAAGAATACGCTCGATAATATAGAGAGAGAAAGAGAGAAAACTTAGTTTCTTGTGATTTTCAATTCTAACTTAGCCCTCTATTTATAGGAAAATGTTAGAACGCCAAAGGAGACTAAATTAATAAAATATATTATTATTTATTCAAAATTCCTACCCACAAGTTTTGAAAACTCTAGCATGTCTTCTTTGGTCAAAAACATCAGCCACCCATGTGCCAACAACCACAAAAAACGTTTTTCTTATATAAAATAATTAAAACTTTCAAAAATCAATTATTTGAACTCCTAACTTCAATAATTCATGATAAATAGCCCTTTTGTCGAAAAAATTCAAATCTCGCGACTTTTTATAGGAAATTCAATTCTCTACAACTTTGCGGAAGGAAGTTTTTCCAAATTCCAAATGAAATTATCCAAAATCCATAAATGAGCGATTTTACGATACATAATCAATTTTCAATCGAAGAATTGTGTCCACCGAACACACAAAACATATGTTAAACATTTAATGCCACAAAATACTCTACCTCCTCATATACTCATATATCCCACATTCATTATAAAAATATCACCAAGTTAATATATTATTAAAATAATATATTTAAATGAATTATTTTATCGAAAAAAGATAAAATATTAATTTTCAACAATTGTCACATTTAAAAATTTTCTCCATCTATATCCATATAAAATCAATATTTTTCTCATCATATAAATCAATAATTAATTATTCACAAATAATATTACAATTATCACAATATCGACAACCAGCGCCCGAGGAAAGAGGGCTTTCGATAAGGATTTCTCCTTACTAATAAGCAATTAGGTGACCAAACCTCTCCTTAGACAAAACTTTCTGAGACATTGCCAATAATGTTATCTCGATAATATTATTCAAATAATATGAATTATTGATTTGATAATGGAAAATCTTGTGTAATGACAATTATTGAAACAACGGTGATACCAAATATCAACGCAACAATTATTGAATCAATATAATATTGAGCGGTAATTCACCGTAACAATTATTGAGTAGTGCCTTCTTCACGTAAGGATCAATAATTCAAAAATACATGTAATAATGCCGTAATCTTCTTTATGCAACAACGCGACATTTTTTATTTTACCAACCGGTATTCCAACAAAGTTAATTGAGAACGATTACGCCAGTTATTTATAAAAACTTAATTTTGTCGTTTTCTTCATCCGATGGTTATTCTGCATTATGGGGCCCTGAAATGGTCTGCGGCTCAGCATTTAATATTCCCCAGACGTAAAGAATATTCCAAGACCAAACGAATATTCGCTGACAATTGAATATTTTATAACCACTTGCGTATTTTGTAAAATTTGCGCATTTTACCCATAACTAACCACAATAATCAAATTACCACCTTATTAATCAAGAATAATAATTAGAGGAAATTTCATTTTATTTATAAAAATTTGGGGTCTTACATTAGTCATAATATTTTTTAATGGGCTAGTTAAGCTCACCCTTTTCCTTTTTGTTCCATTTTTCTTCTCAGGAAGCGAGAACATAGTGGGAAGTAGTTGGAGTGTGGAATGATGGTTCTAGACAGTTGTTTAGCAGTCCTCACTATTTTGTAAAATAGTGTGTCAATAATTGTAATGAGGACTTTATTTGGGTGTGGATATTGTCTAGAAGATAATATTTGTATTTAAACTCACAAAGATGTGTTGTAGTATTATTTTGCACGACAATTGTAATAATAAAGTTGTAGTTGTTTTTCTGTACCATGTATTTGGCGACTCAGAATGTGTGTTGTATACCTATTTTGGGGGCGTCACAGGGAGCACCGGTGTTATTCGTAAAGAAGAAGGATGGGTCATTCCCTCTTTGCATTGATTATAGGGAATTAAATAAAGTCACTATTAAGAATAAGTATCCATTGCCAAGAATAGATGACTTGTTTGATCAATTGAAGGGTGCTAAATACTTCTCAAAAATAGATTTGAGAAGTGGGTATCATCAATTGAAAGTGAAGAAGGAGGATGTACCGAAGATAGCATTCAGAACTCGATATGGACATTACGAGTTTCTGGTGATGTCTTTTGGTTTGACCAACGCCCCTGCTGCATTCATGGATTTGATGAACATGGTGTTTAAACCATTTTTAGACAAGTTTGTGGTGGTGTTCATCGATGATATTTTGGTGTACTCCAAATCTTAAGAAGAACATGTGGAACATTTACGTTTGACGCTGGAGACACTAAGAAAGGAAAAAATGTACGCGAAATTCTCTAAGTGTGAATTCTGTCTATAACGTGTATAATTTCTCGGGCATGTAATTGACAAAGATGGGGTTTCAGTGGATCCATCAAAAGTTGAAGCTGTGATAAATTGGGAACAACCAAGAACTCCATCAGAAGTAAGAAGTTTCTTGGGATTGGCAGGATATTACAGACGGTTTATTCAAGATTTTTTCAAGATTGCCACTCCGTTAACAAATTTGACGAGAAAAGCTGTAAAATTTGTTTGGATGGAAAAGTGCGAAAAAAGTTTTAAGGATTTGAAGAATAGGCTCAGTGTGGCACCTGTGTTGTCATTACCAGATAATACAGGAAATTTTGTGGTGTATAGTGACGCTTCACATAAAGGATTGGGTTGTGTCCTTATGCAGAATGGCAAAGTTATTGCATATGCATCAAGGCATTTAAAGATTACGAGAAAGGGTATTCGACTCATGACTTAGAGTTGGCGGCAGTAGTATTTGCTCTGAAGATATGGAGACACTATCTCTATGGATAAAAATGTGAGATATACACAGACCATAAGAGTCTGAAGTATATTTTCACACAGAAGGACCTAAACATGCGTCAATGGAGATGGATGGAATTAATAAAATATTATAATTGCGAGATCTTTTAGCATCCAGGCAAAGCAAATGTGGTTGCAGATGCCTTGAGTAGGAAGGGTCGTGAGAAGTTGATGTTGTTAACTAACCAGGAGGAGCTCATTTCAGCAATGTCGAGACTAGAGTTGGAAATCAAATTTCTAAAATAAACTGATGAAAGATTTTTCTTGATGGAAGCTAGTTCAACTTTGGTGGACAAGATAAAGAATGCTCAACTACAAGATGAAGAATGCAGAAAAATAAAGGAAAGTATGGTTGATGGTAATGAGATGAAGTACAATGTTGATACTGAAGGATTGTTAAGGTTTGAGGGACGAATTTGGGTTCCAGTAGTACCAGATATTAAAGAAGAAATCTTGACAGAGGATCATAACTCAAGATATTCTATTCATCTGAGAAGTACAAAAATGTATCAAGATTTGCGATGACACTTTTGGTGGCCAAATATGAAAAGAGACGTTGTGGAATGTGTTGCGAAATGCTTGACATATCAGAGAGTAAAAGCAGAACATCAAAGGCCAAGCGGATTACTTCAACTATTGGAAATACCAGAATGGAAGTGAGAGCATATCACAATGGATTTTGTGATAGGTCTTCCAATGACTCAGAAAGGATACGATGTGATTTGGGTAATAGTGGATAGATTAACGAAATCAGCACACTTTTTGCCAATAAAGATTAGATTTAATCTGATCAGCTGGCAAAACTGTACGTCAAGGAGATCATCTCAAGACATGGAGTTCTAATATTAATTGTATCAGACAGAGATCCGAGGTTCACAACAAACTTCTGGAAGAAACTACAAGAATGCATGGGAACACAACTGAAGATGAGTACGGCATATCATCCGCAAATAGATGGTCAAAGCGAACGAACAATCCAGACGTTAGAGGATATGCTTAGAGCATATATCATGGATTTCAAAGGAAACTGGGATGATCATCTACCATTGGTGGAATTTGCATACAACAACAGTTACAAAGCAAGCATTGCATATCTGCCCATATAGTCATTATACTGCGCAGAAATGCGAAACTCCACTATCTTTGGAATGAAGTTGGTGAACGTCAACTGTTAGGACCAAAAGCTGGTCACAATGATCGCGAAGTTATCAAGCTCATCGGAGGCAAGAGGTAGGTAGCTTTCAAGAGATAGATAAGAAGTATCTTTGATCAACACAAACAAGATCATAAATTTGATATAGGAAATTTTGTTTTCCTGAAAGTTTCTCCTTGGAAGGGGAAAAATTGTTTTGGCAAGAAAGGAAAGCTAAGCCCAAGGTTTATTGGACCTTTTGAGATACTGCGAAGAGTGGGAGAAGTGGCTTACGAGGTAGCTTTACCTCAAGAATTAAAACATGTTCACAACATTTTTTATGTGTTGGTATTGCAACCGTATAAACCTGATTACAAACATGTGATCGAGTATGAACAGTTGCATTTCAGTAAAGATTTGTCTTATGAAGAGGTTCCTATCTAGATAGTCGACAAGAAAGAACAAGTGCTCAGGAATAAGGTGATACCTTCTGTGAAGGTGATATAGAGAAACCACAATGTTGAAGAGGCCACGTGGGAACTCGAAGATGAAATGATAAATAATTACCATGTGTTATTTGTTTAGTACGTGTCTTCGATTCTGGGGACAGAATCTTTGTAAGGAGGGAAGAATGTGACGAATGAATTGTTTGAGTTGTGATTCTAGGGGATAGAATCCTTATAAGGAGGGAAGGATATAACAATCCAAGATTTTGTTCTTTGTAATTTAAAATATTTATTAAATTAAATAAATATTTTATTGATGTGATTGTTGTTAGTAAATAATTGTGAATTAAATTTATTAGATAATATTCTAAAATAATTTAATTTATAATTTAGAGAGTTAGAAGATAACATGAGATGTTATATTTTTTTTTTAATTTAATAATTTAAAATGGTATGTTAAATTATTAAATAAAATTATAATGAGATTATAATTTTGTGATATTTGTTTAAGTGAAAAATTGATTTAAAATATAGTATGTGTCCAATCCAAATAAATAATATGTGATTATAATTTATAAACTAAATTGTTTATTAAAATAAAATTAAAGTAGTTTTAAATTGGTTACCAAATAAGACTTAAAATATTAAGTCTTTATTTTAATCAATTTTATCCAAACTAAGCTTTATGATATTTGAATTTTGAATTTTGAATTTTAATTATAATAATTAAAATAAATCAAATAATATAAAATATATTTATAACTGATAACTTATTATTCTATTTATTATAACGTCGGTTTCAGACGTTTGGGTGTGTGCGTTGGGTTAAGTTTTATTTTATGTAAAACGTATTTTGCTTAAGTCTAAGAAGAAAGAAAGAAGAAGATTACAAAGAGAAGCTGGGAGAGAATAGAGGGAGATTGAGAGAAAGTCTGTGATTTCAAAGAAATTCTTTGTGGTTAGCAAGGATTACTAAGTAATTGAAGGTATGTTCTATAACCTTGATATTGTATATATAAATATATATGTGTTTTACGGCATAAACCTTCTAAGTTCTGTGAATTCAATTTGTTGAATTGTTGTTATACAACTGATTACTTGCGATTGCATGTGTTTGTTGTAATTAGAACTAGCATTTAAACAAGAATTTGTATGCTAATTACATTTAAAAAGGAAGAAAAGTATTTACAATATATGTTTTTACATATGGCTTGTGAAAGTACCAAATTTGGTGATTAATTTGTATGATAATCTATAAATTGAGTCTTGAATATGTTAGTTCGTTAAGAAACGAAGAGAACGTAGTTTCAATGAGTTAATTTGGACAAGAATTATGATCGCAATGATGATTTTTGTGAAGGTTGTCAAAATTGAAGTTTTTATACAAAAACATGAAATTTTAGAATTTAAATTAGTTGATGTTTAATTGTTTTAAGTTAGTATATATGTGACGAATCATGTTTGTATGAGGCCTATGTCAATTGGGTATGCTTAATTTACTGTTTGGTGGATGAAATTCGTGTTAGTTAGTTTAGAACAGAGTTGAAACTCGATTTTGCAAAAGCGATATGATTAAGTTACCTTGGGCGCTATTGCCTCTTAAGCGTGAGCATCTTTCTTGCCTGTGGCCACTGAAACTAAGGTATCTTGGCGCCGTGCGATGAATCGATCGAGACACTGATGAAGTCTGCTACTTCTGCAGACTTTGGGCAATCATTGTAACTTGGTCTAAGGTTAGATTAATGTGAGAAACATGTAATGAAAAGGTTAAAACAGAATCGTAGCATGTGGTTAACAACTCTAAAATGTAAAATTAGTATGTTGTCAAATGATATGTTATGATTTAAGAGACTTCATGAATAATGAATAAGTGTTATGAAATGTACACTTGTGATTCTGAAATGTGTATGGTAAGGTAAGACTTGTACTAAAATAACAAGTCTAACTATGAGAGAATGTTATTATGATAAGTGGATGTTGGTATATCTAATAGATATTGTGATTCTAATACTATGTGTAGGTGAACGTGAGTTGTATATTTATAGCTTACGCACGAGGCAAGTTTCTAAACCTTACCTCTTTACATTGAGCAAGTTTCTTACTCTAAACTTTGATTAAGAAAAATTCTTTTTATTCTTAATCTTTATTCTAACAAGCTCTAATTCTAACGTTATCCAAGCAAGTTTTGAATTATAATCATTGTTGAGTTGTTCTAATTTCTTTATAGTTAAGTAAGTTTCTTAAATTCTATTCCTTTATAATGGATGTAACTTCTTGAGTTCTCGTCTCTAATATTGAGCTGATTTATTTTCAATTACTTTGCACGAGTTATTATCATGTTGAGCAGGTTTTGTTTTTAGCTTGTTATCAATGAATATAAGTTCAGTAATTTCATTTCTGATTTTATAAGATCATAGCCTTAGCTTATTATTGTTCAAGCAATGTGTATTGTTTCATTCAATACTTATGTTTTTAGTTTCCAAGCATGAGTTTAATAAATAGTTAGTTCATCTATGATTATTCATTTTTCCACACTATGTTGTTAGTGATCAACTGTAGTATTATCAAACTTTGTTGATTCAACTAATCCTTTAGTTGATGATCGTGAAACTCTAAATTACCCTTAAAGTTTATCCAAACCAAACTTTCTTTGGTGCGGACTTGTACTCTAAAACTGAGAAGAACAACCCTATTATAGGGGATACGTAATGCGTTTAGATGTTTGTGCACAATACATGGTATGCGAAGAAATTTGATCCCCTAAGTCGCGAGGTCCTTGAATATAAGCTCATTTAGGTTAAAGTTGAAAGATTACTTGTAACCGTGGACATAGTTCATGGTCTTTTGACCTTCAGACATATTTCATATTTTGATTTCAGTTTTTAGTTACCATTGATAGAGTACTATTCAGTTTTGATGAGCCTATTCATTGGAAATTATTATTCTCTTGTTGATTCATTGCTATATCTAGTGAGCATTTGTTTTGCTCACTCTTGCATATATACACTCATTGCAGCTAAAGCTGAGAAGGTCGATGAACCTACTACTAGCAAAGGAAAGGGAAAAATGTGCAAGTGATGAAGACTTGTAATTTTATTTATTGTCATGATGATAGACTTTATATTTAATGATGTGATGTAATTATTTTATTTCCGCACTTGATTGATGTTTAAGATTAGACAACCTGCGAAGACTTTTTGATTAATGATGTAACCCTTGTAAAGGGAGGATTTCTGATTTAAATTTATTTTATTTGTGTAGTTAGATGTGATTGAATGGAAAGTGAACACCAAATCTTGTGGGAATGAAGTAACTGGATTTGGGGGTGTCACAAGCTAAACCATAATAGTTTGATTCACAATACCCTAAACACATGTCATTATGACATAATTAGTCACTACAAATACTCTGTATACAAATACGTATCTATCTCATGTATGACTTGATTTTTAACCACATAATTAAGCTATACTAATATTGAAATAATAAAACTCGTTAATTATTAATAATATGTTCATTCTTAGTACTATCACAATAACAAAAATTACATTTTTAACAGTCATAATATTGCATCATATCAATAATTACAGACTTTGTGTAAAAGAAAATAATTTTACAGCCATTTTATAACCCAGGTATGCATTTATTTCACAGTTATATTGAGTTGGTCTTTGCCATGCGAGTAACAAGCTTGCAAGTGGTCTTTGTGGCGTGAGGCGCTGTGGCGCGAGGTGTTTATGGCGCGAGGTTGGTATTTGTAAGCGCGAGTCTTTAGTGACTGCTTATTTTAAAGGCTTAAGCGTTGTGGTACTTGAATTACGATGTTGAGCACAAAGAACAAAAATAAAGCTAATTTTTTGACTGTTTAATACTTCTAGAACCTAAATTAACACGTATAACTTACGTAAATTACACATAACCGTTACCCATCATACATATACTAATTTAAAACAACTAAACAACCATCTCAAAAAATTAAATTATTGAATGCCATGTTTTAAACCAAAAACTCCATTGTTGACATTGTTTGACAAAATTAACATGGTAACCACAATTATATACCAAAGTGATTCATTCGAACTACGTTTTGTCCATTTCTTAACCTATTAACATATTCAAGGTTCAATTTATATATTAGTTCACAATCAAATATCAATTTTGGTACTCCTACAATCCATGTTCATACACATATTCACTATAAAACTATTTTCTTTCTTTTTGAACATAATTTAACATACAATTCCTTGTCTAATACAACTATAACATCATAATTATATACAATCATTATAAACAGGTTGTATAACAACAATTACAAAAAAATTGACTCAACATAACATGGAAATTTTATGCAGTAAATATATATATATATATATATATATATATATATATAATATCAAGGTTTTGGAAAATACCTTTTCTTGCCTTGCAATCCTTGTTAACAACTGAAATCTCTCAACTCTCCTAACTTCCCTCTGTATCTTCTTCCTTCTTTCTTCTTAGGCTTTCAACTAAATCTTATACATAAAACAAAACTAATAGCCAAGCCAATTAATAATATGCGTACACTAAAACTGATAGTATGCGTACACTAAAACTGATAAGCTGTAGTAAGCGTACTTAATATAATAGTTACAAGAATTTAAACATATATGCTATAAATATATATTTTATTTATTATTTTATTTATTTAATTTATTATAATTATAATTCAAAATCCAAAATTCAAAAGCCATAAGGCTTTGTTTGGAAAAAAACTCTTTAAAAATTAAAGACTTAATATCTTTAAGCCTTGTTTGGCAACATTAAATTAAACTCCTTTAATTTATTTTAATAACTTATTTATAGCATAGTTATTTGTCACACTTTTATTACCAAATTAAATTAAAATATTATAACAATCCATTTAATCCTATCAACTCTCTAATTTAATTTTTAAATTAAATTAGAACATTATCTCATAATAATTAATTTCCTTCACTCATTAATTATTTATTTAACAAATAAATAATTAAATCAAATCAAATTAAACAAATATTTATTCCACAATAAACACATCAATTAAATATTTATATAATTCAATTAATGTTTAAAAATTACAATTTAAAATTCTGGATTGATACATCCTTCCCCCCCTACAAGGATTCTGTCCCCAGAATCACAACTCAAACAAATCATTCGTCACATTTTTCCCTACTTACAAAGATTCTGTCCCCAGAATCGAAGACATAGATCAAACAAATAGCTCAGGGTAATTCTTCATTATTTCAGCTTTGAGTTCCCACGTATCCTCTTCGACATTGTGGTTCCTTTATATTACCTTCACGAAAGGTATCACCTTATTCCTGAGCACTTTTTCTTTTCCGTCGACTATCTGGATAGGAACCTCTTCATACGACAAGTCTTTATTGAACTGCAATGGTTTATGCTTGATCACATGCTTGTAATCGGGTTTATACGGTCGTAACACTGAAACATAAAAAACATTGTGAACGTGTTCCAACTCTGGAGGTAGAGCTACCTCATAAGCCACTTCTCCTACTCTTCGCAGCACCTCGAAAGGTCCAATAAACCTCGGGCTTAGCTTTCCCTTTTTACGAAAATGGATTTTCCCCTTCCAAGGAGAAACTTTTAAGAACACGAAATTTCCTACGTCGAATTCGCGATCTTGTCTATATCGGTCATCATACTTCTTATGTCTGTCTTGAGCAGCTACCAATCTTGTCCTGATGAGTTTAACAACTTCAGCAGTTTGTTGTACCAATTTCGGTCCTAACAGTTGGCGTTCACTGACTTCATCCCAAAGACAATGGAGTTCTCGCACTTCTGCCAGATAATGCTTCGTAGTAAGCGCAAAGATGCCGATGCTTGCGTGGTAATTGTTGTTGTAGGCAAATTCCACCAATGGTAAATGTTCATGGCAGCTCCCTTTAAAATCCATGATGCATGCTCTAAGCATATCTTCCAACGTCTGGATTGTTCATTCGCTTTGGCCATCTATTTGCGGATGATATGCCGTACTCATTCTCAACTGTGTTCCCATGCATTCTTGTAGTCTCTTCTAGAAGTTTAACATGAATCGCGGATCTCTATCTGATATAATTGACACTGGAACTCCATATCTCAAAACGATCTCTTTAACGTACAACTTTGCCAACTAATCAAGATTGAATCTAATCTTTATTGGCAAAAAGTGTCCTGATTTTGTCAGTCTGTCCACTATCACCCAAATCACATCGTTTCCTCTCTGAGTATTTGGAAGACCCACCACAAAATCCATTGTAATTTGTTCCCTCTTCCACTCTAGTATTTCCAACGGTTGAAGTAATCCGCTTGGCCACCAAAAGTGTCGTAGTAAATCTTGATACATCGTCGTACTTCCTAGGTTTTTCTGCGACATCTCTTTTCATCTTTTCATCTTGCGACATCCATATTTTCAAAGCAAATACCACAGCAGCCAACTTTAAATCATGAGTCGGATATCCTTTTTCATAATCCTTCAGTTGTCTTGATGCATATGCAATAACTTTGTCGTTCTACATAAGAGCACAACCCAATCTTTTATGTGAGGTATCACTATACACCGCAAAGTTTCCTGTATTATCTGGTAATGACAACACAGGTGCCACACTTAACTTCTTTTTCAATTCTTGAAAACTCTCTTCACACTTCTCCGTCCAAACAAATTTTACAGCTTTCCTTGTCAAATTTGTTAACGGAGTGGAAATCTTGGAGAAATCCTGAATAAACTGTCTATAATAGCCCGCCAGTCCCAAGAAACTCCTCACCTCCGAGGGTGTTCTTGGTTGTTCCCAATTAATTACGGCTTAAACTTTGGATGGATCCACTAAAATCCCATCTTTGTCAATCACATGTCCAAGAAATTGTACATGTTCTAGCCAGAATTCACACTTAGAAAATTTTGCGTACACCTTTTCCTTTCTTAGTGTCTCCAACGTCAAACGTAAATGTTCCACATGTTCTTCTCGAGATTTGGAGTACACCAGAATGTCATCAATGAATACCACCACAAACTTGTCTAAGAATGGTTTGAACACCCTGTTCATCAAATCCATGAATACAGCAGGGGCATTGGTCATTCCGAAAGACATCACCAAAAACTCGTAAAGTCCATACCGAGTTCTGAATGCCGTCTTTGGTACATCCTCCATTCTTACTTTCAATTGGTGATACCCATTTCTCAAATCTATTTTTGAGAAATATTTAGCACCTTTCAATTGATCAAATAATTCATCTATTCTTGGAAATGGATATTTATTCTTAATAGTGACTTTGTTTAATTTCCTATAATCAATGTAAAGACGCATTGACCCATCCTTCTTCTTCACGAATAATATCGGTGCTCCCCACTGCGACACACTCGGCTGAATGTACTTCTTGTCTAACAGCTCTTGCAATTGTATTATCAGTTCCTTCATTTCTACCGAAACCATCTTGTACGGGGCCTTCGATATCAGAGTGGTTCCTAGCGCTAAGTCGATCACGAACTCAATTTCTCGGTCAAGCGGAAGTCCTGGCAAATCCTTCGGAAACACATCTACAAATTCACTAACCACTGGTATATCTTCTAGTTTCACCCCCTTCCTCTGAGTATCGACTATGTAAGCTAAATAACCCACAGAGCATTGACTCAATAACTTTTTGGCCTGCATAGTCATCAGACATCTCGCATGTCTAGGCGATTTGCTACCATAGAAAACTACCTTTGACGGAGTCACAAGGTTTACACATTTCTTTTGGTAATCAATTATTGCTCCATAATTGAACAACCAATCCATTCCCAAAATAACATCAAACTCCCCAAGTTTTATCAGAATTAAATCTACCATCATGACATTCCCCTTAATGTTCACCCTATAATTCTTGTATACGATCCTAACAGGAATCACTTCCCTATTCATAATTTCTATATTTAAAGGGAAATTCAATTCTTCACTAGGCAATCCTAACCTCTTAGCAAATTCATCAGATATAAACGAGCAAGTAGCACCCGAACCAAATAATACATAAGCATTAATATTATTGATTAGGATAATACCTGACACAACATCTTTTGATTGCATTACATCCTGCATAGTCATGTTGAAGGTTCTAGCTGTGGGTCTGTTTGATGACGTTGGTCCCGCAATGGTCAATGGCGCAAACCTTGCCAATTCGTTAAATTTTTTGGCATACTACGATACCGTCATTGATCCCTGCTGTAATTCCAAAAACTGCACCTCCATCTGATTCTTTGAACTCTCTAGGAAATAGGTCTCGAAGAATATTTCCTTAAACCTATCCCATGTCATCACCCCTTGTCCTCCTCGAGTTTTATTGGCTTGCCACCAATAACTAGCCTCAGCTTTCAACATGAACGTTGCAAAAGCAGTCTTCTGATTCTCACCTACTCTATCTACATAAAACACTTTCTCTATCTCCATGATCCAGGTCTGTGCCTCAACTGGATTCATGGACCCACGGAATTTTGGTGGTCCAACCACCTTGAAGTCCTTAAATGTCACTGCTTGATTCTATGGTTGATTCTGTAACGCACCCATTAGTAACGTCACTAACTGCTGAATGGGGTTAGCTTCTGCGTTGTTATTGTTGATAGATCCCTCAGGGGTTCTTTTTCGTGGCTGACGTCTTCTTGGAGGCATTTTTTGTTAAAATACACTCATTAAATTGTTACTCAATTCCTTTAAGTATTTTATACTTAACTTGTACACCATAAAAGTTCATCACATAACACATAACACTTTAAATAAAATAATAACTTTTATTCATTCATAATCTTTTAGAAAACAGAAGAACAATATCATCTCTGCTATTTACATTAACTTTCCTGAACTTCTAAAGTTCAGGATAACATCATCATCATATCCCATAGGTTACGTAACACTTGGGATTTACATATTATTTATCATATTATTAATCGTATATCAAGTACATTTATGACGACGTACTAAAATACTGCATAGTCTTACGAAGCTCTTCTTCCATAATATGGAACATTGTTCGGCGATCTAATATGTACGATGGAAGTGTCTCGAACTGAATCGGATAACCTATGACCCGATCTTGAGCTCGATTGATTACAGTGTTGAATACATTATTCACCTCTTCCATCTTGATCTTCTTCACTTTTACATCTCTCTCTGCTACTCCGAATCGTTTAAAAGCTTCTTTGTACGCGTCTTCGGCTCTTGCTCTCTTAGTAGATTCTTCCTTCAGCTTGTTCTTCAAGTCTGCGATCTCCTCTGTCAGTTGCTCGTTTCCTCCTTCAGTGTGGACCAGCTTCCCTTCGACATTGCTAAAACGTTCCTCTAGATCCTGGATCTCATTGTCCTTCTGCGCCATTGAGGTCTATTATTCAGCTACTGTCTCTCTCAACTCCTCGACGCTATCCTGAAGTTCCACAGTGCGGTCGTACACTTTATTGTACATACGGGCAGCGATCGAGTGAAGTTGAATCTCTTTTTCCTCATCCTCCTCATCCTCATTCGACTATGGCAGCTCAACATGGTCTTCCTCGTCCGTCTCTATCTCATCATCCTCATCAGGTAACCCCTCCTACTCAACCACTGTGACCAACGGAGATGATTCCCGTGGCATTAGTTTTTCCCAAATTACCTGAATATCTAGAGGCTCCTCCTCTCTAGGCATCTGGGGTCCTTTCTCCCTAGCCTGACTGAATTCTCCTACATTAGCCATCCTGACAACAAACTTTTTAAGTTTTAATTACTAATCATTACTACTCGACACTCATGAGCACATAGGTTGTAATCACATAAGCATATAAGTGTTTTATTACTCCTTCCTTAAAACTTGATAAGAGTTTATCACCACTATCTTTTCAAAGGTTACTTCCTAAGGCTTTTCCCCACCTAAGGTTCATAACCAAAGGCTTTGATACCAACTTGTGACACCCCCAAATCTGGGTACTTCATTTTCACCAGATTTGGTGTTCACTTGATAAAAACATTCATGTCTAACTACTCAATCATAATAAAATTTAATAATAAACCTTCCCATTAAAGGATTACATCAATAAGTTCACTAAAATTTCCCAGGTTATCTAACCTTTAAATACAAATATTATATGCGGAAAATTAAATAATTACATCACAAGATTTAAAATAAAGTCTGCCAGTACAAAAGTCAATAGGTTTACAAGTCTTCAATACTTGCTTATCTTCCCTTTCCCTTTACTAGTTGTAGGTTCATCGACCTTCTCAATTTTAGTTGTAATATTTATATAAGCAAGAGTGAGCAAACAATGCTCACTTGAAATTACAATGAATAAACATCATATCAACTGTAAAAGGAATAGGCTAAATAGAAATGAATAAGGTACTTCATCAATAATAATCAGGAATAAAATGCGAAATATATTACTGAGGGTCAAAAGACCACGAACTATATCCATAGTTATAAGTATTCTTTCAACTTAAACTTTAACCGTCATAAGACTATAGGGACTCTTCATACTTAGGGGGATCAACCCTTCGTACAATGTATTGTGCACAAACATTTCAACGTTATGCGTAAATTATCCCCTATAGTAGGGTTGTTCATCTCAGTATTTAGAATACAAGTCCGCACCAAAGTAAGTTTGGTTTGGATAAGTTTCAAGGTAATTTAGAGTTTAACGAACATCAACTAAGGATTAGTTGAATAAAATTTAGTAACAATGCGCTATGTAATAAGTCATAAATGAATCAACATTGCATAGTAAGGTCATGCTTTAGGAATGAACTAAAAGCATAAGCATTGAATAACATAACATACCTTGCTTGAACGATATTAAGCTAAGGTTAAAATCTTATTTAGAATTGAGTATTGAGCATGCATAACAAATAGTAAATTGAATGATAAACGTGTTCAACGTTAGTGTATCAGAATTTAGAGACTTGCGTGCTAAATAACAAGTTAAATATTAGACACGTGTCATTATGACACAATTAGTCACTACAAATACTCTGTATACAAATAAGTATATATCTCATGTATGGCTTGATTTTTAACCACATAATCAAACTATACTAATAATGAAATAATAAAACTCGTTAATTATTAATAATATTCTCATTCTTAGTACTATCACAATAATGTAAATTACATTTTAATACGATTCTGATGCATGCGTAAAAAGAAAATAATTTTCTCGGCCATTCTATTAACCGGCCACTGCGATTGCCATAGTTTATCTTGGGGTTGGCATCATACATGTATGTATTGATGACTATGGCCTGAAAGTAACAAGCTTGCGATGGCGTTGATAGAAGCGAGGTTAAGCGGCTGTGGCATCGAGTTTAACTGTCATGACGCTTGAGTCTTTAGCGCCGAGAGTACTAAGGCTTGCGTATGGCCACCAATTACTGATGTTGAGCACAAGAACAAAGACAAAGATAATTTTTTGACTGTTTAATACTTCTAGAACCTAAATTAACACATATAACTTACATAAATTACACATAACCGTTACCCATCATACATATACTAATTTAAAACAACTAAACAACAATCTCAGAAAATTAAATTCTTGAATGCCATGTTTTAAACAAAAACTCCATTGTTGACATTGTTTGACAAAATTAACATGGTAACCACAATTATACACGAAATTGATTCATTCGAATTACGTTTTCTCCATTTCTTAACATATTAACATGTTCAAGGTTCAATTTATCTATTAGTTCACAATCAAATATCAGTTTTGGTACTCCTACAATCCATGTTCATACACATATTCATTGTAAAACTATTTTCTTTTTTTTTTAATGTAATTTAACATACAATTCCTTGTCTAAATACAACTCTAACATCATAATTATATACAATCACCATAAACAGGTTGTATAACAACAATTAAAAAAAATTGACTCCACATAACATGGAAATTTTATGCAGTAAATATATATATATATATATATATATATAATATCAAGGTTTTGGAAAATACCTTTTCTTGAACAATCCTTGTTAACAACTGAAATCTCTCAACTCTTTCAACTTCCCTCTGTATTTTCTTCCTTCTTTCTTCTTAGGCTTAGCAACTAAATCTTATGCGTAAAACAAAACTAATAGCCAAGCCAATTAACAGAATGCATACACTAAAATTGATAGTATGCGTACACTAAAACTGATAAGCCATAATAAGCGTACTTAATATAACAGTTACAAGAATATAAACGTATATGTTATAAATATATATTTTATATATTTTATTTATTATAATTATAATTCAAAATTCAAAATTCAAAATCCAAAAGCCATAAGGCTTTGTTTGGCAAAAACTCTTTAAAAATTAAAGACTTAATATCTTTAAGCCTTGTTTGGCAACACTAAATTAAACTCCTTTAATTTATTTTAATAACTCATTTATAGCATAGTTATTTGTCACACTTTTATTACCAAATTAAATTAAAACATTATAATAATCCATTTAATCCCTATCAACTCTCTAATTTAATTTTTAAATTAAATTAGAACATTATCTCATAATAATTAATTTCCTTCACTCATTAATTATTTATTTAACAAATAAATAATTAAATCAAATCAAATTAAACAAATATTTATTCCATAATAAACACATCAATTAAATATTTATATAATTTAATAAATATTAAAAAATTACAATTTAAAATTCTGGATTGTTACAAAAAGTCTATCTCATACCTGATAACCTGTCCCCCCAGTTCAAGATAACAAATTAAACCTTGTAGATCAAATCAAACTCGGGTGAAGTCATTAGCAACCAAGCTGAGATCTTAGGGACAATTTAGTGGAGTCTGAAGGCTTCTTGTCACCAATCATCAAAGTTGAAACAACAACACAACGATATATCAAGCATGATCATCAGCAAGGACCTTCAAAGAGCCAACACCCTCAATCATAAGTTTTCATCAAATCAGAAGAAAATCATCAAGGCTGATTGCGCAAATAAGTCAGGAACAATGATTGAGGGCATCAAAGCCCAAATCCACTACCTATTCACCATATGGTACAGAGGTAAAAACCTCTTGTGATCTCGGCATCTTATCAGCCCATCTGTCAAAGAAACTATCCAAGAGGACAAGCAAGGCTGAGGCAATTTTAGAATTTGCGGCAACCCAATATTGGGACCCTTACATCAAACTAGCCTGGGGCAATGTTAAAAACAGTGACAACTCAACATTGGGGCATTCATCGTCCATCCTAAAAAGGAAAATGCATCAGTTGGCATCATCATCATGGTCCATCATCATCAGAGCTTCCCTTATATCATATCACTGGTGATTCAGTATGTTCATTGTGTCTTTTCTAATCATATTGTTCTCACAATGAATAATCCACATGTGAGGTACGACTCTTTCATCTCTTTATGAGCTTTCAATCTCCATTTACATGTATTAGCCATAATATACATGTTAAGTATTCTTAGAAAGAGGTTTTTGCTTAACATGTTATGAATGAGATGAATTCTGATAAGCATCCGTGGGGGCAAGAATCATGGGAATGATTAGAGAATTAAGACTATTCAACCTTTTTGATTGGGCATGACATCCTAGAAGCGCTTTTTGGAATAGACTTGACCTTATATACATGTCTGCACTTCGTGATTGCCCTGACTCTTAGTTGTAGGGTATGAGGCTATGGCAAAAATAAAGGCAATTAATGAAAAGATAAAAGATAAGTCGTCAACCTAATGTCTCGAATCGTGGCATAGGTAGCTCGAGTTATTGAGCCCGAGGGGTGTCTTTACAACTGGTGCCCTAAAGCCATCTGGGTTGGGAGTCATCGTCCCAATGCTCATTACATTAGGTAACTTAGTACCTAAGAAAATGATCATTAAAAAAAGAAAAGGTATAACCTGAGTAGATTCTAATCGTGGCCTAGGTTATTCGAGTAATTAAGCCCGAGGGGTGTCTTTACAGTTGGTGCCCTAAAGCTATCTGGTTTGGGAGTCACCGGCCTAATTCTCCCTACATGGGTGACTTAGAGCCTAAAAAAACGGACCTATCAAGCTCATGTAAATAAGCAAATAGAGTGATCGCCTGAATCGTCTCAAAGTGTGGCCTTTATTACTCGAGCTAGTAAACCTGAATGGATGTCTTAACACCTAATGCCCTAAAGCCCTCCGATTTGGGAGTCATTGGTCCAAAACTCGTTACTTAGGTAATTCTGAATAGCCTAAGAAAATGAGACAAGTTGGGCGATAGAAAATAAAATTAGAATCAAGAAAAATTTGCGAAGGCATAGAATTTAAACCCCTACTAAGAGTTGCATCACATATAGTGCACATGTCATATAAAATAAAGTTTGTGAAGAAGAACGTCTAGAGCGAAGATGAAGTATCTTTGATATAAGGAGATAATTTTATTGAACCTAAATCCTACCCATGAACAATGACCATGGATGCTTCAAAATTTCCTTGCGATTTCATAACTCATTCAATTTCATAAACTTTTACTTCAAATGCCTTATTCATAAGAGTGTACTAATCCTGACGGCCAAGCTGTCAAGTTTTTGGTGCATTTTGTTATTTTAATGTGCAGGATATTGCTCACTCATGATTTGGTCAACAAAGAGAGTTTCTTATTGTAAGACCCCAACTTTTATGAATAAAGAATTAATTTTCTCTAAATGTTATTTTGATTCATAAGGTGTGGATTTGATATAATGTTATAGTTGTGTGTAGTATTTACAAATTTTGCAAAGTAAGCAAGTTGTCATAAAATATTTGTTTGGTAGGGAATATTCTTTTTGTCGGGGAATATCCATACGACGACACAATCATTGGTGGACCCCTCTATGAAATTACTGTCAGAGTTAAAAAATGACAGAAATATTTTTATAAAAAAAATGACAAAAGTTTTACCGTTAACTGTTGAAATACCCGGTGATAAAAGTACAGTAATACGCATGGTTGCATAGTAGAACACAATATTACACAATATCTTTGATTATTGATGCTTACGTGAGAAGTCACTCAATTTTACTCAATTATTGCCATAGTAATTGCTGCATAGTATCTCACGTTATTGATTCAATTATTGTCACAGTATCTTCTGCATAATATATTATATTATTAAATTAATAATTGTGATGACAAAGTTATTATATTATTATTTACATTATTGACGATGTCTAGAAACTTTTGTCGAGGAAAGGGATTTCGTCACCTAATTGCGTGCCAATAAGAAAAAGTCCTTATCGGAAAGCCCCCTCTTTCCTGGGAATGATCTGGTTGTTAATATTGCGAGTTATAATAATGATAAATAAATGTTATTAAAAATAATTTTAGTGAAGCCAAGTGAATTGAGATAAATAAAGGGGTTTTTTATAAAGTATTTGTTGTAAATTTTGATTATTATATGGACCCCCACTTACTCAATTTTCAAAATTATCGGTAGAAAGTTATCTCAGTTTTATATATATATATATATATATATATAAGTTTTATTTTTTTATGTAGAATAAAATATATTATATTTTATTATTTGCATAGTACTGCATAGTGTTGCATAGTACTACATAGTGTTGCATAGTACTGCATAGTGCAGCATAGTAACATCAAAATTTTCTCGCCGAATTCATACGTGATTCTTCGTTACTGTTCACCCGTGAATTTTTTTTTACTGTGCATCTAAATAGTATCCTATCATTCTCCTATAAATTGGATGCTCAGTTTACAAATGAAAATCAAATCAGAATCAGAGAATTCTTCTTCTATAATATTGAGCGTAGTTCTTTTGAGTTTAAGGAAGCTTTGAGTGTAGAAAATAGTGAAAGTTTTCTTCAAGAATATATCCGCTATACCAGTCAGAAATATTCTTCTTTTGAGGTAAGGGGTATTATTCATTTCATATTCGTTTACAATATTATTTTTCATATTCGTAAGGAAGTTTTATTTTCGTTCAATATTCGTAAGGAATATTATTTTTGTTCAATATTCGTAAGGAATATTATTTTCGTTCAGTAGTTGTAAGGGATATTATTTTTGTTCAATATTCGTAAGAAATAATATTTTCTTTCACACTATGTAGTATGTAAGTAATATTATTTTGTTTCAGATTCTGAATCCTACACTCATTTTGTTAAAGTATTATTTCTATACTCCTTGAAATTAGTAGAATATCCTTGAAATTTGCGCTTCATCAAGTATCATTTCACGAAAAAATATTTTTCTGAATATTCTTGTAAAATTTTGATCTTTTTATGCAGGGATACTATTCACGAGGTACTATTCACGAAGTACTATTCATGACAAAAATTGATTTCATTTCTATCCAAATTATTTTGATACATGAATATGATTCTTGAATTTTACTCCACAAAGCAGTTATCATGTTGACAATTTGGACATTCTTGAATTCTAGATAAATTGATTTATAAATCTTGAAAATTTATCCTTGCTCTTACTTAATTGAATTTTTATATCATTGTCATCATCCTCATGCTTATATTGTGAAAGTCATCTTTAGCCCGTAGTGCATAGATAGACTATTGATTGGTATGATTATGACTATGTATCGGTATAATCATGACCTGTAATGTTACAAATGATGTGGTAAAAGTCCTTATTGGCCCGTAGTGCATTGATGGACAGTTGTTGGCATGATTATGACCACTGGTGATAATAACGAATATCCTTGGCCCGTAGTGCATGGATGATTCGTGGATGTGATACTAATGAATATCCTTAGCCCTTAGTGCGTGGATAATTTGATAATGTTGATTATTTATTGAGCTGTGTTACAGCGATAAAATATTGATGATGAACTTTTAATTCATAGAAGATAGTAGATATCATGCTCTACTTGACTCTCCTAAAGGATTGCTTGTTTCGCTACAGTTAAACTTGTTGTTTATTGTATTCTATCAGTTTTTATACTGTTGAAGGCTAAGGATAATTTATTCTGCATTATCTTAGTCATAATATTATTTACTGGGCTAGTTGAGCTCACCTTTTGCTTTTATTATTCTTTTCAGGAAGTGAGAACCTAGCCGGGACTAGTCGGGGAATGAAGTGACGGTCCGAGATGGTGGCTGTAGTAGTCCTCACTATTTTATAAAATAGTGTTATAATAATTATAATGAGGACTTCATTTGAGTTTGGATATTGTCTACGAGACAATATTCGTGTTAAACTCTCATCTTATATTTTTTTCATATTTTACACGACAGTTGTATAATTAAGTTTGTATTTGAATTCTGTACCATGTATTTGGCGACTTAGAATGAGTTGTGTATACCTATTCTAGATGCGAGTCACAGTTGGAGGGGAGAGACGGGTAAATCCTTCGTTAGTATGACCTACCTAAGCTTATTTGTTATTTAATTAGTAGGTCAGAATATAAGGATAATACGTGGCATGTTAATTAACCCTCGTTTTGTGGTAGTATTTGAAAATGACATCTGAAAATCAAGAGATGAACTCACATAGAGTTTTAAGTGATGAATCGAGAAGATTCATTTAAAGAATAAATATTGGAGTATAATATTTTGTGATAACAAAGATTTTATTGAGGAGTACTAATTAAGTTATTAAACTTGATAGTAGGATGTCAGGCAAAGAAGAAATTAGAGATATCCATGTGGTGAGTGAAGAATTAATAGTTTCACCCGAGCTAGTCGTAGAGGTACTAGCTGAGAGTGAGGAAGAAGAGGAACTTGATGAGGATTTATTAGGAGAACTTCTTGATCAAAATGTAGAACTGTAAAATCGTATTCATGAGTTAGAAGAGCATGTTGAAGAATGCAGGCGGTCGTGGAACAAAGGGATGCAACAATTCAAGATTGTGTTAACTAATATGTGATGCTTGAACAGAAGCACTCTTTGGCGGAGTATAAGATAATAAAACTGGAATCTGAGAATTCAAATGTCAAGGATCAGCTGAAATAAGAAACAACTGAACGAGTGAGAATGAAGGATGCATGGGAAAAAGCCGCACGACGCGTTGATATTGTGGAAAGAAAAGTCCGATCCAAGAAGGCTAAAATAGATGATCTGTATTTCTCTTTTTGGACAGCAATTGGGAGAACCTAACATCGAGTTTTGAATTACCCTATACATTGAGGTCAACCCTAATTAGATATGGATCAAAGATTAATGATTCAGATCATGGATCAGGAGTACAACGAAGCAGTTGAGGGTGGAATATGCCCTATAGCGAAAGTCAATTCCAGCGATAATGATGACACCAAAGGCTGTCCCAGATAAGTCAAAGTTCGTGCTTCAAGTGAGAGCGCTTTTTGTAACTTCCCAAAAAGTGAGGAACCCAAACGAAGTTATTACGGGTAAGCTAATCAGAAACTCTTGCAAAGTCTATAACTTATTTGATACCGGTTCTACCCATTCTTTTATTTCACCTACTTGTGCTCAACGTTTAATTTTGACTCCAGAGAAATTAGACTTTGACTTATCTGTTGAAACTCCGTTAGGAGAAACCTTAGTTACATCCACTGTTTATAAAATCTTGTTTATTGACACTTTCACATTACCTGTTGATCTCATCTCCTTAAAAATACTTGCATTTGATGTGATTTTAGGAATTGACTGGTTAGCTACTCATCATGCTAAAATTGACTATTTTCATAAGGTTGTTAGCTTTCATATTCCTAACCAACCTGTTATGCGAATTCAAGCAATCAAACCACTAAAGTCAATCATTGTCATATCAAGCCATAAAGCCGTTCATTTATTGAAAAATGGATGTCAAGCTTTCTTAGCCCATGTCATGGGTTTTAAACAAAAATACGTCAGATTTGAATGATATTTCTTTTGTTAATAAATTTCCTTACGTATTCCCTGAAGAACTTTCTAGCCTACCCCCAGAGCGTGAAATCAAATTTTGTATTAACCTTGAACCCGATACAAAAACCTCAAATATTTCATCACCTAGAATGAACGTAACATGCGCCAAAGACGTTCGTTCTAGCTGTTGAAATAGTACGATCAAACCATTCAATACCATCGTCGAAAAGCGAACATGGTAGCCGACGCGTTGAGTAGAAGATCGTATGCGGTTACGAGTGCGACGTCGTTAACATAAAGACCCATTTTATATAATTTACAAAAATGGTGATAGAGTTAAAGACTCTAGAGACCCACGTGAAGATGATGAATATACAATTAGAATCGACTTTAAATTGATAAATTTAAAGCTGCTCAAGCTACAGACCTAGAGCTGATGAATATGAAGAAGAAGGTATAAGAAGTCGTTATTCCAAAAGCAA
Source organism: Panax ginseng (assembly GCA_020205605.1). Lineage (NCBI taxonomy): Eukaryota > Viridiplantae > Streptophyta > Magnoliopsida > Apiales > Araliaceae > Panax > Panax ginseng. Next base: position 47,194,116 of record CM035144.1, read on the forward strand.
GAATCGACGATGTGAGGAAAGCTCAAACCTTGGATTTATTGGTCCATTTAAAATCCTCAATCGAGTAGGATTACCGCTAATTATGTCGTGTGTTCATAACATTTTTCACGTATCGATGTTACGTAAATATGTGGACAAGCCGAACCACATTATTGAATTAGAACTAGAAGAGATAGAAGAGGATTTAACCTGTGAGGTGATACCTGTTAAAATCTTGGATAAGAAGAAACATATTTTAAGCTCAAAGGTTATACCTCAAGAATTAGAATCTGAAATAAAAACAAGGTATCCTCACCTCTTCGACATACCAAGTACGTACCCTAATTTGAAGGATGAAATTTCATAAGGAGGGGAGGTTGTATGACCCTAACTTTTATGAATAAAGAATTAATTTTCTCTAAATGTTATTTTGATTAATAAGGTGTGGATTTGATATAATGTCATAGTTGTGGGTAGTATTTACAAATTTTGCAAAGTAAAAAAGATGTCATAAAATATTCGTTTGGTAAGGAAATATTCTTTTTTGTCGGGGAATATCTGTATGACGGCACAATCACTGGTGGACCCCGCTTCAGAATTACTGTCGGAGTTAAAAAATGACAGAAATAAGTTTTATAAAACTAAAGGAAAAAGTTTATCGTTAACTGTTAAAATACCCGGTGATAAAAGTACAGTAATACGCGTGATTTCATAGTAGCACACGGTATTACACAATATCTTTGATTATTGATGCTTACATAAGAAGTCACTCAGTTTTACTCAATTATTACCACAGTAATTGCTGTATAGCATCTCACGTTATTGATTCAATTATTGTCACAGTATCATCTGGGGTATTATTTTCGTTCAGCAGTTATAAGGGATATTATTTTTGTTCAATATTCGTAAGAAATAATATTTTCTTTTATACTTTGTAGTATGTAAGTAATATTATTTTGTTTTAGATTCCAAATTCTACACTCATTTTGTTAAAGTATTGCTTCTATACTCCTTGAAATTAGTAGAATATCCTTGAAATTTGCGCTTCATCGAGTATATTTTCACGAGAATATTTTTCTGAACATTTTTGTTAAATTTTGATCTTTTCATGCTGGGGTACTATTTACATGGTACTATTTATAAAGTACTATTCACGGGATACTATTTAAACGGGGTACTATTCATGACAAAAATTGATTTTTTTTTCTGTCCAAATTATTTTGGTTACCTAATTGCGCGTTAATAAGAAGAAGTCCTTATCGGAAAGCCCCCTGTTTCCTGGGAATGATCTGGTTGTTAATATTGCGAGTTATAATAATGATGAATAAATATTATTAAAAATGTGTTTAGTGAAGCCAAGTGAATTGACATAAATAGAGAGGTATTTTATGAAGTACTTGTTGTAAATTTTGCTTATTATATGGACCCACACTTACCCATTTTTCAAAAATTATCGATAGAATGTTATCTCAGTTTTGTTATATATATATATATATATATATATATATATATATATATATATAAGTTTTGTTTTTTATGTAAAATAGAATACATTATATTTTATTGTTTGCATAGTACTGCATAGTGTTGCATAGTACTGCATAGTGTTCCATAGTGCTGCATAGTAAAATCAAAATTTTCTCATCGAATTTGTCCGTGTTTCTTCGTTACTGTTCACCCGTGAATTTTTTTTACTGTGCATCTAAATAGTATAATGCCATTCTCCTATAAATAGGATGTTCACTTTAGAAATAAAAATCACACCAGGATCAAAGAATTCTTCTTTTATAATATTGAGCTTTTGAGTTTAAGGAAGCTTCAAGTGTAGAAAATAGTGAAAGTTTTCTTCAAAAATATATCTGCTATACCAGTTAGAAATACTCTTCTTTTGAGGTAAAGGGTATTATTTATTTTATATTCGCTTACGATGTTATTTTTCGTATTCGTAAGGAATTTTTTTTTTCGTTCAATATTTGTAAGGAATATTATTTTCGTTCAATATTCATAAGAAATATTATATTCGTTCAATATTCGTAAGGAATATTATTTTCGTTCAGCAGTTATAAGGGATATTATTTTTGTTCAATATTCGTAAGAAATAATATTTTCTTTTATACTTTGTAGTATGTAAGTAATATTATTTTGTTTTAGATTCCAAATTCTACACTCATTTTGTTAAAGTATTGCTTCTATACTCCTTGAAATTAGTAGAATATCCTTGAAATTTGCGCTTCATCGAGTATATTTTCATGAGAATATTTTTCTGAACATTTTTGTTAAATTTTGATCTTTTCATGCTGGGGTACTATTTACATGGTACTATTTATAAAGTACTATTCACGGGATACTATTTAAACGGGGTACTATTCATGACAAAAATTGATTTTTTTTCTGTCCAAATTATTTTGATACATGAATATGATTCTTGAATTTTACTCCATAATGTAGTTATCATGTTGACAATTTGGACATTCTTAAACTGTGGATAAATTGATTTATAAATCTTTCAAATTTATTTTTGCTCTTACTTAATTGAATTTTTACATCATTGTCATCATCCTCATACTTATATTATGTGTAAGACCCCAAATAATTAATAAATGAAATTTAATTTTCTCTATTTATTATTTTGAAATAGTAAGGGTTGATGTGATTAATGTGGATAGTTATGGGTAAAATACGCAAATATTTCAAAATAAGCAAGTGGTTATAAAATATTCATTGTTGTCGGAGAATATTCGTTTGGTCATGGAATATTCGTACTTTCAGGGAATATTCGTACGATGACGCAGCCATGTGTGGGCCCCATAACGGAAAGTGATTGGAGGAAGAAAACGACAAATATAAGTTGTTTAAAAATAACTTGGCGTAGTTATTCTGCATTCTGCCGTTGGAATACCCGGTGGTTAAAACACGATGTACGTGTTGTTGCCACAAGATCATCACACTTATTTCACCAATTATTGACTCTTACGTAAGAAGGCACTACTCAATAATGGTTACAGAAATTACTCGCTCAATATTTTATTTTATTGGTTCAATAATTGTTGCGTTGATATTTTATATTCTTTGTTGTTTCAATAATTGTCATTACACAAAGATTTTTCATTATCGAAGCAATAATTCATATTATCCGAATAATATTATTAGATAACATTATTGGCAATGTCTAGAAAGTTCTATCTAAGGAGAGGTTTGGTCACCTAATTGTGCTTGATGAAGGAGAAATTCTTATTGAAAGCCCCTCTTTCCTGAACCGCTTAGTCATACAATATTGTGATTACATAATATTATTTGTGAATAATTAATTATTGATTCATATGATGAGAAAAATATTGATTTTATGTGGATATAGATGGAGAAAATTTTTAATGTGACAATTGTTGAAAATTAATATTTTATCTTTTTCTGATAAAATAATTCATTTAAATATATATTATTATATTTTAATAATATAATAATGGTGATATTTTTACAACGAATGTGGGATATATGAGTATACGAGGAGGAAGAGTATTTTTGTGGCAATAAATGTTTAAAACATGTTAAACATGTCGGTGGACCCCATTTATTGACTGAAATTTGATTATAGCCTCTAAAATCGCCCGTTTATGGATTTCGGCCAATTTCTGTTTGAAATTTGGAAAAACTTTCTTCTGCAAAGTTGTAGAGAATTGACTTTCCTATAAAAACTCGCGAGATTCAAATTTTCTGACAAAAGGTCTATTTATTGTGAATTATTGAAGTTCCGGAGTTCCGAAATAATTGATTTTTGGAAGTTTTAATTATTTTTATTATGAAAAACGTTTTTGTCATTAAAGGTGGGGCTTGCATGTGATGAAAATGCTGAATTTAAGATCTTAGAAAGTGTGCATAGGAAAATTTAATATATATTAATATTTTAATTAAATTTTCTCTTTCTTGTTTCTAAGCATTTTCCTATAAATAGGTGCTTAGGTTAGAATTAAAATTACACACGAAACTCAAGTTTTCTTTCTATATATTATCGAGTTTATTCTTGTGAGTATTTTGAGTATACTTTGAGTATTGCTATACTGGTGCAAGTTCAAGTTATAGCCTATATCCAAAGATTCCAAAGGAGAAAGTACTTGTCTTTTCCGAGGTAAGGGATATTATTTTTTTCGTAATGATATTATTTCTTCAATATCATTATGTTTGAATATTGATCCAAGTTTTTATCAAATTTGGAACTTTTAGTGACGGGGTTCTTATTCACGATACTCAGACTATTCACGATATACGACACTATTCACGAATACTGCACTATTCATCAAAAATAAAAAATTTTCTTTTCGTCCAAAATATCTATTCGGATACTAGCTTTGATTGTATCCATGTTTTGATCATTCTTGAATTTTACACCACTATGATTATTTTTGAGGTATTTTTGGGCGTGGATAAAACAAAGTACGAATCCTTAATCCTTAATCCTTGTAATTTTGTTTCACCGGATTCGCTTTTAAAAAAAATATTTTTCATCATCCTCGGTCTTAAATGATGATATTATTGAATATCTTTGGCACAGTAGTGCAAAGATGAATGATTTCTGATGAATATCTTTGGCCTGTAGTGCAAAGATGAATGATTTCTGATGAATATCTTTGGCCCGTAGTGCAAAGATGAACAGGTGTTTAGATGAACATGACCAACTGGTGAATGTCCTTGGCCTGTAGTGCAAGTATGAATATTTGATCCCAGATATATATTGATTGATGTTACAGGGGATAAAAAATAGATTTATGAACTTTAAAATTCATACATAGAAGATAGTAGTTTGCATTCTCTACTTAACTCTTCTAATGAATTATTATTTCCGCTGCGAATATTGATTTAAAACTTGTTGTCTATTGTATTCTATTATATTTTTCCCTGTTGAAGACTAACGATAATTTTGTTGTATATTATCTTAGTTATAATATTCTTTACTAGGCTAGTCGAGCTCACCTTTTTCCTTTTTGTTCCATTTTTCTTCTCGTGAGGCGAGAATATAAGCGAAATGCAGCTCGGGGGTATGGAATGAAGGTTCTAGGGAGAGTTGTTTAGTAGTCCTTACCATTGTTGTAAAATAATGTATTAATAATTATGATGAGGATTTATTTGTATGTGGATATTGTCTACATGGCAATATCTGTATTTAAACTCACAGTTTTACTATTGTAATAATAAAGTTGTAGTTGTTTCTGTACCGTGTATTGACAACTCAGAATGGGTGATGTAGACCTATTTTGGGGGTGTCACATTATGAAAGTCATCTTTGGCCCGTAGTGCATAGATGGACTGTTGATTGGTATGATTATGACTATGTATCGGTATAATCATGACCTGTAATGTTACAAATAATGTGGTAAAAGTCCTCATTGTCTCGTAGTGCATTGAGGGACAGTTGTTGGCATGATCATGACCACTTGTGATAATAATGAATATCCTTGGCCCGTAGTGCATGAATGATTCGTGGATGTGATACTAATGAATATCCTTAGCCCGTAGTGCATGGAAAATTCGATGATGTTGATTATTTATTGAGCTGTGTTACAACGATAAAATATTGATGATAAACTTTTAAACTATAGAAGATAATAAATATCATGCTCTACTTGACTCTTCTAATGGATTGCTTGTTCCAGTGCAGTTAAACTTTTTGTTTATTGTTTTCTATTAGTTTTTATACTGTTGAAGGCTAAGGATAATTTATTCTGCATTATCTTAGTCATAATATTCTTTACTGGGCTAGTTGACCTCACCCTTTGCTTTCATTATTCTCTTCAGGAAATGAGAACTTAGTCGGGACTAGTCGAGGAATGGAGTGACGGTCCGAGATGGTGGCTGTAGTAGTCCTCACTATTTTATAAAATAGTGTGATAATAATTGTAATGATGAATTCATTTGAGTTTAGATATTGTCTATGAGATAATATTCGTGTTAAACTCTCAGGTTATGTTTTGTCGTATTTTACACGATAGTTGTATAATTAAGTTTTTATTTGAATTATGTACTATGTATTTGGCGACTCAGAATGGGTTGTGTATAGCTATTTTGGGGGTGTCATACTTATATGAATCCTCGGTATCATGCGAAAGTACAGGGGCATTTTCCGATTCTAGTAAAGGGAAGGACTCTAAGGCAGGATCAAGCCTCTCATCAAAAGAAAGCGGGAAAACTCCTGAAAGAAATAACAGCGACGTAAGCTTGCCCCGACAAAAGAAGGGAAAAATTCTCAAGAGAGTCCTTAACTCAAAAACAGACACAAGAATGACAAAAGGCCTAGCAAATGAAATCTACAACATCAAACATGTCAACTTGTACCTAGTCATCACAAGTTGAGGCCTCTACACCGAAGTTAAAATTTGGGCAGTAAAAGAAGGTGTTGCACCCTTCAGGGATGTCAGCGGCACTCAGGTCATTTGTCCAGCTGAGTTGTAAATCAAAATCACAAGGAAATGGGCCACAAGCACCCAACCATGAAATGAAACTCCAAATCACCTTAGAAAGGGTGAGGTAAGTTTCTACTCCAGATAATTTAAAATGTGCATCAACCTAGGACAATAGACTCCTCAAGGATAAATCTAGATCGATTCATCATGCATGCTCTACACATGTGCAACCACGCTATATCAGTGCACATCTCCATTAAAAATTTAAGCATGCATCCCTAGTAGAGTCAAATATGCATACACATTAAATGCCCAGACTTGCGAAAAAATTTTGCTGTTGAAAACTATCGTTCGAGTAGGCATCGAGACAGTCCAGTGTTCAACCGTTGTCAACTACCATCAAGGTAGAAATAATATGTCGACTACTAGTAGGGTAGGCATTATTGTCAACTACCAACAAGGTAGGCACCGTTGTCAACTACCAGCAGGGTAGGCACCGATGTAAACTACTAGTGTATACATCAGGAAGGTCCGATGATTTCAGAACATTATCCCCAACAGAGATGTAGAAAACATCTCAATTTATCTTCATCAAACAAGTATCGGAAACACCGACAAAAAACCAAACCGTTGGAGTCATCAGTAGCATAGGCATCAGGAATAACCGGTAATGGGAAAGTGATTTACAATGTATGAAGTGCAATTTAGATTGCGAAATGCGAGTTACGAAGTGCGATTGACCAAAAGCGAAGTGCAAAATACGATGTGCGATTTACGAACTGCGATTTGCGATAGCATTTTAACATTCATCATAACACTCATTACATTGCGATTTGCATCAATAAATATACCTTGTCATATTTCAAGTGTCTAGTAATCTTTATCATGTTCATTCTATTGCATTGCATGAACATGATAAAGAGGGGCATCTGTAGACACTCAAAATTTTATTTTCTTGTTACTTGATGAGTGAGATTCATACCTACAAATTGGCGTCCAATTTGGACTTAAACATCATTGATCCTGTCCATTTTTGTGTAGTTTTACTTGTTTTATGTTTGTTTTATGTTTAGGTTGCATTACATAGCATTCGTGGCATACTGGTGGTGTTGTGGTGAGAAAGTGGGACAAAATGAGCAAACGTCACCACTATAGAAACACACCCTTCTGCCGCAAGGGTGCTTTATTGAGACGGAAACCCTACCAAAATGGAGTACAAGAGTCAACTATGATTTGCACCCATGGGAGGGCCATTACCAAGACAATACCCCAATCGGGTCGTGGTACCGGAGAGAGAAGTTTTCTACATTAATTGGAACCCTGCAGCTACGTACAAGAAACACTTTGGCATGGATTGGGATTGTGTTGGGCATCATTTTATGAGTATTATACATGAATTATGTTGAGATATAATAGGAGAACAGAGATCAATTACATCAATCATTCAAATAGCAAAATTCGAGCCCTAATTTTTGAAGAACATTGGAGGAACAGATTTGAAGGTCAAGATCACGAAGATTACAGATTTGAGCAAGGATAAGGGTGGTGTTTTAATATTCTTTGTCTTTCAATTCAAATATTTTAATTGGGATAATGAATTTATCTATCTTTTCAATTTTTAATTTATATATGATGAACTAAATTACTTTTTAGGCTTGCAATGAATCTTTATTGTTGAACAATGATTGTCATTCCTTGAATTCAGTTTAATAAATCTATCAATTCAGTTTATCTATTATGATTTACACTTTAATGTATGAATTGCTTGATCACCAATTTTTTGTGGATTTATATGGATTCGAGAAATGATGTATGAATTTAGACATAATCACTTTAGCATGTGTTCTTGAATTCAGTGTTTTAATGGAATCTTGATGAATGTTTAGGATAGAGATATACCTAACATCGCATGTAATCGGGTAAAGAACTTGGAATTTATACCTTCTTTGATTTTAATTCACATAGAGATATAATGAATTAGTTAATTAGGGTGTTTGGCTTAATTCTATCAGAATTGTGGATTTAAGTTAATACGGTGTTAGTGCATTGAGAGATGGCTAATTCCACTTGAGTGTTCTTTATTAATAAACTGAGATAATGAATTGAACTGGAATAAGGTGTGATAATCAGAGTGAGACATAAAGTAAAGTTGTAAACCTAATTTTCCATTATTTGCTTGAAATTTACGGTTACTTAGTGTGTTAATTAATTTGGATTTTTAGTTTCTTAGTTTTATTAATTATAATTATTAATTTGAACAGTTTAATAAAATTGGGTTAATATAAAACTGGTAATTGTTAGGTTTAATTTTATACTAGTCTCTGTGGGAATGATACTTTTCTCATCATTATATTACTTGTTGACCACGTGCACTTGCGTGTAGAGCGTATATAGATTCGACCAACAATTTTTTGGCGCTGTTGTCGGGGACTAGTTTTGATTTTAGTATTTTTCAATATCAGTTTAATTAGTTTAGTTTTACTTAAACAATTTTTCTTTTTGTTTTGTTCTTCCTTGCTCTAAGTTCTCTGACTTAGTGCATGCAAACTCGGTCTAAGAAGCCAGACTTGCTTCCTTTCGAGGAAGATATCGAGAAACGGTTTCAAAGGTTGAGTAAGTGGATTAAGGACACTAAGGAAAACTCTGATAAGGAAGAAACAATGGTTGCAGAAGATCAGAAATCGCTAAGGGATTATGCTACTCCCAGGGTGACTGAGCTTCAGTCGAGTATTACCAAGCCTGCAATAGCTGCAAATAATTTTGAGATCAAGCCTGGGACCATACAGATGATACAAAACTCTGTGCAATTCAGGGGATTAGCCAATGACGATCTGAATGAGCACTAAGTCAGCTTTCTGGAAATATGTGACACTTTCAGATATAATGGGGGTGTTAGATTATGCAGTTAGACTTCGCTTATTTCCGTTTACACTGCGGGACAAGGCGAAAAGTTGGTTACACTCTCTACCGCCAGGGTCGATTACTACATGGGATGACTTTGCTCAGAAGTTCTTGGCCAAGTTTTTCCCACCAGCAAAGACTGCGAAAATGAGGAACGAGATTACAATGTTTGAGCAGCAGCATAGGGAATCATTGTATGAGGCATGGGAAAGGTATAAATAACTACTTAGAAAATGCCCACATCATGGACTACCTAAATGGCTGTAGATGAACACGTTCTAGAATGGTTTGAGTGGTAATCTCAAGACTAGTATAGATGCAACTTCGGGTGGAGCATTCATGGCTAAGAGCTACGAGGAGGCATATGATCTAATAGAGACAATGGCAGCAAACAACTACCAGTGGCCTACAGTGAGAATGACATAGCCTAAGGCAGCTGGGATGTTAGAGGTAAATGGGGTAATAGCGTTAGTAACACAAATTTCAGCTTTATCAAAAAAGATGAATGCTCTGACAGGTGTACAGACACAACAAGTTGCTTCTATTTACGTATTGTGTGCGGGGGAATATCCTACACAACAGTGTGCCATTAACCAAGTAGCGGTATAGTTTGTGGGCAGCTATAATAGGATTCTGCAGAATATGTATCAGAATGCCTACAATTCGGGAAATAGGAATCATCCTAATTTTTTGTGGGCTAATAATCAAAATCAGCAGGCTCCACGACCTTCTTATCCCCCGGGGTTTCAAAATTAGCATCAACAAGTAGCTCCGCAGCAAGAGAAAAAGACAGATTTAGAAGAGCTATTGTTGTAGTACATATCAGGAAACGAGGCGGCAATGAAATCACAAGTAGTGGCCATTAAAAACATAGAAAATAAGATGGGAAAACTTGCTTTAGCACTTAATAAAAGGCCTCAAGGGACTCTACCTAGCGACACAGAGAAGAATCCGAAGGGGAATTATGAACAGTGTCAAGCAATCACTTTGAGAAGTGGAAAACACCTTAAGGGGAAGAATGCAGAAATTCATCAAATAAAGATGGTAAACAAGGTGAAGAAAAAGTGGTTGAAAAGAAACAAGGTGAGAAAAAGCAAGAGGACAAGAGTAAGACATATGTTGAGTCCGTTGTGTATCCTCCACCACCGTTTCAGCAGAGGGTCCAAAAACAGAAATTGGATAAGCAATTCTCAAAGTTTTTTGAAGTTTTCAAGAAACTTCAGATTAACATTCCTTTCACAGAAGCCCTAGAGCAAATGTCGAGTTATGCTAAATTCATGAAGGGTATTCTGTCATGGAAGAAAAAATTAAAGGATTATGAGACTGTAGCTTTAACAGAGGAATGCAGTGCAGTTGTACAAAGAAAGTTACCTCTGAAGTTGAAGGATCTGGGGAGTGTCACCATTCCTTGCTTAATCGGTAGTATGGCCTTCAACAAGTGTTTGGGTGATTTGGGGGCAAGTGTGAACCTTATTCCATTTCTAGTATATACACAGTTGGGTTTACCAACTCCGAAGCCTACAAATATATCTATGCAGTTAGCAGACAGATCGGTAACTTATCCAAGAGGAATTGTGGAAGACATTTTAGTTAAGGTGGATAAATTTATTTTTCTAGTAGATTTTATAATTTTGGATTATGAAGAGGACAAAAACATCCCAATCATCTTAGGGAGGCCATTTCTGTCTACGGGTAGGACTCACATCGATGTTCAAAAAGGGGAATTAACAATGAGGGTTCAAGACCAGGAAATTAAATTCAATGTCTTCAAAGCCATAAAGTTCCCTACAGATGAGGAGGAGTGTTTTCGGTTGGATGTGATCGACAGGATAATTAATGAAGACTTGGTTAAAAGTTTGGTCTGACATCCGTTGGAAAATACTCTACTAGGGGATGAGGACTTAGATGATCCAGAGTTTATAGACTACTTGCACATGCTTGATTCTTTGCCTAGAGTTAGCAGGTTCAAGGTACCATTCGAGCCACTACACACGAAAGAAAAAGCTTCGGCACGGATGAAACCTTCATTGGAGGAGCCACTCACTATTGAACTTAAACCACTTCCTAAACACGATTCTTATGGAAGAGGAAGAAAAGTCAATAGTGGAACAACAAAGACGACTAAATTCGATCATGAAAGAAGTGGTAAAGAAGGAAATACTGAAGTGGTTAGATGCGGGAATTATTTACTCAATTTAAGACAATGCATGGGTCAGTCCAGTTCAGTGTGTTTCAAAAAAAGGTGGAATGACAGTAGTGAAGAATGACGATAATGAACTGATTTTGATGAGGACAATGATCAGATGGAGGGTTTGCATGGATTACAGGAAGCTAAATAAGGCAACCCAGAAGGACCACTTTCCTCTACCCTTTATCGATTAGATGTTGGACCGGTTGGCTGGGCATGAATACTACTATTTGCTGGATGGATATTCGGGGTATAACAAAATAGTCATAGCTCTCGAGGATCAAGAAAAGACCACCTTTACGTGCCCATAAGGCACCTTTGCATTCAGAAGGATGTCCTTTGGGTTATGTAACGCACCTGTGACCTTCTAGAGGTGTATGATGGCCATCTTTTCAGACATGGTGGAGAAGAATGTGGAAGTTTTTATGGATGACTTCTCGGTCTATGGGAACACTTTTGATAAGTGTCTTGAGAATTTGGTCATGGTTCTAAAAAGATGTGTGGAAACTAACTTGGTGCTAAACTGGGAGAAGTGCTACTTTATGGTTGAAGAAGGAATAATTCTGGGGCACTAGGTTTCTACGAAGGGTTTAGAGGTTGATAAGGCAAAGCTGGACATGATAAAATCTTCCACCGCTGAATTCAGTTAAAGGAATCCACAATTTTCTTGGACATGCCAGATTCTACCGCAGGTTTATCAAGGATTTCTCTAAGATTGCCAAACCACTATGCAGTCTCTTAGAGAAAGATAAAGTTTTTAGTTTTGATGAAGAGTGTAAAGCAGTGTTTGAATAGTTGAAAAAGAAATTAACTACAACTCCAATGATCGTAGCACCGGATTGGATGATACCTTTTGAATTAATGTGTGATGTTAGCGACTACACAGTAGGAGATGTTTTGGGTCAACACCAAGAGAAGATATTCCATGCCATATACTACGCAAGTAAAACCCTTATGGATGCCCAATTAAACTACATAACCACCGAGATGGAATTACTTACAGTAGTATACACCTTTGATAAATTCAAAGCCTATTTGATTGGAACAAAGGTGGTGGTATACACGGATCACTCGGCGATTTGTTATTTGATCTCAAAGAAGGATGCTAAGCCTAGACTAATCAGATGGTTTCTACTCCTTCAGGAATTTAATTTAGAAATAAAGGATAGGAAGGGGACAAAAAATCAAGTGGCAGATTATCTTTCAAGACTGGAAAATCTAGAAAAGGATGGGGCAGATAAGTGTGTAATCAATGAATCATTTTCGGATGAGCAACTTTTTGGAGAAACTCTGAGTTTCCATGGTATGTGGATTTTGCCAATTACTTGGTGAGCAAAATCCTTCCTCCTGATCTGACACGTCAATAAAAGAGAAAGTTCCTACACGACGTAATTGAGATGATGAATTTCTTTGTCTTTTCAGTTTTTAATTTATCTATGATGAACTAAATTACTTTTTAGTATTGCAATAAATCTTTATTGTTGAACAATGATTGTCATGCCTTGAATTCAGTTTAATAAATCTATCAATTCAGTTTATCTATTATGATTTGCACTTTAATGTATGAATTGTTTGACCACCAATTCTGTGTGGATTTATATGGATTCTAAAGATGATGTATGAACTTAGACCTAATCACTTTAGCATGTGTTCTTGAATTCTGTGATTTAATGGAATCTTGATGAATGTTTAGGATAGAGATATACCTAACATCGCATGTAACCGGGTAAAGAAATTGGAATTCAAACCTTCTTTGATTTAAATTCATATAGATATATAGTGAATTAGTTAATTAGGGTGTTTGACTTAATTCTATCAAAATTGTGGATTTAAGTTAATACGGTGTTAGTGCATTGAGAGATGGCTAATTCCACTTGAGTGTTCTTGATTAATAAACTAAGATAATGAATTGCATTGGAATATGGTGTGATAATCAGAGTTAGACTTAAAGTGAAGTTGTATGCCTAATTCTCCATTATTTGCTTGAAATTTTTGGTTACTTTGTGGGTTAATTGATTTTGATTTTTAGTTTCTTATTTTTTTATTAATTATAATTATTAATTTGAACAATTTAATAAAATTAGGTTAATATAAAACTGGTAATTATTAGGTTTAATTTCAATTTAGTCTATGTGGGAACGATACTTTTCTCATCATTATATTACTTATTGTCCACTTGCGTGTAAAGCGTATATAGATTCGACCAACATTACTAACTATGCAGGAGGGAAAAAGCATCTTTTCACACTCCAGAGATAACCTTGGAAGACCACAACATCAAATCCAACCATGGAGATAACCCAAGGAGATCTAGTTCCAACCCTGGAGATAACCTCGGGAGATCCAGTTCCAACCCCAGAGATAACCCTGGGTGATCTAGTTCAACCACAGAGATAACCCCGACAGATCCAATTCTAACCCCGGAGGTAATCCCGGGAGATCCAGTTCAACCCCGAAGATAATCCTGGGAGATCTAGTTCCAACTTCTGAGATAACCCCGGGACATCAAGTCCAACCCCGGAGATAACCTCGGGAGGGGAAAAATGGTCATTTTTCTAAATCAACCTCATATCAACTAAAATCAACATATTTTAACTCAAAATGATTCAAAAGAAGTCCCACAAGAACCATAACTTAAATCTCAAGTAAAAATTACACAAGACAAGCTCAACGGATTGTCTGCGAAGACCCGAAGATGCCATTTTGGTCATGGACCCATCTTCCCAGATTCAAAAAAGGGCAATCCATATGTCATTATGTATCTCTCGAAAAGAGCTTTCCAGAATGGTATATCATGCTTCTATCGGACTCCCGGATTAAAAGTTATAAAGGTTCGAGCGAACATCGCGTTGTTCGAGTACACGTACTTCAAGACAATGGGACCTGCAAGGCCCAGGGCAACCTGGGCAGCAGTAGGTAGACCCGCGACTATCGCGGGTTGATCCACATCCATATTGATCTATGAATAGACCCCCTATAAGCCATAAAATGTAAGAAAAAAAAGAAAAAAAAGAGAAAATTCTGTCCATTTCAGCTCTTAACCTCTTCTAAAGTGCTCCAAACTTTGTGATTCTTCTTTCTAAATACTTGTAAGCTTATGTTCTACAACATACTGAAATTTAACCAATGGAAACTGAGTTTTTAGGCCCCAAAAGCTATCTGAAGTCTTCTTGGCAGCCCACTATATGATTTTTTATATTTTTAAGCTTTCTACTACTTTAATATATATATATATATATATATATATATATATTGTAGGATCCCGAATTTTATGAAATAAAAGTATTCAATTTTCTTATAATTATTCTATTTAGTAATTTGGTTAAATTGATAAAAGGTTAAAGTTAAGGGTGATATGTGAAAATTTTTCAATGTAAACAAGTTGTCATTAAATAATCGGTGATAAAAGTATAGTAATATGCGTGGTTACATAGTAGTTCACGATATTAATTATTGATGCTTACGTGAGAAGTCACTAAGTTATACTCAATTATTACTACAGTAATTGTTGCATCATATCTCTCATATTATTGATTCAATTATTGTCACAGTATCATCTGCATAATATGTTATATTATTAAATCAATAATTGAGACGACAAAGTTATTCATATTATTATTTGCAATATTGACAATCTCTAGAAGTTTTGTCAAGGAGAGGTTAGATAATCTAATTGTCCGCCAATAGGGAGAAATCCTTATCGGAAAGCCCCCTCTTTCCTGGGAACGACCGGGTTGTTAAATATTGTGCGTTATAATATTAATGATGAATAAGTTTGTGATGATTAAAGATGAAATTGATGGTTCCATTGTGTGATAATTATTAGTGTTAGTGGAAATCGACATTTATTTCAATAATACTTGATGTCTGGAGGTTATATTGACCAATCGGGTAATTAATCGGATAAATGGGCAATTAATTGCTATTAGCTCACATGCTTATAACTATGTGTTCACATGTGTGTACTATTGATTCACATGATTTACTATTAGGGGAGTTGGTGCAAGATTGATAATACTTGCATGACTAAATTAAAAATGGACGTATAGATGAAGGTACTATACTATAATTAGTTTTTTCACATGATTATACTATTGAGTCACATGAATGAACTATTAATTCACATGATTTACTATTAGGGGAGGTGGTGCAAGTTTGATAATACTTGCAGGACTAAATTAAAAATGAAGAAAAAGAGAAAGGTATTATACTGTAATATTTCGAGCCCCAAAATGTGCAATTATTGAAATTATATTTTCCTATAAATAGAAGCTGATTCTTCCTTCATTTCTCACTAATTCACTAAGTTTCACAAGAGCAATTATTATAGAGAGAAATTATAGAGAAAAAGAAGAAGAGAAGTTTGCTACCTCACTCTTCCAGTATCCAGTTTTCTTCTAAGGTAAGGGGTATTATTTCTTTCGTATTCATGAAGAGAGTTATTTTCTTTCAATACTCATAAGGGTTGTTATTCCATTCTTTATTATTCTGTTGGAATAACCTGTTTACGCAGACTACCGCATGCATGGTGAATTCTTCTGTTATTCCATTCTTTATTATTCTGTTGGAATAACCTGTCTACATGGACTACCGCATGCGCGGACTACCGCATGCATGGTGAATTCTTTTATTATTCCATTTTTTATTATTTTGTTGGAATAACCTATCTACGCGGACTACTGCATGCATTGTGAATTCTTCTGTTATTCCATTTTTTATTATTCTGTTGGAATAACCTGTCTACGCGAACCACCGCATGCATGGTGAATTCTTTTGTTATTCCATTCTTTATTATTTTGTTTTAATAACCTGTCTACGCGGACTACCGCATGTATGGTGACTTCTTTTGTTATTCCATTCTTTATTATTCTGTTGGAATAATCTGTCTACATGGATTACAGCATGCATGGTGAATTCTTCTGTTATTCCATTTTTTTATTATTCTGTTGGAATAACCTGTCTACGCGGACTACCACATGCATGGTGAATTCTTCTGTTATTCCATTCATTATTATTCTGTTGGAATAACTTGTCTACGCGGACTACCGCATGCATGGTGAATTCTTTTGTTATTCCATTTTTTATTATTTTATTGGAATAACATGTCTACGCGGACTACTGTATGCATGGTGAATGACCCTTCGTATTCATTCCTTATTAAATTGTGGAAATTATCTGTCTACGTGGATTATCGCATGGCGGGTGAAAATCCATTTGCAGTTTCATATATTCTATTATGCTCAGTTGGTTAAAGTTTTGGCTTCTATACTCCATGAAATTAGTAGAATATCTTTGATATTTGTGCTTTATCCAGTATCTTTCATGGAAATATTCTTCTGAGCATTCTTAAATTTTACTCCACAAAGAAGTATCATGTTGACAATTTGAACGTTATTGAATTCTGGATAAATTAAATTATAAATCTTTAAAATTTATCCTTGAACTTGTTTTATTTAATTATTATGTCATTGTCATCATCCTCATGCTTATATTGTGATGAAAATCATCTTTGGCTTACATGAATAGATGGACTTGGTATGATTATGACCAGGGATTATTCGGTATAATCATGATCGTAATGTAACGAATGATGTGGTAAAGGTCCTCATTGGCCTGTAGTTCATTAATGGACAGTTGTTGGTATGATTATGACCAGGGATTATTCGGTATAATCATGACCATTGATGATTACAGGAATATCCTTGGCCGTGGTGTAGGGATGATTCAATTTTATTTATTAAGCTGAGTCTTAGCGATAAAGTTGATGAAAATCTTTTTAAATCATAGAAGATAGTAGATATCATGCTCTACTTGACTCTTCTAATGGATTGCTTATTCCGCTGCAGTTGTTGATCTAAAACTTGTTGTCTATTGTATTTTATCAGTTGTTAGACTATTGAAGGCTAAGAATAATTTATTCTGCATTATCTTAGTCATAATATTTCTTACTGGGCTAGTTGAGCTCACCCTTTTCTTTCACTGTTCTCTTCAGGAAATGAGAATATAGTTGGGACTGGTCGGGGAACGGATTGACGGTCCAGATGGTTGTTTTAGTAGTCCTCACTATTCTGTGAAATAGTATGATAATAAATGTAATGAGGACTCCATTGACAATGGATATTGTTTAGAAGGCAATATTCTTGTTTAAACTCTCGGCTATGTTTTGTCGTATTTTTACACGACAGTTGTATTAAAGAAGTTTGTATTTGATTTATGTACCATGTATTTTGCGACTCATGATGGGTGATATATACCTATTTTGGGGGCGTCACACACACACACACACACACACACACACACACACATATATATATATATATATATATATATATATATTTCCATTTCAAAGTACTGTCTAGATTCCAAATTCGTGGCAGTTGATCGTCTTTATATATATATTTAATGCTTTTATATATATCTGCTTTAACTATTTTTGCAATTTAGATATTTAATATTACAGCCCGTGGACTAGATTTGTAACGATTCAAAATTTTATGTATAATTTCAAATATTTATTGAATTAAATAAATATTTTAGTTGATGTGTTTATTGTTAAATAAATATTTGTTTAATATTATTATTTGTTTTAGGAATTAACTTAATTAAGGTAATATGTTAATTAAGTTTGTATTTGGTAATTTTGTATTTTGAAGTTAGTTAAATTAAAAGAGTGATGAATTAATTATTATGTGATAATATTCTAATTTAATTTAATAATTAAATTATATAGTTGATAAGGATTAAATGAATTGTTATAATGTTATTTTGATTTAATTCATGTAGTAAACTGTAAATTGATGATCATTTGTGCTAATATATTCAAAAACGAAAATAACGCAAGTTGAATGAATTATTTTGGTTAAGAAACGAATTCGTAGTGAATGAATTCGCTAAACATGTTAAAATATGAAAATTTAGTATAAACATGAGTTTTAGGTCAAGATTTGGGTTAGTTAATGTTTTTGTAGATTTTTGATTCTTTGGTATGTTGTAGTTCTATGAATTAAGAATCCATAGAATCAAAAAACGGACTAATTTGGATGTGTATAGCTTAAGTTATGAAGATTAGTAGGAGAAAAAGGGTCAAAAATTGCAAGAACAGTAAACTAGTAATTTTGGTTCTACTATTAGGCGCAGCTGCGATGTGCCCTAAGTCTCTTGGGGCACAACTGCCTTCTAGGGTGCAGCTGCGCTGGTCCCAATGCTTATTTGGACGCAGCTGTGCTCATGTAGTGTCATATATGACTATTTTGATATCATTTGGTAAAACAGCCATAACATTTTCATACGAACTCCGATTGAGGCGATTCAGGATGATTCAGAAAGCTAATGAGTAGACCTACAACTTTTATTCTTTACGTTTTTCAATTTGAGGTCTAAAACAGGGGTAATAATGACCATATTAAGGAATAATGTGTATTCAGAGGCAATCAAAGGGCGTCCATTATGCACGTATGCAAGTGTTGTGCTTCTGACGATAAAAGATATTGTTCTAAGTTATAAAACAAAAATATTATGATGTATAATGATGTTTAACATTAATAAATGATATATTAGATAAGTTATATAAGCATACTAAGCGTACGCAAGTGAGACAAATCGGGTGTGCGACGAATGAACGTCAAAACGTCGTGACAAGTGTTAATGAACTTAAATAGTGCTTTATTTAAAATGAAATGAACATTATAAGATATAGAATGTGATTAATATAAAACCAATAAGGAGTCCTAGGAAGACTTAGACACTTGAATGAACTTCGAGTTTTACTAAGAAGAAATATAGTATTGATTAATAAGTTATATTAGGTTGAAAATCAATGTTATAAGAGTTGAGAATGTGATTTGGATGCTAAAAGTCTTATGTTATATGTTAGTGAGTTTTCGAATTCGTGTTATATGGTTGATTAATATGGTTAAACCTTAAGCTAAAGGTTATAACTTAACTAATATAAGAATTAAACCTATGAGGATAATGTGTATGTAGCTAATTGATGTGATAATCCTAATGGCATGTGTAGAATATTGGAGTACGTGAGTTGTAATTATATAACTTACGCAAGAGGCAAGTTCCCTAACCTTTGCTACTTTATTATTCAGCAAGGTTTACTTTTCGCTGTCATGTTATACTTATGCAAGTTCTCTATCTCTAATCTCTAATTGAGTAGTTAAATTTTTATTGTTACGCAAGTTTCTTAAAGTTATTATTCAATTGAGCAAGTTCTCTAACTTTAATCTTTCATTATGCAAGTTGTTGTTTCTAACTTGTTATTGTTATGCATATTCTTTAACTCTGAATTATTATTGAGTAAGTTTCTAAACAACACTTTTTCTTTAGTTAATTAATCTTTACTCCTTCATTTCAAGCGAGGTTGTTTTGTTTATTCAAAGTTTGTACTATTATTGGAAAGCTTGATCTTGTTGAAAAACATTTGTTCAGCTAAAATTATCCGTTGTTCAATATCTGATCACCAATGTCATTGCACTATCTTACATTTTTGTACCGAACTCTTAGTTGACTAGCGATTCTTTATTGATTCAACTAATCCTTAGTTGATAAATGTTCTAAACTCTAAATTACCCTTAAAGTCAGTTCAAACCAAACTTCCTTTTGTTTGCTTATGAATCTGTATAATTTTAAGAATGTATAATCGATGACTAATATTTATTCAGCTGATAAACCATTGATAACCTATTTCTTATTGATACATGTACATAATTGTTTGTAATCAAACTCTTGAATAAGTTATTTATACCTACCTTATTCAACCAATACTTGGTTTAGGAACGTTCTAAAGATTTAGAATTCCTTTGAAGTTAATTCCAAACCAAACTTCCTTTGGTATGGAACCTGATAATCTAAGCTGAGATGAACAACCCTATACTAGGGGATTATTTTAGAGCTATGCAATGGCATTAAAATATTTGCGCAATACATAGTATAAATGGCTGATCACCTGGAGTACGAGATGATGGTCCACATAGTCCATTAGACTGTTAAAGGTTACAGTAGAAACACCTGTTAACCTAGGACATAGAAGATGATTATGATCTTTTAGACTGTTAAAGGTTAAAGTAGCAATACTTGACAACCTATAATATAGTTCGTGGTCTTGTGACCCTCAGTGTACTCTTTTGATGATTGATATCTGTTGTTGACTTAAAATTCATTATTCCTTTGAACTCATAACATTTAAATTAGAGTTTATTATTCCGGTAAGAGTACTTTACCATTGAAAGCTCAGTTAATTGTCATTCATAGAATGTTTTTGTATATTATTCTTCTTGTGGGTAATTGTTTGCTCACTCTTGCACAAAACAATGCAGATGAAGTTAAGAAGTTTGATGAGCTTTCTACAAGCAAGGGCAATGGCAAAGTGCTTGATTAGAAGACGCTTAATTTACCATTTATTTATGAAGCTTATGTAATAGATTTGATTAAGATTATGTTTTAATATTCCATTGATGATTGTAATAATAAAAGTTAGATGGCCTGGGATTTATTGGAGATTATATAATCCTATAATGGGAGATTTATTGTTTAATATTTTGAGTTTAATTATATCCTTTGTTTATGGGTAGTTAGTTATGATTTAATTGTACAATGAACACCAAATCTGTGGAATTGAAGTTCCCGAATTTGGGGGTCTCACAAGTTGGTATCAAAGCTTTAGGTTATGAACCTTAGGTGGGGAAACCTTAGGCTGTAACATTCCAGGAGATTGAAAATATAAAGGTGAAAAACTCTCATTGAGTTCTAAGGAATGAATTGAGGGAAATTCATTGAAGATAAAATGATAAAAGGCTTTATATGTTTATGTGTTAATAACCTAGGTGCTCGCGAGTATTATGTGTAATGAGTGGTATGAGTAGTAAATAAAACTTAAAAACTTTGTTGTAGGACTTGGGCATGAGCTTGAGTTTGATCGTGGGAATGAGTTTGAGGAGGTAAAGGTAAAAATAAAAGATGAGAAAGACGAAGAGGATCCTGAGTTGTAATTTCTTAATTTTATTGAAGCTGAAGTGATCGATGAAGTGTATGATCATAACAAAGAGTTATAATTTTAGGTCGAGAAGTTAAAAGGTCAAGCTTTAGAGCACCAAGCCACGCTAGCGCAAGAGAATGTTAGGATTCAAGACCTTACCGCACGACTGGGAGGTGTAGAGAAGAGATTATCTCAGTTAGAGTATTAAAGAGGATAGTTATTGACGAGATTGTGCAGGAATGACTTGGGAAAGGAGTCAGCAAAGCAGACGAGAGCTGAGGACGCGTGGATGAAGGCTTCTAAAAGCATAGATTGTGGTGAAGATAAGTCAAACAGTGCCAAACGAATGATGGAACTTAGAATTTAGTCTTCCATTTTCCTGTGTAGGTTGAGGTTTATCTTTGGTATACAATGGATCGTAGGACGATGATTCGTATCATGGAACAAGAACGCAATGAAGCTGTACAACATGGAATGTTCTTGTAGATTGCAAAAAAATAGAAGAAAAAAACAATAAAATGGTATATAAATCATGATGAAAATTAATAAGATGTAGATCCCAACTTTTGAAATAAATAGTGGGATATGATGAAGTAATCTTGGAATTTTATTATTGTACGATAAGTGATATAAATAGCAGTGATGCTATTTTGTTATGTGGCAAAGTAATAAATGAATAAAGTATTATTATTTATTAAGATATATTATGTGTTGTTTAAAAGTGGTTAAGATAAGCTTTCAAAATTTTAATGTGTGAATGAACGATGATCTAATAGTGCAAGTTTTAAACAGTAAGATGCCACCTAGAAGGAGACAGCAACGTCAATAGACCCCCGAGGAATATACATACAATAATGAAACTAACGCCAACCTGGTGCCACAGTTGGTGAATTTGCTGGTCAGAGCACTTGCAAATCAACTGAATTCTTAGCTGTATAGTCAAATCTCGATGTTTCAACCGAATTCGTTCACAACAGGGCTGGAAAGAACGATTGTTGTAGATGGGGAAGGTAATACGCTGACATACAATCAGGAGTAGAGGGGAAAAAAGAGTGAAGATGATAAGGTGGGTGATAGTCATACCGGTAACGCTTAGAAAAGAAAGTGGAACAATAGTATTAATGCTGAAAATTAGTAAGGGAATGAAAAGAAGAAGGTGGAGGTGTGTAGCAACAGCGAAAAGAAACATGTTGGTGTTTGTTTAAAGGGAAAGAGGGTGTGCTATTTAATTTAAGTGCCACTTGTTAATTTATGCCTGATGAATTTTCTTAGAAATTAAATTGGCTTCAGAAAGAGTTAGACTATTCCCTAAATATAGAAAGTGTGAATAGTGATTCCTTTTAAGTTGATGTGTAGAATTTCCGTATTGGTATTAAAGGCCACGTGGTGTCAATGGATTTATTTCCAATTTGATTTGTGAAACTCTGAGGTTGTTAAACCATGTGGTGATAAGGGATTGTCAAAAAAGTGTTTAAACCTTATGACTCTGAGGAAGTTAAAGGTAGTATGTTATTTTTCTAGTTGTAGGTCGCATTTACGGTAGAGTTATCTATCGATGTTGTAAGTTAAGAAGTTGTTAATAAAATAGTGTGTGAGATATGTGAAGTTCAAGATAGCCACTCCGTTAGCTAACTTGATGAGGAAATCGATGGAATTTATATGGGCAGGAAAATTATGAAGTGAATTTTCAAGAATTGAAGAAAAAGTGAAGTATGGCACCTGTGTTGTCTTTACCAGATAATACATGAAATTTTGTGTTATATAGTGACGCATCGTACAATGTACTAGGCTGTGTGTTTAAGCAGAACGGCAGGGTCATCTTATATGCATCGCGTCAATTAAAATTTTTTATGAGAAAGGGTATTCGACTCACGATCCAGAGTAGAGGTAGTAGTGGTTGCCCTGAGGATTTAGAGGTGTTATTTTTGGAAAGTAGTGTGAGTTATAAACAGACCATAAGTGGCTAAAGTATATCCTCTCACAGAGATATTTAAATATGCGTCAGAAGTGATAGTTGAAATTGATCAAGGATTATGACTACAAAATCCTAAACAAATGTGGTTACCGACGTCTTAAGCAAAATATAGTAGTTATTTTTGTTAACTGTGCAAGATGTGTTCATAATAGAAATGGTTAAGTGGTGGTAGGAGGTAAGATATCCGAAAAAGTTAGAGGAGAAGCTGTTTAGATGGAAAACCATACAACTTTACTAGACAGAGAAAATGAAGAGTAGCTCTAAGATGAAGGTGTCAAATTCAAGATCGATGTTGAAGGATGGTTAAAAGTTGAAGGAAGAAATTAGGTTTCACTAGTATTAGGAATTGAAGGTGAAGTTTTGCATAAAATTATATGTTGAATCAACTAGGGAGTATAAAAATATGTTACGCCTTCGACAATACTTTTGGTGGCAAGATATGGTGATAGATTTCATTGTATGTCAAAGTTAGAATATTTCGTAACGATCAGTGGGCAAAGTTATATGTCAAAGCAATTATTTCAAGGCACAGTGTTCTGGTATCAATTGTATATGACAAAGATCCACGAGTAACATTGAATTTCTAGGAAAGATATAAGAACGTATGGGGATGCAATTATGAATGAGCGTGTTGTACCATTTGCAAACTGATAGCCAAAATGAAAAAACAAGCTAGACATTTGAATACATTTACTTTTAGTTTAGCTTGTCTACAACAACATCTATCACGCAAAACACATGGGTATGTTATCGTAGGAAGTGTTGTACGAAATAGCAAGATTGGTAGCTGTTTAAGACAGACAAAAGAAATATGTTAATCAATACCGACAAAATCGCAAATTTGATGTGGGAAATTTAATTTTCCTAAAAGTTTTTCCCTGGAATGGGAAAATCCGATTTGGTAAGATAAGGGAAAGCTAAAACCAAAGTTCTTAGTTTTCATGTACTGCGAATAGAGGGAAGAGGTAGTTATGAGGTAGCCTCACCTCTACAGTTAGAGTGCATTCGCAATGTTTTTCATGTTTCGGGGATATGATCAAACAATCCCGACTACAATCATGTGATCGAGTACGAACCGTTACAGTTGATAAGGATTTGTCCTACTAGGAAATTTCTATTCAGATAAGTTGATAGAAAAGAATAAGTTCTCATGAATAAAGGGATACCTTTTGCAAAGGAAATGTTAAGGGACCATAATGTTGAAGAAGCTACGTGGAAGCTCGAAAATAAGATGATGAAAAGTTAACCTGAGTCATTTATTTAATCTATATCTTCGATTATGGGGACAGATCGAATCCTTGTAAGGTGGGAAGAATGTGACAAATGAATAGTTTGAGCTGTAATTCTGGGGACAGAATCCTTGTAAGGAGGGAAGATGTAACGATCCAAAATTTTATGTATAATTTCAAATATTTATTGAATTATATAAATATTTTAGTTGATGTGTTTATTGTTAAATAAATATTTATTTAATTTGATTATTTTTTTTGGGAATTAACTTAATTAAGGTAATATGTTAATTAAGTTGGTATTTGGTAATTTTATATTTTTGAAGTTAGTTAAATTAAAAGAGTGATGAATTAATTATTATGTGATAATATTCTAATTTAATTTAATAATTAAATTAGAGAGTTGATAAGGATGAAATAAATTGTTATAATGTTATTTTGATTTAATTTAATAATTAAAAGTGATGTACTAATTTTAAATAAAATTATAATTGTGTGACAATTTGATTATGTAGCATTTTGATTTAATAAGTTGTTGTTAGCTTTAATTTAATTAAATTTGAATTTGGGAATTTAATTAAATAGGGTTTGACAATTAAACTATATAGCAAGTGAGTTATGAAAATAAATTAAATGAGTTTTAATTTGGTTTTACCAAACAAAGCCTTAAAGCTTTTGCAATTCTTATTTTAATCTTATTTGGCCAAACAAGACTTAAGGAATGATCAAGTTATTATTTTAATTTGTGTTGCCAAACAAGCCTTATGGCTTTTGAATTTTAAAACTGGTAAAAATTTAATTGTGTAACTGATGTTTAAATTAGACGTATTATGTTGTCAATTTTTCTTTTACGTATTATTCGTTTATCCTATTTGCAAAGAAAGAACAGAGTTTTAGAGGGAGAGAGAGCCTTGGAGAGAAATTGAGAAGGGAAGAGAGTTTCTTTGTGAATTTGAGAAGGAAGTGACAATCAAAACCTCTCTAATCATCTTTGCTAAGGTTTAGTAAAGAATCAAAGGTAAGAAATTTAGTTTTATTCTTGGTTTATGTTTTCTTGAGTATCAAATTCATGAGTAGTCATGTTTGAGAAGAAGGAATTGGTTTTGGATGAGTATGTACAATATTGCCTATTTTGAGTCAAAAATTAATGTTCAATTCATGTAGTAAACTGTAAATTGATGATCATTTGTGTTAATACATTCAAAAATGAAAATAACGCAAGTTGAATGAATCAATTTGGTTAAGAAACAAATTTGTAGTGAATGAATTCGCTAAACATGTTGAATTATGAAAATTTAGTATAAATATGAGTTTTAGGTCGAGATTTGGGTTAGTTAATGTTTTTGTAAATTGTTGATTCTTTGTTGTATTGTATTTCTATGAATTACGAATCCATAGAATAAAAAATGGACTAATTTGGATGTGTATAGCTTAAGTTATGAATGAAGATTAGTAGGAGAAAAAGGGTTAAAAATCAAAAGAACTATAAAGTGGTAATTCTAGTTCTACTATTAGGCGTAGCTGTGCTGTGAACTATGTCTCTTAGGGCGTAGCTACCCTCTAGGGTGCAGCTGCGCTTGTCCCAAGGCTTATTTGGGTACAGCTGCACTCATGTAGTGTCAGATGTGACTATTTTAACAACCTTTGGTAAAATGGTCTTAACGTTTCCATACGAACTTTGATTGAGGCGATTCAGGATAATTCAGAAAGACAACGAGTAGACCTACAACTTTTATTCTTTACATTTTTCAATTTGAGGTTGGGAACAGGGGTAAAAATGACCATCTTTAGGATTAATGTGTATTCAGAGGCAATCAGAGGGCGTCAGGCATGCACGTATAGAAGTGTAGTGCTTCTGACGATAAAAGATGTTGTTTTAAGTTATAAAACACTAATATTATGATATATAATGATGTTTAACATTAATAAATGATGTATTAGATAAGTTGTATAAGCATACTAAGCGTACGCAAGCGAGACAAATCGGGTGTAGGAGGAATGAACGTCGAAATGCCGTGACAAGTGTTAATGAACTTAAAAAGTGTTTTATTTTAAATGAAATGAACATTATAAGATATAGAATGTGATTAATATAAAACCAATAAGGAGTCCTAGGAAGACTTATACACTTGAATGAACTTCGAGTTTGACTAAGAAGAAATATAGTATTGATTAATAAGTTATATTAGGTTGAAACTCAACGTTGTATGAGTTAAGAATGTGATTTAGATGCTAAAAGTATTATGTTATATGTTAATGAGTTTCCGGATTCGTATTATGTGGTTGATTAATATGGTTAAACCTTAAGCTAAAGGTTATAACTTAACTAAGATAAGAATTAAACCTATGAGGATAATGTGTATGTAGCTAATTGATGTGATAATCCTAATGGTATGTGTAGGATATTGGAGTACACGAGTTATAATTGTATAGCTTACGCAAGAGGCAATTTCCATAACCTTTGCTACTTTATTATTTTGCAAGGTTTACTTTTCGCTGTAATGTTATACTTATGCAAGTTCTCTATCTTTAATCTCTTATTGAGTAGTTAAGTTATTATTGTTACGCAATTTTCTTGAAGTTATTATTCAATTGAGCAATTTCTCTAACTTTAATCTTTCATTATTCAAGTTCTTGTTCCTAACTTTTTATTGTTATGCATATTCTTTAACTCTGAATTATTGTTGAGTAAGTTTCTAAACTACACTTTTTCTTGAGTTAATTAATCTTTACTCCTTCATTTCAAGCGAGGTTGTTTTGTTTATTCAAAGTTTGTACTATTATTGGACAGCTTGATCTTGTTGAAAAACATTTGTTCAGCTAAAATTAACTGTTGTTCAATATCTGATCACCAATGTCATTGCACAATCTTACATTGTTGTACCAAACTCTTAGTTGACTAGAAATTCTTTATTAATTCAACTAATCCTTAGTTGATGAATGTTCTAAACTCTAAATTACCCTTAAAATTAGTTCAAACCAAACTTCCTTTGGTTTGCTTATGAATCTGTATAGTTTTAAGAATGTATAATCGATGACTAATATTTCTTCAGTTGATAAACCATTGATAACATATCTCTTATTCATACATTGACATAATTTTTTGTAATCAAACTCTTGAATAAGTTATTGATCCCTACTTGATTCAATCAATACTTGGTTGAGGAACGTTCTAAAGATATAGAATTACTTTGAAGTTAATTCCAAATCATACTTCCTTTGGTATGGAACCTGATAATCTAAGTTGAGATGAACAACCCTATATCAGGGGATTATTTTAGAGCTACGTAATGGCGTTAAAATATTTACGCAATACATAGTACAAAGGGCTGATCACCTGGAGTATGAGATGATGGTCCACACAGTCGTTTAGACTATTAAAGGTTACAGTAGAAACACCTATTAACCTAGGACATAGAAGATGATTATGGTCTTTTAGACCGTCAAAGGTTAAAGTAGCAATACTTGACAACCTATAATATAGTTCATGGTCTTGTGACCCTCAGTGTACTCTTTTGATGATTGATATTTGTTGTTAACTTAAAAATTCATTATTCCTTTAAACTCATAGCTTTTGAATTAGAGTTTATTGTTCCGGTAAGAGTACTTTACCATTGAAAGTTCAGTTAATTGTTATTCATAGAATGTTATTGTATATTATCCTTCTTGTGGGCAATTGTTTGCTCACTCTTACACAAAACAATGTAGATGAAGTTAAGAAATTTGAAGAGCTTTCTACAAGCAAGGGAAAGGGCAAAGTGCTTAATTAGAAGACATTTAATTTACCATTTATTTATGAAGCTTATGTAATAGATTTGATTATGATTATGTTTTAATATTCCGCTGATGATTGTAATAATAAAGGTTAGATGACCTAGGATTTATTGGAGATTATGTAACCTTATAATGGGAGATTTATTGTTTAAAATTTTGAGTTTAATTATATTCTTTGTTTATGGGTAGTTAGTTATGATTTAATTGGACAGTGAACACCAAATCTGTGGGATTGAAGTGCCCGGATTTGGGGGTGTCACAAGATTTACCTAAATCTAGCTATCTCTAACTTTAACCAGTTCAAAAGTGACTAAACTTGAACCGTTAAAGCTAGAATGGCTTTGATTTATTTAAATCTTATTTTCTTTCTAGCTTTTGTTCATATTAATGAATCATGTGAGCCTATGAGCCATGAGATTGAAGATTCAGCTTGTGAATCTAGATCTGGTTCCCACGATGGACTCTTTTCAGCTGCAGTTAGCTTGTAAATTATCTATGGTGTCTGGACATCCTTGGATGGCTTTCATTCCCATAAGGAGCCCAACACTGCTATGTACCTTATTTTCTCGAAAATGCTTCACATCTAAAAAATAAAATCAATCAAGCCGAACACAGAATAAAATGGAAGTATCAAAGGCCTCAATTACTATTTAGCATAAGGGTTTGAAAACCTATTTTCCAAAACTTCACTGCTATATCTTGTTAGAATTAAACTTTTCTACAAATCAAACCCTTTGTATATAGGTGTAAATGAGGCATAACACTACTTCTAGATAATTGCACATAGGCCAATTGCACATAGGCCCAATAAACACACACACACATATGCAGATAATTAAGGAAATTAAAAAGTTGCGGTAACCGTCTTTTAACAGAAGTCGGGGGGTACCTAACACCTTCCCCCTGCTTAATCAAGCCCCCGGACTCAACGAATCTCGATTTCCAAGGCTCGTTAAACAGATTCCAACCATTGGACCTTTGTGTAAACCTTTTCAAAATCGGTTGAGTTGGTACAACCATATCAAATCTACCAACCGGCGACTCTGATTTTCAAACCATCATCATTTTATATCAGACCCTTTTCAAATTTTCCTTTTCAAACAAAACTAAGCAAAATAGAGAACATAAAAGGTAGAAATAAAAATAGTAAATTTTCCCGATGTCAACATGTATTCTTTAGCGAGTCACATTCAGTGAACTTATTCTCCAATAAGCATCAACATACTTATTTTAGTGTTTCCACACAAGTGATCATGAGATCAATCATCCCCATCCAATGAGAAAACAACGTATGTACCAATCTATCCATATTCACTAATCCCTTTTTTAGTAATCCAACGATTGGGAACAATTTTAGTTTGTGAGATATTTAAGAATTTAGATCTCATTAGCATGATCATCATCATGATTCTAAAAGCATTGCTCAAAACTATGAATTTGTCACATATTATAAAATAACACCATGTAGATAATCTAAAACCCTTTAATTAAACACTTCTTTTATTAATAAATGAATATGATTGTTACGAAGTATATGATTTATCATCAAACATGATTGGCTTGTGTGCATACTACTTTCAATCTCCTACTTGCACTAAAGCCAATTGCCATGGTTTCTCATACCCTTCTTCCCTAAGTGGCGATCATCCTGTTGTTGGATAAGCTTTAGTTAATGGATATATAATGTTATTCTTTACAGTCCATTATCTCTAAAGTGACTTCTCCTCTTTCAATGATTCTCTAATCAAATGAACGTGCCGCAAGACATTTTTAGATCCAAGATGAGACTTAGGAACTATTCCTAGTTCTGTAATTAACTTTTCATCCAAAAAATTAAGTTGCAGCTTCATTTACATCTATGTACTTTGTGTTTATCACTAAACCAATAACTCTTTACTATTTAAAATTTTTCCAATTCACTGCACCACCGTTCAAGATAACGCTTTACCCTAAAGTGAATTTGTTGTTATCTTGGTCAGTCTAAAAAAAAACTTGAGTCTGTTAATCCCTCTAATTTTAATTCAGACCCACCATGAATATGATCACATCCTTAGTGCCGGTTAAATACTTTAAGATGTTTTCACTGTCTTACACTGATCTTCTCTAGAATATAACCAATCGACATCAGGTCTTGTACATTTTATTGCATACATGATAGTTACTTATGCGATCTCTCTTTTCAGGAGTCTATGTGGACTATTAAGAGAGATACACTTCATTGCTCATCAACATGAGACATCTCTTGGACTTTGCCATGCTAAACGCTTTTCTCATCGAATGAATATACGTTCCTTGGGTTAAGCTGGACATCCTTTTAAATCTATTTATATAGATTTGTAACCCCAATTAAGATACTCTTCCCAAATCATCCATGGAGGAATGTTTAGACAACTTTATCTTTTACTGATTGTAGCATTAGTATGCCATTCCTTATCCGTAGTATATCGACATATAATACTAGTAATGTCACGACTCTCCTACTGACCTTTTTGTACACACTAGGTGTGACGCCCCCAAAAATAGGTATACATCACCCATATTGAGTCGCCAAATACATGGTACAGAATACAAAAACAAACTTAATTATACAACCGTCGTGTAATATACGACAATACATAAACTGAGAGTTTTAATAGGAATATTGTCATCTAGACAATATCCACACTCAAAGGAGTCCTCATTACATTTATTGTCACACTATTTAATAGAATAGTGAGGACTACTAATGCTATAGTCTGGACCGTCACTCCTTTCCCCGACTCGTCCCAGCTATATTCTCATTTCCTGAAGAGAACAATGAAAGAAAGGGTGAGCTCAACTAGCCCAGTAAGAAATATTATGACTACGATAATGCAGAATAAATTATCAATAGTCTTCAACAATGTTAAACTGATAAAATATAATAGACATCAAGTTTAACTGCAGCGGAACAAGCAATCCATTAGAAGAGTCAAGTAGAGAATAAAATCTACTATCTTCTATGGTATAAAATGTTTTCATCAATTTTCATCACTGAGACTAAGCTTAATAAAAAAACACATCATCTAATCATCCCTGTAATACAGGCCAAGGATATTCATTAAATCATCAATGGTCATGACTATATCGAACAATCCCTGGTCATAATTATACCAAAAACTGTCCATTAATGTATTACAGGCCACTGAGGACTTTTACCATATCATTTATAACATTACAGGTCATGATAATATCGAATGATCCCTGGTCATAATCATACTAAGTCCATCTATGCACGTAAGCCAAAGATAACTTTCATTATAATATAAGCATGAAGATGATGACAATGACATAATAATTCAATAAAACAAGTTCAATAATTAATTTATCCAGAAATTAATAACATCCAAATTGTCATCATGATACTTCTTTATGGAGTAAAATTCAAGAATGCTCAGAAGAATATTTGCATGAAAAGATACTGGATGAAGCGCAAATATCAAGGATATTCCACTAATTTCATGGAGTATAGAAGCCAAAACTTTAACCAACTGAGTATAATAGAGTATATGAAACTTCAAATGGATTTTCACCCGCCATGCGGTAATCCACGTATACAGATCATTTCCATAATTTAATAAAGAATGAATACAAAGGATCATTCACCATGCATGTGGTAAACCACATAGACAAGTTATTCCAACAGAATAATAAAGAATGGAATAACAGAAGGATTCACCATGCGTGTGATAGTCTGCACATACAGGTTACTCCCAATAGAATAATAAATAATGGAACCAGGTCCGGAGTAAACGCACAGACAGGATATTCCGATAGAAGAATAAATAATGGAACCAGTCCCATGTAAACGCATGCATTGACGCAGATATATTCGATAGAATAATAAAGAATGGAATAACAACGAAATCACCATGCATGCGATAGACCACACGCATACGAGTTATTCCAATAGAATAATAAATAATGGAACCAGTCCCGCGTAAGCGTAATGTATGACGGGATATTCTCGATGAATAATAAAGAATGGAATAACAACAAAAATCACCATACATGCGATAGACCGCATGCACAGAAAGTTATTCCAATAGGATAATAAATAATGGAATTAGGTTCACATGAATTACATTATGACGTGATATTCCAATAGAATAATAAAGAATGGAATAACAACAAAAATCACCATGCATGCGATAGACCGCACAGATAGGTTATTCCAACAGAATAATAAATAATGGAACCAGTCCTGTTAAGCATACGAGATATATTTTGACAGAATAATAATAAATGGAATAATAGAAGAATTTCACCATGTATGTGGTACTTCGCATAAACAGGTTATTCCTACACAATAATAAAGAATGGAATAACAGAAGGATTTCACCATGTATGCTGTACTTCGCATAACAGGTTATTCCAACATAATAATAAAGAATGGAATAATAGAAGTTCTCTTCATGAATAAGAAAGAAATAATATCCCTTACCTTAGAAGAAACTGGATATTGGAATAGAGAGGTAGCTGACTTCTCTTCTTCTTTATCTCTATAATTTCTCTCTCAAGAGTTCAGTGAATTCGTAAGAAATAATGAAGGAATGAGCTTCTATTTATAGGAGAATGGACTGAATAGTAACTAATTCATGAACGGTCCAGATTGATTTACTTTTAAATGGACGTTCCATAATGATTTACTATTAAAACTTAAAGCAATGGTCCATACTGATTTACTATTAAAACTTTCCACCAGCGGTCCATATTTATTCACTATTATAACTTTCCACCAGCGGTCCATATTGATTCACTATTATAACTTCAACCAACGGTCTGAAAAATTAGCACATCCCCTCATGGAATAATATTGTACCCAAAAATGATTTGGACCGAAAAAAAAATATTTTTCTGGTGAATAGTACCCCGTAAATAGTAATTCATGAATAGTAACTCGTGAATAGTAATTCATAAATAGTAACTCATGAATAGTAACTCATAAATAGTAACTTGTGAATAGTAACTCGTGAATAGTACTCCGATATGAAAAGTGCCCCGAATACCCGATTGAACAATATAACCTCCAGACATTAATTATTATCGACATAAATATCGATTTCTACTGACACTAATAATTTCCACACAATGGAACTATCAAATTTATCTTTAATCAACACGAACTTATTCCTCATCAATATTATAACTCACCATATTTAACAACCAGGTCGTTTCCAGGAAAGTGGGGGCTTTCCAATAAGGATTTCTCCCTATTGACGCGCAATTAGGCGACCAAACCTCTCTTTGACAGAACTTCTAGACATTGTAAATATTGCAATTTAATAATATGAATAACTTTGTCATCTCAATTATTGATTTAATAATATATCATATTATGCAGATGATACTGTGACAATAATTGAATCAATAATATGAGAGATATGATGCAACAATTATCGTAATAATAATTGAGTATAACCGAGTGACTTCTCACGTAAGCATCAATAACCAATACCGTATGCTACTACAATGCAACCATGCGACATCATTGTACTTTTACTATTGGGTAGTTCAACGGTTTTAATGGTAACACTTCATAGTTATTTTTATAAAAGATAATTACATCATTTTCTTACTACTACAATACTTCCATTGTGGGGTCCACTAATGATTGTGCTTGTCGCATTTAATATTTCCAGTTAAAACGAATATTCCCCGATCAATCGAATATTATATAATTACTTGCTTACTTTGCAAAATTTGTAAATATTACCCACAACTATAACATTATATTATATCCACACCATAATATTCAAAAATATAATTCGAGAGAAATTAATCTTTATTCATAAAAGTTGGGGTCTTACAACCTTCTCTTCTTATGAAATTTCGTCCTCAAAATTAGGGTGCGTACCTGATATATCGAAGACGTGAGGATATCTTGACTTCATCTCAGATTCTAACTCCCAGGTCATTTCTTCCACACCGTGGTTTCTCTAAAAAACTTTGACTTGAGGTATAACCTTGGAGCATAGAATATGATCCTTCTTATCCAAGATTTTAACAGGTAACTCTTCATACGTTAAATCTTCCTCTATCTCGTCCGGTTCTAATTCAATAATGTGGTTTGGGTCTTTAACATATTTACGTAACATAGATATGTGAAAAACATTAACACACGAGACATACTTAAGCGGTAAAGTATAGTCTATAGGCCACAGCTTCCTACTGCTCGAGGATTATAAATGGGCCAATGAATCGAGGATTGAGCTTTCCTCTCTTTCCAACTCTTGTAACTCTTTTCTATGGAGCAACACGTAATAACACATGATCTCCAATATCGAATTCCACGTCCTTTCGATGAAGATCTGCATACCTCTTTTGTCGATCTTGTGAGGTTTTTATACGTTGTCAGATCGTTTGAATCTTTTCTGTAGTCATACGTACCAAATCCAGTCCTAACAACGCTGCTTCACCCACTTCATTCTAGCATACTGGCAAACGACACTTTCTTTCATACAACGCCTCAAATGGAGACATGTCAATACTTGTTTGATAACTATTGTTGTAGGAAAACTCCACCAATGGTAAGAACTTGTCCCAACTTCCCTTGAAGTCAAGGACACAGAGTCTTAATAAATCTTCAAGAGTTTAAATAGTCCTTTCCGACTATCCATCCGTTTGAGGATGATATGCCGAACTAAATCATAAATCTGTGCCCATAGCTTTTTGCAAACTATCCCAAAATCTTGAAGTGAATCTTGGGTCTCGATCAGAAACTATGGATACTGGCATACCATGCAATCTTACAATCTCATTTATATACATACTAGCAAGACATTCAAGTGTATAAGTTTCTCGTATCTGTAAGAAATGAGCAGACTTGGTCAATCTATCAACAATGACCCAAATCGCATCTATGCCTTGAGAAACCTTAAGAAGACCAGTAATGAAATCCATGGTAATGTGCTCCCACTTCCATTCTGGAATTTCAAGTGGTTGCAATGGACCTTTTGGCACTTGATGCTCCGCCTTGACTCGTTGACAAGTTAGACACCTTGAGATAAACCCCGCTATCTCTCTCTTCATATTGCTCCACTAAAATATATGTCGAAGATCATGATACATTTTGGTACTCCCAGGATGGATTGCAAACTGTGTGTTGTACGCCCCCATCATGATTTTATACTTCAGGTCAGAATTGTTAGGAATAAAAAGTCTGGAGTTGACTCGAAGTATTCCTTCTTCATCGATTCTTGCATCTGGAATAGCACATTCTTCCACTTTTTTCTTCATATGCATCAGCTCCAAGTCTGTAGCTTTAGCAGCTTTAACTTTATCGATTAAAGTTGGTCCTACTCGTATATTCACCATCATCACATGGGTTCTTGGAGTCTTTAACACTATCTCCATCCTTTGTAAGTTATACAAAACGGGCCTTTGCGTTGAAAATATCGCACTAGTACCCGCATATGATCTTCTACTCAATGCGTCAGCTACTACGTTCGCTTTTCTAGGATGGAATTGGATGGTATGATCATAATCTTTCAACAGCTCAAGCCAACGTCATTGCCTTATGTTGAGTTCCTTTTGAGTGAAGAAATATTTGAGGCTTTTATGATCCGTATAAATCTCCACCTTCTCTCCATACAGGCAATGCCTCCAAATCTTAAGCGCAAAAACGACAACGGCCAACTCTAGATCATGAGTAGGATAATTCCTCTCATATTCTTTGAGTTGTCGGGAGGCATAGGCTATGACTTTCCCATGTTGCATGAGAACACATCCTAACCCTTTGCCTGAAGCATCACTATAAATAAAAAATTCCTCCGTGCCAGATGGTATTGTCAAAATAGGTGCTGAAATGAGTCTACTCTTGAGTTCTTGAAAACTCTTCTCACATTCATCGCTCCAACCGAATTTTGTATCTTTTTGAATCAGCTGCGTTAATGGAGTACCGATTCGAGAAAACCCTTCTACGAATCTCCGATAATAACCAGCTAAGCCGAGAAAGCTATGTACTTCGATCACTGACTTAGGTTGCTCCCAGCTTTGAATTGCTTCAATCTTTTCCTGGTCAATAGATATTCCATGATTTGATATCACGTGCCCAAGGAATGCAACTTCCTCAAGCCAGAACTCACATTTCTTCAACTGGACATATAGCTTGTTTTCACGAAGCTTTTGAAGTATCAGCCTCAAGTGTTGTTCATGGTCTTCACGGGTTTTGGAGTATATAAGGATGTCATCAATAAAGGCGACCACAAAGTGATCCAAATATTCCTTGAATATTCGGTTCATCATGTCCATGAAGGCAGTAGGAGCATTAGTCAATCCAACAGACATGACTAGGAATTCATAATGCCTGTACCGAGTTCTGAAAGCAGTCTTTGGAATGCTATCAGTTTTAATCTTCAACTGATGATATCTAGAACGAAGATCGATCTTTGAAAAGAATTTAACGCCTTGCAACTGGTCAAACAGATCATCCATACGAGGTAACGGGTACCTATTTTTGATGGTGAGATGATTCAACTCCCGATAATCAATACAAAGTCGCATACTTCCATCTTTCTTCTTCACGAATAGAACAGGAGCACCCCAAGGAGACGTACTAGGACGAATGAAATCGATGTCTAACAATTCCTGTAGTGGGGTTCTTAACTCCTGAAGTTCAATAGGAGCCATTCGATATGGGGCTTTGGAAATAGGTTTTGTACCAAATTCAAGGTCGATACAAAATTCAATTTCACGCTCTGGGGGTAGGCCAGGAAGTTCTTCAGGGAATACGTCAGGAAATTTGTTAACAATAGAAATATTATTCAAAACTGACGTATTTTTGTTTAGATCCGTGACATGAGCTAAGAAAGCTTGACATCCGTTTTTCAATAAACGAATAGCTTTATGGCTTGATATGACAGTGATGGATTTTAATGGTTTGGTTACTTGAATTCGCATAATAGGTTGGTTAGGAATATGAAAGCTAACAACCTTATGAAAACAATCAATTTTTGCATGATGAGTAGTTAACCAATCAATCCCTAGAATCACATCGAATGCAAGTATTTTTAAAGAAATAAGATCGACAGGTAACGTGAGGTTACCGATTAGAATCAAACAGGACTTATAAACCGTGGATGTAATGAAGGTTTCTCCCAACAGAGTTTCAACAGATAAATCAAAGTCTAATTTCTCCGGAGTCAAATTTAAACGTTGAGCGCAAGTAGGAGAAATAAAAGAATGGGTAGAACCGGTATCTAATAAGGTATAGACTTCATAAAAAATTATAATTAACTAAGTCACGCTAACTTCGTTTAGGTTACTCGCTTTTTGAGAAGTCACGAGAAACGCTCTTCCTGAAACCACCGACTTTGTTTTGTCCGTATCCGCCTTTAGTGCCACCGTCCCAGCTGGACTTGACTTCACTATACGACAAAATCGAGCTAAATGACCTTCTCTTCTTGAAATTTCCACTTCTATTATCTTGGCCATGATTACCACCAAGTGGTTACCATTCTTAGCATGATAATTTCCCCGATGGTCATCATTGTTCGATGGCCGCTGCCACCAATAATTATTATCGTGTTGTTAGTCGTTACCTTTTGGTTGTGCTAACTCATTATCGCGCTCCAATAACTGAGCCATATTCACAACATCTGAATATAAACAAAGTTTATGAGAAATGATGTATTGACGTATATCGAGTTTCAAACCTCTTAGAAACATTCGCGTCATTCACTCCTCATTATCGACCAAATGGGATGCAAACCAGGATAACTTCGCAAACTTATCCTCGTACTGCGATACAGTCATATTATTTTGCTCAATTGCTTATCTCAACATTTTCAGATGTCATTTTCAAACACTATCACAAAACAAGGGTTAATTGACATATCACATATTATCCCTATACTCTGACCGACCAATTAAATACCAAATAAACTTAGGTAGGTCATACTAGCGAAGGAATTCCCCGTCCCTCCCCTCCTAGTTCTTGTCTCACATCTCAGCCAGGGATCATATCCCTAAGCTTTGATACCAACTGTGACGCCCACGAAAATAGGTATACATCACCCATATTAAGTCGCCAAATACATGGTACAGAATACAAATACAAACTTAATTATACAACTGTCGTGTAATAAACGACAATACATAAACTAAGAGTTTTAATATGAATATTGTCATCTAGACAATATCCACACTCAAAGGAGTCTTCATTACATTTATTGTCACACTATTAAACAGAATAGTGAGGACTACTAATGTTATCATCTGGACCGTCACTCCTTTCCCCGACTCGTCCCAGCTATATTCTCATTTCCTGAAGAGAACAAAGAAAAGAAAGGGTGAGCTCAACTAGCCCAAGAAGAAATATTATGACTATGATAATGCAGAATAAATTATCAATAGTCTTCAACAATGTTAAACTGATAAAATGCAATAGACATCAAGTTTAACTGCAGTGGAACAAGCAATCCATTAGAAAAGTCAAGTAGAGAATAAAATCTACTATCTTCTATGGTATAAAATGTTTTCATCAATTTTTATCGCTGAGACTCAGCTTAATAAATAAAACACATCATCTAATCATCCCTGTACTACGGGCCAAGGATATTCATTAAATCATCAATGGTCATGACTATACCGAACAATCCCTGGTCATAATCATACCAAAAACTGTTTATCAATGCATTACAGGCCACTGAGGACTTTTACCATATCATTTATAACATTACAGGTCATGATTATACCGAATGATCTCTGGTCATAATCATACTAAGTCCATCTATACACGTAAGCCAAAGATGACTTTCATTATAATATAAGCATGAGGATGATGACAATGACATAATAATTCAATAAAACAAGTTCAAGAATTAATTTATCCAAAAATTAATAACGTCCAAATTGTCAACAAGATACTTCTTTGTGGAGTAAATTTCAAGAATGCTCAGATGAATATTTCCATGAAAAGATACTGGATGAAGCGCAAATATCAAGGATATTCCACTAATTTTATGGAGTATAGAAGCCAAAACTTTAACCAACTGAGTATAATAGAGTATATGAAACTGCAAATGGATTTTCACACGACATGCGGTAATCCACGTATACAGATCATTTCCATTATTTAATAAGGAATGAATACAAAGGATCATTCACCATGCATGTGGTAATTCACATAGACAGGTTATTCCAACAGAATAATAAAGAATGGAATAATAGAAAAATTCACCATGCGGGCGATAGACTGCACAGACAGGTTATTCCCAATAGAATAATAAATAATGGAACCAGGTTCGGCATAAACGCATGCATGTGATATTCCGGCGTAATAATAAAGAATGGAATAACAACATAAATCACCATGCATGCGATAGGCCGTAGAAAAACAAAGTTATTCCAATGTAATAATATAATGGAACGAAGTCCGGTGTAAATGCACAGACAGGATATTTCGACAGAATAATAAAGAATGGAATGACAACAGAAATCACCATGCATGCGATAGATCGCACAGACAGATTATTCCAATAGAATAATAAATAATTGGACCAGGTCCGGCGTAAACGCATAGACAGAATATTCCGACAGAATAATAAAGAATGGAATAACAACAAAAACACCATACATGTGATAGACCGCACAGATAGGTTATTCTAACAGAATAATAAATAATGGAACCAGGTCCGGCGTAAACGCACAAACAAGATATTCCGATAGAATAATAATGAATGAAATAATAGAAGAATTTCACCATGTATTCGGTACTTCGCATAAACAGGTTATTCCAATATAATAATAAAAAATAGAATAACAGAATAATTTCACCATGTATGCGGTACTTCGCATAACAGGTTATTCCAATATAATAATAAAGAATGGAATAACAGGAGTTCTCTTCATTAATAATAAAGAAATAATACCCCTTACGAGTACAACAAATAATATCCCTTACCTTAGAAGAAACTTGATATTGGAATAGAGAGGTAGCTGACTTCTCTTCTTCTTTCTATCTATAATTTCTCTCTCAAGAGTTTCAGTGAATTTGTAAGAAATAATGAAGGAATGAGCTTCTATTTATAGGAGAATGGACTGAATAGTAACTAAATCATGAATGGTCTAGATTGATTTACTTTTTAAATGATTTATCCATATTGATTTACTATTAAAACTTAAAGCAACGGTCCATACTGATTTACTATTAAAACTTTAAACCAGCGATCCATATTGATTCACTATTATAACTTTTCACCAGCGGTCCATATTGATTCACTATTATAACTTTCCATCAGCGGTCCATATTGATTCACTATTATAACTTCAACCAACGGTCTGAAAAATTAGCACATCTCCTCAAGGAATAATATTATACCCATAAATGATTTGGACCGAAAAGAAATATATTTTTCAGGAGAATAGTACCCCGTGAAAAGTGCCCCGAATACCCGATTGAAAAATATAACCTCTAGACATCAATTATTATTGACATAAATATCGATTTCTACTAACACTAATAATTTCCACACAATGGAACTATCAAATTTATCTTTAATCAACACGAACTTATTCATCATCAATATTATAACTCACAATATTTAACAACCGGGTCGTTCCAGGGAAAGTGGGGCTTTCAATTAGGATTTCTCCCTTTTTGCGCGCCAATTAGGTGACCAAACCTCTCCTCGATGTAACTTCTAGACATTGTAAATATTGCAATTTAATAATATGAATAACTTTGTCATCTCAATTATTGATTTAATAATATATCATATTATGCAGATGATACTGTGACAATAATCGAATCAATAATATGAGAGATATGATGCAGCAATTATTGTAATAATAATTGCATATAACTGAGTGACTTCTCACGTAAACATCAATAACCAATACCGTGTGCTACTATGCAACCACGCGTATTACTGTACTTTTACTACTAGGTAGTTCAACAGTTTTAATGGTAACACTTCCACCATTATTTTTATAAAAAGATAATTTTGTCGTTTTTTTACTACGACAATACCTCCATTGTGGGGTCCACCAATGATTGTACTGTCGTACGAATATTTCCTTTTAAAATGAATATTCCCCAACCAATCGAATATTATATAACCACTTGTTTACTTTGCAAAATTTGTAAATATTACCCACAACTATAACATTATATTATATCCACACCATAATATTCAAAAATATAATTCGAGAGAAATTAATCTTTATTCATAAAAGTTGGGGTGTTACACTAGGTTCATTTTTTGTTTTTGATAAAATTAAACTCTTTTGATTATCTCATCAAATCGAATGTTCTATTTTTAAGAATCTTGCTTCAATCCATTTCTTTAAGTGTTTACAACTCTTACCTCATCGTATGTAACTGGATCATCATCTTCTATGATGCATACCTCATCATCATCATCATGTATGATGAATCTATACCTCCCAAGTATCTTCGGTATTATTCCAGATTTACGATTCGGTTATAGTACAATACGTCTATCTACAGGTTTTTTTTTTTTTTACTTATAGTGCTTTGTGGTTCTTGAACTCTTCAAGATCTATTATCTCACACTAGCCCTTCAATGATAAACACATTTATCTTAGAAGGCAACATGTTTTGTAATAAACACATTTTGCTAAGTAGGATTATAGAACATTTACTCTAAACATACTTTAGCATGTCCCACAAATCTACACTTGTCAAATCTTGTCCCAAACTTATCCTTTGAAACCTTTTCACATAAGCTGGACATCCTCTTATCTTAACATACTTAAGACTAGGAATCCTCCCTATCCAAAACTGTCATGGAGTTTTGGAGACAAATTTTGAGGTTACCTTTTTTGTAGATATTGTGACGCCCCCAAATCCGTGTAATCATTGATTACAGAACTTGGTGCTCACGATACAACATACACCATCATCTAACTAAGTAAACCTTAACAATAAGGAATAATAATATTAACTATTACATAATTATTCAAAATAAAATCCCAAGTTTTTACAACCTTAAAACATACTTTGGAACTTAGTCTTAGCGTTTATCGCTACAATACATATATCTTGAAATAATTATTTTATTACATAACCATTAGCATCACTTCATCTTGGACTTTCCTTGTCCTTGCCCGAAACCCTCACCTTCTCATCCTTAATCGAAAGGTTTAAACAAGAATGAGCACAAATTGCCCAGCAAGTATACGGAATAAATGGGAAATATACTTTAGGATAAAGGCATTTGAATTACAAGATCTCAACAGTTGAAAGATTATCAAGTGTTAAAGAAGAACATCGAGAATAAGAATTTAAGAATTTTCAATATCATACTAAGGGTGTAGATCAGAAGCGATCTCTGCAAGTACACCAGGTGATCAGCCCATTGTACCCTACGTTGTGCACATGTATTAAGTTTAAAATGTGTAAGCATAAATGGGACTATTTGCCCGACATCTATTTTTCCCGTTCATTCGGGTTGTTCATCTTAGTAATCATGCGAGACCTCACCAAGGCAACTTGGATTGGTAAACATTCAATAGTTTCGAAAGATGTGTTTTAAATCATTTTTCATCAATAATAACTAGCCGGAACCAAAGGCTAGGAACATACATAGAAACAGTTCTATGATGACATAAAACTTAAAAGCATAGCCGTTAGAATAATAACTGAATAACCATTGAAAAGCTTGCAAGATAATTAGAGTTTGTATGACTTTTCAACGAAGAAACTTACATCGAATAAATAACTAACACAAGTCCAATACTTACCTCATCGCGATAATATTAGTAAGGATTTAATAAATACCAAAAGAAATTAGGGTTAGGAAACTTGCCTGATAAGCCTGCTACAATTAACGCTAGCGATTAGCCTTCACATAACCTAATCACATGTGTCTCGTTAATCACCATTCATACACAATCTAGTTTGAAGTAAAAGGGTCTCCTATTGGATATGCTATAAACATCATAATAGAATACATTTAGAAAATATATGCCACCCATTTTAGATATCATAGGCAGCCCAAAACAGAACTTAAAAATGCCCAAACATAATAGTTTTTTCATATATATGCATGGGTTTGATTCATATTATCCAGACCACTTCTATTAACATATATATACATGTTACAACAATTCATTTCTCTAACTTTTCATGTTTTGATCAAATTAGCAACTAAGAGGCATAATATAAAACACTTAGCATGCATGGCATAACTCTTTGGATTTTTTAAAGCATACATGGCATGATTTGTCCAGAACTTATGTTCTTATTACACCATAACAATCAGACCACAATTACACAACATCACATACTCCAAAACAAACCATTTATAAAGGTCTCCTATGCATATTCTCTCATAATTTTGGAAGAACATAGAGAATGGGTTCTCATAGCTTACCTCTTTGGCGAATTCCTCTTGATTTAATCTGTTAGAGACTCACTCCTTGCTTGCTTAGACTCTCCAAAATCTCCAGAAATCACCACAACATCTATTACTCTCAATTTCTCTTTCTTTTTGTATCTTGGTGGAATTTTTGCAAAGTGAAACATTTTTTTGTTGGGTGTATATATATATAACTTGATAGAATTTGCTCTCTCTCCAAATTTCACTCCGATCATCAGTTACATGCATAATTATCCCACTTGAATATAGTTATGGGGGGGGAAGTTAGGAACATGAAAAGGTTTGCTTATTATGTATGGTTTAATAAGGAGTTATCACTTTTCTTCCTCCTTATTGCTATATACGAATATACTCTCCCTCCTTGTCCCATATTATGTGTCACAAGACCCCACCAGCTGCTGTCCAATTAAACAAATGCATTATAATATTATTTTAATCATTTAATCAATTAACAAGTCATTTTGACCATTTTTCCCTCCGTAGTCAAACGTGTCGATACTTATATCGATTCCTACTAAAGTCAATGTCCCGGACGTCATGGAACTCTCCGTTTTGTCAAACTCAACTTCAAAATTCGTAGTTGACAATTCGTCGCTCCAAAGTGTGCTTGGGCTAAATTTAAGATAATATTATATCTAATAAAGTTCCAAGAGTAGAGATTTGACTGTATGTGATATTTTACGTCATGAAACTTCCAAGTCCATATATCTATAAATAAGAGCATTGTAAAAGAGAATGGTGGATATATAAAAATATTATGAGGCATGTCTCATTTTCGTGACACATTTAAAAATATTATGAGACATGTCTTAGTTTCATGACACATTTTCGTGGTTATAGTCTATCCTGCCTAATTTCGACGTTTCGAACTCAAATACGCATACCGCGTCTCTATATTCCGCTCCAAACTCAAACTCATATTTGTAAGTCATCCCACGAAA
The DNA here is from genome assembly GCA_020205605.1 of Panax ginseng. Lineage (NCBI taxonomy): Eukaryota > Viridiplantae > Streptophyta > Magnoliopsida > Apiales > Araliaceae > Panax > Panax ginseng. Next base: position 47,238,842 of record CM035144.1, read on the forward strand.
TTAATTAGAATTAATTTCATCCTTAACCAATTTAAATAATTGGCCTAACCGTAACAACCATTAATATGCATCTTATCACATAACATATAATAAAATAAATAATTCATCTAAAAATAATTGTCACATAAGAATTTTACATAAGTTTGTTTATTGAAATTGTTTAATTACATGGAAAAATCTAGGATATTACATTCACCCTCCCTTATAAGGATTCCATCCTCGGAATCACCAAAACCCTACCTTACCCAGGTTTTCATCAAATCTCTTCGTTGAATAACTTCAACACATTACCTTAATATAGGTTTTATATTTCCTACTCCCACCATTCTTGATAATAAATTTTTGTACGTTTTATTTCATAACATTTACTTAGACTCAAATATATTTGAGTATTACATATTCTTTGACCCGTTCATTATCTTTCCCTAAGGATCATTATCATATACTATATTCTCAAACTCTCGGGACATTACATTCACCCCTTCTTCTAAGAATTTCGTCCTTGAATTTTTTTTTAACTTACTAATTTTCATTCATTCCATTTATCAAAATAGATTTTATGTTAATATCTATTTATTCATTAGGTTCTGCAACCAAATTCTTTCTCTACGGATCTTTCTAAGATCATCATATTCCTCACCTCATCCTCTTTTAAGAGTTTCACATTTCTCTTCTTTCTGAAATTTCATTTCTTTCTTGAAATTATTATGCTTTGCTTAATTGTCTCATCCTTTCCACTTTCACCTTTCAGAATAACAAGAATCTTCTTCAATTGCTCAATAATTGGGAAGCGAGATGAATAACAGGAATTTAAAAGTTTCCAAATCATGCCGAGGAGTCATAAGACCTTGAACTACGTCCCTAGGTTATCAAGTATCTCGACTTGAACCTTTAACAGTCATAAGACTATACGGACCTTGAACTCTTCTCCAGGTTTAACAGTGCATCACCACCATAAACCATCTTTAATGTAATGTTTAGCAATCACATAGATCTGAAAACACTCTCTGCAAGTACTCTAGGTGATCGACTATATCGTACCCTACGTCAAATGTACAACGTATTACATCTTAACATCATGCGACTATATGCGTTACTTTCGGAACCATTGTCTCCGATATCATGTCCCCTTTTTACAGGGTTGTTCACCTCAGCTTTTCAACATCTAAATCCGCACCAAAATAATTTGGTTTGGCATAACTTCTCAAGAAATACTTGAATTTCATGAACATCTTTCAATATTCGTTTAGCTGAAACAAATAGCATAGACTTCTACAATAATTCGGACATCAATCGAAATATACATATACACGTATATATATATTCTCATATCTTAAAGAAACCTCAAAAATCTTTTTATGACGTCATGATACCGCTTTATATTTACAATTCGTTTTGAGGATTCCGTCATTTTGTGACTTTGTCATACTACATCATACCATAGTGAAATTTGCGTGATCCTTAGATCATATCCAACACTAGGTAATACTGCATTGATGACTCCATCGTTTTTATCATCTTTGCACCAGGTTACATGATGCATTAATGATATAAAATACATTTGGATAAATTACAAATCATTTTTGTCTAGCCGAAGCAATTAGCATAGACATACGAATAACAGTATTGTTGTTCAAACTCATTGGTTCCATCATTTGATCCAATGTTTTTCAAAAAAATAGAAGTGTAAACATCAGCACGAAGTCAATAAATTTCAAAAGTCTAGCATAGCTAGTAGATTTAGAGTACTTATGCTTCCACCATTAACTCCACTTTCTATAATGATCCCTTGCTTAATAGGTCTATCTATTCTTATCATCCTCAATACTCCATTTACACTTATCTATACCCGGTTAAATCAAACTTACCACACGTTATGAGTTCAGAACTTGCCACAATCATATGAGTTTAAGAACTTATCCTAGTCGGACCATAGGCATCCATTCATTTGAGGGTTCAAAAACATACCATATAATTATGAGTCACGAACCTACCATAAGTATGAGTTTTAAGAACTTGCACTTAACCTTATAATATTCTCTAACTATACTCTACCTATCTGTTATACACATGAGAAAAGAATCACCTTCTCAACAGGCATATAGCAAATAGCACGACACAAACATTCCAATGATTATTAATGTGATAAAATGAGTGCAAGCACAAAACCCTCGCCCATACAAAGGTTTGTACAACTCAGCCATCACATGAGTACTCAATTGAAATTCCACCTAACTCTATCTTGCTTATAACTTGCTCTTTGCTCGATACGAATTCCTCGTATCACATCATCTATAACTCCTCTTGAGTTATCTCGTATTATTTCATAGTACTCCATCTTCATTGCATTAAGCTATAATTATTCAAACATTACAGACCATCTTTCTTCTATAACATAAACAGATCACGTCGTGATCTTATTCTATTATCATATTCCTTAAAATTCTTTTCTTAACTCGTGATCGTTTTGTTTTACGATCTTCTTTCTTTCTCTTTTTCATCATTTACGACATTATTCGTTATCTTGGCTTTTGGAGTTAGGTAACTCCCATTCCTTATCTACATATCTCTTCAAGATTCTTCTTTGAATCTTCTTGTTTATATAACAATTCATGCTTTAAGAATTTCCAACTTCATTTACACTGCTCAAAATTCCAATCGAGTTCCACATTTTCATCATATATATCCATTTTCTATACTTGGTACACATCGGGTCTCTAACAGTTTCCATATGGTACGCTGAGTGGTTTTCCACAAACAACCAACAAACTAGGTTCCGAGTTACTAGTTTGTATATACCTCCGCTTTATGAAGGAATCGTTTAGCCCAGATACCATACATCAACCATTAAAGAGTACAATTGTACCATACTTAACTATAACTTTTCATTCTTAACTTCGTTACCAATCTCTTCTTATAGACATTGTCTATTTGTTACCACCTTACATTCTTATTATTGGAGTTGGGTAACTCCATAACTCTACGAGATTCTTCTTTGAATCCTCTCACGCATGTTTTAATCCCTTCTATATATGTTTCTTAAATTACTTCTTATTGTTCAAACTCTAATTGAGCTTATGCTTTCATTATATTCACCTTCCTTCTCTAAGGTTATAGCCTAAGGTACTCCAACCTAGGGTTTATAACCTACAGCTTTGATACCAACCTGTGACGCCCCCAAATCCGTGTAATCATCGATTACAAAACTTGGTGCTCACGATACAACATACACCATCATCTAACTAAGTAAACCTTAACAATAAGGAATAATAATATTAACTATTACATAATTATTCAAAATAAAATCCCAAGTCTTTACAACCTTAAAACATAATCGGAACTTAGTCTTAGCGTTTATCGCTACAATACACATATCTGCGAAATAATTATTTTATTACATAACCATTAGCATTACTTCATCTTGGACTTTCCCTTGTCCTTGCCTCAACCTCGGCCTTCTCATCCTTAATCGAAAGGTTTAAACAAGAATGAGCACAAATTGCCCAAAGTATATACGGAATAAATGGGAAATATACATCAGGATAAAGGCATTTGAATTACTAGATCTCAACAGTTGAAAGATTATCAAGTGTTAAAGAAGAACATCAAGAATAAGAATTTAAGAATTTTCAATATCATTCTAAGGGGTGTAGACTGTAAACGATCTCTGCAAGTACGCCAGGTGATCAGCCCATTGTACCCTACATTGTGCACATGTATTAAGTTTAAAATGCGTAAGCATAAATGGGACTATTTGCCCGACATCTATTTTTCCCGTTCATTCGGGTTGTTCATCTTAGTAATCATGCGAGACCTCACCAAGGAAACTTGGATTGGTAAACATTCAATAGTTTCGAAAGATGTGTTTTAAATCATTTTTCATCAATAATAACTAGCCGGAACCAAAGGCTAGAAACATACATAGAAATAGTTCTATGATGACATGAAACTTAAAAGCATAGCCGTTAGAATAATAACTGAATAACCATTGAAAAGCTTGCAAGATAATTGGAGTTTGTATGACTTTTCAACGAAGAAACTTGCACGAATAAATAACTAACACAAGTCCAATACTTACCCTTACTGCGATAATATTAGTAAGGATTTAATAAATACCCAAAAGAAATTAGGGTTAGGAAACTTGCCTGATAAGCCTGCTACAATTAACGCTAGCGATTAGCCTTCACATAACCTAATCACATGTGTCTCGTTAATCACCATTCATACACAATCTAGTTTGAAGTAAAAGGGTCTCCTATTGGATATGCTATAAACATCATAATAGAATATATTTAGAAAATATATGCCACCCATTTTAGATATCATAGGCATTTAAAATGTAACTTAAAAATGCCCAAACATAACAGTTTTACATTTTTTTCTCGACTTTACCATACCTCGCTAAAATAGTCATAACTAATTCGTTTTAAAACATTTTGAGCGATTCTTACGTCCCACGCTGGCTAACTTCTGGGACTACAACTTTTGTTCATGGACTATCTTCAAATTCCAAGCACAAAATTCCAGAAAATCCATGCAAGGAGATCTGCCTGAATTTGTTGGATGATTTGACGTAACTACTTTGAAAAGTCATAACTCCTTGCTTCGAAGTTGGAATTAGTCCGTTCCAGAGTCTATGGAAAGCTTATTCAGTGTACTATAATAACCCAAAAGCCCAAAATTTCCTGGAAAGTGTAGCTAGCCCCGAATTTGTCCTTAGGGTCAGCAGTTCACAATTTTTTTCGATTTCTAACATGTTTATTTCTGCGACCTTACGATTTTCATATCTCACTCAATATAGCTTTGATCCGAATGAAATTTGGACATGTTATACCTCATGCTACATACTATTTTACAGAATTATTACATGCCACAAATTAATTTTCTAAGACATGATTTCGAATGACCACAAATCCTGAAAAATCATGCAAACTAGTTTAACCCAACTTTTGAGAAAATCATGATTTTGATTCTAGCATGCATGGGTTTGATTCCTATTATCCAGACCACTTCTAATAACATATATATACATGTTACAACAATTCATTTCTCTAACTTTTCATGTTTTGATCAAATTAGCAACTAAGAGGCATAATATAAAACACTTAGCATTCATGGCATAACTCTTTGGATTTTTTAAAGCATACATGGCATGATTTGTCCAGAACTTATGTTCTTATTACACCATAATAATCAGACCACAATTACACAACATCACATACTCCAAAACAAACCATTTATAAAGGTCTCCTATGCATATTCTCTCATAGTTTTGGAAGAACATAGAGAATGGGTTCATAGCTTACCTCTTTGGCGAATTCCTCTTGATTTAATCTGTTAGAGACTCACTCCTTGCTTGCTTAGACTCTCCAAAATCTCCAGAAATCACCACAACATCTATTACTCTCAATTTCTCTTTCTTTTTGTATCTTGGTGAAATTTTTGCAAAGTGAAACATTTTTTTGTTGGGTGTATAGATATATATATCATGATAGAGCTGCTCTCTCTCCAGCCCCTTCACCACTCCTATCATCAGTTACATGCATAATTATCCCACTTGAATATAGTTATGGGGGGGGGGGGGAAGTTAGGAACATGAAAAAGTTTGCTTATTATGTATGGTTTAATAAGGAGTTATCACTTTTCTTCCTCCTTATTGCTATATACGAATATACTCTCCCTCCTTGTCCCATATTATGTGTCACAAGACCCCACCAACTGCTGTCCAATTAAACAAATGCATTATAATATTATTTTAATCATTTAATCAATTAACAAGTCATTTTGACCATTTTGCCCTCCGTAGTCAAACTTGTCGATACTTATATCGATTCCTACTAAAGTCGATGTCCCAGACGTCATGGAACTCTCCGTTTTGTCAAACTCAACTTCAAAATTCGTAGTTGACAATTCGTCGCTCCAAAGTGTGTTTGGGCTAAATTTAAGATAATATTATATCTAATAAAGTTCCAAGAGTAGAGATTTGACTGTATGTGATATTTTACGTCATGAAACTTCCAAGTCCATATATCTATAAATAAGAGCATTGTAAAAGAGAATGGTGGATATATAAAAATAGTATGAGGCATGTCTCATTTTTGTGACACATTTAAAAATATTATGAGACATGTCTCAGTTTCGTGATACATTTTCGTGGTTACAGTCTATCCTGCCTAATTTCGACGTTTCGTACTCAAATACGCAGACCGCGTCTCTAAATTCCGCTCCAAACTCAAACTCATATTTGTAAGTCATCCCACGAAATTAATTAGAATTAATTTCATCCTTAACCAATTTAAATAATTGGCTTAACAAGTAATAACCATTAATATGCATCTTATCACATAACATATAATAAAATAAATAATTCATCTAAAAATAATTGTCACATAAGAATTTTACATAAGTTTGTTTATTGAAATTGTTTAATTATATGAAAAAATCTAGGATATTACAGATATGTAGCTATTTCTAGGGTATTACCCTAGAAGGAAACTGGAATATCAGTAAAAATCATTATGAACTGCACCATATCTAATAAGGTACAATTTTTCCTTTCATATACATCAATCAATTATTGTGTATCAGGAGGCGTCCAATTTGAGAAAACCATTTAAGACGATCTAGAAACTTATTGCACAAGTATTTCTTCCTCAATCCGATCGAAGAATCCTAATACTTTGCCAATTAGTTTCCTCTGAACTCTTTGAACCTTACAAATGATTTAGACATGTATTTCATCAAATACAAATATTCAACTCTTTGAATGATCATCTCCTTTTCTTATACTAGTTTATTCAAATTGCAAAATAATTTTGATGTAAGTTAAGTACACAAAATCCATTAAGTAATATTCTAGTTCTATACACAAAATTATTATTATAAATAGAACAACAATTGTTCTAAATAAAACACCAAAAAATTTTGCTCTCCAATAACTAAATCAGAATAATATTTTTAACGAGAACTGGAATACAATAACAACTTATTGACTTAATAGACTTACCCGTAGGCAGTGATAAACAACAAGTTCATATGGCTAATGCAGCAACATTTGCTTCATTTCCCACACATAGTATTACTTATCCCTTGTTTAACTTTCTATTTCTGCTTGGTCCCTTCATAAATCTATATTTATGAGAACCAAAACTGGTATCCAATACCCAAGTAGAACCTTGAATTAAAGAAAAATTTATTTCAATCATAAGCAAAACTGTATTTGTAACCAAAGCTACACTAAGCTTCTTCTGGTTAGCCAATGCAAGATGTTTCTCCTAGTTTCTTTCAAGTGTCCAGGCTTATTTCATTTGGAAGTAAACTTCTTTTCTAACCGTATCAGTTTTGTTCTTATTATCCTTTGTTTTCGCCTTTATATTTACCTTTAGAATCATTTTGCTTTTTATAAGATCCTTTGGCCCTTACCAGTAAGACTTAGTCTTTCTTTGCTGGAATGTGACTCTCAATAATTTCAACATGTTAAGAAAATCAGCGAGGCTGACATTTAGTTTGTTAATGTGAAAATTCAAAACAATTGTGAGAAGAAGTCCAGGTGTGAGTGCAAGATTAAATCTTGACTCAACTCTCCATCCACGACAAAACCTGTTCTATAATGAGAGTCCACTATCTCTATAGTGGTTTCCCATCTTTCAATGATTCCTTTAATCAAATTAAAGTGCCACAACACATGTTTAGATCCAAGATGAGACTTAGGAACTATTCCTAGTTCTATAATGAACTTTTCATCCAAACAATCAACTTGTAGCTTCATTTATAGTTATATACTTTGTCTTTATCACTAAACTAGCAACTCTTTGCTATTTGAAACCTTTCCAATTCACTGCACCACCGTTCAAGGTAACACTTTACCTTAAAGTGGATTTTCTATAGTCTTGGTCTGTCTAAAAAACTTGAATCTGTTAAGTCCTCTAGTTTTAATTTAGACCCACCATGAATATGATCACATCCTTAGTGTCGGTTAAGTACTTTAAGATATTTTTCACTAACTTATAGTGAACTTCTCCAAAATATGATTGATCAACATCAGGTCTCATACATTTCATTGCATACATGATAGTTACTCATGCAATCTCTCTTTTATGAGTCTATGGGGACTATTAAGAGAGATACACTCCATGACTCATCAACATGAGACAACTCTTGGAGTTTGCCATGCTAAACGACTTTAGCTACCATGAATATACGTTCCTTGGGTTAAGTCAAGCATCCTCTTAAATCTATCTATATAGATTTGTATCCCCAATAAAATTCTTTTCCCAAATCATTCATGTAGGAATATTTAGACAATTTTATCTTTACTGATTCTAGAATTGGCATGTCATTCCATATCTGTAGTATATCAACATATAATATTAGGAATGTCACGACGCTCCAACTGACCCTTTTGTACACACTAGGTTCATTCTTATTTTTTTTGATAAAATCAAACTCTTTTGATTGTCTCGTCAAAACGAATGTTCCATATTTGAGAAGCTCGCTTCAATCCATTTCTCTGAGTGTCTACAACTCTTACCTCATCGTATGTAACTGGATCATCAACTTCTATGATACGTACCTCATCATCATCATCCATAATGAATTCATACCTCCCATGTATCTTCGGTACTATTCCAGATTTACGATTCGGTTGTGGTACAATATGTCTATCTACAAGTTCCTCTTATTTGACTTATAGTGTTTTGTGGTTCTCGAACTCTTCAAGAATCTATTATCTTCCCACTAGCCCTTTCAATGATAAACATCTTTATCTTAGAAGGCATCGTGTTTTTTGCAACAAACACCTTTTGCTAAGTAGGATTATAGAACATATACCCTAAACTTACTTTAGGATGTCCCATAAAACTGTACTTGTCAAATTTTGTCCCAAACTTATCCTTTTGAAACCCTTTCACATAATTTGGACAATCCCATATCTTAACATACTTAAGATTATGAATCCTCCCTGTCCATAACTTTTATGGAGTCTTGGGCCCGGATTTTGAGGTTACCTTTTCGTAGATATGCAGCCATTTCTAGGGCATGACCCTAGAATGATATTAGAATGTCGGTAAAATCATTATGGACCGTACCATGTCCAACAAGGTATGATTTTTCCTTTCAGATACATCAATCAATTATTATGTATTAGGAGGCGTCCATTATGAGAAAACCATTTGAGATGATCTAGAAACTTATTACACAAGTATTTATTCTTTGATCAGATCAAAGAATCCTAATACTTTGCCAATTTATTTCACTTCTGAAATCTTTGAATATTTCAAATAATTCACACTTGTATTTCAACAAAAACACACATTCAACTCTTTGAATGATCATCTCCTTTTCTAATACTAGTTTGTTCAATTTACAAAATATTTTTTCACGCAAGTCAAGTTCACAAAATTCATTAAGTAATATTTTAGTTCTATACAAAACATTATTATTATAAATAGAACAATAATTGTTCTTAAATATAATATCAAAGATTTCATTGTCCAACAATAAAATGGAAATAAATGTTTCTAACAAGAACTGGAATACAATAACAACTTATTGACTTAATAGATTTGCCTGTAGGCATTGCTAAACTATAAGTTTCTATGGCTAATGTGGCAACCTTTACTTCATTTTCCACACATAGGATTACGTATATTTGTTTAGCTTTCTACTTCTGCGTGGTCCCTTCATAAATCTATATTTATGATAACCAAAGTCGGTATCCAATACCCAAGTAGAACCTTGACTTAAAGAAAAATTTATTTTAAATCATGAAAAAATTTGTATTTGTAATCAAAACTTCACTAAGCTTCTTTGGTTAGCCTCTACAAGATGCTTCTCGTAGTTTCTTTCCAATGTCCAGGCTTATTGCAGTGGAAGCAAACTCCTTTGTTATCCGTATCAGTTTTGTTCTTATTATCCTTTGTTTTTGCCTTTCTATTTACCTTCGTTGAATCGTTCTTCTTTTCAGAAGATCCTTTGGTCCCTACCAGTAAGACATGGTCTTTCTTGGTTGGAAAGTGACTCTCAACATTTTTCAACATGTTAAGCAAATTAGCGATGCTGATATCTAGCTTGCTCATATGAAAAATTCACAATAATTGTGAAAGGAGTCCGAGAGTGAGTGCAAGATCAAATCTTGGCTCAACTCTCCATCCATGACAAAATTATTTGTCCTAATTGATCAATCAAATTGATTATATTAAGGACTTTTTGTCTGTACTGTAGTGTCATCGGTTATTCTAGATCGAAAGAGCTCCTTAGATATCTGATATCTATCAATCCTACTTTCCTCACCATCAACTACTTGATGTGCAAGAATATAGTAGGAGCATCCATAGTTTTATGCTGACGCTGAAGCTCGTTACTCATGGATGCGAGCATGATGCATTGAGCCAACTATGCATCATCTTGCCACTTTCTAAAAGTAGCAATCTCTTCCTCAAAGGCATTATCTGCAACCATTGCAGGGATAGGTGTATTAAGGACATAAGATAGTTTTTTAGCCATGAGAACTATTCTCAAATTCCTTAATCAATCCATTTAATTCGGTCCGGTTAAATAACATCTAATATGCTTCACAGTGATAGTAATTTAGACATTGTAAAATTCTGTAAATGAATTTTTAATTAACAACATTTTAGCATACATTCTTTTATTAATTACCAAAATAAATTAGGTCTTATTTTAAATTGGTATCTCCCACTATTTTTACCAAACTATATTACCCTCACTTATATAGTTCGACAAAATCTAATTAAAGATATGCTAGTGAGAATAAGGATCCCATTTTAAATGTATATAGCCTTGTGGTGACACAACAAACTATATATAAATAAATAGGTAGACAACTCTTGTCAATTACATCAACTATATAACTCCTTATATTTTGCCTCTTAAATAATAATGGTCAAGTGTGTGCACATCCGAACTAAAATAATTTAAGTTAAGTCCAATCTAGCACTCCATATATTCAAAAAAGAAAAATATTGTCTTTGTGGTGACACAACAAAATAATATTGTTCAATTTTCTTTATAAGCATCAAATGTGATAAAATTAACATCTCAAAGAATTAAGATAAGCCTTGTGGTGACACAACAAACTTATAATAATTAATTGATACTCTATTATTTTTATCATGCTAGAAGGCGACGTTCAATATTCCAAATATCTTTGAACGCTTAGGAATTAATATAAAAAATTTGAGGGGTTTGCATGTAATTAATTTGTCTCATCTTATTTAGCGCGCATACACACACACACACACACACATATATATATATATAGTATAAACATGCACATATAGAATACTATATTCTACCTGGTTGATTATGGACTTTTATTCTAGTTTGGTTCACTAGAGCCACCAAGTGAACCAAAAGGTCAAACCCTAGGGGTGCAAGAATTAATATTTAAATATAACTATTACATTTAAACCTGGGGCTCCATTACAAACGGGTCTTCAAGCGCTCCTTGATCTCCATTCTTCAAAATTAATTCTAACTATTCCTATTACAAAACTATTTAAAATAAATAGAAACCTTGATCAACAGTCAAGGGAAAGTACATAGGAGGGAGTTAGAATTTACATTAAGAAAAAAAATACAGAAGACGAGGTACGCAGACCCCATTTAATAAAACTCATACATACATGCATCCAACTAAAATAAAATCCATTCACATTGGTTAATAGTCCATAATCAATCCTATTTATTATCATACACATCACCGTATGCTTCAATAAATAACATTCATCTCATGAATAATAAACATTCAATATATATATTGGTATCATTTAATGGGCAAATTTAGTTAGCATAAAATTTAAGTTTTGAATCAAAATAAACTCCTTTATTTTAATCCAAATTTAAATAAAAATAAACCTCTTTGATTTTAATTTATCCAATTTTGAATAAAATAAACTATTTTATTTTAATCAAAATATTTAATTAAAATAAACTCATTTATTTTAATTAATTATGGAATCCAAATCTAAGTAAAAATAAACTTTATGAAAGGAAACACGAATTTTCTTTCCTATTCACAAATAAACTCCTTTATTTTGAATAATATGAAATCTTATTTCATATCTAAATAAACTCTTTTATTTAAGAAAATACAGATTCTCTTTCTTATTCACAAATAAACTCCTTTATTTTGAATAATATGAAATCTTATTCCTTATATAAATAAACTCCTTTATTTAAGCAAATCTGATTCTCTTTCCTATTCACAAATAAACTATTTTATTTTGAATAATATGAAATCTAATTTCAAATATATATAAACTCCTTTATTTAAGAAACATAGAATCCAATTTCAACTCCAATTAGTTATCATGGAATCCAATTTTAAAATAAAAAAAAACTTTTTATTTTAATTATAAAATAATTAAGAATATATATATATATATATATATATATATATATATATATATATATATATATATATATATATATATATATATATATATACTAATCACATTCATATTACAGACAATGTTAATGAAAACAATGATTCCACTTTGCCACACGTTAATATGATTTTTATATATATATATATAAATATTAATATGTATAATAGTCAGGGTTACCCAACACATATTCACATATGGAGGGATATATATATAGGTCGAGGATCGGGTAAGGGATCCTTACTTTCTTAAAATGAGGATTTTTTTTTTTTGCTTTTTTTAAAACAACTAAAAAAGTTTAATATTTATGAAATCGAATTTTTCATAATACAATATTTTGAGTGCGTTATAACAAAACATGTATATGTACATGCAGGCATTGTACCACCACTTTTTGGTATAGGTATTTAAAACATGAAAACATTGTATTATGGAAAAATTTCAGATTCCATAAAATATTAAAAATTTTTTAGTTGTTTTAAAAAAAAACAAAAAAAAGTCCTCATTTTAAGAAAGTAAGATCCTTATTGATCATTTCTATATATATATATATATATATATATATATATATATATATATATATATTAATGTAAGTATTGATAACAGGAACCACGCGAAAAATGACAACGAAAAAGCAAAAACAGTCCGAATTTTCCAACAGATTTTTCAGAAATCTATTACCGTTTTTTTTTATTTTTTTATTAAATTTTGTACAATAAAAGTATGCCCAATTAAATTGTTCTAAACACATATCAATATACATATCAAATTAAAACAATTAATAATTCGTATAAAGGTTTGGCTCTGATGCCACTGTTAGGTTTGTAATATTCATGAACGCGATCAAATTGCACAAAATAAGCAGAAACTGTGACGCCCCCAAATCTGGGTTACCTGACTCCCGAGTTTGGTGTTCACGATCCACAATATAAATAACATCTAACTACCCATTTAATTATGAATAGACATATAAACCACATTAACTAATATAGTTAATACATTCGTTCCAGGTTATCTAACCTTTATATTACAAACATATTCTTTATATATACAAAAAGGGTTTACGATTACAACATAATATATATGTTAAACACAACTATCACAGCATAGCACCTTTGCCTTTTATCTTCACAGCACCTCTGGCTTCTTCGTCCCTAGCTGAAATGTTTTATTTAGCAAGGGTGAGCAACAAATTTGCCCCACAAGTTAAGATATACAATAAACGTATTAGAATCCAGGCAAAAACTATCTAATTCGATAGAATCACTCCAAAGTTCGGGGAACTTTGAAATAGCTGAACAATTTGTTCTTATCTAACTATTCTTCTCGCAACCTATGCAACAAATTAACAAAAGTATACAATGCTTTCAAAGTTTCTACGATATTCTAATGAATAATCAAGAATCAATTCTACACAATAGCAAAGTGGAATATTTTCCAGATTTATGCTGAGTGGTCACATAAGACCTTGAACTTATCTTCTCGGGTAGATATCAAAGATTTACTTTGATATATACTCAGGTGTATTAGATAACCATAAAGATTAAATCATACCCTTCTGCAAGTATAACAAGTGATCAGCTTTATTATACCCTTATATTATGCATAATACTTAATCATAGAGTGCAGTAGTCGAATTTACGACCAATAAAATGTTCCCTTTATATAAAATATTGTTCTTCTCAGTCTCAGAATCAAGATTTTGATTTAACAACGAAATAATGTGATTTCAACTTCTAATTACTTCTTGATCTAGCCGAAATAATTGGCATCGATCTGTCAATAATAATTGAATTCTTTTCTCGAATTTATCAAGTTCTAACAAATGTTCGTCTAGCCAGAATAATTAGCTAAGACATTTCTCAACATAATTTGATAATAAACAGAAATTATCTGTACTGTCAATTCTAGCTTCTACGGATATGAATATTCAAAAACAGTTATTCTACAAATATATATTTTCCGAATCAGTAATTCAATTTGAATTATTAAACATGCACTAACTACGAATAATCAACAATAAATCCTTGGACGTGGTATAATTAACAATAATTAACCACTATAATAATTGAATGAATATAACTCAAGGTTGAGTTAGGGAACTTGCCTCTCCTGCTAATTACAGCTACACAATAAACTTATCTGCTTTCGAAAAACTTATAACCAATAATATCGGTCTCACAATTAGCACAATATTTTATAACACGCGTCACTATAATCTACAGCCAAACTTCTCCTATACACATTACCACATAGCCACATCAGTGTTTATAACCTATATAAACACTTATCAAGTATAACTATTTCGGTCTGATTGGACTTCGGTCCATTCTCGGTGTTCTGGTCACCCTATCCGATAATTAACATATTTATTGTCAATTAAATTTGGTTTCTAAGCTTCAATATTAATTTAGATAAGTCAATTATCATTAATAATATTTTTTGGAAGCTTTTAATAATTTATAAGCAATTATTATAATTTATAATAATTTTTCAAACATCTAATCATTTTTAAAATGATTTAATCATCAAATAATCTTATCATCATTAATATTTAATAATATAAAATATTAATGACATACTTGTATCAAAATATTAAAGTTATTATTAATAACTTCAAATATTTTAAATCAATAATATTCTACTTAAATGATTTTAAAATAATTAAAATCATTTTTAAATCATCACCATTAATATTAATATCTAAATATTAATGAAATTATTATTCAAATATTAAAAGTCATTTATTATAACTTAAAATATTTTAAAATCATTTTCTCATTTTAAATGATTTTTATATCAATAAAATCATTTTTAATTATTTTATTTAATATAATAATTAAATAAATCTAATATCATTAATATTAATTTATTAATAAAATTCTCCAAAAATATTGAAAATTATATTTTATAATTCAAAATATTTTCTAACACATTATTCTCATTTAAAATAATTTTTATAATATTAAAATCATTTTTCTCTAATTTATTTAAAATATTAATTAAATAAATTAAACATCATTAATATTAAATTATTAATGAAAATTCTCTAAAAATATCAAAAGTTACATTTTATAACTCAAAATATTTTTAAATACATTATTCTTATTTAAAATGTTTTTTTTCATAATATTAAATTATTTTTCTCTAATTTATTTAATACAATAATTAAATAAATTAAATACCTTTAATATTTAAATAATTATAAATATTAAAGAAAAATATTCCAATTGGTAAAAAATTATTTTTTATAAATTTAAAATAATTTTTAAAACCATTTTTAATAATTTATAATTTATTTCTATTTTTAAATAATTTCCGGAAAATCCGAAATTAGAAAATAATAAAACCATCGCTAAAGACCTTTAGCGACACAAAGCGTCGATGTTGGTGTTCTTGAGCTCAAGAACATTGACAACTTTGTTATCAACCTGCCTTGTTTGACCTTGATTAATTCTCGGTTCAAATCTGTTCTAGGCCTGTTTAAACATTGTTTATGTAGTGTTTATGTAACACTACTCAAATCAATCCTCAACTTGGTCATACAACAACACATAAAGGCGATCTATGCCTTCAAAGTACATGTCAGACTGTTTCTGGGTTTTCCCAAAAACCCAGCAGTTCGTCTAGGCACTTTCTAGATAAATTTTCGATAAGTTCCAGTCATGATTCATGTAATATAATGGTTCATGTATGAAGTCTTTATGTCAAGGAACATCACTAAAGCAACAGATTGGTCTAAAAACAAAACAATAGCCATATTTAGCTCGGTCAAAAATGGTCAGAAAGTTGTGTTCTTCCCGTTTCTAGGAATTCCAGAATCTCTAAGCCATGGCCGTATGGCCTAGTTTGACCACTTACGATGTTCAATCTGCTGATTATATAAACGATCTAAAGCCATTCATGTAAAGTACATATGTCAGGCTACAAGATGGTTACAAAAACGCCATCAAACAAAATCAAATCTGTTAGATATGGGCCATTCAAAAGGCTGCCAGACACTGATATATAGATTCTGGGTTACCTAGAATTCTCATGGTCATGCCTGGTCAACGGGTTTTGACCAAGAATAACTCGAAATCTAGGCATTCAATTACTGTGATTTCACTTGCAGAATAAAGACCTCATACTAGACTACCAATGTTACTCCCCCAAAATAGGTATACATCACCCATCTTGGGTCGCCAAATACATGGTACAGAATTCAAATACAAACTTAATTATACAACATGAGCTGAGAGTTTTTACATGAATATTGTCATCTAGATAATATCCAAACTCAAATAGAGTCCTCATTACATTTATTGGCACACTATTTTATAGAATAGTGAGGACTACTATAACACCATCTCAGGCCATCACTCTCGTTCCCAGAGCTAGTTCCAAAGCTTCGTTCTCATTTTCAAGAGAACAATGGAAGTAAAAGGGTGAGCTCAACTAGCCCAGTAAAAAATATTATGACTAAGATAATGCAGAATAAGTTATCATTAGCCTTCAACAATATTAAACTGATAGAATATATAATAGACAACAAGTTTAACTGCAGCATAACAAGCAATCCATTATAAGAGTCAAGTATAGCATGATATCTACTATCTTCTATGATTTAAAAATTTTATCATTCACTTTATTGCTGGGACTCAACTTAATAAATAGATCACATCATTGAATCATCCCTGCACTATGAGCCAAGGATATTCATTAGTATCTCGTCCACAAATTATTCTTGCACTACAGGCCAAGAATTATTCGTGTAATCAACAATGGTCATGACTATACCGAATTATCCCTGGTCATAATCATACCAATCAACAGTCCATCTATTCACGTAAGAAAAATATGACTTTTGTGACGCCCCCAAAATAGGTATACATCACCCATCTTGAGTCGCCAAATACATGGTATAGAATACAAATACAACTTAATAATACAACTGTCGTGTAAAATACGATAAAACATAAACTGAGAGTTTTAATAAGAATATTGTCATCTAGACAATATCCACACTCAATGGAGTCTTCATTATATTTATTGTCACACTATTTAATAAAATAGTGACGACTACTAATGCTTCATCTGGATCGTCACTCCGTTTCCCGACTAGTCCCGGCTACGTTCTCATTTCCTGAAGAGAACAGTGAAAGAAAGGGGTGAGCTCAACTAGCCCAGTAAGAAATATTACGAGTAAGATAATGTAGAATAAATTATCATTAGTCTTCAACAATGTTAAACTGATAAAATATAACAAACATCAAGTTTAACTGCAGCGGAATAAGCAATCCATTAAAAGAGTCAAGTAGAGAATAAAATCTACTATCTTTTATGATTTAAAAGGTTTTTCATCACTTTTATTGCTGAGACTCAGCTTAATAAATAAACCACATCATCCCTGCACTACAACCAAGGATATTCATTAGTATCACAACCAAAAATTATCCATGCACTAAGGGCCAAGGATATTCGTGTATTCATCAGTGCACATGATCATGCCAACAACTGTCCATCAATGCACTACGGGCCAATGAGAACTTTTACCACATCATTTGTAACATTACGGTCATGATTATACCGATTAATCCCTGGTCATAATCATACCAAGTCCATCTATGCACTACAGGCCACAATGACTGTTAACATAATATAAACATGAGGATGATGGCAATGATATAAGAATTCAATAAAACAAGTTCAAGAATTAATTTATCCAGGAACTAATAACGTCCAAATTGTCAACATGATACTTCTTTGTAGAGTAAAATTCAAGAATGCTTAGAAGAATATTTCCATGAAAAGATCTTTGGATGAAGCGCAAAATATCAAGGATATTCCACTATTTTCATGGAGTATAGAAGTCAAAACTTTAACCAACCGAGTATAATAAAGAATGGAATTACAAAAAGAAATCACCATGCATGCGATAGACCTTGCAGACGGTGTTATTCCAATGAATAATAAATAATCGGAACGAGCGGAACCGGTCATGCGTAAGCGCATACATGCGGGATGTTCCAAATGTAATAATAAAGAATGGAATAACGTAAGAATTTCACCATGTATGCGGTACTTGGATGACAAAAGTTATTCCAACATAATTATAAAAAATGGAATAACAGAAGAATTTCACCAAGTATAGAGTAGCCCGCGTATACAGGTTATTCAAACAGAATAATAAAAAAATGGAATAACAGAAGTTCTCTTCATGAATACGAAAGAAATAATACCCCTTACCTTAGAACAAATGGATATAGGAGTAGTGAAGTAGCATAATACTTTTCTTCTTTCTCTTTATAGTTTCTCTCTCTAAAGTTTCAGTGAATTCGTAAGAAATAATGAAGGAATAAACTTCTATTTATAGGAGAATGGACTGAATAGTAACTAATTCATGAACGGTCCAGATTGATTTACTTTTAAACGGACGGTCCATATTGATTTACTATGAAGTATTAATAAAATATTCTAATAAAACAAAATCTTTTAAATAAAATATAATATATTCTATTTATAATCTAATAAAACGAATAACTTTATAAAAGTATTATGTTTTATATAAAAAGATTTTATTATGCAAATACTATACAGCACTTATGCAAACACTATGCATAATAAAATATAATATATTCTAATTATTGTCTAATAAAACAAATAACTTTATAAAAGTATTCATTTTAGATAAAAGATTTTACTATGCAAAACACTATGCATAATAAAATATATTATATTCTAATTATTGTCTAATAAAATAAATAACTTTATAAAAGTATTCTATTTTATATAAAAATATTTTACTATGCAAAACACTATGCATAATAAAATATATCATATTCTAATTATTGTCTAATAAAACAAATAACTTTATAAAAGTATTATGTTTTATATAAAAGTTTTTCATTTTATTACATTAATAATACCAATAAAGCAAAATTTATAAATATATATATATATATATATATATATAAAACTTTAAATGACTTCATAAAAAGACACCTCAATATATTTAACAACACTTATCATCATTATTATAATTCACAATATTAATCGACCGTGTCGTTCCCAAGAAAGAGGGCTTTCGATAAAGGATTTCTCCCTATTAGCGCGCGCATTAGGTGACCAAACCTCTCCTTGATGAACTTCTAGACATCGTTAATATTGCAAATAATAATATTAATAACTTCGTCGTTTCAAATATTGATTTAATAATATATAAAATATCGACAATAATTGAATCAAATAACGTGAGATACTATGCAACAATTACTGAACCAATAATTGAACAAAACTGAGTGACTTCTCACGTAAGCATCAATAATCAATACCGTGTGCTACTATGCAACCACGCGTATTATTATACTTTTACTACTGAGTAGTTCAACAGTTTTAGCGGTAAAACTTCCGCCGTTATTTTTATAAAAATATTTTTGTCATTTTCTCAATCCGACAATAATTCCGTTGTGGGGTCCACCAATGATTGTGTCGTTTTACAAATATTCCCTGCTAGAACGAATATTCCCCGACGAATCAAATATTATATAACAACTTGCATACTTTGCAAAATTTATAAATATTACCCACAACTATAACATTATCTCAAATCCACACCATAATATTAAAAAAAATATTTCGAGAAAATTAAACCTTTATTCGTAAAATTTGGGGTTTTACAATCTCCCCTCCTTATGAAATTTCGCCCTCGAAATTTACGTACGTACCTGGTATGCCAAACAGATGAGGACACCTCATCAGATTCTAACTCTTGAGGTATAACCTTTGAGTATCGAATATGATCCTTCTTATCCAAGATTTTAACACGTATCTCCTCATACGTTAATTCTTCTGCTATCTCTTCTAGTTCCAATTCAATAATGTGGTTCGGGTCATCCATATATTTACGTAACATCGATGTGTGAAAAACGTTATGAACACACGACATACTTGGCGGTAAAACGAGTTTATAGGCCACAGTTCCTACTCGATCAAGGATTTCAAATGGGCCAATAAAATCGAGGGTTGAGATTTCCTCTCTTCATCGATTCTTGCTTCTAGAATAACGCCCTCTTGAACCTTCTCCTTCACATTCATCAGCTCTGAGTATGTAGCTTGAGCGGCTTTAGCTTTATCGATTAAAGTCGATTCTAATCGTATATTCGCTATCTTCACATGAGTCTCTAGAGTCTTTAAATCTATCTTCATCATTTGTAAGTTATACGAAATGGGTTGTTGTGTTAACAATGTCGCACTCGTAAACGCATACGATCTTCTACTCAATGCGTCAGCTACCACGTTCGCTCTTCCATAATGATATTGAATGGTATAGTCGTAATCTTCAATAACTCGAGCCAACGTCTTTGGCGCATTATATGTTCGTTTTGGTTGAAGAAATATTTAAGGGTTTTAGAAATGGGTTTTGTACTGGGGTCAATAAAAAATTCGATTTCATGTTTTGGGGTAGGCCAAGAAGTCTTCAAGAATACGTCAAGAAATTTATTAACGATAGAAATATCATTCAAAACTGTGAACCTCATCCAAGACTTGGATAACACGTCACATCGATACCTATCAACTTGCCATCGTTATTCACGACATCCCTTACGGAAAGTCTAGCTTTGGTGCATTACACACAAGGAAGTCAACAACGAAAGGATCGGGGCTCTTTACTTATGGCTTGATATGAAAATGATTGACTTTAGTGGTTTGGTTACTTGAATTCGTATAATAGGTTGGTTAGGAATATAAAAGCTAACAACCTTACGAAGATAATCAGTTTTAACATGATGAGTAGTTAACCAATCGATTCCTCAAATCACATCAAGGGCAAGTATTTTCAAAGAGATAAGATCGACAGGTAATGTGAGGGTATCGATATGAATCAAACAAGATTTATAAACAGTGGAGGTAACGAAGGTTTCTCCTAACGGAGTTTCAACAGATAAGTCAAAGTCTAATTTGTCAGGAGTCAAATTTAAACGTTGAGCGCAAGCAAGAGAGATAAAAGAATGGGTAGAACCGATATCTAATAAGGTATAGACTTCGCAAGAATTTATGATTAACTTACCCGTAACAACTTCATTCGGGTTCCTTGACAAACACTCTCACTTAAACTACTGACTTTGACTTATCTGGGGACATCCTTTGGCATCACTATCTCAGCTGGACTTAACTTCACTACACGACAAAATCGAGCTATGTGACCTTCTCTTCCACAATTAAAACACGCTTTGGATTGTTGCGTACAGTTTGGACGGATGTGTCCCTCCTGTCTGCATTTGAAACATACGACCGGTGGTCGTTCTTCTTCCTTTGAAACAGGTGCTGATGTTGCTATCTTTCCATCCTTATTGAACCTCCTCTTCTTGAAATTTCCACTTCTATTATCTTAGCCATGATTACCACCGAAGTGGTTACCATTCTTGGCATGATAATTTCCCCTACGATGGTTATCATTGTTCCGATGGCCGTTGCCACCGGTACGATTATTATCGTGTTGTTGGTCGTTGCCTTTTGGTTGTGCTTACTCATTATCGCGCTCTAATAACTAAGCCCTATTCACAACATCTGAATATAAACAAAGTTTATGAGAAATGAGGTATTGACGTATTTCGGGTTTTGAAACCTCTTAGAAACAATCGCGTCATTCGCTCCTCATTATCAACCAAATGGGATGCAAACCGGGATAACTCGACAAACTTAGCCTTGTACTGCGACACGATCATATTGTTTTGCTCCATTGCTTATCTCAACATTTTCAGATGCCATTCTCAAACACTGTCACAAAACAAGGGTTAATTAACATATCACATATTATCCCTATACTCTGACCGACGAATTAAATACCAAATAAACTTAGGTAGGTCATACTAGCGAAGGAATTCCCTGTCTCTCCCCTCCTAGTTCTTGTCTCACATCTTAGCCAGGGATCATATCCCTAAGCTTTGATACCAACTGTGATGCCCCCAAAATAGGTATACATCACCCATCTTGAGTTGCCAAATACATGGTACATAATACAAATACAACTTAATAATACAGCTATTGTGTAAAATATAACAAAACATAAACTGAGAGTTTTAATAAGAATATTGTCATCTAAACAATATCCACACACAATGGAGTCCTCATTACATTTATTGTCACATTATTTAACAAAATAGTGAGGACTACTAATGCTATCATCTGGACCGTCACTCTGTTTTCCGACTAGTCCCGACTACGTTCTCATTCTTTGAAGAAACGAAAGAAAAGAAAGGGTGAGCTCAACTAGCCCGATGAAAATATTATGACTAAGATAATGTAAAATAAATTATCATTAGTCTTCAACAATGTTAAAACTGATAAAATATAACAAACATCAAGTTTAATTGCAGCAGAATAAGTAATCAATTAAAAGAGTCATGTAGAGAATAAAATCTACTATCTTTTATGATATAAAAGGTTTTTCATCACTTTAATTACTGAGACTCGGCTTAATAAATAAACCACATTATCCCTGCACTACGACCAAGGATATTCATTAGTATCACAACCACAAATTATCCATGCACTACGGGCCAAGGATATTCGTGTATTCATCAATGGTCATGATCATGCCAACAAGCTCATCCATCAATGCACTACGGGCCAATGAGGACTTTTACCACATCATTTGTAACATTACGGTCCATGATTATACCGATTAATCCTCAGTCATAATCATACCAAGTACATCTATGCACTTTCTGAGGCCACGTAGATGACTTTTAACATAATATAAACATGAGGATGATGACAATGATATAAGAATTCAATAAAACAAGTTCAATAATTAATTTATCCAGGAACTAATAACGTCCAAATTGTCAACATAATACTTCCTTGTAGAGTAAAATTCAAGAATGCTCAGAAGAATATTTCCTGAAAAGATACTGGATGAAGCGCAAATATCAAGGATATTCCACTATTTTCATGGAGTATAGAAGTCAAAACTTTAACCAACTAAGTATAATAAAGAATGGAATAACAAAAGAAATCACCAGGCATGCGATAGACCGCACATACACGTTATTCCAATAAAATAATAAATAACGGAACCAGGTTAGGCGAAATTCGCACCGACAGAATATTCCAACAGAATAATAAAGAATGGAATAACAACAAAAATCACCATGCATGCGATAGAATGCACAGACAGGTTATTCCAACAGAATAATAATTAATGGAACCAGGTCATGCGTAATACGCACCGACAGGATATTCAAATAGAATAATAAATAACGGAACCAGGTCATGCGTAACGCATGCATGGGATGTTCCAACAGAATAATAAAGAATGGAATAACAGAAGAATTTCACCATGTATGCGGTACTTCGCATAGACAGGTTATTCCAACATAATGATAAAGAATGGAATAACAGAAGAATTTCACCTAGTATAGGGAAGCCCGCGTATACAGGTTATTCCAACAGAATAATAAAAAATGGAATAACAGAAGTTCTCTTCATGAATACGAAAGAAATAATACCCCTTACCTTAGAAGAAACTGGATATAGGAGTAGTGAAGTGGCATAATACTTTTCTTCTTTCTCTCTATAGTTTCTCACTCTAGAGTTTCAGTGAATTCGTAAGAAATAATAAAGAAATGAGCTTCTATTTATAGGAGAATGGACTAAATAGTAACTAATTCATGAACGGTACAGATTGATTTACTTTTAAACGGACGATCCATATTGATTTATTATGCAGTATTAATAAAATATTCTAATAAAATAAAATCTTTTAAATAAAATATAATATATTCTATTTATAATCTAATAAAACGAATAACTTTATAAAAGTATTCATTTTTATATAAAAAGATTTTACTATGCAAACTCTACGCAGTACCACTATGCATAATAAAATATAATATATTCTAATTATTGTCTAATAAAACAAATAACTTTATAAAGGTATTCTATTTTATATAAAAAGATTTTACTATACAAAATACTATGCATAATAAAATATATTATATTCTAATTATTGTCTAATAAAACAAATAACTTTATAAAAGTATTACATTTTATATAAAAAAGATTTTACTATGCAAAATACTATTCATAATAAAATATATCATATTCTAATTATTGTCTAATAAAACAAATAACTTTATAAAAGTATTACATTTTTATATAAAAAGCTTTTCCGCTTTTATTACATTAATAACACCAATAAAACAAAATTTATATATATATATATATAAACTTACGTGACTTCATAAAAAGACACACCTCAATATATTTAACAACACTTATCATTATTATTATAATTCACAATATTAATCGACACTGTGTCGTTCCCAAGAAAGAGGGGGCTTTCAATAAAGATTTCTCCCTGATCGACGCCTTGATTAGGTGACCAAACCTCTCCTTGATAGAACTTCTAGACATCGTTAATATGGCAAATAATAATATTAATAACTTCGTCGTCTCAATTATTGATTTAATAATATATAAAATATCGACAATAATTGAATCAAATAACGTGAGATACCATGCAACAATTACTCAACCAATAATTGAACAAAACTGAGTGACTTCTCACGTAAGCATCAATAATCAATACTGTGTGCTACTATGCAACCACGCGTATTACTGTACTTTTACTACCGAGTAGTTCAATAGTTTTAACAGTAAAACTTTCGCCGTTATTTTCATAAAAATATTTTTTTCGTTTTCTCAATTCGACAATAATTCCGTTGTGGGATCCACCAATGATTGTGCCATTGTACGAATATTCCCTGCTAAAATGAATATTCCCCGACCAATTGAATATTATATAACAACTTGCGTACTTTGTAAAATTTATAAATATTAGCCACAACTATAACATTATCTCAAATCCACACCATAATATTAAACAAAATATTTCGAGAAAATTAAACCTTTATTCGTAAAATTTGGGGTTTTACAACTTTCATCATAATATAAGCATGATGATGATGACAATGACAACTTTCATCGTAAATATGTGGGTCCTTAGAGTTTTTAACTCTATCTTTATCATTTGTAAGTTATACGAAATGCGTTTTTGTTTTAACAACGTCACACTCGTAACCGCATACGATCTTCTACTCAATACATCAGCTACCACATTCGCTTTTTCCACGATAATATTTAATGGTATGGTCATAATCTTCAAAAGCTCGAGCCAACGTCTGTGGCGCATTATACGTTCATTTTGGTTGAAGAAGTATTTAAGGGTAGAAGAAATGGGTTTTGTACTGGGGTCAATATAAAATTCGATTTCACGCTTTGGGGGTAGGCCAGGAAGTCTTCAGGAATACGTCAGGAAATTTATTAACGATAGAAAAAAAAACTGTGGTTCTCATCCAAGGACTTGGATAGTATGTCACATTGATACCTATCAACTTGCCACCGTTATTCACGGCTTCCCCTACAGAAAGTCTGGCTTCGGTGCATTCCACACAAGGAAGTCACCAGCGAAAGTCTCAGGGCTCTTTACTTATGGCTTAATATAATAGTGATTGACTTTAATGGTTTGGTTGCTTGAATTCTCATAACAGGTTGGTTAGGAATATGAAAGCTAACAACCTTACAAAAATAATCAATTTTGGCATAATGAGTAGTTAACCAATTGATTCCTAAAATCACATCAAGGGCAAGTATTTTCAAAGAGATAAAATCGACAGGTAATGTGAAAGTGTCGATTTGAATCAAACAAGATTTATAAACAGTGGAGGTAACGAAGGTTTCTCCTAACGGAGTTTCAACCAATAAGTCAAAGTCTAATTTCTCTGGAGTTAAATTTAAACGTTGAACTCAAGTAGGAGAAATAAAAGAGTGGGTAAAACCGGTATCTAATAAGGTATAAACTTCGTAAGAATTTATAATTAACTAACCCGTGCTAACTTCGTTCGGGTTACTTACTTTTTGAGAAGTCACGAAAAACGCTCTTTCAGAAACCACCGACTTTGTTTTGTCCGTATCCTCCTTTGGTGCCACCGTCCCAGCTGGACTTGATTTCGCTACAGGACAAAATTGAGCTATGTGACCGTCTTTTCAATAACTAAAACATACCTTGGAAGGCTGTGAACAGGTTGGACTTATGTGCCCCTCATCTCCGCATCTATATCATCTAACTGGCGGTCGTTCTACTCCCCTAGAATTTGTTGCTGGTGTTGGTGCTACTGCCGACGTCTTCCCATCATTGTTAAATCTTCTCTTCTTGAATTTTCCACTTCTATTATCTTGGCCATGATTACCACCGAAGTGGTTACCATTCTTGGCATGATAATTTCCCCCACGATGGTTATCATTGCTCCGATAGCCGTTGCCACCGGTACGATTATTATCGTGTTGTTGGTCGTTGCCTTTTGGTTGTGCTGACTCATTATCGCGCTCCAATAACTGAGCCCTATTCACAACATCTGAATATAAATAAAGTTTGTGAGAAATGAGGTATTGACGTATATCGGGTTTCAAACCTCTTAGAAACATTCGCGTCATTCGCTCATCATTATCGAACAAATGGGATGCAAACCAGGATAATTCCGCAAATTTAGCCCCGTATTGCGACACAGTCATATTGTTTTGCTCCATCTTGTTAAACTCCACCTCTTTCATGTGACGAATACTTTCGGGAAAGTACTTGTCTTTGAACAACTCTTGGAACTTCTCCCAAGACATCTTGAGTGTGTCAGGTTGGGTACGCTTTACAGATTCCCACCAATAATCTGTCTCTTCACGAAACATAAAGGTGGCGAAGGGAACCTTTTGCTCCTTTGAGCATTCCAAGATATCAAATATCTTGGTGATCTGCTTTATCCACGTCTCCGCCTTAAGTGGTTTTGGCTCTCCCCAAAACTCCGATGGTCCCAACTCCTTGAATTGTTTAGCGGTGACCATCCGTGGGTTGCCATTATTTCCACCTGCATTATGAACAGGAGTCTCTCTCGTTTGGTGTTGCATGAATTCTAAAAAGTTCCTAAACATACCATCATTCGTCATTTGGTCGGTGTTGTTGTTTACACGAGGATTATTGCCTTCCTGATGCACATTATCCAGGGTATTGATCGTTGGTGACTCAACGGTCTCATGTGCTTCATTGCTTATCTAGACATTTTTAGATGCCATTTTCAAATACTGCCACAAAACAAGGGTTAATTGACATGCCACATATTATCCCTATACTCTGACCGACCAATTAAATACCAAATAAACTTAGGTAGGTCATACTAGCGAAGGAATTCCCCGTCTCTCCCCTCCTAGTTCTTGTCTCACATCTCAGCCAGGGATCATATCCCAAGCTTTGGTACCAACTGTGACGCCCCCAAAATAGGTATACATCACCCATCTTGGGTCGCCAAATAGATGGTACAAAATTCAAATACAAACTTAATTATAGAACATGAGCTGAGAGTTTTTACACGAATATTATCATCTAGACAATATTCAAACTCAAATAGAGTCCTCATTACATTTATTGGCACACTAATTTATAGAATAGTGAGGACTACTATAACACCATCTCGGGCCATCACTCCGTTCCCCGACTAGTTCCAGCTACGTTCTCATTTCCTGAAGAGAATAATGGACGTAAAAGGGTGAGCTCAACTAGCCCAGTAAGAAATATTATAACTAAGATAATGTAGAATAAGTTATCATTAGCCTTCAACAAATGTTAAAATGATAGGATATAATAGACAACAAGTTTAACTGCAGCGGAACAAACAATCCATTAGAAGAGTCAAGTAGAGCATGATATCTACTATCTTCTATGATTTAAAAAGTTTATCATTCACTTTATTGCTGGGACTCAGCTTAATAAATAGATCACATCATCAAATCATCCCTACACTACGGGCCAAGGATATTCATTAGTATCATGTCCACAAATTATTCTTGCACTACAGGCCAAGAATTATTCATGTAATCATCAATGGTCATGACTATACCGAATTATCCCTGGTCATAATCATAACAATCAATAGTCCATCTATGCACGTAAGCCAAAGATGACTTTCATCATAATATAAGCATGAGGATGATGACAATGATATAATTAAGAATTCAATTAAAAGAAAGTAAAGGATAAATTTTTAAAGATTTATAATTTAATTTATCCAGAATTAAATAATGTCCAAATTTTCAACATGATACTGCTTTGTAAAGTAAAATTCAAGAATAATATCCATGTATCAAAAATAATTTGGACAAAAGAAATAAATTTTTTGGTGAATAGTACTTTGGCAATAGTAACCCGTGAATAGTAACTCGACATGAAAAGTATCCCAAATACCTGAGTGAATAATATTATAGTGAATAGTAAAACCGGGTGAATAATAACCTATGAATAGTAACTCGTGAATAGTACCCCAGCATGAAAAGTGCCCCAAATACCTGAGTGAATAATATTATTGTGAATAGTAAAATCGGGTGAATAGTAACCCGTGAATAGTAACTCGTGAATAGTACTTCGGGTGAAAATATTAATATTTAATAAGAAAGTTCATATCAATATTCCAATAAAATGATACTGGATGAAGCACAAAACATATGGATATTCCACTAATTTCAAGGATTATAGAAGCAATACTTACCATAGTAAGTTTGGATTTAAGAATATGAAAAGAATTAACATACGAAAACTACAAATGGATTTTCACCTGTCATACAGTACGTAATCCGCGTAGATAGGTTATTCCGACATACTAAAGGATGAATACGAAAAATAGTATTCCTCATGAATACGAATGAAATAATACACCTTACAAATACAACAAATAATATCCCTTACGAATAAAACAAATAATATCCCTTACAGATACAACAAATAATATCCCTTACCTTAGTAGAAAGCTGGATACTGCAAAAGTGAAGTAGCAAAATACTCTTCTTCTTGCTCTCTAAAGTGTCTCTTGTGAATCTCAGTGAATTAGTGAGAATGAAAGAAGAATTAAGCTTCTATTTATAATAGAATGGACTAAATAATAACTAATTCACGAACGGTCCAGATTGATTCACTATTAGAATGGACGGTCCAGATTGATTACTACTAAAACCACAACCGAAGGTCTAGATTGATTTACTTTTAAAACCACCACCGACGGTCCAGATTGATTTACTTTTAAAACCACCACCGACGGTCCAGATTGATTTACTATTAAAACCACCACCAACGGTCCAGATTGATTTACTATTAAAACCACCATCAATGGTCCAGATTGATTAACTATTAAAACCACCATCAATGGTCCAGATTGGTTTACTATTAAAACCACCACCAATGGTCCAGATTGATTTACTATTAAAACTATCATCAATGGTCCAAATTGATTAACTATTAAAACCACCACCAATGGTCCAGATTGGTTTACTATTAAAACCACCACCAATGGTCCAGATTGATTTAACTTATTACACTTTAGTACCCCTAAAGTTTTCCAAGTTTGCATAATTCCCCTCTAACTTTTGTAATTCACATATCTTCAATAAACACATTCTGAATACTTTTACAATTATTCATCATTAATATTATAACTCACAATATTTAACAATCAGGTCATTCCCAGGAAAGAGGGGGCTTTCCGAGAAGGATTTCTCCTTATTTGCGCGCAATTAGGTGACCAAACCTCTCCTTGACAGAACTTCTAGACATTGTCAATATTGCAAATAATAATATGAATAACTTTGCCGTCTCAATTATTGATTTAATAATATAAAATATTATGCAGATGATACTGTGACAATAATTGAATCAATAATATGAAAGATATGATGCAACAATTATTGTAGCAATAATTGACTATAACTGAGTGACTTCTCACGTAAGCATCAATAATCAATACTGTGTGCTACTATGCAACCACGCGTATTACTGTACTTTTACCACCGAGTAGTTCAACAGTTTAACGGTAAAACTTCCGCTGTTATTTTTATAAAAAGATATTTCTGTCGTTTTCTAACTACGATAATACTTCCGTTCTAGGGTCCACCAATGATTGTGCCGTCGTACGAATATTCCCTGTTAAAACAAATATTCCCCGACCAATCGAATATTCACTGACACAACGAATATTTTATATCAACATGCTTACTTTGCAAAATTTTCCAAATATTACCCACATCTATAACATTATATCATATCCACACTATAATATTCAAAATATATTTTGAGAAAAATTATTCTTTATTCAAAAAAATAAATTCGGGTCTTACAACCAAATCAAAACATCAAACAACAAAAATCATAAATACACAAAGATCTACAGCCACTGACATTCGGTTGTCAGACTACATTTTAAGTTCAAGAACAGTTTTGAAAAACACCATTTTAAAGCCATTTGATGCTATGGATCCATCATGGATCATCATAGATCAACTAAAAACAACTTCTAACACAAATATAAACACAAACATAAAATTTTTCTAAGATGTATAATCAAAATAAGTTTTAGGTTTTATACCTTCTAGCCAAATCTTTTAACTTAGCTCCCCAAATCTAATCTATGTGTTTAAGAGAGGTGTTTTGTGACTGAAACACTTGCAATTTTCGGAGGACTTGGTGAGAGAGAGAGTAGGTGAGAGCAAGATAGCAATATGAGTAAATTTTGAGACATTTTCTCTCTTTATCACTTAAGTAATTGAATCAATGAATGTGCACATGCTAGGTGGAGATTTGAATCAGTGTTTGGGTGAGATATAAGTCATATTGGTCAAGCAATTAGGTCACCAACTAAAGGTATTACCAATTTTACAAGTTAGCTCATTAAAAATGTAAAAAGGGTATTTTTGTCATTTGCATTCTAAATTTAATAGCATACTTGAAAATTTGCACAAACCCTTAGGGTTTAACCCTAAGGTTCTAACCCTTGGGTTTTAAAACACTAACTTCTAAAATTTCCAATTAGGGTTTTAATTAGAAAAATTAAAATTTTAAATTACAATTAGGGTTTGTAAAATAGAAATTAAGATAACTAAAATATAATTAGGGTTTTCTAATCATATTTAAGTTTAATAAACACCTTAAGTTTGCCAATTGGGATTAGGGTTTCCTAATTTAGTGTTTAGGAATCCGAGATATAAAATTAGGGTTTCCCGACTTTCAATTAGGGTTTCTAACTGTGCGTTAGGGTTTCTAATCCTGAGATTAGAGTTTCTAATCTCTTATTAGGGTTTATTAATTACAAACCTTATCTTTTCAATCATTGATTAACATTCCTATACAGTACAAACACGTATTCATCGATACAATTATTTTAATTACATTTTCTACCGAATCCCTATCCAGAAATTAGGGTTAGGATTTCTAAAGCCGTTAAGCACAACTCTACTCTATTTTCTCTGTCAATACACAAATTGACTAATTCTCGAGATTCGTATCACAGATACACAGTACAATATTAACAGTCAATATGAAATAAAAAAAATTTATTCGTGAAATTTGGATTATTCGAAATCCCGGGTTATCACATTCACCCCTCCTTAAAAGGATTCCGTCCTCGGAATCACCGCGTTCTTATTCTCTACAATCTTTTAAAGTTGTATCATCAATTAATTTTTATCAACACAATATTAATTTGTTTTTCAAATTCTAACCTGGGACTTGAATCTAAAAAAGAAAACAGTTCATTGCAATATCTAACTAGTATTTCTCGTGTAACTTAATTTCTAAGCGAAATCGTTACCTGTCGCCTCTTCATGGGCAGCTGCTGCATCTGGTACTGTCATGCTAAAAGTGAATGTTGTTAGTCTTTCTGGCTGTGCATGTCCTCGTATCGCTAAGGTTCCGCTATTGGGTCCCTTGTTGGCATTCCACTTCTTCCTATTCTTTTTTGGACAATTCCGGACCAGATGAGCGGTTGATTCACACGCAAAACAACCATGTACCTTCTTTGGATTGGGACAATCGGGCGACATGTGTCCCTCTTGACCACAATTATAACAAACTCCCTTATTCTTCAAACAAAGTCCTGGATGATTCTTTTCACAGTTCACACAAGGCTCTCCACCTTTCTTATTCCCTTCTTTCTTATTACCCGACTGGGTATTCTCGCTCCACTTTCTCTTATTTGAATTACTACCACCACTACTTCTTCCATCATTTGTCCTCTTCTTCTTCTCTTGATTATAACGGGATGCAGCTTCGCTTCCCCCTTCATCAAATAAGTTGCAAAAGCTATCTTTTGTTCTTCTGCCACTCTCACAACAATAAATGCTTTCTCCATTTCTTTTACCCAAGTTTGGGCTTCTATCGGATCTGTAGTTCCCTTAAATTCTGGCGGTCTTACCGCTTTAAAATCCTTAAAGTTAGCCAATCTATCGGCCGGCTGATTTCTCGCTCTTCCTCTTGCTGCTGGAGCTCTATTTTCCATAGTTTCGGCTATCATATTTGCAAAGTTTTGCATTGGGTCAGCTTGACCTCCTTCATTATTCACTGACTATTTTTCTCTTTGATTTCAATTATGTCGTCTAGACGACATTATCTGATTTAAATAAAAATCTTATACAACCTCTTATTCATCACACAATAAGAATTTAACACAAAGTTCTCATATAATTGCATATTTATTCAAATAGTACATAGTACATTTAGTACTTAACATATACAACTATCCCTTTTTAATAAATATCAGGATTAACAACACAACTTTAAACAAAAGTTGTAATTCTCTGACTTTAAACAAAAAGTCATAATTCTCCATTCACACACAACTATTCCCAGTTCATCAAGCTTACCACACCTAGGGGTTCAGGAACTTGCCATAATTATATGAGTTTATGAACTTATCCTAGTCAGACCTTTGACGTCCATTCGCTAAGGGGTTCAAAACAGCTCATATAATTATGAGTCATGAACTTACCATAAGTATGAGTTTTAAGAACTCACAAATTTATCTTAATCTTATATTCATATAGAAAATAAAGATTTTATTCATACAAACATATATATTTACATATGTTCAACCATTTTTGAAATTATACACTTAATATCATACATTATCAGAAGATACTACCGCTTATAGTTAAGTTGTCTACCTTGCACTCCCTTCACCATTCTTCTTCTTACCGGGACCCTTGTTGAATCCATGACCCGTTCTTCCACATGACAAACACTTCCTCATATTCGGCTTAGGACAATGTTGGGAAACATATTCTTCCTGCTTACAGTTGAAGCACACGTTCTTCCACATCATACATTCTCCCGCGTGAGTCTTTCCACACTTGCTATAGACTTATTTCTTCTTCGGGTTTGAATTTTCAGAGTTATCACTGTTGTGATCCCTCTTTCTCTCATTCTTGCCTTTCTACTTGGTTGTTCCTTCTGAAGTCCACCACCTTCAGTCTTCATTCTTTCCACCTGCGCATTCAACTCATTCCGTTCTTCAGTCATTTCACGTAACGCTTGCTCCGTATTCCATAACTCTTCCAAGAGAAACACTTTATTTCGAAGTTCTTGTACTTCTGCAGATTCTTGATCTTTCTCCCCATCTTTAGTCTTATTCCTTTTCTCTACCTTAGCTTCTTCAGACTACGACTTCTTATCACCACTTTGATACATCTCGGGATAATCATCATGATCACTCCCAAGATTGACCATAGGTTCATCTTTTCCCACCTCTTCAACTGACTCACTTTGTGCTGGTACCTCGACTACTGGCATTGGTGCAATAGTCGCTAGCATCTCTGCACTCATTTTATCTTCTCCAGACATTCTACTATCAGTTTAAATAACTTGATTAGTACCTCACTAGTACAAACTTCTCACACTAAGGGTCCACATATCTCACTATCGATATGCTTTGACCACTTACCCTATTCAATTTGCTGATTATATAAATGATCTAAAGCCATTCATGTAAAGTACATATGTCAGGCTACAAGATGGTTACAAAAACTCCATCAAACAAAATCAAATCTGTCAGATCTGGGCCGTTCAAAAGGCTGTCAGACACTGATATATAGATTCTGGGTTACCCAGATTTCTCATGGTCATGCCCGGTCAATGGGTTTTGACCAAGAATAACTCCAAATCTAGGCTTTCAATTACTGTGATTTCACTTGCAGAATAAAGACCTCATACTAGACTACTAAATCAAAATATCAAACAACAAAAATCATAAATACACAAAGATCTACAGCCACCGACATTCGGTTGTCAGACTACATTTTAAGTTCAAGAACAGTTTTGAAAAACACCATTTTAAAGCCATTTGATGCTATGGATCCATCATGGATCATCATAGATCAACTAAAAACAACTTCTAACACAAATATAAACACAAACATAAAATTTTTCTACGCATGTATAATTAAAATAGGTTTTAGGTTTTATACCTTCTAGACAAATCTTTGAACTTAGCTCCCCAAATCTGATCTATGTGTTTAAGAGAGGTGTTTTGTGACTGAAACACTTGTAATTTTCGGAGGTCTTGGTGAGAGAGAGAGTAGGTGAGAGCAAGATAGCAATATGAGCAAATTTTGAGACATTCTCTCTCTTTATCACTTAAGTAATTAATTCAATGACTGCACACATGCCAGGTTGCGATTTGAATCAGTGTTTGGGTGAGATATAAGTCACATTGGTCAAGCAATTAGGTCACCAACTAAAGGTATTACCAATTTTACAAGTTAGCTCATTAAAAATGTAAAAAGGGTATTTTTGTCATTTGCATTCTAAATTTAATAGCATACTTGACAATTTGCACAAACCCTTAAGGTTTAACCCTAAGGTTCTAACCCTTAGGTTTTAAAACATTAACTTCTAAAATTTCTAATTAGGGTTTTAATTAGAAAAATTAAAATTTTAAATTACAATTAGGGTTTGTAAAATAGAAATTAAGATAACTAAATATAATTAGGGTTTTCTAATCATATTTAAGTTTAATAAACACCTTATGTTTGCCAATTAGGATTAGGGTTTCCTAATTTAGGGTTTAGGAATTCGAGATATAAAATTAGGGTTTTCCGGCTTTCAATTAGGGTTTCTAACTGTGCGTTAGGGTTTCTAATATTGAGATTAGAGTTTCTAATCTCTTATTAGGGTTTATTAATTACAAACCTTATCTGTTCAATCATTGATCAACATTCCTATACAGTACAAACACGTATTCATCGATACAATTATTTTAGTTGCATTTTCTACCGAATCCCTATCCAAAAATTAGGGTTAGGATTTCTAAAGCCGTTAAGCACAACTCTACTCTATTTTCTCTGTCAATACACAAATTGACTAATTCTCGAGATTCGTATCACAGATACACAGTACAATATTAACAGTCAATATGAAATAAAAAAAAATTTATTCGTGAAATTTGGATTATTCGAAATCCCGGGTTATCACAGAAACGTGGAAAATCAGAGTTTAAAATTTTTACAAACCATATACCCGGATCATCCTTTATGCAAAATTATTAATAAAACAAAAATATAAATAACAAGAATCATACCCTTGAAGATTCGAGCTTCCCCAGGTACAAGTTCACCTCCAAATTCTCTCGAGTTCAACTTGAATCCACCGGGTTTGGTTCCTTCCTTTGATCAACGTTAGTCACCCAAGTGTTTGGCCTCTAAAGGTGATCCACCAAGGAAAAATAAATATTCAAGAAGAAGGGTGGTTGGCTAAACCCTAGTTTTTTATCTCTATAGAAAAATAACGTACTCTCCAACTATTGGAATTGCGTATATCTGATATATGATATAAGACTCCCCTTATAAAGATATCAGGTAACCCTATTAAAATAATGTATTATTTATTTAATTAAACTCTTTTCATTAAATGGGCTCCCTAATCTTATTAGGGATACTTAATTAAACTCCTTTAACTAATTTTCCCTCCTAATCCTATTAGGAATAAATGAGAGTACTTATATTAAATTAATTCCTAAACTCTTTTAGAAATTAAAATAATAATAATTGTAATAATATTAATAAGACTCATCTTATTAATTTATATTTAATATTTCTAAAATATTAAATAATACATATTAAGCTATTTAATTTATTCTATCACCGTAGATTAAATTAAATATACTTAACATATTATTACGATTAAGCCATTAACTTCTTAAATAATTATTCTTCCTTTTATTGTGTGACCCTTTAGGTTCTCCATATTAAACTAGTTGTGAATAAATCAATTAGAACAATTCTAATTTTATTTAAATAAATAAATTAAACAATTAATTTCTTTAAATAAATAATAGTTATTCTACAATAGGGATAAGCCTCCCTACTGATCAACGACTTTCTAGATAATATAGATTTCAACATTAATCATAAAAGAACTATTGAGTGAATAGTTACCGTACAATTCAATCCTTCCACCATACAATGTCCCAATTAAATATAAGACATGGAATTACTGTCAAGTCTTATTTTATTTAATTATATGTATTTCGACTCTTAAATGCACAACTCCAAATAATGCAAATTAGAAACTCCTTTCTAATTTTATTCTGCCTTGGCCAAGGACTACTGGGTTGTCATTTATCGAATCACATAGGACATTTCTCTCTTTTTACTAGAAGTGGTAGATTCTTTATTGATCATACATTATCTCCATGTATAACTTATTATACCCAAGCATACCCTTTGATATACCCTAAGGGTCTTAAGGAATAAATCAAAGTATAATTCATCATACACAAGATACTATGATGATCTCAAGTCCAAGGATCACTTGTACTATTATCACTACAGGAATTCCTATTGACAGGCAAGTAAAACTCCATTAGGTATTCCTTAGCGAGCCACATTCAGTGAACTTATTCTCTAATAAGCACCTACATAATTGCTTTAGGGTCTCCACACAAATGATCATGAGATCAATCATCCTCATCCAATGAGCAAGCAACGTATGTACCAATCTATCCAGATTCACTAATCCCCAATTTAGTAATCCAACGATTGGGAACTATTTTAGTTTTAAGCTTTCTAAGAATTTAGATCTCATTAGAATGATCATCATCATTATTCTAAAAGCAATGCTTAAAACTATGGGTTATCACATATTATAAAATGGTATCATGTAGATAATTAAAAGCCTTTAATAAATTAATACTTTTTATTAATAAATGAATAAGATTGTTATAAAGTATATGATTTATCATCACATATGATTGGCTTGTGTGCATACTACTTTCATGTATATAGCGCGATCATACAATCAAATTACATAAAAAGTGTTGAAGCGCGATAAAATAGGAATTTAAAATTTTTCATACAAACCATTACCATGATCATACTTTTTGCATAATTATCAATCAATAGAAAAGAGATGGAGATCATATTCATACCCTTGTAGAAACAACCTTCATTAGGTACAAGTTCACCTCCAATTCCTTTCACGTCTTCCTTGAATTTACCGATTTAGATTCCTTCCTTTGATCAACGTTAGCCATCCAAGTGTTTGATCTCTAGAGGTGATCCACCAAGGATGAACAAATATTCAAGAAGATGGGTGTTTGACAAAGCCTAATTCTAACTCTATACAATAAAGTGTTACGATTATGCCATTTGCTTCTTAAATAAATGTTTTTTTCTTTTATGGTGTAACCCTTTAGGCTCTCCATATTAAACCATTTGTGAATAAATCGATTAGAACAATTGTAATCTTATTTAAATAAATAATTTTTTTTATTAATTTATTTAAATAAATATCATTTATTCTACAATAAGGATAAGTCTCATTAGCAATCAACCACTTTTTGAATAATATTGATTCCAACATTTGTGACGCCCCCAAATCCGTGTAACATCGATTACAGGACTTGGTGCTCACGATACAACATACGTAAACATTTAACTCCATTAACTCCGAAAAATCTTAATAATAATAATAATAATAACTATTACATACCTATTCAGATAAAATCCCAAGTGTTTACAAACTTAAATAAACTTAAACTTAAACTTAGCGTTTATCGCTACATAACATCATATACGAAAATATAACTTGTTACATAAATAACCCTCATCATTTCATCTTAGACTTCCCCTTGTCCTTGCCCGAGCTCTCAGCGTTCTCAGCCTTAATTGAATGGTTTAAGCAAGAATGAGCACAATTTGCCCAGCAAGTATATAGAGTAGTTTGGAAACATGCATCAGGAGTAAAAGCATTTGTATGAATATTTCTCAACAGTTGAAATAATTATCAAGAGATAAACAAGAATATCAAGATAAGATTTTTAGAATTCTTAATAGCATACTAATGGATGTTAGATACCCTGAACATTATTTTGTTTCATCGAAAACCATCAAACGGTTTAACAATCAAATAGATTGTAAACAGTCTCTACAAGTACTCCAGGTGATCATTTTATCGTACCCTACATTGTGCAGAAGTATAAATTTTAACTACATCAGCATAAATAGGACTATATGCCCGACATTTGTTTGCCCGATTATTCGTGTTGTTCATCGTAGTATTCATGCGAGACCGCACCAAAGCAATTCGGATTGGTAAACATTAAATAGCTGCAAAGGATTTGGATTTTTCAAAGGTTATAACATTTATCATCAATAATATCTAGTCGAAACAAAAAGCCAGAAAACATACTTGGAAACAATTCGTTAAAGAAATAGAACTCTAAAGTATAGCAGTTGTAATACTAACGGAATAATCATCGATAACACTTGCAAGGAAATTGCGAAAATATAACTTTACGACAAAGGAACTTGTACGTAAAGTAAATAGCACAAGTCTGATACTTACTCTCACTGCAATAACAATGGGTAAAGA
Organism: Panax ginseng; assembly: GCA_020205605.1. NCBI lineage: Eukaryota > Viridiplantae > Streptophyta > Magnoliopsida > Apiales > Araliaceae > Panax > Panax ginseng. The sequence goes on from CM035144.1 coordinate 47,277,962, forward strand.
TTGAATAATTGCTCAATAAAAACTTTGGGTTAGGAAACTTGCCTGATACGTCTTCTACAATTTACCACTATCTACTAGCCCTTAACGTAACAATTAGGTTCTTGAACACCACTTCGAAGTGTACTGGTTTCCTTTTATTTTAATAAGATGATTAAACTCGCATGTATTCAAATATAATTCAATTACATAACATGTTGCTTCGTATAGGCCAAGTGGTTCAATAAAAGAATCTAGGAAAAAATAAATTTATGACATTTTTCTTACCCGAATCCGACCTGACCCGACCTAAACCTCTATCAAAAATCTGCATAAAATATGCTTAAGGGTCTCAAGTCGGAAAACCTTATTTTCCATATTTTTGACATCACATATTTAATTAAACTCATTTATCCATATAACATCATCTATATGAAAAATACCAAATCAATCTCAAAAATATTTCTTTTCTAAAATTTTGCAGAATATAGTCCCACATTGAACATATATTTTTCCCTGAATTCTTAAAATCCATCTACTATTTTTAAATAGTCCATAATAGCCAAATATTCTCAGATTTTTCATAAATTGAGATTAGCTCCAAAAATTCTGAAAATTTCAGGGTTAGCTCCTATTATATACATGTACTTCCAGTAAACATTTCGTAATATTTGGACTTATACACAGAGAGATATTCAGGTATCTTTTAAAATAGTATCCTTAGCCGTAAAATCTATAACTCTCAAACCGTATAGCCAAAACTTCTAAAATTTTTATAGGACCTTCATATCTTCTTATATTAACACTCCCATTTTTTTCAGAATTTTTAACGTAAAAAAAGTGGACAAAAATTCCCCCGAGATAGTCTGATCCAAAACTGTTCCAAGAAAATGGGACATCAAATTTCTACCAAATTTCATATCTCGCTCAATTTAACTGCATTTCTTATGAAATTTAGACATGTTATACATCATACTACATAGTTTTTTACAAAATTATTACCTACCATAATCGGATCATAGAAACCATAAATCCAAGGCTCCGAAAACCCAAAAAGTCGTAGATTTCAAGTTTTAACCAACTTTGACAAAATTCATGATTTCGATTCTATAGCATGCAAGGATTTAGTTCCTACTATCCAGATCATATATACTCATATAAATACACATGTTACAATAATTGAACTTACTAAATTTCCATGATTTGATCAAATTAGCATCATTGAGTCATATTATCAAATATTTGGCATGCATGACATAATTCCTTGAATCTCTATGATATTAAGGCATGATTAAACCTGAACTTGCGTTCTTACAACCATATAACATCAACTAACAGTAGCATGGAATCACAAGGTCAAAAACAAATTGTTTGCAAAAAGTAACATAAGCATATTCTCTCATTTTTACTAAAGAACATGGAAAAGAGAGTTCATGGCTTACCTCTTTGATGAATTCTACTTGCTCAAACTCCTCCAATGATTCTCCTTGCTTGATTAGTATCTGAAAACTCAAGAATTTGCCACCCTCTTAAGCTCCTTCCTCTCTCACTCTCAACTTCACTCACGGTATACTTTTTTTACAAAGAGGAAGAAGAGACTTGGATTGGGAGTATATATAAAACATGTTATCAAATGATTTTCCCAGCCCTTCCATCTCCAATATAAGTTATATGTATTAAGTATATTGTATAAATTCAATTTAGTATGGGGTGGGGGTTATAGAAAGGAAGAGTCTTGGATTTATAAAGGGTTTGTAACTCCCTCCCCCATCATTACCTTATAATACTAATACTCCCTCTCTTATCCCAATTTGGTTGACCCGCGGGCCCCACAGCTGATGCACTCCATTATTAAAATATTAATATAATCAATTTAATCATTTAATAAACTATTTTGACCATTTTTCCCTCTGTAGCCAAACATTTCGATACTAATATTGATTCCTACTAAATCGACGTTCAGGACGTCATGGGACTATCCGTTTTGTCAAATTAGCCTCCGAAATTCGTGGTTGACTTTTCACCCGAAAAACTCAACCAATAGACTTTGACCAAAAAGTCAACCGCGACATATTTTGTGGTTAAAATATATCTTGACTAATTTTGACGTTCCGGACTCAAATACGCAGTCCACGTCTCTAAATTCCGTTCCAAAATAAATCTCATGTTTTAATCCCCTCCCACTCAATTAATCAATTTAATTACATAACTAACTTGTGACGCCCCCAAAATAGGTCCACACGACCCATTCTGAGTCGCCAGATATCATACTATAAAAATCAAATACAACTTTATTTATACAACTGTTGAACTGTCGTGCAGAATACGACCACAGTTAAACTGTGAGTTTATTTCAAATGTATGTAACTCTCATGGTGCCTTGACCACAACCTTACAATGGTACCTTACATAAAAGTACAGTCCATAACTGTTTTAGAAATTAAAATCTTTGGAAAGTGCTCAAGGAAACCTTCATACATGGGAGGCCATGCGTCTAGGTTATGATAGATATCATATGTCCATAGAATTATCCTTGGTTGACCCAATAGTCCCCAAAGAAAAACAAGAAGATTTCTATCATCTTCTTTCCAATGGTGAGTCTTCTCTTGAAATATTATTATCTCCGTTGTCTCCCAGTGAGAATTATATTTCAAATAAACTCCAAGATTATATAGGTAGTGCTCGTAGATATACTCAGCAAGTGGATGTTCACAACCCTGTCTTATGATAACACGAGGTTGTATGTCATTAGACATCTTGTATGATAGTGGCAAAACACCCTTCCAAAGTTGGGTTCACCTCACCCTATTTGGTTCACCAAAATTAAATATTAAATGACGTATACAATACGACACACTTATCTAAAGTTCTCAATAAAATTATTTCCATACTATTTAGGGAGAACCTCAACAGCTATAGACCACCGTTATATTCTCCTGTTACCCCCACTCGACCCAGCTACACTTTTATTACCTGAAAGAAATTGTGAAGCAAAAAGGGTGAGCACAACTAGCCCAGTAGAGAATATCATGACTAAAGATAATTTACATCATCAATAGCCTTCATCGAAGAATAAATCGAGATTTAGAACATATGGTAGATGATAAAACTTTTCAACCATAGTTGCGGTAACGAGCAATCCATTAGAAGAGTCAAATAGACCATCGGATCTATTATCTTCTCCATGTTAAAAGTCCACCAATAATGTTTTATCCTATAACATCAATCAACAATTCCTCGTCCCACAATCATATGAATAACTCATAATCATAATTGTGATTCTAAAATCCTCTTCGCACCCAGGACGAAGATAATTTTTATCACCTATCTTCACCTGAAACATCAAAAATCATGGTTATACCAAATCAAAATCCTTGCTCATAATCATACTAATAAATTCATCTTTGCACTACAGCCAAAGATATTCATTAACAATTCATCTTTGTACTACAGGCCAAAGACATACAATTGTATTTTAGAATAGTCAAGTAGAGCATGATATCTACTATCTTTTACAAATTAAAAGTGTATAATCAATATTTTATCGCTGAGACTCAGCTTAATAAATAATCCACATCATTGAATCATCCATGCACTACGCCCAAGGATATTCATATAATCATCAATGGTCATGATTATACCGAATAATCCCTGATTATAATCATACCAATAAATGTCCATCAATGCACTACGGGCCAATGAGGACTTTTACCACATCATCTATAACATTAAGGGTCATGATTATACCGAATGATCCTTTGTCATAATCATACCAATAAAAAGTTCATCTATGCACATAAGCCAGAGATATCAATAATCAACAGTCCATCTTTTCACGTAAGCCAAAGATATACAACTATAAAACCAATAATCAGCAGTCCATCTTTGCACATAAGCCAAAGATATACAACTATAAAACCAATAATCAACAGTCCATCTTTGCACGTAAGCGAAAGATATACAATTATTAAATCAATAATCAATACCCATCTTTTGCACGTAAGCGAAAGATGACTTTCATCACAATATAAGCATGAGGATGATGACAATGATATAAGCATTAATCAAACGAAAATAAGGATAAATATTAAAGACTTTAAATTTATCCAAATATTATCAATCACTTAATAAACTCATAATCTAATATTATTAATATTTTAATCACTTCTTAAACTTATAAATAATTTATTTCAATTGTTTACACTTTACCAAATAATGCATTTAATAATTCAAAAATGACATACTCATAAGATTTCATCACCAATGATCAAATCCCTCATCAAAAATCTGCATATACCCTATATAGAATTCCCAAGCCATAAAATCCTATTTTTTGATTTTGTTACTTCACATAACATATTTAATTCATTTACTTATAACTAGTTCATTTTCATGAAAAATACCAAATCAGTTCCAAAAATATTTCTTTTTACGGGGTTTAGCGAAATATAGTCCCATCTTGAACATATATTTTTCTCGAAATTTTTAAAATTCATTTACTATTTTTATATGGCTAAAAGCGCGAATATTTATACATTTATCATAAATTGTACTTTTGTCCAAAAATTCCAAAATTCTGAGGTATATCTTTTTTATATACATGTATTCCCAATAAAAATTTCACCAATTTTGGAGTTAACCACAAGGAGTTATAAGGGTTTACTTTTAGAATAGTCTTTTCCCATAAAATTCATAACTCCTAATATATACATCCAAAAATCGCCATTTTTGGACACAATCTAGAAAACTCATGTGGCAAATGGATTTTCACCCCTCATGTGGTAATCCACACAATTTAATAAGGAATGAATACAAAAGATTATTCACCATGCATGTGGTAATCCACATAGACAGGTTATTCCAATAGAATAATAAGGAATGGAATAACAGAAGAATTCACCATGCATGCGATAGGCGCGACAGACGGAGTTATTCCCGTGAGAATAAAGAATGGAACCAGTCATATGTAATCCGCATGAATGTGATATTCTAATAGAATAATAAAGAATGGAACCAAAGTCATGCGTAATCCGCATGCATGAGATATTCCCACATAATAATAAAGAATGGAATAACAACAGAATTCACCAGGCATGCGATAGACCGCACAGACAGGTTATTCCAACAGAATAATAAATAATGGAACCAGATCATGCATAATACGCACAAACAGGATATTCCAACAGAATAATAAAGAATGTAATAACAGAAGAATTTCACCATGTATGCGGTACTTCACATAGACATGTTATTCCAACATAATAATAAAGAATGGAATAACAGAAGCTCTCTTCATGAATACGAAAGAAATAATACCCCTTACCATAGAAGAAACTGTATATTGGAATAGTGAGGTAGCAGACTTCTCTTCCTCTTTCTCTTTATAATTTCTCTCTATAATAATTGCTCTAAATCTTTAGTGAATTGGTGAGAAATGAAGGAAGAATGAGCTTCTATTTATAGGAAAATATAGTTTCGATAATTACACGTTTTGGGGCTCAAAATATTATAGTATAATACCTTCCTCTTTTTCTTCATTTTTAATTTAGTCCTGCAAGTATTATCAAACTTGCACCACCTCCCCTAATAGTAAATAATATGAATCGATAGTTCATTCATGTGAATCAATAGTTATAATCATATGAAAATACGAATTACAGTATAGTACCTCCATCTATACCTCCATTTTAACTTAGTCATGCAAGTATTATCAATCTTGCACCAACTCCCCTAATAGTACATGAATATGAATCAATAGTACACACATATGAACAAATAGGTATAATCATGTGAATTAATAGCAATTAATTGCTCATTTATTCGATTAATTACCCGATTGGTCAATATAACCTCCAGACATCAGTTATTATTGAAATAAATGTCTATTTTTCTGACAATGTCAACTGTTGACTTTTTTGACCAAAACGTCAACCCCGACAAATTTTTTGTTTATAGTCTATTTCTACTAATTTCATCATTCCGGACTCAAATATCACGTCCGTGTCACCAAATTCAACTCCGAGCTCAAATTTGATTTTTAATAACATTCATCATTAATATTATAACTCACAATATTTAACAACCAGTTTATTCCCAGGAAAGAGGGGGCTTTCCGATAAGGATTTCTCCTTATTGGCGCGCAATTAGATGACCAAATCTCTCCTTGACAGAACTTCTAGACATTGTAAATATTGCAAATAATAATATGAATAACTTTGTCGTCTCAATTATTGGTTTAATAATATATAAAATATTATGCAGATGATACTGTGACAATAATTGAATCAATAATATGAGAGATATGATGCAACAATTATTGTAGCAATAATTGAGTATAACTGAGTAACTTCTCACATAAGCATCAATAATCAATACTGTGTGCTACTATGCAACCACACGTATTACTGTACTTTTATCAATTTAACCATTTATTAAATAGAATAATAATTATAAAAATTGAATACTTTTATTTCGTAAAATTCGGGGTCTTACATAACTCAAATAGTTAAATTCATCTAAACCAACCATTTACACATACCTCATCACATAACTTAAAATTAAACATGTATGTATAACACATATACATCTAATAATAGAAATCACACAAGAGTTTCACATAAATTCATTTATTGATAATTAGTAAATTACATAATAATCTCGGATATTACATTCACCCTCCTTTAAAAGGATTCTGTCCCCGAAATCATTACAAGTTAGAAAAAAAGACTAGGGTAATTTTTCATCATTTTCTCCTCGAGTTCCCACGTAGGCTCTTCGGCATTGTGGTTCCTCCATACTATCTTAACAGAAGGTATTATCTTATTTCGTAAAACTTGTTCTTTTCTATCAATTATCTGAACAGGAACCTCTTCATAAGTTAAGTCCTTTTTAAACTTGATAGGTTCATATTCTATGACATGCTTGTAGTCTTGCTTATAGGGTCGTAGAACCGATACATGCAACACATTGTGTACATACTCTAACTCCGGAGGTAAAGCTATTTCATAAGCTACCTCACCGACTCGCCTTAACACTTCAAAGGGTCCTATGAATCTGGGACTAAGTTCTCCCATCTTCCCAAGCCTCATTTTCCCTTTCCAAGGTGAAACCATTAGGAACACATAAGTGCCGACATCGAAGTCTCGTTGTTGCCGATGTTGTAGTCTTGCTTATAGGGTCGTAGAACCGATACATGCAACACATTGTGTACATGCTCTAACTCCAGAGGTAAAGCTATTTCATAAGCTACCTCACCGACTCACCTTAACACTTCAAAGGGTCCTATGAATCTGGGACTAACTTTTCCGATCTTCCCAAACCTCATTTTCCCTTTCCAAGGTGAAACCTTTAAGAATACATAAGTGCCGACATCGAAGTCTCGTTGTTGCCAATGTTGATCGACATATTTCTTCTGTCGATCCTGAGCCGTCACTAGTCTTGCTTTTATCATTTTGATCACATCCACAGTTTGCTGCACCAATTCTGGCCCTAGAAATTGACGTTCTCCTACTTCATCCCAGAAAAATGGCATTCTACATTTCCTTCGATATAAAGCTTCATAAGGTGGCATACCGATGCTCGCGTGATAACTGTTGTTGAATACAAATTCCACCAACAGTAGGTGGTTATCCCAGCTTCCCTTGAAATCCATAACACATGCTCTCAGCATGTCTTCCAACGTTTAAATAGTTCTCTCGCTCTGCCCATCTGTTTGAGGATGATACGCGGTGCTCAACCTCAGTTGTGTTCCCATGTGTTCTTGAAAGCTTTTCCAAAAATTTGCTGTGAATCGCGGATCGCAATATAACACAATTGATACTGGCACACCGTGCCTAAAAATGATCTCTTTGATGTAAAGCTTTGCTAGCTGATCTAAGTTATATCTGATTTTGATTAGCAAGAAATGCATTGACTTGGTCAATCGATCAACGATCACCCATACTGCATCGTAACCCTTCTGTGTAGTTGGAAGTCCTACCACGAAGTCCATCGTGATATGCTCCTACTTCCATTCTAGAATTTCTAAGGGTTAAAGTAACCCGCTCAATTTCTGATGTTCCGCCTTAACTCTCTAGCATGTTAAACACATGTTGACGCACCCTACGACTTCTCTCTTCATATTGGGCCACCAATAATGTTGGCAAAGATCCTGGTACATCTTTGTGCTTCCCGGGTGGATTGAGTAGCTTGAACTATGAGCTTCCTATAAGATTTCTTCTTTTATTTTAGATACCGCTGGCACCCAAATTCTCTTCTCAAATCTCAATAGTCCATCACCACCCACGCTAAATTTAAGCTCTTCCCCCTTGGAAATTCTTTTCATCACCTTCTCACATTCTTTATCGCTACTTTGTGCTTCCTTGATTCTGTCCAATAGAGTTAGGCGAACCTCCATTGTGAACAACTTCTCATTTGACTCCCTCGGGCTCTTTATCTTGAGTTCCAATCTAGCCAACTCCTTAACTAACTCCTCATGAGTTGTTAGCACTGCCAACTTACCATTGCTCTTTCCGCTTAGCGCATCTTCTACCACGTTAGCTTTCCCGGATGATCTAGAATGTTGCAGTCGTAATCCTTTATAAGTTCCAACCATCTTCTTTGTCTCATATTGAACTCCTTCTACGTGAAGATATACTTCAGACTTTTATGGTCCGTGTATATTTTACATCTTACACCATATGAATAGTGCCTCCAAATCTTTAGGGCAAATAATACCGCTGCCAATTCCAGGTCATGGGTAGGGTATCCCTTTTCGTAATCCTTCAACTGACGCGATGCGTATGCAATAACTTTACCGTGTTACATAAGCACACAACCAAGTCCTTTGTGTGACGCATCACTGAAAATCATAAAATCACATGTGTTGTCAGGTAAAGATAACACCGGTGCTTCACTCAGTCTTTTCTTGAGTTCCTTGAAACTTTCTTCACACTTCTTCGTCCAGACAAATTTTACTGACTTCTTTATTAGATTCGTCAAAGTTCCTGCTATTTTTAAAAAATCTTGGATAAACTGTTTATAATAGCCTGCCAATCCTAAGAAACTTCTTACTTCAGTCGGTCTCTTTGGTTATTCCCAATTTTGCATCGCTTCCTCCTTTATCGGATCCACAGAGATTCTGTTCTTGTTGATCACGTGCCCTAGAAATTGAACTTTTTCGAACCAGAACTCGCACTTTAAAAATTTTGTGTATAGCTAATTCTTTCTCAACGCCTTCAATACCATTCTTAAATGTTCACCATGATCTTCCTGAAACTTGGAATAGATCAGGATATCATCTATAAACACAACTACAAATTTATCTAAGTATTGTTTGAACACCCGGTTCATCATGTCTATAAATGATGTTGGCGCATTTGTTAACCTAAATGACATCACCAAGAACTCGTAGTTGATCTTGGAAAAATATCTCGCTCCTCTCAACTGATCGAATAAATCATCTATCCTGGATAACGGGTACTTGTTCTTGATCGTCACCTTGTTCAGCTCTCAATATTCTATGCAAAGTCTTATCGACCCATCCTTCTTTTTCACAAATAAAACTGGTGCTCCCCAGGGAGACACACTCAGTTGAATATACTTTCTATCAAATAATTCCTGTAACTGTACCATCAGCTCCTTCATCTCCGCTGGTGCCATTCTGTATGGGGCTTTTGAAATCGGTGTCGTTCCTGGTACTAAATCTATAACAAATTCGACCTCCCTATCCGGTGGAATACCTGACAATTCCATCGGAAATACATCCAAAAATTCATTCACTACAGGTATCTGTTCCATCCTTATCCCTACTTTTTGTGTATCGACTATATGGGCCAAATAACATACACATCCTTTTCTTAGCAGCTTCCTCGCTTGCATCATCATCAGATAGATTGAGTTTCTCGGTGACTTACTACAATAGAATACTACCTTAGACTTATTTGGAGTCTTATTTGGAGTCTTAAGGTTTATACACTTCTTCTCACAATCTATCATCGCTCCATGGTTAAATAACCAATTCATTCCTAGAATTACATTAAATTCTCCTAATAGAATCGGAATTAAATCCACAGGTAACATATACCCCCTGATATCTACAACATAATTCCTATAAATATAGCTAACGGGAATGACTTCCTTATTAGCTACTTCTATGTTCATAGGATATTTTAATTCTTCTTAGGGTAAGTTTAATCGTTGGGAGAATTCATGCGAAACAAAGGAACAAGTAGCACCCAAATCAAATAATACGTAAACAGATATATCACTGATCGGAATGATACCTGAAACCACGTCCTTGGATGCGACCGCATCCTGAACTGTCATGTTGAAAGTCCTTGCTGTTGGTCGATTCTGAGTTGGTGGTCCAGTAATTGTGAGATTTCCACCGCTTGGTCACCTTCCTCCATTCCCTCCTGCCGAGTTCTTCTTTGGGCAATTCCTTACCTAATGATCTAGTGCTCCATAATTGAAACATCCATTTCTCTTTAGTGCAGAGAAATTGGGAGAAATGTGCCTCTCTTGCCCGCAATTGAAACATGTATTCTTCCCTTTTAGACATGCACCTGAGTGATTCCTCCCACACTCCTTGCATGTCTCAGTCCTCTTCTTTGCTTCCCCTAGTTTACCCCTAGGGTTTACCGAATTAAAATTGTTACTGTTGTTGTTTTTATTGTTCCACTTCCTTTTGTTTGCACTACTGCCACCTTCCCCACGATTCCCTCATTCATTCTTCTTCTTTTTCTCCTTGTTAAATTTCATCAGGGTTTTGCTTCCACCCTCAGCGATTATAGCTTTCTCTAGGAGAGTCACGAAGTTGTTCATTTGCAACACCGAAAGTCTACTATATAACCATGGTTTGAGGCCTTTCTCAAACCTCCTCATTTTCCTCCCCGCAGTGTCGACCTGATGAGGCACGAACCTCGCCAGATCATTGGGCTTTGCGGCGTATTGAGGTACTTTCATGTCATCTTGCTTCAGCTCCAGGAATCGCATCTCCATGCGACTCTGCATACTCAAAGGAAAGTAGTTTTTGCAGAAAATCTTCTTAAACCCCTCCCACGGTATCACACCTTTTCCATCACTAGTCTGGTTTGCCTCCCACCAAAATTTGACTTTGCCTTTCAGCATATATGTGGCAAAGATTGTCTTCTATTCATCTCTAACTCGGGTGATAGAGAACGCCTTTTCCATTTCTTTGATCCATGTTTTGGCTTCGATGGGTTCGGTGGTTCCTTTGAACTCAGGGGGTCCCACTCTCTTGAAGTCCTTAAAGTGTGCCACTTAAGCCGCTGGAGGGTTATTGGTATTCGGGGTTTGATTCTGAAGTGCCCCCACTAACATGTCTACAAATTGTTGCATGGGGTTCGGTGGATCCCTAGCATTAACGCCTGACCCCTCTGGTGTTTAACGATGTCTTCCTCTAGCCATCTTTCTGTTTAAATAAACTTAATGTTATCATCTTATAACATTCTCTACAGCATTTATAATTCATATAAAACTTAATCATCACATCACATATTTAAATAATAACATATATTTTTTACAAACAATAATAACAAAGTATCTCATCATCTTATGGCATTAAGCCATTTACATCACTTAAACCAAAGTACTTGGTAAAAATCAAAACCAAGTTTTATTTTATAGTTAAGCATTCTAAATGCTAATAGTAAAAGTTCATCACGAATTAACTAAAGACCCCGCCTAATGACTTCTTCATGTTCTTCATCCGTCATCTCCAGCACCAGTCCACGGCTTATGGTATGTCTAGATCGGTACTCCTCACGTGGAAAGTGAAACACCCTATGTTGGAGCCTCCCATGGGCTGACTTAAATGCGTACTTCATCCTGTCCATCCTAACCTTCTTATCTCTCACTTCACCTTTTAACTCGCCTGTTAGCTTCTCGGCCCGAGCACGGCCTCTCCTCTCATCTCCACATAATGTAGTAATAATCTTCTTGTCAGTTTGGAGACTATGTATCCTTGACTCTAACCCATTAATGGTATTTTCCAAGTGGGTCCTAATAGCTTCTTTCTCATCCTCCGAATTTATCCGTCTTACAGTGCGATGCACAGACTTGTCAGCCAGATCCCCGTTCCTAATTACCAGGTGATGCACCGATGCCTTAAGCAATGTTGCAGCCTGTTTCTCCCACTGATATACCTCCTCCAACTCATGGACTCTGCCGTCCAACTCTGTAATCCTATCCATCAACTCATCCAACAAAGTATCCTCAAGTGCTTCTTCGGAGTCCTCCTCGGGCTCCTCTTCCTCTTCAGGATACTCCTCTGGGTCTGAGTCAGCTGCTATCTCAACTATAGGCTCAGGTACAGCTGTCTCCAACTACTCACTCACAACGTGGATATCTCTAACCTCCTCTTCTCCTGACATCCTTCAAACAAGACAAAATAACTCGATTAGTAGTTTAAAATAGATGTTTTTGTTTTTAGAAAAATAGATTTGACACAACCCCTAGAACTCTACGTGAATTCATCTCCTTATTTTCTACACTAACTTCCCTAAGGTTATAGTCTAAGGTTCCCCACCTAAGGTTTATAACCTATTGCTTTGATACCAACCTGTGACGCCCCCAAATCCGTGTAACATTGATTACAGGACTTGATGCTCATGATACAACATACATAAACATTTAACTCCACGAACTCCAAAAAATCTTAATAATAAGAATAATAACTATTACATACCTATTCAGAAAAAATCCCAAGTTTTTACAACCATAAATAAACTGAAAATTAAACTTAGCGTTTATCGCTACATTACATCATATGCGGAAATATAACTTGTTACATAAATAACCCTCATCATTTCATCTTAGACTTCCTTTTTTCCTTGCCCGAGCCCTCAGCGTTCTCAGCCTTAACTGAAAGGTTTAAGCAAGAATGAGCACAAATTTCCCAGCAAGTATATAAAGTAGTTTGGAAACATGCATCAGGAGTAAAAGCATTTATATGAATATTTCTCAACAGTTGAAATAATTATCAAGAAATAAACAAGAATATCAAGATAAGAGTTTTAGAATTCTCAATAGCATACTAAGGGGTGTTAGATACCCAGAACATTAACTTATTTCATCAAAAATCATCAAGCCGGTTTAACAATCAAATAGATTATAAACAGTCTCTGCAAGTACTCCAGGTGATCAGCCTATCGTACCATACATTGTGCAAAAGTATAAATTTTAACTGCATCAGCATAAATGGGACTATATGCCCGACATCTGTTTGCCCGATTATTTGGGTTGTTCATCCTATTATTCATGTGAGACCGCACCAAAGCAATTTGGTTTGGTAAACATTAAATAGCTGCAAAGGATTTTGATTGTTCAAAGCTTATAGCATTTATCATCTATAATATCTAGCTGAAACAAAAATCTAGAAAGCATACTTGGAAACAGTTCGTTAAAGAAATAGAACTCTAAAGTATAGCAGTTGTAATACTAATGGAATAATCATCAATAACACTTGCAAGGAAATTGCAGTTATATAACTTTACGACAAAGGAACTTGTACGAAAAGTAAATAGCACAAGTCCGATACTTATTCTCACTGCAATAACAATGGGTAAAGATTGAATAATTTCTCAATAGAAACTTTGGGTTAGGAAACTTGCCTGATACATCTTCTACAATTTACCACTATCTACTAGCCCTTCACGTAACTTATTCACATGTGTCACGTTAAGCAATTAGGTTGTCAAACATCACTTCGAAGTGTATTGGTTTCCTTTTATTTTAATAAGATGATTAAACTCGCACGTATTCAAATACAATTCAATTACATAACATATTGCTTCGTATAGGCCAAGTGGTTCAATAAAAGAATATGGGGAAAAATAAATTTCTAACATTTTTCTAACCTGGCCCGACCCGGATCCGATCCGACCCGACCCGACCCGACCCAAACCTCTATCAAAAATCTGCATAAAACATGCTTAAGGGTCTCAAGTCGGAAAACCTTATTTTCCAAATTTTTGACATCACATATTTAATTAAACTCATTTATCCATATAACATCATTTATATGAAAAATACCAAATCAGTCTCAAAAATATCTCTGTTCTGGGATTTTGCAAAATATAGTCCCACATTGAACATATATTTTTCCAGGAATTTTTAAAATCCATCTACTATTTTTAAATAGTTCATAATAGCCAAATATTCTCAGATTTTTCATAAATCGAGATTAGCTCCAAAACTTCTAAAATTTTCAGGGTTAACTCCTGTTATATGTGATAAATGAGATTTATGTAATTTAATTAAAATATTTATTAAATTAAATAAATATTTTTTTGATGATTTAATTATTAGGTTAAATAATTAATTGATGAAATTGTGGTAGATTAATTTAATTATATGTGTTACATTGATTAAATTAATGTGAAATTTTATATTCAAAGTATGTATTTAATTGAGCTTATTTGATTAAATGAATTAATTAATAAGAATAATGTTATTATAATTAATTTAATAATTAATTAGAGATTTAATTATTTGACATAATTAATAAATTATAATTTAATTATGTGACTATGTGAATTAGTGAGAAATTATTATATTTTATTTAAATTAAATTAAATAAGGCCTAGCCAAACAAGGCCTAAAGGGGAGTTGGGCAGTTAACCCACGAAGGGATTAACTGACCACAACAACGTCAGTTTATCTGTACGCCTTCAAGTTCTTCGTTCATTCATTTTTTTTCAAGTCTGGGAAAGTTCATCAGAGAAAAAAAATAGAGAGTTTAGAGAGAAATTGAGAGAATTGATTTGTAAGACCCCGAATTATGTGAATAAAGATTAATTTTCTCAAAATATTTTTTTTAAGTATTATGGTCTGGATTTGATATAATGTTATAGTTGTGGGTAGTATTTATAAATTTTGCAAAGTATGCAGGTTGTCATAAAATATTCGATTGGTCGGGAAATATTCGTTTTAACAGGGAATATCCGTGTGATGGCACAATCATTGGTGGACCCCATAACGGAATTATTGTCGGAATAAAAAAATGACAAAAATATCTTTTTATAAAAGTAACGATAGAAGTTTTACCGTTAACTATATAGTAAAATACCTAGTGGTAAAAGTACAGTAATACGCGTGGTTGCATAGTAGCATACGGTATTGATTATTGATTCTTACGTGAGAAGTCACTCAGTTTTTTAAAATCATCGCTACAGTGATTGCTACATAGTATCTCACGTAATTTGATTTAATTATTGTCAATATTTTTATATATTATTAAATCAATAATTGAGACGATACAGTTATTCATATTATTATTTGCAATATTGACGATGTCTAGAAAGTTTTGTCGAGGAGAGATTTGGTCACCTAATTACGCGCCAATAGGGAGAAATCCTTATTAGAAAGCCCCCTCTTTCCTGAGAATGATCTGGTTGTTAAATATTGCGAGTTATAATAAAGATGATAAATATTATTAAAAATATGTTTTGTGAAGCCAAGTGAATTGAGATAAATAGAGGAAATTTTTATGGAGTATTTGTTGTAATTTTAACTTATTATATGGACCTAATAAACAGCTGAAGCACTCAAAAGCACTAGTTTTGCTGATTGCCTTATTTTTATTCATTTCTCATCAATGTCACTTATCAGCCCAGTTTGTTTCTCTAAGGAATTTCCAACCATTTTCCTTAAATTGGGAGGAAAAGTATTTGAAAAGTTTGCAATTAAGTTTATGCCTTACCTGGCACAAGTTGTAAAATCCTTGGGTGTTTCATTAGATGGACTTGGTATGATTATGACCAGGGATTATTCGGTATAATCATGACCGTAATATTACAAATTATGATTTGGTAAAAGTCCTCATTGGCTTGTAGTGCATTGATGGACAGTTGTTGGCATGATCATGACTATTGGTGAAAACATGAATATCCTTGGCCCGTAGTGCATGGATAATTTGTGGTCGTAATACTAATGAATATCCTTGGCCGTACTGTAGGGATGATTCAATGATGTGGATTATTTATTAAGACGAGTCTCAGTAATAAAACTATTGATAAACTTTTTAAATCATAGAAGATAGTAGATTTCATGTTTTACTTTACTCTTCTAATGGATTGTTTGTTTCACTGCAGTTAAACTTGATGTTTATTATATTTTATCAGTTTAACACTGTTGAAGGCTAACAATAAATTACTCTGCATTATCTTAGTCATCATATTTCTTACTGGGCTAGTTGAGCTCACCCTTTGCTTTCATAGTGTGATAATAAATGTATTGAGGACTTATTTTGAGTTTGAATACTGTCTAGAGGACAATATTTGTATTAAAACTCACAACTAATGTTGTATATTTAAGTTTGTATTTGTATTCTGTACCATATATTTGGTGACTCAGAATGGGTGTTGTATACCTATTTTGGGGGCATCACAATTGGTATCAAAGCTTAGGGATATGATCCCTGGCTGATATGCGAGACTAGAACTAGGAGGAGAGAGACGGGTAATTCCTTCGCTAGTATGACCTACCTAAGTTTATTTGTTATTTAATTGGTCGGTCAAAATATAGGGATAATGTGTGGCATGTCAATTAACCCTTATTTTGTGGAAGTATTTGAGAATGGCAGCTGAAAATGTTAACAATGGAGTGAATGAGACCGCGGAGACACCTCTAATCACCAACCAGGATAATATGATGTCAGGCGAAGAAGGAATTAGAGATATTCTTGTGGTGAGGGAAGAATTAATAGTTGCACTCGAGCTAGTCGCAGAGGTATCAGCTGAGAGTGAGGAAGAAGAGGAACCTGAGGAGAATTTATTAGAAGAATTTTTTGATCGAAATGTAGAACTTCAAGATCGTATACGTGAGTTAGAAGAACATGTTGAAGAACGGCAGGCGGTCGTGGAGCAAAAGGATGCAACAATTCAAAATTGTGTTACCCGATATGTGATACTAGAACAGAAGCATTCTTTGGCAGAGTGTAAGATATTAAAGCTGGAATCTGAGAATTCAAATGTCAAGGATTAGTTGAAAGAAGAAACAATTGAACGAGTGAGAATGGAGTATGCATGGATAAAAGCCGCACGACGTGTTAATATTGTAGAAAGAGACGTCCAATCCAAAATGGCTAAAATGGATGATGTGTATTTCTCTTTTTGGATAACAATTGGGAGAACCTAACAACGAGTTTTGAATTACCTTGTACAGAGCGGTCAACCTCAATTCGATATGGATCGAAGATTGATGATTCAGATCATGAATCAGGAGTACGATGAAGCAGTTGAGGGTGGAATATGCCCTATAGAAAAGTCAATTCCAACGGTAGTGATGACACCAAATGTTGCCCCAGACAAGTCAAAGCCGGGTAGTTCAAGGGAGAGCAGTTGTCATGACTTCCCAACAAGTGAGGAGCCCAAATGAAGTTATAACGGGTAAGCTAATCATAAACTCTTGCGAAGTTTATACCTTATTCGATACCGGTTCTACCCACTCTTTTATTTCTCCTACTTGCTTTCAACGTTTAAATTTAACTCCGGAGAAATTAGACTTTGACTTATCTGTTGAAACTCCATTGGGAGAAACCTTCATTACATCCACTGTTTATAAGTCTTGTTTGGTTCAAATCGGTACCCTCACATTACCTGTCAATCTTATTTCATTGAAAATACTTGCATTTGACGTAATTCTAGGGATTGATTGGTTAACTACTCATAATGCAAAAATTGATTATTTTTGTAATGTTCTTAGCTTTCATATTCCTAACACACCTATTATGCAAATTCAAGCAACCAAACCATTAAAATCAATCACTGTCATCTCAAGCCATAAAACTATTCGTTTATTGAAAAACGGATGTCAAGCTTAATTAGCCCATGTCACGGATTTAAACAAAAATACGTCAGATTTGAATGATATTTCTATTGTTAATAAATTTCCTAACGTATTCCCTGAAGAACTTTCTGGCCTACCCCTAGAGCGCGAAATCGAATTTTGTATCGACCTTGTACCCGATACAAAAAAAACCCTCAAATATTTTTCACCCAAAACGAACGTAACATATGCCAAAGTCGTTGGCTCGAGCTATTAAAAGATTACGACAATACCATTCAATACCATCTTAGAAAAGCGAGTGTCATAGCTGACACATTGAGTAGAAGATTGTATACGTTTATGAGTACGACGTTGTTAACACAAAAACCCATTTCGTACGACTTACAAAAGATGGAGATAGAGTTAAAGACTCCAAGAACTTACGTGAGGATAGTGAATATATGATTAGAACCGACTTGAATCAATAAAGTTAAAATTGCTCAAGCTACAGACTCAAAGCTTATGAAGGTGAAGAAGAAGGTTCAAGAGGGCGTTATTGTAGAATCAACAATCAATGAAAAAAGGAAATCTCAACCCTCGACTTGATTGGTCTATTTGAAATCATCGATCGAGTAGGAACTGTGGCCTATAGACTCGCCTTACCGCCCAGTATGTCGCGCGTTCATAATGTTTTTTCACGTATCGATGTTATGTAAATATGTGGATGACCCGAACCACATTAGTGAATTAGAACCGAACGAGATAACGGAAGATTTAACATATGAAGAGGTGCCTGTTAAAATATTGGATAAGAAAAAATATATTATACGCTCAAAGGTTATACCTTAAGAGTTAGAATCTGACGAGGTATCCTTACCTATTCGACATACCAGGTACATACGTAAATTTCGAGGGCGAAATTTCATAAGGAGGGGAGATTGTAAGACCCTGAATTTTTTGAATAAAGAATAATTTTCTCAAAATATTTTTTTAAGTATTATGGTGTGGATTTGATATAATGTTATAGTTGTGGGTTGTATTTATAAATTTTGCAAAGTATGCAAGTTCTCATAAAATATTCGATTGGTCGGGGAATATTCGTTTTAACAGGGAATATCCGTACGACCGCACAATTATTGGTGGACCCCACAATGGAATTATTGTCGGAAAGAAAAAATGACAGAAATATCTTTTTATAAAAATAACGACAGAAGTTTAACCGTTAACTATATATTGAAATACCCGGTGGTAAAAGTACAGTAATACGCGTGGTTGCATAGTAGCACACGATATTAATTATTGATGCTTACGTGAGAAGTCACTCAATTTTGCTCAATTATCACTACAGTAATTGTTGCATAGTATCTCACGTAATTTGATTTAATTATTGTCAATATTTTTATATATTATTAAATCAATAATTAAGATGATATAATTATTCATATTATTATTTACAATATTGACGATGTCTAGAAAGTTCTGTCGAGGAGAGGTTTGGTCACCTAATTAAGCACCAATAGGGAGAAATCCTTATTGGAAGCCCCCTCTTTCCTGGGAATGATCTGGTTGTTAAATATTGCGAGTTATAATAATGATGATAAATATTATTAAAAATATATTTTGTGAAGCCAAGTGAATTGAGATAAATAGAGGAAACTTTTATAGAGTATTTGTTGTAATTTTAACTTATTATATGGACCTAATAAACAGCTGAAGCACTCAAAAGCACTAGTTTTGCTAATTGCCTTATTTTTATTCATTTCTCATCAATGTCACTTATCAGCCCAGTTTGTTTCTCTAAGGAATTTCCAACCATTTTCCTTAAATTGGGAGGAAAAGTATTTGAAAAGTGTGCAATTAAGTTTATGCCTTACTTGGCACAAGTTGTAAAATCCTTGGGTGTTTCATTAGAGGATTATGGTATATATATATATATATATATATATATATATATATATATATATATATATATATATATATATATATATATATATATTTTTATTATTATAATAATAGTAATAAAATGAATACTTTTTATAAAGTTATTCGTTTTATTAGATTATAAATAGAATATATTATATTTTATTTAAAGTTTTTGTTTTATTAGAATATTTTATTACATAGTGCTGCATAGTGAAAATTAAATTTTCAACGAAAATTTCAGCCGATGCGCGCCCGTAACTTTCCTTTACTGTGCGTGCAAATAGTACCCTTCCATTCTCCTATAAATAGGATGCTTAGTTAGAATTGAAAATCACACCAGAATCAGAGAATAATTCTTCTATAATATTGAGCTTATTTCTTTCGAGTTTTAGAAATTTTTGAGCGTAGAAAATAGTTCAAGTTTTCTTCAAGAATATCCCCGCTATACCAGTCGGAATACTCTTCTTTTTAAGGTAAGGGTTATTATTTATTTCATATTCGTTTACGATATTATTTTTCGTATTCGTAAGAAATTTTATATCGTTCAATATTCGCAAGGAATATTATATTCGTTTAATATTCGTAAGGAATATTATATTCGTTTAATATTCGTAAGGAATATTATTTTCGTTCAATAGTTGTAAAGGATGTTATTTTTGTTCAATACTCGTAAGAAATAATATTTTCTTCCATACTCTGTAGTATGTAAGTAATATTATTCCGTTTCAAATTTCAAATTCTACACTCATTTTGTTAAAGTTTTGGCTTCTATACTCCATGAAATTAGTAGAATATCCTAGATATTTGCGCTTCATCTAGTATCTTTTCATGAAAATATTATTTTGAGCATTCTATAAGTTTTAACTTTTTCATGCCAGAGTACTATTTACGGAGTACTATTTACTCGGGGTACTATTCATGACAAAAATTAATTTTTTTCGGTCCAAATCATTTTTGATACAATATTATTCTTGAATTTTACTCCACAAAGTAGTATCATGTTGATAATTTGGACATTATTGAATTCTGGATAAATTAAATTATAAATATTTAAAAATTTATCTTTTGCTTTCTTTTAATTGAATTCTTATATATTTGTCATCATCCTCATGCTTATAATGTTATGAAAGTCATCTTTGGCCCGTAGTGCATAGATGGACTTGGTATGATTATGACCAGGGATTATTAGGTATATTCGTGACCGTAATGTTACAAATTATGATGCGGTAAAAGTCCTCATTGGCCTGTAGTGCATTGATGGACAGTTGTTGGCATGATCATGACTATTGGTGAAAACATGAATATCCTTGGCCCGTAGTGCATGGATAATTTATGGTCGTAATAGTAATGAATATTGTAAGACCCCAACTTTTATAAATAAAGATTAATTTCTCTCAAAATATATTTTCGAATATTATGGTGTGGATATAATATAATGTTATAGTTGTGGATAATATTTACAAATTTTGCAAAGTAAGCAAGTGGTTATATAATATTCGATTGGTTAGGGAATATTCGTTTTAACATGAAATATTTGTACGACGGTACAATCATTGGTGGATACAATAAATCGGAGTATTGTCATAATCGAAAAATGACATAATTATCTTTTTATAAAAATAACGGAAGTGTTACCAAGTAAAAGCTGTTGAACTACCCGGTAGTAAAATAAAAAATACTGGCGTGGTTGCATAGTAGCACTGCAGTATTAGTTATTGATGCTTACGTGAGAAGACACTCAGTTATACTCAATTATTGCTACAGTAATTGCTGCATCATATCTCTCGTATTATTGATTTGATTATTGTCACAATATTATCTACATAATATGTTATATTATTAAATCAATAATTGAGACGATAAAGTTATTCATATTATTAAATTGCAATATTTACAATGTTTAGATGTTCTGTCAAGGAGAGGTGGTCATCTAATTGCGCGCCAATAAGGAGAAATCCATATCGGAAAGCCCCCTCTTTCTTGGGAACGACCTGGTTGTGAAGTATTATGAGTTATAATATTAATGATGAATAAGTTTGTGTTGATTTAAGATGAAATTGATAGTACCATTGTGTTGGAATTGTTAGTGTTAGTGGAAATCGACATTTATTCTGATGATAATTGATGTCTAGGGGTTATATTGATAAATCGGATAATTAATCGGATAAATGAGAAATTAATTGCTACTAATTCACATGCTTATATAACTATTTGTTCACATGTGTGTACTATTGAATCACATTCATGTACTATTAGGGGAGTTGGTACAAGATTGATAATACTTGCATGACTAAGTTAAAAATAGAGGAATAGATTGAGGTACTATACTGTAATTCATATTTTCACATGATTATAACTATTGATTCACATGATCGAACTATTGATTCACATTATTTACTATTAGGGGAGGTGGTACAAGTTTGATAATACTTGTAGGACTAAATTAAAAATGAAAGAAAAGTTGGAGGTATTGTACTGTAATATTTCGAGCCCCAAAACGTGTAATTATCGAAACTATATTTTCCTATAAATAGAAGCTCATTCTTCCTTCATTTGTCACCAATTCACTAAAGCTATAGAGCAATTATTATAGAGAGAAATTATAGAGAAAAAAAAGAAGAGAAGTCTGCTACCTCTCTACTCTAGTATCCAGTTTCTTTCTAAGGTAAGGGGTATTATTTCTTTCATATTCATGAAGAGAGCTTCTATTATTCCATTCTTTATTATTATGTTAGAATAACCTATCTATGTGAAGTACCTCATATATGGTCAAATTCTTTTGTTATTCCATTCTTTATTATTCTGTTAGAATATCCTGTTTGTGCGGATTACGCTAGACCTGGTTCCATTCTTTATTATTCTTTTGGAATAACCAGTCTGTGCGGTCTATCGCATGCATGGTGAATTTTCTGTTATTTCATTCTTTATTATTATGTTGGAATAACCTGTCTATGCGAAGTACCGCATATATGGTAAAATTCTTCTGTTATTCCATTCTTTATTATTCTGTTGGAATATCCTGTCTGCGCGGATTACGCGAGACCTGGTTCAATTCTTTATTATTCTGTTGGAATAACCTGTCTGTGCGGTCTATCGCATGCATGGTGAATTCTTCTGTTATTCCATTCCTTATTATTTTGTTGGAATATCCTGTCTGTGCGGATTACGCATTACCTAGTTCCATTCTTTATTATTCTGTTGGAATAACCTATCTCTGTGGATTATCACATGCATGGTGAATGATCCTTCGTATTCATTCCTTATTAAATTGTGGAAATGATCTGTTTACGTGTATTACCGCATGGCGGGTGAAAATCCATTTGCAGTATTCTTTGTAAAGTCCTTCATGGAAATATTCTTCTGAGCATTCTTGAATTTTAGTCCACAAAGCAGTATCATGTTGACAATTTGGACGTAATTGATTTCAAGATAAATTAACTTATAAATCTTTAAAATTTATTCTTGAACTTGTTTTATTAAATTATTATGTCATTGTCATCATCCTCATGCTTATATTATGATGAAAGTCATCTTTGGCTTACGTGTATAAATGGACTTGGTATGATTATGACCAGGGATTATTCGGTATAATCATGACTGTAATGTTATAAATGATGATGTGTAAAAGTCCTCGAGAGCTCATGTAGTGCATTGATGGGATGATTTTGGTATGATTATGACCAGGGGATTATTCGGCATAGTCATGACCATTGATGATTTAATGAATATTCTTGGCCCATAGTGCAGGGATGACTCGATGATGTGGTTTATTTATTAAACTGAGTCTCAGCGATAAAAATTGATGAAAACATTTTAATCATAGAAGATAGTAGATATCATGATCTACTTGACTCTTCTAATGGATTGCTTATTCCGCTACAGTTAAACTTGATGTCTATTATATTTTATCAATTTAACATTGTTGAAGACTAATGATAATTTATTCTGCATTATCTTAGTCATAATATTTCTTACTGGGCTAGTTGAGCTCACCCTTTTTTCACTTTCTTCTCTTGAAAATGAGAACGCGTGGCGGGACTAGTCGGGGAATGGAGTGACGGTCGGATGATAGCATTAGTAGTCCTCACTATTACATTAAATAGTGTGATAATAAATGTAATGAGGACTCCATGGAGTGTGGATATTGTCTAGATGACAATATTCTTATTAAAACTCTTAGATTATGTTTTGTCGTATTTCACACGACTGTTGTATAATTAAGTTGTATTTGAATTTTGTACCATGTATTTGGCGACTCAAGATGGGTGATGTATACCTATTTTGGGGAGTCACAGTTTAGTATCAAAGCTTAGGGATATGATCCTGGCCGAGATGTGAGACAAAACTAGGAGGGAGGCACGTGAATTCCTTCGCTAGTATGACCTACCTAAGTTTATTTGGTATTTAATTGGTCGGTCAGAGTATAAGGATAATATGTGATTTGTTAATTAACCCTTGTTTTGTGGAAGTATTTGAAAATGACATCCAAAAATGTTGAGATAAACAATGAAGCTCATGAGACCATTGAGTCACCACAGATTAACGCCCAGGATAATATGCAACAGGAAGACAATAATCCTCATGTAAACAATAACACCGATGAAATGGTGAACGATGGGATGTTCAGAGGCTTTATGCAATTCATGCAACATTAGGCGAAAGTGGCTCCTATCCAAAATGCAGGTGGAAACAGTGACAACTCTCGGACGGTCCACCGCTTAAGCGCGATTCAAGGCTGGGACCACCGTAGTTTTTGGAGAGCCAAAACCACTTAAGGCGGATACGTGGATAAAGCAGATTAATAAGATATTTGATGTCTTGGGATGCTCTAAGGAGCAAAAGGTTCCCTTTGCCACCTTCATGTTGCGAGCAGAGGCATATTACTGGTGGGAATCTGTAAAGCGTACTTAACTTGCTGCAGGAAGATGTTTTGGGAGAAGTTCCAAGAACTGTTCAACGACAAGTACTTTCCTGAAAGTATTCATCACATGAAGGAGGTAGAGTTCATCAAGCTTGAGCAAAACAATATGACCGTGGCGTAGTACGAAGCTAAGTTTACCAAGTTGTCTTGGTTTGCGTCCCACTTGGTTGATAATGAGGAGAGAATGATGATGATGTTTTTAAGAGGTTTGAAACCCGAGATACGTCAATACCTTATCTCTCATAAACTATGTTTGCACCAAATCAATTTAGATTGGTAAACATTAAATAGCTGCAAAGGATTTGGATTGTTCAAAGGTTATAGCATTTATCATCAATAATATCTGGGCTAAACAAAAATCTAGAAAGTATACTTGGAAACAATTCGTTAAAAAAATAAAACTTTAAAGTATAGCAGTTGTAATACTAACGGAATAATCATCAATAACACTTGCAAGGAAATTGCAGTTATATAACTTTACGACAAAGGAACTTGTACGAAAAGTAAATAGCACAAGTCTGATACTTACTCTCACTACAATAACATTGGGTAAAGATTAAATAATTGCTCAATAGAAACTTTGGGTTAGAAAACTTGCCTGATACGTCTTCTACAATCTACCACTATCTACTAGCCCTTCACATAACCTATTCACATATGTCACGTTAAGCAATTCGGTTCTCGAACACCACTTCGAAGTCTACTGGTTTCCTTTTAGTATAATAAGATGATTAAACTCGCACGTATTCAAATACAATTGAATTACATAACATGTTGCTTCGTATAGGCCAAGTGGTTCAATAAAAGAATTTGGGAAAAAATAAATTTCTGACATTTTTCTGACCCGGCCCGACCCAAACCTCTATCAAAAATCTGCATAAAACATGCTTAAGGGTCTCAAGTCGGAAAATCTTATTTTCCATATTTTTAATATCACATATTTAATTAAACTCATTTATCCATATAACATCATTTATATGAAAAATATCAAATTAGTCTCAAAAATATTTCTTTTCTGGGATTTTGCTGAATATAGTCCTACATTGAACAAATATTTTTCCCGAAAAATTTAAAATCCATCTACTATTTTTAAATAATCCATAATAGCCAAATATTCTCAGATTTTTCATAAATCGAGATTAGCTCCAAAACTTCTGAAATTTTCAAGGTTAACTACTGTTATATGTGACAAACGAGAGTTTTGTAATTTAATTGGAATATTTATTAAATTAAATAAATATTTTCTCGATGATTTAATTATTGGGTTAAATAATTAATTGATAAAATTATGGTAGATTAATTTAATTAGATGTGTTACCTTGATTAAATTAATATGGAGAATTTTATATTCAAATTATGTATTTAATTGAGCTTATTTGATTAAATGAATTAATTAATAAGAATAATGTTATTCTAATTAATTTAATAATTAATTAGAGATTTAATTATTTGACATAATTAATAAATGAAAATTTAATTATGTGACTATGTGAATTAGTGAGAAATTATTATATTTTATTTAAATTAAATTAAATGAGATATTTGATTAATTGCTTAAATGGGTGTGGCATTATTAAACTATATAATAAGAGATTAATTAAATTAATTAGGAAATAGCCTTTTAAAGACTAGCCAAACAAGGCCATAAGGGGAGTTCACCAGTTAACCCACGAAGGGATTAATTGACCACAACAACGTCATTTTATCTATACGTCTTCAAGTTCTTCGTTCATTCATATTTTTTCTCAAGTCTGGGAAAGTTCATCAGAGAAAAAAAACAGAGCGTTTAGAGAGAAATTGAGAGAATTGGAGAATTCAAGTTGGTATCGCCTTCAAACTGATAAAGCAAGGGTAAACCCTAATCTAGTTTAATATTTCACGTATTATATTTTTCTCCCAACTGAGTTCTATGTGAATGGGAAATTTTACAATTTCTGATTATATGTCTATATATGTATTACAAATTATTCATAACATATTATATATCATGTATACATGAATCACAATGATTAAATTCATGTAATTACGGGTTAATTGGAGTTTTATAGTTTACAAAGAAAAATATATGAATATGGCTTGTAAGTACAAAAAATTGTGTTTAAATTGCATATTAATCGGTAAATTGATGAATGATTTTGTTTATACATGTAAGAACGAAAAGAACGAAACTTAAACGGACTAGTTTGGTCAAAAAACGAGTTGTGCAAAAGTATAAATTTTAACTGCATCAGCATAAATGGGACTATATGCCCAACATCTGTTTGCCCGATTATTCGGGTTGTTCATCTTAGTATTCATGCGAGACCGCACCAAAGCAATTTGGATTGGTAAACATTAAATAGTTGCAAAGGATTTGGATTGTTCAAAGGTTATAGCATTTATCATCAGTAATATCTAGCCGAAACAAAAATCCAGAAAGCATACTTGGAAATAGTTTTTTAAGGAAATAGAACTCTAAAGTATAGCAGTTGTAATACTAACGGAATAATCATCAATAACACTTGCAAGGAAATTGTAGTTATATAACTTTACGACAAAGGAACTTGTACGAAAAGTAAATAGCACAAGTTCGATACTTACTCTCACTACAATAACAATAGGTAAAGATTGAATAATTGCTCAATAGAAAATTTGGGTTAGGAAACTTGCTTGATACGTCTTCTACAATTTACCACTATCTACTAGCCCTTCACGTAACCTATTCACATGTGCCACGTTAAGCAATTAGGTTCTCGAACACCACTTCGAAGTGTACTGGTTTCCTTTTATTTTAATAAGATGATTAAACTCGCACGTATTCAAATACAATTCAATTACATAACATGTTGCTTCGTATAGGCCAAGTGGTTTAATAAAAGAATATGGGAAAAAATAAATTTCTGACATTTTTCGACGACCTGACCTTGATCAGGATCACCGACCACCAAAACCTCTATCAAAATCATATAAACATGCTTAAGGGTCTCAAGTCGGAAAACCTTATTTTCCGTATTTTTGACATCACATATTTAATTAAACTCATTTATCCATATAACATCATTTATATGAAAAATACCAAATCAGTCTCAAAGATATTTCTTTTCTGGGATTTTGCAGAATATAGTCCCACATTGAATATATATTTTTCTCAGAATTTTTAAAATCCATCTACTATATTTAAATAGTCCATAATAGCCAAATATTCTCAGATTTTTCATAAATCGAGATTAGCTCCAAAACTTCTGAATGTTTCAGGGTTAGCTCCTGTTATATGTGACAAACGAGATTTTTGTAATTTAATTGGAATATCTATAAAATTAAATAAATATTTTTCAATGATTTAATTATTGGGTTAAATAATTAATTGATGAAATTGTGGTAGATTAATTTAATTATATGTGTTACATTGATTAAATTAATGTGGAGAATTTTTATATTCAAAGTATGTATTTAATTGAGCTTATTTGATTAAATGAATTAATTAATAAGAATAATGTTATTATAATTAATTTAATAATTAATTAGAGATTTAATTATTTGACATAATTAATAAATTATAATTTAATTATGTGACTATGTGAATTAGTTAGAAATTATTATATTTTATTTAAATTAAATTAAATAAGATATTTGATTAATTGCTTAAATGGGTGTGACATTATTAAACTATATAATAAGAGATTAATTAAATTAATTAGGAAATAGCCTTTAAAGACTAGCCAAACTAGGCCTTAAAGGGAGTTTGCCAGTTAACCCATGAAGGGATTAACTGTCCACAACAGCGTCAGTTTATCTGTACGCCTTCAAGTTCTTCGTTCATTCATTATTTTTTTCAAGTCTGGGAAAGTTCATCAGAGAAAAAAACAGAGAGTTTAGAGAGAAATTGCGAGAATTAATTAAAGAGAATTGGAGAATTCAAGTTGGTATCACTTTCAAGCAGAGAAAGCAAGGGTAAACCCTAATCTAGTTTAATATTTCACGTATTATATTTTTCTCCCAATTGAGTTCTATGTGAATGGGAAATTTTACAATTTCTGATTATATGTCTATATATGTATTACAAATTATTCATAACATATTATATATCATGTATACATGAATCACAACGATTAAATTCATGTAATTATGGGTTAATTGGAGTTTTATAGTTTACAGAGAGAAATATATGAATATGGCTTGTAAGTACAAAAATTTATGTTTAAATTGCATATTAATCGGTAAAATGATGAATGATTTTGTTTATACATGTATGAAGGAAAAGAACGAAACTTAAACAGGCTGATTTGGTCAAAGAACGAGTTCACAGTAGCTAATTTCATTAATAATGTGAAAAATGGAGTTTTTCAGAAGAACTGTGAAATTATGTGTTTTGATTCAAGTAATTATATGAATTAAATTGTTAAAATCATGTTAGAAAGATTAGGTAATGATCATATATGAATTATAGTATCTGGGTATGCTTAAATTAATATATAGACAAGGAAATTAGAAGTTATAGTCATGTTCTGTGTTCTTCACGAGAACATATGGTTGAACTTATGTGAGATTTTTTGGCATAAATTGGTCTTGTTATGTGTTCATGAATCTACAGAATCTGAGTCTGGTAACCACACTTTACGTGCCAAGCGTTACCAAACTAAATTATCCAGACCCGTGAGCGAAAAAAAAAAAAAAATAAAAAAAAAAAAAATAAAAAAATAAAAAATAAAAAAAAA
This sequence comes from Panax ginseng, assembly GCA_020205605.1. Taxonomy (NCBI): domain Eukaryota; kingdom Viridiplantae; phylum Streptophyta; class Magnoliopsida; order Apiales; family Araliaceae; genus Panax; species Panax ginseng. Next base: position 47,307,245 of record CM035144.1, read on the forward strand.
AAAATAAAAAATAATAATAATTAATTAAAATATTTATCAAATAAAATGAATATTTTAATTTAGATATTTATGGAATAAAATAAATATTTGATAGAAATTATTATTAAAATATTTATCAAATAAAATAAATATTTTAGTTGAAATATTTATGAAATAAAATAAATATTTGATGGAAATTATTATTAAAATATTTATCAAATAAAATAAATATTTTAGTTGAAATATTTATGGAATAAAATAAATATTTGATAGAGATTATTATTAAAATATTTATAAAATAAAATGAATATTTTAATTGAAATATTTATGGAATAAAATAAATATTCTATGGAAATTATTATGAAATAATTTATTTGAGTGTAATATTAGTAAGAGAATGAAAATATTCTAATTTAATTAAATAATTAAATTAGAAGGGTAATGATTTGTTAAATAAAGTGGAGTTATATTAAATAATAAAGTGAAAATATAACTAATGAATGTCGTGAATACATATGGTATGTGTGTAAGACTTGTGGTGACGAAAGTAGTAATCGTTTAGCCTATGCACGAGGCAAGTTCCTAAACCGTGTTTCTTTACATAAAGCAAGTTCCTTATTCTATCTTGTTTATTATTATTCAAGTAAAGATTTCATATTAGATGCTATCATTCTTTAAAAGCATGATTCCTATTATACAATACTTATTCGATTGTATACATCTTGAATTTATTATTCAAATTGAATATCAATTATTGTTAAACCTTGTAAGACTAGCGAACCCTTATTTATTTGACTAGTCCATAGTTGATGAACGTTCTAAATTTCAGAACCATTGTTGAGCTTATCTAAACCAAACTTCCTTTGGTGCGGACTCTAATGTCAAACTGAGATGAACAATCCTGTTATAGGGGATTAAATATGCTTTAGCGTTAAGATATTGTGCACAATATGGTACTAAGGGCTGATCCCCCTAAGTAAGAGAAGAAGAGTCCATAGTCTCTGTTAAAGGTTTCAAGTATAAACACTTGACAACCTAGGACGTAGTTCAAGGTCTTATGACCCTCAGAAGTTCTTTTGATTCATGTTATTCATTCTTGATTCAAAAGCCAAGTTTTCTTATTTCAGAAGTCTTTGATTCATTCGCATGTTATTATTTTATTTTTATATTATTATACTTGTGGGAAATCGTGCACACTCTTGCGTAATAATAACATTGCAGTTAAGAACGAAAGGTCCGAAGAGCCTTCTACTAGCAAAGGCAGGGACAAAGTTAACAAGTGATGAAGACTTGTTGTTTATTTATTATGTTATGTTTCAGACTTATGTTTAAGTTATGTAAGACTTAATATTTGTTTATATTTCCGCATTTGAGATTTAAGGTTAGTATGACCTGGGATTGATGTATTTACATTCAGATGTTTTAACTCCATAAGGAGAGGGTTTATTTCTATCTATTTATGGTTTTTTATTTATTATGGGTAGATAGATACATGATGTTTGGATAGTGAACACCAATTCCTGTGGGAATTGAAGTACCCGGATTTGGGGGTGTCACAGGTTGGTATCAAAGCTGTAGGTTATGAACCTTAGGTGGGGAAACAACCTTAGGTAGTAGCCTTATATGAGATCGAGAACATAGTGGTGGTAAACTCTTATCGAGTTCTAAGAAATGAATTCTTTAATTCATTGAAGATAATAAAAGACTTTATATGCTTATGTGATAAACTTATGTTATCGCAAGTATCGATTAGTAACTAAAACTTAAAAACTGTGTTGTCAGGATATCGAATGTTGGAGGATCTAGTCGAGCTGGGGAGGAGGAACCCCGAGTACCTAGAGAGGAGGAGCCCCGAGACATTCATGTTGTCTAGTAGCAATTGGTACACAGAGAGCCATCTCTATTGATCACTGTTGTTAGGAGCATGAGCCTGAGTTTGATCCAGAGGAGGACCCTGAGGAAGAAGAGGAGGAAGATGAGTTCCCATAGAACTCTATCAGTGCTGAGATATACGGCGAGCTATATGATCAGAGTTATGAGATACTGTTCAAAAGTTGAGGGAGAGGACGGTTATTCAACAGCTTACCATCGAGCAAAGGGATGGAGAGGTTGAGGCTCTTCACACAGGTCTGGGAAATGTAGAGTGGGATTTGGTTCATGATAAGGGCCAAACCGAGCAGAAGTCAGAGGAAATAGAGGAGTTAAAGAATGAACTGAAAGAGAACTCAGCAAGGCTGGCCATAGCAGAGGAGGCCTGGGTAAGGGAATACACGACGTGTAGATCATGCAGAAGAGAACTGTCGGGCGAAGAAGGCTAAGCTTGAGGAGACGCACTCTATGCTTCAAAATACAATTGATGAGGCCTAGGATCGATTATGAGATACCCAATTCAGTTCAAAGGACTACCATCATACATTCTAGATCACAGGACGATGTCCCGCATTATGGAAGAAGAGCGTAGCAAAGCTATTCAACGCCTTAGCAGGCAGTGATAGGAATAGTTTAATTATGTGAAAACCTATCTGGTAGTTAATAATGTAAATTCCAATGTGTTTATAAATAGAGGAATATTTTAATGTTATAAATCCGGTAGATTTTTTTATCTCAGGATAGTTAATGTAAAAAGCAGTGATGCTATCGTATTTCGTTATAACTTTTGATTAAATAAATATATCAGAGTTATTTGAGATAATGTGTTAAGTGATTATGTTAAAATGTATGAGTTAAGCCTTAAAAATTTAGAGAATTGAATAAAGATTTAATAAGCATATTTCCTAACAGAAAAATGCCGCTAAGAAGACGACCAAATCCTCGACCAGCCCAGGAAGGGTCAACGAATAACAACAATAACGACAACAATGCTAACCCCGTTCAGCAGTTGGTGAATTTACTGACAAGAGCGATTAATAATCAACTACAAGCTCCATTAAATACTACATTCAAGGACTTCAAGGCGATGGGACCGCCAGAGTTTAAAGGCTCCATGAACCCAATAGAAGCTTAAACTTGGGTAATAGAGATGGAAAAAGTTTTTGACGTCGCCAGAGTCAGAGAGGATCAGAAAACCACCTACGCGATGTTCATGCTAAAATCCGAAGCCAGTTATTGGTGGCAAGCAAATAAGGTCCCGGGAGGTGAAAGTGTGATTACTAGGGAGAGGTTCTAGGAGATGTTTTTTGAGATGTATTTTCCAACCATCTCGCAGAACCAAATAGAGGTCCAGTTTCTGGAGTTGAAACAGGGGAATATGTTTGTACCAGACTATGTGGCAAAATTCAACAAGTTGGCTAGGTTTGCCACATATCAAGTGCATACTGACAAGAGAAAGGCTAGGCGATTCGAGCAGGGACTGAAGCCCTGGTTATATAGCAAATTGTCAATGTTTCAATTGAACACTTTTGTTGGGGTGCTGGAGAAGGCCATACTCGCCGACGGTGGAAGCGATGCGGTAACCAAGTATAACCAAGATCAGAAAAAGAAGAAGAGTGAAAGTGAAGGAAATAACAAAGCTAGTGGTAGTAACATGGGAGGAAGTAACAATCAAAAGAGGAGGTGGACTGACATCTCGTCAACTGGAAATTAGCAAGGAGGTCAAAAGAAGAGAATCAAAGCATGTCCGACCTATGGGAAAGCTCACCTGAGGGTTTGTATGAAGGGAAAATGAGTGTGCTACAATTGTGGTCACGAAGGCCACATAGCACCTAACTTTCCTTACCCAAAGAAGGGCGCCTGCTTCACTTGCGGCTCAAAGGACCATCTGCAAGGAATTTGTCCCAAGAAAGTGCCGGAGGGCGAGGATCATGAGGGAACGGGGGAAACAACGGTGGAAGTGCTTTAACTATCACGGGACCAACCACAACCAACCGACCGACCTCCAGGACCTTCAACATGACAGTGCAGGATGTTGTGCAATCTCGCGATGTGGTGTCAGGTATCATTTCGATCAATAAAGTTAATGTTTATGTACTATTTGATTCGGGTGCTACTTGTTCATTTATATCCGATGACTTTGCTAAGAACTTAGAATTGCCTAAGGATGAGTTAGAATACCCCATGAACATAGAAATTACGAATAGAGAAGTGATCCCTATTAAATACGTACACAAGAATTGTAGGGTGGATATTAAGGGTAACATTATGAACGTAGATCTTATCCCAATTAGACTTGGGGAATTTGACGTCATTCTGGGAATGGATTGGTTATTCAATTATGGGACTTTAATTGATTGCCAGAAGAAATGTGTTAACCTTATGACTCCGTCAAAGGTTATGTTTTATGGCAGTAAGTCGCTTAGACAAGCGAGTTGTCTGACGATGATGTAGGCCATGAAGTTGTTAAGATAAGGCTGTGTAGGATATTTAGCCTACATAGTTGATAGTCGTAAAGAGAACTCAAAAGTTGAAGATATACCAGTTGTGAGGGACTTCATAGACGTATTTCTGGATGATCTACTAGGACTTCCACCAGATAGAGAGGTTGAGTTTGTGATCAATTTGGCGCCAGGAACGGCCCCAATATCGAAGGCACCGTACCGGATGGCTCCTATAGAAATGAAAGAATTGATGGTGCAACTATACGAGCTATTGGAAAAGAAGTAGATGCAATCGAGCGTATCACCGTGGGGAGCACGAGTGTTATTTGTGAAGAAGAAGGACGGGATGATGCAACTTTTCATCAACTACTGAGAACTAAATAAGGTCACCATTAAGAATAGATATCCATTACCGAGGATCGATGATCTTTTTGATCAATTGAAGGGAGCAAGATACTTTTCAAAGATAGACTTGAGGAGTGGTTATCATCAACTGAAGGTGAGGCCAGAGGATGTGCCGAAGACAACATTTAGGACTCGATGTGGTCACTATGAATTTCTGGTGATGTCATTTAGTCTAACGAATGCACCTGCATCATTTATGGATCTCATGAACAGAGTATTCAAACCATTTTTGGATAAATTCGTAGTACTCTTTATCGATGACATTTTGGTGTATTCGAAAACCATGGAAGAACACGTAGAGCATTTGAAAGTAACGTTAGAGGCATTAAGAAGAGAGAGGTTGTACGCCAAATTTTTGAAGTGTGAATTCTGGATTGAAAGGGTATTATTTCTTGGACATGTGATCGATAAGGACGGAATTTCGGTAGACCCCTCTAAAGTCAAAGGTGTGAGGAACTAGGATTAGTCGAAGACGCCATCGAAAATAAGAAGTTTTCTTGGATTGACAGGTTATTATAGAAGATTCATTCAGGACTTTTCCAAGATCGCAACCCCGCTGACAAATTTGACAAGGAAAGTTATGAAATTCGTTTGGACGGAGAAGTGTGAGGAAAGCTTTCAAGAACTTAAGAAGAGATTGACTACAACACCTGTGTTATCTCTTTCGGATGACACAAGGAATTTTGTGGTTAATAGTGATGCGTCGCATAAAGGACTGGGTTGTGTGCTGATGCAAAATGGCAGGGTCATTGCATATGCGTCACGACAATTGAAGGACTATGAGAAGGGGTATCCAACCCATGACTTAGAATTAGTTGCAATAGTATTTGCTTGAAAAATCTGGAGACACTATCTCTATGGGGAGAAGTGTGAAATATATATAGACCACAAGAGTCTGAAATATATTTTTATATAGAAGGACTTGAATATGCGCCAAAGAAGGTGACTAGAGTTAATTAAGGACTATGATTGTAAAATTTTATACCATCCGGGTAAAGCAATGTGGTTGCCGATGCCTTAAATAGAAAGGGTCGAGAGAAATTGATGATGTTGACCACTCAGGAGAAGCTAATTTCAGCGATGGAGAAGCTGGAATTGGAAGTGAAGTATCCTATGGAGATTTATGAGAAGCTGTTTTAGATGCAAGCTGGTACAACTTTACTGGATAAAGTTAAAGAGGCTCAATTTCAGGACGAAGAATGTGAGAAGGTGAAAAAGAAAATATCTGAAGGAACCGAACCGAGGTTCAAAATACACAACGAGGGAATACTGAGATTTGATAGCAGAGTTTGGGTACCGCAAGTACCAGAGATTAAGGAAGATATTTTGAGCGAGGCTCATAGCTCACGATAATCGGTTCACCTTGGTAGTACCAAGATGTACGAAGATCTTTGACAATATTTCTAGTGGCCAAATTTGAAACAAGATGTTGCAGTGTGTTGCCAAGTGTCTGACATGCCAAAAAGTGAAAGCAGAGCATCAGAGGCCGAGTGGGTTGCTACAACCTTTTGAAATCCCAAAATGGAAATGGGAACATATGATAATTGATTTTGTGGTTGGCCTTCCGACAACTCAGAAAGGCTATGACGCAGTATGGGTTATCGTCTACCGACTGATAAAATCTGCACCCTTCCTTCCGATCATAATCAAATTCAACTTAGACCAGTTGGAAAAATTATATGTAGAAGAGATTATTTTGAGGCACGAAGTTCTAGTGTCAATTGTTTCTGATAGGGATCCTCCCTTTACACCGAACTTCTGGAAATGACTACAGGAATGCATGGGTACGCAGTTGAGAATGAGTACAGCATATCACCCTTAAACAAACGGGCAGAGTGAGAGAACGATTCAGACATTAGAAGATATGTTAAGAGCTTGTATAATGGACTTTAAAGGAAATTGGGATGATCATCTACCACTTGTAGAGTTCGGCTACAACAACAGTTACCACGCTATTATTGGCATGCTGCCTTATGAAGCGTTGTACGGAAGAAAGTGCAGAACTTGGCTATACTGGGATGAAGTTGGTGAGAGACAATTACTAGGTCCAGAACTAGTACAACAGACAACAGAAATAATCAAAGTGATCCGAAAAAGATTGGTAGCAGCTTAAGATAGGCAGAAGGAATGCGCCGATCCGCATTGTAAAAATGTTGAGTTTGAATCGGGTAGTTATGTATTTTTGAAAGTCTCTCCCTAGAAATGAAAGATCAGGTTTGGAAAGAAGGGGAAATTAAGCCTAAGGTTCATTGGACCCTTTGAGGTACTGTAAAGGATTGGAGAAGTTGCGTATGAGGTAGCCTTACCTTCGACGCTCGAGAATGTCCACAACGTCTTCAATGTGTCAGTTTTATGACCCTACAAACTCGATTATAATCATGTGATTGAATATGAACCCCTAAATTTTGTGAAAGACTTATCCTATGAAGAAATTCCTGTTCAGATTGTTGACTAGAAAGAGCAAGTTCTTAGAAATAAAGTAATACCTTCTGTTAAGGTAATTTGGAGGAACCACAATGCTGAAGAAGCTACGTGGGAACTCGAAGAGCACATGATAAAGAATTACCCACATTTATTTGCTTAATTTATGTGTAAGCGATTCTAGGGATATAATCTTTGTAAGAGGGGGGGGGGTAACGGGATGAATTGATTGAGTCGTAATTTTGGGGACAAAATCCTTTTAAGGGGGGAACGTTATGACAAACGAGATTTTTGAAATTTAATTGGAATATTTATTAAATTAAATAAATATTTTTCAATGATTTAATTATTGGGTTAAATAATTAATTGATGAAATTGTGGCAGATTAATTTAATTATATGTGTTACATTGATTAAATTAATGTGAAGAATTTTTATATTCAAAGTATGTATTTAATTAAGCTTATTTGATTAAATGAATCAATTAATAAGCATAATGTTATTCTAATTAATTTAATAATTAATTAGAGATTTAATGATTTTACATAATTAACAAATGAGAATTTAATTATGTGACTATGTGAATTAGTGAGAAATTATTATATTTTATTTAAATTAAATTTAATAAGATATTTGATTAATTCCTTAAATGAGTGTGACATTATTAAACTATATAATAAGAGATTAATTAAATTAATTAGAAAATAGCCTTTTAAAGAATAGCCAAACAAGGCCTTAAAGGGAGTTTGCCAGTTAACCCATGAAGGGATTAACTGACCACAACAGCGTCAGTTTATCTGTACACCTTCAAGTTCTTCGTTCATTAAATTTTTTTTTCAAGTCTGGGAAAGTTCATCAGAGAAAAAAACAGAGAGTTTAGAGAGAAATTGAGAGAATTAATTAGAGAGAATTGGAGAATTCAAGTTGGTATCGCTTTCAAACAGAGAAAGCAAGGGTAAACCCTAATCTAGTTTAATATTTCACGTATTATATTTTTCTCCCAACTGAGTTCTATGTGAATGGAAAATTTTACAATTTCTGATTATATGTCTATATATGTATTACAAATTATTCATAACATATTATATATCATGTATACATGAATCACAATGATTAAATTCATGTAATTATGGGTTAATTGGAGTTTTATAGTTACAGAAAGAAATATATGAATATGGCTTGTAAGTACAAAAATTTATGTTTAAATTGCATATTAATCGGTAAATTGATGAATGACTTTGTTTATACATGTAAGAACGAAAAGAACAAAACTTAAATAGACTGATTTGGTCGAAAAACGAGTTCACAGTAGTTGATTTCATTAATAATGTGAAAAATGGAGTTTTTCATAAGAACTGTGAAATTATGTGTTTTGATTCATGTAATTATATGAATTAAGTTGTTAAAATCATGTTAGAAAGGTTAGGTAATGATCATATATTTATTATTGTTTCTGGGTATGCTTAAATTAATGTATGGACAAGGAAATTGAAAGTTATGGTCATATTCTGTGTTCTTCACGAGAACATATGGTTGAACTTGTGTGGGATTTTTTGGCCTAAGTTCGTCTTGTTATGTGTTCGCGAACTGCAAAAACTGTAGAAACTGAGTCTAGGTAACCTGCCCCGTGGCCATGTTATAAACTAAATTACCCCCCTCTACGCAATAAATAAATAAATAAATAAATAATAATAATAATAATTAACTAAAATATTTATCAAATAAAATAAATATTTTAATTGAGATATTTATGGAATAAAATAAATATTTGATGGAAATTATTATTAAAATATTTATCAAGTAAAATAAATTTTTTAGTTGAAATATTTATGGAATAAAATAAATATTTGATGGAAATTATTATTAATATATTTATTAAATAAAATAAATATTTTAGTTAAAATAAATAAAATAAATATTTGATGGAAATTATTATTAAAATATTTATCAAATAAAATAAATATTTTAGTTGAAATATTTATGGAATAAAATAAATATTCGATGAAGATTATTATTAAAATATTTATAAAATAAAATAAATATTTTAATTGAAATATTTATGGAATAAAATAAATATTCGATGAAAATTATTATGAAATAATTTATTCGAGTGTAATAATAGTAAGGGAATGAAAATATTCTAATTTAATTAAGTAATTAAATTAGAAGGGTAATGATTTGTTAAATAAAGTGGAGTTATATTAAATAATTAAGGGAAAATGTAACTAATGAATGTCGTGGATACATATGATATGTGTGTAGGACTTGTGGTGAACAAAAGTAGTAATCATTTAGCCTACGCACGAGGCAAGTTCCTAAACCTTATTTCGTTACGTAAAGCAAGTTCCTTATTATATCTTGTTTATTATTGTTCAAGTCAACAATTCATATTAGATGTTATCATTCTTTAAAAGCATGATTCCTATTATACAATACTTATTCGACTGTATACATCTTGAATTTTATTATTTAAATTGAATATCAATTATTGTTGAACCTTGTAAGTCTAGCAAACCCTTATTGATTTGACTAGTCCGTAATTGATGAACGTTCTAATTTTCAGAACCATTGTTGAGCTTATCCAAACCAAACTTCCTTTGGTGCGGACTCTAATGTCAAACTGAGATGAACAACCCTGTTATAGAGGATTAATTATGCTTTAGCGTTAAGATATTGTGCATAATATGTTACTAAGGGTTGATCCCCTTAAGTACGAGAAGAAGAGTCCATAGTCTTATGACTGTTAAAGGTTTCAAGTATAAACACTTGACAACCTAGGATGTAGTTCAAGGTCTTATGACCCTCAGAAGTTCTTTTGATTCTTGTTATTCATTCTTGATTCAAAAGCCAAGTTTTCTTATTTCAGAAGTCTTTGATTCATTCGCATGTTATTATTTTATTGTTATATTATTATACTTGTGGGCAATCGTGCTCACTCTTGTGTAATAATAACATTGCAGTTAAGAACGAAAGGTCCGACGAGCCTTCTACTAGCAAAGGCAAGAGCAAAGTTAACAAGTGATGAAGACTTGTTGTTTATTTGTTATGTTATGTTTCATACTTATGTTTAAGTTTTGTAAGACTTAATATTTGTTTATGTTTCCGCATTTGAGATTTAAGGTTAGTATGACCTAGGATTGATGTATTTATGTTCAAATGTTGTAACTCCATAAGGAAAGGGTTTATTTCTATCTCTTTATGGTTTGTCATTTATTATTGGTAGATAGATACATGATGTTTTGACAGTGAACACCAAATCCCGTGGGAATTGAAATACCCAGATTTGGGGGTGCCACATTATATAAATGTACTTCCAGTAAATATTTCGTAATATTTGAACTTATACACAGAGAGTTATTCAGGTATTTTTTTCAAATAGTGTCCTTAGCCGTAAAATCCACAACTCTCAAACCGTATGGCTAAAAATTCTCAAATTTTTACAGGACCTTCATATCTTCTTATATTAACACTCCAATTTTTTTTCAGAATTTTTAAAGTAAAAAAAGTGAACGAAAAAGCCCCCGAGATAGACTGATCCAAAATAGTTCCAAGAAAATGGTACATCAAATTTCTACCAAATTTCATATCACGCTCAATTTAACTCCATTTCTTATGAAATTTGGACAGGTTATACATCATACTACATAGTATTTTACAAAATTATTACCTACCATAATCGAGTCACAGAAACTATGAATCCAAGGCTCCGAAAAACTCAAAAAGTCTTAGATTTCAAGTTTTAACCAACTTTGACAAAATTCATGATTTCAATTCTAGCATGCAAGGAATTAGTTCCTACTGTCCAGATCATATATACTCATATAAATACACATGTTACAACAATTGAACTCACTAAATTTCTATGATATGATCAAATTAACATCATTGAGTTATATTATCAAATATTTGCCATGCATGACATAATTCCTTGAATCTCTACGATATTAAGGCATGATTAAACCCGAACTTGCGTTCTTACAACCACATAACATTAACTAATAGTAGCATGACATCACAAGGTCCAAAACAAATTATTTGCAAAAAGTCTCATAAGCATATTATCTCATTTTTACTAAAGAACATGGAAAAGAGAGTTCATGGCTTATCTCTTTGATGAATTCTACTTGCTCAAACTCCTCCAATGATTCTCCTTTCTTGATTAGTCTCTAAAAACTCCAGAATTCGCCACCCTCTCAAGCTCCTTCCTCTCTCACTCTCAACTTCACTCACGGTAGGATTTTTTTACAAAGAGGAAGAAGAGACTTGGATTGGGAGTATATATAAAACATGTTATCAAATGATTTTCCCAGCCCTTCCATCTCCAATATAAGTTATACGTATTAAGTATATTGTATAAATTCAATTTAGTATGGGGTGGGGGTTATAGAAAGGAAGAGTCTTGGATTTGTAACTCCCTCCCCCATCACTACCTTATAATACTAATACTCCCTCTCTTGTCCCAATTTGGTTGACCCGTGGGTCCCACAGCTGCTGCACTCCCTTATTAAAATATTAATATAATCAATTTAATCATTTAATAAACTATTTTAACCATTTTCCCTCCGTAGCCAAACGTTTTGATACTAATATTGATTCCTACTAAATCGTCGTTCTGGACGTCATGGGACTATCTGTTTCATCAAATTAGCCTCCAAAATTCATGGTTGACTTTTTACCCAAAAAAGTCAATCGGTAGACTTTGACCAAAAAGTCAACCGCGACACATTTTGTGGTTACAATCTATCTTGACTAATTTCGACATTCTGGACTCAAATACGCAGTCCACGTCTCTAAATTCTGCTCTGAAATCAATATCATGTTTTAATCTCCTCCCACACAATTAATCAATTTAATTACATAACTATCTCAAATAGTTAAATTCATCTAAACCAACCATTTACACATACCTCATCACATAACTTAAAATTAAACATGTATGTATAACACATAAACATCTAATAATAGATATCACACAAGGGTTTCATATAAATTCATTTATTTATAATTATTAAATTACATAATAATCTCATATATTACATTCACCATCCCTTAAAAGGATTCCGTCCCCGGAATCATTATAAGTTAAACAAAAAGACTAGGGTAATTTTTTATCATTTTCTCCTCGAGTTCCCACATAGCCTCTTCGACATTGTGGTTCCTCCATACTACCTTAACAGAAGGTATTATCTTATTTCGTAACACTTGTTCTTTTCTATCAATTAACTGAACAGGTAACTCTTCATAAGTTAAGTCCTTTTCAAACTGGATGGGTTCATACTCTATGACATGCTTGTAGTCTTGCTTATAGGGTCATAGAACCGATACATGGAACAAATTGTGTACATGCTCTAACTCTAGAGGTAAAGCTATTTCATAATCTACCTCACTGACTCACCTTAACACTTCAAAGGGTCTTATGAATCTGGGACTAAGTTTTCCCATCTTCCCAAACATCATTTTCCCTTTCCAAGGTGAAACCTTTAGGAACACATAAGTGCTGATGTCGAAGTCTCGTTGTTGTTAATTTTCATCGACATATTTCTTCTGTCGATCCTGAGCCATCACTAGTCTTGCTTGTATCGTTTTGATCACATCCGCAGTTTTTTACACCAATTCTAGACCTAGCAATTGAAGTTCTCCTACTTCATCCCAACATAATGGCGTTCTGTATTTCCTTCCATATAAAGCTTCATAAGGTGGAATACAGATGCTCGCGTGATAACTGTTGTTATATGCAAATTCTACTAACTGTAGGTGGTCATCCCAGCTTCCTTTGAAGTCCATAACATATGATCTCAGCATTTCTTCCAACATTTGAATATATCTCTCGCTCTACCCATCTGTTTGAGGATGATACGCGGTGCTCAACCTCAGTTGTGTTCCCATGCATTCTTGAAAGCTTTTCTAGAAATTTGCTGTGAATCGCGGATCGCAATCTGACACAATTGATACCAACACACCATGCCTAGAAATGATCTCTTTGATGTAAAGCTTTGCCAGTTGATCTAGGTTATATATGATCTTGATTGGAAAGAAATGCGCTAACTTGGTTAATCGATCAACGATCACCCATACTGCATCGTAACCCTTCTGTGTTGTTAGAAGTCCTACCACGAAGTCTATCGTGATATGCTCCTACTTCCATTCTAGAATTTCTAAGGGTTAAAGTAACCCGCTCGGTTTCTGATGTTCCAGCTTAACTCTCTGGCATGTTAAACACCTGTTAACGCACCCTGTGACTTCTCTCTTAATATTGGGGGACCAATAATGTTGGCGAAGATCCTGGTACATCTTTGTGTTTCCCGGGAGGATTGAGTAGCTTGAACTATGAGCTTCCTGAAAGATTTCTTCTTTTATTTCAGATAACGCTGGCACCCAAATTTTCTTCTCAAATCTTAATAGTCCATCACCACCCACGCTAAATTTAAGCTCTTCCCGCTCAGAAATTCTTTTCCTCACCTTCACACATTTTTCATCGCTGCTTTGTGCTTACATGATTCTGTCCAATAGAGTCGGACAAACCTCCATTGCAACCAACTTCTCATTTGACTCCCTCGGACTCCTTATCTCGACTTCCAATCTAGCCATCTCTTTAACTAACTCCTCCTGAGTTGTTAGCATGGCCAACTTACCATTGCTCTTTCTGCTTAGCGCATCTGCTACCACGTTATCTTTCCCTGGATGATATAAAATGTCGCAGTCATAATCCTTTATAAGTTCTAACCATCTTCTTTGTCTCATATTCAACTCCTTTTGTGTGAAGATATACTTCAGACTTTTATGGTCCGTGTATATTTCACATCTTACACCATATAAATAGTGCCTCGAAATCTTTAGGGCAAATACTACTGCTGCCAATTCCACGTCATGGGTAGGGTATCCTTTTTCGTAATCCTTCAACTAACGCAATGCGTACGCAATAACTTTACCGTGTTGCATAAGCACACAGCCAAGTCCTTTGTGTGATGCATCACTGAAAATCATAAAATCACTTGTGTCGTCAGGTAAAGAAAACACCGGTGCTTCACTCAGTCTTTTCTTGAGTTCCTTGAAACTTTCTTCACACTTCTCCGTCCAGACAAATTTTACCGACTTCTTTATTAGATTCGTCAAAGTTCCTGCTAATTTCAAAAAATCTTGGATAAACCGTCTGTAATAGCCTGTCAATCCTAAGAAACTTCTTACTTCAATCGGTATCTTCGGTTGTTCCCAATTCTACAGCGCTTCTACCTTTACTGGATACACAGAGATTCTGTTCTTATCGATCACGTGCCCTAGAAATTGAACTTTCTCCAACCAAAACTCGCACTTTGAAAATTTTGCGTATAGCTTATTCTTTCTCAACACTTCTAATACCATTCTTAAATGTTCAGCATGATCTTCCCGAGTCTTGGAATAGAACATGATATCATCTATAAACATAACTATGAATTTATCTAAGTATTACTTGAACACCCGGTTCATCATGTCCATAAATGCTGCTGACATGTTCGTTAACCCAAATGACATCACCAAGAACAAGTAGTGTCCGTAACGAGTCATGAATGATGTCTTAGGCACATCTTCCTTCCTCACCTTAAACTGGTGATATCCCGTCCTCAAGTCGATCTTGGAAAAATATTTCGCTCCTCTCAACTGATCGAACAAATCATCTATCCTGGGTAACGGGTACTTGTTCTTGATCGTCACCTTGTTCAGCTCTTGATAGTCTATGAAAAGTCTCATCGACCCATCCTTCTTTTTCATAAATAAAACTGGTGCTCCCCAGGGAGACACACTCGGTTGAATATACTTCCTATCCAACAATTCTTGCAACTGTACCATCATCTCCGCTGGTGCCATTCTGTATGGGGCTTTTGAAATTGGGGTCGTTCCCAGTACTAAATCTATAACAAATTTGACCTCCCTATCCGGTGGAATACCTAGCAATTCCATCAGAAATACATTCAGAAATTCGTTCACTACAGGTATATATTTCATCCCTATCCCTACTTTCTACGCATCGACGATATGGGCCAAATAACCTACACATCCCTTTCTTAGCAGCTTCCTCGCTTGCATCATCATCAAATAGCTTGAGTGTCTTGGCGACTTACTACCATAGAACACTACCTTAGACTGATTTGGAGTCTTAAGGTTTATACACTTCTTCTTCTAATCTATCATCGCTCTATGGTTAAATAACCAATCCATTCCTAGAATTACATCAAATTCTCCTAATGGAATCAGAATTAAATCCACAGGTAACATATACCCCCTGTTATCTATAACATAATTCCTATAAATATGGCTAACGGGAATGACTTCCTTATTAGCAACTTCTATGTTCATAGGATATTCTAATTCTTATTGGGGTAAGTTTAATCGTTGGGAGAATTCATGCGTTACAAAGGAACTAGTAGCACCCGAATCAAATAATACATAAATAAATTTATCATTGATCGGAATGATACCTGAAACCACGTCCTTGGATGCGACCGCATCCTGAACTGTCATGTTGAAAGTCCTTCTTGTTGGTCGGTTCTGAGTTGGTGGTCCAGTAATTATGAGATTTCCACCGCTTGGTCCCCTTCCTCCATTCCCTCATGCTGAGTTCTTTTTTGGGAAATTCATTGCCTGATGATCTAGTGCTCCACAGTTGAAACATCCATTTCTCTTTGGTGCAGATAAATTGGGAGAAATGTGCCCCTCTTGCCCGTAATTGAAATAAGCATTCTTCCCTTTTAGATATGCACCCGAGTTATTCCTCCCACACTTCTTGCATGTCCCAATCCTCTTCTTTGCTTCCCCTGGTTTACCAAATTAAAATTGTTGTTGTTGTTGTTGTTATTGTTCCACTTCCTTTTGTTTGCACCACTACCGCTGCTACCTTCCCCACGATTCCCTCATTCATTCTTCTTCTTTTTCTCCTTGTTAAATTTCATCAGGGCTTCGCTTTCGCCCTCAGCGATTATATCTTTCTCCAGGAGAGTTGCGAAGTTGTTCGTTTGCAACACCGAAAGTCTACTGTATAACCATGGTTTGAGGCCCTGCTCAAACCTCCTCATTTTCATCTCCTCGGTGTGGACCTGATGAGGTGCGAACCTTGCCAGCTCATTGAACTTTGCGGCATACTAAGGTACTGTCATGTCATCTTGCTTCAGCTTCATGAATTGCATCTCCATGCGACTCTGCATACTCACAGGAAAGTAGTTTTCGAAGAAAATCTTCTTAAACCCCTCCCACGGTATCACACCTTCTCCAGCCATAGTCTGGTTTTCCCCCCACCAGAAGTTGGCTTCGCCTTTCAGCATATATGTGGCGAAGATTGTCTTTTGTTCATCTCCAACTCGGGCGATAGCGAACGCCTTTTCCATTTCTTTGATCCATGTTTAGGCTTCGATGGGTTCGGTGGTTCCTTTGAACTTAGGGGGTCCCGCGCTCTTGAAGTCCTTAAAGTGTTCCACTTGGGCCGCTGGAGGGTTAATTATATTTGGGGTTCAATTTTTAAGTTCCCCCACTAACATGTCTATAAATTGTTGTATGGGGTTCGGTGGATCCCCAGCATTAACGTCGGACCCCTTTGGTGTTTGACAACGTCTTCCTCTAGCCATCTTTCTGGTTAAATAAACTTAATGTTATCATCTTATAACTTTCTCTACAACATTTATAATTCATATAAAACTTAATCATCACATCATATATTTAAATAAAAGCATATTTATTTACAAACAATAATAACAAAGTATCTCATCATTTTATGGCATTAAGCCATTTAAATCACTTAAACCAAAGTACTTGGTAAAAACCGAAACCAAGTTTTATTTCATAGCTAAGCGTTCTAAATGCTAATAGTAAAAGTTCATCATGAATAAACTAAAGACCCTACCTAATGGCGTCTTCATGTTTTTTCATCCTAAGCATCTCCAAAGACCAAATTTCACAACTTATGGTATGTTTAGACCGGTACTCCTCACGTGGAAAGTGAAACACCCTATGCTGGAACCTCCCATGGGCTGACTTAAATGTGTACTTCATCCTGTCCATCATAATCTTCTTATCTCTCACTTCATCTTCTAACTCGCCTGTTAGCTTCTTGGCCCGAGCACGGGCTCTCCTCTCATCTCCCCATAATATAGTAATAATCTGCTTGTCAATTTGGAGACTCTGTATTCTCGACTCTAACCCATTAATGGTATGTCCCAAGTGGGTCCTAATAGCTTCTTTCTCATCCTCCAGCCTATCCGCCTTCTGGTCTGATGCCCCCAGCTTGACATCTAGATCCCTGTTCCTAATTACCAGGTGATGCACCAATGCCTCAAGAAATTCTGCAGCCTATTGCTCCCCCTAATACAGCTCCTCCAACTCATAGACTCTGTCGTCCAACTCTGTAATCCTATCCATCAACTCATCCAACAAAGTATCCTCAAGTGCTTCTTTAGAGTCCTCTTCGGGCTCCTCTTCCTCTTCAGGATACTCCTCTGGGTCTGAGTCAGCTGCTGCCTCAGCTATAGGCTTAGGTATAGCTGTCACCAACTGCTCACTCATAACGTGGATATCTCTAACCACCTCTTCTCCTGACATCCTTCAAACAAGACAAAATAACTCGGTTAGTAGTTTAAAATAGATGTTTTTGTTTTTAGAAAAATAAATTTGACATAACCCCTAGAACTCTACGTGAATTCATCTCCTTATTTTCTCCACTAACTTCCCTAAGGTTATAGAATTTTCAAAGTATAAAAAGTGGACGAAAATTCCCTCGAGACAGACTGATCCAAATAGTTTTAAGAAAACGGGACATCAAATTTCTACCAAATTTTATATTTCGCTCAATTTAACTCCATTTCTTATAAAATTTGGACAGGTTATACATCATACTACATAGTATTTTACAAAATTATTACCTACCATAATCGAGTCACAGAAACCATGAATCCAAGGCTCCGAAAAACCTAAAAAGTCACAGATTTTTAAGTTTTAACCAACTTTGACAAAATTCATGATTTTGATTCTAGCATCCAAGGAATTAGTTCCTATTGTCGAGATCATATATACTCATATAAATACACATGTTACAATAATTGAACTCACTAAATTTGCATGATATGATCAAATTAGCATCATTGAGTCATATTATCAAATATTTGGCATGCATGACATAATTCCTTGAATCTCTAAGATATTAAGGCATGATTAAACTCGAACTTGCGTTCTTACAACCACATAACATCAACTAAAAGTAGCATGGCATCACAAGGTCTAAAAGAAATTGTTTGCAAAAAGTCACATAAGCATATTCTCTCATTTTTACTAAAGAACATGGAAAAGAGAGTTCATGGCTTACCTCTTTGATGAATTCTACTTTCTCGAACTCCTCCAATGATTCTCCTTGCTTGATTAGTCTCTGAAAACTCCAGAATTCGCCACCCTCTCAAGCTCCTTCCTCTCTCACTCTCAACTTCACTCACGGTAGGAATTTTTTACAAAAAGGAAGAAGAGACTTGGATTGGGAGTATATATACAACATGTTATCAAATGATTTTCCCAGCCCTTCCATCTCCAATATAAGTTATATGTATTAAGTATATTGTATAAATTCAATTTAGTATGGGGTGGGGGTTATAGAAAGGAAGAGTCTTGAATTTGTAAAGGAATTGTAACTCCCTCCCCCATCATTACTTTATAATACTAATACTCCTTCTCGTGTCCCAATTTGGTTGATCCGTGGGCCCCACAACTACTGCACTCCCTTATTAAAATATTCATATAATCAATTTAATCATTTAATAAACTATTTTGACCATTTTGCCCTCCGTAGCCAAACGTTTCGATACTAATATCGATTCCTACTAAATCGACGTTCCGGAAGTCATAGGACTATCAATTTCGTCAAATTAGCTTGCAAAATTTGTGGTTGGCTTTTTACCCAAAAAAGTCAACTAGTTGACTTTGACCAAAAAGTCAACCGCGACACACTTTGTGGTTACAGTCTATCTTTACTAATTTCGACGTTCCGGACTCAAATATGTAGTCCACGTCTCTAAATTCCGCTCCGAAATCAATCTCATGTTTTATTCCCCTCCTACGCAATTAATCAATTTAATTACATAACTAACTCAAATAGTTAAATTCTTCTAAACCAACCATTTACACATACCTCATCACATAACTTAAAATTAAACATGTATGTATAACACATATACATCTAATAATAGAATCACACAAGAGTTTCACATAAATTCATTTATTTATAATTAGTAAATTACATAATAATCTCGGATATTACAACATTAATCATAAAAAACCCTTGAGTAAATAGTTATTGTACAATTCAATCCTTCCACCATACAATGTCCCAATTAAATATAAGACATGTAACTACTGTCAAGTCTTATTTTATTTAATTATATGTATTTTGTGACACCTCTAAATCTGGGTATTTCAATTCCCATGAGATTTGGTGTTCACTGTCCAAACATCATATATCTATCTACCCATAATAAATGAAAAACCATAAATAGATAGAAATAAATCCTCTCCTTATGGAGTTACAACATCTGAATGTAAATACATCAATCCCAGGTCATAATAACCTTCAATCTCAAATGCGGAAACATAAACAAATATTAAGTCTTACACAACTTAAACATAAGTTCTAATCATAACATAACAAATAAACAACAAGTCTTCATCACTTGTTAACTTTGCCCTTGCCTTTGCCAATAAAAGGCTCATCGGACTTTCGTTCTTAACTGCAATGTTATTATTAAGCAAGAGTGAGCACGATTTCCCACAATTATGATAATATAACAATAAATTAATAACATGCAAATGAATCAAAGTCTTCTGAAATAATAAAACTCTACTTTTGAATCAAGAATGAATAACAAGAATCAAAAGAATTTCTGAGGATCATAAGACCTTGAACTATGTCCTAGGTTATCAAGTGTTTTTACTTGAAACCTTTAACAGTCATAAGACTATGGACTCTTCTTTTCGTACTTAGGGGGATCAGCCCTTAGTACCATACTATGCACAATATCTTAAAGCTAAAGCATAATTAATCTCATATAATAGGGTTGTTCATCTCAGTTTGACATTAGAATCCGCACCAAAGAAAGTTTGGTTTGGATAAGCTCAATAAGACTTCTAAAATTTAGAACGTTCATCAAATATATACTAGTTAAATCAATAAGGGTTCGCTAGTCTTACAAGATTCAATGATAAATGATATTCAGTTTGAATAATAACTCAAGAGGTATACAATGGAATATGCATTATATAACAGGAATCATGCTTTAAAAGAATGATAACATCTAATATGAAATCTTGAACTTGATCAATAAATAACAAGAACTTGCTCGATATAAAATATAAGTCTAGAACTTGCTCAAATAATGTTTAGGGTTAGAAAACTTGTTCAATATAAAGAGATAAGGTTTAGATAATTTCCCCATGCGCATATTACACGTTAAGTATTCACGTTCCTCAATTTAATCCTACATACCATTTACATTCACAATATTAGTTAATTATAAGGTAACTTGCATCAAAAGTTCATTCTCTTCTCACTAAACTCTTATTATGATTATACTAATCAAATCACAACACTTATTTTCACATATTATTAGACTATGCATTCAACAAATCAATTGAACATGTAAGTATCTCATTAACATGTTAAGAATCTATTTTAACATCACATTATATGTCTAATACCTTTTTATGTTCATTAGATTAGGTTACAATTACATTTTTTGGACTTGAACAATTAAAAATCTCATTTCTGGACAAAACTGCAGAGTGGCGCTGCAGCTCCACCATTTGAATGTATCTGGCGCTGCAGCTCCACAAATAAATTAAGGTTGTTGCATGGCCTTCTGACTCCACTAAATGAGCTTCTGGACTATTGATGCAATGCTGCCGGGTCAAATTTTAAGCCTGAGTTTAAGCTCGAGTTGGCATATGAACGCCGCCTCCCAGAATCTGAGTTTACTAAAAAAACCGAACAACAAGGCCATAAACTTCTAATTTCTTTGTTCATACATTAATATAAGCATATCCTGATACTAAATTTCATATAATCATTACCCAACCTTTCTAGCATGATTTTAATAACTTAAATCATACAATTACTTAAATCAAATCATATAATTTCACTATTCTTGATGTTTTTGAAAGTTTTGAAGGCACACATGAATTTTGACATTACGGGTTTGTTATAACTCCGAATATGTTCGTTCAAAGTTTGCTTTCTTCATTTTAACATGTACTATCATAATCTACTGTTAAATTTCAAGTTAAACAACAATGCATGGCATACCATTGCTCATACATTCATATATATATATATATATATATATATATATATATATTATATATATATATATACTTTTATACTTTGTAACTTCAAAATCCAATTATGACATTTATATGAATTTGATATTTTGAAAACATACATAGATGGTAGAAAACATGTTATGATTATATATTATCATGTATATATACATAAATCATCAATTCATGCATTGATCATATAGTAGTCATTTTATAGAGAACTCAAAACACCCTTTAAAGAAAAACTCTGATTATAGCATGTTTACGTGAAATTGATTATTCTAATCACATACAAATCATATAGAATTGAATTATACATGCCAATAAACATATATCATCAATTTTCTAACACATTGGCCATCAATTTTAGTTTACAGAGAATTAAAATAAACTTCAAGAACGTAAATTGAAGTTTGGGTTGAAGAGATTACCCTATAGTAACTCCTCTAATTCTTCAATTTCTTCTTCAATCTCACAATTTCTCTCAATTTCTATCTGTATTCTCTTTGTGATTTCTCAAGCTTATAAAGATATAAATGAACGATGAATTGAATGCGTGCGATATAAATTAGCGACATATTGTGGTCGCTAATCCCCTCAATGGGTTAATCGCCAACTCCTCTTAGGGCCTTGTTTGGCTAGCCTTTAAAAGGCTCTTTCCCATTTAATTTAATTAATCTCTTATTATATAGTTTAATAATTTCACACACATTTTAAGCAATTAATCAATTTTTTTATTTAATAAAATAAAATAAAATAGAATAATTTTTCATTAATTCACATAGTCACATAATTAAATTCTCATTTTTTAATTATGTCAAATCATTAAATCTCTAATTAATTATTAAATTAATTAGAATAAAATTATGCTTATTAAATAATTCATTTAATCAAATAAGCTCAATTAAATACATACTTTTGAATAATAAAATTCTCCATATTAATTTAATCTATGAAACACATATAATTAAATTAATCTTCCACAAATTCATTAATTAATTATTTAACCCAATAATTAAATCATCAAAAAATATTTATTTAATTTAATAAATATTCAAGTTAAATTAAAAAAAATCTTGTTCGTCACATCTTCCCCCCTTAAAAGGATTTTATCCCCAGAATTACGACTCAATCAATTCATCCCGTTACATTCTCTCCCCCTTACAAAGATTATGTCCCTAGAATCGCTTACACATAAATTAAGCAAATAAATGAGGATAATTCTTCATCATTTGTTCTTTGAGTTCCCACGTAACTTCTTCAACGTTGTGGTTCCTCCAAATTACCTTAACAGAATGTATTACTTTATTTCTGAGAACTTGTTCTTTCCTGTCAACAATCTGAACAGGAACTTCTTCATAGGTCAAATCTTTCTCAAATTACAGGGGTTCATATTCAATCACATGTTTGTAATCGGGTTTGTAGGGTCATAAAACAGAAACATGGAAGACATTATGGATATGTTCTAAGGTCGGAGGTAAGGCTACCTCATAGGCAACTTCACAAATTCTCCTCAAAACTTCGAAGGGTCTAATGAACCTCAGGATAAATTTCCCCTTCTTACCAAATCTTATATTTCCCTTCCAAGGAGAGACTTTCAAGAAAACGTAGCTACCAAATTCAAATTCTCAATTCTGTCGGTGTTGATCAGCATATTTCTTTTATCTGTCTTGAGAAGATATCAATTTTTTCCTGATCACCTTGACAATCTCAGCGGTCTGTTGCACCAATTCTGGTCCTAGTAGCTGTCGTTCACCAACTTTATCCAAACATAATGGAGTTCTGCATTTTCTATCGTATAATACTTCGTAAGGCGACATGCCAACACTTGCGTGGTAACTATTATTGTAAGCGAATTCCACCAGCGGTAGATGATCATCCCAATTTCCTTTAAAGTCCATTATACAGGCTCTTAACATATCCTCCAATGTCTGAATTGTCCTTTCGCTCTGCTCGTCTGTCTGAGCGTGATTTGTCATACTCATTCTTAATTGCATACCCATGCATTCCCGTAGTCATTTCTAAAAGTTTGATATAAAGTGCGGATCTATATAAGAAATAATTAACATCGGAACTCTGTGCCTCGAAATAATCTCTTTTACATATAATTTTTCTAACTGGTCTAAGTTGAATTGGATTCTGATCAGAAGAAAGTGTGCGGATTTCGTCAATCGGTTAACGATAACCCATACTGTATCATAGCCTTTCTGATTTGTCGGAAGGCCAACCACGAAATCCATCGTAATATGTTCCCATTTCCATTATAGGATCTCTAAAGGTTGTAGCAACCCACTCGATCTTTGATGTTCTGCTTTCACTTTCTGACATGTTAGACACTTGGCCACACACTCTGCAACAACTCATTTCAAATTTGGCCACCAAAAATCTTGTCAAAGATCTTGGTACATCTTGGTACTACCAGGGTGAATCAAATATCGTGAGCTATGAACCTCGCTCAAAATATCTTCCTTAATCTACAGCAATCAAGCGGTACCTTAAATTCTCGCTTCTCAAATCTCAATAGTCCCTCACTGTCTATCTTGAATCTCGATTCAGTTCCTTCAGATATCTTCTTTTTCACCATCTCACATTCTTCATCTTGAAGTTGAGCCTCCTTAATTTTATCCAGTAATGTTGTACTAGCTTGCATCTAGAACAACTTCTCGTCAATCTCCATAGGATACTTCACTTCCAATTCCAACTTCTCCATCGCTGAAATTAGCTCCTTATGAGCGGTCAACATCATCAATTTCTCCTGACCCTTTCTACTTAAGGCACTGGCAACCACATTTGCCTTACCCGGATGGTATAAAATCTCACAATCATAGTCCTTAATTAACTCCAACCACCTTCTCTGGCGCATATTCAAGTCCTTTTATGTAAAAATATATTTCAGACTCTTGTGGTCAGTATATATTTCACACTTCTCCCCAAAGAGATAGTGTCTCCAAATCTTCAAAGCGAATACCACCGCAACTAGCTCCAAGTCGTGGGTCGGGTACCCTTTCTCATAGTCCTTCAATTGTCATGACGCTTACGCAATGACCCTACCATTGTGCATAAGCACACATCCAAGTCCTTTATGTGATGCATCACTATAAACCATAAAATTTCCTGTGTTATCCGGGAGAGATAACATAGATGTTGTACTCAACCTCTTCTTAAGTTCTTGAAAGCTTTCCTCACACTTCTCCGTCCAAACAAATTTCACAGCTTTCCTAGTCAAATTCATCAACGGAGTTGCGATAATGGAAAAGTCCTGAATGAATCTTCTGTAATAACCAGCCAATCCAAGAAAACTTCTCACTTTCGATAGCGTTTTCGACTGATCCCAGTTCATCACAGCTTTGACTTTAGAGGGATCTACCAAACTTTCATCCTTGTCAATCACATACCGAAGAAATTACACCCGCTCAATCAAAAATTCGCATTTGCAAAAACTTGGAATACAACTTCTCCCTTCTTAACGCCTGTAATGCTACCTTCAAATGCTCTACATGTTCTTCCTTGGTCTTCGAGTATACCAAAATGTCATCGATAAATACCACTACAAATTTATCCAAAAACGGTTTAAATACCCTATTCATCAGGTCCATAAACATTGCAGAAGCATTCATTAGACTGAATGACATCGCCAGAAATTTGTAGTGACCATATTGAGTCCTAAAAACTTTCTTCGGAACATCCTCTGGCATCACCTTCAACTAATGATAACCACTCCTCAAGTCTATCTTTGAAAAGTATCTCGCTCCTTTCAATTGATCAAACAAGTTATCGATCCTCGGTAATGGATATCTATTCTTAATCGTGACCTTATTCAGTTCTTTGTAGTCGATGCAGAGCCGCATCGTCCAATCCTTCTTCTTTACAAATAACACCAACGCTCCCCATGGCGATATGCTCGGTTGAATGTATTTCTTGTCCAGTAACTCTTGCAGTTGTACCATCAATTCTTTCATCTCTACCGGAGACATCCGGTACGGTGCCTTCGATATTGAAACCGTTCCTGGCGCTAAATCGATAACAAACTCAACCTCTTTGTCTGGTAGAAGTCCTGGTAGATCATCTAGAAATACCTCTGCAAAGTCCCTCACTAATAGTATCTCCTCTATTATCGGGTTCTCTTTTCCACTGTCGACAATGTAAGCTAAATATCATACACAGCCTTGTCTTAACAACTTCTTGATCTGCATTATTGTCAGATAACTCGCTTGTCTAGGCGATTTGCTACCATAAAACACAATATTTGATGGAGTCATATGGTTAATACGCTTCTTCTAGCAATCATTTACAGCTCCGTAATTGAATAGCCAATCCATTCCCAAGATAACGTCAAATTCCCCAACTTTGATAGGGATAAGGTCTACGTTCATAATGTTACCCATAATATCCACCCTACAGTTCTTGTGTACGTACTTAACAGGGATCACTTCTCTATTTGCAATCTTTATGTTCATGGGGTATTCTAACTCGTCCTTAGGCAATTCCAAGTTCTTAGCAAAGTCATCGGATATAAATGAATAAGTAGCACCCAAATCAAATAATACATAAGCATTAACTTTATTGATCAAAATGATACCTGACACCACATCGCAAGACTGCACAGCATCCTACACTGTCATGTTAAATGTCCTGGCAGTTGGTCAGTTGGTTGTGGTTGGTCCTATGATAGTTAAAGCATTTCAATCTCCGATTCCCTTGTTCCCTCCTGATCCTGCCTTTCCAGATCCCTTATTGGGACAGTCCCTTGCCAAATGGTCCTTTGAGCCGCAAGTGAAGCAGGCGCCCTTCTTTGGGTTAGGACAGTTAGGTGATATATGGCCTTTCTGACCACAATTATAGCACACCCATTTTCCCTTCATACAAACCCCTAGGCGAGCTTTCTCGCAGGTTGGGCATGCTTCGATTCTCTTCTTCTAACCTCCTTGCAGATTTCCACCCGATGAGTTGTCAGTCCACCTCCTCTTCTGATTGTTACTTCCTCCCATGTTACTGCCACTAGCTTTGTTATTTCCTTCACTTTCACTTTTCTTCTTTTTCTGATCTTGGTTATACTTGGTTACCGCATCGCTTCCACCTTCAGCGAGTATGGCCTTCTCTAGCACCCCAGGAAAAGTGTTCAATTGAAACATTAACACTTTGCTATACAACCAGTGCTTCAGTCCCTGCTCGAATTGCCTAGCCTTTCTCTCGTCAGTATCCATTTGATACGTGGGAAACCTAGCCAACTCTTTGAATTTATCCACAAAGTCTGATATAAACATATTACCTTGCTTCAATTCTAGATATTGTACCTCTATTTGGTTCTGCGAGCTAGTCGGGAAGTACATCTCAAAGAACATCTCCTTAAACCTCTCCCAGGTGATCACACCTTCTCCTCCACGGACCTTATTTGTTTGCCACCAATAGCTGGCTTCTAATTTCAACATGAACATTGTGTAGGCAGTTTTCTAGCCCTCTCTGACTCTGGTGACGTTAAAAACTTTTTCCATCTCCATAACCCAAGTTTGAGCTTCTATCGGGTTCATGGAG
Source organism: Panax ginseng (assembly GCA_020205605.1). Taxonomy (NCBI): domain Eukaryota; kingdom Viridiplantae; phylum Streptophyta; class Magnoliopsida; order Apiales; family Araliaceae; genus Panax; species Panax ginseng. The sequence goes on from CM035144.1 coordinate 47,334,210, forward strand.
CTTTTAAACTCTGGCGGTCACACCGCCTTGAAATCCTTGAACATTGTATTTGGTGGAGCTTGAGGTTGATTGTTAATTGCTCCAGCCAATAAATTCACAAATTGCTGAACGGGGTTAGCATTGGTGTTGTTGTTGTTGTTGTTGTTCGTCGACCCTTCTTGGGCCGATTGACGGTTTGGTCTTCGTCTCGGCGGTATATTTCTATTAAGAATATACACTTATAAGGTTTTTATTCAATCCTTTAAATATTTAAGGCTTAACTTAAACATTTAAACATAATCACTTAACCATTATCTCAAATAAACTCTGATATTTTATTTAAATCGAATGTTTTTAACAAAATATGATAGCATCACTGCTATTTACATCAACTATCCCGAGATAAAGAATCTACAGGATTTAAAACATCAAAATATTCCTATGTTTATAAACACATCAGAATTTACATTATTAACTACCAGATAGGTTTTCACAAAATTAAACTATTTCTATCACTGCCTGCTAAGGCGTTGAATAGCTTTGCTACGCTCTTCTTCCATAATGCAAGACATCGTCCTGCGATCTAGCATGTACGACAGTAATCCTTCGAACTGAATTGGGTATCTCATAACCCGATCATGGGCCTCATCAATTGCATTTTCAAGCGTAGAGTGCATCTCCTCAAGCTTGGCCTTCTTCGCCCGACAGTTATCTTTTGCAAGATCTGCACATCGTAATTCCCTTACCCATGCCTCCTCTGCTATGGGCAGCCTTACTGATTTTTCTTTCAGTTCATTCTTCAACTCCTCTATTTCCTCTGACTTCTGCTCGGTTTAGCCCTTCTCTTGAACCAAATCCTACTCTACGTTTCCCAGACGTGTGTGAAGAGCCTCAACCTCTCTACCCCTCTACTTGATGGTAAACTGTTGAGTAATTGTCCGCTCCCTCAGCTCCTGAATAGTATCTCGTAACTCTATGTTACGGTCATATAGCTCATCATACATCTCGACACTGATAGAGTTCGGTGGGAACTCATCTTCTTCATGTTCTTCCTCAAGGTCCTCCTCTGGATCAGACTCAGGCTCATGCTCTTAACCAACAAAAATGATCAACAGAGATGGCTCTCTCTATACATAATGCTCCCGAACGACATGAATGTCTCGGGGCTCCTCCTCTCTAGGTACTCAGGGTGCCTCCTCCCCAGCTCGACTAGATCCTCCAACATCCGACATCCCGACAACATAATTTTAAGTTTTAGTTTCTAATCAATACTCGCGAGCACATAAGTTTATCACATAAAGTCTTTTATTATCTTCAATGAATTAAGAAATTCATTTCTTAGAACTCGATAAGAGTTTATCATCACTATGTTCTCGTTCTTCTATAAGGCTACTACCTAAGGTTTTTCCCCCACCTAAGGTTCATAACCTATAGCTTTGATACCAACCTCTGACACCCCCAAATCCGAGTACTTCAATTTCCATGAGATTTAGTGTTCAATATCCAAACATCATGTATCTATCTACCCATAATAAATGATAAACCATAAATACATAGAAATAAATCCTCTCCTTATGGAGTTACAACATCTGAATGTAAATACATCTATCCCATGTCATACTAACCTTCAATCTCAAATGTGGAAACATAAACAAATATTAAGTCTTACATAACTTAAACAAAAGTCTAAAACATAACATAACAAATAAACAACAAGTCTTCATCATTTGTTAACTTTGCCCTTGCCTTTGCTAGTAGAAGGCTCGTCGGACTTTTCATTCTTAACTGCAATGTTATTTTTAGGCAAGAGTGAGCACGATTTCCCACAAGTATGATAATATAACAATAAAATAATAACATGCGAATGAATCAAAGACTTCTGAAATAAGAAAACTCGGCTTTTGAATCAAGAATGAATAACAAGAATCAAAAGAACTTCTGAGGGTCATAAGACCTTGAACTATGTTCTAGGTTATCAAGTGTTTTTACTTGAAACCTTTAACAGTCATAAGACTATGGACTCTTCTTCTCATACTTAGGGGGATCAACCTTTAGTACCATACTGCTAAATATCTTAACGCTAAAGCGTAATTAATCCCCTATAATAGGGTTGTTCATCTCAGTTTGACATTAGAGTCCGCACCAAAGAAAGTTTGGTTTGGATAAGCTCAATAAGAGTTCTAAAATTTAGAATGTTCATCAAATATGGAGTAGTTGAATCAATAAGGGTTTGCTAGTCTTACAAGATTCAATGATAAATAATATTCAGTTTGAATAATAACTCAAGAGGTATACAATGGAATATGTATTGTATAATAGGAATCATGCTTTAAAAGAATGATAACATCTAATATGAAATCTTGAACTTGATCAATAAATAACAAGAACTTGCTCGATATAAAATATAAGTCTAAAACTTGCTCAAATAAAGTTTAGGGTTAGAAAACTTGTTCAATATAAAGAGATAAGGTTTAGATAATTTCCTCATGCACATATTACACGTTAAGTATTCACGTTCCTCAATTTAATCCTACATACCATTTACATTCACAATACTAGTTAATTATAAGGTAACTTACAACACAAGTTCATTCTCTTCTCACTAAACTCTGATTATGATTATACTAATCAAATCACAACACTTATTTTCACATAATATTAGACTATGTATTCAACTAATTAATTAAACATGTAAGTATCTCATTGACATGTTAAGAATCTATTTTAACATCACATTATATGTCTAATAACTTTTTATGTTCATTAGATTAGGTTACAATTACATTTCTTGGACTTGAACAATTAAAAATCTTATTTCTGAACAAAACTGTAGAGTGGCGCTGCAGCTCCACCATTTGACCTAAGTCTGGCGCTGTAGCTCCACCAAATGAGCTAAGACTCGCACTGAAGCTCGGACTATAGGCCTAAGTCTGGTGCTGCTACGCTGCTTTGGTTGGTCTTTGCTGTAGCATACCGGCATCAAACTTAGGATTTTCATTTGAGTGGCATTGCAACGCGAATGCCGCCGAGAATCAAATCCGCGAAAAACACAAAACAAGGCCATAAACTTCCAATTTCTTTATTCATACATTAATCTAAGCATACCCAGATACTAAAATTTATATATGATCATTACCCAACCTTTATAGCATGATTTTAACAACTTAAATCATACAATTACTTTAATCAAATCACATAATTTCACTGTTCCTGATTTTTTTGAAAGTTTTGAAGGCAAACATGAAATTTGACATTACGGGTTCATTATAACTCCGAATATGTCCGTTAAAAGTTTGTTTTCTTAATTTTAACATGTACTATCATAATCTAATGTTCAATTTCAAGTTGAACAACAATTCATGGCATACCATTTCTCATAAGGGTCATATATATACAACTTTTATACTCTGTAACTTCAAAAATCCAATTACGACATATTTATGTGAATTTGATGTTTTGAAAACATACATAGATGGTAGAAACATGTTAATGATTATATATTATCATGTATATACACATAAATCATCAATTAATGCATTGATCATATAGTAGTCATTTTACAGAGAACTCAAAACACCCATTAATGGAAAAACTCTGATTATAGCATGTTTACGTGAAATCGATTACTTTAATCACATAAAAATCATATATAATTAAATTATGCATGCTAATAAACATATATAATCAATTTCCTAACACATTGGCCATCAATTTTAGTTTACAGAGAATTAAAATAAACTTCAAGAACGTAATTGAAGTTTGGGTTGAAGAGATTACCCTATAGCAACTCCTCAGATTCTTCAATTTCTTCTTTAATCTAATAATTTGTCTCAATTTCTCTCTAAATTATGTCTGTGATTTCTCAGGCTTGTAAGGATATAAATGAATGATGAACTGAAGACATACGTATTAATTAACCGGCATCGTTGTGGTCAGTTAATCCCCTCCGTGGGTTAACTGCCCAACTCCTCTTAGGGCCTTGTTCGGCTAGCCTTTAAAAGGCTTTTTCCCATTTAATTTAATTAATCTCTTATTATATAGTTTAATAATGTCATACACATTTAAGCAATTAATCAAATTTCTTATTTAATTAAATAAAATAAAATAGAATAATTTCTCATTAATTCACATAGTCACATAATTAAATTCTCATTTTTTAATTATGTCAAATCATTAAATCTCTAATTAATTATTAAATTAATTAGAATAAAATTATGCTTATTAAATAATTCATTTAATCAAATAAGCTCAATTAAATACATACTTTTGAATAAAAAATTCTCCATATTAATTTAATCCATGTAACACATATAATTTCGTCACATATTTCGATTCTTAAATGCACAACTCCAAATAATGCAAATTAGAAACTCCTTTCTAATTTCATTCTGCCTTGGTCAAGGACTACTAGGTTGTCATTTATTGAATCACATAGGACATTATCTTCTTTTACTAAAAGCGATAGATTCTTTATTGATCATTCATTATCTCTATGCACAACTTATTATACCCAACCATACCCTTTGATATACACAAGATACTCATATTAAAGTATAACTCATCATACACAAGATACTATGATGATCTCAAATCTAATGATCACTTATACTACTATCACTTCAGGAATTCCTATTGACAGGCAAGTAAAACTCCATTAGGTATTCCTTAGTGAGCCACGTTCAGTGAACTTATTCTCTAATAAGCACCTACATAATTTCTTTAGTGTCTCCACACAAATGATCATGAGATCAATCATCCTCATCCTATGAGCAAGAAACGTATGTACCAATCTATCCGGATTCACTAATCCCTTTTTAGTAATCCAACGATTGAGAACAATTTTAGTTTGTAAGCTATCTAAGAATTTAGATCTCATTAGCATGATCATCATCATTAATCTAAAAGCATTGCTCAAAACTATGGGTTTATCACATATTATAAATCAACACCATGTAGATAATTTAAAAGCCTTTAATTAAATTTTTTTTATTACTAAATGAATAAGATTGTTAAAAAGTATATGATTTATCATCAGACATGATTGACTTGTGTGCATACTACTTTCAGATTCAATGAACATGTAATAGGATCAAATCGATCGTATAGTATTGTTAAACGATCGTAGAGTTACTCTGTCATTTTTTATAGTTAATATTGTTAGCACAGTAACATTGTGACACCCCCAAAATAGGTATACACAACCCATTCTGAGTCACCAAATACATGGTATAAAATTTAAATACAACTTCATTTATACAATACGATAAAAACGTAGCTGAGAGTTTTAACACGAATATTGTCTCATAGACAGTATCCAAACTCAAATAGAGTCATCATTACAATTATTATCACACTATTTTATAGAATAGTGAGGACTACTACAGCCACCATCTCGGACCGTCACTCTATTTGTAACGAATGAATTTATTGAGTTGTAATTCTGGGGTCAGAATCCTTCTAAGGAGGGAAGGATGTAATGAACAAGAATTTTCAAATTAATTTTATTAATTTTAAATATTTATTAAATCAAATAAATATTTGAGTTGATTTATTTATTGAGATAAATAAATAGTCGATGAAATTATTGTGTAATAATTTAGTTAAGGGTTTATATTAACTAAATTAATGTATGATAATTTTATGGATTGAAGATTTAATTTAATGAAATAATTAAATTAAATTAATTGTTTAATAATTATAATATTGTGTAATGGTGTTATTTTAATTTAATTGATTAATGAGATTAAGGAATGATTAATTTAGAAGGTTAATATTTATTAAATAAATATTAAGAATTATGTTAGCTAAGTAAATATTATGTGGATAATTAAAGATTATGATTTAAATTTAATAATTGACATTTATATACTATATAATAAGAAAAACATGAAAATAAATTAAAAGAAGGTTGGATAGGGTTTTGCCAAACATAGTCTTGTGACCTTTGGCATAATTTAACTGATGGAGCCATATAATTGTACGCTTAACGTTATATCTGTAACACCCGAGAAAATCGAATTTTTATGATAATTAAATTTTTATTTGATTATGTGAATTAAATGAATTTAATTGATTTATTATGTGAGTAAGCTATGTGAAGGTCGTTCTATGACCTGGAATGTGCTAATATGGTTAATAATCTGGCTACGTGCTAAAATTAATTGTTTGGAATTTCCAAGACGAAAATATTTGTTTTCCGAGAAATTTCTGTAAAAACACTATTCATCCATTTCTATTCGGGGAATTATTTTGAAATTTCGAGAAACCCGTAATGATAGAATATCGAGATAAGATGAAATATCTGATAATATTTCATTTATGGCAAACGGAGTTTTTGCCTGCGGACTTAAAACCTAAGGGTTGAGTATATTAATTTTCGAGAAGGAAATGAAATGCGTAGAAGAATTGCATTATAGTTAAAGCGAGTGTTATACAATTATGGTACTATTTAGTATCTATATATAATACAATGAGTAAATATGAAGTACAATACGATTATTGTACGAGTAGTATACGGAGAGAATACGTGAATTGTATGTATAGAATACGATTCATATTATAGAATTAAGTTAAGTCTTAATGTTAATTCATTTGAGTTGGTTTATAATTAGCCCAATTATTTGAGTGAGCAAGCCCAAGGGATTAATGGGTTAAGTCAAGTCAAGGCCCAATGTTAGTTTAGTTAAGCCCAATTCATGAAAATCGAACCGTGGATCGAACTGGTGGGTCATCGAATGGGTAAAACCCATGGGGCAACCCATGGGATGACCCATGGAAAGGGTGGGCTGGCCACCTTGGTGTGCAAGCCAAGAATACGGCTTAATCACCAAGCATTTTACTTGGTGACCAAGAGTGAATAGTAAGGAGGTTTGTGTGTAATGCCTATTACGCCCTCCATTCTATTTTCTATAAATAGGAAGCTAGGTTTGTCCATTTGAGAGTTTTTCAATTGCCTAACTTAGATTATTTCAGAGAGAAAGAGAGCTAGACTACACAAATCATATATTTTGGAAGCTTTGACTTAGAGTTTCAAGAGATTTCATAAGAGTTCTTGAGGTAATAATCCTTATCTTTCATTTCCATCTCTTTTGATTTTCTTTTATCTTGGAGAATCATAAAATGGGTGGTATATGTCTTGTATAGTGGATTAAAGATGACTTACCATAGATTCAATCTCTATAAGTCATGAGATCATAAGAATCATAGGGTTCGTTATAGTTTCAAACCATGAAAATATTATTTGTTGAGATCCATTGTTTTTAAACGATTGAACTCCATCAATATGTTAATATATGTATCTTGCTTGGTTAGGATGTAGATATGAAATCCATGGAGTATTCCATGAGATTTGGCCTAGAGAACATTAGTAACGAAGTTATGGCGAATTTCACAGAATTAGACGTTAAACGTCGGCGCGTAAAATTCCGAGAGTTGGCGTGAGACTTGAAAACATTGTTTTCAATGTCAACACGTGAGATAGGTAATTAAGAGTTGTGGGTTTGAGAATTGTTTGATTACGAAAGTTAAAAGCGAAGAAAAACGAGCATTGAACGCTCATTAACGTTTACGAACGTTTAAAAATTGAACTCATTAGTGAATTTTGATTTATTGGATTTAAAAGTGTCGGATTCTTATATGAACGCGTACAATATGTCATTTATGATGGGTAGGCTTTTGAACGGACCAAATCGGGCTTATAACGAAGAAGTTATGACCCCGGGAATTTCACAAATTTTTTTAAAACTGTTGAAATTACATCTTGAAGTCTGGCAGCTTGTAGCCGCTAGACGTAGTAAAATTCCATCGCCAGTAGCGCCAAAGACAAATAACATTGGCCCTTTAAATAAATGGTATGGCAATGATGCTTCATTTATATGAGAGTCTCAAATACGCAATGCCGAGACCGAAGTTAACCAACTTCTTAATGGCGATTGCAGCCGATCTAGTACTACAGAGGCGGCATGTAGCAAATATGAAAGTGCAAGGCTTTGGATAGTGACTTAGGTTTTGAACTTCAATTGTTCAGAGACCTAAGGGAGTAATGTTTGTACACTTCATAAGTGTATTAAAACTATTCCTATACTACCTATACTAGAGTATATGGTATTGAACTTAGGAATTGAATGCATGTTAATAAGTTATAAATGATAAACTAAGTTGGTACTTTATCAACAATGTTCGAGTCCGGTTAATAACGTCAGTTGAGTAATGAGACGGGACGAAGGGTAATAGGTCATGTTGACTTTATTATTAATATTAAGTTAACTAAGACATAGAAGAGAAAGAAGTTGGTAAAATAATGTGAACATTTATTTGTTAGCTAATTATAGTGTACTATGTGAATATATCATGTAGATTCTGTAAAGGCTGTGGTCAGTCGATTAAATTATTTAAAGACGCTGAAAGGCAAGTTTTCTTAATGCTTGTCCAACTTTCATGTTAGTCAAGTTTTATGTGATTCATTGTACTGAATTGCACGACTGGTTTCAAAGAAAGGGTCGATGCCAGATTTAATTCGGCTAGACTACTCATAATATATAGATTGATTGATATTCATATCTTTCTATATAGAAATGTTAACTCTATCCTATGCCAAATAATTGGTATGGATGTGAAGGTAAGGTTTTTCTATGAACAAACAAAAGTATTTTTCATCGATTATTCGATGGGCACGCGAGTTTGCCAAAAATATTAAACGTAAATATGTTTAATGAATGAGTGTTGATCAACATAGAGTACAATAGGCTGAACACCTAGAAGTGCTCATAAGTAATGCGGATGTAACAACCTTAGTGCTGTGAAATCCTTTTCAAGTATAAAAACTGGAAGTTACTGTTCATGGTCTATCGACCGATTCAGAATTCCTAATATATTCTATACTTTGGGAATTGATGTTATGAATTGTTAAAGTATTATTATTTCATGATACTTCATAACTATTGTTCAGTTATGTAGGAATTGTTATATAATTCACGAATGTGGTATTACTGTTATCCTTTATTAAACTTGTTGAGCTATCATGCTCACTTCTTGCGTGAATTATATAACTGCAGTTATGGATGAACGTCCTGAGAATGCTAAGAGAGATAAGGGCAAAACTAAGATGGATGCTTAGCCATTGTGTAATAGATTAGTAAGTTTTTATGTATTATACATTATGAACAACGAACGATGTAATCGGTTTATGAACCTGGGAAGGATTATACTTTGATTGTAATAAGAAGATAGTAATTACATTCATTTTGTTGTATTTCAATGGAATGATTGTATGGATATTAGTACAGTGGAGCACCATATGTCGGGTTGGAAGATACCCGAATTTGGGGGCGTCACAGGTTGGTATCAAAGCCTTAGGTTATAAAACTTAAGGGGGGAAGAACATTAGGCTAATAACCTCGTAATGAAGGTAAAGTTCGAAAAATGAAATTCAAGTCCATTGAATTATTAAGGTATTGAGATAACTCAGTATCAAAAGATTTAAAAGATGAAAAGTAACCTTAAATAAATTAAATGTGATTTGTGCTTATACTATTGTGTATTATGTACTAATCAACTTGTTATGTGCTATTGTAGATGTCGATTGATAGCATGATGTATAGAGACATTCACGTTGTGAGTGAAGAGTCAGTGAACCAAGTTTAAATTGTACCAATGCCAGTGGCGGAGGTACCATTAGTTATACTAGAGGACTAAGACATTGAGGAGTACATCTCTGAGGAGGAATACTCTGAGGAGACGATGGGGTTAGCATCATATCTTAATGAGATGCTTGACGTGGAGGAGGAGATGGAGGTAACATCGATTAATACAGTGGTACCTACTCAAGAGCCAACACCTCCGGATGCAATGAGATCATTGTATATGGCTGTGTTGGATAGGAATGTGCATCTGCGCACTGTAGTGCAGACACAGAATGAGGAAATAACTGCCCTATATGAGGCGGAGGAATCTGCAGAAGCAGATTTTGAGTCAGAGCACGACGAAAAAGTGCTTATGACAGATAAGGCACGTGACTATAAGGAAGAGGTCGTAGAGCTTTGAAAGAAACTGGTTAAGAAAGACCAGAAAATAGCTAGGATGTCATACATCCACGAATGTGCCCATGAGGATTTCAAGCTAAAAATTGCTTGTTTTTCTACTGAGTCAGGGCAGACTCGACATACCATTAGTCGAGATATTGTGTCGATATTAGCAAATCATAAATATGAGAATGTCGTTCGACAGTGTTAGTAGATCATTAGATCTTTTTGGATGTAGTAGTGACGTAAAGCCCTCGTTTGTATAATTAAAGGGTAGTCTTTTTGTAAATCCTAATTTTTGTAGATGGCAATCGCGGGATAGTATGTAATAGCTTTTGGCTAAGGGAACATGATGTAAATAGTTTTGACTATGAAAGCATATTTATATAAAGAATTTTTTATTTAATGTGCTTGTTGTGGTATGAGTGGTTGTTGATTGAGAATGATAACCGAGTAGTTAAATAGATAATAACGAAGCTTTATTTATTTAATCAATATTATGCCGCCAAGAAGGAGACAACGTAACCAAGAGGTCGAGTCTCATAATAAGAATCAGGGGGGGTCCTAATAACCCTATGCAAGAGTTCGTTAATTTATTAACGACTGCATTTAACCAAGTGGGGGGAGGGATTCCTGTAGCTCATAGGGTAGTAAGAACAACTACCTTTAAGAAATTTGAGAGTGTGGGTCCTCCTGAGTTCCGAGGAACGACAGACCCATTAGAAGCCCAGACATAGGTAAAAGAGATTAAAAAGGTGTTTGTGATAACAAACGTAGGTGAGGCGCAGAAGACTTCTTTTGCGACTTACATGATGAAAGGGGAAGCCAACTACTGGTGGGAGGCTCACTAGGGTGGGGCTACGACCGAAGCTATTACGTGGGAACATTTTAAGAAGGTCTTCTTCGAGAACTACTTCCCTACTAGCATGCAAGGTAGGATGGAGATTAAGTTCTTAGAACTTAAGTAGGGGGATATGACAGTTCCCCAGTGTGCTGCTAAGTTCAATGAATTGGCGAGGTTTTCTCCACACCAGGTGGATACAGAGGAGAGGAAGGCGCGCAGGTTTGAGTAGGGCTTGAAACCCTGGCTCTATAGTAGAATATCGGTTTTTCAGAGTGCTTCCTACGGAACCATTCTAGAAAAGGCGATAATAGCAGAAGGTGGTGGTGAGGCATTGTCTCAGTACCACAAAGAGCGAAAGAACAAGAGTAAGTTAGAGGGAGTGAGTAAAGTTTGAAGTTGCCATTGAGAGGAAGAGTTTTAACCACAGAATCTTGGGGGTAAAGCATGGAGAGCCCAAGCGGAGAACAGAAGCATGTAAGACATGTAGAAAGACTCATATGAGAGTCTGTTTAAAGGGGAAAGCAATTTTCTACAACTGTGGGCAGGAGGGGCATTTGTCACCCAACTTTCCTAACCCTAAGAAGAACCAGGGGTGTTTTGTCTGTTGGTCATTAGACCACATGGCAAGAAATTGCCCGAAGAAGGGTTTAGAGGGAAATAAGGGTTCTGGTAGTGGTAAGTTAGCCATTACTGGACCAACACCATCAGTGGGTAGACCCTCAGCTCGTACATTTAATAAGACTGTCCACGATGCGGTTGCATCAACGGATGTGGTAGCAGGTATCATTCCGGTCAATAAGATAAATGCTTATATGCTAATTGACTCGGATGCTACTTGTTCTTTTATAGCATGCGAATTTGCTAAGCGATTAGGTTTAATCCCTAAGAAGTTACCAATACCTTTAGACGTTAAGGTAGCAAATGAAGAGATAATCCCCATTGAACATATTCATAAGGATTGTTGCGTAGAAATTAGAGGGAATAAGTTATCGGTAGATTTGGTACCGATAAGGTTAAAGAATTCGATGTAATTCTTGGTATGGATTGGTTGGTTAACCATAAGGCGATAATAGATTTCCATAGGAAAAGTGTAAACCTTCAGCTTTCTAAGAAAACCAAGGTAGTGTTCTTCCGTAATAAATCACCGAGACACTCTTGTTATCTACCGATGATACAAGCTAGGAAGATGTTGAGAAAAGGGTGTGTAGGTTATCTATGCCATGTTGTGGATACCCAAAGAGTGAGAACATCCTTAGACCAGATACCTATAGTGTAGGAGTTTGCGGATGTATTCCCGGAGGAGTTACCGGGTATTCCACCGGACAGGGAAGTCGAGTTTCTAATTGATCTGTTACCGGGAACGTCACCAGTTTCAAGGGCACCATATCAGATGGCGCCAGTTGAGATGAAGGAGTTAATGGTTCAGTTGCAAGAACTATTAGATAGAAAGTACATTCAACTGAGTGTGTCTCCTTGGGGAGCACCAGTGTTGTTTGTCAAGAAGAAGGATGGGTCGTTAAGACTTTGTATCGACTATCGAGAGTTGAACAAGTTAACGATTAAGAATAAATACCCGTTGCCCATGATCAATGATCTATTTGACCAGTTGAAAGGGGCAAAGTATTTTTCTAAGATAGATTTGCGCACGGGGTATCATCAGTTAAAGGTGAGGAAGGAGGATGTACCTAAGACGGCGTTCAGAACTCGTTATGGTCATTACGAGTTTCTAGTAATGTCATTTGGGTTGACAAATGCGCCAGCCGCATTTATGGATATGATGAACAGAGTGTTCAAATAGTATTTGGAAAAGTTCATCGTAGTGTTCATTGATGATATTCTAGTCTATTCAAAGACGCCAGAAGATCATGCAGAACATTTAAGGATAGTGTTGGAAACACTAAGGAAGGAGAAGTTGTATGCGAAATTCACAAAAGTGTGAATTTTGGCTTGAGAGAGTACAGTTTCTAGGACATGTTATTGATAAGGATGGCATTTCTATAGATCCGAAAAAAGTAGAAGCAGTTAATGAGTGGGAGAAACCGAAAACACCAACTGAGGTTCGGAGTTTTCTTGGGTTAGAGGAATACTATAGAAGGTTCATTCCGGACTTTTCTAAAATAGCTACTCCATTGACAAATCTGACAAGAAAGTCGGTGAAGTATATGTGGACTGAAAAATGTGAGAACAGTTTTCAAGAGTTGAAGAAGAGATTAAGTGAGGCACCTGTATTGTCTTTACCCGACAATACAGGGAACTTATAGTGTATATATGACGCTTCAAGATAAAGGTGCGGGTTATGCTCATGCGACATGGCAAAGTCATTGCGTATGCGTCACGTCAATTGAAGGATTATGAGAAGGTCTATCCTACTCATGATCTGGAATTGGCAGCGATAGTTTTTGCCTTGAAGATATGGAGGCATTATCTATATGGTGAGAAGTGTGAAATATACACGGATCACAAAAGTCTGAAATATATCTTCACACAGAAGGAGTTGAACATGAGACAGAGAAGGTGGTTAGAGCTGATAAAATATTATGACTGTGATATTTTATATCATTTGGGGAAGGCAAATGTAGTAGCCGATGCGCAAACATAGAATTAGAAGTTAAGTTACCGGAGGAGGCGGTGGAAATGTTATTTTCCATGGAAACCCAACCGACCATAGTGGAACGGGTTAGGGGAGTACAATCGAGCAACGAGGAATGCAAGCAGATGAAGAAGAGGGTAGAAGATGAAGAGAAGGTTAAATATAACCTCGATAAGGAGGGATTACTTCGTTTTGAAGGAAAAATTTGGGTTCCAAATGATCCCGAATTAAAGGAGGAAATAATGATGGAGGCTCATAGTTCGAGGTACTCGATACATCCCGGTAGTACGAAGATGTATCAAGACCTTCATCAGAACTTTTGGTGGCCGAACATGAAGAGGGAGATAGCAGAATACGTTAGTAGGTGCTTAACTTGTCAAAAAGTTGAGGCTGAACACCAACGACCTAGCGGGTTCTTGCAACTGTTAGAAATCCCAGAGTGGAAGTGGGAGCACATCACAATGGACTTTGTGGTGGGACTTCCAACAACAAGAAAAGGATACGATGTTATTTGGGTGATAGTGGATCAATTGACGAAAATCGGCTCATTTTCTACCAATAGGAGTTAGGTATAACCTAGATCATTTAGTTAAGCTATATGTCAAGGAAATTATTTCTAGGCATGGAGTACTTGTTTCGATTGTGGCAGATCGTGATCCACGATTCACATCGAACTTTTGGAGGAGGTTGCAAGAGAAAATGGGTATGCAGTTAAGATTGAGTACGACGTATCATCCTCAGACAGATGGTCAGAGCGAAAGGACAATTCAAATGCTAGAAGATATGTTAAGATCTTGCGTTATGGATGTCAAAGGGAGTTGGGACGAATATCTACCGTTGGTGGAATTTTCGTACAACAATAGTTTTCACGCTAGTATAGGCATGCCGCGTTACGAAGCGTTGTATGGAAGGAAGTGCCAAACTCCATTATGTTGGGATGAGGTAGGTGAACGTCAGATGTTGGGACCTGAGATGGTACAGCAGATGGCGGACATGGTGAAGTTAATACGTACTCGATTAGTTGCTGCTCAAGATAGGCAGAAGAAGTATGCAGATCCTCACAGAGAAAAGAGAGAATTCGATGTAGGATCTTTTGTTTTTCTGAAAGTATCGCCTTGGAAGGGGAAGATACATTTTGGAAAGAAAGGGAAGTTAAGTCCAAGGTTTGTAGGACCTTTTGAGATTTTAAGAAGAGTAGGAGAGGTGGCTTATGAAGTAGCCTTACCTCCAGAAATGGAACGCATTCATAATGTGTTTCATGTGTCAGTGTTGTGTCCTTATAAACCGGACTATAAACACGTAATAGAGTATAAATCTATTTAGATAGAGAAAGACTTGTCCTACGAGGAACTTCTAGTTCAAATTATTGATAGGAAGGAACATGTTTTAAGAAATAAGGTCATACCTTTAGTAAAGGTGTTATGGAGAAACCACAATGCTGAAGAAGCAACGTGGGAGCTCGAGAGTAAAATGAAGGAAGATTTACCTCATTTGTTTATGTAATTATAAGCTAAGATTTTGGGGACATAATCCTTATAAGGGGGAGAGAATGTAACGCCCGAGAAAATCGGATTTTTATGACAATTAAATTGTTATTTGATTATGTGAATTAAATGAATTTAATTAATTTATTATGTGAGTAAGCTATGTGAAGGTCATTCTATGACCTAAAATGTGCTAATATGGTTAGTAATCTGGCTACATTCTAGAATTAATTGTTTGGAATTTCCAAGACAAAAATATTTGTTTTCCGAGAAATTTTAATAAAAACACTATTCATCCATTTCTGTTCGGGGAATTATTTTGAAATTTTGAGAAATGCGTAATGATAGAATATCGAGATAAGATGAAATATCTGATAATATTTAATTTATGGCAAACGGAGTTTTTGCCTGCGGACTTAAAACCTAAGGGTTGAGTATATTGATTTCTGAGAAGAAATGAAATGCGTAGAAGAATTGCGTTATAGTTAAAGCGAGTGTTATACAATTATGGTACTATTTAGTATCTATGTATAATACAACGAGTAAATACAAAGTACAATTCGATTATTGTACGAGTAGTATACGGAGAGAATATGTGAATTGTATGTATAGAATACGATTCGTATTATAGAATTAAGTTAAGTCTTAATGTTAATTCATTTGAGTTGGTTTATAATTAGCCTAATTATTTGAATGAGTAAGCCTAAGGGATTAATGGGTTAAGCCAAGTCAAGGTCCAATGTTAATTTAGTTAAGTCCAATTCATGAAAACCGAACCGTGGATCGAACTGGTGGGTCACCGAATGGGTAAAACCCATGGGGCAACCCATGGGATGACCCATGGCAAGGGTGGGCCGGCCACCTTGGTGTGCAAGCCAAGAATAAGGCTTGGTCACCAAGCATTTTACTTGGTGACCAAAAGTGAATAGTAAGGAGGTTTGTGTGTAATGCCTATTATGCCCTCCATTCTATTTTCTATAAATAGGAAGCTAGGTTTGGCCATTTGAGAGTTTTTCAATTGCCTAACTTAGATTATTTCAGAGAGAAAGAGAGCTAGACTACACAAATCATATATTTTGGAAGCTTTGACTTAGAGTTTCAAGAGATTTCATAAGAGTTCTTGAGGTAATAATCCTTATCTTTCATTTCCATCTCTTTTGATTTTCTTTTATCTTGGAGAATCATAAAATTGGTGGTATATGTCTTGTATAGTGTATTAAAGATGACTTACCATAGATTCAATCTCTATAAGTCATGAGATCATAAGAATCATAGGGTTCGTTATAGTTTCAAACCATGAAAATATTATTTGTTGAGATCGATTATTTTTAAATGATTGAACACCATCAATACGTTAATATATGCATCTTACTTGGTTAGGATGTAGATATGAAATCCATGGAGTATTCCATGAGATTTGGCCTAGAGAACATTAGTAACGAAGTTATGACGAATTTCACAGAATTAGACGTTAAACGTCCAAAACGTTGAAATTCCGGATTGGAGGTCGAAAGTTGACATGAGACTTGAAAATGTTGTTTTTTAATGTCAACACGTGAGATAGGGTAATAAAGAGTTGTGGGTTAGAGAATTGTCGGATTTTGACATAAAACGAAGAAAACGAGCATTGAACGCTCATTAACGTTTACGAACGTTTAGAAATTGAACTCAATAGTGAATTTTTAGTAATTTGAATCAAAAGTGTCGGATTCTTATATGAACGCGTAGAGTATGTCATATATGACGTGTAGGCTTTTGAACGGACCAAATCGGGCTTATAACGAATAAGTTATGACCCCTGGAATTTCACAAAATTTTTCAAAACTGTTGAAATTCTGGTATTGAGGTCTAGCGCAGCGGCGCCAGACGTAGTGTAAAATGCCGCACCGTAACGCCGCAAGACAAGAACATTGGCCATTTGCTAAATGGTGTCGCATCCGCCATCGCTTTGTAATAAAGTCTCGTGTCTTGTTGTGCCAATACCTAAGTTAACCATCGCTAACTAGCGCGGCCATGGCCTTGATCTAAGATTATAGAGGCCATGCACTAAAACGCTTGAGTGCAAGGCTTTAGATAGTGACTTAGGTTTTGAACTTCAATTGTTCAGAGACCTAAGGGAGTAATGTTTGTACACTTCATAAGTATATTAAAACTATTCCTATACTACCTATACTAGAGTATATGGTATTGAACTTAGGAATTGAATGCATATTAATAAGTTATGAATGATGAACGAAGTTGGTACTTTATCAACAATGTTCGAGTCCGGTTAATAACGTTAGTTGAGTAATGAGACGGGATGAAGGGTAATAAGTCATGTTGACTTTATTATTAATATTAAGTTAACTAAGGCATAGAAGAGAAAGAAGTTGGTAAAACAATGTGAACATTTATTTGTTAGCTAATTATAGTGTGCTGTGTGAATGTATCATGTAGATTCTGTAAATGCTGTGGTCAGCCGATTAAATTATTTGAAGACGCTGAAAGGTATGTTTTCTTAACGCTTGTCTGACTTTCATGTTAGTCAAGTTTTATGTGATTCATTGTACTGAATTGCACGACTGTTTTCAAGTAAAGGGTCGATGCCAGATTTAATTCGGCTAGACTACTCATAATATATAGATTTATTGATATTCATATCTTTCTATATAGAAATGTTAACGCTATCCTATGCCAAATAATTGGTACGGATGTGAAGGTAAGGTTTGTCTATGAACAAACAAAAGTATTTTTCATCGATTATTTGATGGGCACGCGAGTTTGCCAAAAATATTAAACGTAAATATGTTTAATGAATGAGTGTTGATCAACATAGAGTACAATAGGCTGATCACCTAGAAGTGGTCGTAAGTAATGCGGATGTAATAGCCTTAGTGCTGTGAAATCCTTTTCAAGTATGAAAACTGAAAGTTACTGTTCATGGTCTATCGACCGATTCAGAATTCCTAATCTATTCTATACTTTGGGAATTGATGTTATGAACTGTTAAAGTATTATTGTTTCATGATACTTCATAACTATTGTTCAGTTATGTAGGAATTGTTATATAATTCACGAATGTGGTATTACTGTTATCCTTTATTAAACTTGCTGAGCTGTCATGCTCACTTCTTGCGTGAATTATATAACTGCATTTAAGGATGAACGTCCTGGGAACACGAAGAGAGATAAGGGCAAAGCTAAGATGGATGTTTAGCCATTGTGTAATAGATTAGTAAGTTTTTATGTATTATACATTATGAACAACGAATGATGTAACCGGTTTATGAACCTGGGAAGGATTATAATTTGATTGTAATAAGAAGATAGTAATTACATTTATTTTGTTGTATTTCAATGGAATGATTGTATGGATATTAGTACAGTGGAGCACCATATGTCGGGTTGGAAGATACCTGAATTTGGGGGCGTCACAATATCAATTTTGTGTTACGTGTTTTATCAGTTTAGTTTTATACATATATTTTCCTAAGTCTAAAAGTAAAAAGGAAGAATACAGAGAAAAGAGAAATTGAGAGAATTGGGAGACAAGGTTAAGAATCAAAGAAAGAGAAGATGAAGGGTAATCATCTTGTTAATCATCTATTTCAAGAATCAAAGAGGTAATAACCTGTTCTACAAACTCTAGTATATGTGTCCTTAGAGTTTTCTTTTGAAACTTATATTTTATTGGATGATATGATAAAAATAGATGTTATATGTATGTTAGTTGATGATTATAATCTGTTATATGTAATTTATAAATGATTTTGGTGTATCAAATTCATGAGTAGTCATGATTGAGAAGACGGAATTGGTTTTGGTTGAATATGGGTAAAATGGTTTACTTCGAGTCAAAAATTGATGTTCAATTCATGTAGTAAATTGTAAATTGATGATCATTTGTGTTTATACCTTCAAAAACAAAAAATAATACAAGTTGAATGAATCAATTTGGTTAAGAAATGAATTCGTAGTGAATGAATTCGCTAAACATATTAAAATATGAAAAATTAGTATAAACATAAGTTTTAGGTCAAGATTTGGGTTAGTTAATGTTTTTGTAAATTGTTGATTCTTTGGTATGTTGTAGTTCTATGAATTAAGAATCCATAGAATCTAAAACGGACTAATTTGGATGTGTATAGCTTAAGTTATGAAGATTAGTAGGTGAAAAGGGGTTAAAAATCGCAAGAACAGTAATCTGGTAATTCTGGGTCTGCTATTAGGCGCATCTACGTTGTACCCTAAGTCTCTTGGGGTGCAGCTACTCTCTAGGGCGCAGCTGCACTGGTCCCAATATGACGCCCCCAAAACAGGTATACATCACCCATCTTGAGTCACCAAATACATGGTACAAAATTCAAATACAACTTAATTATACAACAGTCGTGTAAAATACGACAAAACATAATCTAAGAGTTTTAATAAGAATATTGTCATCTAGACAATATCCACACTCAATGGAGTCCTCATTACATTTATTGTCCCATTATTTAATGTAATAGTGAGGACTACTAATGCTATCATCTGGACCATCACTCCATTCCCCCGACTAGTCCCTGCCACGTTCTCATTTCCCAAGAGAACGGTGAAAAGAAAGGGTGAGCTCAACTAGCCCAAAGAAGAAATATTATGACTAAAATAATGCAGGATAAATTATCATTAGCCTTCAACAATGTTAAACTAATAAAATAAAATAGACATCAAGTTTAACTGCAGCGGAATAAGCAATCCATTAGAAGAGTCAAGAAGAGCATGATATCTACTATCTTCTATGATTTAAAATGTTTTCATCAATTTTTATCATTTCACTTTAATAAATAAACCACATCATCGAATCATCCTCAAGACTATGGGCCAAGGATATTCATTAAATCATCAATGGTCATGACTATACTGAATAATCCTTGGTCATAATCATACCAAAAATTGTCCATCAATGCACTACAGGCCAGTCAGGACTTTTATCACATCATTTATAACATTACAGGTTATGATTATACGGAATGATCCCTGTTCATAATCATACCAAGTCCATCTATATACGTAAGCCAAAGATGACTTTCATCGCAATATAACCATGAGGATGATGACAATGACATAATAATTCAATAAAACAAGTTCAAGAATAAATTTAAAGATTTATAAGTTAATTTATCCTGAAATCAATTACGTCCAAATTGTCAACTTCGATCATCGCTTTGTGGAGTAAAATTCAAGAATGCTCGAAGAATATTTCCATGAAATGATATTTGGATGAAGCGCAAATATCCGTGATATTCTACTAATTTCATGGAGTATAGAAGCTAAAACTTTAACCAACCGAGTATAATAGAATATATGAAATCGCAAATGGATTTTTGCCCACCATGCGATAATCCACGTGATGCATCATTTCCATAATTTAATAAGGAATGAATACTGAAGGATCATTCACCATGCATGTGGTAATCCACGTGACAAAGTTATTCCAACGAAATAATAAAGAATGGAATAACGTAAGAATTCACCGTGCATGCGATAGAATCGCATGCATACGAGTTATTCCCAACAAAATAATAAAGAATGGAACCAGTCATGAGTAATCTGCATGCATGTGATGTTCCAATGTAATAATAAAGAATGGAACCAGTCATGCGTAATCCGCAGCAGATGGTGATGTTCTAATGTAATAATAAAGAATGGAATAACAACGAAATTTACCGGGCATGCGATAGAGCTAAGCATGATAAAAGTTATTCAAATGTAATAATAAAGAATGGAATAACAAAAGAATTTCACCATGTATGCGGTACTTCACATAGAAAGGTTATTCCAGCATAATAATAAAGAATGGAATAACAACTCTTACGAGTATTGAAAGAAAATAACTCTTTTCATGAATACGAAAGAATAATACCCCTTACCTTAGAAAAAACTGGATACTAGAATAGTGAGGTAGCAAACTTCTCTTCTACTTTCTCTCTATAATTTCTCTCTATAATAATTGCTCTATAGCTTTTATGAATTGGTGAGAAATGAAGGAAGAATGGGCTTCTATTTATAGGAAAATATAGTTTCGATAATTGCACGTTTTGGGGCTCAAAATATTACAGTATAATACCTTCCTCTTTTTCTTCATTTTTAATTTAGTCCTGCAAGTATTATCAAACTTGCACCACCTCCCCTAATAGTAAATAATGTGAATCAATAGTTCAATCATGTGAATCAATAGTTATAATCATGTGAAAATACAAATTATAGTATAGTACCTCCATCTATACCTCCATTTTTAACTTAGTCATGCAAGTATTATCAATCTTGCACCAACTCCCCTAATAGTACAAGAATGTGAATCAATAGTACACACATGTGAACAAATAGTTATAATCATGTGAATTAATAGCAATTAATTGCTCATTTATCCGATTAATTACCCGACTGGTCAGTATAACTTCCAGACATCAATTAATATCGAAATAAATGTCGATTTCCACTAACACTAATAATTCCAACACAATGGAGCTATCAATTTCATCTTTAATCAACACGAACTTATTCATCATTAATATTATAACTCACAATATTTAACAACCAGGTCGTTCCCAAGAAAGAGGGGGCTTTTCGATAAGGATTTCTCCTTATTGGCGCGCAATTAGATGACCAAACCTCTCCTTGACAGAACTTCTAGACATTGTAAATATTGCAATTTAATAATATGAATAACTTTGTCGTCTCAATTATTGATTTAATAATATAACATATTATGCAGATGATACTGTGACAATAATTGAATCAATAATATGAGAGATATGATGCAACAATTACTGTAGCAATAATTTAGAATAACTGAGTGACTTCTCACGTAAGCATCAATAATTAATACCGTGTGCTATTATGCAACCACGCGTATTACTGTACTTTTACTACCGGGTAGTTCAACAGTTTTAACGGTAACACTTTCGCCGTTATTTTTATAAAATGATAATTCTATCATTTTCTAACTACGACAACACTTTCGCTGTAGGGGTCCACCAATGATTATTGTCGCCGTCATCTTAATATTCCCCTCGTGAAAACAAATATTCCCCGACCAATCGAATATTATATAACCACTTGCTTACTTTGCAAAATTTATAAATATTACCCACAAATATAACATTATATCAAATCCACACCATAATATTCAAAAATATATTTCGAAAGAATTATTCTTTATTCATAAAATTTGGGGTCTTACACCCAAGGATTATTTGGGCGCAGCTGCGCTCATGTAGTGCCAGATGTGACTGTTTTGACATCCTTTGGTAAAATGGCCATACCTTTTTCATACAAACTCCGATTGAGATGATTCAGGATGATTCGGAAATATAATAAGTAGAACTACAATTTTCATTATTTAAGTATTTCGATTTAAAGTCGGGAACAAGGGTAAAAATTACCATCTTTAGGATGGATGTGTATTTGGAGGCAATTAGAGGGCGTCGGGCATGCACATATGCAAGTGTAGTGCTTCTGACGATAAAAGATGTTATTCTAAGTTATAAAACATGAATATTAGTAATTATAATGATGCTTAACATTAATACACGATGTGTTAGAGAAGTTGTATAAGCATACTAAGAGTACGCAAGCGAGACAAATCGGGTGTGCGATGAATGAACGTCGAAATGTCATGACAAGTGTTAATGAACTTAAAAAGTGTTTTAATTAAAATAAAATGAACATTATAAGATATGGAATGTGATTAATATAAAACCAATAAGGAGTCCTAGAAAGACTTAAACACTTGATTGAACTTCGAGTTTGACTAAGAAGAAATATAGTATTGATTAATAAGTTATAATAGATTGAAACTCAACGTTGTAAGAGTTGAGAATGTGATTTGGATGCTAAAAGTCTTATGTTATATGTTAGTGAGTTTTTAGATTTGTGTTATGTGGTTGATTAATATGGTTAAACCTTAAGCTAAAGGTTATAACTTAACTAAGATGAGAATTGAATCTATGAGGATAATGTATATGTAGCTAATTGATGTGATAATCCTAATGGTATATGTAGGATATTTGAGTACGTGAGTTATAAATGTATAGCTTATGCAAGAGGCAAGTTCCCTAACTTTTGCTACTTTATTATTCAGTAAGGTTTACTTTTCACTGTCATGTTATACTTATGCAAGTTCTCTATCTCTAATCTCTTATTGAGCAGTTAAGCTATTATTGTTACGCATGTTTCCTAACCTTACTTTTACGTTATGCGCGTTCTTGTTGAACAAGTTCTCTAACTTTAATATTTCATTATGCAAGTTGTTATTCCTAACTTGTTATTGTTATGCGTATTCTTTAACTCTGAATTATTGTTGAGTAAATTTCTAAACTACGTTTTTCCTTGAGCTAGTTAATTAATCTTTACTCCTTCATTTCAAGCAAGGTTGTTTTGTTTATTCAAAGATTGTACTATTATTGGATAGCTTGATCTTGTTGAAAAACATTTGTTCAGCTAAAATTAACCGTTGTTCAATATCTGATCACCAATGTCATTGTACTATCTTATATTGTTGTACCGAACTCTTAGTTGACTAGCGATTCTTTATTGATTCAACTAATCCTTAGTTGATGAATGTTCTAAACTCTAAATTACCCCTAAAGTCTGTTCAAACCAATCTTCCTTTGGTTTGCTTATGAATCTGTATAGTCTTAAGAATGTATAATCGATGACTAATATTTATTCAGCTGATAAACCATTGATAACCTATCTCTTATTGATACTTTGACATAATTCATTTGCAATCAAACTCTTGAATAGTTATTGATCCCTACTTGATTCAACCAGTACTTGGTTGAGGAGCGTTCAAAGGATTTAGAATTCCTTTAAAGTTAATTCCAAACCAAACTTCCTTTGGTACGGAACATGATAATCTAAGATGAGATGAACAACCCTATATCAAGGGATTATTTTAGAGCGATGAAATGGCGTTAAAATGTTTAGCAATACATCGTATAAAGGGATAATAACCTGGAGTACGAGATGATCGTCCACATACTCATTTAGACTGTTAAAGGTTACAGTAGAAACACCTGTTAACCTAGGACATAGATGATGATTATGGTCTTTTAGAGTGATAAAGGTTCAAGTAGAAATACTTGAGAACCTAGAGCATAGTTCGTGGTCTTGTGACCCTCAGATCCCCAACTTATTATTAATGAAATTGAATTTCCTCTATTTATTATTTTGAAATAGTAAGGGTTGATTTGATTAATGTGGTTAGTTATGGGTAAAATGGGTAAAATATATTTCAAATAAGCAAGTGGTTATAAAATATTCATTGTTGTTGGGGAATATTCGTTTGGTGGTGGAATATTCTTCTTTCTTTGTCGGGGAATATTAAATGCGACGGTAGCGACCTTATGTGGGCCCCATAACGGAAAGCGATTGGATGAAGAAAGCGACAAGTATAAGTTGTTTATAAATAACGGCGTAGTTATTACTGATTAATCTTGTTGAAATACTTGGTGGTTAAAAACACGATAGCACACGTTATTGCACCAATTATTGATTCTTACGTGAAGGCACTACTCGATAATTATTACAATAATTATTGTTTAATATTTTATTTTATTGATTCAATAATTGTTACGTTGATATTTTATATTATTGTTGTTTCAATAATTGTCACTACACTGTATTTTTCATTATCAGATCAATAATTCATATTATTTGAATAATATTATTAGATAGCATTATTGGCAATGTCTAAAAGTTACATCTAAGGAGAGGTTTGGTCACCTAATTGCGGCGCTAGTAAGGAGAAATCCTTATTGAAAAGTCCCTCTTTTCTGAGGAGCGGCTTGTTATCGATATTGTGATTACGTAATATTATTTGTGAATAATTAATTATTGATTTATATGATAAGAAAAATATTCATTTTATTTTGATATAGATGGACAAAATTTTAAAGTGACAATTGTTGAAAAATTGATATTTTATCTTTTTTGATAAAATATTTCATTTAAATATATTATTATATTATAATAATATAATAATGGTGATATTTTTATAATAAATGTGTGATATATGAATAAATAAGGATGAAGAGTATTTTTGTTGTAATAAATGTTAAAAACATGTTTTTCATGTTTGTGGACCTCATTTCTTGACTGAAATTTGATTATAGCCTGTAAAATCGTCCGTATGTGGATTTCGGTCAATTTCTGTTTGGAATTTGGAAAATTTAAAACTACAGAGTTGTAGAGAATTGAATTTTCTATGGAATGGACATAAGATTCGAATTTTTCTGATAAAAGGGCTATTTATTATGAATTATTGAAGTTCCGAAATAATTAATTTTTGAAGTTTTAATTATTTTTTTTTAAAAAAATGTTTTTATTATGTTGAGTTCAGTTTTTCAAAGTGGGCGTAGGAATTTAAAATAATTATATTAATATTTTATTAAATTTTTTGCTTTGGTGTTCTAAGCATTTTCCTATAAATAGGGTGCTTAGGTTATAATTGAAAATCACACCAGAAACTGAAATCTTCTCTTTCTATATTATCGAGCATATTCTTGTGAGTATTTTGATACTTTGAGTGTTGTTATACGTTGCACTATATCCAGTATTCCAGTTAGAAGTACTGTCTTTTTGGAGGTAAGGGATGTTATTTTTTTTAAAAATGATATTATCTATTTCAATATCATTATGCCGGAATATTGGTAAGATTTTTCTTGTGAAATTCTTGTCTTTTAGTGTCGGGGTTACTATTCACGTATATGGCACTATTAACGTATACAGCACTATTCATAAATATGGCACTTTTCACAGAAAAATTAATTTTTCATTTTTTGTCCAAGATATCTATTATGGATACTAGCTTTGATTGTATACATGTTTTGATCATTCTTGAATTTTACTTCACTATAGTTATTTATGAAGTATTTTTGAACATGGACTGTTTAAAGTACAAATCCTTAATATTTGTTCTTTTGTTTCACTAGATTCGTTTTCTTTAAAATATTTTTCATCATCCTCAGTCCTAAATGATAATATTACTGAATATCTTTGACCTGTAGTGCAAAGATGGTTGATTTTCTTATGAATATCTTTGGCTCGTAGTGCAAAGATGTACAGGTGTTGAGATGAACATGACCAACTGATGAATATCTTTGGCCTGTAGTGCAAAGATGAATATTTGATTTAAGATGTATATTAATTGATGTTACATGGATAAAATATTGATGATGGATTTTTTAAAATCATAGAAGATAGTAGATTTCATTCTCTATATAACTCTTCTAATGAATTGTTATTTCCGCTGCGAATATTGATTTAAAACTTGTTGTTTATTGTATTCTATCAAATTTTTCCCTGTTGAGGACTAACGATAATTTGTTTTATATTATCTTAGTCATAATATTCTTTCCTGGGCTAGTTGAGCTCACCCTTTTCCTTTTTGTTCCATTTTTCTTCTCAGGAGGCGAGAATGTAGCGAGTACTAGTCTGGGTATGGAATGATGGTTCTAGAAGTTGTCTTAGTAGTCCTCACTATTTTCTAAAATAGTGTATCAATAATTGTAATGAGGACTTATTTGAGTGTGGATATTGTCTAGATGACAATATTTGTATTTAAACTCACAGTTTATGTGTTGTCGTATTTTGCACGACAATTGTATTAATAAAGTTGTAGTTGTTTCTGTACCATGTATTTGACGACTTAGAATGGGTGTTGTATACCTATTTTGTGGGGGCATCACAGTTGGTATCAGAGCTTAGAGATATGATCTCTGCCGGAGATCGATGAATAGAACTCGGAGGGGAGAGATGAGTAAATCCTTCGCTAGTATGTCCTACCTAAGCTTATTTGTTGGTCGGTCATAATATAGGGATATTATGTGATATATTAATTTTTTTAATTAACCCTTGTTTTATGACAGTATTTGAGAATAGCAACTGAGAATGTTAACAGTGGAGTAAATGAGACCGTGGAGACTCCTTTACTCACCAATGAGGAGAACGTGCAACAGGCCGGCAATGTTCCTCTTGTAAACAATACCACTGATCAGACGATGAACGATGGGATGTTTAGAAGCTTTTTGCAGTTCATGCAAAATCAGACGAAGGAGACTCGTGTACAAAATACAGGTGGAAATGATAGCAACGCATACGGTTTATCACAATGAAGCGATTTAAAGAGTTGGGACCACGAGTTACGGAAAGCGGATCCGATTAAGGCGGAGACGTTGGTCAAGCAAATTACCAAAATATTCGATGTCTTGGGATGCACTGAGGAACAGAAGGTTCCATTCGCCACCTTTATGTTCCATAACGAAGCAGATTACTGGTGGGAATCTGTGAAGCGTACCCATCCAGCCGCACTCAGCATGTCTTGGGAAACATTTCAGAAACTGTTCAATGACAAGTACTTTCCTGAAAGTATTAAATATATATGAAGGAGGTAGAGTTTATTAGATTGAAGCGAAAACAACATGGCGGTGTCCCGATGACGAGGCGAAGTTCATGGAGTTATCGAGTTTATACCTCATTTGGTGGAGAATGAGGAATATATGACGGATGTTTTGAGAGAGTTTGAAACCCGACATACGTCGATATCTCATTTCTCATAAATTTTCTCTATATTTAGATGTTGTCAATAGGGCTCAATTATTAGAAGCGAGATAACGAGAGCGTTCAACCGAGGGACCACAACTAAGGTCATCTGGTGTGAAAGATCATCGAACAACGATAACCAACGGGAAAGAAAAATGACGAAAAAAGCGGCAACCACTCTGGTGGTAATCATGGCCATGAAAATAGAAGAAGCGAGTGGGGGAGATTTTAAAAGAGGAGATTCAACAATGACAATGTGAAGATGTCGGCACCACCAAAGAAGCGGTTCTAAGGGAGGAGAACGACCATTAGGTCATATCTTTATAAATCTGAAAAAGAAGGACATATCATTAAACTATCCACAGCAGTTCAAGGTATGCTATAATTATGGAAAGGAAGGACATATCGCTCGAGATTATGCGATAAGCGAAACCAAGTCCGATGGGGATGGTGACTCAAAAGGTTGTCCCGGAAAAAGTCAAAGTCAACGGTTCTAGAAGAGCGTTTGTCGTGATCGGTCAAAATGCAAGAGAACCCAAACGAGGTGATCACGGGTAAGCTAATCATAAATTCTTGCAAAGTTTATACATTACTAGATCTGGTGTGCTACCCATTCATTTATCTCTCTCTACTTGTGCTCAACGTTTAAACTTGACTCTTGAGAAATTAGACTTTGACTTATCTGTTGAGACTCAGTTAGGAGAAACTTTCATCACATCCACTTTTTTATAAATCTTGTTTGATCCAAGTTGACACCATCATATTACCTATCTTATCTCTTTAAAGATACTTGCATTTGACGTGATTTTAGGGATTGATTGGTTAACTACTCATCATGCCAAAATTGATTGTTTTAAATAAGGTTGTTACTTTTCATATTCCTAACCAACCTATTATGCGAATTCAAGTGAATAAACCACTAAAATCAATCACTGTCATATCAAGCCATAAAGCCATTCGTTTATTGAAAAATGAATGTCAAGCTTTCTTAGCCCACGTTATGGATTTAAATAAAGACACGTCAGATTTGAATAATATTTCTGTTGTTAGTGAATTTCCTGATGTATTTCCTGAAGAACTTCCCGGTCTACCCTCAGAATGTGAAGTTGAATTCTTTATTGACCTTGAACTTTGGTACAAAGCCCATTTCTAAAACCCCATATCGAATGGCTCTATTGAACTTGAGGAGTTAAAGGTCCAACTACGAGGAGTTGTTGGACATCGGTTTCATTAGTCTAGTACATCTCCTTGGGGTGCTCTGTTTTATTAAGTAAAGAAGAAAGACATGGAGTATGCGACTTTGAATTGACTACTACGGGAATTAAACCATGTCACTATCAAGAATAGGTATCCGCTACCTCGCATTGATGACTGTTTGACCCGATTCTGAGGAGAGCACAATTCTTTTCAAAGATCGATCTTAGTTCTAGATATCATCGACTAAAGATTAGAACGAGAGATATTCCAAAGACTGTCTTCAGAACTTGGTACGGGCATTATGAATTCTTAGTCATGTCTTTTGGATTGACTAATGCTCCTGCGGCTTTCATGGATATGATGAACCGAGTATTCAAGTAATATTTGGATCAATTCGTTATTGTCTTTATTGATGACATCCTTATATATTCCAAAAGTCGTGAAGATCATGAGTACCATTTGAAGTTGGTACTCTAAAGGCTTCATGAAAACAAGCTTTATGTTAAATTGAAGAAATGCGAGTTCTGGCTTGAGGAAGTAGCATTCCTTGGGCACGTAGTGTCAAAACATGGAGTATTTGTCGACTCGGCGAAGATTGAAGCAATGCAAAGTTGGGAGTAACCAAATTCGATGACCGAAGTACGTAGCTTTCTAGGCTTAGCTGGTTATTATCGATGATTCGTGGAAGAGTTTTCTCGAACCGCTTCTCTGTTAACTTAGTTGAATCGGAAGGATACAAAATTTGTATGGAGCGAGGAATATGAAAAGAGTTTTTAAGAGCTCAAGAGGAGACTCATTTCAGCACCTGTTCTGACAATACCGTCTGGTTCGGATGGATTTGTTATCTACATCGATGCTTCAGGCAAAGGGTTAAGATGTGTTCTCATGCAACATGGGAAAGTCATTGCTTATGCCTCATGACAACTTAAAGAATATGAGAGGAATTATCCTACTCATGATCTAGAGTTAGCGGTGATCGTTTTATGCGCTAAAGATCTGGAGGCACTATCTATATGGGGAGAAAGTGGAGATATATTCAGATCATAAAAGCCTCAAATATTTCTTCACCCAAAAGTAACTCAACATGCGGAAACGATGTTGGCTCGAGCTGTTGAAAGATTACGACCACACTATTCAATACCATCCTGGAAAAGCAAACGTGGTAGCTGACGCGTTGAGTAGAAGATCATATGCAGGAACGAGTGCGATGTTGTTAACACAAAGGCCTATTTTGTGTGATTTACAAAAGATGAAGATAGAATTCAAGACTTTGGGGACCCATGCGATGATGTCAAATATACGCATAGAACTGACTTTAATCGAAAAAGTTAAAGTTGCTCAAGCCACAGACCCGGAGCTGATGCGTATGAAGAAGAAAGTACAAGAAGGTGCTATTCCAGAAGCAAGAATCGATGAAGAAGGAATACTTCGAGTCCACTCCAGACTTTGTGTTCCTAACGACTCTGATTTGAAGAACAAGATCATGATGGAGGCACACAATACACCGTTTGTAATCCATCCTGGAAGTACTAAAATGTATCGTGATTTTTGACATACATTTTGGTGGAATAATATGAAGAGAGAGATTGCAAAGTTTATCTCGAGGTGTTTAACTTGTCAACGTGTAAAGGCGGAGCATTAAGTGCCTAAGGGTCCATTGCAACCACTTGAGATTACGAAATGGAAGTGGAACACATTACCATGGATTTCATTCTTGGTCTTCCCACGGTTTCTCAAGGCATAAATGTTATTTGGGTTATTGTTGATAGATTAACCAAGTCTACTCATTTCTTGCTTGCCGATCGGAGACTTATTCCCTTGAACGTCTTGCTCGTATGTACGTAAATGAGATTGTGAGATTACATGGCATGCTTGTATCCATAGTTTTGGATCGTGACCCAAGATTTACTTCACGATTTTGGGTTAGCTTGCAAAAAGCTATGGCACGCAGATTCTGATTTAGTTCGGCATACTATCCTCAAACGGACGGACAATCAGAGAGGACTATTCAAACTCTTGAAGATCTATTAAGACTCTGTGTCCTAGACTTCAAAGGGAGTTGGGATAAGTATTTACCATTGGTGGAATTCTCCTACAACAATAGTTATCAAGCAAGTATAGGTGTGGCTCCATTTGAAGCATTATATGGACGAAAGTGTCACTCTCCAGTATGTTGGGATGAGGTGGGTGAAGCAACATTGTTGGGACGAGTTGAGTTAATGTATTACTACGAAAAGATCCAAATGATTCGACAACGTATACAAAGCGGCACATGATCGACAAAAAGAGTTATGCGGATCTTCATCGAAAGGGCGTGGAATTTAGTATTGGGGATCATGTATTGTTGCGTGTTGCTTCATGGAAGGAGTTACAAGATTTGGGAAAAGAGAAAGCTCAATCCACGATTTATTGGTCCATTTGATTCTTGACCAAAGTAGGAAATGTGGCCTATAGACTCGCGTTACCTCTAAAGTATGTCTCGTGTTCATAATATTATTTTTCACATATATGTGTTTCGTAAATATGTGAAAGATTTGAACCACGTTATTGAGTTAGAACCAGACGAGATAGCCAAGACTTAACGTCACGAAGAGTTACTGTCGTCAAGATCTTGGATAGGAAGGAGCATGTCCTACGTCAAAGGTCATACCACAAGTCAAAGTTTTGTGGAGGAACCATGCTATAGAGGAAATGACACAGGAGTTGGAAGCGAAATGAAAACCAAGGTATCCTCACCTTTTGAAACACCGTATACGTCGTCAATTTCGAGGATGAAATTTCATAAGGAGGGAGGTTGTAAGACCCCAACTTATTATTAATGAAATTGAATTTCCTCTATTTATTATTTTGAAATAGTAAGGGTTGATTTGATTAATGTGGTTAGTTATGGGTAAAATGCTAAATATTTTCAAATAAGCAAGTGGTTATAAAATATTCATTGTTGTTGGGGAATATTCGTTTGGTCGTGGAATATTCTTACTTGTCGGAGAATATTAAATGCGATGCTAGCGACCTTATTATGGGCCCCATAACGAAAGCGATTGGATGAAGAAAATGACAAGTATAAGTTGTTTATAAATAACAGGCGTAGTTATTTAATTAATCTTTGTTGAAATACTTGGTGGTTAAAACACGATAGCTTTACGGTATTGCACCAATTATTGATTCTTACGTGAAGGCACTACTCGATAATTATTACGGTAATTATTGTTCAATATTTTATTTTATTGATTCAATAATTGCTACGTTGATATTTTATATTATTGTTGTTTCAATAATTGTCACTACTAATCGTATTTTCATTATCGGATCAATAATTCATATTATTTGAATAATATTATTAGATAGCATTATTGGCAATGTCTAAAAAGTTTACATCTAAGGAGAGGTTTGGTCACCTAATTGCTTGCTAGTAAGAAGAGAAATCCTTATTGGAAAGTCCCTCTCTTTCACAGGAGCGGCACAGTTATCGATGTTTGTGATTACGTAATATTATTTGTGAATAATTAATTATTGATTTATATGATAAGGAAAATATTCATTTTATGTGGATATAGATGGAGAAAATTTTAAAGTGACAATTGTTGAAAAATTGATATTTTATCTTTTTGATAAAATATTTCATTTAAATATATTATTATATTATAATAATATAATAATAGTGATATTTTTATAATAAATGTGTGATATATGAATAAATAAGGATGAAGAGTATTTTTGTTGTAATAAATGTTAAAACATGTTTTTTCATGTTTGTGGACCCATTTCTTGACTAAATTTGATTATAGCACGTAAAAATCGTCGCAGTATGTGGATTTGGGTCAATTTACATTTGGAATTTGGAAAATTTAAAACTACTGAGTTGTAGAAAATTGAATTTTCTATGGAATGGACATAAGATTCAAATTTTTACGATAAAGGGCTATTTATTATGAATTATTGAAGTTCAAGTTTAAGAATAATTGATTTTTGAAGTTTTAATTATTTTTTTTTAAGAAAAATGTTTTTATTATGTTGGTGGGCCCCACTAGTATTGCAAATGTCTTTGAGTTCGATTTTTCAAAGTGGGCGTAGGAATTTAAAATAATTATATTAATATTTTATTAAATTTTTTCTTTTGGTGTTCTAAGCATTTTCCTATAAATAGGGTGCTTAGGTTAGAATTGAAAATCACACGAAACTCAAATCTTCTCTCTCTCTATATATTATCGAGCGTATTCTTGTGAGTATTTTGATACTTTGAGTGTTGCTATATGGTGCAAGTCCTTTATATCCGAGTATTCGATCGAAATCTTGTCTTTTTTGGAGGTAAGGGATGTTATTTTTTTTATAAATGATATTATCTCTTTCAATATCATTATCTTTGGAATATTGGTAAGATTTTTCTTGTGAGATTCTTGTCTTTTAGTGTCGGGGTTACTATTCACGTATACGACACTATTAACGTATACGACACTATTCACGAATACAGCACTATTCACAGAAAAATTAAATTTTCATTTTTTGTCCAAGATATCTATTATGGTAGCTTTGATTGTATCCATGTTTTGATCATTCTTGAATTTTACTTCACTTTAGTTATTTATGAACTATTTTTGAACATGGACTGTTTAAAGTACGAAGCCTTAATATTTGTTCTTTTGTTTCACTGGATTCGTTTTCTTTAAAATATTTTTCATCATCCTCGGTCCTAAATGATGATATTCTTGAATATCTTTGGCTTTGTAGTGCAAAGATGGTTGATTTTCTTATGAATATGTTTGGTTCGTAGTGCAAAGATGTACAGTGTTGAGATGAACATGACCAATGATGAATATCTTTGGCACATAGTGCAAAGATGAATATTTGATTTAAGATGTATATTGATTGATGTTACATGGATAAAATATTGATGATGGATTTTTAAAATCATAGAAGATAGTAGATTTCATTCTCTCGTAACTCTTACAATGAATTGTTATTTTCGCTGCGAATATTGATTTAAAACATGTTGTCTATTGTATTCTATCATATTTTTCCCTGTTGAGGACTAACGATAATTTGTTTTATATTATATTAGTCATAATATTCTTTTACTGGGCTAGTTGAGCTCACCCTTTTCCTTTTTGTTCTATTTTTCTTCTCAGGAGGCGAGAATGTAGCAAGTACTAGTCAGGGTATAGAATGATGGTTCTAGAAGTTGTCTTAGTAGTCCTCACTATTTTGTAAAATAGTGTATCAATAATTGTAATGAGGACTTATTTGAGTGTGGATATTGTCTAGATGACAATATTTGTATTTAAACTCACATTTTATGTGTTGTCGTATTTTGCATTTACAATTGTATTAATAAAGTTGTAGTTGTTTACGTACGACTCATGTATTTGGCGACTCATAATGGGTGTTATATACCTATTTAATGAATTGAAGAATTATATTGTATCAAAAATGATTTAGACATAAAAGAAATCAATTTTTTCATGAATAAGTACCCAATTGAATAAAGAGCACTAGAGTGAATATTATTTGTGAATAATTAATTATTGATTTATATGATAAAAAAAATAATCATTTTATGTGGATATAGATGGAGAAAATTTTAAAGTGACAATTATTGAAAAATTGATATTTTACCTTTTCTGATAAAATATTTTATTTAAATATATTATTATAATATAATAATATAATAATGGTGATATTTTTACAATAAATATGTGATATATGAATAAATGAGGATGAAGAGTATTTTTGTTGTAATAAATGTTAAAAACACGTTTTTCATGTTTGTGGACCCCATTTCTTGACTGAAATTTGATTATAGCATGTAAAATCATCCGTATGTGGATTTCGGTCAATTACTGTTTGGAATTTGAAAAACCTTAAAACTACAAAGTTGTAGAGAATTGAATTTCCTATGGAATGGACATACAATTTGAATTTTTCTGATTAAAGGACTATTTATTATGAATTATTGAAGTTCCGAAGTTTCGAAATAATTGATTTTTGAAGTTTTAATTATATTTTTTAAGAAAAACATTTTTATTATGTTAGTGGGCCCCACTAGTATTACAAATGTGCTGAGTTCAGTTTTTCAAAGTGGGCGTAGGAATTTAAAATAATTATATTAATATTTTATTAAATTTTCTGCTTTGGTGCTCTAAGCATTTTCCTATAAAAAGGGTGCTTAAGTTAGAATTGAAAATCACACCAAAAACTGAAATATTCTCTCTCTATATTATTGAGCGTATTCTTGTGAGTATTTTGATACTTTGAGTGTTGCTATACGGTGCAAGTTTCCTTCAACACTATATCCAGTATTCTAGTTAGAAGTACTGTCTTTTTGGAGGTAAGGGATGTTATTTTTTTTTATAAATGATATTATCTATTTCAATATCATTATGCCGGAATATTGGTAAAATTTTTCTTGTGAAATTCTTATCTTTTAGTGTCGGGGTTACTATTCACGTATATGGCACTATTCACGTATACGGCACTATTCACAGAAAAATTAAATTTTCATTTTCTGTCCATGATATCTATTATGGATACTAGCTTTGATTGTATCCATGTTTTGATCATTCTTCAATTTTACTTCAATATAGTTATTTATGAAATATTTTTGAACATGGACTGTTTAAAGTACGAATCCTTAATATTTGTTCTTTTGTTTCACTGGATTCATTTTCTTTAAAATATTTTTCATCATCCTCAGTCCTAAATGATTATATTACTGAATATCTTTGGCCTGTAGTGCAAAGATGGTTGATTTTCTTATGAATATCTTTGGCCCATAGTGCAAAGATGTACAGGTGTTGAGATGAACATGACCAACTGATGAATATTTTTGGCCTGTAGTGTAAAGATGGTTGATTTTCTTATGAATATCTTTGGCCCGTAGTGCAAAGATGTACAGGTGTTGAGATAAACATGACCAACTGATGAATATCTTTGGCCTGTAGTGCAAAGATGAATATTTGATTTAAGATGTATATTGATTGATGTTACATGGATAAAATATTGGTGATGGATTTTTTAAAATCATAGAAGATAGTAGATTTCATTCTCTACGTAACTCTTCTAATGAATTGTTATTTTCGCTGCGAATATTGATTTAAAACTTGTTGTTTATTGTATTCTATCAGATTTTTCCCTGTTGAGGACTAATGATAATTTGTTTTATATTATCTTAGTCATAATATTCTTTACTGGGCTAGTTAAGCTCACCCTTTTCCTTTTTATTCTATTTTTCTTCTTAGGAGGCGAGAATGTAACGAGTACTAGTCGGGGTATGGAATGATGGTTCTAGAAGTTGTCTTAGTAGTCCTCACTATTTTGTAAAATAGTGTATCGATAATTGTAATGAGGACTTATTTGAGTGTGGATATTGTCTAGATGACAATATTGTCTAGTATTGGAAATGTGCTGAGTTCAGTTTTTCAAAGTGGGCGTAGGAATTTAAAATAATTATATTAATATTTTATTAAATTTTTTGCTTTGGTGTTCTAAGCATTTTCCTATAAATAGGGTGCTTAGGTTAGAATTGAAAATCATACCAGAAACTAAAATCTTCTCTCTCTATATTATCAAGCATATTCTTGTGAGTATTTTGATACTTTTAGTGTTGCTATACGGTGCAAGTTCCCTTCAACACTATATCCAGTATTCTAGTCAGAAGTACTGTCTTTTTGGAGGTAAGGGATGTTATTTTTTAAAAGAATGATATTATCTATTTCAATATCATTATGTCAGAATATTGGTAAGATTTTTCTTGTGAAATTCTTATCTTTTAGTGTCAGGGTTACTATTCACGTATACAGCACTATTCACGTATACGACACTATTCACGAATACGACACTATTCACAGAAAAATTAAATTTTCATTTTTTGTCCAAGATATCTATTATGGATACTAGCTTTGATTGTATTCATATTTTGATCATTCTTTAATTTTAATTCACTATAGTTATTTATGAAGTATTTTTGAACATGGACTGTTTAAAGTACGAATCCTTAATATTTGTTCTTTTGTTTAACTGGATTCGTTTTCTTTAAAATATTTTTCATTATCCTCAGTCCTAAATGATGATATTACTGAATATCTTTGGCCTGTAGTGCAAAGATGGTTGATTTTCTTATGAATATCTTTGGCCCGTAGTGCAAAGATGTACAGGTGTTGAGATGAACATGACCAACTGATGAATATCTTTGGCCTGTAGTGCGAAGATGAATATTTGATTTAAGATGTATATTGATTGATGTTACAGGGATAAAATATTGATGATGGATTTTTTTAAATCATAGAAGATGGTAGATTTCATTCTCTACGTAACTCTTCTAATGAATTGTTATTTCCGCTGCCAATATCAATTTAAAACCTGTTGTCTATTGTAATCTATTAGATTTTTCCCTGTTGAGGACTAACGATAATTTTTTTTATATTATCTTAGTCATAATATTCTTTACTGGGCTATTTGAGCTCACCCTTTTCCTTTTTGTTCCATTTTTCTTCTCAGGAGGCGAGAATGTAGCGAGTACTAGTCGAGGTATGGAATGATGGTTCTAGAAGTTGTTTTAGTAGTCCTCACTATTTTATAAAATAGTGTATCAATAATTGTAAGTAGGACTTATTTTAGTGTGGATATTGTCTAGATGACAATATTTGTATTTAAACTCACAATTTATGTGTTGTCGTATTTTGCACGACAATTGTATTAATAAAGTTGTATTTGTTTCTGTACCATGTTTTTAACGACTTAGAATGGGTGTTGTATACCTATTTTGGGGGCGTCACAGTCATAATCATACCAATCCACATTCCATCTATGCACTACAGGCCAAAAATGACTTTTATCACAATAAGCATGAGGATGATGACAATAATATAAGAATTCAATTAAATGAGAGCAATAATAAATTTTAAAAATTTATAATTCTATTTATCTAGAATTCAATAATGTCCAAATTGTCAACATGATACTGCTTTGTGGAGTAAAATTGAAGACTAATACTGTATCAAAAATACTTTGGACAGAAAAGAAATTAATTTTTGTCATGAATAGTATCCCGGGTGAATAGTACCCGAGTGAATAGTACTTTAGGAATAGTACCCCGTGAATAGTACCCCAGCATGAAAAGATTAAAAATTATCAATAACGTTCAAAATTATATTTTTGTGAAAAGATACTAGATGAAGCCCAAATTTCAAGGATGTTCTACTAATTTCAAGTAGTATAGAAGCAATACTTAACAAAATGAGTGTAGAATTCAGAATCTGAAATGAAATAATATTACTTACATAGTACACAGTATGGAAGAAAATATTATTTCATATGAATATTGAACAAAAATAATATCTCTTACCTTAAAAGAAGAGTACTTCTGAATGGTATACACAAGATATTCTTAAAGAAAACTTGCACTGTTTTCTACACTCAAAGTTTCCTTAAACTCAAAAGAAATACGTCCAATATTATAGAAGAAGAATTCTCTAATTCTGGTGTGATTTTCATTTCTAAACTAAGCATCCTATTTATAGGAGAATGGCAGGATACTATTTAGGAATTAATCACGGACACACAATAGGGAAGTTCACGGACTGAATCGACTAAATGAAAATTTTAAAAATTATAATTTTACTATAATGCACTATGCAACACTATGCAATACTATGGAATCAAATAAAATATAATATATTCTATTTTTCATAAAAAAAATAAAACTTATAATATATATAATAATAATAATAATCATACTCCCATTGACCAAATTCTCCCCAGTGATTAATATATATATATATATAACAAAACTGAGATAACTTTCTCCCGGCGATTTTGAAAATGGGTAAGTGGGAGTCCATGTAATAAGCTAAATTTATAACAAATACTTCATAAAAATCCCTTCTATTTATCTCAATTCACTTGGCTTCACAAAACACATTTTTAATAATATTTATTCATCATTTATAACTCACAATATTAACAACTAGATCATTCCTAGGAAATAGGGGGCTTTTTGATAAGGATTTCTCTTTATTGGCGCACAATTAGGTGACCAAACCCCTTTTCTCGACAGAACTTTCTAGACATCATTAATAATTCAAATAATAATATGAATAACTGTGTCATCTCAAATATTAATTTAATAACATAAAATATTGTGGCAATAATTGAATCAATAACATGAGATATTATGCAGTAATTACTATGACAATAATTGAATAAAACTAAATAACTTCTCACGTAAGCATCAATAATTAAAGATATTATACAATACCGTGTGCTACTATGAAACCATGCGTATTACTGTACTTTTATCACTGGGTATTTCAATAGTTAACGGTAAAACTTTTACCGTTATTTTATAAAAAGATATTTATGTCATTTTCTCAGTTTGACAGTAATTCCGTTGTGTGGTCCACCAATGATTGTGCCGTCGTACAGATATTCCCTGATAAAACAAATATTCCCCGACCAAATGAATATTTTATGACAACTTGCTTACTTTGCAAAACTCATAAGATTTCATCACCAATAACCAACAACCTCATCAAAAATCTGCATATACCATATATAGGATTCCCAAGCCATAGAATCCTATTTTTCAATTTTGTTACTTCACATAACATATTTAATTTATTTATTCATAAATAGTCCATTTTCATAAAAAATACCAAATCAGTTCCAAAAATATTTCTTTTCTGGGATTTAGCATAATATAGTCCCATATTGAACATATATTTTTCTCGGAATTTTTAAAATTCATTTA
Organism: Panax ginseng; assembly: GCA_020205605.1. Taxonomy (NCBI): domain Eukaryota; kingdom Viridiplantae; phylum Streptophyta; class Magnoliopsida; order Apiales; family Araliaceae; genus Panax; species Panax ginseng. The sequence continues at coordinate 47,373,631 of CM035144.1, forward strand.
CTATTTTTCACATGGCCAAAATTGCCGAATATTTAGACATTTATCATAAATTGTACTTTTGTCCAAAAATTCCGAAATTTACAGAGTATACTTCTATTATATACATGTACTCCCAATCAAAATTTTACCAATTTTGGAGTTAACCACAAGGAGTTATAAGGGTTTACTTTTAAAATAGTCTTTTCTCATAAAATCCATAACTCCTAATCTATACATCCAAAAATCGCCATTTTTGGACACAATCAAGGAAACTCATCAAATTATCATTTCAAATTTTTCCAGGATTTTTGAAGTTCAGAAAAATTAAGAAACATGATAAACATAATAATCCTTAAAATCCCTTACCTCAAAAGAGCAGTACTTCTGACCGGAATGTAAAACCGAAGGAACCTTGCACTGAATAACAACTCTCAAAGTATCAAAATACTCACAAAATACGCTCGATAATATAGAGAAAGAAAGAGAGAAAGCTTATGTTTTTGGTGTGATTTTCAATTCTAACCTAGCCCTCTATTTATAAGAAAATGCTAGAACGCCAAAGGAGACTAAATTAATAAAATATTAATTTATTTATTTTTCTCTCTACGCCACCTCTCTTGAAAACGTAGCAGCCTCTAGCATGCCATACTTGAACAAATTTGGCAGCCCGCATGTGTTAAAACAAAAGTGGGTCCCACCCCATTTTAAAAAAAAATTATTTTATTTTCTGAAACTTCAACAATTCATAGAAAATAGCCTGTTTATCAGAAAAATACGAATTTTATGTCCATTCCACACGAAAATCGAATTCTCTACAACTTTGTAGCTTTAAGTTTTCCAAATTCTAAACAGAAAATATCTTAAATCCACAAACGGACGATTTTCAACACCGTTTAAACACCTTTTAAAATTCATAACAAATCATGCGTTAATTTTCAACGGTTCAAAATTTGTGGAAATATACTCAACTCATATATGTATAACATATCCAAAAATCTCAACGATCCAACAGTCAGATTTAAAATTATAACTCACGCAATATATCACAAGAACACTGGTTTGATTTTTAATACCTCCTTTCTGACAAAAATACTGATAAAACACCTCAACATTAATTCTTTCAATTATAACCACATAAATAAATCCATCATTTATATCCGCATCAAATAAATATTTCCTTATCAATAATTAATTATTCACAAATAATATTACAGAATCACAATAATGACAACCAGGCAGTTCCCAAGAAAGATGGGGCTTTCCGATAAGAATTTCTCCTTACTGGCGCGCGATTAGGTGACCAAACCTCTCCTTAACGGAACTTTCTGGACATTGCCAATAATGCTATCTAATAATATTATTCAAATAATATGAATTATTAATCTGATAATGAGAAATAATGTGCAATGACAACTATTGAAACGACAATAATATAAAATATCAAAGCAGCAATTATTGAATCAATAAAATAAAATATTATACAGTAATTATTGTAACAATTATTGAGTAGTGCCTTCTTACGTAAGGATCAATAATTCAAAAATCTTGCAATACCGTCAATGCTTCTTTGTGCAACCACGCATATTACTGTATTTTTAACCACAGGGTATTCCAACAGTGTTAACGGTAACAACTACGCCGTTATTTAAAAAAAAACTTATACTTTGTTGTTTTCCTTCATCCAACCGTTTTCCGTTATGGGGCCCACAAATGGATGCGCTGTCGTACAAATATTCCTAGACAACAAGAATATTCCACGACCAAACGAATATTCCCCGACAGAAATGAATATTTTATAGCCACTTGCTTATTTTGAAAATTTTCATATGTCACCCTTAACTTTAACTTTTTATCAATTTAACCATTTACTAAATAATAATTATAAGAAAAATTGAATACTTTTATTTCATAAAATTCGGGGTCTTACAACTAACATGTGGTAGATGAGAATACAGTCTAATGTGACTTGCCAAAGCCAAAAACAAGTCTAATATCTGGTATATAAATCAACATCAGAAAATATTTGGAGCAGAGCATTAAATGCACCAACGGAAACTCTCCAACGACTAATTTTCAGAAGTGTATACAGGAGTACGAGGATTCAAATCCAAGTACACATGAACCTATACACGAATCAAAAAGCTAAACTATGTAGGACATCAAACAACTTTCATCCAACTGAGAATTGATTGTCTTAATGACTTTCATCTAAGTCTAAGTGACTTGTAGAGGTCTGATGAGTGATTTTTATATATCTAAATTGAGTACTTTTTATGTATGAAATGAAGTTAGGAGCTATTTGGTTGCATTCAGTTAAATTGGAGCTATATGGATGTATTTTGAGTCAAATTAAAGTATATTGCAATTTTTGGTTTTGTAATACCCATGAATTTAATTAATAATATTAATATTGAGAATAATAAATATTTTAATATTTAGTTCGAATAAATATATATATTGTTGTGGTATGGAATGTGATAATTTAGTTAAACTGAATTAAGTGTTTGAGAATTATGGTATAAATAAAGATGAGCTTAATTTAAGCTTATGGATATGCCTAGTGTGGCAAAGTGATGAAAGGAGAAATACCTTAATAAAGAATGATTAAATAATGTGGTGAATTAATAATCATTTTTTTATTATTAATATTATCATTATGATTAATTAATTTTAAGTGTAACCATATATGATATATCTAGTAATATATTAATTAAATTAATGAGGAAATAATTAAATAATGTGATGGACTAATTATTAGCATTAATTGTTGTTATGTGCAATTACATATGTTGTGTGAGCATATAAATAATTAATTCATAAAGTTGCTTCATCAATAAAATATAATATGAGATGTTAAGAATAATATTATAATATGTGAATATTTGTTATATAAGACCATATGATAGAAGTAAGTTTTAATTATGTAATTTACTAAGTTGCGTGAAGGAGCCTTGTGTGGCATGATGATTTATGGTAACCAATTAAATGTGTATTTTAATGTATGGGAGAAGATAAATTTAAGTAAATAAATATTTGCTATTAAATATTTATTTCCATATTTATGTGTATTTGGGATAATAAAGTTTATGGGAAATAATGGGTGGTTCATATTCAACTAATTTATATTCTAACATAATTCAATAATTATTTGGACTAACCCAATGTACATGAATTATATGATTATGTGTATATATACCTCTAACTTATCACAATGTAATAGTATTAACTCATTAAAATTTAACTTATGAACCCAAAAGGAAATAAAAACCTAAGTATGCTGATATTCATTGCTAATGCTGAGTGTTAAAAAGGATGCCCCATATTCAGTGTCACTTTTCTTCATCACGTGAATAGGCCATTGGCCTAAGCCTATTTCCCATACAATTTCAAACAGAAAATCAAATGAAGGAGGAGGGAGTGGGCTCAATAGTGACAAGAGAACTATTTTACTAAATCCTCTCAAACCCTTGGTTTATTCTTCTTCCCTTTGGTTTAATTTCTAGGGCAAGAACCAAATTTGGGTAATGGGTCCTCTATAAATTGAAGCTCCCTCTTCATTCTTCATGTTGCTAAATTCTTTATAAGTTGCAATTAGAGAGTGAGCTACTAATTTGAGGTAGCAATCTGAAGTTGAGGGTCAACAAGTATTAATTTAGCTTCAAAGAAAGGTAATGTCCATGTATATGTTCTTGATTTCAAAGTTCTACAATTCTTGGAAATTTCATTAAATTCTTGATAATTGTTTTGGGAGTTGATATCATGATGTTATATGAGTTTGTATGTATGTTATAGACAATGTATGGTTGGTCTGAGCATGCTAAATTAAGTGTAATGGTTGTTATGTCTGGAATATGCGAAAGCAGAGGCCTTATGCGGCTTTGTCAACAAGTGGCGGCCGCCGCCATTCCTCAATATAAAGCTAGTATTTACCGCTACTGGCCGTCTGCCAGTCTTGGATTCCAATTTTTGTTACTTTCTGATATGTTAAGCATGCTAGTTTGACTTGATTATGCATATAAATGACCCTAACATATGGATTGATGTTTTCGTAATTATAGCAAGTCACTTTAACTTGAGTTAATTATAATAGAAAACTTAGAATTTTGAAAGCAAACCTTGATAAATTTTGTGTAAATGAGTTCTGAACCTTTTGAACATGTTTATGTGACTTATTTGTGTGAACACATGAATATGAAATGTAATACAAAGTTACTTTAAGTATTAGCTTGAGTTAGCATGAGTTTTAAAAAGGAAACTTTAAGATTTTTAAAAATGATGATCATGGTATTATTTAAATTCTGACCTTTTTAACGCACGTGCATAGCTTGAATATGTGTACAAATTAGCATAAGATGTTGTTCTAAGTTATATTGTATAAAGTAGGTTGCATAACTTGATTCATAGGTGTTTTCAAAGAAAACTCTTAAGTTATGAAAACTAATTTTAAGAAACGTTGTGTGAATTACATTTTGACCATATGAGTAAGCATAATAGGATACTTTATGCCTCTGGACATGACATATATGTTCATCCAACTAGTTAAGTATGATATGTACTATGCAAGCATGTTTTACGATAAGTTTAAATGCAAAGCTTAAGTGACTATGTATACATGAGGAGGATAATAGCAAGCATTCATATTAAAAGTTGGTTAACATCCTTACATGTTCAAGTGGTTAAAATAGATGGTCTCTTGTTGCATGAACTTACTTAGCCATGTAGAATGGAATTTTTTTGAATAAAACTACATGATTTGAAAGTAATCTTAGAAATGAACATAAAGAACATAAAATATAGTCCTAGACCCTTAAACAAGTATCTCTGATATGTATTAGTATTCTGGTATGCTAGGAACCAAGCTATAATCATAAAATCAAAAGTTCAATTTTGGTGTGCGACCAGGGCAGGCGGTCTTGGTTTGGGCCACTCCAGTCAAAATGTAAGCTGACCCACAAAGATACGCCAGAGAGATCTGAATTTTTTTACCTTGTCTAGAACCTTGTAGCATGTTTACATAAATGTTTAAAGATATAATGCATGATGAAAGTGATGTTTTAAGTACTTAAGTATATAGTGGCTACATTGAATCAATGCAAAAAGGATTTTTAGACAAAGTTTTCAAAACCAAATTAATATTGATGTGATAACAAAATGATGTTATGGTTTAACTAAAATAGGACCTCAATTATATGCTTGATGGTTAGGCATGTGTAAGGGATTGGTTTGCTTATATCAAACATATTTGACTAATGGGAATACTTATATACATTGGACAACATAGTTCTTGAAAGTATTAAGCTCTAAGTGGTTATCGGCGCTAAATGCAAGTTTCTTGAACCTTCTCAAATATTATTTATGTGCAAGTTCTCTAACTTACACTATCTGTGACGCCCCCAAAATAGGTATACATCACCCATCTTGAGTCTCCAAATACATGGTACAAAATTCAAATACAACTTAATAATACAATTGTAGTGTAAAATGCGACAAAACATAAACTGAGATTTTTAAAATGAATATTGTCTTCTAGACAGTATTCAACTCAAATGGAGTCCTCAATACATTTATTATCACACTATTTCATAGAATAGTGAGGACTACTAATGCTATCATCTGGACCGTCACTCCGTTCCCCGACTAGTCCCGACTACGTTCTCATTTCCTGAATAGGACGATGAAAGCAAAAGGGTGAGCTCAACTAGCCCAGTAAGAAATATTATTACTAAGATAATGCAGAATAATTTATCTTTAGCCTTCAACAGTGTAAAACTGATAAAATATAACAAACATCAAGTTTAACTGCAGCGGAACAAGAAATCCATTAGAAGAGTCAAGTAGAGCATAAAATCTACTATCTTCTATGATTTAAAAGGTTTTTCATCACTTTTATCACTGAGCCTCAGCTTAATAAATAATCCACATCATCGAATCACCCCTGCACTACGGCCAAGGATATTCGTGTATTCATCAATGGTCATGATCATGCCAACAACTGTCCATCAATGCACTATGGGCCAATGAGGACTTTTACCACACCATTTATAACATTACGGTCATGATTATACCGAATAATTCCTGGTCATAATCATACCAAGTCCATCTATGCACTACAGGCCACAGATGACTTTTAACATAAAATAAACATGAGGGTGATGACAATGATATAAGAATTCAATAAAACAAGTTCAAGGATAAATTTTTAAAGATTTATAATTTAATTTATCCAGAAATCAATAATGTCCAAATTGTCAACATGATACTGCTTTGTGGAGTAAAATTCAAGAATAATATTGTACCAAAAATAATTTGGACCGAAAACGAATCAATTTTTATCATGAATAGTACCCCGGGTGAATATTATCCTGTGAATAGTACTTTGGGAATAGTAACCCCGTGAATAGTACTCCGGCATAAAAAAGTTAAAACTTATCAAGAATGCTCAGAATAATATTTTCATGAAAAGATACTGGATGAAGCGCAAATATTAAGGATATTCTACTAATTTCATGGAGTATAGAAGCAAAATTTTTAACAAAACGAGTATAGAATTCGAAATCTGAAACGAAATAAAATTACTTACATACTACAGAGTATGGAAGAAAATATTATTGCAAGCGAATATTGAACAAAAATAACATCCCTAACCTTGAAAAGAAGAGTATTCCAACTGGTATAGCAGGGATATTCTTGAAGAAAACTTTCATTATTTTCTACGCTCAAAGCTTTCTAAAACTCGAAAGAAATACGCTCATGATTATAGAAGAATTCTCTAATTCTGGTGTGATTTTCAATTCTAACTTAAGCGCCTATTTATAGGAAAATGCTAGAACGCCATAGGAGACTAAATAATAAAATAATATTATTTATTTTTTTTCCATGCACATTTTCTTGACCAAAACTCAGCCACCACTAGTGGGCCCCACAAAAATCAGCAACTTTCCACACCAACCAAAAAGTGGGGTCCACCATGTTTTTAATAAAAATATTAATTTTTCCAAAACTTCAATAATTCATAAAAAATAGCCCTTTTATCAGAAAAATATAAATTTTATGTCCATTCCACACGAAATCGAATTCTCTACAACTTTGCATAAGAAAGTTTTTCCAAATTCCAAAAAGAAAATATTTGAATTCCACAAACGGACAATTTTCAACACCTCTTAAAATTCATAACAAATCATTCGTTAATTTTTAACAGTTCAAAATTTGTGGACAAATACTCAACTTATATATGCTCCTTCTTATCCAAGATTTTAACAGGAACCTCTTCATACGTTAAATCTTCCGCTATTTAATCCGGTTCTAACTCAATAATGTGGTTCGGGTCTTTCACATATTTACGTAACATAGATATGTGAAAAATGTTATGAACACGAGACATACTTGGCGGTAAGGCGAGTCTATAGGCCACAGTTCCTACTCGTTCGAGGATTAAAAATGGACCAATGAATCGAGGATTGAGCTTTCCTCTCTTTCCAAATCTTGTAACTCCTTTCCATGGAGCAACACGTAACAACACATGTTCTCCGATATTGAATTCCACGTCCTTTAGATGAAGATCAGCATAACTCTTTTGTCGATCTTGTGAGGTTTTTATACGTTGTCGGATCGTTTGAATCTTTTCCGTAGTCATACGTACCAACTCCGGTCCCAACAACGTTGCTTCACCCACCTCATCCCACCATACTGGAGAATGACACTTTCTTCCATTCAACGCCTCGAATGGAGCCATGCCAATACTTGCTTGATAACTGTTGTTGTAGGAAAACTCCACCAATGGTAAGAACTTGTCCCAACTTCCCTTGAAGTCAAGGACACAGAGTCTTAATAGATCTTCAAGAGTTTGAATAGTCCTCTCTGATTGCCCGTCCGTTTAAGGATGATAAGCTGAACTAAATCATAAATTCGTGACCATAGCTTTTTGCAAACTAACCCAAAATCTTGAAGTGAATCTTAGGTCTCGACTAGAAACTATGGATACTGGCATACAATGCAATCTTACAATCTCGTTTATGTACATACGAGCAAGACGTTCATGTGTATCAGTTTCTCGTATAGGTAAGAAATGAGCCGACTTGGTCAATCTATCAACAATGACCCAAATCTCTCTCCTCATATTGCTCCACCAAAATGTATATCGAAGATCACGATACATTTTGGTACTCCCAGGATGGATTATAAACGATGTGTTGTGTGCCTCCATCATAATTATACTTTAAATCAGGGTCATTAGGAACACAAAGTCTTGATTTGAGTCGAAGTATTCCTTCTTCATCGATTCTTGCTTCTTGCATAGCACCTTCTTATACTTTCTACCTCATATGCATCAGCTCCAGGTTTGTGGCTTGAGCAGCTTTAACTTTATCGATTAAATTCAGTTCAACTTGTATATTTGCCATCATCGCGTGGGTCCTTGGAGTCTTTAACTCTATCTCCATCCTTTGCAAGTCATATATAATGGACCTTTGCGTTGACAATATCGCACTTGTACCCGTATATGATCTTCTACTCAATGCGTCTATAACGCCCCCATATCTATACACCCACGGTATCTGATATTGTGTTTACAGAAAATCAACATTATGCTTTTAAATCTATACACCCATGGTATCTGATTATAAGATTACATTAAATAGAGGGACTAGCAGATATAATTCCCATAGATCCAAAATTCACAGTATCCCATAACAGATGTCAATTCTCAAGAGAATTTTTACAGTGTTTGGATACCCTCACATGGATATATGAACTATATCTGTGACTAGAGTCTATCTATCCAAAATTCAGAGTATCAACAATAACATAAGCAATCCATATTACTAATACCCTCACCCAGATGTATAGTCTAAGCCAAACGAATTTATACTATCGTATCGATAGTAACTATCTATTCGAAATCCAGAGTATCAATAACAACATGAACAGTCCATGCTATTAATACCCTCACTTAGATAAATAGTTCCCAAGGATCTAAACTAGATTCGAAGAAGTCTAATTTTACATCTATATATGTAAGAAAACACGGTTGCGAAAATAAAAGATGTTATATATATATATATATCATAATATTAATATTCGATTACATGATTCTGATAATGAGTTCTTATTACAGGATATTAAAACAGACAAGAATATAATCTAATCTATGTAGGGACGCTTCCCTTTATCTACTCCAGAAGTTCCAAGATTACCGTCTAAAACTGCAAATGGAATAATTTGCAAGGGTGAGCTATGACATGCTCAACAAGTTGTGTATTTATAACAATATAGGATTTGAAGAAATATAACAGTTCAAATTTCGACTGATAGTTGTACCATTTCTGGATTTCTATTTATTTCAACCATTTCTGGAATTTTTCTTTATTTCTGTCAGTCACACAGACTTAGAAATTTTGTTCAGATGTGAGATAGGGGATCAGCCTATTCAACATCATAGGAGTATGCATATCATCTTACCAGTGCTCAAAATACACTAAATGTCAATATATGAATTGACTAAATTTCAATCCCTTACGGGATACCCAACTTCAGTATAAGATGTCTTACCAAAATAATTTGGTTTGACACAATAGTTTATGTTCAATAAACATTATCATCTGAATAAATAATTCATTTTTGAGTTATGCTGAATCTATAGCAATAACTTTATAATAATTTGGCAATTCAATTGTAGGATTGGTATAATATAACAAAGACCATTCAAGATATCAAGATATAAGGGTAGGGTTTAAGAAACTTGCTTTATTAGAAATTTAAGGATAGAGAACTTGCCTGAGCGTAGATCAGTCAAGTTATGCTATTCAATCGTTAATAAATACCTACGAATTTCATATATATAAATCTAACACGTTAGTATTGATAACAATACTCAATTATAACACTAATATAATATCGGGTTAGTTTAATTGGGTTTGGTGTTTAATACCTTTGATAAATGGACTAAATTTTTTATTTATAAAATTTAATTATAATTTAAAATACCTTTTTAGAAATTTTAAAGTATTTAAAACATTTATTTTATTTTTAAATCATTTATTTCTATTTATAAGTAATTAATATTTACTTAAAATTTTACAAAAACATTGATTATTATTTTTAAATAATTTATATTCATTTATTATAATTTTATATCATTAATAATATTTTTCCATAATTATTTAGTATTTATAAATAATTTATTCTAATTTCTTTATTAATAAGTTAATTATTAATAATATCAAAATAATATTAAATATTTATTAAATTTATGTAAAAATATCGTAATTTATTTATAATAATTTTTAAAAAACTGCTTTTATATTTATTTATTAATTATTTCTAGTTTTTATAATTTATTTTTAGAAAATAATTTACATCTGTCGCTAAAGCCCTTCATGATGTAAAGTGTCATTGTAGGTGTTCTTGAGTTTACAAGCGGCTAGCTTGGTCATGGTCGGTGACTAGTTTGACCACTAATTAAAAGGCTACTGATGATGATTCTTGGTTTGTTCAAGAGTTGATGTTGTAGTACTCATACAGTAGTATAACATTAAACAAATTTTAGGCTTTAACCTACATATAACAAGAAGTTATAGAGGCTCAAAGTCACTGTCAGAGCTGTTCTTGAGTTTATAGGTAACCCGCAATGTAAGTCATGCGCTCACCAACTGCTTTGTGGCTTAAATATCTTTGATTCTGTGTATTAGATGTGTGTGATGTTTGTTGTAACATGTAGTATATATGTCAGGGTACATATATATAACATTAACATGAACAAAGCATAAATCTAAGGTTTCTAATTATGCTAGTCAAAGTACAGCCAAACGCTGTTCGTCGTGTTCTTCAGTTTTCTGGAAAACCCACAAAACTTGGTCAAGCTCGGTCAACGACTTTTGACCATTAATTCCAGTAAACCTATACGTTGTTTGTTCAATTAAAGATCATAGATATGTAGTACATATAACAGGGTATTGATCTATAACAAAAACTTACAAAAATCACAAATAAAAGACGATTAAACAGATTGGTCAACGTAGCCGGTACGACTGTTCTTGAGCTTTCTGGGTAACCCAAAAAACTGCAATTCGTGAACTGTCAACCCACTTTAACTGCTTATAACTTGAAATCTATGGTTCAAATGAACCTGTTTTCTTTTTCAGATTAAAGACCTACTAACAGGCTACAAATAACAAACAATTAACGAACCAAAACATATACACAAATGAATCTATAGGCCCTGACATTCGACTGTCAGACATAGTTTTCAAAATTTCCAGATTTCTTAAACACTTAATTAAGGCATCTAGATGTTATGAAAATGTGTTCTACCAATCTAACATACTTTCTAACATACTAATACATAATTCTAAACATCTAAACAACAAATCTAACATAAGATCATAGAGCTAATTAAGAACTAGGGTTTGTACCTTTTCTTGAACAATTTTTGATTCTAGTTTATGATGTTGTTGCTGCTATCACCCAGACTTAATTTGGTAAGTTTATAAGTGTATCTAAGCTTAGGAATTTCGTGAGTTTGCTTAGCCGTAAGTTTCCTATTTATAGAATTCTTCAACTTGGCTTTTTGGTCAATTTTGAGCAACTTGCCTCTACAAAGATTTGATCTGATGACTATTGTGATGCTTGGGAGTTACAAACATGTCATGTGCAGCCTAGGAACTTGAAATGGTGACTCCTAACTTACTTGTGAGCTAGTTAGGTTTGTTTTGTAGCTTAATTAGGCTTTAATCTTCACTAATCTTGATTAGGGTTTTGTTTCTAATGATTAGGAATGTTAAGTAATGTTAATTAGTACCTAATTGAAGTTTACTAACCATGATTAGGTGTTAACATAAGCTAATTAGGGTTAGGTTTACAAATTAGGGTTAGGGTTTGTTAATCTAGGATTGTTAACCTAAATTTCTCACTAATCCTAACAAGCACGAAAACGCGTTTTGTCAGTGTAAGCACGACAAAACAACTTGTCAAAATAATTTTACTAAAAAGTCCGATTATAGAAAAAAAAAATTAAGCACGAGGTGTCGAGCACGACGTTTTTCGGATAAAAATTTATTTGGTCAAATTTGTTAAACCAAGTATATATTAACACATAACACATTCAGAATGGAGATATTTTATTTATATAACGGAATTTTATATATACGAGTCTTATTAGGGTTTTGGGTTTTTAAATTCACCCCCACTAATAAGAATTTCGTCCTCAAAATTACAGTACAAGTTAAGTAAATAATTGAGGATAATTCTCGCGTATTTTATCTTCAAGCTCCCATGTAGCTTCTTCAACGTTCTGATTCCTCCAAAATACTTTGACCGATGCTATCACTTTATTTCTCAAGACTTGCTCTTTACGGTCGACGATCTGCACAAGTTCTTCTACATAAGAAAGATCTTCCTCTATTTTGATTGGCTCATATTGTATAACGTGTTTATAATCAGGTTTATATGGTTGTAATACGAACATATGAAACACATTATGAATATGATTTAACTCAGGAGGTAGTGCTATTTCATAAGCAACTTCACCAACCCTTCTCAAAATTTCAAAATGTTCAATGAATCTCGGACTTAATTTTCCTTTCTTACCAAAACGTATCTTTCCTTCCAAGGAGATACTTTCAAGAATACGTGAGTTCCTACGTTAAAGTTTCGTTGTTGACGATGTGGATCGACGTATTTTCTTTGTCGATCTTGAGATGTTTGTAATCATTGACGAATAATTCTAATAGTTTCAGTTGTTTGTTGAATTATCTCAGGTCCTAACATTTGTCTTTCCCCGACTTCATCCCAACATAAAGGTGTTATACACTTATGCCCATATAAAGCTTCATAGTGTGGCATACCTATGCTAGCATGATAACTATTGTTATAGGCAAATTCGACTAAGGGTAACTAATCTTCCTAACTTCCTTCGAAATTTATAATACAAGTTCTTAGCATATCCTCTAATGTTTGTATGGTTCTCTCACTCTGTCCATCAGTTTGAGGATGATAAGTTGTACTCAATCTTAGTTGTGTTCCTAAGTGTTTCTGAAGGCTTTTCCAAAAATTAGAAGTAAATCTTGGATCTCGATCTGATACTATGGACACAAGTACTCCATGCCTAGAGATATTTTCATTGATGTACGGTTTGGCAAGGTGATCTAGGTTATGAGTAATCTTAATAAGTAAAAAGTGAGCTGATTTTGTTAAACGGTCAACTATTACCCAAATGGCATTATGGACATTTTGTGTAGCTGGAAACCAACAACAAAATCCATAGTTATATGTTCCCACTTCCATTCGGGAATTGGTAAGGGTTGAAGTAAACCACTCTCTGCTTTTGATGCTCAAATTTTAACCCTTTGACACGTGAGACATTTACTTACCCATTCAGCTATTTCTCTTTTCATGTTCGACCACCAAAAGTGTCGACTTAAGTCCTTATACATTTTTGTACTGCCATGATGTATGACAAATTTAGAATTATGAGCTTCATTTAAAATTTCATCATTTAAAGCTTGGTCTAATGGAACGCAAATTTTATTTTCATATCTTATTATTCCATCCGTATCTATTCAAAATTTATTATACTTATCATGTGTTGAATTAGATTTGAACTTCTGACATTCTTCATCCTTCTCCTGTATCTCTTTAACTTTATTAAGCAGAGATGAAACTCCTTCTAAAATATACAATTTTTTGGATAGAGGTAGTTGGACATTCCACCTCAATTTCTAAATTTTCAACGTCTTTTATTAACCTATTATTGATGGTTAATACATTCAATTTTTCCGGATTCTTTCTACTCAACGTATCAGCTACAACATTGGCCTTACCGGGATGATATAAAATTTCACAGTCAAAATCCTTTATCAGTTCTAACCATCGTCTCTGTCTTAAATTTAATTCCTTTTGTGTACAAATATATTTCAGACTTTTATGATCTGTATATATCTCGCACTTCTCCCCGTATAAGTAATGTCTCCAAATATTTAGAGCAAAAACTACCGCGGCTAACTCTAGGTCATGAGTAGGATACCTCTTCTCATAATCTTTGAGTTGTCATGATGCATAGGCTATCACTTTCCCATGTTGCATCAGCACACACCCTAAACCACTGTGTGATGCGTCACTATATACTACAAGGCCTCATGTATCATCTGGTAAGGATAACACTGGAGCCATGCTCAGTCACTTCTTCAACTCTTGGAAGCTTTCCTCACATTTATTTGTCCAGACGTATTTCACCGTCTTTCGAGTTAAATTGGTTAATGGGGTTGCTATTTTTGAAAAATCTTTTATAAACCGTCGATAATAACCCGCTAATCCGAGAAAACTTCATACTTTTGTTGGAGTTGTTGGTTGTTCCCAATTCACAACCATTTCGATCTTAGCTGGATCTAAAAATATTCCATTCTTATCAATTACGTGACCTAAAAATTGAACTCTCTTCAACTAGAATTCACACTTGGAAAATTTTGCATAAAGTTGTTCCTTTCGTAATATCTCTAAAACGACTCTCAAGTGTTCAATATGCTCTTCCCGTGTTTTCGAGTATACCAGAATATCGTCGATAAACACTACAACAAATTTGTCCAATCATGGTTTAAACACTCGATTCATTAATCCAAAAGGCATTACAAGAAACTCATAATGTCTATAGAGTGTCCTAAATCCTATTTTCGGCACATCCTCGTTTCTTACCTTTAATTGATCATAACCTGTTCTAAGGTCAATTTTTGAAAAATATTCGGCCCCTTTTAATTGGTCAAACAAATCATCAATTCTTGGTAAAAGATATTTATTTTTAATAGTTAACTTATTTAGCTCCCTATAGTCTATACATAGTCTCATAGCTCCATCCTTCTTCTTTACAAACAAAACTGGTGCTCCCTAGGGTGAAACACTAGGTTGTATGTACTTTTTATCTAAGAGTTCCTGTAATTGTATAAGTAACTCTTTCAGTTCTATAGGTGCCATTCTGTATGGTGCCTTAGAAACTGGTGTCGTTCCTGGTGCAAGATTAATGACGAACTCAATTTCCCTATTTGGAGGCAAAGCAGGTAAGTCATCTGGAAATATATAAGGAAATTCCTTAACTATAGGTATTTGATCTAGTTTTACTCCTTCTTGTCGAGTATCAACTATATAGGCCAAATATCCTAAAAAACCCTTTCTAAGTAATCTTTCTGCCTGAACTATAGTCAAACATCGAGATTGCTTAGGTGAACAACTACCTTTGAACACTACCTTAAAATTATGCACTTTTATTATCACACTACAGTTTCTATATATGGTCTCAACCAGAATCCTTTCATTATTAGCAATTTCTACGCAAAATGGTTTGTCTAGATTTTCACAAGGTATATTTAAGTTTGTAGAGAAATTTCTAGACACAAATGAACATGTAGCACTATAATCGAATAACACATATGCATTTAAAGTGTTGATAGGGATGATACCTATCACCACGCCTTGTGAAGCAACAACATCCCTCACCGATATATTAAATATTCTCGCCAGAGGGTCGATTCTCGAACCCCAACTCGCACTCTCGTTGATTGATTATTCTCTGGTATTCTAACCCCTTTTCCTCCTTGATTCCTAGGTTTGGGACAGTTCTTTGAAAAATAGTCTAATGAACCACAATTAAAACATTTATTTTTCCTTGGAAGAGAACACTGTGGATAATAATGTCTAGACTGTCCACAATAAAAACATTTGTTATGAAGGCATTCTCCTCTATGTTTCTTACCACAATTAAGACAAGGCTTAATATTATTATTACTAAAGTTATTGTTAGTATTTCCTATCTTTTTCCATGGATTAATAGAAAAAGAATTATCCCATTTATGTTTGTTATTAAACCCACCTGAACTGGGTTCTGTCCTAATTTTCCTTTTCATTCGACTTCTCTTGTCTGATGAAATTTAGCAAGACCTGCTCATTCTCACTTTCGGCTATAGTGGCCTTCTCTAGTATCTCGTAGAAAGTTTTTATTTGAAGTCTCGACAATTTACTCTTAATCGAGGTTTTAAACCTTCCTGAAACCTACTGAGTCTTTCTAAGTTCAGTGGTTACTTGATGAGGAGCAAACCTGGATAGTTCATTAAACTTAGCTGTATACTGGGTTACAGTAAGATCTCCTTGTTTTAAGTCCAGAAATTTTATTTCCATTCGGTCTTTAAGGGATTGGGAAAAATAGTTTTCAAAGAACAACTCTTTGAATCTATCCCAAGGAATAATTTCAGTTTCTACCCAACCTTTGGTTGATTCCCACCAATAATTAGTCTCACCCTTCAAGAAAAAGGTTACAAAAGTTTTCTTTTGGTTATTATTAACATTGGTTACTAGGAAAAATTTCTCTATCTCTGAAATGCAAATTTGTGCATCTACAGGTTCTGATGTACCTTTAAACTCAGGTGGTCCAACTAATTTAAAGTCTTTATAAGTTGTGTTCTGGTTCACAGGTCTATTTACAACTCCTAGCATAAGGTCTACTAACTGTTAGGTAGAATTATCATCATTCATTTCTCTTTGGGGTCTTCTAGTTGATGGCATGATTCTATATAAACCAATAAAATTCACATAAGAATTTGAGTAACACATCATATTTTTTATTTTATATATCACAATAGTATTACACAACAACTTCATAATTAAACATACTACTATTTACAAAGTATTGATTACATACAAACTTTGAATGCTTCTTTATTGTACTAATATAAAGCATTCAACCACCTATGCTATTCTCTAGAATTCATTGATATCATTAAAGGAATCCTGAATCATGTGACAAACCACAGATCGATCGATGAGATAAGCCGTCTTCTTATCCTTTACCGAATATCGAACTACACGGCGCTGTAAATCATTAAAAGTATCTCGAACACCCAGAGATGTTTTAAGAAGCCTTGACTGAATTTCCTTTCTGCCCCTCTATGCATGGTGTAGTTGTACTTTTAGTCGTTGACTATGTCCTCTCTCATGTTGTAGCATTCCTTCACTATATCACTCTAAACCTCATCTTATTACCTCATATATTACATTGTCTTCAACAAAGGGTGCCATTGCCTCATCATGCTCATCAATTCTCATTAACTGTCCTGCTATTGGATCCACTTCTTCCTCAACATCTAACAGTTGTTGATCATGAAGCAATTCCTCATCTTCTGCATCACTGGCTATGTATGACTGTATTTGTGGTGGATTATTGGCTATTACCATTTCCTCAGCATTGGAGTTGGCCATCTATAAAAGAAAACTCCTTAAATACTGTATAGAAATTTACACAACATAATAGTTTTAATGTTATATTTTATATGTACTTTTAATTTTTTTTTCTTTTTACGGACTCGAAGACTATAGCCTTAAAGCTTTGATACCAAAATTGTAACGCCCCCATATCTATACACCCACGGTATCTGATATGGTGTTTACAGAAAATCAACATAATGCTTTTAAATCTATACACCCATGGTATCTGATTATAAGATTACATTAAATAGAGGGACTAGCAGATATAATTCCCATAGATCCAAAATTCACAGTATCCCATAACAGATGTCAATTCTCAAGAGAACTTTTACTATGTTTGGATACCATCACTTGGATATATGAACTGTATCTATGACTAGAGTCTTTCTATCCAAAATTCAGAGTATCAGCAATAACATGAGTAGTCCATATTACTAATACCCTCACCCAGATGTATAGTCTAAGCCAAACGAATTTATACTATCGTATCGATAGTAACTATCTATCCGAAATCCAAAGTATCAATAATAACATGAACAGTCCATGCTATTAATACCCTCACTCAGATAAATAGTTCCCAAGGATCTCAACTAGATTCGAAGAAGTCTAATTTTACATCTATATATGTAAGAAAACACGGTTGCGGAAATAAAAGATGTTATATATATATATATATCATAATATTAATATTCGATTACATGATTCTCATAACGAGTTCTTATTACAGGATATTCAAACAGACAAGAATATAATCTAATCTATGTAGGGACGCTTCCCTTTATTCTGGATGATGATTCTTGGTTTGTTCAAGAGTTGATGTTGTAGTACTCATACAGTAGTATAACATGAAACAAATTTTAGGCTTTAACCTACATATAACAAGAAGTTATAGAGGCTCAAAGTCACTGTCAGAGCTGTTCTTGAGTTTTTGGGTAACCCAGAACAGAAGTCATGGCAGGTCAACGGTTTTGTGGCGTAAATATCTTTGATTCTGTGTATTAGATGTGTGTGATGTTTGTTGTAACATGTAGTATATATGTCAGGGTCCATATATATAGCATTAACATGAACAAAACAAAAATCTAAGGTCTCTAATTATGCTGGTTAAAGTACAGCCAAACGTTTTTCTTCGTGTTCTGGAAAACCCAAAAAACATGGTCAAGCTCGGTCAACGACTTTTAACCATTAATTCCAGTAAACCTATACATTGTGTGTTCAATTAAAGATCATAGATATGTAGTACATATAACAGGGTATTGATCTATAACAAAAACTTATAAAAATCACAAACAGAAGACGATTAAACAGATTGGTCAAAGTAGCCAGATGCATCGTTTCTTCACTTTTCCGGGTAACCTGTAAAAGCGCAATCCGTGAACAGTCAACCCACTTTGATCGATTATAACTTAAAATCTATGGTTCAAATGAACTGCTTTTCTTTCCAGATTAAAGACCTACTAACAAACTCTACAAATAACAAATAATTAACGGACCAAAACATAAACACAAATGAATCTATAGGCCCTGACATTCGACTGTCAGACATAGTTTTCAAAATTTCTAGATTTCTTAAAACACTTAATTAAGGCATCTAGATGTTATGAAAATGTGTTCTACCAATCTAACATACTTTTTAACATACTAATACATAATTCTAAACATCTAAACAACAAATCTAACATAAGATCATAGAGCTATTTAAGAACTAGGGTTTGTACCTTTTCTTGAACAATTTTTGATTCTAGCTTATGATGTTGTTGCTGCTATCACCCAGGCTTATTTTGGTAAGTTTATAAGTGTATCTAGGCTTAGGAATTTCGTGAGTTTGCTTAGCCATAAGTTTCTTATTTATAGAATTCTTCAACTTGGCTTTTTGGTCATTTTTGAGCAACTTGCCTCTACAAAGATTTGATCTGATGACTATTGTGATGCTTGGGAGTTACAAGCATGTCATGTGCAGCCTAGGAACTTGAAATGGTGACTCCTAACCTACTTGTGAGCTATTTAGGTTTGTTTAGTAGCTTATTTAGGCTTTAATCTTCAATAATCTTGATTAGGGTTTGGTTTTTAATGATTAGGAATGTTAAGTAATGTTAATTAGTACCTAATTGAAGTTTACTAACCATGATTAGGTGTTAACATAAGCTAATTAGAGTTAGTTTAGCTAATTAGGGTTAGGTTTATAAATTAGGGTTAGGGTTTTGCTAATTAGGGTTAGGGTTTGTTAATCTAGGATTGTTAACCTAAATTTCTCACTAATCCTAACAAGCACGACAACGCGTTTTGTCAGTGTAAGCACGACAAAGCAACTTGTCAAAATAATTTTACTAAAAAGTCCGATTATAGAAAGAAAAAAAAAATTAAGCACGAGGTGTCAAGCACGAAGTTTTTCGAATAAAAATTCATTTGGTTAAATTTGTCAAACCAAGTATATATTAACACATAACAAATTCAGAACATAGATATTTTATTTATATAACAAAATTTTATACATACGAGTCTTATTAGGGTTTTGGGTTTTTACAACGTCAGCTACTACGTTCGCTTTACCAAGATGGTATTGAATGGTATGATCATAATCTTTCAAC
Source organism: Panax ginseng (assembly GCA_020205605.1). NCBI lineage: Eukaryota > Viridiplantae > Streptophyta > Magnoliopsida > Apiales > Araliaceae > Panax > Panax ginseng. Next base: position 47,393,436 of record CM035144.1, read on the forward strand.
AGTTCAAGCCAACGTCGTTGCCGCACATTGAGTTCCTTTTGGGTGAAGAAATATTTGAGGCTTTTATGATCCGTAAAGATCTCCACTTTCTTCCCATATAAGTAATGCCTCCAAATTTTAAGTGCGAAGACAACAGCTGCCAACGCTCGATAATGACTAGGATAATTCCTCTCATATTCTTTGAGTTGTCGAGAGGCATATGCTATGATTTTCCCATGTTGCATGAGAACACATCCTAACCCTTTGCCCGAAGCATCACTATAGATGATAAATCCCTCCAAGCCAAATGGTATTGTCAAAACAGGTGCTGAAATGAGTCTTCTCTTGAGTTCTTGAAAACTCTTCTCACATTCCATGCTCTAACTGAATTTTGTATCTTTCTGAGTTAGCTGAGTTAATGGAGTAGCGATTCGAGAAAACCCTTCTACGAATCTCCGATAATAACCAGCTAAGCCGAGAAAGCTATGTACTTCGATCACTGATTTAGGTTACTCCCACTTTGAATAGCTTCAATCTTTCTTAGGGTCTCAGATATTTCCATAACTTGATACTACGTGCCCAAGGAATGCTACTTCCTCAAGCCAGAACTCGAATTTCTTCAACTTGGCATAAAGCTTGTTTTCACAAAGCTTTTGGAGTATCAGTCTCAAGTGTTGCTCATGATCTTCACGGCTTTTGGAATATATGAGGATGTCATCAATAAAGATGACCACAAAGTGATCTAAATATTCCTTGAATACTCAGTTCATCATATCCATGAAGGCAGTAGGAGCATTAGTCAATCCAAAAGACATGACAAGGAATTCATAATGCCCGTACCGAGTTCTGAAAGCCGTCTTTGGAATGTCATCGGTTCTAATCTTTAACTGATGATATCCAGAACGAAGATCGATCTTTGAAAAGAATTTGGTGCCTTTCAACTGGTCAAACAGGTCATCAATACGTGGCAATGGGTACCTATTCTTGATGGTGACATGATTCAACTCCCGATAATCAATACAAAGTCGCATACTCCCATCTTTCTTCTTCACGAATAGAACAGGAGCACCCCAAGGAGGCGTACTAGGACGAATGAAACCGATGTCTAATAATTCTTGCAATTGGGTCTTTAACTCCTGAAGTTCAATAGGAGCCACTCGATATGGGGCTTTGGAAATGGGTTTTGTACCAGGTTCAAAGTCGATACAAAATTTAATTTCTCGCTTTAGGGGTAGGCCAGGAAGTTCTTCAGGGAATATGTCAGGAAATTTATTAATAATAGAAATATCATTCAAAACTGACGTGTTTTTGTTTAAATTTGTGACATGAGCTAAGAAAGCTTGACATCCATTTTTTAATAAACGAATAGCTTTATGGCTTGAGATGACAGTGATTGATTTTAATGGTTTGGTTGCTTGAATTCGCATAATAGGTTGGTTAGGAATATGAAAGCTAACAACCTTACAAAAATAATCAATTTTTGTATGATGAGTAGTTAACCAATCAATCCCTAGAATTACGTCAAATGCAAGTATTTTCAATGAAATAAGATCGACAGGTAATGTGAGGGTACCGATTTGAACCAAACAAGACTTATAAAACAATGGATGTAATGAAGGTTTCTCCCAATGGAGTTTCAACAGAAAAGTCAAAGTCTAATTTCTCTGGAGTCAATTTTAAATGTTGAGCGCAAGTAGGAGAAATAAAAGAATGGGTAGAACCGGTATCAAATAAGGTATAAACTTCGCTAGAGTTTATGATAAGCTTACCCGTGATGACCTCGTTCGGGTTCCTTACTTTCTAGGAGATCATGGCAAACGCTCTCCCTTGAACTACCGGCTTTGACTTTTCTGGGAGGGCCTTTGGTGCCTCCATCCCAGCTAGACTTGTCTTTGGTGCATAACAAAATCGGGCTAGGTGACCTTCTCTTCCACAATTATAACACGCTTTGGACTGCATCGCGCAGTTTGGACTGATGTGTCCCTCCCCTCCGCATTTGAAGCATATGATAGGTGGTCACTCTACTTCCTTAACAACGGGTGCTAGTGTTGAATCTCCTCTTCTTAAAATGTCCACTCTTATTATCTTGGCCATGATTATTACCTAAGTAGTTACCATTTCTGGCATGTTGATTCCCTCCACATTTGTTGTCACTGCTTCGATGACTGCTACCACTGATATTATCATTTTGCCGGCTGCTCTCTCTTGGTTGGGTTGACTCATTATCACGTTCCAATAACTGAACCCTATTCACAACATCTGGATACAAACAAAGTTTGTGAGAGATAAGGTATTGACGTGTCTCGGGTTTCAAACCTCGTAGAAACATCCGCGTCATTCTCTCCTCATTATCAACTAAGTGGGACGCAAACTGGGACAACTCAGCAAACTTGGCTTCGTACTGTGACACGGTCATGTTGTTTTGCTCCAGTTTAATGAACTCTACCTCTTTCATGTGATGAATACTTTCGGGAAAGTACTTGTCGTTGAACAGTTCTTGGAACTTCTCCCAAGACATCTTCAATGCGGAAGGTTGAGTACGCTTTACAGATTCCCACCAGTAATTTGCTTCTGCCCGTAACATGAAGGTGGCAAATGGAACCTTTTTCTCCTCGGAGCATCCCAAGATATCAAATATCTTGTTGATCTGCTTTATCCACGTCTCCGCCTTAAGTGGTTTTGGCTCTCCAAAAAACTTCGGTGGTCCCAGCTCCTTGAACTGTTTAGCAGTGACCGTCCGAGAGTTGCAAGTGTTTCCACTTGTATTTCAGACAGGAGTCTCTCTTTCCTTATGTTGCATGAATTGCAGAAAGCCTCTAAAAATTTCATCGTTCATCATTTGGTCAGTGTTGTTGTTTGCATGAGGATTGTTGCCTTCGTGATGCACATTATCTTGATTGTTGATCTGTGGAGACTCAACAGTCTCCTGTGCTCCATTGCTATTATCAACATTCTCAGATGTCATTTTTAAATACTGCCACAAAACAAGGGTTAATTGACATGTCACATATTATCCATATACTCTGACCGACTAATTAAATACCAAATAAACTTAGGTAGGTCATACTAGCGAAGGAATTCCCCGTCTTTCCCCTCCTAGTTCTTGTCTCACATCTCAGCCAGGGATCATATCCCTAAGCTTTGATACCAACTGTGACACCCCCAAAATAGGTATACATCACCCATCTTGAGTCGCCAAATACATGGTACAAAATTCAAATACAACTTTATAATACAATTATCGTGTAAAATACGACAAAACATAAACTGAGAGTTTTAAAACGAATATTGTCTTCTAGACAGTATTCAGCTCAAATGGAGTCCTCAATACATCTATGATCACACTATTTCATAGAATAGTGAGGACTACTAATGCTATCATCTGGACCGTCACTCCGTTCCCCGACTAGTCTCGGCTACATTCTCATTTCCTGAAGAGGACGATGAAAGTAAAAGGGTGAGCTCAACTAGCCCAGTAAGAAATATTATGACTAAGATAATGCAGAATAATTTATCTTTAGCCTTCAACAGTGTTAAACTGATAAAATATAACAAACATCAAGTTTAAATGCAGCGGAACAAGCAATCCATTAGAAGAGTCAAGTAGAGCATAAAATCTACTATCTTCTATAATTTAAAAGATTTTTCATCACTTTTATCACTGAGACTCAGCTTAATAAATAATCCACATCATGGAATCACCCCTGCACTACGGCCAATGATATTCTTTAGTATCACGACCACAAAATATCCATACACTACGGGCCAAGGATATTCGTGTATTCATCAATGGTCATGATCATGCCAACAACTGTCCATCAATGCACTACGGGCCAATTAGGACTTTTACCACATCATTTTCAATATTACGATCATGATTATACCGAATAATCCCTGGTCATAATCATACCAAGTCCATCTATGCACTACAGGCCACGGATGACTTTCAACTTAATATAAACATGAGGATGATGACAATGATATAAGAATTCAATAAAACAAGTTCAAGGATAAATTTTTAAAGATTTATAATTTAATTTATCCAGAAATCAATAATGTCCAAATTGTCAACATGATACTGCTTTGTGAGTAAAATTCAAGAATAATATTGTACCAAAAATAATTTAGACCAAAAATGAATCAATTTTTATCATGAATAGTACCCTGGTTGAATAGTACTCGAGTGAATAGTAACTCGTTAATAGTACTTCGGGAATAGTAACCCCGTGAATAGTACTTCAGCATGAAAAAGTTAAAACTTATCAAGAATGCTCAAAATAATATTTTCATGAAAAGATACTGGATGAAGCGCAAATATCAAGGATATTCTACTAATTTCATGGAGTATAAAAGCCAAAATTTTAACAAAACGAGTATAGAATTCGAAATCTGAAACAAAATAATATTACAACATACTACAGAGTATGGAAGAAAATATTATTTCAAGCGAATATTGAACAAAAATAACATCCCTTACCTTCAAAAGAAGAGTATTCCAACTGGTATAGCGGGGATATTCTTGAAGAAAACTTTCACTATTTTCTACGCTCAAAGCTTTCTAAAACTCGAAAGAAATACGCTAAAGATTATAGAAGAAGAATTCTCTGATTCTGGTGTGATTTTCAATTCTAACTTAAGCGCCTATTTATAGGAAAATGCTAGAACGCCATAGAAGACTAAATAATAAAATAACATTATTTTTTCCATGCACATTTTTTTGACCAAAACTCAGCCACCACTAGTGGGCCCCACCAAAATAAGCAACTTTCCACACCAACCAAAAAGTGAGGTCCACCATGTTTTTAATAAAAATATTTATTTTCCAAAACTTCAATAATTCCTAAAGAATAGACCTTTTTATCAGAAAAATACGAATTTTATGTCCATTCCACATGAAATTGAATTTTCTATAACTTTACAGATGAAAGTTTTTCCAAATTCCAAACAGAAAATATTTGAATTCCATAAACGGATAATTTTCAACATCTCTTAAAATTCATAACAAATCATAAGTTAATTTTTAATGGTTCAAAATTTGTGGACAAATACTCAACTTATATATGCATAACATATCCAAAAATCACAACGATCCAACGGTCGGATTAAAATTTATAACTCACGCAATAGTGCTTTAAGAACACCAATTTGATTTTTTAATACCTCCAATCCGACAAAATACTGATAAAATACCTCAACATTAATTCCTTCATTTATAACCACATAAAATAAATATTTTCCTATCCGTCATTTATGTCCAAATAAAATAAATATTTCTTTATCATATAAATCAATAATTAATTATTCACAAATAATATTACAGAATCACAATAATGACAACCAGGCCGTTCGCAGGAAAGAGGGGGCTTTTCGATAAGGATTTCTCCATACTAGCGCACAATTAGGTGACTAAACCTATGAGTCCCCAAATTTTATGAATAAAGATTTAAATTTCTTGAAATATTTTTTTTGAATATCATGGTGTGGATTTGATATAATGTTATAGTTGTGGGTAATATTTATAAATTTTGCAAAGTAAGCAAGTTGTTATATAATATTCGATTGGTCGGGGAATATTCTTTTTATCGGAGATTATCTGTACGACGACACAATCATTGGTGGACCCCACAACGGAAGTATTGTCGTAGTAAGAAAAATGATGAATTATTATTTTTATAAAAATAACTACGAAAGTGTTACCGTTAAAACCGTTGAACTACCCTAGTAGTAAGAGTACAAGATGTAATGCCTGGCGTGGTTGCATAAAGTAGCACATGGTATTGATTATTGATGCTTACGTAAGAAGTCACTCAGCTTATACTCAATTATTGCTACAGATAATTCTTGATCATATCTCTCATATTATTTATTCGATTATTGTCACAAAGATCATCTCGTGATAATATGATATATTATTAAATCAATAATTGAGATGACAAAGTTATTCATATTATTAAATTGCAATATTTACAATGTCTAGAAGTTAGTCAAGGAAAGGTTTGGTCACCTAATTGCGCGCCAATAAGGAGAAATCCTTATCGGAAAGCCCCCTTTTTCCTGGAAATGACCTGGTTGTTAAATATTGTGAGTTATAATAGTAATGATGAATAATTTCGTGGTGATTAAAGATGAATTTGATAGTTCCATTGTGTTGGGATTATTAGTGTTAGTGGAAATCGACATCTATTCCGATGATAATTGATGTATAGGGGTTATATTGATAAATCGGGTAACTAATCAGATAAATGAGCAATTAAGTGCTACTAATTCACATGCTTATATAACTATTTGTTCACATGTGTGTACTATTGATTCACATTCTTGTACTATTAGGGGAGTTGGTGCAAGATTGATAATACTTGCATGACTAAGTTAAAAATGGAGGTATAGATGGAGGTACTATACTGTAATTCGTATTTTCACATGATTATAACTATTTATTCACTTGATTGAACTATTGATTCAAATTATTTACTATTAGGGGTGGTGGTGCAAGTTTGATAATACTTGCAGGACTAAATTAAAAATGAAGAAAAAGAGGAAGGTATTATACTGTAATATTTTGAGCCCCAAAACGTGCAATTATCGAAACTATATTTTCCTATAAATAGAAGCCCATTCTTCCTTCATTTCTCACCAATTCATAAAAGCTATAGAGCAATTATTATAGAGAGAAATTATAGAGAGAAAGTAGAAGAGAAGTTTGCTACCTCACTATTCTAGTATCCAGTTTTTTCTAAGGTAAGGGGTATTATTCTTTCGTATTCATGAAAAGAGTTATTGTTATTCCATTCCTTATTATTATGTTGGAATAACCTGTCTATGCGAAGTACCGCATACATGGTGAAATTTTTCTATTATTCCATTCTTTATTATTCTGTTGGAATAACCTGTCTGTGCAGTCTATCGCATGCATGGTGAATTATGTTGTTATTCCATTCTTTATTATTTTGTTGGAATATCCTGTCTGTGCGGTTTACACATGACCTGGTTCCATTCTTTATTATTCTGTTGGAATATCCTGTCTGTGCGGTTTACGCATGACCTGGTTCCATTCTTTATTATTCTGTTGGAATATCCTCGTCATGCATTTTCCACGCACGACACGGTTCCATTCTTTATTATTCTCATTGGGAATAACTCGTCTGCAAGGTCTATCGCATACATGGTGAATTCTTCTGTTATTCCATTCTTTATTATTCTGTTGGAATAACCTGTCTATGTGGATTACCACATGCATTGTGAATGATCCTTTGTATTCATTCCTTATTAAATTGTGGAAATGATCTGTCTACGTGGATTACCGCATGGCGGGTGAAAATCCATTTGCAGTTTCATAATTTTTTTGACCCTAAAAAATTATGGAAAAATTTAAAAATGATAATTTGATGAGTTTTCTATATTGTGTCCAAAGATGGCGATTTTTTGATGTATAGATTAAGTGTTATGGATTTTATGGGAAAAGACTATTTGAAAAATAAACCCTTATAATTCCTTGTGGTTAACTCCAAAATTGGTGAAATTTTTATTGGGAGATGCGTATATATACAGAGTATACCTCAAATTTTGGAATTTTTGGACAAAAGTACAATTTATAATAAATTTCTAAATATTCGACAGTATTGGCCATATAAAAAATAGTAAATGAATTTTAAAAATTCCGAGAAAAATATATGTTCAATATGGGACTATATTCTGCTAAATCCAAGAAAAGAAATATTTTTGGGACTGATTTGGTATTTTTCATGAAAATGAACTAGTTATGAGTAAATGAATTAAATATGTTATGTGAAGTTACAAAATTAGAAAATGGGATTTTATGGTTTGGGAATCCTATATAGGGTATATGCAGATTTTTGATGAGGGATTTGATCATTGGTGATGAAATCTTATGAGTATGGCATTTTGAATGATTAAATGCATTATCTGGTAAAGTGTAAACAATTGAAATAAATTGTTTATAAGTTTAAGAAGTGATTAAAATATTGTTATAATATTAATAATATTAGATTATGAGTTTATTAAGTGGTTGATAATATCTGGATAAATTTAAAGTCTTTAATATGTATCCTTATTTTCGTTTGATTAATGCTTATATCATTGTCATCATCCTCATGCTTATATGGTGATGAAAGTTATCTTTGGCTTACGTGCAAAGATGGACTGTTGATTATTGAATTGTATATCTTTGGCTTACGTGCAAAGATGGACTGTTGATTATTGGTTTTATAGTTGTATGTTATAAATGATGTGGTAAAAGTCATCACTGGCCTGTAGTGCATTGATGGACAGTTTTTGGTATGATTATGACTAGGGATTATTCGGTATAGTCATAACCATTGATGATTTAATGAATATCCTTGGCCCGTAGTGCATGGATGATTTGATGATGTGGTTCATTTATTTAGCTGAGTCTCAGCGATGAAAATTGATGAAAACATTTTAAATTATAGAAGATAGTAGATATCATGCTTTACTTGACTCTTCTAATGGATTGCTTATTCCGCTGTAGTTAAACTTGATGTCTATTGTATTTTATCAGTTTAACATTGTTGAAGGCTAATGATAATTTATTCTGCATTATCTTAGTCATAATATTTCTTATTGGGCTAGTTGAGCTCACCCTTTCTTTCACTGTTCTCTTCAGGAAATGAGAATATAGCTGGGACGAGTCGAGGAACGGAGTGACGGTCCAGATGATAGCATTAGTAGTCCTCACTATTCTGTTAAATAGTGTGATAATAAATGTAATGAGAACTCTATTGAGTGTGGATATTGTCTAGATGATAATATTTGTATTAAAACTCATAGCATATGTTTTGTCGTATATTACACGACGTTTGTATAATTAAGTTTGTATTGTATTTTGTACCATGTATTTGGCGACTCAAGATGGGTGATGTATACCTGTTTTGGGGGCGTCACAAAACCTCTCCTTGACAGAACTTTCTAGACATTGCCAATATTGCTATCTAATAATATTATTCAAATAATATGAATTATTGATTTGATAATGGGAAATATTGTGTAGTGACAATTATTGAAACAACAATAATATAAAATATCAACACAGCAATTATTGAATCAATAAAATAAAATATTGAACATTAATTACTGTAAAAATTATTGAGTAGTGTCTTCTTACGTAAGAATCAATAATTCAAAAATACTGTGCAATACTGTGTGCTACTGTGCAATCCCACGTATTACTATATTTTAACCACCGGTATTCTAACAGCTAACGGTAAAACTTTCGCCGTTATTTTTATAAAAAGATATTTTTGTCATTTTCTCAATCCGACAATAATTCCGTTGTGAGGTCCACCAATGATTGTGCCGTCGTACGAATATTCCCTTTTAAAATGAATATTCCCTGACCAATCGAAAATAATATAACAACTTGCGTACTTTGCAAAATTTATAAATATTACCCACAACTATAACATTATATTAAATTCACTCCATAATATTCAAAAATTATATTTATATAAAATTCATCTTTATTCATAAAAGTTGGGGTCTTACATTATCTCTTATGCTACAAGTATTTGAACCTTACTCTATGTTGTACTAGTTTTGAATTATTGAGCAAATATCTATAATCGTATGAATTGTTACTCTTTTTCTAAATTTTGACTTAAATCGTATACATCTTGACCCATATTACGAGTTGAAACTTATTGTTCTTGAATGTATTGAAAAGGAGATCTAAGCCATTTGATTCGGCTAGAACATTAACTGAATATTTAAAAATGCTATCCAAACCAATTGATTGGTTCAATCTGTTCTAATTACTGAGATGAACAACCCTCTGAGAAGGGAAAATTTTATATTTTTGAGGAACCAAAATGCGCACAAACAGTATGATTAAATGTTATGCATAACGTAGGGTACTTTAGGCTGATATGTGACACCCCCAAATCCAGGTACTTTAATTCCACAGATTTGGTGTTCACTGTCCAAATAAATCATACCTAACTACCCATAAACAAAAGATAAAATTAAACTCAAAGGCTTAAATAATAAATCTCCCATTAAGGGTTACATAATCTCAAGATAAATCCCATGTCATCTAACCTTTATTACAATCATCAGCGGAAAATTAAAACATAGCCATAATCAAATGTATTACATAAGCTTTATAAATAAAAGGTAAATTAAACGTCGTCGTCTAATCAAGCACTTTGTCCTTGCCCTTGCTTGTAGAAAGCTCATCAAACTTCTTAACTTAATCTACATTATTTTGTGCAAGAGTGAACAAATAATTGCTCACAAGAAGAATATACAATAACATTTTATGAATAACAATTCACTGAGCTTTCAATAGTAAAGTATTCTTACCGGAACAATAAACTTTAATTAACCAGCTATGAGTTCAAAAGAATAATGAACGTTAAGTTAACAATAGATATCAACATCAAAGAATACACTGAGGGTCACAAGACCACAAACTATGCTCTAGGTTTTCTAGTATTTCTACTTTAACCTTTAATAGTCAAAAAGACTATAATCATCATCTATGTCCTAGGTTAACAGGTGTCTCTACTGAAACCTTTAACAGTCGGAACGACTATATGGACCATCATCCCATAATCCAGGTGATCAACCCTTTGTACTATGTATTGCGCAAACATTTTAACGCTATTGCATAGCTCTAAAATAATCCCCTAATATAGGGTTGTTCATCTCAGCTTAGATTATCAGGTTCCGAACCAAAGAAAGTTTGTTTGGGAATTAACTTCAAAGGAATTCAAGATCTTTAGAATGCTCATCAACCAAGTACTGGTTGAATCAGATAGAGACCAATAACTAATCAAGAGTTTGATTATCATATCTTCATGAACAAGGTATATTGATGAATCAATAAGAGCTAGAGTATTAACAATTTCTAAATTGAACAAATGTTATCAACGACAACATACTTTCAAAATTTTGTGAGTACATTAGCAAACCAAAGGAAGTTTTGGTTTGGATTGACTTGAAGGGTAATTTAGAATTCATCAATTAAGGATTAGTTGAATCGGAAAAGAATCGCTAGGCAACTTAAAGTTCAGTACAATAATGTAAGATAGTACAATGACATTGGAGAACGGAGATCAAACAACAGTTATTAGTAGCTGAATAAACACATTTCTTACAACAAAAGTACAGACTTTGAATAACCAAGGTAATCTCATTTGGAATAAAGAAATAAAGATTAATTAACTTGCTCAACAGTGAATGAGGGTTAAAGAACTTGCATAACAATAAATTGCTCAACAATAGATTAGAAATAGAGAACTTGCAAAAGTATATCATGACAGTGAAAAGTAACCTTGCTGAATAATAAAGTAGCAAAGGTTAGGGAACTTGCCTCTTGCGTAAGCTATATAATTACAACTCACGTACTCCAATATCCTACACATTTTAGTGCAATCACAATATCTATTAGACATGTTAACATCCACTTCTAAAATACACCCATTTCTAGGTAAACTTGTTAATTTAGAACAAGTCTTATGCTACTAGGTAAATATCAGAAATTTTAAGTGTTAACCTTCACAACACTTGTTTACTAATCATTATATATACTAAGTTCTAACATATCGCGTTCGTAATTTACTATTCATTTTTGAAACATTGAAATTACTAACCACATAACATTATTATGTTTTAACCTTATTGTTACATGTTTATTACATCAACACATCATTAGACCATGGTATGTTGCTATCTCAGAACTACACCAGCAGCAGAAGTCACTGTCTCAGGACAGGGTATGGCGCAGCTATGCCATACACAAGCCTAAGACCTATTCTTGTCCAAATTACTCCGTTCAAACTACGTTATCTTCGTTTCTTACCGAATTAACATATGCAAGAATCAATTCATCGATTAACATACAAACTAACCACCAAATTTGGTACTTTCGCAACCCATATGAATACATACACACTGTAATTAGTTTTCTTCCTTTTAAACACAATTAGCATAATATTTCTTGTCTAAATACCATCTCTAACATCCCAATTACTCACAAAGGCAACAACTCAGTTAATATAACAATGATTCAAGGAAATTAAATTCACAGGAACTTAAAAATTATGCCGTAACACACACATACACACACACACACACACACACATATATATATATATATATATCAAAGTTATGGAAATACCTTCTTTTATTAAGTAATTCTTGCTAGAACACCACGACTTTCTTTGAACTTCTCCAAAAATCTTCCTCTCAACTCTCTCTATTCTCTATAACTTTTCTTCCCTTCTTCCTCAGTAGACTTAGGCTAAATGATTTTTACGTATAATAAAACTTAACCCAACGCACACACCCCAAACGTCTGAAATCGACGTTATAATAATTAGAATAATAAGGTATCAGTTATAATATATATTATATATAAATATATATATATATATATATTTATTATTATTATAATAAAATTTAAAAATTTTCAAAAGCCATAAGGCTTTGTTTGGCACAAATTCATTAAAATAAAGACATAATATTTTAAGCCTTGTTTGACTAAAACTAAATTAAACTTCCTTTAATTTATTTTAATAACTCATTTATACTATAATTTACAATGCCATATTATTTCTTTGGATTCTCCATATCCAACATTAAATCAAATAAATTAATTATACATACTATATTTTAAATAAATTTCTCACTTAAATAAATATCATAAAATTATAATCTCATTATAATTTTATTTAATAAATTAACATATCACTATAATTATTAAATTAAAATAGCAACATAGCAATTTATGAAATCCTTAACCACCCTCAATCTATTAAATTAAATTAGAGTGTTATCTAATAAATTCAATTCACATATATCTACTAATAACAACCACAAAAATAGAATACTTATTTAATTTTAGAAATATTTTAGATTAAAAAACAACAACTTCATCAATAAAATATTTATTTAATTTAATAAATATTTTGAATTACAAATAAAATATTGGATTGTTATATATTTCCCTCCTTACAAGGATTCTGTCCCCAGAATCACAACTCAAACAATTAAATCGTCACATTCTTCCCTTCTTACAAAGATTATGTACCCAGGATCGAAGACGCAGACTAAACAAATAACTCAGGGTAATTCTGCCTCATTTCAGTTTTGAGTTCCCACGTAGCCTTTTCGACATTGTGGTTCCTCCACATCACCTTCACAGAAGGTATCACCTCATTCCTGAACACTTGTTCTTTTCTGTCAACTATCTGGATAGTAATTTCCTAGTAGGACAACTATAACAGTTAATACTTGATTACATGCTTACATTTGGGCTTGCTCGATCATATCATCGAAACATGAAAAATATTACGAATGTGCTCTAACTGTAGAGGTAAGGATACCTCAAAACCATCTTTTCAACTTTATCAATGCTTCCTATACTATAACCGTTTTATACCCAATATAGTTCATCAAACTTACCACACTTTGAAAATTCAGGAACTTTCCACAATCATATGAGTTTAATAACTTATCCTAGTCAAACCATAGGCGTCCATTAACTGAGGGGTTCAAAACATATTATATGATTATGAGTCACGAACTTACCATATGCTTTAGTTTTAAGAACTGATCCTAATCTTAATATCATCTAACTTAATCTTAAAAACCTCTAACTATCAAATATACACATGAGAAAAGAATCACCTTTCCACCACATATACATTGATAGCGCGATACCGATATTTCAATGATTATCAATGTGATAAACCAAGTATATGCACAAAACCTCTGCCAATACAAAGGTTTGTATGACTTAGTCACCATACGAGTCCTCAATTGAAATCCCACCTAACATTACCTTACTCTTAACTATTCTTAACTTGCCCATAACTTGCTCAATACGAATTCCTCGTATCACATTATCAATAACTCCTCGTGCGCTTAGCATGCCTTCCGATGTTTGGATTTCCTTTTAGTTTGGCAATGGATTTACAAACGATAAGACATACTTATTTCTAATTGCGTTCCACGCGTTCTTGTAAACCTTTCTGAAAATTCGATGTAAATCGTGAATCTCGGTTCGGCACAATTGATACTAAAACATCATGCCTTGAAACCATTTCTTTAACATATAACTTCGCACATTGAATGATAGGTAATATGCTAACTTTGACATACCATAGAATGTATCACCATATCTTGCCACCAATAGTATTGTCGAAGGCAATATATATATTTTCGTGCTTCCTAGTTGATTAAATATATAAATTTTATACAAAACTTCATTTTCAATTCTTGGTATTAGCGATACCTAGTTTCTTCCTTCCACTTTGAACTATCTTCCAGTATCAATTTTGAATTTGACACCTTCACCTTGGAGCTACTCTTCTTTTACTCTGTCCAACAAAGTTGCACAGTTAATAAACATAACTACTACCTTTTTCTTAAGACGACACATTCATTTAGGATTTTGTAGTCATAATCCTTGAACAACTTCAACTATCACTTTAACCACATGCTTAAAATATCTCTATGAGAGGATAGACTTTAGACACTTATGGTCTTTTTATATCTCACATTATTTCCCAAAAATAACACCTCTAAATCCTCAGAGCAACCACTAATACCTCTAACTCTAAATCGTGTGTCGGATACCTTTTCTCATAAAAAAATTAACTAACGCGATACGTATAAAATGACCCCTGCCGTTCTTCCTAAACATATAGCCTAGTATATTATATAATGCATCGCTATACAACACAAAATTTCCTGCCCATATAAATTCCACCAATTTTCTCGTTAAGTTAGCTAACGAAGTGACTATCTTGATCTTCACATATCCCACACAATATTTTCTTAATAACTTCTTGATTCACAACATGGATAGATAGCTCCACCGTACAGACGTCTTTCAACTACAAGAATAAATACTACCTTTGAATTCCTCAGAGTCTTAAGGTTTATGCACTTTCTTTGACAATGACTTATCACCACATGGTTTAACAACTTCAAAGTTTCATAAATCAAATCAGAAATAAATCCATTAACATCACTTGGCCTTTAATACCAATATGGCAATTCTACACATCAACTTAAAAGGAATCACTATTCATGCTGTCTATATTTAGGGAATAGTCTAACTCTTCCCGAAGCAAATATAGTTTCTAAACGAATTCATCAGGCAAAAATTAACAAGTGGCACTTGAATTAAATAACACACAGCCGTATAGATAACTGATCAGAACTATACCTTGCATTGCGTCCTGGATCATCATGTTGGTTGATTGTTCGGTTGGCCAACTCGGTGGAGCTGATTCTACAATAATCAGTTTGCCACTGTCCCCTTTGCTTCCACTTGCTTTTCCTACCGCTTTCTTTGGGCACCCTCGAGCCAAGTGCTCTTTTGATCCACATGTGAAGCAGGCTCCCTTCCTTGGTCTTGAACATTTTGGTGCAATGTGACCCTTCGAGCCACAATTAAAGCACACCCTCTTTCCCTTCAAACAAACACCTACATGTTTTTTTTCGCAGTTGCTACACGCCTTCACCTTTTTCTTTCATTCCCTTGCTGATTTTCAGCCTTAATATTATTGTCCCACTTTCTTTTCCGAGTGTTACCGATATGACTATCTCCCACCTTATCATCTTCACTCTTCTTTCCCCTCTGCTGTTGATTGTATGCCAGCATATTACCTTCCCCATCTACATCAATCGTTCTCTCCAACCCTGTCATAAATGAATTTGGTTGGAACATTGAGATTTGATTATACAGCCAGAAATTCAGTTGATTTGCCAGTGCTCCCACCAGAAAATTCACCAATTGTGGCACTTGATTTGAGTAAGCTTCCCTATTGTATGCATATTCCTTGGGGCTCTGTTGATGCTATTGTCTTCTTCTAGGCGGAATCTTACTGTTTAAAACCTGAACTATTAGATAATCGTTCATCCATATATTAAAATTTTCAAACTTATCTCAACCACTTTTAAACAACGCATGATTTATCTTAATAAATGATAATACTTTATTCATTTATTATACAACACATACCAAAATAGCCTCACTGCTATTTATATGATTTATCCTGTAATAATAAAATTCCAGGATTACTTCATCATATTCACTACATATTTCAAAAGTCAGGATATACATCATATAAATTTTTTTTTATCATGGTTTATATATATACTCTTAATGTTTTTCTTGCAATCTATAAGAACATTCCACATTGTACAACTGCATTGCGCTCTTTCTCCATGATACGAATCATTGACGATCCATCACATACCAGAGATAAATCTCAACCTATACAGAGAATAGAATACTAAATTCTAAGTTCCATCACTTGCTTGGCCTTCTTCAACTTGTCTTCAACACGATCTATGCGTTTAGAAGCCTTCACCCATGCGCCTTCAGCTCTCGCACGCTTTGCTGACTTCTTTCCCCAGTCATTCCTGTACAATCTCATTCCCAGCTAATAACTATCCTCCTCAATATTCCGACTGAGCTAATATCCACTCTACATCTGCAAGTTGTGCAGTAAGGTCTTGAGTAGCAACATCTTCTTGCGCTAACGTGGCTTGGTGCTTTATGGCTAGACCTTCTAATTTCTCGACCTTATTTTATAACTCGATGTTATATCCTCTCGTTTAAACTCAAGCCTATACCCAAGGTCTACAACAGAAATTAACGGGTATGGCTTTCCCAATACAAACTATACTCAGACTGTACGAACTTCTCAGGGATTCTAATCCCTATCTTCCTTCATCAGTCATTCCGACAACAAAGTTTTAACAACCCCATAACTTGATATGTATAATACTCACTATTCCTAAGTGCTCGCGCGCACAAAAGTCATTAACACATAAGCACATAAAGTCTTTTATCATTTTATCTTCAATGAATTTCCCTCAATTCATTCTTTAGAACTGGATGAGAGTTTAACACCTCTATGTTTTCGATCTCCTAGAAGGTTATAGCCTAAGGTTTCCCCACCTAAGGTTTATATCCTAAATCTTTGATACCAACTTGTGACACCCCCAAATCCGGGTACTTCAATTCCACAAATTTGGTGTTCACTGTCCAAATAAATCATAACTAACTACCCATAAACAAAAGATATAATTAAACTCAAAAGCTTAAATAATAAATCTCCCATTAAGGGTTACATAATCTCAAGATAAATCCCAGTTCATCTAACCTTTATTACAATCATCAGCAAAAAATTAAAATATAGCCATAATCAATTCTATTACATAAGCTTTATAAATAAAAGGTAAATTAAACGTCGCCGTCTAATCAAGCACTTTGTCCTTGCCCTTGCTTGTAGAAAGCTCTTCAAACTTCTTAACTTCATCTGCATTGTTTTGTACAAGAGTGAGCAAACAATTGCTCACAAGAAGAATATACAATAACGTTTTAAGAATAGCAATTCACTGAGCTTTCAATGGTAAAGTATTCGTACCAGAACAATAAACTTTAATTCAACAGCTATGAGTTCAAAAGAATAATGAACGTTAAGTTAACAATAGATATCAACATCAAAGAATACACTGAGGGTCACAAGACCATGAACTATGCTCTAGGTTTTCAAGTATTTCTACTTTAACCTTTAACAGTCTAAAAGACTATAATCATCATCTATGTCCTAGGTTAACAGGTGTTTCTACTGTAACCTTTAACAGTCTAAACGACTATATGGACCATCATCCCGTACTTCAGGTGATCAACCCTTTGTACTATGTATTGCGCAAACATTTTAACGCTATTGCGTAGCTCTAAAATAATCCCCTAATATAGGGTTGTTCATCTCAGCTTAGATTATCAGGTTCCGAACCGAAGGAAGTTTGGTTGGGAATTAACTTCAAAGGAATTCTAGATCTTTAGAATGGTTATCAACCAAGTACTGGTTGAATCTGATAGAGACCAATAACTAATCAAGAGTTTGATTATCATATCTTCACGAACAAGGTATATCGATGAATCAATAAGAGCTAGAGTATTAACAATTTCTAAATTGAACAAATGTTATTATCGACAACATGCTTTCAAAATTTTGTGAGTACATTTAACAAACCAAAGGAAGTATGGTTTGGATTGACTTCAAGGGTAATTTAGAGTTTAGAATTCATCAACTAAGGATTAGTTGAATCGGTAAAGAATCGCTAGGCAACTTAATGTTCGGTACAATAATGTAAGATAGTACAATGACATTGGAGAACGGAGATCAAACAACAGTTATTAGTAGCTGAATAAACACATTTCTTACAACAAAAGTACAGACTTTGAATAACCAAGGTAATCTCATTTGGAATAAAGAAATAAAGATTAATTAACTTGCTCAACAGTAAATGAGGGTTAAAGAACTTGCATAACAATAAATTGCTCAACAATAGATTAGAAATAGAGAACTTGCAAAAGTATATCATGACAGTGAAAAATAACCTTGCTGAAGAAAAAAGTAGCAAAGGTTAGGAAACTTGCCTCTTGCGTAAGCTATACAATTACAACTCACCTACTCCAATATCCTACACATTTTAGTGCAATCACAATATCTATTAAACATGTTAACATCCACTTCCAAAATACACCCATTTCTAGCTAAACTTGTTAATTTAGAACAAGTCTTATGCTACTAGGTAAATATCAGAAATTTCAAGTGTTAACCTTCACAACACTTGTTTACTAATCATTATATACACTAAGTTCTAACATATCGCGTTCATAATTTACTATTCATTTTTGAAACTTTGAAATTACTAACCACATAACACGATTCTGTTTTAACCTTATTGTTACATGTTTATTACATTAACACATCATTAGACCAATGTATGTTGCTATCCCAGAACTACAAAGACTTGGCAGAAGTCACTATCTCAGATTGTGGTATGGTATGCGCATTGCGCCATGAACAATCCCGAGACAGTACAATCGCTACTTGCTTTACGGCTTTAACCAAGCAATTGCTTGGCATCTGCAACCGATAGAACTAGAAAGGCTGTGAACAGTAGCCAACTTTAGCCCAACTAACACTAATTTCACCCTCAAAACAGTGAATTTAACACAAACAATTGATATAGAACTATTACAAACATGTTTCCTCACATATTCATCAACATAGAACAATTTAATAACAACTTTAACTGATTTAAATCCTCAAATTCCATATTTTCATATAAAAACTCAATTTTTGACATCCTTTATAGAAATTACCATTGTGATCCCTATTCTTATCCAAATTACTCCGTTCAAACTACGTTATCTTCGTTTCTTACTGAATTAATATATGCATGAATCAATTCATCGATTAACATATAAACTAACCACCAAAATTGGTACTTTCACAACTGATATGAATACTCACACACTGTAATTAGTTTTCTTCCTTTTAAACACAATTAACACAATAATTCTTGTCTAAATACCATCTCTAACATCCCAATTACTCACAAAGGCAACAACTCAGTTAATATAACAACAATTCAACGAAATTGAATTCACAGGAACTTAGAAATTATGTCGTAACACACACACACACACACACACACACACACACACATATATATATATATATATATATATATATATATATATATATATATAGGGGAACGATCCATAACATTTATATGCTATGGGATAAAAAGTGGCATATAGGCTCTAATCCATCCGTTTTATTGATGAAAGGCTGGGATTAGATTTGGGCAACCACCGTCCGCTAGTAGTACTAGCAGACGTAGTAAGTATAAAATCATGACATTTATGCCCCAATTCGCCACTTTTTATATCCAAAATCAACAAACAGTTACACAGTCCGCTAGACATACTAGCGGACAGGACACATACTGCGTACCCAAATCTTTCCTGCAAGATTCATGCAATCTTTCCTGCAAATCTCAGCCACAACGATTCAAGATTCATGCAATCTTTCCTGCAAATCTCAGCCACAACGATTCATAATTGATACCCAGTAAATCTTTTCCTGCAAGATTCATGCAATACCCAGTAATTAACAAATTCAAAAATTGATTCGAACAAGCATATTTCACATAAGATAACAGACTGAAGCAATTCTCCCTGCCCGTGTACAAGATACCCAATACATAACAATTTCCTCAACAATTTAAACAGTTCAATTACAACACAAATACCAACTAGCAAAACCCAATACATAACAATTTCCTCAACAATTCAAACAGTTCAATTACAACACAAATACCAACTAGAAAAATTTCCTGCGCGATTCTTCTGATTTCCAGCACATAACAGCAGCAACAACAACTTGAATTCCTGCAATACCCACAAATTCCAAAATCTAGCAAATCAAATATATCAAATTCCAAGAGAAAGAGAAATCAAATACATTAAACTCCAAATTCTTCCAAATCAAATACATAAAATTTCAAATTATTCCAAATCAAATAAATCCAATTCCAAAACAAATACAACACTTACTATTCCAAATCAACCAAAAAAATATATCCTACACATAATTCACTCATTTACATAATTAATTATGTTCCTATTCTAATTCAAATTAGCGCAACACCAAATAAACATAATAAAATCAATTCAAGTAATAAACAAAATTATATTATACAAACCTACTACATTAAGAGATAGATGGGGTATCATAGTTAAAAAAAATTTCTTCCTACCAAGTTAACCAAAATATTATAGCCGCCTTCAATTGACATCAAGGAAGCAAATCACACAATTAATCAAGCAAGTCTGAACAACCTCAAATCGTCGTGGTAAGTTTAGAATTATGGCGGAAGATATGTTTAATTCTAGTTCTTCAAATTCTTCTCATGATAATATTGACATGGATAATATTGGTGCTCATAACATGAACCAAACACATATTAACGGTTCAAAAAGTCCATACGAGGGTCAGATTTTTTCTACTATCCAAGAGGCGGAAGAATTTTATAGAAACTATGCACGAAGTAGTGGATTTGAAATAAAAATTGGGGCAAGTCATAAACATGCGCGCTCCAACAATTTGTCCAACAGACTTTTTACATGTACCAAAGAAAGAAAATCGATCGAAAGAAAGAAACAGGATGTTGATGAAGCTAATGGTTGTAAGGTCAAAAGAAAAAGGGATTCAATAGGTCGCACGATGTGCAAAGCTAGAATGTCTGTTGTTCATCTACAAAAGGAAGACATATGGAAAGTTTCAAAAATTGAGTTGACTCACAATTATGATTTGGTTACTCCGAGCAAGAAAATTTTCATTCAAACACGGAAAAATATAACTCCTATTGCTCGAACTTTAATCTAAACTTTAAACAGCGCTAGAGTTGGGCCAAGTACAATGATGAATGTTTTTAGTGAAATAGGAGGAGGGAGGGAAAATGTTGGTTTCAGTGATATGGATATTCAGAATGTTGTGCGAGATTTAAGACGTGACACGATAGATTCTAACGATGCACAAGCAGCACTGCAGTATCTCAAAAAACTTTCAACGGAAAATATTCTATTTTTTTACGATATCAAACAAGATGAAGATCATTGTATCGCATGCATTTTGTGGATAGATTACCGATTAATGATAGCTTACAAAAATTTTGGGGATGTAGTAACATTTGATACAACTTATCGGATGAACAAGTATTCCATGCCTTTTTTTCCGTTCACTGGGGTAAATCATCATTACCATTCCGTCTTGTTTGGTTTTGCACTGATACAGGATGAAACGAAGGATACTTTTGTATGGGTCTTTGAGACTTGGCTTCATGCAATGAACAATAAGGCACCAGTTACCATTAACACTGATCATGACAAAGCCATGAGCAATACGATTGCTACGGTTCTTCCTGAAACGCACCATGCACTTTCCACATGGCATGTTAGTAACAAATTTCTAGAGAAATTGCATACATTGTATGACGCGTACCCTACATTTAAACATGATTTTAACTGGTGTGTGTATAAATCATTGATCAACATGAAATTTGAGGAGCGATGGTAAAAGCTGATGACAGATTACGAACTGCATGACCATGATTGGCTACAATCACTCTATGAGGTTAAGCACAAATGGATCATGGCATACACAAAGAATTTTTTTGCAGCGGGAATGACGACTACATCCAGGAGCGAGGGGATGAATAGTTTATTCGATGAGTATGTCAATGTGACAACAAGTATCAAGGAATTCATCGTAAACTCAAAAAAAAGCCATTGAGAAGCAGGTAATGAGAGAGAGACAAATTGATTACGCAACCTATCATCGGACTAGAAATATGACTCTTGAATCACCGTTGGAAACGCATGGAGCTGTTGTTTATACAAAGGAGATGTTTAGACGCTTTCAGATTGAGATTGTAAAATTCCACAAGTACATAATGAAGAAACTTCAACATGTAACAACATCGGATACGAAGTCGTACGCAGTGTACAAGACCAACGCCATCGAAAAATCCAACAAGTACTAGATTGATATCCATATCGGCCCTAAAAATTCAACAAAATGTCAAGTATTAAACAATTTATAAAAATGACATTAAAGAGGTAAAGGGAGAAGGAAAAAATATAAAATACAAACATATAAATTATATACCATCCATATATTAAATTTATAAACATATAAACATATGAATTTATAAACATTTATAGATATCCATATATGTGTTAATATTTTTACATGAATTTCTCAAAGCATATTAGTAACATCAATCCACTTGTTCTGGTAATAAATTTAATAGTAAACTGTTTGAGCATATATTGACAGATTTTTACTGCTTGTTATCGCTTTCGAATTAAGATCTTTATGACATTACTAGTACAACACATTATGACACCCCAACATTTGAGACACCCAAACATAATTGAGACACTTGTTTTTTCTGCTGACGGATCAAACCAATCCAACATGCCTCCTCGCTTCACATTCAACACAACCCAAATGTTTACAATTACAAATCAGATATAGCTAGCTAGCTCCCACTTATGACTGCCTTTTATTTTTGTTTACTTCTCCTTCTCCTCGTGTAAAATAATAACTTAATTTGAAAGGACCCTACCAAGAACAAGTGGATATAAACTAATACTAATAAGAAAAAGTAGAATCACACTCATCCCCATCCAAACTAGCTAGCTACTATTTATAAAAATAGGATGAAACTAGGGTTCAACAAAATTAATGGAGAACAGCAACATAAATCTCAGATTTTGGAGATTAATCTACAACCTTACCTGCGAATTCGACCCCAATAGTTGATTTGCAGATGACATCGTCTAGGGTTCAATTGTTTTCCCCAAAATCGCCGAATGAGAGACAACAGGATTTGATTTATGTATGGCTTCTTCTAGGGTTCTACTAATTTCCCCAAAATCGCTGACAGAGAGCAAGAAATCTTCACTTTTGGAGAGTAATGTACAAGCTTTCCTGCAAATTCGACCCCAATAGTTGATTTGTAGACAACTTGTTCTAGGGTTCAATCGTTTTCCCCAAAATCTTCGAGAGAGACCACTGTGAATTTACCCAAAATCGCCGAGAGAGACCATTGCGAATTTAGCACTGTGATGTATTACGTGACCTTTCGTACGATGATAGACTTACCGTCCGCTAGTAATTCTAGCGGACTCTATACTTACTACATATTTCGTCTACAATTTGGTCTATTGGAGGGGCTTAATTGTCCGAAATTTTTACTAATTACGTCTGCTAGTATTACTAGCGGACAGGGAGTTGTAACTTCTGATCCCAGCCTTTCATCAATAAAACGGACGGATTAGAGCCTATATGCCACTTTATCCCATAGTAATTCTTGCTAGAACACCACGACTTTCTTTGAACTTCTCCAAAAATCTTCCTCTCAACTCTCTCTATTCTTTGTAACTTTTCTTCCCTTCTTCCTCAGTAGACTTAGGCCAAATGATTTTTACGTATAATAAAACTTAACCCAACGCACACACCGCAAACGTCTGAAACCGACGTTATAATAATTAGAATAATAAGTTATCAGTTATAATATATAATATAATATATATTATATATTATATATTTATTTTATTTATTATAATAAAATTTAAAACATTTTAAAAGCCATAAGGCTTTGTTTGGCATAAATTTATTAAAATAAAGACTTAATATTTTAAGCTTTGTTTGACAAAAACTAAATTAAACTTCCTTTAATTTATTTTAATAACTCATTTATACTATAATTTACAATGCCATATTATTTCTTTGGATTCTCCATATCCAACAATAAATTAAATAAATTAATTATACATACTATATTTTAAATAAATTTCTCACTTAAATAAATATCATAAAATTATAATCTCATTATAATTTTATTTAATAAATTAACATATCACTATAATTATTAAATTAAAATAGCAACATAGCAATTTATGAAATACTTAACCACCCTCAATCTATTAAATTAAATTAGAGTGTTATCTAATAAATTTAATTCTCACATATCTACTAATAACAACCACAAAAATAGAATACTTATTTAATTTTAGAAATATTTTAGATTACAAAACAACAACTTCATCAATAAAATATTTATTAATATAATACATATTTTGAATTACAAATAAAATCTTGGATTGTTACATGATCACCTGTTGTGCTCGTTTATTGAGATTTATCAGTGAAATGCTGTTAAATCTGGTAGAAGTTCTTAGTCCTTAGTGACTACTGAGTATCTGAAATTCTTAAATTATTGCAATATTGAAATCCTTGAATTTTAATGATAATTCTTGGTCCATAGTGACTCTTACTTCAATTTGAAAGATAGAACTGTTGATATTTCTTCACTTATAAAATTATTTTTAAAAACTCTTGAGCTATCATTTATCTTGATATTTAAGCTTGTTTTTCTTTATATACTTGCTGAGCAAAATTGTTGTTCACCCTTGCTTTCCCTCAAACATTTTAGTGAAGATGGAACATGGTGAACCCTCAGGCAAAGATAAAGTTAAGGGTAAGACTACTGAATAGCTAGTTCCCTATGTTAAAAGAATATAATTATGTTGAAATAAATCTTTATGTTATATTAGAAACGTAAGTATGATTTATGTATTATTTTGAGATGTTTAATTTAAGTTATGTATTAAGATAGTTATGGTTGCGATACCTTGGGACTAGAAAGATTATATTATATCAATGTAATTATTCAATTATTTCCGTTGCATTAGATTATAGTTGTTATTGGAATTAGATCGTGAAGCACTAAATTTGAGATATTAGTGTCTGAATTTGGGGACATCACAGATTGGTATCAAAGTATTAGGTTATTGTTGGGCAGAATCTAATTATGCACAACACGCAAGTATACATGGTCGACAAGTAATAAAGTGATAAGTAGAGTATCGTTCCCTTAGAGAAAAAATATTAAATTTTATCCTAACAATTACCAATCTTGTATTATCTCAATTTTATTAGACTAATGATTAAGCGATGAAATTATGAAAAATTACTTAATAAGAAAAATCAACTAACTACCACAAACTTTAATCAGATATTAGAGAATTAAGTCTAAAATTTCACTTTATGCTTCACTTAGATTGACACACTTCTTTTTAATTTAAGTTACTATTTTAGTTCGTTAATCAAGAACATGAAAGAAGATATAACCATCTCTCGATGCACTATACCCATATCAACTTAAATCCATAGATGATAAGATTAAGAAGAACACCCTAATTAACTAATTCACGATATCTCTATATTAATTACAATTAAAGAAGGTTTAATCACAAGTTCTCATAAGATTACGCGCGATGTATAGGTATATCTCTATCCTAGACATAAATTATGAATCCCAAAAATGTGTAGAAATCATAATCACACGCTACTATGATTAGGTCTAAACCCATACTTCATCTCTTGAAATCATATAAGTTCACAAAGAATTGATGATTAAGCAATTCATAAATTAAGTATAAACCATAATAGACAAAACTAAACATAACATCAATGAATTAAAATAGAAGCATAACAACTTTTGTTACGCAAAAAGATCCATCATATGCTTCAAAAAGTAAATTTACTTCATAACGAATGAATTAAAAACTGAAATCCACAAAGAAATAAGCATCCTGAATACAAAGATGAATTTGAAGAACAAAAATAGTAAAAAGAACCACTTCACTTCTTCAATCCCTTTGCAATCTTCGTGTTCCAGCTCATCGCTTCAATCCTCTAAAAATCCACGATCCAAAGTTAGGGTTTCTAATTGTGATGATTGATGATGATTATGATTAATAATTCTCCTTCTCTGCTACTGAATAAGCCTTTTATCCTCTCCTAATCACGCCCTGAATCCACCAACTTCACATTTTAAGAGTTAGAATTGCATCAGAACACTTCAAACTTGCCGTGCACCACCGCCCCGACGGGTAATTTATACTTGAAATACCTCAGCCCCGGTTGTAACGCTCGAGAAATATCAAATTTTATGTGAATTAAATTTTTAATTGATTATTTGAATTTACTTGTTTATTAAAGTAAGTAAGATGTTAAAAGGTCGTTATATGACCTAGAATATGCGGATGTGGTTAGGATTCTGGCTATGTGTCAGGAATAATTATTTTGAATTTCCAAGATGAAAATAAAAGTTTTTCGAGAAATTTCCGTAAAAACACTATTTGTAAGACCCCAACTTTTATGAATAAAGATTTAATTTTTTCGAAATATCTTTTTGAATAATAAGGTGTGGATTTGATATAATGTTATAGTTGTGGGTAATATTTATAAATTTTACAAAGTAAGCAAGTTGTCATAAAATATTCGTTTGGTCATGGAGTATTCGTTTTATCAGGGAATATCTGTACGACGGCACAATCATTGGTGGACCCCACAATGAAATTACTATCTGAGTGAGAAAATGACAAAAATATATTTTTATAAAAATAACGGCGAAAGTTTTACCGTTAATTGTTGAAATACCCGGTGATAAAAGTACAGTAATACGCGTGGTTGCATAGTAGCACACGGTATTGTATAGTATCTTTGATTATTAATGCTTACGTGAGAAGTCGCTCAGTTATGCTCAATTATTGCCACAATAATTGTTGCATAGTTTCTCACATTATTGATTCAATTATTGTCACAGTATCGTCTGCACAATATTTTATATTATTAAATTAATAATTGATGCGACAAAGTTATTCATATTATTATTTGTATTATTGACAATGTCTATAAAGTTCTGTTGAGGAAAGAGGTTTGGTCACCTAATTACGCGCCAATAAAGATAAGTCCTTATCGGAAAGCCCCCTCTTTCCTGGGAATGATTTGGTTGTTAATATTGCGAGTTATAATTAATGATGAATAAATGTTATTAAAATATGTTTAGTGAAGTCAAGTGAATTGAGATAAATAGAGGGAATTTTTATGAAGTATTTGTTGTGAATTTTGCTTATTACATGGACCCCCAATTATTCATTTTTTAAAATCGTCGGTAGAAAGTTATCTCCGTTTTGTTTTATTACTTATATATATATATATATATATATTATATAAGTTTTGTTTTTTTATATAAAATAAAATATATTATATTTTATTATGCATAATACTGCATAATGTTACATAGTACTGCATAGTATTGCATAATGCAGCATAGTAAAATCAATATTTTTAAATGTTTTAGCCGATTGCGTCCGTGATAAATAGAGGGGATTTTTATGAAGTATTTGTTATAAATTTTGCTCATTACATGCACCCCCACTTACTTATTTTTCAAAATAATCGGTAGAAAATTATTCAGCATATATATATATATATATATATATATGTAAGAGTCGTGGAAATGAGGGAGTATACATATATATATATATATTATAAGTTTTATTTTAATAGATTATAAATAGAAAATATTTTATTTTATTTAAAGTTTTCGTTTTATTAGAATATTTTATTATATAGTAATGAATAGTAAAAATTAGATTTCTCGCCGAATTCGCCCGTGAATTTCAATTACTGTTCACCCGAGATTTTCTAATTCAAATAGAATCCTTCCATTCTCCTATAAATAAGATGCTTAGTTTAGAATTGAAAACCACACCAGAATCAGAGAATTCTTCTTCTATAATATTGAGTATATTTCTTTTGAGTTTAAGGAAGTTTTGAGTGTAGAAAGTAGTGAAATTTTTCTTCAAAAATATCCCCGCTATACCAGTCAGAAGTACTTTTCTTTTAAGGTAAGGGATATTATTTTTGTTCAATATTGATATGAAATAATATTTTCTTCCATACTCTGTAGTATGTAAGTAATATTATATCGTTTCAGATTCCGAATTCTACACTCATTTTGTTAAGTATTACTTCTATACTCTTTGAAATTAGTAGAATATTCTTGAGATTTGCGTTTCATCTAGTATCTTTTTACGGAAATATTATTCTGAACATTTTTGATAATTTTTAATCTTTTCATGTCGGGGTACTATTCATAAAGTTCTATTCTCGAAATACTATTCACGGGGTACTATTCATTGGGGTACTATTCACCCGGGGTACTATTCATGACAAAAATTGATTTCTTTTCTGTCCAAATTATGTTTG
Organism: Panax ginseng; assembly: GCA_020205605.1. Lineage (NCBI taxonomy): Eukaryota > Viridiplantae > Streptophyta > Magnoliopsida > Apiales > Araliaceae > Panax > Panax ginseng. Next base: position 47,421,905 of record CM035144.1, read on the forward strand.
ATACAATATTATTCTTAAATTTTACTCCACAAAGCAGTATCATGTTAACAATTTGGACATTATTGAATTATGGATAAAATGAATTATAAATCGTTAAAATTTATCGTTGCTCTCATTTAATTGAATTTTTATATCATTGTCATCATCCTCATGCTTATATCGTGATGAAAGTCATCTTTGGCCCATAGTGCATAGATGAACTGTTGATTGATATGCTTATGACTATGTATCGGTATAATCATGCCCCGTAATGTTACAAATGATGTGGTAAAAGTCCTTATTGGGTCGTAGTGCATTGATGGACAATTGTTGGCATTACCATGACCATTGGTGATACTAACGAATATCCTTGGCCCGCAGTGCATGGATAATTCGTGGATGTGATACTAACAATTATCCTGGGCCCATAGTGCATAGATAATTCGATGATGTGGATTATTGAGTTGTATTATAGCGATAAAATATTGATGATGAAATTTTAAATCATAGAAGATAGTAAATATCATGCTCTACTTGACTCTCTAATGGATTACTTGTTTCGTTGTAGTTAAACTTGTTGTTTATTATATTCTATCAGTTTAACATGTTGAAGGCTAACGATAATTTATTCTGCATTATCTTAGTCATAATATTTCTTACTGGGCTAGTTGAGCTCACCCTTTGCTTTCATTGTTCTCTTCAGGAAATGAGAACGTAGCCGGGACTAGTCGGGGAATGAAGTGACGGTCCAAGATGGTGGCTGTAGTAGTCTTCACTATTTTATAAAATAGTGTGATAATAATTGTAACGAGGACTCCATTTGAGTTTGGATATTGTCTACGAGACAAAATTCGTGTTAAAACTATCAGCTACATTTTTATCGTATTGTATAAAAGAAGTTGTATTTAAATTATGTACCATATATTTGGCGACTCGGAATAGGTTGTGTATACCTATTTTGGGGGCATCACATTTGGTATCAAAGCTTAGGGATATGATCCCTGGATGGGATTTGAGGCTAGAACTAGGAGGGGGGAGACAGGTAAATCCTTCGCTAGTATGACCTACCTAAGTTTATTTGTTATTTAATTGGTCGATCAGGATATAGGGATAATATGTCGCATGTCAATTAACCCTTATTTTGTGGCAGTGTTTGAAAATGACGTCTAAAAATGTTGAGATAAACAATGGAGCACATGAGGCCGTTGAGTCACCGATGATCAATAACTAGACTAATGTGCATCGGGAAGGCAATAATCCTTAGGTAAACAACAACACCGACCAAATGATGAACGGTGGGATGTTTAGGAGCTTTCTATAATTCATTCAACATCAGGTGAGAGAGACTCCTGTTCAAAATGCAGGTGGAAACACTGGCAACTCACGGATGGTCACTGCTAAGCAGTTCAAGGAGCTGGGACCATCGGTGTTTTTGGGAAAGCCAAAACCACTTAAGGCAGAGACATGGATTAAGCAGATCACCAAGATATTTGATGTCTTGGGATGCTCTGAGGAGCAAAAGGTTCCCTTTGTCAGCTTCATATTGAGAGGAGAGGCAGATTACTAGTGGGAATTTGTAAAATGTCCTCAGCCTGCCGCACTGAAGATGTCTTGGGAGAAGTTCCAAGAATTATTCAACGATAAGTACTTTCCCAAAAGTATTCGTCACATAAAGGAGGTGGATTTCATCAAACTGGAGCAAAACAATATGATCGTGTCGCAATACGAGGCTAAGTTTACCGAGTTGTCCTGGTTTGCATCCCAATTGGTAGATAATGAAGAGCGTATGACACGAATGTTTCTACGAGGTTTAAAACTCAAAATACATCAATACCTCATTTCTCACAAACTTTGCTTGTATTCAGATATTGTGAATAGGGCTCAGTTATTGGAGTGCGATAATGAGTCAACCCAACTAAGAGAGAGCAGCCGGCAAAATGATAATACCAGTTGTAGCAGTCATCGAAGCGGTGACAACAAACGTGGAGGAAATCAACATACCAGAAATGGTAACCACTTTGGTGGTAATCCTGGCCAAGATAATAGAAGTGGAAATTTCAAGAAGAGGAGATTCAACAATGATGGAAAAACAGCAGCACCAGCACCCGCACCCGTTTTCAAGGAAGAAGAACGACCATTGGTCTTATGCTATAAATGAGGACATGAAGGACACATCAGTCCAAACTGTACGCAACAACCTAAAGTGTGTTACAATTACGGAAAGGAAGGTCATCAATTTTGTCATGCAGCAAAGTCAAGTCCAACTGGGACGGTGACACCAAAGGCTATCCTGGACAAGTCAAAGCCCGGTAGTTCAAGTGAGAGCGTTTTTTGTGACATCCAAAAAAGCGAGGAACCCAAACGAAGTTATCACGGGTAAGCTAATCATAAACTCTTGCAAAGTGTTTACCTTATTTGATACCAGTTCTACCCATTCTTTTATTTCTCCTACTTCCGCTCAATGTTTAAATTTAACTCCAGAGAAATTAGACTTTGACTTATCTGTTGAAACTCCATTGGGAGAAACCTTCATTACATCCAGTGTTTATAAATCTTGTTTAATTCAAATCGGCACCCTCACATTACCTGTCGATCTTATCTCTTTGAAAATACTTGCATTTGATGTGATTCTCGGGATTGATTGGCTAACTAGTCATCATGCTAAAATTGATTGTTTTCATAAGGTTGTTAGCTTTTATATTCCTAACCAACCTATTATGCGAATTCAAGCAACTAAACCACTAAAGTCAATCACTGTCATATCAAGCCATAAAGCCATTCGTTTATTGAAAAATAGATGTCAAGCTTTCTTAGCCCATGTCACGGATTTAAACAAAAGTACGTCAGATTTGAATGATATTTCTATTGTTAATAAATTTCCTGACGTATTCCCTGAAGAACTTCTTAACAACGTGAAATCAAATTTTGTATCGACCCTGAACCCGATACAAAACCCATTTCTAGAGCCCCATATCGAATGGCTCCTATTAAACTTCAGGAGTTAAAAACCCAACTACAGGAATTGTTAGACATCAGTTTCATTCGTCCTAGTACGTCTCCTTGGGGTGCTCCTGTTCTATTTGTAAAGAAAAAAGATGGAAGTATGTGACTTTGTATTGATTATAGGGAGTTGAATCATGTCACCATCAAAAATAGGCACCCGTTACCTCGTATTGATGACCTGTTTGACTAGTTACATGGTGCCAAATTCATTTCAAAGATTGATCTTAGTTCTGGATATCATCAGTTAAAGATTAAAACTGATGACATTCCAAAGACTTCTTTAAGAACTCGGTACAGACATTACGAATTCCCAGGTATGTCTTTTAGATTGACTAATGCTCCTGCTGCCTTCATGGATATGATGAACCGAGTATTCAAGGAATATTTGGATCATTTTGTGGTTGTCATTATTGATAACATCCTCATTTACTCCAAAAGCCGCGAAGATCATCAGCAACAGTTGAGGCTGATACTCCAAAAGCTTTGTCAAAACAAGCTTTATGCCAATTTGAAGAAATGAGAGTTCTAGCTTGTAGAAGTAGCATTCCTTGGGCACGTGATATCAAATCACGAAATATCTGTTGACCCAACAAAGATTGAAGAAATTAAAAGCTAGGAGAAACTTAAGTTAGTAACCGAAGTACGTAGCTTTCTCAGCTTAGCTGGTTATTATCGCAGATTCATAGAAGGGTTTTCTCGAATCACCACTTTGTTAACTCAGTTGAATTGAAAAGATACACAATTCGGTTGGAGCAAGGAATGTGAGAAGAGTTTTCAAGAACTCAAGAGGAGACTCATTTCAGCACCTATTCTGACAATACCATCTGGTTCAGAAGGATTTGTCATCTACAGTGATGCTTCAGGCAGAGGGTTAGGATGTGTTCTCATGCAATATGGGAAAGTCATAGTCATAGCCTATGCCTCATTATAACTCAAAGAATATGAGAGGAATTATCCTACTCATGATTTAGAGTTGGCAGCAGTTATTTTCACGCTTAAGATCTGGAGGCATTACCTGTATGGGGACAAAAAAGAGATCTATTCAGATCATAAAAGCCTCAAATATTTCTTCACCCAAAAGTAACTCAACATGCGACAATGACATTGGCTCGAGTTATTGAAAGATTATGATCATACCATTCAATACCATCTTGGAAAAGCAAATGTGGTAGCTGACGCGTTGAGTAGAAGATCATATGCGGGTACAAGTACGATATTGTCAACGCAAAGGCCCATTTTGTATGACTTAAAAAAGATGGATATAGAGTTAAAGACTCCAGGGACCCACATCATGATGTCAAATATACGAGTAGAACCAACTTTAATCGATAAATTTAAAGTTGTTCAAGCTACGGACCTGGAGCTGATGCTTATGAGGAAGAAAGTACAAGAATGTGCTATTCTGGAAGCAAGAATCGATGAAGAAGGAATACTCCGAGCCAACTCCAGACTTTGTGTTCTTAACGATTCTGATTTGAAGTATAAAATCATGATGGAGGCACACAACACACTGCTTGCAATCCATCCTGGGAGTACTAAAATATATCATGATCTTCGACATATATTTTGGTGGAGTAATATGAAAAGAGAGATCGCGGAGTTTATCTCAAAGTGTTCAACTTGTCAACGTGTCAAGGCGGAGCATCAAGTGCCAAAAGGTCCATTGCAACCACTTGAAATTCTAGAATGGAAGTGGGAGCACATTACGATGGATTTTGTTACTAGTCATCCCAAAGTTTCTCATGGTATAAATGCAATTTGGGTCATTGTTGATAGATTAACCATGTCTGCTCATTTCTTACCTATACGTGAAACTTATTTACTTGAACGTCTTGCTCGTATATACATAAATGAGATTTTAAGACTGCATGGTATGCCAGTATCCATAGTTTCTGATCGAGACCCAAGTTTTACGATTCAGTTCGGCATATCATCCTCAGACGGACGGACAGTCAGAGAGGACTATTAAAACTCTTGAAGATTTATTTAGCCTTTGTGTCCTAGACTTCAAAGGAAGTTAGGACAAGTTCTTCCCATTGGTGGAATTCTCTTACAACAACTGTTATCAAAAAAGTATTGGCATGGCTCCATTCGAGGCGTTGTATGGACGAAAGTGTCGTTCTTTAGTATGTTGGGACGATGTGGGTGAAGCAACGTTATTGGGACCGAAATTGGTATGCATGACAATGAAAAAGATTCAAATGATCCGACAACGTATAAAAACCTCACAAGATCGACAAAAGAGTTATGCTAATCTTCATCGAAGGGACGTGGAATTAAATTTTGGAGAGCATGTGTTGTTACATGTTGCTCCATGGAAAGGAGTTACAATATTTGGAAAGAGAGGAAAGCTCAATCCTCGATTCATTGGTCCATTAGAAATCCTCGATCGAGTAGGAACTGTGGCCTATAGACTTGCCTTACCGCCAAGTATGTCTCGTGTTTATAACGTTTTTGTTGCCTCCTTTTTGGTTTAACAAAATGGACTCTAACTCATGCAAGTATACACATGTCAACAAGTAGCACAGGGTAAGAAAGTATCGATCCCACGGAGAAAGGTGAATAAATCTAAACTATCATGCAACAACCTAATCATTGTTTTCGTATGCTTAGATGATCAACCCATAAATAAATTAAATTCTAAATTAATTATCAACACACAAATTATAATAACTAAGATAAGGTAATCAAATTATAGAGAAATGGGATCCTAATATCATTTAATGTTTCATCTAAAATGCAAGCCTCGTGTTTATTTAATTATTTATTATGGAAAGCCAGTCAAGAGCACAAAAGAGGAACATAACCATCTTTCAATGAACTATGTCCAATTTACACAAAATCCACAATTGATAGAATTCATGTAAGCATCATAATTACCAAACTCACTATATGTCTATGTGAATTTACAATAATAATGATTTTAAGTACAAGCTCTCTTAATAACTACATATGGTGAACCGGTATATGCCTATCCGGGTCACAAATCACAAAGCCTAATACAAATAGGCCTTATGAACATATGCCATCATGGTCTAATCTATACTTATATTTCATTTTCCAAATCTATACAAGCAATTAGTGTGAATGGTGATCAAGCATTCAAGCATTTAGTACAACCATAATGGGCAATCCACTGATAAATATACAACATCACAATCAGGCATACATGTTTAGACTACACATCAAAATCCATTAGAATCCCATAATGGAATTTAGTTCATTTCTGAACCAACACCCATTATGGGATTAAAGTAAACCATTGAAATGAACAATGTAAACAAGAGCTTAAAGAGAATTGAGAGATCAAATCTGTTAATTCCTGCTGCAAAGTCTGTTTCTAGGCTTGTTAAAATCCACAACTGTCTCCCAAAATGAAAACTAATCTTATTAAGTAATCTAAAATAAAGAGAGGAGCTTAAGTAGTAATCTTAATGCTCCAAATCTCTCTATAGTAAACTAAACCTAAGAACAATAGTAGAAACTGAAAAACCACGTCTCTGGCAACCAACCATATCGTCTCACAGATAAAAAACACACTTAAATTTCAAATTATAAAAAGTCGCTGCTTTAAATGAATATGACCCACAAGAATCACAGCGATATTACACTATAATTCGGTATGCCAGCCTAGCTGTGAGATTTTGTGTCGAGTGCATGGCGCGGGCGCGTGATAAGTGGATTTTATATCCACGAATTAATTTCTAATTTAAGCTTATTTGTTGTTAATTCCTTGCTTTTATGATCATTTTTACTTGTTTATCATTATTTTGTGTGTAGGATGGTTGGCGTGGCAAGTGGTAAGAAAATGAGTCATTTGGAGCATCATTTGAGCAAGTTAGGAGTTTAACAAAAGTCAGTTTATAGAAGGTACCCCCATCGGGGCGGGCATTTCCTACGTATACACCCCCGCCGGGGCGGGGGGTGCCGAGTCTAGGTTGTCCTATTTTGGTTCAAACACTGTTGGAACTTGGATTTTGGCCCTTGCATGGCTTTATGAGTCTAGTTGGTGTGGAATTGAGCAAAGATTGCTTGTGTACACATATATTAGCACAACCACAAGATCAAATCAATACCAAAGGCAATTTACAGATATTATATACATATTTTCATATCGAGCACTAGAGTAAAGATTTTGAAGGAACGTTCGTATCGATTGCGGATTAAGGCTAACGTGAAGGGTGTACTAAATTATTCTTCTTCTTAGTCTTATATTTGTAATTGAAAGGACGATATCTTTAATTTATTCAGTTATTATTTCATTGATGATGAACTAATTTATTTTTTAGGCTTATGATGGATCTTTAAGTGAAACGATGATTATGTAGCATTGATTTCTAGTTTAAAAAACTATTATCCAGTTTATCTATATTAATTTGAGCTTTAATTTATGAATTGCCTGATCAACAGTTTTTTGTGGACTTGTATGAATTCGAGAGAGGAAGTACGAGTCTAGACCTAGTTAATATAGAATGTGTTCTTGAATTTTGTGATTGAACAAAATATTGATGAATGTTAAGGTATAGATATGCTTGACATCGCATGTAATTGGATAAAGGACTTAAATTTAAATCTTCTTCAATTATAATTCGTATAGAGATATAGTGAGTTAATTGATTAAGGTGTTTAACTTGTTTCTATCTAATTTGTGGATTTGAGTTAATACGGTATTAGTACATCGAGAGGTGGCTAGTGCTACATACGTGTTCTTGATTAATAAAATGGGATAGTGAATTAAACTGGAATAGAGGTGTAAAAATCAGTGAAGCTTAGGGTGAAGTCGTAAGCCTAATTCTCCAATAATTGTTTGAAATTTCAGTTTTTAATATTTGTGATTGTTTTGGTGATCGTAGTGTTTTTAATAATTCGGTTTTAATAATTTTAATCATTGATTTGGATAGTTTAATAAAATTAGGATTAATAAGAAACTGATAATTGTGAGTTTAAATTCTTACTAAATTTTCTCTGTGGGAACGATACTCTACTTATTATTATATTACTTGTTTACCACGTATACTTGCGTGTTGTGCATAATTAGATTTTTACCAACAAGTTTTTGGCGCCGTTGTCGGGGATCATTTTAGTATAGATTTTAATATGTTATGATATCAGTTTAATTAGTCCAGTTTTACTTAAAAATTTTTATTTTCGTTTTGTTCCTCTTATTTCAGGATTTTGAAGTGGTTTATACAAACGAGGTCCAAAAATCCAAACTTGCTTCCTTTTGAGGATGACATTGAGAAACGGTTTCAAAGGTTAAGTAAGTGGATCAAGGAAACAAGGGAAGACTTTGAAAATTCAAAAAAAGAAGAAGCAATGGCTGCCGAAGATCAAAAAGCGTTGAGGGATTTTGCTACACCTAAGGTGACTGAGCTGCAGTCAAGTATCACCAGGCTTGCTATAGCCGCAAACACATTTGAAATCAAGCCTGGGACGATTCAAATGATTCAAAATTTGGTTCAGTTTGGGGGTTTAGCAAATAATGATCCAAATGAACATTTAGTGAGCTTTCTGGAGATTTGTGACACTCTCAGGTATAATGGGGTGTCACAAGATGTGGTAACTGTGACAACCCGAGAATTTAGAAAATTTATTAAAATCTTAAATGATTGATTTAAGGTAAAATAATAGACCTAGATAGAAAATAAGTGTATGGGTTTGATGTTATTGGGAAGGAATTTTGAGGATTTCAAAATTTTGTGAAGGCTTTTGCTGAATTATTGAGGATTAAGTGTATATGTGTATATGTTCTGTGTATATGGCCATTTATGTGTTTAGAATGTGGTTAAGGGTCAAGAGTTGACCAGATAAATTATATCTGTGTCAAACCCTAATCGTATATTAAGAACGTCAACGATCAGTTAGAAAACCCTAGCAATGGATAAGAAACCCTAGAAACCGGTTCTGAAACCCTAATTTCGGTTCTGAGAGTCTGAAACCCTAATTTGGAAATTTAAAACCCTAGATTGGGAATGCAAATGATGGTATAATGTTTAAACATCATTAATTATAATATATTAGGGAAAAACCTTAACGAAATTACTTGAAACTCTAATTGATTATTAAAAAACCCTAATATCCGATCTGGAAACTCTAATTTTAGATTTCCGGGAAATTGACACCCTAATCTGGGAACTTAACGGAGAATTATAATGCTTAAGTGCTATTAATTATAATATTAATTAGGGTAAAGCTTAATTAATTAGCAAACCCTAATTTTAAATTTTTAAACCTTAATTGTTTCGCCAGAAACCCTAATGTATAATTATGGACTTAATTACTAAATTAGCAATTTTAATTCGGATAAATTAATCCTAATTATCAAACTTGAATTATGATTAAGGAATCTTAATATACTTAGAGAATCTTAATTATAATTTAGAAATATTAATTTTCTATTTTGAAAACCTAATTCGGAAATCCTAGAAAGGTGAATTATGGAAAGCTTAGGTTTTAACCCTAAGGGTTTCATCAAACGACAATTCTAGAATAAAAATTGTATGGAAAATGACATTAATGCCTTTTTATATTTTATTAAGTTGGTGTATAGGTTTTGACTTTAGGTGAAGTTGTTCACCAAAACCTAACCCTAGCCATGTGCTCTATATTAAATAACAGCCAATCTTGACACCTAGCAATTAGATGTAATGAATCAACTAGATTAAAAAGGAGAAAAGTAAGTAAAGTTATTCACTTTACTTGTCAAAATATCCAAGACCATTCTCTCTCTAGAAATTCAAGTATGAGAGTGAAAAGAAGTGAGAAGTTAAGATAAAATCATCTCTTAGCTTAACAAGAACATATTCAAGGTTCAGAAATCAAAAATCAAAGTGTAAAAGAGGTATAACCCTAATCCTAGAAATCTCATGATTTGATGTTATATGTTGTAATTTGTTGGCTAGGTCTGTGTTAGAGGGTGTCATTTGATGATCTGGGTTGCTAAAACTCAGATCCATATCATTTTGATGCTCGAAATTAGGGTTTTTAGAAATCTAGAAATCAGGAAAAAAATGGTCTGACAGTCATATGTCAGAAGCCTTAGATCTGTGTGTGTTTGATGTTTGGTGTATGTTATGTTATAGATCTGTTCTTTGATGTTAGGGCTTTGATCTGAGACTTGAATCAAGTCTAGAGCATGTGTAAATCGAAAGTTATAGGCAGTCAAAGGTTGTTGGCAGACCATGACTAACTGAGTTTCTGGGCAACCCAGAAACCCAGAAAGTCTAATAAGCCTTTTATTAGCCTTTGATCTTTCTTCTAGTAGTGATTTAGGTTACGTTGTTGGTTTGATCGTGTAGCCTGACATGAAGACTACATAATGAAGCCTTTAGTTCACTCAAATCCTTAACAAAATCGTTTATAATCAAGGTCAAAGTGCGTTGACCGATTCGCCTTAAGAAGGTTTCAGGGAAACCCAGAACCTTCAAGAGCCGAAATTTTTAGTGTGGTTTGACCAGCCTTAATTTGTCGATTGTTTTGTTGTTATGATGATCTAATGATATACACTTGTACCCTGATGTCTCGTCTACAGGTGTAAACCTTAATATCACACATACCAAGCCCAAAATGAAAACCATAATGATCTAAACCTAGCACCCTCATCTGTTCTTCATTTTCTTGAAAACCCAGAAAATGAAGAACATCGTTGTCAGATATTTTGGAGGCTTGAATATCCTTGAAATGTTATGTGATGGCCATGAAACTTGATTTAAGTTTTAGTATTAGAGGGATACTACAATCTTGAAACTTTAGTTGTCCAGAAATAGTAATAATAAAGAATCTAGAACTAGTCAAACAAGGAACCTTACCCACTGCCTTAAGTTTCTGGGTTTATTGAAGAACATCCCAAGAACACATTTAGCGACGGTTGTGTCGCCTAAAATACCTTTAGCGACACTTAAATTAAGAAATTTATTTATTTCAATTAATAAATAGGTAAAATAGTTTTAAATTATTAAAAATACAAAATAAATTCTTAAAAATTATTTTAAAGTTTGAAAATTAGTTTTTAATTATTTTGGGTATATTTCAAAAATATTTAATATTTTTGGAATATAAAAGGTATTTATTTATTTAATTATAATTTTAAATAAATTATTTAAAAATAGTTTTGATTCATGAAAAATCATGAAAAATTATATTATGATATTAGAAAATATTTTAAGTTATTTTTGATGACTTTTAATATTTTTTGATGAGTTTCATTAATAAATTATTATTAATGGTAATTAATTTATTTAATGAAAGTATTAAATAAAGTATGGAAAATTAGAATTAATGATTTTAAAATCATATAAAAATGATTTAAGTGTTATAAAAATATTTTAAGTTATAAAATATAACTTTTGATATTTTGTCATGAAAATATTAATATTTTAATATTAATAGCAATTATCGGAGAATGAATTTAATGGTTTATAAATCATTTAAATGAGAAATTAAAGTATTAAAAATACTTTAATACATTATAAATATATTATAATATTATGTTATGATTTTCATTAATATTTAATATTAAATAAATATTAAAGATTAAGGAATTATGTGGTATTCATATAATATAAATACGGTATAAGTGATTGAAAAATTATGATAAATGGTAATAATTATTTGAAAATTATTACAAGTCTATGAAAATTATTTTGACTGTTAAGAAAAATTATCTAAGATATTGTTAAGTGTTTAGGCAGATTTTAATTGAACTTAAACTCGATATTTGTCCAACTAGACCGTCATGATGATAGAATTGTGTCGGTTTCAACTATGACTTAAATAGTCTGACTTGATGTTAAGTCTTATATGTGTAATAGACTTATAGGGTTATGTGCTATGTGTTTAGGTTATTCTATGTACATATATATAATAGTATTATATAGTGATGATATTATTCTAATATTGGAGATCTATATTACTAATATTAGGTCTTCGGATAAAGCAATATAAATTGCGTAGCAGTAATCAACGGTTCAGGCATGTTTTTCTTAACTCTACTAAGAGTTGTTTTATTTAGATATGCTTATGCTTAATCATTGCTGATTGCCATTTAGAATTGTACTTTGTACATATTGTATGTATAAGTCAGGTATGAATGGCTGATCACCTTCATTACCGTTCGGTCCAGATATATTTGTTCATGTTTAAAACTTGTTCAGTCAAAAGTTTATTCGTGCTAGTTCTCAATTATATTGATGAATTATAGCCAGCCTATTATTCAAACCCTTTCAATCATGATATATCCTTAAATTGTATTTAAACTTGCTGGGCAACTTTCATGCTCACCCTTGTTATATCATGATAAACATTGCAGATAAGGCGAATGCGTTTGGATACAGGAAAATGTTAAAGCCAAGTTCAGCTTGGGTTACAATGTTTAGTTAATTTGTAATAGTATAGTTTGATAATAATGTTATATATTAGATAGTCTATGAATTGTGTATAAGTTAAGGTTACTCAATTTTGGGGAAATAGTGTGTAATGTTTATTGTATAAACAATTTATGTTTATATCTTCCGCAATAGTTATAGAATGATTGTACCAGATCCATGGTGATTTGGGACCCGAATTTGGGGCTTTCACAGTTGGTATCAAAGCTATTGGTTATGAAGCTTAGGTAGGAATACCTGAGACCAATAACCGCAGTGATTAGGATTAGTACTAACTCAATAGAGTTAGTTGGTCGGTAAGATTCAAAGACGAATCTCGGCGAGTTGTTAAGATACAGAGTTCCCTAACTCTGATGATAAAGTTGAACAGTAGTGGTGAATAGATAGAGTCTAAAAGACTAAAAGTACATGAATAGGAGATCGTAAAACAAAACAATCAAAATATAGAAATGAATCGTAATATATATGATGAGATCACCCCGTGATCTGATAAGGTGATAGCAGGGAGAAGAATCAATCTGATGATTGGAAAGTTTACAGTAAGATTGCTGTGTGTCAGTTGTACTATGAATTGGTACAATTACAAGAAAGGATTATGAATACGAATTAAATGAAATTCGTATTGAGAAGGGAGTTAAGATTAGATGGGGATTTCAATTGAGGACTCAAGTCTGCAGCTGAGTTGTATGATTCCTTGTATGGGCGGGGAATTATACTTGGTGTAAAAACTACTTAGTTTCTGGCACTGATAATCATTGAAATGTTTGTGTCGCGCTATTTGCTATATGCATGTTAAGAGGGTGATTCCTTTCTCATGTGTATAACAGATAGATAGGTCATATGTAGAGAATATAGGGTTAAGTACGAGTTCTTAAAACTCATACTTATGTGATATTCTTGACTCATAGTTATATGAAATGTTTATGAACCCCTCAGTGAATGGACGCCAAAGGTCTGACTAGGGTAAGTTCTTAAACTCATATGATTGTGGCAAGTTTATAAACTCATAAGTGTGGTTTGATGAACTGGGTATAGTTGTGTGTGAATAGATAATTGAAGATTATAGGAACATATAGATTGTTAAGCAAATGATTATTAGTGGAGACATAAGTTTTCCAAAACTCCTAGCTATGTTAGACTTCGAAATTTTGACATCAAGCTAAATACGCACTATGTGCTTTTAAAAAAAATGTAGACTCATAACCATTTTTGAAATGGTTTAAAGTATAGTCTATGCTACTTGTGTCATCTAGACGAAGATGATTTGAAATATCAAAATATATTTTATTTGTCACTCATGTACCATGTAACCTAGTGCAGAGATGATAAAAAGGTTATGGAGTTGTAAATACAGGAATACTTAGTGTGAATTTGATCTAAAATCGTTATTCCACTATTGTATGATGTGTTATGACGAAGTCATACAATGACGGCATCCTCAAACGGACTGTTAATACAGTACGGCATCATGATGTCATTCTCGAAAATGATTTCAAAATTTTAAATTTGCCAACGGGGTTTGGCTACACCTAAATAATTCGATTGAATTGAATTATTGATATGAGTCTATGTTATTTGATTCAGCTAGACTAATGTTTATGAAAACTCTAAGTGTTCATTGAAAGAAATTTCTCGAACCAAATTGCTTTGGTACGGAATCCTATTATAAGACTGAGGTGAACTATGTTGTTTGGATAAAATAATCTAATCAGGTAGAGTAAATATTCGCTAGACATGATTAATACATTATGCATGACGTAAGAGTACGATAGGCTAATCACCTAAAGTACTAGCAACAGTAGTTTACCTTCTTTGTGATTATAAACATGCCAAGTAATGTATTGTTTTGCGGTATGAATACCGTTAAAACTATGTGTTCATGGTCTATATGACCCCTCTGCACAATTTGAAAACTTTTACTCTTGTCAGTTGTGTATTGCGTAGCATGTCATGATATGTGTGAAAGGTGTAAGCAGTATGGTGTAAGGTGTAAGGTGAATTTCGGGGATGAAATTCTTAGAAGAAGGGGTGAATGTGACAACCCAAGAATTTAGAAAATTTATTAAAATCTTAAATGATTGATTTAAGGTCAAATAATAGACCTAGACAGAAAATAAGTGTATGCGATTGATGTTATTGGGAAGGAATTTTGAGGATTTCAAAATTTTGTGAAGACTTTTGGTGAATTATTCAGGATTAAGTGTATATGTGTATATGTTCTGTGTATATGGCCATTTATGTGTTCAGAATGTGGTTAAGGGTCAAGGATTGACCAAATAAATTATTTCTGTGTCAAACCCTAATCGTATATTAAGAACGTCAACGTTCAGTTAGAAAACCCTAGCAATGGATAAGAAACCCAAGAAACCAGTTCTGAAACCCTAATTTATGTTCCGGGAGTCCAAAACCCTAATTTAGAAATTTAAAACACTAGATTGGGAATGCAAATGATGGTATAATGTTTAAACATCATCAATTATAATTTATTAGGGAAAACCCCTAACGAAATTACTTGAAACCATAATTGATTATTAGAAAACCCTAATATCCGATCTGGAAACTCTAATTTTAGATTTCTGGGAAATTGAAACCATAATCTGGGAACTTAACGAAGAATTATAATGCTTAAGTGCTATAATTATAATATTAATTAGGGTAAATCTTAATTAATTAGCAAACCCTAATTTCAAAATTTTAAACCCTAATTGTTCCGTCAGAAACCCTAATGTTTAATGATGGACTTAATTGCTAAATTAGAAATTTTAATTGGGATAAATTAATCCTAATTAGCAAACTTGAATTATGATTAAAGAATCTTAACATACTTAGAGAATCATAATTATAATTTAGAAATGTTAATTTTCTATTTTGAAAACCTAATTCGGAAATCCTAGAAAGGTGAATTATGGAAAGCTTAGGTTTTAACCCTAAGGGTTTCATCAAATGACAATTATAGAATAAAAATTGTATGGAAAATGACATTAATGCCCTTTTTATATTTTATTAAGTTGGTGTATAGGCACTACTACAAAACAGTAAATAGATAACGCGAAAAAAACCTTGTGGTTCAGTCAGAAAAACGTCGTGGTTAAGGGTGTCATCTATTTGACACCATTACACGACGTTTTTAAAACGTTGTAGTTAAGCACATTACACAACGTTTTTTAAGAAAAAAACGTTGTAGATTTGTTTTCCATAAATTAACAAATGCTTAAAAACGTTGTAGAAGGTATGATTCCACAACGTTTTCTAGATAAAAACTTTGTAGTTTAATATATCAGACAACGTTTTTAACCAATTTATACAACATTTTTAAAATGCTGTAGATAAAGAAAAAAAAAGGTTGTGGTTCACCTATATTACCAATGCACCTACAATATGCTAATAACATGATATATAGCTAAAAGATCTAAATTCTCATTTAAATTTAAAGCCAAAATGTATCAACCATTCAAAATACATCCCAATAATATCATTCATTTACAGTTTCAAATTACTACATCCACAAAATATATCAAGCTATCCATAAAATTAAGTTGTGGAGCACTACCTAAGCTGTGGTGCACTACCTAAGCTGTTGATCTTGGTTAAGAGCTCAGAAAACTTGGCAGCAATGTGAGAGGTGTGGCAATCAATAACCGGGGCATATCCATTTCCAATCTGTCCAGGGTGGTTCATGATGATGACCTGAGATGTGAAGTTGGCAGCTCCCTTGGCAGGGTCATCCTTGGAGTTGGTTGCAACATAACCACGCTTGAGATCTTTGACTGCAACATTTAAATTGGTTTCACCCTGGCGTCATGAACATAAGAGGATGGTAAATAACCCAAAGCAATAAATAACCCAAGGCTCCAACCTTGCATTTCATATTTCTACTGATGCACAAAAGATCCAAGAGAAAAAAGGATGATAATACCTCATTGCCCGATATAGTGGCTTAAACCATAGAACATATGAAAGTGGGCATCCAAGTAAAGCATAGATAGTTGCAAGAAAGAAAATTTTAACACCAGCATATAGTCAACCATATCATCATCTCTATACTAAAGGTCAGTCACCTGCTATCTCTTTATAGCTTCAGTAAATTTCTCCTTTAATCCAGAAAGAACTAAGAAAACACAAAATCATCAAATCAACATTACAATAAAACAAAACCAAAGACTTATCTTACTAAATCAATCGAAAAACTAATCATCTTGAGATTTTGATGACCATCCTAAGTAAGAAGACTGGTCAGCTTGTAAGTGAACTAAATGTTGCCAAATGTTGTAAATGATTATAAATTATAGAACCAATCTTGAAGAAAGACCTCATCATCACTTGATTGCTTACTGTCCAATTCCTCAGGGGTTTGGGCATCATAATCCATGTTCCTATCTTCCAATGGAGATAAACTTCTCTTAACAACAAGTTGCAGCCTTTTTCCTTTTGTTCTACTAAACTGGTCAAATAACAGATAACGGTTCAAACTAAAGAAGTGCAAAGACACAGGAAATTATTAAATTAGACAACTGATCACTTTAGAATTCCCTTGAATAAGACTCTTGTTTTCTGGATAGCTATCCAAAATCTCAGCCATTGAATGCTTGGTATGATCCTGTCAAACTGCCACTTCATTTTGCACTACATGAATATCCGAATGCTCTACCTTTCCTCCTTGGAAAAACTCTATTACATTGGACATCAACTGTTCTACTATTCTTTGCTCAATGGACTCAGATTCAAATGAATAACCTGTTTGCCCATTTCGTCCAGCTAATTAGCTGCAAAAAATAGTAAATAGATAACACCATTAGAAGTAAACAGTTTGTCACTGGTGAACATATTGTCACATGGGACATCATCTTTGTATTCACTAAGTCCTGCAAAAGCAATTGAAATCAGAACAGTAAATCATAGTAACAAGTCATATGCTTAACATGGTATTCTAAGGCTACAACTATGTATATCAAATTCCCAACCTTTCTTAGAGAATAGTAGGGCATCTTTTGCCTGCTGCATGAATTCATGTACTATCGATGGCAAGCATACCTGTTAAGGAGAAACCAAAAGAAAGATTAGTATTTTTATAATTTTCAAATGGACAGAGCAAAAAAACTTATATGACATATTACAGAAATTGAAATGCAAAAGAATGGAAAGTTTTTCTTGAGGAGAGTCAAGACTACTTCACCTTTAAAGGGTTTAATGAATGCTTTAAAATTGCCTCTATAGGCAAATGAAAGAGCTGTGATTTAAGACGAGGAATGCCCATCATTGATCTCATATGAAAGCAAAGAATATACATAATGGCCTGCACTAGAGAATATGACATCAGGAAAACAAAGCAATATCAATATGCCTATTATAGTAAATTTCTACGAAATTTAGCAAAGTATAAGTTGTGTTAAAGCCAATAATTAATGGAATATCAGGTCCCTAATAAATTACTCTTAAACTAAGCCATATCCATTCACAACCTACATGGAATCAATGCTATTATGAGCCTAATGAAAACTTGATAACCGCAGATCCAGCTCTCAGACCAAATTAAGGAATAATAAAAATAATTATAAGTTAAAAAAGTAGGCTTGACCAATTCAGTGGGCAAAAGGTAATATGCAGTGAGTTGCTTAAAGGAAAATATTATTGTATAAAAGGATCACTCAAGCTTCATACAACTAGAACCAAATGAATCTTCAATCTAATCCAGAAAACCTCTAAAACAAGTAGCAGAACTATGGAAGTAGCAAATTCAGTGACAATGCAGTTCAAATTACTCATGAAAGTTCTCCCAAAGAGCTTTCTAGAACCCCAATAAAATTTTTAAAATTACCAACAAGGAGAGAAACCAACCCCTTTCCTCGGCACTCAGATCATCCAAGACATAAAAACACACACCAAAAAAATATGACATATGGAGAGAAAAAGATTAATATGGAGAGATGAGGATATACCTCTCTCTACCTTCAAACCCCAAATCGTTGTCACCAAAAGAAGCCTCACCACAAAATAGTAAAATCCGCTGCTTCTTCTTTTTCTTTGCTTCCCCCTAAAATGTTCTCAACAACAAAAAACCTGTTCTTTCTTTGAATAGCCAATTGACTCCAACCCAATAGAACCAGTGGCCATAGGCCTCATCCTAGGGTTAGGGTTTATTGGACAGAAATTGGGTTCTAGGTTTTGCCTACAACTCTCTTTAGCGGTTGATTTTTGTTGTTTTCCAGAAAGGTTTGATTTTTCAAGCCTTCGATTGCGAAGCTGAAGGTAAGATAATCAGGAAGTTCATGAAACCTGTGAAACAAACCGAATTAAAGCTCCTCAACGATTCTGAAGCTTCAAAAATGGCGAGATTTTGAGGAGAAATGGAAGGGAAAAGGCGAGAGGAACTCATCGCAAAGCGAGAACCAACATCGCAGAGCAAGAACTCATCTGCATAAACCCAACATCGCAGAGCGAGAAAGTACAGAGATAGGAACCTTGTTTTAATTTCAAACTTTAGCTTTCGTGTTTTTTTTTCCTCCGTGTTTTTTAGATAGACAGCATTTTTTAAAAAAAACGTTATCTAGTTAAAAAAAAAAAAATATACCCTTTTAAATAGATAACGTTTTTGCATAAATATCTACAACTTTTTGTTTAAAAATGTTGTGGAAAAAAATACCACAACATTTTTATAAAAAAACGTTATCTTTTCAGTGTTGTCTATTTAGTACTTTGTAGTAGTGAGGTTTTGACTTTAGGTGAAGTTGTTCACCAAAACCTAACCCTAGCCATGTGCTCTATATTAAATAACAATCAATCTTGACACCTAGCAATTAGATGCAATGAATCAACTAGATTAAAAAGGAGAAAAGTAAGTAAAGTTATTCACTTGTCAAAATATCCAAGACCATTCTCTCTCTAGAAATTCGAGTATGAGAGTGAAAAGAAGTGAGAAGTTAAGATAAAATCATCTCTTTGCTTAACAAGAACAGATTCAAGGTTCAGAAATCAAAAATCAAAGTGTAAAAAAATGTATAACCCTAATCCTAGAAATCTCATGATTTAATGTTATATATTATAATTTGTTGGCTAGATATGTGTTAGAGGGTGTCATTTGATGATCTGGGTTGCTAAAACTCAGATCCATATCATTTTGATGCTCAAAATTTGGGTTTTTAGAAATCTAGCAATCAGGAAAAAAATGGCCTGACAGTCATATGTCAGAGGCCTTAAATCTGTATGTGTTTGATGTTTGGTGTATGTTATGTTATAGATCTGTTCTTTGATTTTAGGGCTTTGATCTGAGACTTGAATCAAGTCCAGAGCATGTGTAAATCGAAAGTTATAGGCAGTCAAAGGTTGTTGACCGACCATGACTAGCTGAGTTTCTGGGCAACCCAGAAACCCAGAAAGTCTGACAATCCTTTTATTAGCCTCTGATCTTTCTTCTGGTAATGATTTAGGTTATGTTGTTGGTTTGATCGTGTAGCCTGACATGAAGACTACATACTTAAGCCTTTAGTTCACTCAAATCCTTAATAGAATCGTTTATAATCAAGGTAAAAGTGTGTTGACCGATTCACCTTAAGAAGGTTTCTGGGAAACCCAGAACCTTCAAGAGCCGAAATTTTTAGTGTGGTTTGACCAGTCTTAATTTGTCGATTGTTTTGTTGTTATGATGATCTAATGATATACACTTGTACCCTGATGTCTCGTCTACAGGTGTAAACCTTAATATCACACATACCAAGCCCAGAATGAAAACCATAATGATCTAAACCTAGCACCCTCATCTGTTCTTCATTTTCTGGAAAACCCAGAAAATGAAGAACAGCGTTGTCAGATATTTTGGAGGCTTGAATGTCTTTGATATGTTATGTGATGGCAATGAAACTTAATTTAAGTTGTAGTATTACAAGGATACTACAATCTTGAAACTTTAGTTGTCAAGAAATAGTAATAACAAAGAATCTAGAACTGGTCAAACAAGGAACCTTACCCACTACCTTAAGTTTCTGGGTTTGTTGAAGAACATCCCAAGAACACATTTAGCGACGGTTGTGTCGCCTAAAATACCTTTAGCGACACTTAAATTCAAAAATTTATTTATTTTAATTAATAAATAGATAAAAATAGTTTTAAATTATTAAAAATACAAAATAAATTCTTAAAAATTATTTTAAAGTCTGAAAATTAGTTTTTAATTATTTTGGGTATATTTCAAAAATATTTAATATTTTTGGAATATAAAAGGTATTTATTTATTTAATTATAATATTAAATAAATTATTTAAAATGGTTTTAATTCATGAAAATCATGAAAAATTATATTATGATATTAGAAAATATTTTAAGTTATTTTTGATGACTTTTAATATTTTGTGATGAATTTCATTAAATAAATTAATAGAATTAATATTTAATGAAAATATTAAATAAAGTATGGAAAATTAGAATTAATAATTTTAAAAATCATATAAAAATGATTTAAGTGTTATAAAAATATTTTAAGTTATAAAATATAACTTCCGATATTTTGTCATAAAAATATTAATATTTTAATATTAATAGCAATTATCGGATAACAAATTTAATGGTTTATAAATCATTTAAATGTGAAATTAAAGTATTAAAAATACTTTGATACATTATAAATATATTATAATATTATGTTATGATTTTTATTAATATTTAATATTAAATAAATATTAATGATTTAGGAATTATGTGGTATTTATATAATATAAATATGGTATAAGTGATTGGAAAATTATGAGAAATGGTAATAATTATTTGAAAATTATTACAAGTCTATGAAAAATATTTTGACTGCTAAGTAAAATTATCTAAGATATTGTTAAGTATTTAGGCAGAGTTTAATTGAACTTAAACTCGATATTTGTCCGACTAGACCGTCGGGATGATAGAATTCTGTCGGTTTCAACTCAGACTTAAATAGTCTAACTTGATGTTAAGTCTTATGTGTGTAATAGACTGATAGGGTTATGTGCTATGTGTTTAGGTTATTCTATGTATAATAGTATTATATTGTGATGATATTATTCTAATACTGGAGATCTATAGTACTAATATTAGGTCTTCGGATAAAGTGATATAAATTGCATAGCAGTAATCAACGGTTCAGGCAAGTTTTTCTTAACTCTACTAAGAGTTATTTTATTCAGATATGCTTATGGTTAATCATTGCTGATTTCCATGTAGAATTATACTATGTACATATTGTATGTATAAGTCAGGTATGAAAGGCTGATCACCTTCATTACCGTTCGGTCCAGATATATTTGTTCATGTTGAAAACTTGTTCAGTCAAAAGTTTGTTCGTGCTAGTTCTCAATTATATTGATGAATTATAGCTAGCCTATTATTTAGACCATTTCAATCATAATATATCCTTAAATTATATTTAAACTTGCTGGGCAACTTTCATGCTCACCCTTGCTATATCATGATAAACATTGTAGATAAGGCGAATGCGTTTGGATACAGGAAAAGGTTAAAGCCAAGTTCAGATTGGGTTAAAATGTGCGGTTAATTTGTAATAGTATAGTTTGATAATAATGTTATATGTTAGATAGTTTATGAGTTGTGTATAAGTTAAGGTTACTCGATTTTGGGGAAATAGTGTGTAAAGTGTATTGCATAAACAATTTATGTTTATATCTTCCGCAATAGTTATAGAATGATTGTACCAGATCTGTGGTGATTTGGGACCTGGATTTGGGGCTTTCATAGTAAGACTTCGCTTGTTCCCATTCACTCTATGAGGCAAGGCGAAGAGTTGGTTACATTCTTTACCATCGGGATCAATAACTACTTAGGAAGACCTCGCTCAGTAATTTCTTACAAAATTCTTCCCACCAGCGAAAATTGCAAAAATGTGGAATGAGATAACTATGTTTGAACAGCAACACAGGGAGTCACTATATGAGGCATGGGAAAGATACAAGGAATTTCTTAGAAAGTGCCCGCATCATGGATTGCCTAAGTGGTTGCAGATGAACACATTTTACAACGGATTGAATGGAAATCTCAGAACCAATATTGATGCAGCTTCGGGTGGAGCATTTATGGCTAAAAGTTATGAGGAGGCTTACGAGTTGATAGAGACTATGGAGGCTAACAACTACCAGTGGCCCCAGCAAGAATGACACAGGCGAAGGCAACTAGAGTGTTAGAAGTAGATGGAGTGACGACAATACAAGCACAGATTTTAGCACTCTCTAAGAAGTTAGATGCAATGTCAGGGGTATAGGAACAGCAGGTTGCAAATATTTATGAACTGTGCGCGGGTGAGCATACTACAAATTGCAATCAACCCAGTGTTAGTGCAATTTGTGGGTAGCTACAACAGATCTCCACAAAATATGTACTAGAATGCATATAATCAGGGGAATAGGAATCATCCTAACTTTTCATAGAGTAATAATCAGCATCAACAAGCTCCACAACCATCATATCCCCCAAGATTTCAGAATCATCAACAACCAGTTCAACATCAAGAGAAGAAATCAGATTTAGAGGAGTTATTGTCAAAATATATAATAAGCAATGAGGCAGCAATGAAAAATCAAGCAATGGCCATTGAGAATCTAGAAAATTAGATGGGACAAATTGTTTTAGCATTGAACAATAGACCACAAGGGACTCTACCGAGTCACACCGAAAGAAATCCGAAGGGAAATTATGAGCAGTGTCAGGCAATCACTTTGAGAAGTGGAAAACAACTGGATGGGAAATCAGCTAAAATGGATGACAAAGTTGATGAGAACAAAGTGGTTGAAGAAAAACATGGCGAGGATAAGCAAATTGAGAAAATAAAGTTAGATGACAAGCCAGTTGGGTATCCTCTACCGCCATTTCAGCAGAGAGTCCAAAAATAGAAATTAGATAAGCAGTTTACCAAATTTTTGAAAGTTTTTAAGAAACTTTAGATTAACATCCCGTTTGCAGAAGCCCTGGAGTAGATGTCAAGTTATGCTAAATTCATGATAGGGATTGTATCCAGGAAAAAGAAGTTGGAAGATTTCAAAATAGTGGCATTAACAGAGGAGTGTAGTGCGGTTTTACAGCAAAAGTTGCCACCAGAGTTGAAAGATCCGGGGAGTTTCACCATTCCATGCACGATTGGGAACATGGCATTCAATAAATGTTTATGTGATTTGGGGGCGAGTGTGAACCTTATGCCGTTATCAGTTTATACAGAATTGGGTTTGCCAGCTCCAAATCCTCTGAACATTTCATTACAATTAAGCGGATAGGTCGATCACGTGCAGAGAGGCATTGTAGAGGATATATTGGTCAAGGTTGACAAGTTTATATTCCCCGTGGATTTCATTATTTTGGATTTTGAGGGAGATAAGAACATCCCAATTATCCTAGGGAGACCTTTCTTGGCTACGGGTAGGACGCTCATCGACGTACAAAAAGGTGAATTAACTATGAGGGTCCAAGATCAAGAAGTAAAATTTAATATGTTTAAGGCCATGAAATTCCCTACGGAGGAAGAAGAATGTTTCAGGATGGATATCATTGACCAGATAATCAGCCAAGACATGGGTAAAAGTTTTGGCAACGATCCATTGGAAACGACACTATTGGGAGATGAGGAGTTCGATGATCCAGAATTTGTGGATTACTTGCAGATGCTAGACTCCTTGCCACGAGTTAGCAGATTTAAAGTACCATTTGAACCATTGCACTTGGAGGAAAGATCCACAACCAGAATGAAACCATCATTGGAGGAGCCACCTTCTCTTGAGCTAAAGCCACTACCTAAATACCTCAGGTATGCGTATTTAGGCACTTCTAATTCTTTACCTGTTATTATTTCTGTTACACTTAATGAATTGCGGGAAAAAAAGTTGGTGAGGGTGCTTAGGGAACATAAATCGGCTATAGGATGGACAATTGCGGATATTAAGGGAATCAACCCATCTTTTTTTATGCACAAAATTCTAATGGAAGACGAGGCAAAATCGACACTAGAGCAACAGAGATGGCTCAATCCAATCATGAAAGAAGTAGTGAAGAAGGAAATACTGAAATGGTTGGATGTGGGTATCATCTATCCAATTTCTGACAGTAAGTGGGTCAGTCCAGTTCAATGTGTATCGAAAAAGGGAGAAATTATTATAGTATAAAATGATGATAATGAGCTAATTCCGACAAGGACAGTGACTGGTTGGAGGGTTTGCATGGATTACACGAAGTTGAATAAGGCGACCGATAAAGATCACTTCCCTTTGCCCTTTATCGATCAAATGTTGGACAGATTAGCGGGACACGAGTACTACTGCTTATTTAATGGATATTCGGGTTATAATCAGATCGTCATTGCCCCTAAAGATCAAGAGAATACTACTTTCAAATGTCCATACGACACATTCACATTCAGAAGAATGTCGTTCGGCTTATGTAATGCACCGGCTACTTTCCAACATTGTATGATGGCCATTTTCTCAGACATGGTGGAGAAAAATGTGGAAGTTTTCATGGATGACTTTTTTGTCTATGGAGACAACTTTGATGCTTGTCTAGAGAATTTGGTGATGGTGTTACAAAGATGCACGGACACGAATCTTGTACTTAACTGGGAAAAATGCCACTTCATGGTTGAGGAAGGCATAATTTTGGGGCACAAGGTCTTAGCTCATGGATTAGAGGTTGATAAGGCGAAGCTAGAAACGATTAAAAAGCTTCCACCACCAAGTTCAGTTAAGGGAATTCAGAGTTTCTTGGGACATTCCGGGTTTTACAGACAATTTATAAAAGACTTCTTTAAAATTGCGAAACCTTTGTGCAGTCTTTTAGAGAAGGATTCTGTTTTTAAATTTGATGAGGAGTGTAAATTGGCATTTGTTGATCGATTTTGCAATCAATGAATACGTGCAAGTATACACGGTCAACAAGTAATAAAGTGAAAGTAGAGTATCGTTCCCACAAGAAATTATTTAATAAAAATCACCAAGTACTAATTCTTAACCAAACTAATTTTATTTAAACAATCTCAAATCGTGTTTCTTCTAATTAAGAAAACTAAATTAACTAATTAAAACTAAGATTTTAACGAATGAATTCAAATAAATAAAGATTAAGACTTCAATATCCCCAATTATGAACTATAAATCAATTATCCCAATTATTATGCCTACTGAATTGTTAACAGGAATTCTCAAATGCCAAAAGTCCTTTTCCAAGTGATCAATTGCCTTCTATTTAATCCAGATTAATCTTGCTATATTCCTATGCAAAATAATTGAATTAAACTCTTTCCAATCCCAATTCCTTACGTGTTACATGCGTGAATGTGATATTTCCATTCAATTCACAAACCTAATTTTTCACCATGCAAATAACTAAGTCACATGATATCATGCCCAGTTCTAACCCTAGAATTCCTCTTCCAATTCCTTCTAGAGTAACAAAGTAATTACTGATCAAATAATTAAGCAATAAGCACAAGAAAAGATAAACAACTCACTTTAACATAAATAATTAGAATATAATGAATAACTAATTCATAGCCATAAAAAGTTCAATTGAAATCTCAAAAATAGTTAGTTCATAATTAATGAATTAAAACCAAGAATCCATAACTGAATAGACATCAAAAGATAAAAGAAGATGAAGAGAGAGAATAGAATCTGCATTGTCAAGAAATCTAATGCTCCCTCTTGCTCTTGCTCTTGATCTTCAATGGTCTCCAAGTTGCTTCAATCTCCAAAACTAATAAGAACTAGGGTTATTTTCTAATCTAAAGGAGTGTTTAATCTAGGCTAAGCTATGTAATCTCCCTTATTTTATGCCTTACATCATGTATTTATAGGTTACAAGTCTAATTTTGAGCTTAGGAACAAACCCAATCCTATTTGGAGTCAAAAGGTGTCAAAATTCGCCCAAAACGCTTCCAGTAGCACCAAACCCTTCCCAAATAGCTTCAAATACTGGGCAACTAACACCGAGTTCGCCCCTAAGCCTTGGAAAATGCACTAAGAGTAGCGCCCTGACGGCTGCCCCAAAATCCGACATTTTCTGCTCCGACGTCCTTTGGGAAAATGGCCATAACTTCTTCGTCCGAACTCCGATTTCGATGATTCAAGATGTTCCGAAAAGAGGAGAAGTAGATCTACAACTTTCATGCTTTGAGGTTTTCGAAATAATGTCAGGAGATATAGTTAAATTGGCTCTGAAGGGACTGCTGTGTAAATGGCAAGCCGAAAACGCGAATCTAGCCACCCCAAACATCGATCCATGTAACTTTTGTCCCAAATCCTACAAAACAATATAAAACATGCTTGAATAGACACAAACACATAAAAACATCCTAAAAGACTTAAGAACAACAATAAATTAAGCCCGAATGTATCCTATTCATGGGTATAAAACTCACTCATCAAATACCCCCAAACTTAAATCTTTGCTTGTCCTCAAACAAAAACACAAAAATGTTATGCAATGCAATGTAATGAAACTAATCTATATGCCTCTGAATCCAACAAAATGAGCGAAAACAAGTCTATTCAACCTACTTAGAAATCAAGTAAACATGATAATACATCATATTAAAACAAATCGGTAATTTCCCAATCAATCATCAAATCTTAGATCATTATCAACGATATAGTGCGTGTGTGCTCCACAACAATGTTAATCGATATAAAATCAAATTTAAGACATAATAGATATCTTTGAAGGCATCATACGATGCAAATTCACAAAATTCACGAACAAGCTATATCCAACTAAAGTCAAACATCCACCAAGTTCAAGAGTCCAATCTGGGATACTTATGCTTTACTTTTCATTACGGGGCTTTTTGCTCTTTTCCCGTTTTATTGTTTTTTTTTTACCATAAGCGTGCGATGTCTCATTCCATTAGGCTAACAAATGTCACCCCTTAGCGAGCTTTCACCAACGACTCCCGGACCATATAAGACCTTAGAGGCTAGGTTTTAAGATACCCCTTGGCGCATTTACTCAAGTAACAAAGGCCCCAAAACAAAACTAGCCACGAGAAAATTTTTTATTTTTTTTT
Source organism: Panax ginseng (assembly GCA_020205605.1). Taxonomy (NCBI): domain Eukaryota; kingdom Viridiplantae; phylum Streptophyta; class Magnoliopsida; order Apiales; family Araliaceae; genus Panax; species Panax ginseng. The sequence goes on from CM035144.1 coordinate 47,449,286, forward strand.
CTTTTTCTCTTTTTTATAGATGGTTTGGTGAGTCGTTTTCACGCTCCATCTCACGCTTGTGTTTATGGGGAGTGTTTCTCCTCAACCCACCACAAGACTCAACATGTTTTGTTTTTTTTTTTTAAGCTTATATACCCCAAAATTTCCCCCAAACTTAAGTTTTTATCAAAATTTAGCCATCTCCGCTTTATTCATGTCTTTCATTCCTTCACACTAGTATTATACTTAAGAAATCCATTATGTATCAATTTAAACTTAATCGATTAACATAGTTGTTATTAACGTGCTTAACCTTGATTATACCGGTTTTCAAACAGGAAAAGATTCAATTCATAACAAGAAATCACATCAAAGCTTTGAATATTCAATACTATACTTATCTACTTAACTCCGGTCTCATCATTGGCCAAAATAGACTTTTACTATCTAACAGTTGAAATCATGCAAATATAAACTAAGCTGCAAACAAACATAGTAAACTAACTACTATTTTTGCAATTTTTAAATTTTTTTTTTACAAAAAAACTGAATGCAACAACTAAATGTAAATAACTTGAAAACATAACGAACTACAATGTAAATAACTAACTATATGCAATACGACACTAAAATGCCCCCAAACTTAAACTAGACATTGTCCTCAATGGCTACTGATAGAAAAAATTAAAGCGGAGGGACTTCCACGAAAATATAGCCATCTTCCTCCTTGTCTGCTAAGTTTGGAGAATAAAGCTAAGCACATGGAACAAATTGGGCACCACACTTGAATTTGACTTGAATAACCCAGTAAAACCATGATAGAAGCAATTTTATTAAATCCTAAATAAATGCAAATTCAAAACTACTAATATAAAACTTAATAAAAACTAAAATAAAAATTAAACTTGGGTTGCCTCCCAATAAGCGCTTGTTTTATAGTCTCGGCACGACTTCTTCAATTCTCTATCCAATTCCCCTACGAAAGTTGAGGAACCCTCCATCCATCGAAATAATATAGCTTTTGGTAGGTTCCCATTTGTAATAGCCATTGTATTAAAGTCACCTAGAATGCTTTCTTGAGATAATATCACATTCAAGAACGTCCGACATCTAGGTGGTTTCTCCATTAATGTCTGCGAATATATTACGCATATAGGCTCATGTCGGACACAACAATTTCTTCTTCTATCTTCTCTAGCTCATCGCACCATGGTTTCAAGGTGTACTTTCTTTTACATCACGAGAGTATTGCAGGTGACATGACTACCAATCGGACAAGGTTTTGCAAATCTAACCTGACTCTTGAATCTGTGGAGGAGAAGGCACTTGAGGCATAAATAACATTGGCTCATCATCGTTGGTTCTCACAATTAGTTCTTCACCGACCTTGTTGTCATTATCCCCACTTGTCTCCTCTTTTTCATCTCGTGGCTCATCCAGGTTGTAGATTTGGCTCGGGCTCACCATCCAGACTCGGAATCCATGTCATAGGGCAGTGTATTGAGGACGATTGTTCAACGCATGTGTCTTTATCTGTTCCACTTGATTTTCCAAATTCTTGATCAACGCCCTTGGCTTTGCAAATTCAAATCTCTACTTGATTCATTTTCTTGTCTTGTTCCTCATTCCTTTTTGAAGCTTTAATAAATTTTTCCAAGGCTTCCTCCCAATTTGAATGTTCTTCTGTTGTAGTGGAGGTGGACACAAGAAATCTCAATGGGTATGTTGGACTTGGAGCATAAAATTGATCTTGATTGTTACTCCATGAAAAATCCGGGTGATACCCCCAATCTTGATGATAGTTGTTGGGATAGACATAATTATTGGGGTAATCACCACTATACTGTACCGGCTCGAAACTAATGGTGCATTGATGACTCATATGATTTCCAGCACAATAATCACAAGTAACCACCATACTTTGACGACGCTGAGCTTCAAAAGCTTCAAACATCCTCGAAAGTGTCTTAATCTGTGCTGACAATGCACAAAGTTTCTCGAGTCTTTCAATCTCCACTCCCCTTGGTTGAGTCATGTTCGTGTATGGCCATTGATACACAAAGTCATCCATGGTACCGAAAAAGAGAAATATAGAAAGAGAATTAAAATAAAAATAAAAATGTTTAAATTAAGACTAATTTGATTGAAATTAATATTGGTAAATAATTATTAAATTAATTCCCGACAGAATTGGCGCCAAAAACTTGTTGATCGATTTACATGAATCAATGAATACGTGCAAGTATACACGATCAACAAGTAATAAAGTGAAAGTAGAGTATCGTTCCCACGAGGAATTATTTAATAAAATCACCAAGTACTAATTCTTAACCAAACTAATTTTATTTAAACAATCTCAAATCGTGTTTCTTCTAATTAAGAAAACTAAATTAACTAATTAAAACTAAGATTTTAACGAATGAATTCAAATAAATAAAGATTAAGACTTAAATATCCCCAATTATGAACTATAAATCAATTATCCCAATTATTATGCCTACTGAATTGTTAACAGGAATTCTCAAATGCCAAAAGTCCTTTTCCAAGTGATCAATTGCCTTCTATTTAATCCAGATTAATCTTGCTATATTCCTATGCAAAATAATTGAATTAAACTCTTTCCAATCCCAATTCCTTACGTGTTACGCTGCGTGAATGTATATTTCCATTCAATTCACAAACCTAATTTTTCACCATGCAAATAACTAAGTCACATGATATCATGCCCGCTTCTAACCCTAGAATTCCTCTTCCAATTCCTTCTAGAGTAACAAAGTAATTCTTGATCAAATAATTAAGCAATAAGCACAAGACAAGATAAACAACTCACTTTAACATAAATAATTAGAATATAATGAATAACTAATTCATAGCCATAAAAAGTTCAATTGAAATCTCAAAAATAGTTAGTTCATAATTAATGAATTAAAACCAAGAATCCACAACCCGAATAGACATCAAAAGATAAAAGTAAGATGAGAGAAGAGAATAGAATCATTGTCGAAAAAATCGATGCTCCCTCTTTGCTCTTCGCTTCTTGATCTTCAATGGTCACCAAGTTGCTTCAATCTCCAAAACTAATAAGAACTAGGGTTATTTTCTAATCTAAAGGAGTGTTTAATCTAGGCTAAGCTATGTAATATCCCCTTATTTTATGCCTTACATCATGTATTTATAGGTTACAAGTCTAATTTTGAGCTTAGGAAAAAACCCAATCCTATTTGGAGTCAAAAAGGTGTCAAAATTCGCCCAAAACGCTTCCAGGCCGCACCAAACCCTTCCCCAGTAATACCAAAGGTGAACAGCAGCGTTGAGTTCACCCTAAGCGCCCGGCTACCGAAAATGCACTAAGAGTAGGCCCGAGGCTGTTGCCCAAAATCCGACATTTTCTGCTCCAACGTCCTTTGGGAAAATGGCCATAACTTCTTCGTCCGAACTCCGATTTTGATGATTCAAGATGTTCCGGAAAGAGGAGAAGTAGATATACAACTTTCATTCTTTGAGTTTTTCGAAATAATGTCAGGAGCTATAGTCAAATTGGCTCTGAAGGGACTGCTCTGTAAATGGCAAGCCGAAAACGCGAATCTAGCCACCCCAAACATCGATCCATGTAACTTTTGTCCCAAATCCTACAAAACAATATAAAACATGCTTGAATAGACACAAACACATAAAAACATCCTAAAAGACTTAAGAACAACAATAAATTAAGCCCGAATGTATCCAATTCATGGGTATAAAACTCACTCATCAGCATTCAAACTATTAAAGAAGAAATTGACTTCAGCACCCGTAATCATTGCACCAGATTGGAATATGCCTTTCGAGTTAATGTGTGATGCGAGCGACTATGCGGTTGGGGCTGTTTTGGGTCAACGCCAAGGGAAGGTATTTCATGCCATATATTATACAAGTAAGACACTTACGGAGACTCAAATGAATTACACAACTACGGAAAAATAATTACTTACAGTGGTATATGCATTCGATAAATTCTGGGCTTATTAGATCGGAACAAAGGTGGTAGTTTATACAGATCACTTGGCTATTTGGTACTTAATTTTGAAAAAAGATGTTAAGCCACGCCTGATCCGATGGATTCTCCTTCTCCAAGAATTTGATTTAGAAATAAAGGATAGAAAGGGGACGGAGAATCAAGTTGCTGATCATTTGTCTAGGCTGGAAAATCACGGTACAAAGGAAGAAGACAAGTGTGTTATCAATGAGTCATTCCCGGATGAGAAATTGTTTGGGATAAATACAGAATTTCCATGGTACACGGATTTTGCAAACTATTTAGTGAGCAACATCCTTCCCCCTGATCTTACTCGTCAGCAGAAGAAGAAATTGCTACATGACGTCAAGTGGTAAATGTGGGATGAGCCATATCTATTCAAATAGTGCGCCAACAAAATGATTAGAAGGTGTGTGCCTTACAGCGTGGTGAATAGTATATTACATGAGTGTCATTTGTCTACGTGTGGGGGACATTATGGTAGTGAGTGAACAGCAGTTAAAGTGCTTCAAGCCGGGTTTTATTGGCCTAAATTGTTCAAGGACGCCCACCAGTTTGTTAAAAGTTGTGATAGATGTCAACAGGTGGGCAACATATCAAAAAGCAATGATATGCCACTCCAAACAATTTTGGAAGTTGAAATTTTTGACGTTTGGGGCATTGATTTTATGGGGACATTTCCATCATCATTCGATAATCAATATGTATTGCTTGCAGTTGACTATGTCTCAAAATGGGTCGAAGCCGCATCACTCCCCACTAACGATGCCAAAGTAGTCCTCACATTCTTGCAAAAGAATATCTTTACAAGATTTGGCACGCCAAGAGCTATTATAAGTGACGAAGGTAGTCACTTCTGCAACAGATCATTCACATCTCTCTTGGTGAGGTATGGGGTCAACCATAAGGTGGCGATGGCTTATCTTCCCCAAACAAGTGGGCAAGCTAAAATTTCAAATAGGGAGGTGAAAAGAATCTTGGAAAAGGTGGTGAACCCAAATAGAAAGGATTGGTCTCTCAGGCCAGACGATGCACTATGGGCTTACCGAACTTCATACAAAACACCAATTGGTATGTCACCATATCACTTGGTCTATGGGAAAGCTTGTCACTTACCGATCGAGTTACAACACAAGGCCTACTGGGCGATTCAGAAACTTAACTTTGATCAAGTAGCTGTGGTTGAAAAGAGTCTAATGCAATTAAATGAGCTCGATGAATTCCGACTTCAAGCTTATGAGAACTCTAAGCTATATAAAGAAAAGGTCAAGAAATCTCACGACAAAAAAATCATGCACAGAACATTCAAGCTGGGGCAATCAGTCCTATTGTTCAACTCACGGTTGAGGTTATTCCCAGGCAAGCTTAAGTCTAGATAGTCTGGACCATTCACCATTAAAAGAGTTTTCTCACATGGCCCCGTTGAACTCTATAGTAGAAACCCATTGGAGACGTTCAAGGTCAACGGTCAACGGTTGAAGCATTATTGGGGTGGCGAATCCAACAAGGATGTCATCACAATCACATTATCCGACGCACCATAAATAGGGAGAAGTCAGGCTGAATGAATTAAAATCAAGCGCTAATTGGGAGGCAACCCAATCATCTTTAAAATTTTCATATTTTATCTATACTAGTTAGATTTTAGTTTAGAATGTTAGTTAGTTTCGAATCAATTCATGTCAATTAACTTATTAAGAGTTAAAAGTTTAAGTCATCTTTAGACAATTGTGTTACCATGCATAAGATTGCTCAAAATCCACTCATATATATGTTTCATGGTTGTGTAGGAACCTAACATGCATAAGGATTGGAGTAGTAAGGAAGAAACATGCACAAAATCCTCAGTTAACAGAACCCACCCTGTAAAGCGTGAGCCTTTATGCACTCTACCCCTAGCAGGAATGGGGTCTCTCTAACAAAAATATGAGCATGCCACGGCAGCGCTTAAACAATAAGTTTGCACCCCACGTAAAATGGGTCATGGAATTCAATAGACAGTTTCGACAGTTACTTCCCACTTCACATCTCCACTACTTCTTCTCCCCCACAACTCTTAATCCATTACACCCACTCTCTCACGAATTTGGTAATTGAAACTCCATTACCCTACTCCATTACATTACGCACTACTTCACTCCATCAATCCACTACTCCTAACCCTCTCCGTCACACCACCTCTATATAAACACACCCTCACAACCAAAGTTCATCACATAAATTTAATTTAAACTCAAAAAATCGTGAATTAGGGTTCTTATTGTGGGAATTCATCTTGCACTTGAGAGTGAGTAACCCATCTTCAAGTTCTTCATCTTCAATCACCATAATTGCCACAAATTCATCGAGTTTGGGGGAAGAAATTAGTGTGCATGCCAATTGTTTACAAAATTGTGTGACTGAAGTTTAGGGGGAAGATATTGTGTTAAAGCTTCATAATTCAATATCATTGAAACCCACATCAAAGAGGCACCAGGGAGAGAGTTCCACAACAACACCACCATCACGAACCTTCGACCACTACAAATTCAAAAGTGCCACCGCCGCTAACCGATACGACTACATGGTGATGAAAGCTCTTACACCGGAGCGGGGGTTGGCACCGGATCCTATTGACGGTGAAATGATGCAACAGATTTATCAGAAAAGGACAAGTTCACTGAGGAACCTGACCTTGTCGTTGTCAATGTGGTCAAAGAATTTTATGCTAACGCCAAGGATAAAACACTATTCAACACTTTTGTGCGGGGTCGATTAGTGTCGTCCAGTGCCGATGCCATCAACACCTATTATCAGTTATGAGTGCCTCGATAGTGTCAATATGCCCACCTACATGATTTTGATAATGACTTTGAGGCTATTCTCAAAGAAATGACTAAGCCGGGAACAACATTGATTAAGGGTCGGAAAGGAGGCACAATTTTTCACAGCAGGGATCTAAGCCGGCATGGAAAGATATGGTATGCCTTCTTATGTGTAAAATTGTTTTCGTCCCAACAGACATCAGACGTGACCAAATAAAAGGCACTACTTCTATATGCAATTGTGTAAGATTTCATCATTGACATAGGGCCATAATCAATTTTTCCATTTGCTGATGCTTACGAGGAAATTTTTCGGGCGGCTTGCCACACCCATCACTCATTTCTGGGTTGTGTCACCAAGCGGGTGTTAGATGGTCCGATGATGAACCCACTCAGATGCCACTTCAGCTACTCGATTCTAGAATGACCACGCGATATTCGGTGTGGGCCGGGGGTGATTCCCATTCTAGAGGTCTAGGCATTATTTTTCCATCGGCGTCGAAGGACGAAGTTGACGCTGCAGACACCTCAGAGGATGATGATGCACAGATGGGAGATCAAGGAACAGAGCAGGTACCACAGTCTGAGGTAATATCTAGCCCTCAATTCCTAAATTTTCAGTGCCAAGTTGATGAGCACAACAAGCAAGCATGACAAGAGATGAAATGCCTTGCCGCTAGGCAGGATCACATGTTTGAAGCAATGAACCTCTCATATGCATCATTAAACACAACGCTCCAAATTTTCAATCCCACTGCTCAATTTCCATATCAGCAATCGGCCCCAATCCCACGATTTCCACCAAGTGACTCTGATGAAGAAGACCAATAACCACCACCACCCCAGGCTTAACATGATTACAGGGAAGTCCTCACATTTTTCTTGTTGTATCTATATAATGAGGGCATTATAATTGTCAAGTTTAGGGGATTTAATTTTATTTTGCATTTCATGTTTGCATACATAATGTCATTAGTTAGGTTTGCATTTGTTATTGCACTTTCATTTTGCATGTTATTTTAGAATTTGTTATGTTGCATTCATGTAATCATAAAGTTGCATAGTAGCTTAGGTGCATATAGTTTTTATTTAGTTATTTGTTTATGTTGCATTCATGTTATGTTTGCTCTATTAAAAAAAATAATAAAATAAAAATTTAGTTATATATTGTGTTAATTTTGCATATGTCTAGCAGTGTTGTAGTTCATTTTTATTGTGGCCAATGATGAGATTGGGATTAAGTAAACAAATACAGTACCCAGTATTAGAATTACAATGTAGTTTTCAATTATAACAAAGATCTTGTGCTTATTTGAAACTGGTATAAAAAGGGTAGCACATAATAATGTCTGTGTTGACTGATTAGTTTAAATTGATACATAAATAATTTCTAAAGGATAATGCTAGTGTAAATAATAGAATGACAAGAATAGGCAATGAAGATGATGAATTAGGCAAGAACCTAAGTTTGGGGGAAAAAGTAGGGTACATAAGCTTCAGATAAAAAAAGAGAGAAAATAATATCTACTTGAGTCTTGTGGTGGATTGAGAAAAACAAAATACTCCCCATAAACACGAGCGTGAGATGGAGCGTAAAACACACTCACCAACCATCTATCGAAAAGAAAAAAATGAAGAAAATATGGGAACTAAGGGCAAAGAGCCCCCCGTCAATGAAAAAAAGAAGAAGAAAAGAAAGCATGAATACCCTATTTGGACTCCTAATCTTGGTAAACATTTGATTTTAGTTGGAACTCGTCTGTTTTTGAGATTTTTGAGTTATTCTGTACGATTTCCAATAAAAAATTGATTATATGTTGAATTTGAACTAGAATCAGACAACATAGATGTTGCTCACACACGCATTATATCAGTGATGACAGTCTAAGATTCGAGGATTGATAAGAAACTATTGAGTGGTTTCGATTTGAGGTGTTGAATGTTTGCTTGATCTTTCTGAGGTCGAAGGAATAAATTTGATTCTATGATACTGTTGGATTCATAGACATATAGTTAGATACATTACATATCATTGCATTGCATTGTTAATTATAGTATTTTAATTTGTGCTCGAGGACTAGCACGGTTTAAGTTTGGGGGATTTTGATAAATGGATTTTATATCGACGAATTGATTTCTAATTTAAGCTTATTTGTTGTTAATTCCTTGCTTTTATGATCATTTTTACTTGTTTATCATTATTTTGTGTTTGGGATGGTTGGCGTGGCAAGTGGTAAGAAAATGAGTTATTTGGAGCATCATTTGAGCAAGTTAGGAGTTTAACAAAAGTCAGTTTGCAGAAGGTACCCCCGTCGGGGCGGGCCTATTTAACCTTTACACCCCAGCCGGGGTGGGGGGTCTTCATGTCTGAAAGCAGTGGCCTAGCCCGTCGGGGCGGGCATTTCCTACATATACTATGACGCCCCCAAAATTAGGTATTCATCACCCATCTTGAGTCGCCAAATACATGGTACAGAATTCAAATATAACTTAATAAATACAATTTGTAAGTGTAAAATACTTACGTGAAACATAAACCGAGAGTTTTAATAAGAATATTGTCATCTAGACAATATCCACACCCAATGGAGTCCTCATTACATTTATTGTCACACTATTTAACAGAATAGTGAGGACTACTAATGCTATCATCTGGACCGTCACTACGTTCCCCGACTAGTCCCGGCTACGTTCTCATTTCCTGAAGAGAACAGTGAAAGAAAAGGTGAGCTCAACTAGCCTAGTAAGAAATATTATAACTAAGATAATGTTGAATAAATTATCATTAGTCTTCAATAATGTTAAACTGATAAAATACAATAGACATCAAGTTTAACTGCAGCGGAACAAGCAATCCATTAGAAAAGTCAAGTAGAGAATAAAATCTACTATCTTCTATGATTTAAAAAAGGTTTTTCATCAATTTTTATCGCTGAGACTCAACTTAATAAATAAACCACATCTTCGAATCATCCTTGCACTACGGGCCAAGGATATTCTTTAAATCATCAATGGTCATGACTATACCGAATAATCCCTGGTCATAATCATACCAAGTTCATCTCTGCACGTAAGCTAATGATATACAACCATAAAACCAATAATCAACAATCCATCTTTGCACGTAAGCCAAAGATATATAATTCAATAAACAACCATCCATCTTCGTACGTAAGCCAAAGATAACTTTCATCACCATATAAGCATGAGGATGGTGACAATGATATAAGCATTAATCAAACAAAAACAAGGATAAATATTAAAGACTTTAAATTTATCCAAATATTATCAATCACATAATAAATTCATAATCTAATATTATTTATATCATAACAATATTTTAATCACGTCTTAAACTTATAAACAATATATTTCAATTGTTTATACTTTACCAAATAATGCATTTAATCATTCAAAAATGCCATACTCATAAGATTTCATCACCAGTGATCAAATCCCTTATCAATAATCTGCATATACCTTATATAGGATTTCCAAGCCATAAAATTCTATTTTCCAACTTTGTTACTTCACATAACATATTTAACTCATATGTTCGTAACTAAATAATTTTCATGAAAAATACCAAATCAGTCCCAAAAATATTTCATTTCTGGGATTTAGCAGAATATAGTCCCATAATGAACATATATTTTTCTCATAATTTTTAAAATTCATTTTCTATTTTTCAAAAATTAATTTCTAATTAATTCCTTAAGAAATTAGCTACCTCAAGTATAACTCCAGAAATTCCCAAATCTTGGCAGGATCTTACACATGTTAACGTGAGCTTCCAGTTTAAATTTCATGGTCATCGGAGCTATAGAACTCTGGTTATAGTATTTTTTGTCGGAAAAATCTAAATATTGAAATGGTCATAACTTGCTCATTTTGAATCGGAATGAGCTCATTTTTGAACAGGAGGTACTTTATACCATATACTTTTATGTCCCAAAAGTCCGAATTTTTTCTCATAAATTAAGTGGCCAAAACAGCCCCTTTAAGTTTTTGGGCAGTACCATTTTCCTCTTTTGCAGCTTTGGACTCCTTTACTAAAAATAGTCCACACGAAAATCTACAATACCTTTTCTAGTGATTCCACTTGGATAAGTTATATAACTCATAGATCTAACTCTAGAACTTGACCACACTCAAAAATTCGAAATATAATAGGAGATATGGTCAATTAAATTTCATGTTCTATTTTCACCAAAATCTGATTTTTCAACCCTTTGTGATTTCTAAGAAACTTTCATGTTTTTACATAATAACCAACATAACTCATCATAACACTTACTAATACCACATATACCCATGATTTTCATTAGTCCAATGCTTTTATTATGACTCTCATCATAATCAACGTAAACAGAACATTTCCACAATTTAATAAGGAATGAATACAAAGGATCATTCACCGTGCATGTGGTAATTCACATAGACAGGTTATTGCAACAGAATAAAAAAGAATGGAATAGCAGAGGGATTCACCATGCATGCGATAGAGACCGCACAGACAGGTTATTCCCAACCGAATAATAAAGAACAGAACCAGGTAAGGCATGATCCGCACCGACAGGATATTCCAATAGAATAATAAAGAATCGGAACTGTGTCAAAGTAAATTAAAGCATCGATAGGATATTCCAACGTATAATAAATAATGGAACCAGTCCCAGCATAAAACACATGATGGGATATTCGGCGAATAGTAAAGAATGGAATAATAGAAGAATTTCACCATGTATGTTGTACTTTGCATATACAGGTTATTCCAACATAATAATAAAGAATAGAATAACAAAAGAAGTTCACCATGTATGCGGTACTTCGCATAAACAGGTTATTCCAACATAATAATAAAGAATGGAATAATAGAAGTTCTCTTCATGAATAAGAAAGAAATAATACCCCTTACCTCAAAAGAAAACTGGATACTGGAATAGTGAGGTAGCAAACTTCTCTTTTTCTTTCTCTTTATAATTTCTCTCTATAATAATTGCTCTATAGCTTTTGTGAATTGGTGAGAAATGAAGGAAGAATGAGCTTCTATTAATAGGAAAATATAGTTTCGATAATTACACATTTTGGGGCTCGAAATATTACAGTACAATACCTCCAATTTTTCTTTCATTTTTAATTCAGTCATCCAAGTATTATCAAACTTGAACCACCTCCCCTAATAGTAAATCATGTGAATCAATAGTAAATCATGTGACTCAGTAGTTATAAACATGTGAAAAAATTAATTATAGTATAGTACCTCCATCTATACCTCTATTTTTAACTTAGTCATGCAAGTATCATCAATCTTGCACCAACTCCCCTAATAATATAAGAATGTGATTCAATAGTACACACATGTGAACAAATAGTTATATGAGCATGTGAATTAGTAGCAATTAATTGCTCATTTACCCGATTAATTACCTGGTTGGTCAATATAACTTCCAGACATCAATTACTATCGAAATAAATGTCGATTTCCACTAACACTAACAATCCCAACACAATGGAAATATTTTTCTCAAAAATTTCATTTTTGAAATTTCAAAGTTTGACTTTTTTTAAAAAAGTCAACTATTGACTTTTTTTGACCAAAAAGTCAACCTCGGAAAATTTTGTGTTTATAGTCTATTTCTACTAATTTCATCGTTCTGGACTCAAATATCACGTTCGTGTCTCCAAATTCAACTCCGAACTCAAATTCGATTATAATAACATTCATCATTAATATCATAACTCACAATATTTAACAACCAGGTCGTTCCCAGGAAAGAGGGGGCTTTCCAATAAGGATTTCTCCTTATTGGCGCGCAATTAAGTGACCAAACCTCTCCTTAACAGAACTTCTAGACATTGTAAATATTACAATTTAATAATATGAATAACTTTGTCATCTCAATTATTGATTTAATAATATATCATATAATGCAGATGATACTGTGACAATAATCGAATCAATAATATTAGAGATATGATGCAGTAATTACTATAACAATAATTGAGTATAACTGAATGACTTCTCACGTAAGCATCAATAATCAATACCGTGTGCTACTATGCAACCACGCGTATTACTGTACTTTTACTACCGGGTAGTTCAACAGTTTTAACGGTAAAACTTTTGCCGTTATTTTCATAAAAATATTTTTTGTCATTTTCTCAATCAGACAATAATTCCATAGTGGGGTCCACCAATGATTGTGTCGTCGTATGAATATTCCCTGTTAAAACAAATATTCCCCGACCAATCGAATATTATATAACAACTTGCGTACTTTGTAAAAGTTATAAATATTACCCACAACTATAACGTTATCTCAAATCCACACCAAAATTTTGAAAAAAATATTTCGAGAAAATTAAATCTTTATTCGTAAAATCTGGGGTCTCACATATACACCTCCACCGGGGCGGGGGGTGCCGAGTCTGGGTTTTTCGATTTTGGTTCAAACACTGCTGGAACTTAGATTTTGGCTCTTGCATGGCTTTAAGAGTCTAGTTGGTGTGGAATTGAGCAAAGATTGCTTGTGTACACATATATTAACACAACCACAAGATCAAATCAATACCCAAGGCAATTTACAAAGATTACATACAAATTTTCATATCGAGCACTGGAGTGAAGATTTTGATGGAACGTTCATATCGATTGCGGATTAAGGTTAACGTGAAGGGTGTACTGAATTATTCTTCTTCTTAGTCTTATATTTGTAATTGAAAGGACGATGTCTTTAATTTATTCAGTTATTATTTCATTGATGATGAACTAATTTATTTTTTAGGCTTATGATGGATCTTTAAGTGAAACGATGATTATGTAGCATTGATTTCTAGTTTAAAAAACTATTATCCAGTTTATCTATATTAATTTGAGCTTGAACTTATGAATTGCCTGATCAACAGTTTTTTGTGGACTTGTATGAATTCGAGAGAGGAAGTACGAGTCTAGACCTAGTTAATATAGAATGTGTTCTTGAATTTTGTGATTGAACAAAATATTGATGAATGTTAAGGTATAGATATGCTTGACATCGCATGTAATCGGATAAAGGACTTAAACTTAAATCTTCTTCAATTATAATTCGTATAGAGATATAGTGAGTTAATTGATTAAGGTGTTTAACTTATTTCTATCTAATTTGTGGATTTGAGTTAATACGGTATTAGTACATCGAGAGGTGGCTAGTGCTACATACGTGTTCTTGATTAATAAACTGGGATAGTGAATTAAACTTGAATAGAGGTGTAAAATCAGAGTGAAGCTTAGGGTGAAGTCGTAAACCTAATTCTCTAATAATTGTTTGAAATTTCAGTTTTTAATATTTGTGATTATTTTGGTGATCATAGTGTTTTTAATAATTCGGTTTTAATGATTTTAATCATTGATTTGGATAGTTTAATAAAATTAGGATTAATAAGAAACTGATAATTGTGTGTTTAAATTCTTACTAAATTTTCTCTTTGGGAACGATACTCTACTTACTATTATATTACTTTTTTACCACGTATACTTGTGTGTTATGCATAATTAGATTTTTACCAATAGCGCGCCATGGTCCTTTGTTGCTGAAGCACGGCCGCGCGACTGCTTGATCTGCCTCTGTATTCCTTTGGCGCGGACGCATCATATATAGCTTCAATGGCAGCGCGGCCGCACTGCTGCTGCTTCTTGTCTGCTATGTTTGTTACTACTTTCTGCTTCTTGCTTACTCTTCATTTCTTCTCTTCTTCACTTCACCATTTCATTAATCTTCTAAGTGTTGTCCTCATTTTTTGTAGTCCAGCTACTCTTCATTCTAGCTCAAGTTAACCGTGCCATGTTAATGCCATTTCATGCCATTTCATGCCATTCCATGCCTTAAGTTGTTGAAGGAGTTCCCGCTATGCATACTATAAAATAAACACAAAAAGCAAATAAAACATAATAAAAATACTCGAGTTAAGCACAATTCTAGTGAGTTGGTAACCAATAAGTAGGTATAAAACCTACATATCAAATAATCCCAAACTCGAACTATTGCTTGCCCTCAAGCAATACACACAAACATAAAATAAATAATGCAACTACATGTTATGCAAACTACACTATAATGCAAATGAGTCCCAAGATTTCCAGCCTAACTAGAATTCCTATCAAGTATGCCTCAGAGAATTATCTAGATTCAAGAACAAAGTATCGAACCAAGCTACAGACATAACATCATACAATCAAATAGTCCAAACTCAGTATAAAGATGATGTGTGTGTGTGTGATGTGTTCATAAATAAGCTTGACTAAGGTAAGGACTACATAAGTTATACTGTTTAAGAAAGAAAACTGAAGTCTAAATCAAGAATTATGCATACTTATGAAATAACTATTCCAACACATCAAAATAAACTAAGGTTCAACAATGGGTTTATTCTGCTTTATTTTTACTCACGAGGGCGATTTTCACACTTTTCTGCGATGTTTATTTATTTCTTTTTCATTTTCCCATGACTGTGCAATTCCACATTCCATTAGGCTAACAATGCTACCCCTTAGCGAGCTTTCAACCAATGACTCCCATACCATAAAAGACCTTAGGGCGCTAGGTGTAAAGATAATCCCCTTGGGCGTACTTGCTCAAATAACAAAGGCCCCGAAACAAGACTAGCCACGGTACTATTTTATATTTTTATATTTTTATATTTTTATATTTTTTTCTCTTTTTCTTTTCTTTTTTTATAGCAAGCATATCCATGTGTTCCACAGATTGAATATCAATGTTTTCCTAGTCTATGTTCACTTTCTGCACAACTCTATCTTTAAAAACAACATTTTCTACTTAGCAGGTAAATAAGGTTATTCTTTTACCAACAAGCAGACATGAACACTCAAGTGCTAACCGATAGCATTTAACAACAAATATGGAACAAGTCATGTAGAACATTATAACTAAGCTCATGTTATCCACCAAATTCAAGAATCCATCAAATTTCAAATTCATCATTTGCTAAACTAGAATTCCACAAAACTAGATACTTGGGATATGCAACTAAACAGTAAACTAAAATAGATGATAATCACTAAAATGCAAAAAAATTTTGCATAATTAAACTAAACACATAAACATGCAAAAATTATACTACATATGCAAAAAATTATACTAAACATGCAAGAATGATGCAAACTAACTACATGCACTACACTACACTAATAAACACCCAATACCCCCAAACTTATAATATTCATTGTCCCCAATGAATGAAGGTAAAGGGTTATAAGGAACTCCCCTAATTATCAGTTGTACCACCCTCCTCGAGTGGTGAGTCTGGCGGTGGAAATGGCAGTGCTGTCTCGAACTGTGGCCAGTCTAGCAGTATTCCTTGCTACGCAAAAGCCTTGTTTAGGGACCGCGTTAAACTATTTGTAAAAGCTAAAAAATTATCATACATCGCATCTACTTTTCTCTCCAACCTTCAAAGACGACGATCATCATTTGCAGCAATGGCCTAAGTTGAAGTGCCGGCTTCAGTTATTCGCATGGGCTGTGGAGATAGCACCAATGATGCGGTTGGAAGAATGAAGCCCTTTCCCCTTGGGTGCAGTTTACCTCCTACCCAATCCTCAAACTTAGTAATCATGGCATGAGTGATGTCTTAGCTGGGAAATTGCATCTATTCCTCTCCCCAAGTGACTCCTGCTTGTACACATAAGTGAGCAACAACTGAGGCATGTGGTATGCTCCCTGTGGTGCTCCCCCTCATGTAGCATAACATGTTTTGGTGTATGAGATGGCCAACATCTATATATTTTCATGGGACAATTCCCCACAAAATGATAGCACGTTCGATTGTGATTTCATGTTGGTGTGTTGAAGGCATTAACTTTGCACAAATAAACAAATTCCAGGCTTGGGCGTAACGATTAAGGGTTGAGGCCAGAAAAGTTGTAGGTTGATTTGTGTCATGCTTGTAGTTCTATTGTGTACCCGGTATGCACAAGTTAGTGATAACCCTGTCTAGATCAATCTCGAACCGTGTAGCCTCAGCCCAGTTTGCACGTCCAATTGGTGGGTCGGGTAAGTTGAACACGCCTCTTATCACCTGTGGACGATAATCCACTTCAACACCTCAGACATAGGACAGTCCACTCATGATCTCCTTCGCATTTGCGCAATGCCAATAGGTGCAGGCATTGGGGTAGTTACAACTCCAATCCAGCATCTTTCTCCGGTCATTTTCTTAATTTGCCCATCTTGTGCGCCAAGTTTGAATCTGCGCTCCTTAACAAATGTCTTAGCTACTATCCTGTAATACTCCATTTGGGCATCGAGGCTGACAAACTTTGTGAGGTTAAGTATATCCTCACTTTGGCTGCTTGAAGATGATGATTTTGGAGTGCGAGAACATAGTCTCCCCATAGTAATTGATAAAGAGAAATTCTAAAAGAAGAGGAGATACTGAGTGATGAAAATATGCATTGTATTTTAAAGCAACCCCCAAACTTATTGTACTGACAAACTCAAACAAGCCCTAACTTTATCTCTGTAACTGAATGGATATGTAGAAGAATTTGAATGTGGGAAGGAGAACATAATGCGTAAAATTTGTAGTGGGGTGAGGAGTTAAGATTTGAGAGGGAACCATTTAGAGGATGTGGAGAGATAAGCGTTGGTTCGTGAGAAAGAGATGTAGAGGCACACGTTGGGTAATGGCAACTGAAATAAGAGGTGGAGTGGAGCACGGTTTTAAAGTGTTTAAATTTTTTTGAAATCAGACCTCGGTAGCGCCAGCGCGAGAGGTTAAGGCGGCTTATAGTCTTGGACGCTTGTTGTTGGTAAACACTTGAAGAGCACGGGCGCGTTGTGGACCAAACTACAAAGAAGTAAGGCGCGGGCGCACCATATTTGAACTTCCAAGATGCGCGGCTGCGCTGCCTTTTACCTAGACAAGAACTGAGCTGCACAACAGTAGCTAATGACTTTCTTCACTAAACATGCACATAAAGCATTTACATTTATAAGATATACCAATTCCTTAAATCAAAATATGTACTAAATAACATGTAAGAATGAATATATCCAAAAGAATACTCTATATGCTACTCCTAACCAAAGTGATACGCACATTCAGCTCCAACAAAACTTATATCAAAAATTTTATGCTGTCAAGAATTAAACATGAAAATGGAAATAAATATAATTCACAAAGAATTAAACGAAAGGAGAGAAGAGAAATAATGGGGTGCCTCCCATCGAGCACTAATTTATAGTCAGTTAGCTTGACTATCTCTGCTCCAATCATGTAGTAGAAAGAATTGAGGTGACCTTCTGCCTATTAACCTCACCACCATAATAATGCTTAAGCCGCTATCCATTGAACTTGAAAGGCTTGTCAAGGAACTTATCAAATATCTCGATCACACCATGTGGATAAACCATCTTCACAATAAATGGCCCTGACCACCTTGACTTGAGCTTCCTGGGAAAAAGTTTAAGTCTTAAATTAAACAATAGAACTCTTTGCCCTGGTTCAAACACTCTTTCTATAATCTTGCAGTCATACCATCTCTTCACCTTTTCTTTGTATAGCTTGGAGTTCTTATAGGCCTGTAATCTGAATTCGTCCAACTCATTGAGTTGGAGTAAACATTTTTCTCCTGCAGCCTTCAAGTCAAAATTTAGCTTTCTTATCGCCCAATATGCCTTGTATTCGAGCTCCATGGGAAGGTGACAAGCCTTTCCATAAACAAGCTGAAATGGTGACATTCCCAACGGTGTCTTATAAGCGGTCCTGTAAGCCCATATTGTGTCGTCTAGCTTCAATGACCAATCCTTTCTTTGTGGGATTCACTATCTTTTCAAGAATTCTCTTCACTTCACAATTTCAAACCTCTGTTTGACCATTAGTCCGGGGATGGTAAGCTGTAGCAATACGATGACTCACCCCATACTTAGCCAACAGAGTTATGAACTAACGATTACAAAAATGGCTGCCATCATCACTAAAAATTGCCCTTAGAGTCCCAAATCTTATGAAAATACTCCTCTGTAAAAACCTTAGGACCACCTTAGTATCATTAGTCGGAAGAGCTACCACTTCCACCTACTTGGAAACATAGTTAACTGCCAATATGATATACAGGTTCCCACATGATGAAACAAAAGGCTCCATGAAGTCTATCCCCCAAACATCGAAAATTTCTACCTCAAGGATCGTGTTCAAGGGAATTTCATTTCTCTTGGATATGTTCCTGACTCTCTGACATCTGTCACATTTCTGAACATAACTATAAACATCTTTAAAAATTATCGGCCAGTAGAATCTTGCTTGCAAAACTCTAGCCGCTGTCTTTTCACCACCGTAGTGACCTCCATATAGTGATGCATGACAATCCGGCAAAATACCCTCTATCTCGCTATATGGAATACACCTCCTTATCATCTGATCGGCGCACTACTTGAACAAGTACGGTTCATCCCATATAAACTACTTCACATCATGCAGAAATTTCTTCTTTTGATGCCCAGTCAAGTCAGAAGGGATTATCTTGATCACTAAGTAGTTTGCATAGTCTGTGAACCATGGCGCTTCACCTTTCACCACAAATAACTATTCATCTAGGATGGACTCATTAATCACAACCTTGTCATTTACATCCATTCCTAAATTTTCCAATCTAGATAAGTGGTCCGCCACTTGATTCTTAGTCCCTTTCATGCCCTTGATTTCTATATCAAATTCTTTCAAAAGAAGTATCCACCTGATTAGACGAGGCTTTGCATCTTTCTTTGCCACCAAATACCGAATTGCTGCATGGTCTGTGTACACTATCACCCTAGTCCCAATCAAATACGCATGAAACTTATCAAAAGCATACACAACTGCTAGAAGTTCCTTCTCTGTGGTGGTATAATTCAACTGAGCATCAGTAAGGGTCTTGCTCGAATAGTATATCACATGAAAGATCTTGTCCCTTCGCTGGCCCAAAATAGCTCCCCCCAACAAAGTCACTTGCGTCACACATCAATTCAAATGGAAAGTCCCAATCTGGTGTTGTGATCACTGGTGTTGTAGTTAACTTTCTCTTTAAATGCTCAAATACAGACAAGCATTCTTCATCAAACTTAAATTGCACATCCTTCTCTAATAAACTGCAAAGTGGCTTCGTGATCTTGGAGAAGTCTTTAATAAATCTTTTGTAGAAGCCTTCATGCCCTAAAAAACTACGAACACCTTTAACAGAAGTAGGTGGAGGCAAATTCTCAATGGTCTCTAACTTGGATCTGTCCACCTCTAATCCTTTCTTCGAAACCTTATGTCCCAATATGATTCCTTCTTGTACCATAAAATGGCATTTTTCCTAATTCAAAACCAAATTTATTTCAACACATCTCCTCAACACCATCACTAAATTTTCTAAACACAAATCAAACGAATCTCCAAATACTGGAGAGTCATCCATGAACACTTCCACATTATGCTCCACCATATCTGAAAAAATTGACATCATACATCTCTGAAATATGGTCGGGGCATTACATAACCCAAAAGACATCCTTCTGAACGCGAATGTTCCATATGGACATGTGAAAGTTGTCTTTTCCTGATCTTCTAGAGCTATTAGAATCTGATTATACCCTGAATATCCATCCAGAAGGCAATAGTACTCGTGACCCTCTAGCCTGTCCAACATCTGATCAATAAACGAAAGTGGGACGTGATCTTTCCTTGTAGCTTTATTAAGTATGTAGTAATCCATGTAGACTCTCCATCCCGTTACTGTCCTGGTCGGTATCAATTCGTTGTTCTCGTTGGAGACTACGGTAATTCCCCCTTTCTTTGGTACACACTATACCGGGCTCACCCAAGAGCTGTCTAAGATCGGATATATTATTCCTGCATCTAGCCACTTCAGAACTTCCTTCTTGACCACTTCCTTTATAATCGGATTTAATCTTCATTGGTGTTCCATTGAAGGTTTACTATCATCTTCCAGTAGGATCTTGTGCATAGAAAATGATGGGCTTATCCCTTTGATATCTGCTATGGTCCATTCAATGGCTAATTTGAACTCTCTTAGAACTCTTAGTAGCTTTTCTTCCTGGCAAGATGTTAGTGCAGAAGATATAATAACAGGTAACTTTGAATTATCATTTAAAAATGCATACCTCAAGTGGTCTAGAAGAGGTTTCAATTCAAGTTCTGGAGGCATCTCAAGAGATGACTTGAGTTTCACTGATGTCTCCCCAGAAAGCTTAAGTGGCTCGATCGGAGTCTTGAATCTTCTTAAATGTGGCACTGTGTCAAGAATTTGAACAAACTCTATAATCTCATCATCTTCTATCTCTAAATTCCCCAAAATAGCACTCTTCAAAGGTTCATTTTCCACCAAATTCCCCATTCCATCATTCAACATCTTTTCCACCATATCAATCCTAAAAAATTCTTCTTCGTTAGTAGGAAACTTTATAGCCTTGAACACGTTAAAGGTGACTTCTTGATCATGAACCCTAATTGTCAATTCACCTTTCTGAACATCTATCAAGGTTCTTCTCGTGGCTAAGAACGGTCTCCTAAGGATGATAGGTATACTTTTGTCTTCTTCATAATCCAAGATGATGAAATAAGCAGGAAAAATGAATTTATCCACTTTAACCAGCACATCATCTACAATACCTAGTGGATAAATAATGGACATGTCAGCAAGTTGTAGAGATATATTCATCGGCCTTGGAACCAGCAATCCCAACTGATTAAATACTGACAAAGGCATCAAGTTGATGCTCGCCCCTAAATCGCACAAGCATTTTTTAAAACACATCTTTCCAATTGAACACGGTATCGTGAAGCTACCTTGATCCTTTAGCTTCAGAGGTAACTTGCGTTGAAGCACTACACTACATTTTTCAGTCAAGGCTACAATCTCGAAATCCTCTAATCTCTTATTCCTTGACACGATCCCCTTCATAAACTTTGCATAACTTGGAATCTATTCTAATGCCTCAGCGAAGGGTATATTGATTTGTAGCTTCTTGAATACCTCTAAAAACTTATTAAACTTCTTATCTTTCCTTTGTTTCTACAGTCTTTATGGATATGGAACAAGGGGGTGTACAGGTGGTGGCTTGGTCACTAGTTTCCCAAGTAACTCTTCATTAATCTTCTCTACTTCCCCTTGTTCAGAACCTTCTTAGATCAAATCTTCATCAAAAAATTTCTCTTCATCACGCTTGTGCCTTGATTTCCCTTTGTAATTGTGTGGCCAAGGCCGCCTATGTCAGAATCATCTGTGCTTCCTTCCCGATCTTAAAGTAATGGCTTTGACCGTTTCTTTACCCTCTCTTCTTAGATTAGCTTCTGTTTTACTTGACGAGGTCCCTTGTGGTCTATTGTTCAGCATACTGGCCATTTGACCCATCTGCGTTTCCAAATTCTTTATAGCCACTGCCTGGCTCTTGATCATTACCTCTATATTATCCATATACCTGAGCATCATCTCCTCCATTTCTGACTTCTTCTTTGGCTGAGGTGCAGGTGGTGGATGATGTTGTGGTTGCTGTTGGAATCCTGGAGGATAGGGTGGTTTTGGTGCATATTGTTGGTGAGATGGTTGTGACTGATACTGATGTTAAGGTTGAAACTGTTGATTTTGATTGTTTGTCTAGCTAAAATTGGGATGGTTGTGGTTGTTTGGGTTATGGGAATTCTGGAACTGATTCTGATTCTTCTGGTAATTTTTCACATATTATACTGATTCTAAACTTATAGTACATAAATCGGTTTGATGTGACCCTGCACATATCTCACATACATAAGAAACTAGCTTCACTTTGTTCTCTGACAACGAATCAATTTTCTTTGCCATAGATGCCATCTGAGCTGACAACTGTGTGATAGCATCAATCTCTAACAATTTCGTAACTTTAGGTTGTGGCATCCTTGGCCGTAGGATTTTGAAAGTCATTTACTACCATAGTCCCTATGAGATTAAAAGCCTCTTCATAACTCTTAGCCCATAAAGCTCCTCCTGCTGCAGAATCTACAATCGGCCTTGATTGCCATCCCAATCCATTATAAAAAGTGTTTATCACCATCCAATCCAGCATTCCATGATGAGGGCATTTCCTTAGCATCTCTTTGTAGCATTCCCATAATTCATACAATGTTTCCCCTTGTTGTTGTTCAAACTGGGAAATCGATGTACTCATTTTAGCAGTCTTAGCCATTGGGAAATTTTTTGCTAAGAACTTCTACGCTAAGTCCTCCCATGTAGTAATAGATCCCGATGGCAAAGAGTGGAGCCAACTTCTAGCCTTGTCCCGTAAAGAAAATGGGAACAATCTGAGCCTGATTGCATCTTCTGACACCCCATTGTACTTGAAGGTGTCACATATCTCTTTGAAGCTCAATAAGTGCTCGTCCAGATCATCTGTAGCAACGCCCCTGAATTGTACTGAATTTTGCACCATTTGTATAGTGCCCAGTTTTATCTCAAAAGTATTGGCTGCTATAGCTAGCCTCACGATGCTTGACTGAAACTTATTTATGTTGGGCATTGAATAATCTCTTAAGGCCATGTGTTGCTCTCTTTGCTCTTCTGCTGCCATGCTGGATGATGAAGTTTCAAAATGTACTTGTGTATTTTGTCTTGCTCTTTCTCTCCAAGCCCTACCGTTGATATTATCTTGTGCAGGTACCAACTCAGAATTTGACAATCGCGTGTGCATAAAATGTACACAAGTACCTAAAATACAAACAAAAACAAAATAGAAATAAGATAAGAATAGAATTGTCTAAGTCACACAAATCTAGGTTTAATTTATGACGACATTATTAAAAATAAACGCCTTTCCCCGGGAACGGCGCCAAAGACTTGTTGCCTCCTTTTTGGTTTAACAAAATGGACTCTAACTCATGCAAGTATACACGGGTCAACAAGTAGTACAGAGTAAGAAAGTATCGATCCCACGGAGAAAGGTGAATAAATCTAAACTATCATGCAACATCCTAATCACTATTTTCACAAGCTTAAACGATCAACCCACAAATAAACAGAATTCTAAATTAATTATCAACACACAAATTATATTAACTAAGATAAGGTAATAAAATTAAAGAGAAATGGGATCCTAATATCATTTAATGGTTCATCTAAAATGAAAGCCTCATGTTTTGTTTAATTATTTATTATGGAAAGCCAGTTAAGAGGACAAAAGTGGAACATAACCATCTTTCAATGAACTATATCCAATTTACACAAAATCCATAATTGATAGAATTTATGTAAGCATCATAATTACCAAACTCACTATATGTCTATGTGAATTTACAACAATAATGATTTGAAGTACAAGCCCTCTTAATAACTATGTTAGTTCCTAGTAGGCACAATAGATCTAGAAGCGGGGGTTGAATAGATCCTTTTAATTTCAAATACTTTTCTGGTTTATTTTGTATTGCTAATAATTTAGCATATGACAAACATAAGAATCTTTTCAAGCACAGCAGAATAAGTAAAAGATCCCCTTCATTGATATAATCATAATCATACATACATTGTTCGTAGAGTTAGTTCAATGGTAAGCAGTTAAAACATACATAGAAGTTATAGCAGTTAATGTACATAATGTAAATGACATAAAGTAAAAGACACAAGGGGTTTTAAGTGGTTCAGAGACTCAAGCTCCTAATCCACTCTTCTTCTTTTAACTAACAGGATTTCCACTAAGGAAGGGCCGCACCCTGAATCACTACGATTCCTTCAAGGCCAGTAAACTTGGAACTTCAGTTCACTAAGAACTCTTCAAGGCCAGTAGCCTTGGAATTTCTCTAGTTCCCTAGGAACTCTTCAAGCCCAGCAGGCTTGGAAACTTCATTTAGTTCACTAAGAACTCTACGCTTCTGATGCTTGCTTTCTTGGACCTGATTATAGTGTCTTGTTGACATGCTCATTTAACATGCAGAGACAACACTATGATCTTGAAGAGTGTTCATTGGATCTACAATGTAGTACACTTCTTTGTTTTCTTGTACAGTGCTTCAACACTTCTGTTTGCTTTGACTGCTCTCAGATACTGATGGCTTGACTCTTTGTTCCGGCCCCTTCTAAATAGCAAGACACTTCGGATTTGTGGCGTGTCCTGCTCACTTTCTCCTTGTGATCTCTCGTTCACTTATCATCAATGGACTGACCCAATGCTTAATCAATTTAGCCTTGTTCTTTAGAGCCTGATCAGTATCTTAGTGTACACTCCATCAGTTCTTTCTTTGTTTGGCAAACACTACAATCCTGGTTGCTTCCAAGATCGATGTCTTCTATTTACTTGACAGCAATTGCACTAGCTGACTTTCCTTAGTCAGTTACTGAAGTCTTCTTATGATCAACGTGTGGAAGACTTCATCTCGAATGGCTTTACAACTCAATCTAGATGCTGATTGAGTTGATGCTTAGATCTTCTGTTAGCCTGCATGCCATTCATTGAGTGTTCTCTGGTTTCCTTTAGGTGGGATGTATCTTTGCAGTACCAACAAAGGCTTCATTACTTTGCATATTCTGGGAGTGCTCATTTGTTGAGAATCGAATTAGCTCTACGATCCTGCCTTAATGTTGTGAGCACATCTATTAAGGTCTTAGTTCTGCACTCTACGATTCAGGTTCGGCTATGAAGACACTACGACTCCGAGATCAGATCTTCACACTATGATTTCTGTCGTTGTGCTTATTGTCTTCATCTGATCTTGCTCGACTATGATTTCAGCCTTTGATATGATCAGTAGACTCTACGATTCTCAATGTAGTCTACGATCCTTGACTTGGCCGTTAGTAGACTCTACAACTCCGAGTGTAGTCTATGATTCTTGACTTGACTTTGGCAGATGCTTGGTCGGCTCGTAGGTAGGCTGTCTCTACGATTCTGAACATGACTTCCTCAGCAGTCTACGGCTCCGAGGAAGCTTTACTCGACACACTACGATCCTTCCTCGTCTCTCCAAATAGTCTACAAACTTCGAGATTTACTATCTTGCAGACTACGATTCTGCCTCGACAGCTCTCGAGTTTTTCCTTGACTCTCCTGGCAGACTACGATTTCTGGTGCAGTGCTCGACGATCAGACAAGCCTATCTATTACATCATAAGATCAACCTAACATGCTTGATCTTTCTATATTTATAGTCCTTGTACATCATTTCTTTTTAAGGACTTTACAAAGCAGTTTTACTTATGTAGGATCAACCTAACATATTTGAACAATTCATTCTAAGTCCTTGTGCATGTGTTTCTATTATCTATCAAAGGACTTTACAACTTTTCTTAATGCAAGCATACTTGCATATTCATTCATATATATATCATAATCAAATCATATATAAATAAGAATATCATTCACATGTTTATTCCTGACAAACTACACATGGTGAACCGGTATATGCCTATCTAGGTCACGAATCACAAAGCCTAATACAAATAAGCCTTATGAACATATGCCATCATGGTCTAATCTATACTTATATTTCATTTTCCAAATCCATACAAGAAATTAGTGTGACTGGTGATCAAGCATTCAAGTATTTAGCACAACTGTAATGGGCAATCCACTGATAAATATACAACATCACAATCAGGCATACATGTTTAGACTACAAATCAAAATCCATTAGAATCCCATAATGGAATTTAGTTCATTTTTGAACCAACACCCATTATGGGATTAAAACAAACCATTGAAATGAACAATGTAAACAAGAGATTAAAGAGAATTAAGAGATCAAATTTGTTAATTCATGCTGCAAAGTCTGTTTCCAAGCTTGTTCAAATCCACAATTGTCTCCCAAAATGAAAACTAATTTTATTAAGCAATCAAAAATAAAGAGAAGAGCTTAAGTAGTAATCCCAAAGCTCCAAACCTCTCTAGAGTAAACTAAACCTAAGAACAGTAATAAAAACTGAAAAACCATGTCTCTGGCAACCAAACATATCATCTCACAGATAACAAGCACGCACAAATTTTAAATTACAAAAAGTCAGCAGTTTAAACTGAATATGACTAGCGCGACTGCGAGATATTACACTGCATTTCAGGCGCGGGTGCACTGTAAGATTCTGTGTCCAGTGCATGGCACGGGCGCGCCATGGTCCTTTGTTTCTGAAGTGCGACCGCGCGATTGCTTGATCTGCCTCTGTATTCCTTTGGCGCGGGTCTAATGATGTATAGCTTCAATGGCGGACCCACGCCATCTCTAACTTCTTCTTATGCGCTATGTTTGCTACTACTTTTTGCTTCTTGCTTACTCTTAATTTCTTCTCTACTTCACTTCACCATTTCATTAATCTTCTAAGTGTTCTCCTCATTTTCTGTAGTCCAGTTGCTCTTCATTCTAGCTCAAGTCCACCGTGCCATGTTAATGATATTTCTACGCCATTTTATGTCATTCGATGTCATTCCATGCCTTAAGTTGCTAAAGGAGTTCCCGCTATGCATACTGCAAAATAAATACAAAAAGTAAATAAAACATAATAAAAATGCTCGAGTTAAGCATACTTCCAGTGAGTTGGTAACCAATAAAAAGGTATAAAACCTACTTATCAGTTTTTCATATATCTATGTTATGTAAATATATGGAAGACCAGAACCACATTATTGAATTAGAACCAGACGAGACAGCGAAAAATTTAGTGTATGAAGAGGTACTTGTTAAAATATTGGATAAGAAGGAACCGCGATGTGGAGAAAATGACCTGGGAGTTAGAATCTAAAATGAAATCAAAGTATCCTTACCTCTTCGACATACCAGGTACGTACACTAATTTCGAGGACAAAATTTTATAAGAAGGGGAGGTTATAAGACCCCAACTTTTATGAATAAAGATTTAATTTTCTCGAAATATCTATTTGAATAATAAGGTGTGGATTTGATATAATGTTATAGTTGTGGGTAATATTTACCAATTTTGCAAAGTAAGCAAGTTGTCATAAAATATTCGTTTGGTCGGGGAATATTCGTTTTTATCAGGGAATATATGTACGACAACACAATCATTGGTGGACCCCACAATAGAATTACTGTCGGAGTGAGAAAACGACAGAAATATCTTTTTATAAAAATAACGACGAAAATTTTATCGTTAACTATTGAAATACCCGGTGATAAAAGTACAGTAATAGCGTGGTTGCATATTAGCACACGGTATTGTATAATATCTTTGATTATTGATGCTTACGGGAGAAGTCACTCAGTTATACTTAATTATTGTTATAGTAATTGTTGCATAGTATCTCACATTATTGATTTTATTATTGTCACAATATCATTTGAACAATATTTTATATTATTAAATCAATAATTGAGATGATAAAATTATTCATATTATTATTTGCATTATTAACTGTAATAACCTGAAACTACGGCTTTGATACCAATTATAGTATCCCCAGATTCGGTTCCCAATCACCACGAATCTGGTATACTAATTTTATAACTATTGTAGAAGATATAAACATAAATTGTTTAAACATTAAACTTACATACACTACACCAAAATAGGGATGTAGCGAAGGAAATTTTGTGAAGAAATTTTTTCCTTCACATGAGGAGTTGTTTAGCGAAGGAAAGGTGAAAGAAAAAAATATAGTGACAATATAGTTATTATCGAAAGAAACATCCTTCACAATTTATATTTTTTTGCTCACAAAATTGAGGTGGTAGAATGATATTTGGCGCCAATTTATGATGGAAATTTGCAAGGGAAAAAATAATTAATGAAGGAATTATTCCTCACTATATGTTATTGTTCAGAGGTTTTTTGCGAGAGATAAAATTAGTTACATCTTTCTATCTCTCTTTTTATTGTGGACACTGCCTGTTTCTGTCAGCATGCTCTACTGCCATGTCAAGAATGTCAGTGTGCAATTTTCATCTCATCTACTAATCCCCTTTGCATATTTGTATTAAAGTTTTGTGTGAAACTGCTTAGCGATGAAATAGATAACATGTTTAGGAGGGGGTTTATCATTTATATTCTTATGAACAAGACGATGATGGTGTTTATTCTTCAATAAATGTGTCAAAATAAAATTTTTATGCAACACTTTTTTTTGTAGCAGTCCTAACCGAGAGTTATTTTGTGGTTTATAGTATATTGTTTGAATGCCAATTATGGATGTGACTTCAGAATTGTTTTAAACTCTGAGATAGGTGTCATTTCATATTTTCCCACTATGATTATATATGTAGGTTAAGATTGTATACCCTTTCTCGTAATGGTGATTCTAAATGATCTATTACTTTACCTCTTTTTCTTGCCTTTACTAAAAAAACTATATTTCTTGTTTCTTGTTTATGAAAAGGAAAAAAGAGATCTTCTGCAAAGTTTGTATTTCTCCATGTTAATCTCATCCATACATGTTCCTGAAAATACTTTGATATAAATATTAGAAGTTAATAAAGCATATGATTGCTTTGTGGCCGAATTCTTTCGTTCAACGTTTCTACATAGCTTATAATGTTAAACAATAGTTCATACTAATTCTCTACTACTTCAGGTTGAGAAATTAGAGCGAGATGTTGCTGAGCTTCGGTAGTCCCTTGCTGATAAGCAAGAACAAGATAATGCCATGCTTCAGGTTCCACTGTTGCTCCTTACAAAACTTTATACCTCAGTAGTTGATCTTCTCCCACATAATATGATTTTATCGCAGTAAATGGCATTATGGCTTCTTTTATAGGTCTTGATGAGGGTAAAGCAAGAACAAAGGGTAACAGAATATGTTAAAATTCTAACAAATGCTGAAGAACTAGAACTGGAGGAGAGCTTCGATTATTTAGAGGAAGACAAGCCAGAAATAGG
Source organism: Panax ginseng (assembly GCA_020205605.1). Lineage (NCBI taxonomy): Eukaryota > Viridiplantae > Streptophyta > Magnoliopsida > Apiales > Araliaceae > Panax > Panax ginseng. Next base: position 47,478,906 of record CM035144.1, read on the forward strand.
AGAGAAAATTTCGCGTCACATTGATCATCTTTTTCCCATTATTACAGCCCTTTTCCTGAAGCAGGTAACGTACACATTGATCAGTACACATTCAACACATTAGAGCATAAGTTCACCAGGCTTATTTTTTTTATTCCTTGAAATTGAATTTTGGTGTTTCTTTTGCAGTAGGAAATTTACATGTCCAAACTTGATTTACTTGAAGAAAATGATGATGAAGTAGACCTAACATGATGTACACTTCATTCAATTTTCTTGTGTTAGTTATTAAATATTGTAAGTACTATGATCTTTGGTAGATCAAGACATAATAATAAATTTTGTACTTATCGTGACTTGAGCATTATCTATTTATATATGGAGTATTAGTTTTAATTATTGGCTCTTTATGCATTTGTTTATCAATTAGTTTGAAATAGCTATGATATTTATATTAACTTGAAATATTAAATTTAATATTTATTTTAGCAATTAATAAAAATAATAGTAATAATAATAAATATGAAATCATTGATTTGAAAATTAATTATAATTTTTAATAAATTTTTATTATTTAGCAATTAATTTTTTAATTACAAATTTACAATTTGTGAAGGAATTTTTTTCTCACTAATTTGAAGAAAGATTCTTAATTTATAATTAGTGAAGGAAAATATTCTCTCGTTAAATAAATTTGTTCTTCACAATATATTATTTGTGAGGGAATCAAGTTATTCACTAATTTCAAATAGTCATTCTTAAAATATTATTTGTAAAGGAAACCAATCTTTCACTAAATAATAATATTCCATTACTAAATACGATTTGTAAATAAAAAAGTTATTCACAATATATCTTTCACAAAAAATATTTAGTTACTACTTAGCGAAGGATACCCAATTGCGAGGAGGTCTAATGCGAGCAATCGTGTGAAGGAAATATTTCTTCGCAATAAATCTCTTGATAGTGATATTGTATGTCTTGTGAAGGATTTGTCCTTTACTATAGGCCATTTTTGGTGTAGTGATACTATCCCCAAGGTTGAGAACCTTCACTTAATACTTGTATTCCATATCCTATCTGACATACAATGTCACTGGCTTCTCCTGTATCCGACATATTCGTCCTAATCTGCAATGTTTATCATGATATAGTAAGGGTGAACAACAAGTTTGCCCAGCAAGTTTAAGTTCAATAAAAGATATATCATGACAGAAAGAATAAACAATAAGCTAGCTGACTTTCAACAATATAACAATTGTGAAGTAACATAAATCAATTTTCATAACTGAATGACCGAGACAAGAAAAATGAATGACCAACAATGAACATGAATAAATCAACTGGACCAAATGGTAATGAAGGTGATCAGCCTTTCATACCTGATGAACACATGCAATATACACAACTTACGAATCAACAAATCATAGACGTGGCATAATCATCAATAATTATCCACTAATGTGCTTGAAAAATAATAACTCAATTTAGAGTTAGAGAAGTTGCTCAATAAAGGTAAAGGAACATGCTTGAATCACCGACTACTGCTACGCAGTCTATTTAGCTTCATCTGAAGACCTAATATTAATAATACTGATCTCCACATTAGAATAATATCATCACAGTATAATACTGTTATATACAGTTATAAAATAACCTAAACACATTACCACATAATCGTATCAGTTTATATAACACATAAGACCCGATATCAAGTTAAACAATTTCAGTCTGAGTTGAGTTCAGTATTATTCTGACATTCCAATTGCCTAATCGGATAATCATCGAGGCTATTTTCCTTAAGACTCTACCTAAATGCTTCATTATTATTTTAGATAATATTTTTATTCAGTCAAAATATTTTTCAAAGGCTGATAAATTTTTTTAAATAATTATTATCATTTATCATGATTTTTCAATCATTAATATCATATTTATATGATTTAAATACCACATAATTTCATTATCATTAATATTTATTTAATTTTAAATATTAATAAAATACATGTCATAATATTATAAATTATTTATAATATCTCAAAGTAATTTTAATACCTTAATATCACATTTAAATGATTTTAAAATAGTTAAAATCATTATTAAACAACCGCCATTAATATTAAAAAATTAATGTATTTCATGACAAAATATCAAAAGTTATTTTGTATAACTTAAAATATTTTTATAACCTTTAAATAATTTTTATATGATTTTAAAACAATAAAACTTATTTTCCATAATTTATTTAATACATTTATTAAATCAATCAATTATCATTAATATTAATTTATTAATGAAATTCATCACAAAATATTAAAAGTCATTCAATATAACTTCAAATATTTTCTAACACTTTAATATAATTTCAAATGATTTTTAAGTATTAAAATCATTTTTAAGTCATTTATTTAATATAAATATTAAATAAATTAAATATCATTAATATTTAAAAATATTAAAATATTACTGAAATATATCCCAAATTATTAAAAACTCATTTTAGGCTTTAAAATAATATTTACAAATTAATTATAATTTTTTCATAATTAAAAACCATTTAATACTAATTATTTATTAAAAATAATTAATATATAAATAAACTATCACTAAAGGTGTCTATAGCGAGAAAACTTTCGCTATGGGTGTTCTTGAGAATTCCAGAACCTTCAAAGCGAGTTACCAGGGTACTAGGTTTGACCACCTCTAGATCATTTATCTTCATGTTTCTAGGCAGCTAATGGTGTTAAACATGTAGTATTGATGTAATACTACAACCCTAAACAAGTATCATGGCCGAAACATATCGCAACAAAGAGATATAATCTCTCAAAAACCTTGTCAAAGGCTATTCTTCATTTCTGGGTTACCCAGAAATGAAGAACAGTTATATCACACAAACAAAAGTCTTGTTCCTTGGCATCAAGACTACAAGATTGAACATTTATATCACACAAACAAAGCCCCAGAATTCAAGATTTAAAGGCCTTTAAATCTTGAATTCTGGGGCTTTGTTTGTGTGATATAAATGTTCAATCTTGTAGTCTTGATGCCAAGGAACAACAATATAACATTAGTTCAGTCTAAAAACATCACCAACTCAAGATCTGAGCTGTTCTTGAGAAATCTGGGTTTTCCAGAAAACTCATCCGGGCAGTTGGTCAACCATGTTTGACCACTTATATCTTTAGATCTAGACATGGTATGAACTTGGTTCCACTTCAAGTCTACTCTCCTCATGGCATAGAACAAGTCTATAACATCAAACAGACATAAATATTAACACGCAAGGATCTATGAGCCCTGACATATGGTTGTCGGGCCATATTTTTAGGGTTCATAGTCAGTCCTCAAAAACCTATTTTCTTGCATCTAGATGTTCTGGATCCTCGATGTAACATCTTAGATCACCGAATAACATACTTTAACACATATTTGACCAACAAATAACATACTTTAACATAAATTTCAAAGATTTAGCAAGGCTAGGGTTTTATACCTTTTAATGTTGAATCCTTGAATCTGATCAGCATGATCTGTTCTTGGCAAGCTAAGAAGTGTTTTTGGCTTTGTTTTATGTTTTAGTTCCTCTCCCATTTAGAAAATTATAGAGAGAGGAAGTCTTGGCCAAAGTGAGAAGTAAAGTAAGTATTTTCCTACTTTAATCTTTTTAATTCTGTGATATTTTAAACACATGGGATAAGCTTTGGCTTGGTGACTCACCAAGATTTACAAAATCTTTTACTTAAGTTTTAAGTAAAAGGGCATTTTGGTCATTTCACACCTACTAAGGGTATTTTGGTAATTTCCCCTATAATTTGAAGGGCAAATTAGTCTTTTCACATATATCCCATAAATATTACCCTTTAGGGTTTTATACCTAGCTTTTGAGCTCCTAATTTAGGGTTTTAATATTCCCGATTAGGGTTTCGGATTCCCAAAACTAAAGTTAGGGTTTCCGAACAACTCGTTAGGGTTCCTAACTGTTCGTTAGGGTTTTCTAACTGAACCTTAATGTTCTTAACATAACATTAGGGTTGGCTAATGTTACACTTATCTTGATCAATAGTTGATCCTTATCCACAAACTGTACAGATATATAATCACACATATATTCATATACCCTCATACACTTAATTCTATAAGTCTTCACCAAATTTTTTTAAATCCACCAAAATAATTCACAGAATTTCAAATCCACACACTATTTCCGGTCTAGGTATATTATTAAACCTTTAATCAACCAAATGAAGATTTTATAAATCATCTATATTATCGGGTTGTAACATTGACAATGTCTAGAAAGTTTTGTTGAGGAAAGGGGTTTGGTCACCTAATTGCGCGCCAATAAGGAGAAATCCATATCAGAAAGCCCCCTCTTTCCTGGGATTGATCTGGTTTTTAATATTGTAAGTTATAAATGATGAATAAATATTATTAAAAATATATTTTGTGAAGCCAAGTGAATTGAGATAAATAGAGGGGATTTTTATGAAGTATTTGTTGTAAATTTTTCTCATTAAATGGACCCCCACTTACTCATTTTTCAAAATAATCGGTAGAAAGTTATTCAGTATATATATATATATATATATATATTATAAGTTTTATTTTATTAGATTATAAATAAAATATATTATATTTTATTTAAAGTTTTCATTTTATTAGAATATTTTATTGCATAGTAATGAATAGTAAAAATAAGATTTCTCGCCGAATTCGCCCGTGAATTTCAATTACTGTTCACCCGTGATTTTCTAATTTAAATATTATCCTTCCATTCTCCTATAAATAGGATGCTTAGTTTAGAATTAAAAATCACACCAGAATCAGAGAATTCTTCTTGTATAATATTGAGCGTATTTCTTTTAAGTTTAAGGAAGCTTTGAGTATAGAAAGAAGTGAAAGTTTTCTTCAAGAATATCTCCGCTATACCAGTCAGAAGTACTTTCCTTTTAAGGTAAAGGATATTTATATTTTTCAATATTCGTATGAAATAATATTTTCTTCCATACTCTGTAGTATATAAGTAATATTATTTCGTTTCAGATCCTGAATTCTACACTCATTTTGTTAAGTGTTGCTTCTATAATAGTTTAAATTAGTCGCTTCTTCTAGTATCATTTCACGAAAATTTTATTCTGAACATTCTTGATAATTTTTAATCTTTTCATGTCGAGGTACTATTCCCAAAGTACTATTTTCTAGGGTACTATTCATGACAAAAATAATTAATTTTTTTTTTCCAAATTATTTTTTAATACAATATTATTCTTGAATTTTACTCCACAAAGTAGTATCATGTTGACAATTTGGACATTATTGAATTTTGGATAAATTGAATTCTTATATCATTATCATCATCCTCTTGCTTATATCATGATGAAAGTCATCTTTGGCCCGTAGTGCATAAATGGACTATTGATTGGTATGATTATAACTATGTATCGGTATAATCATGACCTGTAATGTTACGAATGATGTGGTAAAAGTCCTCATTGGGTCGTAGTGCATTGATGGACAGTTGTTGGCATGATCATGACCATTGGTGATACTAACAAATATCCTTGGCCCGTAGTGTATGGATAATTCGTGGATGTGATACTAACAATTATCCTTGGCCCGTAGTGCATGGATAATTTGATGATGTGGATTATTGATTTGTGTTACAGCGATAAAATATCGATGTTGAACTTTGAAATCATAGAAGATAGTAGATATTATGCTTTACTTGACTCTTCTAATGGATTGTTTGTTCCACTGCAATTAAACTTGTTATTTATTGTATTCTATCAGTTTAACATTGTTGAAGGCTAACGATAATTTGTTCTGCATTATCTTAGTCATAATATTTCTTACTAGGCTAGTTGAGCTCAGCCTTTGCTTTCATTGTTCTCTTCGAAAAATGAGAACATAGCCGGGACTAGTCAGGGAATAGAGTGACGGTCCGAGATGGTGGCTGTAGTTGTCATCACTATTTTATAAAATAGTGTGACAATAATTGTAATGAGGACTGTGACACCCCCAAAACAGGTATACATCACCCATCTTGAGTCGCCAAATACATGGTACAGAGATCAAATACAAACTTCTTTTATACAATACGACAACAATTTAGCTTGGAGTTTTTACATGAATATTATCTTCTAGACAGTATCCAAACTCAAATGAAGTCCTCATTACATTTATTATCACATTAAGTAGTGAGGACTGCTAAAACAACCATCTCAGACCATCACTCCATTCCCCGACTAGTCCCAGCTATATTCTAATTTCTTGAAGAGAATAGTGAAAGAAAAATGTGAGCTCAACTAGCCCAGTAAGAAATATTATGACTAAGATAATGCAGAATAAATTATCCTTAGCCTTCAACAGTATAACAACTGATAGAATATAATAGACAACAAGTTTTAGATCAACAACTGCAGCGAAACAAGCAATCCATTAGAAGATTCAAGTAGAGCATGATATCTACTATCTTCTATGATTTAAAAAGTTTTTCATCAACTTTATCGCTAAGATTCAGCTTAATAAATAAACCACATCATCGAATCATCCCTGCACTACATGTTAGACCCCGAATTTTATGAAATGAAAGTATTCAATTTTCTTATAATTATTATGTTTAGTAAATGGTTAAATTAAGAAAAGGTTAAAGTTAAGGGTGATATGTGAAAAATTTTCAAAGTAAGCAAGTTGTCATAAAATAATCGGTGGTAAAGTACAGTAATACGCGTGGTTGCATAGCAGCACCCGGTATTGATTATTTATGCTTAAGTGAGAAGTAACTCAGTTTTATTCAATTATTGTCATAATATTTTATATTATTAAATCAATAATTTAGACGACAAAGTTATTCATATTATTATTTGTAATATTGACAATGTCTAGAAGTTCTGTCAAGCAGAGGTTTGGTCATCTAATTGCACGCCAATAAGGAGAAATCCTTATAGAAAAATCCCCTCTTTCTAGGGAACGACCTGGTTGTTAAATATTGCGAATTATAATAATAATCAATAAATGTTATTAAAAATCGAATTTGAGTTCGGAGTTGAATTTCGAGACGCGGACGTGATTTTTGAGTCCGGAACGATGAAATTAGTAAAAATAGACTGTAAACACAAAATTTTTCGGGGTTGACTTTTTGAACAAAAAGTCAACAGTTGACTTTTTTAGAAAAAGTCAAACTTTGAAATTTCAAAAATGAATTTTTTGATAAAAATAGTTCCATTGTGTTGGAATTATTAGTGTTAGTGGAAATCGACATTTATTTCGATATTAATTGATGTTTGGAGGTTATATTGACCAATCGGGTAATTCACCGGATAAATGAGCAATTAATTGCTATTAATTCACATGATTATAACTATTTGTTCATATGTGTGTACTATTGATTCACATTCTTGTACTATTAGGGGAGTTGGTGCAAGATTGATAATACTTGCATGACTAAGTTAAAAATGGAGGTATAGATGGAAGTACTATACTGTAATTCGTATTTTCACATGAATATAACTATTGATTCACATTATTTACTATTAGGGGAGGTGGTGCAAGTTTTATAATACTTAGAGGACTAATTTAAAATTGAAAAAAAAGTTGAAGGTATTGTACTGTAATATTCCGAGCCCCAAAACGTGCAATTACCAAAACTATATTTTCCTATAAATAGAAGCTCATTCTTCCTTCATTTCTCACGAATTCACTAAAGCTATAGAGCAATTATTATAGAGAGAAATTATAGAGAAAAAGAAGAAGAGAAGTCTGCTACCTCACTATTTCAATATCTAGTCTTCTTCTAAGGTAAATGATATTATTATTATAGTAAGGGGTATTATTTCTTTCGTATTCATGAAGAGAGCTATTGTTATTCCATTCCTTATTATTCTGTTGGAATAACCTGTCTATGCGGTTTATCGCATGCATGGTGAATTCTTCTGTTATTCCATTCTTTATTATTATGTTGGAATATCCGCATGCATGCGGATTCTGCATGACACAGTTCCATTCTTTATTATTATGTTGGAATAACCTGTTTGTGCGGTCTATCGCATGCCTGGTGAATTCTGTTGTTATTCCGTTCTTTATTATTCTGTTGGAATATCCTGTCTGTGCGGATTACGCATGACCTGGTTTCATTCTTTATTATTCTGTTGGAATATCCTGTCTGTGCGGATTACGCATGACCTGGTTCCATTCTTTATTATTATGTTGGATTAACCTATCTGTGTGGTTTATCGCATGCTTGGTGAATTCCTTTGTTATTCCATTCTTTATTATTATGTTGGAATAACCTGTCTATGTGGATTACTGCATGCATGGTGAATGATCCTTAGTATTCATTCCTTATTAAATTGTGGAAATGATCTGTCTACGTGGATTACCGCATGGCGGGCGAAAATCCATTTGCAGTTTCGTAATTTATTTGACCCTAAAAAATTCTGGAAAAATTTGAAATGATAAATTGATTAGTTTTCTAGACTGTGTCCAAAAATGGCGATTTTTGGATATATAAATTAGGAGTTATGAATTTTATGGGAAAAGACTATTTTAAAAGTAAACCCTTATAACTCCTTGTGGTTAACTCCAAAATTGGTGAAATTTTTATTGGGAGTACATGTATATAACAGGAGTATACACTATAAATTTCAGATTTTTTGGACAAAAGTATAATTTATGATAAATGTCTAAATATTCGACAGTTTTAGCCATATGAAAAATAGTAAATGAATTTTAAAAATTTTGAGAAAAATATAGGTTCAATATGGGACTATATTCTCCTAAATCCCATAAAAGAAAACTTTTTGGAATTGATTTGTTATTTTTCATGAAAATGGTTTATTTACTAACATATGAATTAAATATGTTATGTGAAGTTGAAAAATTGGTAAATAGGATTTTATGGCTTGGAAATCCTATATAAGGTATATGCATATTTTTGATGAGGGATTTGATCGTTGGTGATGAAATCTTATGAGTATGGTATTTTTGAATGATTAAATGCATTATTTGGTAAAGTGTAAATAATTAAAATAAATTGTTTATAAGTTTAAGAAGTGATTAAAATATTGATAATATTAATAATATTAGATTAGGAATTTATTAAGTGATTGATAATATTTGGATAAATTTAAAGTGTTTAATATTTATCCTTGATTTCGTTTGATTAATGCTTATATCATTGTCATCATCCTCATGATTATATTGTGATGAAAGTCACGTTTGGCTTACGTGCAAAAATGGACTGTTGATTATTGGTTTTACAGTTATATATCTTTTGCTTATGTGCAAAGATGAACTATTGATTGATGACTATCTTTGGGTTACGTGCAAAGATGGACTGTTGATTATTAGTTTACAGTTGTATATCTTTGGCTTACATGCAAAGATGGACTGTTGATTATTGGTTTTACAGTTGTATATCTTTGGCTTACGTGCAAAGATGAACTATTGATTAATGAGTATCTTTGGCTTATGTGCATAGATGAACTGTTTATTGGTATGATTATGACCCGGGATCATTCGATATAATCATGACCCGTAACGTTTTAGATGATGTGGTAAAAGTCCTCATTAGCCCGTAGTACATTGATGGACAGTTATTTGTATGATTATAACCATGGATTATTCGGTATAATCATGACCATTGATGATTACATGAATATCCTTGGCCGTAGTGCAAGGATGATTCGATGATGTGGATTATTTATTAAGCTGAGTCTCAGCGATAAAATATTGATTATACACTTTTAATTCGTAAAAGATAGTATATATCATACTCTACTTGACTCTTCTAAAATAGAATTGTATGTCTTTGGCCTGTAGTGAAAAGATGAATTGTTAATGAATATCTTTGGCCGTAGTGCAAAGATGAATTTATTAGTATGATTATGAGCAGGAATTGTGATTTGGTATAACCATGATTTTTGATGTTTCAAGTGAAGATAGGTGATGAAAATTATCTTCGTCCTGGGTGCGAAGAGGAATTTAGAACCACAATTATGATTATGAGTTATTCATATGATTGTGGACAGGAACTGTTGATTGATGTTACAAGGATAAAATATTATTGGTGGACTTTTAACATGGAGAAGATAATAGACCTTATGGTCTATTTGACTCTTTTAATGGATTGCTCGTTTCGCTGAAACTATGGTAGAAAAGTTTTATCATCTACCATATGTTCTAAATCTCTGATTTATTATTGATGAAAGCTATTGATAATTTAATTATCTTTAGTCATGATATTCTTTACTAGGCTAGTTGTGCTCACCCTTTTGCTTCACAATTCCTTTTAGGTAATAAGAGTGTTGCCGATTCGAGCGGGGATAACAGGGGAATAGAACGGTGGTCTATAGCTGTTGAGGTTCTCCCTAAATAGTATGAAAATAATTTTATTGAGAACTTTAGATAAGGGTGTCGTATTGTATACGTCATTTGATATTTAATTTTGGTGAACCAAATATGGTAAGGTGAACCCAACTTTGGAAGGGCATTTTTGCCACTATCATACAAGATGTCTAATGACAGACGACTTCGTGTTATCATAAGACAGGGTTGTGCACATCCACTTGCTGAGTATATCTATGAGCATTACCTATATAATCTTGGAGTTTATTTGAAATATAATTCTCATTTGGAGACAACGGAGATAATTATATGTCAATAGAAGACTCACCATTGGAAAGAAGATGATAGAAATCTTCTTATTTTTCCTTGGGGACTATTGGGTTAACTAAGGATACTTCTGTGGACATATGATATCTATCATAACCTAGACGCATGACCTCCCATGTACGACGATTTCCTTGAGCACTTCCCAAAGATTTTAATTTCTAAAATAGTTTTTGACTGTACTTTTATGTAAAGTACCATTGTAAGGTTGTGGTCGAGGCACCATGAGAGTTACTTACATTTGTATTAAAACTCACAGTTTAACTCTGGTCGTATTCTGCATGACAGTTCAACAGTAATATAAATGAAGTTTGTATTTGATTTTTATAGTATGATATCTGGCGACTCAGAATGGGTCGTGTGGACCTATTTTAGGGGTGTCATAAATGGTATCAGAGCTTAGGGATATGGTCGTTGGCGGAGATAGGAATGTAACTAGGAGGGGAGAGATGAGTTATATACTTTGCTAGTGTGTGACTTACCTAAGCTGAAATTATTTACTTGATAAGTTGACAAATTGTGATATGTCAACTAACCTTTGTTTTGAAGATATATTCTAGAATGATATCTGAAATACAGGAGATGAGAAATGGGAAAATCATGATACAGAGGAAATAACCGGGAAGGTACAATTCGAAAAGAAAACAAGGTATTCTCATCTCTTCGAATACTAGGTACGTACGTAAATTTCGAGGGTGAAATTTCATAAGGAGGGGAGATTGTAAGACCCCGAATTTTATGAAATGAAAGTATTCAATTTTCTTATAATTATTATGTTTAGTAAATGGTTAAACTAAGAAAAGGTTAAAGTTAAGGGTGATATGTGCAAATTTTTCAAAGTAAGCAAGTTGTCATAAAATAATCGGTGGTAAAAGTATAGTAATACGCGTGGTTGCATAGTAGCACACGGTATTGATTATTGATGCTTACGTGAGAAGTAACTCAGTTTTATTCAATTATTGTCACAATACTTTATATTATTAAATCAATAATTTAGACGACAAAGTTATTCATATTATTATTTGCAATATTGACAATGTCTAAAAGTTCTGTCAAGGAGAGGTTTGGTCATTTAATTGCGCGCCAATAAGGAGAAATCCTTATTGAAAAGCCCCCTCTTTCCTAGGAACGACCTGGTTGTTAAATATTGCGAATTATAATAATAATAACTAATAAATGTTATTAAAAATTGAATTTGAGTTCGTAGTTGAATTTGGAGACGCGGACGAGATATTTGAGTCCGGAACGATGAAATTAGTAAAAATAGACTGTAAACACAAAAATTTTCGGGGTTGACATTTTGGTCAAAAAGTCAACAGTTGACTTTTTTAGAAAAAGTCAAACTTCAAAATTTTAAAAATAAATTTATTGATAAAAATAGTTCCATTGTGTTGGAATTATTAGTATTAGTGGAAATCAACAATTATTTCGATATTAATTGATGTCTGGAGGTTATATTGACCAATCGGGTAATTCACCGGATAAATGAGCAATTAATTGTTATTAATTTACATGATTATAACTATTTATTCACATGTGTGTACTATTGATTAACATTCTTGTACTATTAGGGGAGTTGGTGCAAGATTGATAATACTTGCATGACTAAGTTAAAAATGGAGGTATAGATGGAGGTACTATACTGTAATTCGTATTTTCACATGATTATAACTATTGATTCACATGATTGAACTATTGATTCAAATTATTTACTATTAAGGGAGGTGGTGCAAATTTGATAATACTTACATGACTAAATTAAAAATTAAAGAAAAGTTGAAGGTATTGTACTATAATATTTCGAGCCCCAAAACGTGCAATTATCAAAACTATATTTTCCTATAAATAGAAGCTCATTCTTCCTTCATTTCTCACGAATTCACTAAAGCTATAGAGCAATTATTATAGAGAGAAATTATAGAAAGAAAGAAGAAGAGAAGTCTGTTACCTCACTATTCCAGTATCCAGTCTTCTTCTGAGGTAAGGGATATTATTATTATAGTAGGGGATACTATTATTATGGTAAGGGGTATTATTTCTTTTGTATTCATGAAGAGAGCTATTGTTATTCCATTCTTTATTTAAATTAAATATCTCATACTAGTATAATAGAATATACGAAACTGCAAATGGATTTTCATCCACAATGCGGTTATCCACGTGGACCGATCATTTCCACAATTTAATAAAGAATAAATACGAAGGGTCATTCACCATGCATGCGGTAGTCCGCGTAGACAGGTTATTCCAACAGAATAATAAAGAATGGAATAACAAAAGAATTTCACCATGCATACGGTAGTCCGCGTAGACAGGTTATTCCAACATAATAATAAAGAATGGAATAACATAAGAATTTCACCGTGCAGGCGGTAGTCCGCGTAGACAGGCTATTCGAACAGAATAATAAAGAATGGAATAACAACCCTTACGAGTATTGAAAGAAATAACTCTCTTTATGAATGAAAAAATAATACCCCTTACCTCAGAAGAAGACTGGATACTGGAATATCATGATCGGTGTTGTTGTCTACCTGAGGATTATTGTCTTCATGTTGCACATTATCTTAGGTATTGATCGTTGGTGACTCAACGGTCTCATGTGCTTCATTGCTGATCTCAACATTTTCAGATGCCATTTTTAAACACTGTCACAAAACAAAGGTTAATTGACATGCCACATATTATCCCTATATTTTGACCGACCAATTAAATACCAAATAAACTTAGGTAGGTCATACTAGCGAAGGAATTCCCTGTCTCTCCCCTCCTAGTTCTTGTCTCACATCTCAGCCAGGGATCATATCCCTATGGTTTGATACCAACTGTGACGCCCCCAAAAAAGGTATACATCACCCATCTTGAGTCGCCAAATACATAGTACAGAAATCAAATACAAACTTCTTTTATACAATACGATAACAATTTAGCTTGGAGTTTTTACATGAATATTGTCTTCTAGACAGTATCCAAACTCAAATGAAGTCCTCATTACATTTATTATCACACTGAGTAGTGAGGACTACAAAAACAACCATCTCGGACCATCACTCCATTCCACAACTAGTCCCAGCAATATTCTCATTTCCTGAAGAGAACAGTGAAAGAAAAGGGTGAGCTCAACTAGCCCAATAAGAAATATTATGACTAAGATAATGCATAATAAATTATCCTTAGCCTTCAATAGTATAACAATTGATAGAATATAATAGACAACAAGTTTTAGATCAACAACTGCAACGGAACAAGCAATCCATTAGAAGAGTCAAGTAGAGCATGATATCTACTATCTTTTATGATTTAAAAGTTTTTCATCAACTTTATCGGCCGAGACTCGACAATAAATAAACCACATCATCGAATCATCCCTGCACTACGAGCCAAGGATATTCATGTAATTATCAATGGTCATGATTATACCGAATAATCCCTGGTCATAATCATACCAACAACTATCCATCAATGCACTACGGGCCAATGAGGACTTTTACCACATCATTTAAAACATTACGGGTCATAATTATACCTAATGATCCCTGGTCATAATCATACCAATCAACAGTCCATCTATGCACGTAAGCCAAAGATGACTTTCATCACAATATAAGCATGAGGATGATGACAATGATATAAGCATTAATCAAACGAAATCAAGGATAAATATTAAAGACTTTAAATTTATCCAGAGTTTAAAAATATCCAAATTATCAACATAATACTGCTTTGTGGTGTAAAATTCAAGAATAATATTGTATCAAAAATGATTTAGACCAAAAAGAAATAAATTTTTGTCATGAATAGTACTCCAGGTGAATAGTACCCCATGAATAGTACTTCGGGAATAGTACCCCATGAATAGTACTTTATAAATAGTACTTTGTGAATAGTACCCATATTCGTAAATAGTATCGTATATGTGAATAGTGCCGTATACGTGAATAGTATCCATGAAAAGAAAATACAAAAGAAAATGATATTTCATGACGAGTACAAAAGAAAGACTATCTCATATGAGTATAATAGAATATACGAAACTGCAAATCGATTTTCATCCACAATGCGGTAATCCACGTAGATAAATCATTTCCATAATTTAATAAAGAATGAATACGAAAGGTCATTCACCATGCATGCGAGTAGTCAGCGTGAGACGGAGTTATTCCAATGTAATAATAAAGAATGGAATAATGAAGAATTTCACCATGCATGCGGTGATCTCGTGAGCGAGTTATTCTAGCAGAATAATAAAAAATGGAATAACAGAAGAATTTCACCATGCATGCGGTAGTCCGTGTAGACAAGTTATTCTAATAGAATAATAAAGAATGGAATAAAAACCCTTACGAGTATTGAAAGAAATAACTCTCTTCATGAATGAAAAAATAATACCCCTTACCTCAGAAGTAGACTGGATACTGGAATAGTGAAGTAGCAGACTTCTCTTTTTCTTTCTCTCTATAACTTCTCTCTCTATAGCTTCTCTCTCTATAATTGCTCTTGTGAGTCTTAGTGAATTACTGAGAATGAAGGAAGAATGAGCTTCTATTTATAGAATAATAAAGTTTCGATAATTGCACGTTTTGGGGCTCAAAATATTACAGTATAATACCTTCATCTTTTCCTTTATTTTTAATTTAGTCCTGCAAGTATTATTAAACTTGCACCACCTCCCCTAATAGTACATCATGTGAATCAATAGTACAATCATGTGACTCAATAGTTCTATTCATGTGAAAAAATAATTACAGTATAGTACCTTCATCTTTAATTTAGTCATGCAAGTATTATCAATCTTGCACCACCTCCCATAATAGTACATACACGTGAACACATAGTACACACATGTGACCACATAGTTATAAGCATGTGAATTAACATCAATTAATTGCTCATTTATCCGATGAATTACCCGATTGGTCAATATAACTTCCAGACATCAATTATTATCGAAATAAATGTCGATTTCCACTAACACTAATAATCCCAACACAATAGAACTATCAATTTCATCTTTAAGCAACACGAACTTATTCATCATTAATATTATAACTCACAATATTTAACAACCAGGTCGTTCCCAGGAAAGAGGAGGCTTTCCGATAAGGATTTCTCCTTATTGGTGCGCAATTAGGTGACCAAACCTGTCCTTAACAGAACTTCTAGACATCATCAATATTGCAAATAATAATATGAATAACTTTGTCGTCTCAATTATTGATTTAATAATATAAAATATTATGCAGATGATACTGTGACAATAATTGAATCAATAATATGAGAGATAGATGCAATAATTACTGTAGCAATAATTGAGTATAACTGAGTGACTTCTTATGTAAGCATCAATAATCAATACCGTGTGCTACTATGCAACCACGCCAGACATCGCACTTTTTACTTTTACTATCGGGTAGTTCAACAGTTTAACGGTAAAACTTTTTCCATTATTTTTATAAAAAGATAATTCTGTTGTTTTCTAAATACGACAATACTTCCATTGTGCGGTCCACCAATGATTATGCCATCGTATGAATATTCCCTGTTAAAGCGAATATTCCCCGACACAACGAATATTTTATATCAACTTTCTTACTTTGCAAAATTTTCAAATGTCACCCTTAACTTTAACCTTTATCAATTTAACCATTTACTAAATAAAATAATAATTATAAGAAAATTGAATACTTTCATTTCGTAAAATTTGGGGTCTTACAAGGACTCCATTTGAGTTTGGATATTGTCTACGAGACAATATTCGTGTTAAAACTCCCAGCTTTGTTTTTATCGTATTGTACAAAAGAATTTGTATTTAAATTCTGTACCATGTATTTGGCGACTCAAAATGGGTTGTGTATACCTATTTTGGGAGCGTCACACTATTCATCCATTTCTGCTCGGGAATTAATTTAGAATTTCCAAAAAATGTGTAATGGCAGAATTCTAAGACGAGATGGAATATCCAATAATATTTTAGTTATGGCAAACGAAGTTTTTGCCTGGGGACTTAAAACCTAAGTGTTAGGGAATGTGAAATTTGAGAACTAAATGATTATGTATAATAAGCATTGTTATTATACGTGAGGAATATGAGTATAATACTAGTATTATATGAGTATAATATGAAGATTATTACGACGTATAATTCGAATATCGTACGAGGTATATACAAGGAGAATACTAGGATTATACGATAAGAATACGATTAGTTCTTAATGAAATTTAGTAATTAGACCTAGACTTTGTCAATTGCAATTGGAAGATGATTTATGTCAAGACCCGATGTTAAATTACATCAAGCCCAAAGTTACGAACAATATGAATTAGTCTAAGTCCAAGCCAAGAAACGAACCCGTGGGTCGAACTGATGGATCACAAGATGGGTAAAACAATTAGGGCAACCCATGTGGGTTCCCCAAGGGGCATGTGGGCCGGCCAATTGGTTCCCAAGAAAGGTAGATAGCTTGGTGGGGAAGAATTGAATAGTAAGGAGGTGGCCTTTGGACAAAAATGCCCTCCACTTGTTTTTCTATATAAAGGAGCTTATGTTGGTTCATTTGTTATTTTTACCCAACATTGAACAATATATTGAGAGAGAGAGAGAGAGAAGAGCAATAACAACTAATCAAGAGGAATCAAAGCGATGTAATCAAGCTTAAGTAAAGAACGCGAAGAACACTAAGGTAAAAATACGTAAACTTTAGCCTTTGATTCTTTTCTATTTATTTTCATAGAGAAGTATGAATTGGTGGAGCATGTCTCTTCCGGAGTAATGAGAGTGGATACTAGTGAATTAAAACATTAATAAGCCATGTATAACTGAATATCATAATCGACTAATTAAGCGATAATTGTCAAAATCCTAGAATTCCCGGAATGGTAGTTAAAAGTCATCATCGTTTAACTCAAAAACCTTAGTTTTCGATGGCTTATTGTAGAACAACATGTTTAACAGTCGTAGACTAAAGAATGGTCAAATTCTAACTTAAAATTAAGAAACGAGCTATAAACGTTCATGAACATTAAACGAACGCATGATAGAAAATTTAAACAGTAAATTCATTGTTAACGGATTTAAAAACTACTTCTATCCAAAAGAAATTGAAGTATGCGAGATATGTGAGATAACGGCTTGTGAATGAGCCAATTTCGACTTATAACGATTAAGTTACGAGCCTAGAAAGAATTTGAAATGATAAACTTAAAATTTTTTCAAAGGCTTAGGGCTGGCACCGCAACGCCTCCCAAGCCTAAGAAAGTGGCTCACTTGCAGGGCGGAAATTAAACTCACCATCGCAGAATGGTGCCACAAATATAACTTGTATACTTGTAACTGGCGCCATATGTGAGATCCTGAATTTTATGAAGTGAAAGTATTCAATTTTCTTATAATTATTATGTTATTTAGTAAATGGTTAAATTGATAAAGGATAAATTTAAGGGTGATATTTGAAAATTTTGTAAAGTAACCATGTTGATATAAAATATTCGTTGTATCGGGGAATATTTGATTGGTCAGGGAATATTCGTTTTAGCAGGGAGTATTCGTACGATGGCACAAGCATTAGTGAACCCCACAACGGAAGTATTGTCGTAGTTAGAAAATGACAGAAATATCTTTTTATAAAAATAATGGCGAAAGTTTTACCGTTAAACTACCCGGTAGTAAAAGTACAGTAATACGCGTGGTTGTATTATAGCACACGGTATTGATTATTGATGCTTACGTGAGAAGTCACTCAGTTATACTCAATTATTGCTACAATAATTGCTGCATCATATCTCTCATATTATTGATTCAATTATTATCACAGTATCATCTGCATAATATTTTATATTATTAAATCAATAATTGAGATAACAAAGTTATTCATATTATTATCTGCAATACTGACAATGTCTTGAAGTTCTGTCAAGGAGAGGTTTGGTCACCTAATTGAGTGCCAATAAGGAGAAATCCTTATCGGAAAGCCCCCTCTTTCCTGGGAACGACCTGGTTGTTAAATATTGTGAGTTATAATATTAATGATGAATAAGTTCGTGTTGATTAAAGATGAAATTGATAGTTCCATTGTGTTGGGATTATTAGTGTTAGTGGAAATTGACATTTATTTCAATAGTAATCGATGTCTGGAGGTTATATTGACCAATCGGGTAATTAATCGAATAAATGAGAAATTAATTGCTATTAATTCACATGCTTATAACTATGTGTTCACATGTATGTACTATTGATTCACATGTATGTACTATTAGGCGAGGTGGTGCAAGATTGATAATACTTGCATGACTAAATTAAAAATGAAGGTATAGATGAAGGTACTATACTGTAATTATTATTTTCACATGTATAGAACTATTGATTCACATGATTGTACTATTAATTCACATGATATACTATTAGGGGAGGTGGTTCAAGTTTGATGATACTTGCAGGACTAAATTAAAAATTAAGGAAAAGATGAAGGTATTATACTGTAATATTTTGAGCCCCAAAACGTTCAATTATCGAAACTATGTTTTACTATAAATAGAAGCTCATTCTTCCTTCATTCTCACCAATTCACTAAGACTCACAAGAGCAATTATAGAGAGAGAAGTTATGGAGAGAAAGAAGAAGAGAAGTCTGCTACTTCACTATTCAAGTATCCAGTCTTCTTCTAAGGTAAGGGATATTATTATTGTGGTAAGGGGTATTATTTCTTTTGTATTCATAAGGGATATTATTTTTGTTCAATATTCGTATGAAATAATATTTTCTTCCATACTCTATAGTATGTAAGTAATATTATTTCATTTTATATCCCTAGTTCTATACTCACTTTGTTAAAGTATTTCTTCTATATTCCATGAAATTAGTAGAATATCCTTGATATTTGTGCTTCATCCAGTATCTTTTCAAGGAAATATTATTCTGAGCATTCTTGATAATTATTTATCTTTTTATGCCAGAATACTATTCATAAATTACTATTCACGGGTTATTATTCACCGGGTTACTATTCACTCAAATAATATTCACTCGGGTATTCGGCACACTTTTCATGCCAGAGTACTATTCATGCTATTTATGAGTTACTATTCACTCGGGTATTTGGGTCACTTTTCATGCTGATTTACTATTCACGAGGTATTATTCCTGAAGTACTATTCACGGGGTACTATTCACCCAAAAAATTTATTTCTTTGCCGTCAAAATTATTCTTGATACATGAATATTATTCTTGAATTTTACTCCACAAAGCAGTATCATGTTGACAATTTAGATATTTTTTTAAACTCTAGATAAATTTAAAGTCTTTAATATTTATCTTTGATTTTGTTTGATTAATGCTTTTATCATTGTCATCATCCTCATGCTTATATTGTGATGAAAGTCATCTTTGGCTTACGTACATAGATGGACTGTTGATTGGTATGATTATGACCAGGGATCATTCGGTATAATCATGACCCATAATGTTATAAATGATGTGGTAAAAGTCCTCATTGGCCCGTAGTGCATTGATGGACAATTATTGGTATGATTATGACCAGGGATCATTCGGTATAATCATGACCCGTAATGTTATAAATGATGTGGTAAAAGTCCTCATTGGCCCGTAGTGCATTGATGGACAGTTATTGGTATGATTATGACCAAGGATTATTCGGTATAATCATGACCATTGATGATTACATGAATATCCTTGGCCATGGTGCAGGGATGATTCGATGATGTGGATTATTTATTAAGCTGAGTCTCAGCGATAAAATATTGATAATACACTTTTAATCCGTAGAAGATAGTAGATATCATGCTCTACTTGAATCTTCTAAAATATAGTTGTATGTCTTTGGCCTGTAGTGCAAAGATGAAATGTTAATAAATATCTTTGGCCCGTAGTGCAAAGATGAATTTATTAGTATGATTATGAACAAGAATTGTGATTTGGTATAACCATGATTTTTGATGTTTCAGGTAAAGACATGTGATGAAAATTATCTTCGTCTTGGGTGTGAAGAGAAATTTAGAATCACAATTATGATTATGAGTTATTCACATAATTGTGGAAAGGAACTATTGATTGATGTTACAGGGATAAAACATTGTTGGTGGACTTTTAACGTGGAGAAGATAATAGACTTTATTGTCTATTTGACTCTTCTAATGGATTGCTCGTTCCGCTGCCACTATGGTTGAAAAGTTTTATCATCTACCATATGTTCTAA
The DNA here is from genome assembly GCA_020205605.1 of Panax ginseng. Classification (NCBI taxonomy): domain Eukaryota; kingdom Viridiplantae; phylum Streptophyta; class Magnoliopsida; order Apiales; family Araliaceae; genus Panax; species Panax ginseng. Next base: position 47,499,765 of record CM035144.1, read on the forward strand.
ATCTCTGATTTATTACTGACGAAGACTATTGATAATTTAAGTATCTTTAGTCATGATATTCTTTACTGGGCTAGTTGTGTAATGCTCCCATATCTATACTCCCACGGTATCTGATATGGTGTTTACAGAAAATCAACATAATACTTTTAAATCTATACACCCATGGTATCTGATTATAAGATTACATTAAGTAGAGGGACTAGCAAATATAATTCTCATAGATCCAAAATTCACAGTATCCCATAACAGATGTTAATTCTCAAGAGAACTTTTACTGTGTTTGGATACCCTCACTTAGATATGTGAACTTTATTTGTGACTAGAGTTCAGAATATCAGCAATAACATGAGCAGTCCATATTACTAATACCCTCACCCAGATGTATAGTCTAAGCCAAACAAATTTATATTATCGTATCGATAGTAACTATCTATCCGAAATCCAGAGTATCAATAACAACATGAACAGTCCATGCTATTAATACCCTCACTCAGATAAATAGTTCCAAAGGATCTCAACTAGATTCGAAGAAGTCTAATTTTACATCTATATATGTAAGAAAACACGATTGCGTAAATAAAAGATGTTATATATATCATAATATTAAGATTCGATTACATGATTCTCATAAACGAGTTCTTATTACAGGGTATTCAAACAGACAAGAATATAATCTAATCTATATAGGGACGCTTCCCTTTATCTACTCCAGATGGTCCAAGATAACCATTTAACACTGCAAATGGAATAATTTGCAAGGGTGAGCTATGACATGCTCAACAAGTTGTGTATTTATAACAATATAGGATTTGAAGAAATATAACAGTTCAAATTTCAACTGATAGTTGTACTATTTCTGGATTTCTATTTATTTCAACAATTTCTGGAATTTTTCTTTATTTCTATCAGTCACACAGACTTAGAAATTTTGTTCAGATGTGAGATAGGGGATCAGCATATTCAACATCTTAGGAGTATGTATACCATCCTACTAGTTCTCAAAATACACTAAATGTCAATATACGAATTGACTAAATTTCAATCCCTTACGGGATACCCAACTTCAGTATAAGATGTCTTACCAAAACAATTTGGTTTGACACAACAGTTTATGCTCAATAAACATTATCATCTAAATAAACAATTCATTTTTGAGTTATGTTGAATCTATAGAAATAACTTTACAATAATCTGGCAATTCATTCGTAGGATTGGTATAATATAACAAAGACAATTCAAAATATTAAGATATAAGGGTAGGGTTTAAAAAACTTGCTTTATAAGAGATTTAAGGATAGAGAACTTGCCTGAGCGTAGATCAGTCAAGTTATGCTATTCAATCGTTAATAAATACCTACGAAGTTCATATATATAAATCTAACGCGTTAGTATTGAGAACAATACTCAATTATAACATTAATAAAATATCGGGTTAGATTAATAGGGTTTGGTGTTTAATACCGTTGATAAATGGACTAAATTTTATTTATAAAATTTAATTATCCTTTATAATACTTTTTTAGAAATTTTAAAGTATTTAATACATTTATTTATCTTTAAAATGATTTTTAAATCATTTATTTCTATTTATAAGTAATTAATATTTACTTAAAATTTTACAAAAACGTTGATTATTATTTTTAAATAATTTATATTCATTTATTATAATTTTTATATCATTAATAATATTTTCCATAATTATTTAGTATTTATAAATAATTTATTCTAATTTCTTTATTAATAAGTTAATTATTAATAATTTCAAAATAATATAAAATAATTATTAAATTTATGTAAAAATATTAGAATTTATTTATAATAATTTAATATAAATTTTAAAACTATTTTATATTTATTTATTAATTATTTCTAATTTTTATAATTTATTTTTAGAAAATAATTTTTGTTCATGTCATTAAAGCCCTTCAAAGGATGTAAAGTGTCGCTATAGGTGTTCTTGAGTTTCGGGGCAGCAGTTTGGTTATGGTCGAGTGACTAGTTTGGCCACTAATTAAAATGCTACTGATGATGATTCTTGGTTTGTTCAAGAGTTGATGTTGTATTACTAATACAGTAGTATAACATGAAACAAATTTTAGGCTTTAACCTACATATATCAAGAAGTTATAGAGGTTCAAAGTCACTGTCAGAGCTGTTCTTGAGTTTCTGAGTAACCCATAACATAAGTCATGGTCGGTTAACGATTTTGTGGCTTAAATATCTTTGATTCTGTGTATTAGATGTGTGTGATATTTGTTGTAACATGTAGTATATATGTCTGGGTACATATATATAACATTAACATGAACAAATCATAAATCTAAGGTCTCTAATTATGCTGGTCAAAGGACAGCCAAACGCTGTTCTTCGTGTTTTTCAGTTTTTTGAATAGTAACTTGTGAATAGTAACTCATGAATAGTAACTCATGAATAGTACTCCGACACAAAAAGTGCCCCGAATACCCGATTGAACAATATAACCTCTAGACATCAATTATTATCTAAATAAATGTCAATTTCCACTAACACAAATAATTTCATCACAATGGAACTATTAATTTCATCTTTAATCAACACGAGCTTATTGATCATTAATATTATAACTCACAATATTTAACAACCAGGTCGTTCCCAGGAAAGAGGGGGCTTTCCAATAAGGATTTCTCCCTATTGGTGTGCAATTAGGTGACCAAACCTCTCCTTGACAGAACTTCTAGACATTGTAAATATTGCAATTTAATAATATGAATAACTTTGTCATCTCAATTATTGATTTAATAATATATCATATTATGCAGATGATACTGTGACAATAATTAAATCAATATTATGAGAGATATGATGCAGCAATTACTGTAGCAATAATTGAGTATAACTGAGTGACTTCTCACGTAAGCATCAATAACCAATACCGTGTGCTACTATGCAACCACGCGTATTACTATACATTTACTACTGGGTAGTTCAACAATTTTAACAGTAACATTTCTGCCGTTATTTTTATAAAAAGATAATTCTGTCATTTTCTTACTACGACAATACTTCTGTTGTGGGGTCCATCAATGATTGTGTCGTCGTACGAATATTCCCTGACCAATCGAATATTATATAACCACTTGCTTACTTTGCAAAATTTGTAAATATTACCCACAACTATAACATTATATTATATCCACACCATAATATTCAAAAATATAATTCGAGAGAAATTAATCTTTATTCATAAAAGTTGTGGTCTTACAACCTCCTCTTCTTATGAAATTTCATCCTTGAAATTAGGGTGCGTACCTGGTATATCGAAGAGGTGAGAATATCTTGACTTCATCTCAGATTCTAACTCCTAGGCCATTTCTTCCACATCGTGGTTTCTCCATAAAACTTTGACTTGAGGTATAACCTTGGAGTGTAGAATATGATCCTTCTTATCTAAGATTTTAACAGGTAACTCTTCATACGTTAAATCTTCCTCTATCTCATCTAGTTCTAATTCAATAATGTGGTTCGGGTCTTTCACATATTTACGTAATATAGATATGTGAAAAACATTATGAACACGAGACATACTTAAGCAGTAAAAGCGAGTCTATAGGCCACGCTTCCTACTGCTCGAGGATTATAAATGGGCCAATGAATCGAGGATTGAGCTTTCCTCTCTTTCCAAATCTTGTACCTCCTTTCCATGGAGCAACACGTAACAACACATGATCTCCAATATCGAATTCCACTTCCTTTCGATGAAGATCAGCATAACTCTTTTGTTGATCTTGTGAGGTTTTTATAAGTTGTCGGATCGTTTGAATCCTTTCTGTAGTCATACGTACCAAATCCGATCTCAACAACGTTGCTTCACCCACCTCATCCCATCATACTGGCGAATGACACTTTCTTCCATATAATGCCTCAAATGGAGCCATGCCAATACTTGTTTGATAACTATTGTTGTAGGAAAACTCCACCAATGGTAAGAACTTGTTCCAACTTCCCTTGAAGTCAAGGACACAGAGTCTTAATAAATCTTCAAGAGTTTGAATAGTCCTTTTCGACTGTCCATCCGTTTGAGGATGATATGCCAAACTAAATCGTAAATCCGTGCCCATAGCTTTTTGCAAACTATCCCAAAATCTTGAAGTGAATCTTGGGTCTCGATCAGAAACTATGGATACTTGCATACCATGCAATCTTACAATCTCATTTATGTACATACTAGCAAGACGTTCAAGTGTATTAGTTTCTCGTATTAGTAGGAAATGAGCAGACTTGGTCAATCTATCAACAATGACCCAAATCGTATCTATGCCTTGAGAAACATTGGGAAGACCAGTAATGAAATCCATGGTAATGTGCTCCTACTTCCATTCTGGAATTTTAAGTGGTTGCAATGGACCTTTTGGCACTTGATGCTCCGCCTTGACTCATTGACAAGTTAGACACCTTGAGATAAACCCCGCTATCTCTTTGTTCATATTGCTCCACCAAAATGTATGTCGAAGATCACGATACATTTTGGTACTCTTAGGATGGATTGTAAACGGTGTGTTGTGCGCCTCCATCATGATTTTATACTTCAGGTCAGAATCGTTAGAAATTCAAAGTCTGGAGTTGACTCGAAGTATTCCTTCTTCATCGATTCTTGCTTCCGGAATAGTACATTCTTCCACTTTCTTCTTCATATACATCAGCTCCAGGTCTATAGCTTGAGCAGCTTTAACTTTATCGATTAAAGTCGGTTCTACTCATATATTAACCATCATCACATGGGTTGCTGAAGTCTTTAACTCTATCTTCATCCTTTGTAAGTCATACACAATGGGCCTTTGCATTGACAATATCGCTTTTCGTCTGCAAGCATATGATCTTCTACTCAAATGCGCTACCACTACGTTCGCTTTTCCAGGATGGTATTGGATGGTATGATCATAATCTTTCAACAACTCAAGTCAACATCGTTGCCGCATGTTGAGTTCCTTCTAAGTGAAGAAATATTTAAGGCTTTTATGATCCGTATAAATCTCCACCTTCTCTCCATACAAGTAATGCCTCCAAATCTTAAGCGCAAAAACGACAGCGGCCAACTCTAGATCATGGGTAGGATAATTCCTCTCCTATTCTTTGAGTTGTCATGAGGCATAGGCTATGACTTTCCCATGTTGCATGAGACCCTTTGCCTGAAGCATCACTGTAATTGATAAATCCCTCCGTGTCAGATGGTATTGTCAGAACAGGTGTTGAAATGAGTCTACTCTTGAGTTCTTGAAAACTCTTCTCACATTCCTTGCTCCAACTGAATTTTGTATCTTTCCGAGTCAGCTAAGTTAATGGAGTAGCGATTCGAGAAAACCCTTCTATGAATCTCTGATAATAACCAGCTAAGTCGAGAAAGCTACGTACTTCGGTCACTGACTTAAGTTGCTCCCAGCTTTGAATTGCTTCAATCTTTGCCGGGTTAACAGATATTCCATGACTTGATACTACATGCCCAAGGAATGCTACTTCCTCAAGCCAGAACTCGCATTACTTCAACGTAGAATATAGCTTGTTTTCACGAAGCTTTTGAAGTATCAGCCATAAGTGTTGCTCATGGTCTTCACGGGTTTTGGAGTATATGAGGATGTCATCAATAAAGACGACCACAAAGTGATCCAAATATTCCTTGAATACTCAGTTCATCATGTCCATTAAGGCAGCAAGAGCATTAATTAATCTAAAAGACATGACTAGGATTTCATAATGCCCGTACCGAGTCCTGAAAGCAGTCTTTGGAATGTCATCAGTTTTAATCTTCAACTGATGATATCCAGAATGAAGATCAATCTTTGAAAAGAATTTGGCGCCTTGCAACTGGTCAAACATATCATCAATACGAGGTAACGGGTATCTATTTTTGATGGTGACATGATTCAACTCCCGATAATCAATACAAAGTTGCATACTTCCATCTTTCTTCTTCACGAATAGAACAGGAGCACCCCAAGGAGACGTACTAGGATGAATGAAACTGATGTCTAACAATTCCTGTAGTTGGGTTTTTAACTCCTAAAGTTCAATAGGAGCCATTCGATATGGGGCTTTGGAAATGGGTTTTGTACCGTTTCAAGATCGATACAAAATTCAATTTTGTGCTCTGGGGGTAGGCCAGGAAGTTCTTCTGGGAATACGTCAGGAAATTCATTAACAATAAAAATATCATTCAAAACTGACATATTTTTGTTTAGATCCGTGATATGAGCTAAGAATGCTTGACATCCATTTTTAAGTAAATGCATAGCTTTATGGCTTGAGATGATAGTGATGGATTTTAATGGTTTGGTTGCTTGAATTCACATAATAGGTTGGTTAGGAATATAAAAGCTAACAACCTTACGAAAATAATCAATTTTAGCATGATGAGTAGTTAACCAATCAATCCCTAAAATCACATCAAATGCAAGTATTTTCAAAGAAATAAGATCGACGGTGTAACGATGCGATTCTGATATATAGAATTAAACAAGACTTAAAAACCATGGATGTAATGAAGGTTTCTCCCAACGGAGTTTCAACAGATAAGTCAAAGTCTAATTTCTCTGGAGTAAAATTTAAACGTTGAGCGCAAGTAGGAGAAATAAAGGAATGGGTAGAACCGGTATCAAATAAAGTATAAACTTCGCTAGCGTTTATGATTAACTTACCCGTGATCACCTCGTTCGAATTCCTCATTTTTTGGGAGGTTACGACAAACGCTCTCCCTTGAACTACCGGTTTTTCCTTGTCTGGGACACCTTTTGATGCATCCATCCCAGCTGGACTTGACTTTGGTGCATGACAAAATCGGGCTAGGTGGCCTTCTTTTCCACAATTATAACATGCTTTTGACTGCATCATGCAGTTTGGACTTATGTGTCCTTCCCCTCCACATTTGTAACATACAACCGGCGGTCGTTCTCCTTCCTTAACAACGGGTGCTGGTTCTGAAGTCCTTCCATCTTTGCTGAACCTTCTCTTCTTGAACTTTCCACTCCTAATATCTTGGCCATGATTACTACCGAAATTGTTATCATTTCTGGCATGTTGATTCTCTCCACGTTTGTTGTCACCACTTAGATGACTACTACCACTAGTATTATCGACTTTTCGGCTGCTCTCTCTTGGTTGGGTTGACTCATTATCGCGCTCCAATAACTGAGCTCTATTCACAACATCTGAATACAAACACAGTTTATGAGAGATAAGTTATTGACGTATCTCGGGTTTCAAACCTCTTAGAAACATCCGCGTCATTCTCTCCTCAGTATCAACCAAGTGGGACGTAAACCGAGATAACTCGGCAAACTTAGGCCACGGTCATATTGTTTTGCTCAAGCTTGATGAACTCTACCTCCTTTATGTGATGAATACTTTTAGGAAAGTACTTGTCGTTGAACAGCTCTTGGAACTTCTCCCAAGACATCTTCAGTGCTGCAGGTTGAGTATGCTTTACAGATTCCCACCATTAATCTGCCTCTGCACGCAACATGAAGGTGGCAAAGGGAACCTTTTGCTCCTCGGAGCTTCCCAAGAAATCAAATATCTTGTTGATCTTCTTTATCCACGTCTCCGCCTTAAGTGGTTTTGGCTCTCCAAAAAACTCCGGTGATCCCAGCTCCTTGAATTGCCTAGCGGTGACCGACCGTGAGTTGTCAGTGTTTCCACCTGTATTTTGGATAGGAGCCGCCTTCGCCTGATGTTGTATGAATTCCATAAAGCCTCTGACCATCCCATTGTTCACCATTTCATCGGTGTTATTGTTTTCATGAGGATTGTTATCTTCCTGTTGCACATTACCCTGGGCATTGATCGTTGGTGACTCAACGGTCTCACATGCTTCATTACTTATCTCAACATTTTCAGATACCATTTTCAAATACTGCAACAAAATAAGGGTTAATTAACATATCACATATTATCCCTATACTCTGACCGACCAATTAAATACCAAATAAACTTAGGTAGGTCATACTAGCGAAGAAATTCCCCGTCTTTCCCCTCCTAGTTCTTGTCTCACATCTCAGCCAGGGATCATATCCGTAAGCTTTGATACCAACTGTGACGCCCCCAAAATAGGTATACATTACCTATTCTGAGTCGCCAAATAGATGGTACAAAAATACAAATACAACTTAATAATACAACTATCATGTAAAATACGACAAAACATAAACTGAGAGTTTAATAGGAATATTGTCATCTAGACAATATCTACACCCAAAGGAGTCCTCATTATATTTATTGTCACACTATTTAACAGAATAGTGAGGACTACTAATGCTATCATCTGGAGCGTCACTCCTTTCCCCGACTCATCCAAACTATATTCTCATTTCCTGAAGAGAACAGTGAAAGAAAGGGTGAGCTCAACTAGCCCAGTAAGAAATATTATAACTATGATAATGCAGAATAAACTATCAATAGTCTTCAACAATCTTAAACTGATAAAATACAATAGACATCAAGTTTAACTGCAGCGGAACAACTAATCCATTAGAAGAGTCAAGTAGAGAATAAAATCTACTATCTTTTATGGTTTAAAATGTTTTCATCAATTTTTATCGCTGAGACTCAGCTTAATAAATAAAACCCATCATCTAATCATCCCTGTACTATGGGCCAAGGATATTCATTAAATCATCAATGGTCATGACTATACCGAACAATCCCTGGTCATAATTATACCAAAAACTATCCATCAATGCATTACAGGCCACTGAGGACTTTTACCATATCATTTATAACATTATAGGTCATGATTATACCGAATGATCCCTGGTCATAATCATACTAAGTCCATCTATGCACGTAAGCCAAAGATGACTTTCATTATAATATAAGCATGAGGATGATGACAATGACATAATAATTCAATAAAACAAGTTCAAGAATTAATTTATCCAGAAATCAAGTTCAACATGATACTTGTTTGTGGAGTAAAATTTAAGAATGCTCAGAAGAATATTTCCATGAAAAGATACTAGATGAAGCGCAAATATCAAGGATATTCCACTAATTTCATGAAGTATAGAAGCCAAAACTTTAACCAACTGAGTATAATAGAATATATGAAACTGCAAATGGATTTTCACCCGTCACGCGGTAATCCACGTATACAGATCATTTCCACAATTTAATAAGGAATGAATACAAAGGATCATTCACCATGCATGTGGTAATCCAGATAGATAGGTTATTCCAACAGAATAATAAAAATGGAATAACAAAAGGATTTACCATGCGTGCGATAGACTGCACCGACAGGTTATTCCCAACAGAATAATAAATAATGCAACCAGGTCCGGCATATAGGCACATACAAGATATTCCGACAGAAGAGTAAATAATGGAACCAGGTCCGGCGTAAACGCACAGACAGGATATTTCGACATAATAATAAATAATGGAACCAGGTCTAGCATAAATGCACAGACATGATATTCCGACAGAATAATAAATAATGGAACCGAGTTCAAATAAGCGAACGCGAGACATGTGATATTCCGCGAGAATCACAATGAACGGAATAATAGAAGAATTTCACCATGTATGTGGTACTTAAGATAAACAGTTATTCCAACATAATAATAAAGAATGGAATAACGAAAGAATTTCACCATGTATGCGGTATGCCAGATAACAAAGTTATTCAACATAATAATAAAGAATGGAATAACAGAAGAATTTCACCATGTATGCGGTACATCGCATAACAGGTTATTCCAGCATAATAATAAAGAATGGAATAACAGAAGAATTTCATCATGTATGCGGTACTTCGCATAATAGGTTATTCCAACAGAATAATAAAGAATAGAATAACAGAAGTTCTCTTCATGAATAAGAAAGAAATAATACCCCTTACCTTGGAAGAAACTAGATATTGGAAAAGTGAGGTAGCAGACTTCTCTTCTTCTTTCTCTCTATAATTTCTCTCTCTAGAGTTTTAGTTAATTAGTAAGAAATAATGAAGGAATGAGCTTCTATTTATAGGAGAATGGACTGAATAGTAACTAATTCATGAACGGTCCAGATTGATTTACTTTTAAACGGATGGTCCATATTGATTTACTATTAAAACTTAAAGCAACGATCCATACTGATTTACTATTAAAACTTTAAACCAGCTATCCATATTGATTCACTATTATAACTTTCCACCAGCGGTCCATATTGATTCACTATTATAACTTTCCACCAATGATCCATATTGATTCACTATTATAACTTCAACCAACTGATTCGAAAAATTAGCACATCTCCTCATGGAATAATATTGTACCCAAAAATGATTTGGACTGAAAAGAAATATATTTTTCGGGTGAATAGTACCCCGTGAATAGTAACTCGTGAATAGTACTCCGACACAAAAAGTGCCTCGAATACCCGATTGAACAATATAACCTCCAGACATCAATTATTATCGAAATAAATGTCGATTTCCACTAACACAAATAATTTCAACACAATGGAACTATCAATTTCATCTTTAATCAACACGAGCTTATTCATCAGCAATATTATAACTCACAATATTTAACAACCAGGTCGTTCCCTGTGAAAGAGGGGCTTTCCAATAAGGATTTCTCCCTATTGGCGCGCAATTAGGTGACCAAACCTCTCCTTGACAGAACTTCTAGACATTGTAAATATTGCACTTTAATAATATGAATAACTTTGTCGTCTCAATTATTAATTTAATAATATATCATATTATGTAGATGATACTATGACAATAATCGAATCAATAATATGAGAGATATGATGTAGCAATTACTGTAGTATTAACTGAGTATAGCTGAGTGACTTCTCACGTAAGCATCAATAACGAATACCGTGTGCTACTATGCAACCATGCGTATTACTGTACTTTTACTACTAGGTAGTTCAACAGTTTTAACGGTAACACTTCCGTCGTTATTTTTATAAAAAAGATAATTGTATTGTTTTCTTACTATGACAATACTTCCGTTGTGGGGTCCACCAATGATTGTACCCTCGTACGAATATTCCCTGTTAAAATGAATATTCCCCGACCAATTGAATATTATATAACCACTTGCTTACTTTGCAAAATTTGTAAATATTACCCACAACTATAACATTATATTATATCCACACCATAATATTCAAAAATATAATTCAAGAGAAATTAATCTTTATTCATAAAAGTTTGGGTCTTACAACCAAAGTTCAAAAATGTCAAACGCATTTAGTGTTTCAACGGATACATTTCAAGGATCACATATATGCAAAACATTTTGCAGATGAAAAAAAAATAAGCAAGCATTGAACAAAACGTTGAAGAACACTCAACGCTCAACTCTCAACTCTACGATCTGAAAAAGAGAAAGCTTGCTTAGCTACTTAGTTCTTTCGAATAAGAGCTTAATGACGACTGAGTATCACCAATCAAGAACTCATCAACTACCAACCAAGTGAAGTAAGAAGTTCCAAGTCAGAAGGGCTTGAAGAGTTCTAAGTGAACTATGAAGAACCAAGTCTGCTAGACTTGAAGAGTTCAAAAGTGAACTAAGGAGTGCCTAGACAGCTGGTCTAGAAGGAATCTGTGAGATTCAGAAAGTGTTAAAGATATCTTAGTGGATTTCCTACTTGAGGAGTAGAATAGTGTATTAGGAGCTTTAAGTGCTCTGAACCACTTAAAACTGATATGTTTCTTGCATTCTTTCCATAACTGCTATAACTGCTATAACTACCTCACTCTTATTAACTCACAATATCTAAGAGGGAGTTCAAACAAATATTAATTCCGCTGTGTTTGAATCATTAACAAAACTACTCTAGAAGAATTTTAAATATCTATTCAACCCCCCCTTCTAGATAACTATTGTGTCTCCGGGAACTAACAATTGGTATCAGAGTATGTTCTATCAAATAGCCTACAAGGCTTAAGTAGATCCAATGGCACATCTGATAAACGAATCAAAGACTGGAGGAGGCAGCAAGCCACCTATGTGCAACAAAGACAAATTCGCCAATTGGAAAGTTCGGATGCAAGCATATATGGATTTAATAGATGAAGATCTATTTGAAACTGTTCAGAATGGGCCCTACATTCCTACAAAGCTTGCACCAACTCCAGACGACCCAAACAGAATACAGATCAAGGTCAAAGAAGAATGGACAGACAACGAAAAGAGAGTTATTTAACTCGACAAAAAGGCCAAGAACATTTTGTTCCAATCCTTAGAAGATTATCTGTTCGACAATATGGTCAATAGCATAACAACAAAGGAGGTTTGGGAAGCATTACTCATCATGCATGAAGGAATAGAAGAAGTCAGAGAAAACAAGCAATCTCTCCTGACTCAGCAATATGAGATGTTTGCACATGGTCAAGGAGAAAACGTCACTTCCACCTACGAAAGATTCAACGTACTGCTCAACTCTCTACGAGCCTATGGAAAGATCTATCCAAATAAAGATCTGATCATAAAGTTCATGAGAGCCTTACCTAGCAAGTGGGATGCCAAAACCACTGCTATCAGAAAGTCAAAAAATCTCCATGAAATGATTGTTCAACATCTATATGGCAATCTTCTTACATATGAACTGGAGCTGACTCAACGAGCAGAAACTCTATCTAAAGGAAGAAAGAAGGATAAAGGAGTTGCTCTCAAAGCAACTGACAACATCTCCAAAGTCAACACTGAAAATGACTCTGACTATGATGAAGATGATGATGAAGACTTTGCAATGCTAGTAAAAAGACTCAGAAGGTTCATACGTCAAGGAAAAATCAGCAAACCAAAGAAAGTCAACAACTACAGCAGTCAGGAGCAGATAAATGGATCTATGCTACAATTGAAAGAAGCCTTGACATTTCATTGCAAACTACAACAAACCTCTTAGAGAAGAACTAAAGAAGAAATCATATCCAAAGAAGAAATTAAAAGGCAACAAAAGGACTCAGAAGAAAGACAAAGGTCCTGTAGGTGGAGGATCGTGGAGTGACTCAGACAATTACTCAACTCCTGAATCTGGAGATGATGAAGATCTTCAAACGACAAATCTTTGCCTGATGGCCAAGCATGCAAAGGATAAAAAGAACTCCAACATTCATGAAGTGAGTACAGATGAGGTATTTGAATTTAACTCTCCTGATGTAGACTTTGATGATTTAAGAACTACTCTGCATGACATAACATCTAATCTGCATCAATACATAAAATGGTTCAGAGTTCTATCCAAAGATTATTCACTTCTTCAAAAGGAGAAAGAGAAAGTTCAAGAAGAACTGGAAACAACCCTTCTAAGTACTGACTCTCTCTCCTAGATTAAAGCTAAGAATAAGTTGTTAAAACAGGCCAATGAGCTCAATGCACAAAGAGAGTCAAGTCTAACCCCTAAAATTGAGGAACTAGAAAGGACATTCTCTACACGGAACAAATCCTCTTCATCCATGGACTCCCTGATCTCTATCCAGAGAAGTGTCTCTGACAGAACAAGATTAGGCTTTGGGGAATCCATCTCAGAGCCATGTGTGGAAAAGGTAAAGGAAACTAGCACTTGTAATGCTTCTAGTTTTAGTAGAGGCATTATAATTGTTAAATCCTTACAGAAGGAAGAACTAGTCCAACCCTGCTCTTCTGATTCAATTCGTATTCCAAAGAAAAAAGGATCTCATGCTGGCCTGGGTTTTAGAAAAGAGAAGAGTAACCCAGCCACTACTTTCATACCTCAAAGGATCGTAGAGTCGAGTAAAATCAACTCCACGAACCAACTCGGAAGGAACAATAGAGGAAAGGTACACTCATCTCAAATCATAAAACACAAGGACATATGGAAGAAGGATAATTAGTTTAACAGAAGGATGACTAATAACCCACAAAAGTCCAAATGGAGGAAGAATCCTCATACACACACAAGCATGAATCGGATTAGATGTTTTGTGTGCAATAAGGTTAGTCACAAGGCTGCAATATGTTGTTATAATCCTATGCATATGAAACCCAAAATCAAGCAGATTTGGGTTCCCAAGGGTACTAACAAAGTAGGACCCATGCAAGTATGGGTACCAAAATGAAAGTTTAATGATACCACAGGAACAGAGCTCCACGATCACAACCTGGTATCTGGACAATTGATGCTCAAGGCACATAACTGGGAACAAAGCCCTTCTATCTAACTACATAGAGAAGGAGGGTCCTTCAGTTATCTTTGGAGATAATGGCTCTGGCAAGACAAGAGGATATGGCTCAGCTGGAAATGGTGAAATGTCCTTCAGCAAAGTGGCCTATGTGGAAGGACTACAACATAATCTTCTAAGCATAAGTCAACTCTGCGACAAGGGTCATCAAGTAACATTCCTCAACAATCAATGTCAAGTTAGAGATCTGAAGACATCTGCCATAAAGCTGACCGGAACAAGAGAAAGAAATGTCTACACAATAAATCTTGGTCAACTAAGATTAGATGAGACAATATGCTTTCTGGCTAAAGCATCTGAAGAAATGAGCTGGCTATGGCATAGAAGACTGTCTCATCTCAACTTCAAGAGCATGTCTAAACTGGCCTCAAAGGTTCTAGTTGCAGGCTTGCCCAAGTTCAGCTTTGTCAAAGAAAGGCCTTGTAATGTCTGTCAGCTTGGAAAGCAGACTAGAAGCTCATTTAAGAGCAAAACTACAACTCAATTGACAAACCTCTGCAGTTGCTTCACATAGATCTATTTGGGCCAATTCCAACAACGAGCCTTGGAGGGAAGAGATACTCACTAGTCATAGTGGACGACTATACCAGATTCACATGGGTGTTCTTTCTAACCTCGAAGGATGAAACAAGCTTTCGACTGATCAAGATGTTTAGACTAGTAATGAACGTGAAAGGGGAGAAAATTAAGGCTATAAGGAGTGATCATGGCAGAGAATTCTACTTCTCTAAAATGGAGTAGTTCTGCACAGGCAATGACATCAGTCACAATGTCTCAGCTCCACGAACTCCTCAACAGAATGGAGTAGCAGAAAGAAAGAACAGAACATTAATAGAGGCTGGAAGAACTCTACTAGCAAAGACCCATTTTCCCCGAGTACTTCAAGGTAAGTATCATCAACACCGCATGCTACACTCAAAATAGATCACTGATACACTCTACGATTAAGAAGACTCCCTACGAACTGTGGAAAGGAAGAAAGCCAAATGTCAGCTACTTCCATGCATTCGGTTGTGCATGCTACATTCTTAACAATGGAAAGAAGTATTTGACAATGTTCTAACCCAAGTCAGACTAAGGAATCTTTCTTAGGTATGCCACAAACAGTAAGGCCTACAGAGTGTTCAACAAAAAGACATTGAGCGTTAAAGTCTCAATCCACATCATCTTTGATGAAACAGACTTAGACAAAATAGTGCCTCAAGACTCTATGAACAACAGTTCAGACACTACGAACGAGGTCATCGAACTCAACACTACGATCGTAGTTCCAGACAGTGGAATCATTGAGCAAGGAAATGAGATCGTAGAGAGGCCTACGAAAGACAATGAACCCCCACATCAAGAAGCAGAAATTGATCTTGAAAATCTCAGACAAGAAGGCATCAGGACAGATGTCTCAACAGGAAATAGATGGGCAAGAGATCACACTCAAGAATTAATCATTGGAGATCCTAGTGCAAGAGTCAAAACAAGAGCTGCCACCAAAAATGAATGTTTCTATCTTAGCTTCCTGTCACAAATGGAAACTAAGAAGATTGAGGATGCTATGGAAGACTCCAGCTGGATAGAAGCCATACAGGAAGAACTTAATCAGTTTGAAAGAAGTAAAGTATGGAGATTGGTTCCAAGACCAAAAAGTCATCCTGTCATTGGAACCAAGTGGGTCTTCAAAAACAAGATGGATGAAGATGTAGTAATAACCAGGAATAAAGCAAGACTAGTGGCCAAGGGTTACTCTCAGGAAGAAGGCATTGACTACGATGAGACATTTGCACCTATTTCCTGACTAGAAGCCATCATAATATTCCTTGCCTTTGCTCCTCATATGAAGTTCAAAGTCTTTCAGATGGATGTCAAAAGTGTTAGGTTTGTAATATTCATGAACGCAATCAAATTGCAGAAAGTAAGCGAAAACGTGTAAAAATAAGAGTTTAAAATTTTACAAACCATATACTCGGATCATCTTTTATGCACAGTTATTAATTAAACGAAAAGATATGAAGAACAAGAATCATACCCTTAAAGATTCGAGCTTCCTCAGGTACAAGTTCACCTCCAATCCATTTCGCGTTTAACTTGAATCCATCGGGTTTGGTTCCTTTCCTTGATCAACGTTAGCCACCCAAGTGTTTGGCCTCTAGAGGTGGTCCACCAAGAAAGAATAAAGATTCAAGAAGAATGGTGGTTGGCTAAACCCTAGTTTTCTATTACTCTCCTTTCTTTGGAATTGCGTATATATGATATATGATATAAGACTCCTCTTATAAAGATATCAGGTAACCCTATTTAATTAAATTAAGGTATTATTTATTTAATTAAACTCTTTTAATTAAATGGGCTCCCTAATCTTATTAGGGATAATTAATTAAACTCCTTTAACTAATTTTCCCTCCTAATCCTAGTAGGAATAAATGAGAGTACTAATATTAATTAATTCCCAAACTCCTTTAGGAATTAAATAATAATAATAGTAATAATAATAATAATAAGACTCCTCTTATTAATTTATATTTAATATTTCCAAAATATTAAATAATAAATATTAAGCTATTTAATTTATTCTATCACCATAGATTAAATTAAATATACTTAATTATTATTACGATTATGCCATTAACTTCTTAAATAATTATTCTTCCTTTTATGGTGTGACCCTTTAGGTTCTCCATATTAAACCGGTTGTGAATAAATCAATTAGAACAATTCTAATCTTATTTAAATAAATAAATTAAACTAATAATTTATTTCAATAAATAATATTTATTCTACAATAGGGATAAGCCTCCCTAGCGATTAACGACTTTCCAGATAATATAGATTTCAACATTAATCATAAAAGAACCTTTGAGTAAATAGTTACCATACAATTCAATCCTTCCACCATACAAAGTCCCAATTAAATATAAGACATGGAATTACTGTCAAGTCTTATTTTATTTAATTATATGTATTTCGACTCTTAAATGCACAACTCCAAATAATACAAAGTAGAAACTCCTTTCTAATTTCAGTCCGCCTTGGCCAAGGACTATTGGGTTGTCATTTATCGAATCACATAAGACATTTCTCTTCTTTTACTAGAAGCGGTAGATTCTTTATTGATCATACATTATCTCCATGTACAACTTATTATACCCAAGCATACCCTTTGATATACCCTAAGGGTCTTAAGGAATAACTCAAAGTATAACTCATCATACATAAGATACTATGATGATCTCAAGTCCAAGGATCACTTGTACTACTATCACTACAGGAATTCCTATTGACAGGCAAGTAAAACTCCATTAGGTATTACTTAACGAGCCACATTCAGTGAACTTATTCTCTAATAAGCACCTATATACTTGCTTTAGTGTCTCCACACAAATGATCATGAGATCAATCATCCTCATCCAATGAGCAAGCAACGTATGTACCAATCTATCCGGATTCACTAATCCCCAATTTAGTAATCCAACGATTGGGAACTATTTTAGTTTTAAGCTTTCTAAGAATTTAGATCTCATTAGAATGATCATCATCATTATTCTAAAAGCATTGCTTAAAACTATGGGTTTATCACATATTATAAAACAGCATCATGTAGATAATTAAAAGCCTTTAATAAATTAATACTTTTTATTAATAAATGAATAAGATTGTTTACAAAGTATATGTTTTATCATCAAACACGATTGGCTTATGTGCATACTACTTTCAAAAAGTGCATTCCTAAATGGTGAACTTCAAGAAGAAGTATATGTAGAGCAACCTCCAAGTTTTATCAATCCATCTCTTTCTAATTATGGTTATAGGTTAGACAAAGCCTTATATGGTCTTAAACAAACACCTAGAGCATGATATGAAACATTAACTAACTTTCTTATTGAAAATGGGTTCACTAGAGGTAGAGTAGATACCACATTATTTCTTAGAAAGCATAAAGACAATGTCTTATTAGTTCAAATATATGTTGATGACATTATTTTTGGATCTACTAATGAAAAGTTATGCAAGAGATTTTACAAGCTTATGCAGAGCAAGTTTGAAATAAGCATGATGGGTGAGCTGAACTTCTTCCTTGGACTGCAAATAAAGCAGACTAATGAAGGAATCTTCATAAACCAAGCCAAGTACATCAAAGACTTACTTAAAAAGTATGGCATGGAATCAACCTCTCCCATGAAAACCCTAATTGCTTCAGCAACCAAGCTTGACAATGATGAAAAAGGTAAAAGTGTTGACATAACTCAATATAGAGGTATGATAGGCTCTCTTCTATATCTGATTGCCAATAGACCAGACATAATGTTTGCAACATGCATATGTGCTAGATTTCAAACTAATCCTAAGGAATCACACTTATCTGTTGTGAAAAGGATTTTTAGGTACCTCAAGGGCACACCTTACTTAGGGCTTTGGTATCCCAAGGAGTCCTCATTTGAACTAACAGGATATGCAGATGCTAACTTTACAGGTTACAAAATAGACAAAAAAGTACTAGTGGCACCTGTCAGCTGCTAGGAAACAGACTTTTGTCCTGGTTTAGCAAGAAGCAAAACTTAATATCTACTTCAACTACAGAAGCTGAATACATTGCTATTGGTAGCTGCTGTGCTCAGATCCTCTGGATGAAAAATCAGCTAGCAGACTATGGGTTTGAATTCAAATCTATACCTATTCACTGTGATAACACAAGTGCCATAACAATAACACATAATCCTGTCATGCATTCTAGGACTAAGCATATAGAAATAAGGTATCATTTCATTAGGGATCATGTGAAAAATGGAACCATATCTTTACAATATATCCCTACCGAAAATTAACTTGCTGATGTCTTTACAAAACCTCTAGATGAATCCAAGTTTAACAAATTAATAAGTGAGCTAGGCATGCTTAATTTACAACCATGAAATCTATGCTCTAGTTTATGCTAACCATGCAGATATAAAGGCCATGCTCAAAATCGTAGACATGACAAAAGGAAGTCCACGATCGTAGAGATGCGGTGAAATGAAACTTAACGATCGCTGTGTCGACTCAACGATGGCAGAGCTCCATCAACAAAATAAAGGAGCATCTAGTGATGACAAAGTTCAATAAAATAAAGCAATCTCTCTAATAAGCGCCTCAGGAACAAACCTAACCCTTAATTCAATCCATAAGATTGGCCCTTCCTGAGCTACCTTAAACCGAGAAGAATGCTAAGTTAAAAGTTCATCTCAAGGACCCGGGAAGACTCAACGATCGTAGTACAGACTCGACGATTGCAGAGCAGACTTGACAATCGTAGTGCATACTCGACGATCACAAGGACTACCTCAATGATCGTAGTCCTCTCAAAGGACACATTAGCTCAGAAGGAGCGAAGGGCAAATTAGTGCATTCCTCATCAGTTAAATTTATAGGGCCAAGCATAATAGAGAGAGGGAAGTTACAAGTACAGTTTGAAAACACCTTTTTTAAATCAGAAGTTCAAAAACCTCATCTCTCTCCCTCTCTCTCTCTCTTTACAAGAAAAAACCCTAACTTTCCAAAAAGCTCAAACAATCATACTCAGTGCGAAGAAATCAATGGCAGCCTCAAATGTCATCTCTGGTAACAGACTCTGTTTCGATGAGTTCAAGATGGCTGATGTGATGCCCACAAATTCGGGTCTCTTCCAACCCGACAGATGGTGCTACATGGTACTACCATTCATACATACATTCCTTTGAAATGCCTCAAAAGAACGAATATGTCTTCTATATATTAAAATAATATTTACATTCCCCAGGTTCTTTATAACCCTTTCACTTGTTCTTGTCATAATATCAAATATATTACAATCATTCATCCTATACTATTACATAAGTATTCTATAGGTTCGTCTTCGCCTTGCCCTTATCCTTACCTGAGCCTTCGGTCCATTCAATTTTAGCTGTGTTCATATGGTTCAAGCAAGAGTGAGCATGACTAGCTCAACAAGTACTACAATTCTAATAAACAACATGCTTAAAACATAGAACTCGTATATCTTCAATAACTGAAGAATAGTTACGAAGTACTATTGATAATTCAATATAGCACTTCTTTTCATTCAAAACGTTTTACAACAACAATATTCAGTAAAACATCAATTGTGGTCCAAGTCCTTGAGCATTTCATAAGTTCTTTTGAAAAGGACATCCCAGCACAACGTCTGTAAGTTCGACATTCCTTACGACCACGTCTAAGTGATCAGCCTATATTAATCTATGTTGATCAACACTACATTCATTAAACGTGTATATGTTTAAGTTGTGGCAACCTCACGGGCCTGTCGTTAAACGACAAAAACATTTTAGCATACTCAGTCTTCATTTGAAAACCACACCAATATAATTTGGTAAACATTAATCATGCTTGATAGAATCATAATATAAGTCTAGCCTAAAGAATTGGCTTTGACTTCTTCATACAAGACTTCATGCGAAAGAATACATGAATTTCAAAGCTTGTCCAGACTGAACTAGAACAAGGGTTAGAATACTTGCCTTCAGCGTCTACTATAGTTAATAATACATTCTTTGTTTAAGTCTTTGAGTCTCTACAATAATGATAACATATTAGGTCATGAATGAGCATACATAGTTCCTAATGTATCTGATCCTTCTTCTCAATCTAATTATATCTTAGATTTGTTCTCATTGGTTCCGGCTTTTCGTTATGTTGTTCTTATCTTCACATTACATTCATATTCGATTGCTATCTTCAACCTTTAGTCAACATAAATAAGGTTTAACAATAGTTTACCATACCTTATTAAGTTCCTCAGTTTATTATTACTGAGTTACTATTCATGCTATACTTGCAAACCTTCATTACTGTCCAAACCCTAGGGTGGGCCATTGCTTGGCTACCTTTCCCTTTCCTCTTTAAGCCGTCTTTATATGAAGTTAACAGATATGTAAGTCCCGAACTTCAGTGACAAGCTGGCCAGTCTCCTTTGTTATGGCCGCGCTGTGGCTCTAGTTAGCAGTATGCCCTATCTCGACCTCGCACTGGGGTGCGGACTTTGTGCCTCAGACAATTTTGCAGATTTTAAAATTTTGCAAAACTCCTGGACGCATAACTTCTTTGTTATAAGTCCGAATTGGCTCATTCAAAAGCATACGGTTCACAAATCCTATACTCTATTTGTTCATGCAAGAATTTTATCTATTTGACTTCGTTTGCTAAAATTTCACCTATTAGTTCATTTTTAACGAAAACGATAAACGTTCGTGAACGTTCAACGCTCGTTTCTTCGTTCTAAGTCAGAATCCGGTCATTTTTGAGTCCGTAACTCTATAATTCCAAATATGACTTGTCTCCCTTGAAAACTAATGTTTCCGAGTTCAAACACAAAATACGACTTCCATTCCGAGAATTTCACGAATTCGACAATTAACGTCCAATTGTGTGAATTTCGGCATAGCTTCGTTACTAACGATTTGATTATTGTTCTAAATGGATTCTAACCATTATATCAACATTTTAAGTTACTTATTACACCAACTTATTATCAAGGTAAGTTTTGACTTATTATCATAAGTTAATGACTTATCAACTTATAACTTTCATGTTTTCATTTACTTATGACTTATTATTGATTTAAGTCCTTTACTCAATGTTCTCATATCATATCCAATATACTAACTTCATATAAAAACCATATGATAAGTTTATCACAAGTTAATAACTTATATAGGTTCAAGTTACTTATTCACAACTTATTCGGCTTAAGTCCATTGCTTAATCAATTCTTACATGTTCTTAGCATACATGTTTATTTCATTACACTTCTCTTATCATCATACAATGATAGAGATGGAAGAATATTGGACACAAGATCATTACATTTGATGAACTAGTTCTTCTTCTTGAAAAATCTAACAAAGGAAGCTTTGACTTAAAAGTGTTTATTCTCTCTAACCAATAAGTTGCTTTATATTTGGAAGTTGTTAGTGTTTTGAATAATGAACAAATGTCTAGCAAACGTCCTCTATTTATAGTCTTGACAAGGTGAGGGCATTAGGGTAAATAACACATCCCACCTCCGTACTAACCTCCTTACTATTCATATCTTAAACCCTGAGTAAACTTGCTAGCAACATTAATTTCTTGATCACCACATAAAGTTCTTGCCCATCAAGTTTATCCATGGGTTGCACCATGGATCCTAATTATCCAATGGATCATAATTTAGGCTTTAATCCACTTAGCTTATCTCAAACCTTTGGGCTTACATTAAGTTACTATGGGCTTTAGCTTACTAATTACTTGGGCTTGCACATTCAATTCTTATTGGACTCTACCAATTTATTAACAATCCTACAAGTCTTTCTTAATTGGCTAAAAAGCCTTATATCATAAACTATACGTATAATTCTCGTATTCTAGTTCGTATATTAATTCATAATATACGTTATCTCATTATTCATACATATTCGTACAATACCTCGTATTCAATACCTTGTACAATACATACGCATCATACCATTATTACACTTTCTTCTTAACGTTTAATATTCCTAACGTTCTCAAATTAAGTCCGCATGCAAAATATTATATTTCCCATACTTAGATTATTATTACATAATCCATCTCACCTTGATATTGTAACGTTACGTATTTCTCGGAAGTTCAAAAAAATTTCCCGAGCATAAATCGATGAATAATATTTTTCGAAAAATTTCTCGGAAAATTTTTATTTTCGTTTTAGAAATTCAAACACTTTAATTCTCCCACGTAGTTAAAATACTATGACTTTCCGACGTTTTTAAGTTATAGAATGACAAACATCTTACTAACGCAGAATAATAATAAATAATATTATTTTATTCATTATTAAAAGTATTTACAAAATGTTCGACTTTCTGGGGCGTTACAGCTGATCCCAAATTTCTCAAAACTCTATCTCTGATATAAAAAAAGCTGGTCTTGAAGAGGCTCTGGGTACGAACACGTGGATCTACCCTAAGAAATGGTGCGTTCGAGAATGACGTCATCACTACGAGGGTCAGGGACGTGGAAATCAAGCTCAAGGCTGAGGACATAAATCTAGCCCTAGGTTTCAAATCGAACGGGTTTTCGTTCAGCAGAGAATCCAGCAGAGAATGTAAGAATGATGTCTGAGTCCAGTGGAAGTGTGACGCCCCCAAAATAGGTATACATCACCCATCTTGAGTCACCAAATACATGGTACAAAATTCAAATACAACTTAATTATACAACAGTCGTGTAAAATACGAGAAAACATATGCTGTGAGTTTTAATATAAATATTGTCATTTAGATAATATCCACACTCAATTGAGTCCTCATTACATTTATTATCACACTATTTAATAGAATACTAAGGACTACTAATGCTATTATATGGACCGTCACTCCGTTCCCCGACTAGTCCCTACTACGTTCTTATTTCCTGAAGAGAACAATGAAAGTAAAAGGGTGAGCTCAACTAGCCCAGTAAGAAATATTATGACTAAGATAATACAGAATAAATTATCGTTAGCCTTCAACATAGTTGTTAAACGATACAATATAACAAACATCAAGTTTAACTCTGCAATGAACAAGCAATCCATTAAAAGAGTCAAGTAGAGAATAAAATCTACTATTTTTTATGATTTAAAAGGTTTTTCATCACTTTTATCGCTGGGACTCAGCTTAATAAATAATCCACATCATCCCTGCTCTAGGCCAATGATATTCATTAATATCACAACCACAAATTATCCATGCACTACGGGCCAATGATATTCGTGTATTCATCAATGGTCATGATCATGCCAACAACTGTCCATCAATGCACTACGGGCCAATGAGGACTTTTACCACATCATTTGTAACATTACGGTCATGATTATACCGATTAATCCCTGGTCATAATCATACCAAGTCCATCTATGCACTACAGGCCACAGATGACTTTGAACATAAAATAAACTTGAGGATGATGACAATGATATAAGAATTCAATAAAACAAGTTCAAGAATTAATTTATCCAGGAACTAGAACGTCCAAATTGTCAACATGATACTTCTTTGTAGAGTAAAATTCAAGAATACTCAGAAGAATATTCCCATGAAAAGATACTGGATGAAGCGCAAATATCAAGGATATTCCACTAATTTCATGGAGTATAAAAGTTAAAACTTTAACCAACTAAGTATAATAAGGAATGGAATAACAAAAGAAATCACCAGGCATGCGATAGACCGTACAGTCTGGTTATTCCAACAAAATAATAAATAACGGAACCAGGTCATGCGTAAACACACAGACATGATATTCCAACAGATTAATAAATAACGGAACCAAGTAAGGCGAAATTCGCACCATCAGGATGTTCCAACAGAATAATAGATAACGGTACCAGGTCATGCATAAACGTCATGCATGTGATGTTCCAATGAATAATAATAGATAACGGAATAACGTAAGAATTTCACCATGTATGCGGTGCTTTGCATGATAAAGTTATTCCAACATAATGATAAAGAATGGAATAAAAGAAGAATTTCACCAAGTATAGGGTAGATCACAGTATACAAAGTTATTCCAATGAATAAAAAAATGGAATAACATAAGTTCTCTTCATGATTACGAAAGAAATAATACCCCTTACCTTAGAACAAACTGGATATAGGAGTAGTGAAGTAGCAGAATAATTTTCTCCTTTCTCTCTAGAGTTTCAGTGAATTCGTAAGAAATAATGAAGGAATGAACTTCTATTTATAGGAGAATGGACTGAATAGTAACTAATTCCTGAACGATACAGATTGATTTACTTTTAAACGAACGGTCCAGATTGGTTTACTATAAAATATTCTAATAAAACAAAATCTTTTAAATAAAATAAAATATATTCTATTTATAATCTAATAAAACGAATAACTTTATAAAAGTATTTTGTTTTATATAAAAAGATTTTACTATGCAAAACACGATGCATAATAGAATATAATATATTCTATTTATAGTCTAATAAAATGAATAACTTTATAAAAGTATTCAGTTTTATATAAAAAGCTTTTCTATTTTATTAAATTAATAATACTAATAAAACAAAACTTCATCATCATTATTATAATTCACAATATAAATTGACCAGGTCATTCCCAGAAAAGAGGGTGCTTTCCAATAACAACTTCTCCCTATTGGCGCGCAATTAGGTGACCAAATCTCTCCTTGGCAGAACTTCTAGACATCATTAATATTGCAAATAATAATATTAATAACTTCGTCGTCTCAATTATTAATTTAATAATATATAAAATATCGACAATAATTGAATCAATTAACATGAGATACTATGCAACAATTGAACAAAACTTAGTGACTTCTCACGTAAGCATCAATAATCAATATCGTGTGCTACTATGCAACCACGCATATTCCTGTACTTTTAACATCGTGTGTTTCAACAGTTAACGATAAAACTTCCTCCGTTATTTTCATAAAATATTTTTGTCGTTTTCTCAATCCGATAATAATTCCATTGTGGGGTCCACCAATGATTGTTCCGTCGTACAAATATTCCATGTTAAAACGAATATTCCCCGACCAATCGAATATTATATAACAACTTGCGTACTTTGCAAAATTTATAACTATTACCCACGACTATAACATTATATCAAATTCATTCCATAATATTCAAAAATGATAATTATAGAAAATTCATCTTTATTCATAAAAGTTGGGGTCTTACAGGAAGGACTGGTGATGCAAGGGAATCAGGGATTCCAGGAAACATGTCTATTGTCAAGGAGACTGAAGAAGAAGAGGAAGAGATCAACAAAGAAGAACCCATTGCTTTAGTCAAAAAAAGAAAGGGTAAAAGAAAGCTGAAGGCTCAAATGACAGAGGAACCCCAGGGGTCAACCACTGATATACCTCAAGAATGTTCTGACATTGAAACTCTAAGGATCTTTAGAAGGAAAGAACAGCAGGCTGAGGCTGATAAAGACAGAACTACCATCTCTCAACTGCTGAAGAAGAGTAAACATAGTCACAAATCCAAGAGGCCCACTGTCTCTTCGATCATAGAGTCTCTACCGATCATAGAGACCATACAGGACAACTCTCCCAAAGAAGTTACTGCAACAGATTCTCAGACTGATCGACCAATCAGAGCTGAAGCTGGAGAAAGTCCTTGTAGCATCCCCGAATCCGGGTCCCAAATCGCCACGGATCCGGTATACTATTTCTATCACTATTGCGGAAGATATAAACATAAATTGTTTATACATTACATTACACATCATTCCCCAAGGTCTACAACCTTAACTTAATACATACCTTCAATATCTTAGAAGATTTACAATACTATTTTCATCAGAAAATTTAATAAATTTAACTACAACATAAAGAAACTTTGCACTTTGTCTTTGCCTCTCTCATTCTTATTCAAGCCTTCATCTTAATCAAAATTTTATCATGATATAGCAAGGGTGAGCAACAAATTTGCCCAAAGAAGTTTTATATACAAAGGAGATATATCATGATTGAAAAGAATGGATAAGCTTTCAAGTTTTCAACAATATAATAATTGTGAAATAACATGAATCAATTTTTCAACGATTGAATGATCCGAACCAATAATAATGGATGTCAACAATTAACATGAACAAGTTTAACTGAAACATATGGTAATGAAGGTGATCAGCCTTTCATACCTGATGAACATATACAACATGCACAATGTGCGAATCAATAATTTATTGACGTGGTATAATCAACAATAATTAACCACTAACATGCTTTGAATTAACAACTCAAGTTAAGTTAGGAAACTTGCACAATAATTAGAAGTTCAAGTTTAGGAACTTGCCTGAACCGTTGATTACCGCTAAGCAATCAATTTAATCTCTTATAAAAGACCTATCATTAATAAGATCGATCCTCCAATTAGCATAATACATTTTATCCCACAACACTATTACTCAAATAATAAATTAGCTAACATTTAGCCACATAATTAAACATTAAATAATTCTTTAACTCATTAGTAATATTATTATCCCTTAATAATATTACTATCACTTATCCATTATCTTAAACTTTTGCCTAATATTCTTTTTATAGAATATTTATCATTTACAAATATTATTAATCATTTAATAATATTTAAATCCTTTACTAATATTATTAATCATTTAATAATATTGTAATCACCTTCTAATATTATTAATCATGTAATAATATTTTACTTCAGTTTGTCCGTTCATGAGTCAACACTGACTATTGCCTCATATATAAACATTTTATCTCACTAGCACATTCGCTTTATTTTTCATTTTACGATTATTCGCATTTTTGCTTCAAGACGTAAATCTCAAATTTCAAAAACTTCATTTTGAGCAATCAAAACCTTAAAATATCATTTTTATAATTAATACAATATTTCAAAGGTTTTACATTCTTTGTTCCACCACAAAATAATTTTTATAGGCAACTATATATATATATATATATATATATATATATATATATATATATTTAAACTTAAATATGTAATTTATATTTATTACATATTTTATTGCTTTATTTATGCCTCGAAAGAAAGTTTCTAAGATAAAATATTACTTATAGTCAAATTTTGCACCATAAGACTTTATTAGATTATTATGACTTATTATTTCTCTCATATATGCCCAAACACATAATATACTTCATTGAATAACAATTTCAACAATTACATTGAAAAATATCATAAATCTCTTATTAAATCTCCCGTCAAATATTATTAATTATGCAATAATATTTTACGCTAAGGTTATCAACCTTTTAATTACATTCCAATCAAATACTACTAATAATATCTCACTACAATACTATTAGTCATATAACAAAATATCTTAAGTCATTAATCACATAAATAAACAATTATTTCAATTGTTTTCCTTTTTAATAAATAACTTGCTTAAGCATTCTAAAATGCTATAAACATTACAACACTTTAAACCCGACCCCAAGCTTCATTACAAACTTGCATAAGCCATGCTCAAAGGTCTCACGCCATAAATCACATTTTTCCTATTTTTGGACAATTTTGATTTTCGAAAATTTTACCCAGCCTCGCTAAAACGGCCATAACTCTCGCGTTTTAAAACATTTTTGAGTGATTCTTGAGCCCACACGAAGATAACTTCCAGGGCTACAACTTTTGTCTCACGACATTTTTCCAAAATCATAACACATCAGTCCAGAAATTTACACAATGGTGGCTGTTCGGAATTTGATTAACAGTTTTGATACACATCTCCCGAACGCCATAACTACCTCATCCGGAATCGGAATTAGTCCGTTCCGGAGTCTATGGAAAGCTAAATCAGAGTACAACAACATACCAAAAGCCCAGAATTTTTTAAAACACAAAAACTGGACGAAGTTTCCCTTGCTACTGACTGGCCCGAATCTGCCCATTTTTTTTTTAGAAAAACGGGACTGTTTTCACCAAATCAGTCACTACCCCATGTAAACTCAACATTTTTGAGTACTACCACTTGGGTTAACTACTAAACACATATATCTAACATCCTTTTTTGACGGATCGCAAAAAGAAGTCATAGATTTAAAATGGTGAAATTTCAAAGTATATAGAAATTTTGAGTTTCTAAACTAGAAAAATTTTATTTTTCTCTTCTTTTGGTTTCAAACCAAATCAACACCCAAAATAGCTAAATCCATACATGAATCTATATAAATCACATATATCTTTGGGTTTTAACTCCCAAATCAAAAAAACCCAAATCATCAATTTCATAAAATAAAGGAATAAAGCTTAGAGAGAAAAAATTTTACCTTCTTCTTCTTCTTCTCTTCCATCTTCAATGGAGATCCTCTTCTCTCCTACCCATATAAAAAAATTGCTTTGAAGCCTCTCCTTCTTTCCATCCATGGCTTCGGCCTCTTCTCCTCTCTCTCTCTCACGGTTTTTTTGCCGTTCTTCTCTTTCTCTCTCTTTTTTTTTTTTTCTTTCTTGCTCTTTTTCTTTCTACTTTTTCTTATATTTTCTTTTCTTCCTTATCCTTATCTACTCCTTCTCTTCTTTTCTTTTCTTGACCGGCCACTTGGCCTAGAATTGTCACATGTTGGCTAATTTAATTGTTTTCAATAAATTGTTTTATTAAAAGACCACCATGCCCATCATCACTAATTGGGTTAAAATAAATTGAGACATTTCCCATAAATGTTTGGGCTTTCCCACTAAATTCTTTTGGGCAATGAAATATATACATAGACCAATTCTTTCTATCTTTACTCACCCTAAATATTTAATTAGGGTATCATTCCAAATAATTAGAATTTAAATCATCACTCTACTACAATAAATTCTATAACCCAATTAAGCTTATTTTAATTAAGTTATAAAATTAATAACCTGAGATAATAAAAATATATCTCTTAACTTAATACAATTTACTAATCTCCCACAAGTGGGCTTAGTTTGTACCCTTAATTAATTTCATAAAGCTAGCAATTTTACTTGCTTTACTTACTAACAAAACTAACTTGGGCTTTCACCCAAAATTTAATTGGGTCATTATAATACTTGCACCATACATAATATATTGGGCTAGATTAAATAATTTAATCACCTTTATCATGTATCTACAAGTCTCATACTTAATTAATTAATTGGGCTTGTTTAATTCATATAACTTCCTTAGTCCATTAAATCCACTTCTCTTGGACTCTATTCAAAATAATTAGGCTATAACCTTATTATAGTCCATTATTTTTAATTCTATTTCATTCTACCCTTATCTTTAAATTAGAGTTTACATGCACTCAAATGAAATAAAAATTCTTACTTAAGTACATTTAATATCTTAACCTAATTAGACTTGCTATAATTAGGCTATAAAATTAATTAACTGAGATGTATAAAATAAATCTCTCATAATTGGTATATATTCTAAATACCATAATTCTCTCATCTCATAACCCTTAAGTTATTAAATCTTTCATTCCTAATTTATAATTAGGATCACATTAGTTTCTTTTATTTGCTTATATAATAAACAAATATAAACCATCACATAATCTTCATATTCCTTTACTCACCTATTCGAATAAAACAATTTAATAAATTGTGACATGTTCCACAATTCTCTTAAATTAGGTCACTAATATAAAAATAAAATATTAGGACCACTAAATAACGATAACCAATTAGGTTATTTAATTATCACACCTAATATATATATATATTAGGTTACATAACTTAATTCTTACTTCACCCTTATATACAAAATAAATGTATTCACATAATATAATGTATATTTATTTAATCATACACATAATTCATATAATCATAACATATTTCACTTCTCACACTAATTTTGACTTTTCTCCATAAAAGTCAACTGTTGACTTTGACCAAAAGTCAACATTTACACATTTTGTGCTTATTGTCCATTCTGACTAAATTTGACGTTCTGGACGCAACCGAGCAGTCCATGCTTCAAAATTCTATCTCTAACTCAAATTTTGAGTTTTAAATTACTTCATTCTCATTACTAATCGTTTTAACTAACGACTTTATACTTATTTAAATTCTTATTTGTCAGTCAAGGCCAACACTCAAGCTATGTTAATTACTAACATAGTTTTATCTTGATCCTCATATCATTAACTTAATTCATCATTCCTCTTGCTAAAATATATATAGCACTTTACTAAGTATATATATATTTCTATACATATACTCATCTTCGTTTAACCTCATAGCATCTCTTCATGTGAAATCTTATTTCCAATAATAAAATTTCCATATGTACTTATATAACATTTCTTAGACTATTCAGTTCACATCGAATTTACAGGTATCGTAATACCTTATTCTTGATATTCCTCCAAGTACATATTAATTCATTTCTAGGGTTTAGGAATTTTGTAATCTCATATTTTCTCTATTCTCATTCGAATAGCAAACCATATAGGTTTTACTTGAAAATTTTAAATAAATCCTCAAATTCTCATCTAGGTTTTATTCTTTAACCTTTATTCTAATCATTTAAGATTTTAGAAATTTTTGGGTTATCACAGTCCTAAGGTTATGGCTCAGCCCAGGAAACCAAGAAGGAAATTGGTCAAAAAGTACATCCTTGTCAATGAAGGAGTACTCAAAGAAGAAGACAAAAAGATAGCCACTGAGAAGGCGCTATCTAAAGCAAGACAAGAGGACAAAGCTCCAGCTGAGGGGGAGCTACCTGAAAATCTCACTCCAAAGAGTGTTCCAGCTGAGGGGGAGCCATTCGAAATGCAAATGGATGACCATGTTGAGGGGAAGCCTCATGATATCCCTATGTCAGAAGAAGCTGCTCCTGAAGAGAATGAGAGAGCCCTAGAGCAAGAAAGTCAAAAAGAGGTAATTGATGTTGTGTAGTCCTCAAAAGAAGACAGATAAGAAGAAAAAGATGATGAGGTAGAAATTATAGCTGTGGGTTGTGATGGGTATAGGAGAGTCAACTACAATCAGTTGTTCTCCTATTTACTCATGATGCCCTTCCATAGAGCTCAAATTCTTAACTCCTAGGATCACATGTTTTGGAGCTTCAAAGGATTTCCAGCAATCTCAGTGCTAGCTCATGGATTTCCAGGCAACCTTAACTTTTCCAGAAAGCTGATCACAAATGGCCCTTCTTCAAAGAATGGGCATGAGGTGTAATTTATCCCAATCTCTTTCAGAAGTAATCACTGTCCACCATCATTCTTCAACCAATTTTATGAACTGCCAAGATGGTTGGAAGTGATTCTACATCCACTTAATCAATTCCAAGTTATAGAATCCCAATATTTTGTAACTGATGAACCAAATTTGCCCAACTTTATTTTGATCCAATCTCCTATCATCTCTACGATTACTGACTCGAGTTCAATCGTAGAGTCACATGCTCAAATTATAGAGTCGCCTTCTCATGAAGCCCAAACACTAGCCCCTCCATCAGATATTCCTTCCTCATCCTCAAATGAATATTTTAACCTTGATTTTTCTCTCTACACCCTGCATGATCAATACACAAGGGCCCCTCCTCCAAACAGTCCGCAACTCATTGAACTCATTTCAGATTTGCCCACCAAAACTGAGTTACCAGAAGCATCCAAGAAAGTGACCTAGGACATAGAAGACAGTCTTGAAGCTCACACTAAACTCGTTCAAATGAGACTGACTAAAATGATCAATACTGCCATTGCTCTCCCACGCACCCTAAGTTCTGAGCTCACAAAGAGACTTAGGGAAATCATAAAAGAGATGCTTCAGAGCATAAATTACCGGGATCAGATCCACTTTCAAGCTGCTAAGAGACATAGGGATGCTGTTATGATCTTACAGAAGACTCAAGAATCTCAGAACAACCTTATGATGGACAACATCACAAATCTCCAAACTGCATTAAAAGAATTTCAAAAATTCTCCATGGGCCAAATGAAGCAGACCGATAATATTATGGCCATCCTTCAACAAAGGGAAGCTCGATCTGATGCTCTCATTAAAGAGAACTGTGAAGACATTGCTCAATCCCAAAGTCAGCTCAACGAACTTGTTCAAGGCATGACTCGCCTATCTGAAGACATCCGAACCCTTGATGCTGACATAAAGTGGGAGAATAAAGGGAAAAGAGATCAAGGCAAGGGGCAAAGGCAGAGGCACATTCTTAGCTAAATTATCAAGGAGTCCTCCTCCAAGGCAGTCTCACACTAAACGATCTGATCAGCAGTCAATTATCATGGATCAACCATTAAGGAGTCAAGGGCCTACTCCCAGCTCACAAGAAGTGACCACCAAAAGCCTAATAATGCTAATTGGAGATCCTGCATTCATGAATAGGCATTATCGCAATGAAAGACTAAGTTAAAGTGAGCTGGAAGATATAGCAAAGAGAGACGAAGCGAGCAGGAAAAGAAGAGCTGAGGAGTATGCCAATCCTCCACGAGGTAAAAGACCGAAGAAATAAAGATAAGTTGAAATTTAATTCTTATTTATGTAACTGAACTTAAGTGTAATATCTATCTTCAAACATCAATAAATTCATGCTTATTCTCTAGAAATTTCAGTTGCCCACTGAAATATTAAGTCATATTTACTTTCTAGCAATTGCATCTAGAAATTAATAATTATGGCACAAATCTCCTTGGTTATGTCAACATCAAATAAGGGGAGATTGTTGGGAAACTGTATATTTTGATTTGATGTTTAAAGTAAATGCTCATGATTTTATGTAAAGTCCTTCAAGGAATATATGTACAAGGACTTAGTGATAAATCAAATCTGTTAGGTTGATCTAAGCTTTTAATGTTTATCATTCTGTAAATGAATGAATTTATGAGGAGATCAAAGATGTTAGGTTGATCTATGTCTTGAGATGTAATAGATAGGCTTCAACAAAATTATAGTCTATTGAGCTGATCGAGAGTTTGCAGAAGCCAAGGTAGAATCGTATAGCATCGAGGATCGTAGTGTGTCTGCCTTAAAGGGCCTCTCCGAAAATCGTAGAATGGTCCAAACATTAGCCGAGCCAACTCAGAGATCGTAGTGTGCTCTCGAAAACGTAGAATCTGTAAGACAAGCAAGTAAAGATCGTAGTGTGCCAAGTCCTTAAGAGAAATAGTAGTGCTCTTGTTTCCTAAGTATCGGATCAAGCATCAAGGTGGCAATACACCACGATCAAAATCATAGAGCATCATATGTCTATGTTAGAAGCATCGAGCCTTGCCCATTTATTTAAAGATAAATCCCAACAAATGTGGAATGGGTTATAAACGTTGAAGTCCTCACCAGTCCCAGTGACACAAAAGATATCCTTAGTATACAACAATGAAACGTATTGAAGAAGCTAAGGAAAGTACCATGGGTCAAAGGAAAAACACTTTTTCAGGTGTTAGGTGAGATGGCAGTCTGCTGTGTTAGTGGGCCAGAATACTAATCAGAAGATGTGCAGAAAAGTCTCCATCAAAGTTCAAAAATGTCAAACGCATTTAATGCTTCAACAGATATCTTCAATGGATACATTTCAAGGATCACATATATGCAAAACATTTTGCAGATGAAAAAAAAAAGTAAGCAAGCATTGACCAAAACGCTGAAGAACACTCAATGCTCAACTCTCAACTCTACAATCGGAAAAAGAGAAAGCTTGCTAAGCTACGTAGTTCTTTCGAACAAGATCTTAACGACAACTGAGTAGCACCAATCAAGAACTCATCAACTACGAACCAAGTGAAGTAAGAAGTTCCAAGTCAGAAGGGCTTGAAGAGTTCTAAGTGAACTGTGAAGAACCAAGTCTGCTGGACTTGAAGAGTTCAAAAGTGAACTAAGAAGTGCCTAGACTGTTGGTCTAGAAGAAATCTGTGAGATTCAGAAAGTGTAAAAGATATCCTTAATGGATTTCCTACTCAAGGAGTAGAAGAGTGGATTAGGAGCTTTAAGTTCTCTGCACCACTTAAAACTGATGTGTCTCTTGCATAATTGCTATAATTGCTATAACTACCTCACTCTCATTAACTCACTATATCTAAGAGGGAGTTCAAACAAATCTTAATTCCGTTGTGTTTGAGTCATTAACAAAACTAACAAAGTATTTTGAGAAGAATTTTAAATATCTATTCAACCCCCCCCCCCCCCATCTAGATAACTATTGTGCCTCCGAGAACTAACAAATAGCTTTGCTTAATACTGGAAATCACACCAGAGAAGGTCATTTCATCTCGGAGATAACCCCGAGATATTCAGTCTCAGTCCCGTAAATAACACCAGGAAAGACAACGTCAACCTCAGAGATAACCCCGAGGAATGCAGTTGCAGTTCCAGAGATAACCCCGGAGATTATCGTTTCAACCTATGCAGTCAGCTTCAACCTTGGAAACCAAACCTAGGTCATCCTGTCCCGGAGATAACCTCAGGAGGTTAGGCACACCTAAGAGATAACCCTGAGGTCATCCAGTACTTGTAGCAGCCCAATCTCAGAGATAACCCTGAGCAACGACTGCTTTATCAGCCCGAACCGGAGATAACCCCGGTGAAGGGAAAAATAGTCATTTTGCCACCTTGATCTCATATTGCATCATCTCAACAACAGTTCAACATACATTCTACACAGCAATGTCCCACAAGAGCTAAATAGCTGCAATCCCGAGTGACTACTACACAGGACATCACACCAAATAGAATTTGAAGCTTGAAGACCAATGGCATGGTCCCATCTTCCTGACTTCTTACAACCTCTAATCCCACGTTATTTGTGTAGCTATCAACAACAACACTCCTTAAAAAGTCTTATACACCTCAATCGGAGGCCCAAATTGATGTTCTGAAAGTTCAAGCGGACATCACGTTGCACGAGTGCACATACTTCGAAATGGAGGGACCCGTAGAGCCCGGGGCACCCCGGACAGCCGCAGGTACACCTACGGCTCCCCCCTCTATAAATAGAGGGCTTGGGGTGGTCATTTTGTAAGAGAAAATGGCGAGGAAGCCCTGTCCAATTTGCTTCGTACACACCCTAAACTGAGTGCTTTCTCATTTTAAATACTTGTGAGCTTATATTCAGTAATTTTTTTACCAGCGGAAGCCGAGTGTTCATCCATTTAAAGCTATAGAAGTCTTCTTTGGCAGTCCACTGTAAGCCTTCTTACACCTTTTAAAGCCTTTCTCTTCTACTATGCACACACCGTTCTTCACATTGATAGTCATGTTGCGTGTGTATGCCCGGACTTCGGTCTGTGGCTTTTATTTTGGTTTATATGTAAATATATATGGACTAACATTATCGAGTTATGCCTATATATATATATACTTATATATTTGAATAATTGTCGAACTCTGTTCCATGAGCCTGGATTTTACATCTAGAGTGTTTATTGCTTATATATATATACTTATATATATAAACTGGTTTCGGACTCTGTTCGATGAGCCTGGATTTTATATCCGTTGCGTTTACGCCTTTTATATATATATATATATATATATAGCGACAAATCGCTGAAATGATAAACTGAGTCGGGATCGATATATCTCGATATATATATATATATATATATATAGAAAATAGATCAGGTCCGGACTCCCTGATTGGAGAAAATCCGGACCCTATATATATATTTTTTGCTTTTTTTTTAAAACAACAAAAAAAAAATTTAATATTTTATTGAACTGAAATTTTTCCATAATATAGTGTTTTGGGCATGATTTGGATACCTATACCAAAAAATGTATGTACAGTCTGCACAAACTGGACATACCTGTTTTGTTTTACGTATGTAGACACTCAAAATTTTCTGCACGCCCGTTACTGACATTGTACAAGGGCATATTCGTCTTTCAGAGATAACCTTGGAAGATAGCTGACATCCATTCCGGATACTATCGGAAGTTCAGTTCCAACTCGGAACACAAATCGGGAACATCAGTTCCAACCCGGAACATAAACCAGGAACATCAGTTCCAACCCGGAACACAAATCAGGAGTGTCATTTCCAATCTCGGAGATAACCCCGAGGTATACAGATCAAAAGACCAGCAACAACACCGGAGAGGATAGTTTTGTCTCGGAGATAACACCGTGACATTCAGTTCTAGTCCCAGAACCAACACTGGGAGTAACGACTCCATCCTTGGCGATAGCCCCAAGGGATGCCATTGCAGTTTCGGCGATAACTCCAGAAATGCTTATTTCAAATGCATGCTATCAGTTTCAAGCTCAGACCTCCTACCGAGGCACTCATACCTTAGACCCAGAGCTAACAACGGGCAGACAGACACACCCACAGATGACAATGAGGCGTATAAATAAGCAGTCCAATCTCAGATGTAACCCTAAGCGACGTCTGCTTTCCGTTCAAATTGGTGAAAACCCCGGTGAGGAGTCCAAACGTCGTCTTACTGCCTCAACATTTTCTCTCACAAGATGATATCGCGGCATACCAACAAGTAGTCTAATCTCAGATGTAACCTTGAGCAACGTCTACTTTAAACTCAAACCGGCGATAAACCCGGCGAAGAGTCAAATGCCATCTTGTCTCTTCAACACATGCGCGTCGTCTCAACACTTCATACATACATACATCCAATGATGTCCCACAAGAACCAAGGAGTAACAATCCCGAGTGACTATTACGCGTGGCAGTACTTTGGATAGAATTTGAAGCTTGAAAACCATGGGCATAGACCCCTCTTCCTGACTTCATACAACCTCTAATCCATGTCATTGCGTAACTCTCAACATAAGCGGTCAGAAGAAGGTCAGATATACCTCATTCGGATGCTCGAACTGAAGTTCTGCAAGTTCGAGCGAACATTATAGTGCATAAGTGCATGTACTTCCAGACAACAGGACCCGCGAGGCTCGGATGCACTACGACCAGCCGCAGGTATAACCGCAGGTGTACCCGCGACCATCAGTCTATAAATATGAGCCTTGGTGTCAGCCATTTGAAGGAGAGAAGGAGAGGGAAAGGCGAGGAAGCCCTGTCCATTTTACTTTGTATACACATCTTTTGAGTGTTTCCTCATCTTTAAACACTTGTTAGCTCATATATAGCTATCTTTTATTCAGCGGGAGCTGAGTGTTTGTCCATTTAAAGTCATAGAGGTCTACATTGGTAGCCCACTATAAGCCTTCTCACATTATATAAAGCCTTCTTCTCATATTAGCACACACTGTTATACACATTGAGAGTCGTGTTGTGTGCGTTTGCCCGGACTTCGGTCCGTGGTTTTCATTTCTGTCTGTATATATATACTTATATATGTATATATTTCATATATGGACTAACATTATCGAGTTATGCCTCGATTGAGCCTAGACTTCGGTCTGGAGCATTTATTGCTTTTATATATATATATATATATATATATATATATATATATATATATATATATATATATATATATATATATATAATTGTTGTCAGACATATCTGATGAGCCTGGATTTTACATCCGGAGCATTTACTTGCTTATATATATATATATATATATATATATATATATACTTATATATATATATTTACATTTCATCAGGCACGGAGTTTACTTATTGGCCTTTTACAACTTTTATTTACATTTCTGCTCATGCCTGAGTTTACTTACATGGCGGTTGATCGCTTTTATGACTTTATTTATATTTCGTCCCACGTGAGTTTACTTACGTGGTGGTTGATCATGTCCATATATATATATATATATATATATATATATATATATATATATATATATATATATATATACCGCTTTTATATATTTATATTTCAACCCCATGGAGTTGCTTCATGGTGGTTGATCATGTCTCAGATATATATATTTATAGCTTTTATATATATATAATCGCCATCGCTTTCCATACAAAATGCAAGATATCATGTGAGCCTAGGAATCATGTGATCACAGATTGATCTCTTCAATCTAGATTCGGTTCCCATGATGGACATTTTTCAGCAGTAAGCAGCTTGTACATTATTTTACAGTGTCTGAATTTCTTTGGATGGCTATCATGCCCTTGAGGAGTTCGGCACTGTTGTATATTATTTTCTCTAGAATGCTTCGCATCTCAAAAATAAAAGCAAACAAGTCGAACATTTAATAATAAAATGGAAGTATCAAAGGCCTCAATTACTATTGAGCACAGGGTTTGAAAAACCTCTTTTACAAAACGTCATTGCTATATCTTGTTTAAAACTGAATTTTTCTATAAATTCAAACCCTATGTATATAGGTGCAAACGAGGTACAACACTACTTCCAAATAATTGCACATTGATCCACACACACACATACACACACATATTCATATAACAGTTTCTTTGAAAAGTGGCAGTCACCGTGGTAACACGGATGTCGGGGGGTTCCTAACACCTTCCCTCTGCATAATTAAGCCCTAGACCCAAAATAAATCTCGGTTTCATAGACCCGTCTAGCAATGTCAAATCACTAGGTCAATATGCAAACCTTTTTGGTTGCGTTGGTGCAACCAGTGAAATACACCAATTGGCGACTCTTAAAGTCAAATCGTCGACATTATACATGTCGGACCTTTTTCACTTATTTTATCAAGCACATCTCACATTAACATGAGAACACCAAAGAACAAGTAATTAAAAGGGACACTCAAAAATCCCGACGTCGACAGGTGGCGACTCTGTTGGGGACTCCAGTAAGAGGGCTTAAGTCGCTATTACAAGCTTTTCAAAATTGTTATATGCTTGTGTGTGAATGTTGCATTTACATTTCTGATGAATGTGTACGAAAACATTTTTATTTACTGAACTGCTAAATATCTATCTGTGATATTAGTGCTTCGCACATGTCATCATTTTGCATAAACGGTGAGACACGTTGTATGTGAGTGTATGTTGTGTGGTTCCTCCATCAGGAGGTTATCCTGTTAATGTTTGATTACTGGACTCGTAGGAAGAATAATTCCAGCGTGGCTCAGGAAAGGAACCACCCAGATTCGATCCATTTGAAAGACCGGATTAACTTCCCGTTAAGTAAATTGCGATGATCTGGGAACCTTCATGCCAAAAAGCCGCGAGAGTAACCCTAAGATAGGTCAACCTCTGATAAACCAAATGCGGAGGAAAGTCTCTTCATACTTTCCATTTTCAATTACTTGTAAAAGCATTTACTTATAATTTTATTCCATGTTCATCCATATGTAATGGAAAATATGAAGAATATATGTGCATGCATGCATGTTATCAATTAACAACCAGTTTTGCAGGACAAAAATTCCTAAAACAGACATGTTATGATAACATTTACATTACCCTAAGACTAAACTACGTAAGTCTTTTGTAGGGAAGCAATTGGGCATGTTACCCGCTCAAAATCCAAAAAGGCCACAGCCCTACAGCCACTCATGTCTTCTTCTGACCAGTCTAATGCTGTTTCCTGAGAAGAATTTGATGGATTGAGTAAACAAATTATAGACTTGGTTTTTCTACTGAAAGAATTGCACCAATCCACTCAGGGTACGAAGATACCTACACATACAGAATCCTCTACACAAGGAGGAGTTCAAGGTCTGGAAAAGACAATTCCAGAACCTCAGTTGGATACGACCAATAAAGACCCTAAAAACACCCATCTTAAAGGAGATCCAGACACCGGTGATATCAGGAAGAAGGTCCTTCAAATGGAGGAAACTATTCGTGTTCTCAAAGGGATTGGAACACATGGCAGTGTTTTATATGCAGACCTTTTCATATTTCCTGGTGTTCATTATCCAGAGAAATTCAAGACCCCTGATTTTGAGAAATATGACGGATTAGGGGATCCTTATACACATTTAAAGGTGTTCATTGGAGAACTCGGATCTTATGCGGAAAATGAAAAGCTCGAATGCACATTTGTTTGAAAAAGTCCGACCGAGAAGCCCGCTTTATGGTATACCGATTAGACAACTCAAAGATCCATAGTCAAAGAGTGGGCTCACGCCTTCCTCACTCAATACAGTTTTCAATCTCAGATGGCTCCTGACTGGTATCAAATCACCAAGGTAAAGAAATAATCTAATGAGTCATTTAGAGAGTACGCTCAATAGTGGAGGCACCTTGTTGCTCAAGTTATTCCTTCCATGACAGAATCAGAAATGGTCATGACTTTCATAGATGTACAAGAAGCTCCATTCTATGAAAGAGTTCTAGCTAGTATTAGCAAACCATTCTCTGAAATGATCAAGCACGGAGATATGGCTGAGATGGGATTGAAGTCCGGTAAAATTCAAGACCATGCCACTCTTAAAGCTGTTGCTGAGCACATCTAGTCCGGATTTTATGGAAACAACCCCCGAAGGGTCTATAAGAAGAAAGAGGAGGATGTTTCATTAATACTACAAGGAGAAAAAGGCAATCAAAGCATGTCTATGCAGAGGAGAAACTACTCCCCTTTTCCAGCACAATCTTCAAACCCTCTATTGCATAAAAGTGGAGAAGTAAAGCGACCTCGAACGTTCACATCCTTAGGGGACTCAATCAAGAATATTCTTGCTCTTCTGACTGCTCAAAAGAAAATGACACATCTTCTTCCACCATCCAACCCTAATGGGAGGGGTTTTAATTCTACTCGGAAGTGTGCTTATCATGCCGGAGCACCTGGACATGATACTCAAGATTGTTGGGCCTTAAAACACAAGATTCAAGATCTAATAGACAACGGTGAGATCGTGGTCACCAAACCAGATCAACCTCATGTGTAAGACAACCCTCTTCCTTAACACAAAGAAGAAGAGGTTAACATGATCAGTTGGAGCACTGGACAAGGTTCCAATTCTAATGGAGAATCATTCCAACCCATCAAAGATGGTGTTGACAAATGGGATTATGGAAAGTTCCAGTTTACCATGGAACGAAAGATGAAAGCTTTTTGCAAAGAAATTGAGCAATTGACAGAACTGGTGACCCACCAAAATCAAGTCACACGCCAATTAATCAGGTAAGAGCATGCCTATTTCCTTCCTTTTGTTATGAATGCTTCCTCACCACCTTCAGAAAGTGAAGCTATGGAGGATAAGGTTGTGAAGAGAGCAAATGCTAAAGCCCGTCGGGATTTTTCCAATCAGAGGGAATTCACCTATTTGGGCCAATCTATAGAGGAGATACTGCAGATGTTGATCAACGAAGGAAGAATTACCTTCCTTCTCCCTCCAATCAATCCCCGTTCAGGACGGTTTAATTCTGATGAAGTGTGTAAATATCATTCACATTCTCACAGCACAGAAGAATGTTGGGCACTCCGCCATCTCATTCAGAATCTTATTGATAGCGGTATCCTGCAAATAACAGATGATTACACTGTGCAACTCAAGGGTGGGAATGCATGTCCTACCAAATGGAAGGGATCAGTGGCAGTTATATCCAAAGTGGATGATGAGACTGCCAAAGTATTTCCCATACAACCAATTCAACTCAAAGGAGCTGACAATCCTTTGAAAGTGGCCGCACCAGAGCCAATTTCTTTATCTTTCAGACCACAATATCCTATTGTCAGCTTATATAAAGTTCCATGGAATTATGGAGAAGCTAAAGGATCCATGTCTCATACTACTGCTATAGTGTCGAGGGAAAATCCATTATATCTTCCTCAACGGGTTATTAAACTTACTTGCGAAGCAAAGGGGAAGTTGCCCATGGAGAAGATTGAAAAATTCCTCCGCACTATGGGCCACAATGAAGCCAAAGTGGTTTTAAGCTTTCGAGAAGCTCCACACCAGATTTCAATACTGGACTTGGTTTTCTCTTCTGAGGATCATCGGAAGATCTTACTGAAGGTTTTGGAAGAAGCCTACTTGCCAAAATCAATGGATGTGGAAAAATTTCAGCATTTGGTTGATCACATTTTCAACAACAATGCGATATCCTTCATTGATGATGACATACCTCCCGAAGGGACCGGTCATTGCAAGCCTTTGCATATTGCAGTTTTGTCTTCCGGGTACATGCTAGCTAGAGTTTTGATAGATGGAGGCTCATCTCTAAATATATGTCCTTATGCCACCTTGGTAAAGATGAATATCAATCTCCAGTGGATCCAAAGCAACCATACGGTCATCAGAGCTTTTGATGGATCCCAATGAAATTCCGTTGGAAAGATTGAATTGCCAATTAAGATTGGTCCAAATACATTCAATGTATCTTTCCACGTCCTCAAGATAGACTCAGGATACAACCTGTTATTGGGGAGGCCATGGATACACATGGCTAGAGCTGTTCCCTCCACCTTTCATCAACAACTCAAATACATTATCAACAACAGTCTAGTCACTGTCAACCCTTAGCCGGAATGTCCTTAACAAGGAACTCTACCAATTATCAGCTTCAATTCAGAAGTTGAACCGGCCAGTTTCCATACTCTGGAAGTGAGTACCACGCAATACCATTCTATTAGAGCGCCACTTCCGGTACCTAAGATTTCTGACGAGGTTATGTTGGCCACTCAATAAATGATGTTATTGGGTCATCAACCTGGACAAGGGCTTGGTAAAGATAAGCAGGGTATTAAGCACCCTATCTAAATGTCCAGTCAAATTGGAACAATCGGGCTAGGATATTATGCCAGTTCCTGATGAGTAGGTTTTTAAACTATGAATCGTGTTCAGTTGGAGTGTTTCTGTGTTTGT
Organism: Panax ginseng; assembly: GCA_020205605.1. Taxonomy (NCBI): domain Eukaryota; kingdom Viridiplantae; phylum Streptophyta; class Magnoliopsida; order Apiales; family Araliaceae; genus Panax; species Panax ginseng. The sequence goes on from CM035144.1 coordinate 47,543,063, forward strand.
TTTTATGCATTTTTATGTTACTGTTGATGGGTTTTTCATTTAATGTAGGAAAAGCAGAGGCATCTCGTGTGTAGAGGCATTTGAGGCTGTGTTGAGCGGTTATGGAAGTTGTTGATGGGCTAGCGCGAATCAAGGCTGCGTGGAGCGCCAACGCTACCGGAAGTGGCGACTCATCGTTGAGATAGCGCTTGATCGCTTCATTAGCTACCGACATCACAACGGGTTAATTCACTTATCGCCGCTTTCTAGCGGAAAGTGCGTTATGGGTACTAGGTTGGCTTGACCGCTCTGCACGATTTGTTGGTTTTTAAAGAGAGGTTAGCATGCGGTATTTGGGAAGAATTGGGATTGTTTTAAGTTGTTTTGGAGAGGATGTGGAGGGGAGCTAGGAGAGTATCTAGATAAGTGATGGTCTACAAGTAGAAAAAAAAAAGAGGGATTAAAGATACACACTTTGGAAAGAAGAACAACATTGGAGATCAAGCTTAGAGGTCTAGAGAAGAAAGAATAACTTCACGAAAATTGCAGGAATTGAATTCAGAGAAGGATGGTGTTTATTATTCTTCTTTAATTTTTATTATCTGTAATTGGGTTGATGTCTCCTTTTATTTATTCAGTAGTTAATTTATTTATTATGAACTAATTATCTTTTTAGGTGATTGATGGATCTTTGAGTGGAACAATGGTTAATTAGTTTTAATTCTCAGTTTAATGAAATATTCAACAGTTTATCTATATTGATTTGTGCTTGAATTTGTGAATTGCCTGATCAACAATTCTTTGTGGATTTGAATGGATTCGAGAGAAGATGTTTAAATCTAGACTTAATTGATATAGCATGTGTTCATGAGTTTTGCGAATAGCAGAATTGTGATGAATGTTAAGGTAGAGATATGTTTGACATCGCATGTAATAGATAGAGAACTTAATCTTAAACTTCTTTTGATTTAATTTGCATAGAGATATTGTGAGTTAATTGATTGAAGTGTTTGGCTTAATTCTATCTTAATTGTGGATTTGAGTTAATTTGGTATTAGTGCACTGAGAGGTGGCTAATGCTACAATCGTGTTCTTGATTAATAAACTGGAATATTGAGTTGAACTGAGGAATAAGTGAATTAATCTGAGTGAAGCTTAGAGTGAAATCATGAGCCTAAATCTCCAAGTATTGTTTGAAAATTGAGTTTTATCTTTATGGGTTATTAGTGATAGCTAGAGTATTAGTTGTTACGATTTTCTCATCATTTATTCAATATAGTTTAATAAAATTTAGATTAGTTAAAGATTGATAGTTGTAAGCTTGAGTTCTTGCTAGTTGTCTCTGAGGGAACGATACTTCACTTATCACTTTATTACTTGTTGACCACGTATACTTGCGTGTTGTGCGTAATTAGATTTTACCCAACAAGTTTTTGGCGCCGTTGCCGGGGATATATTAGCATAGATCTTAATTTATTACAATATCAGTTAAATTAATTCAGTTTTACTTAAACAAATTATTTTTTTTTATTTATTTTGTTTGTTATCTTATTTCAGGTGGTTGAAGCAGTTTATGCAAACTCGGTCCAAAAATCCTGACTTGCTTCCTTTTGAGGACGACATCGAGAAAAGATTTCAAAGATTGAATAAGTGGATTAAGGAAACGAGACAGGAATTTGAAACACCTGAAAAAGAAGAGGAAATGGCAGCCTAAGATCACAAAGCACTAAGGGACTTTGCCACACCAAAGGTGGCTGAACTGCAGTCAAGCATCACGAGGCCCGCAATAGCTGCAAATACGTTTGAAATTAAGCCGTGAACAATTCAAATGATTCAGAATTCGGTTCAGTTTGGGGGATTGGAGAATGACGATCCAAACGAGCATCTGGTCAGTTTCCTTGAGATATGCGACACCTTTCGGTATAATGGAGTGTCGGATGATGCAATAAGACTTCGCTTGTTCCCATTCACCTTATGGGATAAGGCAAAGAGTTGGCTACACTCTCTACCATCCAGATCTATAACTACGTGGCAAGACCTAGCTCAAAAATTCCTCGCCAAATTTTTCCCACCTGCAAAAACGGAAATGAGATAACGATGTTTGAACAGCAACACGGGGAGTCATTATATGAGGCATGGGAAAGATATAAAGAATTACTTCGAAAATGTCCACATCATGGGTTGCCAAAATAGTTGCAATTGAACACATTTTATAATGGATTGAATGGGAACATCAGAACGAGCATTGATGCAGCTTCAGGTGGAGCATTTATGGCAAATAGTTATAAGGAAGCGTATGATTTGATAGAGACTATGGTAGCTAACAATTACCAGTGGCCCACGGAAAGAATAAATCAAGCAAAGGTCGCAAGAGTGTTAGAAGTTGATGGAATGACGGCAATACAAGCACAGATTTCAGCACTCTCAAAGAAATTTGATTCTGTGGCAGGGGTGCAATTGCAACAAGCACAACAGGTACAACAAGTGGAAATTATTTGTGAGTTATGCGCTGAGAACATTCTACTAATTACCAATGTGCAATTAATCCAAATTGCAATGCAATTTGTGGGTAGCTATAATAGAATTCCGCAAAACACTTATCAAAATACGTACAACCAAGGGAATAGAAATCATCCAAATCTGTCGTGGAGTAATAATCAACAACAAGCTCCAAAGTCATCCTATCCCCGTGATTTCAAACCCATCAACAACCAACCCAATACCAAGAAAGGAAATCAGATTTGGAGAGTTGGTGACAAAGTACATAACCAAAGAATGAAGCGAATGGCGAAAAATCAAGCAATGGCTATGAAATCACAAGAAATGGCCATGAAATCACAAGAATTGACAATCAATAATTTAGAGAACCAGACAGGACAAATTGCATTGGCACTGAATAATAGACCACAAGGAACACTACCAAGGGATACCGAAAGAAACCCAAAAGGTAATCACGAGCAATGTCAAGCTATTATGCTGAGAAGTGGAAAACATCTTGAGGGGCAAGAACCAAAAACATCGGGTGTAAAAGAGGTTGAAACAGATATGGATAATGCAGAGAATGAGGCGAAGCAGGGGGCTAATAAACCAGTGAAAACGAGCATCCCAGTGAGTGAACCAGTTAGCTATCCTCCCCCACCATTTCAGCAAAGAATCCAAAAGCAGAAAGTAGATAAACAATTCGCAAAAATTTTGGAAGTTTTTAAGAAACTTCAAATCAATATCCCGTTTGCAGAAGCCCTGGAGCAGATGCCTAGTTATGCCAAATTCATGAAAGGGATTCTATTGAGGAAAAAGAAGTTGGACGACTATGAGACAGTAGCATTAACCAAAGAGTGTAGTGCAGTGTTACAACGAAAATTGCCACCAAAGTTGAAAGACTCAGGCAGCTTCACCATTCCATGCACAATTGGGAATACGACGTTCAACAAATGTCTGTGTGACTTTGGAGCAAGTGTGAATCTTGTGCCGCTATCGGTCTACACAGAGTTGGGGTTGCCTACACCCAAGCCTACAAACATTTCTTTACAATTGGCAAATAGGTCAGTAACATATCCAAGAGGCATTGTGGAAGACATCCTAGTGAAGGTGGACAAATTCATATTCCCTGCAGACTTCATTATCTTAGATTATGAGGAAGACAAAAATATCCCAATCATTCTAGGGAGGCCTTTCTTGGCTACTTGTAGGACGCCATCGACGACAAAAAGGAGAGAACCGACTATGAGGGTTCAAGACCAGGAAATTAAATTCAATGTGTTTAAGGCCATGAAATTCCCGACGGATGGTGAAGAATGTTTTAGGATGGATCTTATTGACCACATAGTTGGCGAAGACATGAACAAGAGCTTGGAGAACGATCCATTGGTGACAACATTATTGGGAGATGAAGGACTCGATGATCCGAAAATTGGAGAATATTTGCAAGTATTGGACTATCTGCCACGAGTGAGCAGATTCAAAGCACCATTCGAAACATTGCACATGGAAGAGCGAACAACGACAAGAATGAAATCGTCATTGGAAGAACCACCAATTCTTGAGTTGAAACCACTCCCTAAACACCTCAGGTAAGCATATTTAGGTATTTCAAATTCCTTACCTGTTATTATTTCTGCTGCACTAAACGAATTGCAGGAAGAAAAGCTACTGCGAGTGCTTCGAGAAAATAAATCGGCCATAGGATGGATAACCGCGGACATCAAAGGAATCAGTCCATCCTTTTGCATGCACAAAATTTTGATGGAGGATGATGCTAAACCGATTGTGGAACAACAGAGACGGCTCAATCCGATCATGAAAGAGGTAGTCAAGAAGGAAATTCTGAATTGGTTAGACGCAGGTATCATCTACCCAATTTCAGATAGCAAGTGGGTTAGTCCAGTTCAATGTGTGTCGAAAAAGGGAGGTATGACTGTGGTTCAAAACGTAAACAATGAGTTGATTCCAATAAGAACAGTGACTGGATGGAGAGTTTGCATGGACTACAGAAAATTGAATAAAGTAACTCGCAAAGATCATTTCCCTCTACCCTTCATTGATTAAATGTTGGACAGGCTGGCGGGTCATGCATACTATTGCTTATTAGATGGATACTCAGGGTATAATCAAATTGTCATCGCTCCTGAGGATCAAGAGAAGACAACATTTATGTGCCTATATGGTACGTTCGAATTCAGGAGAATGTCATTTGGACTGTGTAATGCACCTGCCACTTTCCAACGGTGCATGATGCCCATCTTCTCAGATATGGTGGAAAAGAATGTGGAAGTCTTCATGGACGATTTCTCTGTCTATGGGGATAATTTTTGATGCGTGCTTGGAAAATCTAGTAATGGTCTTACAGAGATGCATCGATACAAATCTGGTACTTAATTAGGAGAAATGCAACTTTATGGTGGAAGAAGGCATAATTTTGGGACAGAAAGTCTCGGTGCAAGGATTGGAGGTCGATAAAGCTAAGTTGGAAACAATTGAGAAATTGCCTCCGCCAAGTTCAATCAAGGGTATTAGAAGCTTTCTAGACACACGCAGGTTCTATAGGAGGTTCATACTGAGATTTTTCAAAATAGCAAAACCATTGTGTAGCCTCCTAGAGAAGGATTCAGTATTCAAGTTTGATGAGGAGTGTAAGTTGGCCTTCGAGTTGTTGAAGAAAAAGCTAACTACAGCACCCATTATCGTCGCTCCGGATTGGAGCACGCCGTTTGAATTAATGTGTGATGCAAGTGATTATGCAATTGGGGCTGTGTTGGGCCAACACCGAAACAAGATATTCCATGCTATTTACTATGCAAGTAAAACACTCACAGAGACTCAATTAAACTACACAACAACAGAAAAAGAATTACTTGCAGTGGTATACGCGTTTGATAAATTTTGGGCTTACTTAATCAGAACAAGGGTGATAGTTTATATGGATCATGCGGCCATTCGATATTTGATAGCAAAGAAAGATGCAAAACCACGTCTTATCCGATGGATTCTCCTCCTACAAGAATTTGACTTTGAGATCAAGGATAGAAAGGGGACAAAGAACAAAGTTGCTGATCATCTGTCATGGCTGGAAAATCTTGACAAAGAGAAAGAGGACAAGTTTGTCATCAACGAGACCTTCCCGGATGAGCAATTATTCGGGATTCATTCAGAAGTACCATGGTATGCAGACTTCGTCAATTATCTAGTCAGTAACATACTACCTCCTGATCTTACACGACAGCAAAAAAAGAAGTTTCTGCATGATGTTAAATGGTATATGTGGGATGAGCCATACTTGTTCAAATAATGTGCCGACAAGATGATCCGAAGATGTGTGCCACACAGCGAAGTGAAGAACATCTTGCACGAATGTCACTCATCTGCATATGGCGGGCATTATGGTAGTACAAGAACAACAGCAAAGGTGCTTCAATCAGGGTTTTATTGGCCAACGCTATTTAAAGACGCTCACCAATTTGTAAAAACATGCGATCGATGTCAAAGAGTGGGTAACATATCAAAAAGGAATGAAATGTCGTTACAATCAATTTTAGAGGACGAAATCTTCGATGTATGGGGCATTGACTTCATGGGACCATTCCCCTCGTCTCTTAGCAATCAATACATTTTACTCGCGATGGATTACATCTCTAAATGGGTGAAAGCCACAGTGTTACCATCGAACGATGCCAAAGTGGTCCTAAGGTTTTTACAGAAAAATATCTTTACAAGGTTTGGAACACTGAGGGCCATAATAAGTGATGAGGGAAGTCATTTTTGTAACAAAGCTTTTACAGCTCTTCTGAAAAAATATGGGGTCAACCACAAAATAGCGACAACCTATCATCCCCAAACCAATGGACAAGCAGAGGTGTCAAACAGGGAGGTCAAGCAAATATTGGAAAAAGTAGTCAACCCAAATCGTAAGGATTGGTCGCTTTGATTAGATGATGCACTTTGGGCATACCGGACTGCATACAAGACTCCAATCGGCATGTCACCCTACCAATTGTTGTATGGAAAGGCATGTCACCTTCCGGTTGAGCTACAACACAAGGCTTATTGGCCTATTCAAAAACTGAACTTCGATCAAGCAGCAGTGGGGGAAAAGTGATTATTACAGCTAAATGAGCTTGACGAATTTAGATTACAAGCTTACGAGAATGCAATTATACAAGGAAAAGGTGAAAAAATGGCACGATCAGAAAATCAATAACCAAACTTTCATGCCAGGTTAAGCAGTGCTGCTGTTCAATTCAAAATTGAGATTGTTTCCAGGTAAACTTAAATTGCGATGGTCAGGACCATTCACCATAAAAATGGTTTTCCCATATGGTGCCATGGAGCTGTATAGCAGAAACCCATTGGAAACCTTCAAGGTCAACGGTTAAAGATTGAAGCACTACTGGGGTGAGGATGCAAATGTGGACACCATCACCATTATCCTCACAGACACACAATAAGACATGAGGGACTGTCGGGCTAGCGACATTAAACCAAGCACTACTTGGGAGGTAACCCAAGCTCTAAACTCTATCTCATACTTACATTTAAATTTTAGTTTATAGCTTAGTCAATAGAATGTATACTTGGAAAATAACAAAATCTCTATAATTGCAGAAACCTAGAGTAGGAACAGTCAAGAAGCAACATTATAAGGCGCAAAGAGCATTAGAACCAATACGATCACACCAGCCAACGCCGATCATGCGCTACTGAGCGAAGATCCTCGGGCCATGCAATCACCGATCGCACCATCAACGTTTAAAACCATCGCAGATCATACCACCGCCAGTCACCGACCACGCTTATCGATCTGTGATACTAGGAAAACATATCACACAACCAAATACCACTGCGGTGTCTCTAACAAATACAGACCACGCTACAAGCATAGAAAGTTCTCCCTCAATCAAGTCTTGATCCGCACGACTAAACCCGATCAATATACCCGAGCACGTCACTGCAACTAGTGCGTGACAGCTACACATCAAATTTCTGCAACTAAAGAGGCATGGTTTAATTGAATAAGTCCACCTTTCCACCTCTCTATTACATCAATACCACTTCTCCACTTCACCTAATTCTATTGCACTTCCTCTTCCCCATAACTCCACATTAATTCATCTTTACACTCCTTCTCCTTTCCAAATTCCAAACCCACTACCCCTTGCAAGTTCCAACTCCCACCCACGTTGGTGTTCTATTGTCTATATGAAGCTCCTCCATCCTAGACATATTGATACTACAAAGCTCAAAAATCACAACCCAATCCTAAATCTAATACTACCCTTGCACAAATTGATACAAATTGGGACTTCTCTTCAAAGAGGTAAACCCAACTTATAAAAGGTATGATAATTCTCTTCATCCCTCACAAAATCTCTTGTTGTGACATAAAAATTGAGTGGAAAAGCTGAGAATTGAGTAAAAGGTGTTGGGTTTTGAATTGTTTGGGTAGCAAAGCATCATCAACAAAATAAGTTTGGGGGAGTCACACATTCCGCCCACCACCTATTTGAGAAAAATACAGAACCAGATTTTTGTGTCAACAAATTAGAAGCAACATGTCTTCACATAAACGACAAAGGGCATCAACCTCTTCAACTCGCCCAACATATGACCATTCAAGATTTGTTAGCGAGAAGGCAGCAGAGAGATTCACTACATCCATTGACAAGAAAAATTTGGTGCTAGAACGAGGATTGAAACCAAATGCGAATTTGGATGGTGATATGGCATTGCAAATTGTAGAACGCAACTGGTTTCACCTAGTAGAGCAACCACTTCCAGCGGCAATCAACATAGTTAAGGAGTTTTATGCGAATGCAAATGAACATGTCAATCATGTTGTCATGGTTTAGGGAAAATCGATAGCGTTTCATGCTAAAGCTATCAACGAATATTTTGGGTTAGAAACACTACAAGAGGACCAGTATGAAGATGGTTTGCCCGAGCTAGATGAGTTGATTGCCCGACTATGCAAACCAGGAACAAAATGGGCGATTAAAGCTGGAACGAACGAAAAGGTAAGTTTTCCCCACGCAGCACTGAGTCGGTATGGAAAAGCATGACATGCGTTTATTTGTGCTCGATTAATGCCCACGCGCCATCTAACTAATGTTACTAAAGCACGGGCCCGATTATTGTATGGAATTGTTCACCACCACTATCTTGTGAATAATACAATTGCTTTCTACAATGTTGATGTGGGGGAATGTATTCAAGAATCCATTGACCGAGCACTACGGGGGAGTACCACAGGCGGGTTATTGCACGGGTTTCTAATTACCGATTTATGTCGAAAGGCTGGGGTACAGTGGTAACCTAATGAGCCAATTCAATAACCAATGGCCATAATTGACCATGTAACTATTCAGAGGTATACAGCTTGGGATGGAGCACAGTCCCACCCGCGTGGTGAAGGTTACATCATGATCCGCCAACCATCATCCTCGGCTAGTGAAGAACCCGCTCATGAGGAACAAGCATGGGTCCCAAGGAATCAATTCATGTGGTTGGCTGACCATCAAGATTTAATGCATCAGTATAATGCAAATGCATTTAACACGCTTGCTGAGGCATTTGCTCGTTGTAATCCTAATGCTCAGCCAATCGTTATGCCTACTCCTCCTATCCTGCCAATATATCCTCCTTCGGACGACGACGCACAGTAACGCGTTTTTAGGGAAGTCCTCAAGTTTTTATTATTTTTGAGCTTATTTGACGTAATGAGGGCATTCCTTGATTTAAGATTGGGGGATTAAGTTGTTTTCTTCATTTTCATGTTAGTTGGTAGTTATCTAAAAATAAAATAAAAAAATAAAATAAAAATTGCATACATCCAGTAGTTAGTTGGAATATGTTGTTGTTTTTCAGGGCCAATGATGAGGTTGGAATTTGGTGGAAGTGTGCGATACTTAGTAAGGGAACTTTGAAATAATTTTGAGTTATAAGTTGAATATTTCTACTGTTTGAAACTATTATAAAAGGATTGCACGGACATACCAACTTGTAGTTTGATTGCGTTAAATTGATTCATAATAAAGCTCTAAAAGGCATCACTAGTTTAAATGTGAGAATGATAAAAATAAGTAGTTATGGCTATTGTTAGACAAAAACCTAAGTTTGGGGGAATATTTGGGGTATATAAGCCTGTATAAAAATAAATAAAAAAAAGTATGAATAAACACTGTGGCATGCCTGTCTAGTTTTGTGGCCTTTGTTACTTGAGTAAGTAAGCCCGAGGGGATTGTCTTTACACCTAGCGCCCTAAGGTCTTAATGGTCTGGGAGTCGTTGGTCGAAAGCTCGTTAAGGTAGCATTGAAAAGCCTAAGGGAATAAGACAGTGCGTAGCTATAGGTGTATCTAAAAAAATAAAATAAAACGGGAAATAAGGGCAAAATGCCCCCGTGAATGATAAGTGAGGAATAAATACCCCAGGTTGACCCTTTATGATGGTTTGTGTCTAACTTTGGTTAGAATGAGCTTATTTTTGGATTTCTATTATTTACTCTGTTAATGCCTTAGAAGAGGTGTGTTATGTTTTAAATTTGATAGTATATCAATCTATGTTGTTGGTACACACACACACTATAGTAGTGATATCAGTTTGAGATTCAATGGTTGGCTAGAAATTGTGGATGGGTTTCGTTATGAGGTATTGCCATATTTACATGATTTCTCTGAGGCCTTGTCAGTGATCTATTGTTACTAACTTAATACTGGATTCAATATTAGGATTAGTTGCATTGCATTGCATGACATTGTGTTTTCTTGAGGACAAGCAACGTTTAAGTTTGGGGGATTTTGATGAGTAGGTTTTTAAACCATGAATCGTGTTCATTTGGAGTGTTTTTGTTTTTGTTTTTATGCATTTTTTATGTTCCTGTTGATGGGTTTTTCGTTTAATGAAGGAAAAGCAGAGGCATCTCGCGTGTAGAGGCATTTGAGGCTGTGTTGAGCGGTAATGGAAGTTGCTGATGGGCTAGCACGGTCTGCGCTGTGTGGAGCGCTGAACGCGCTAGAAATGGTGACCTACTGTTGAGATAGCGCGGACTGCGCTGGGCTAGCGCTGACCGCGTCGGGGTTGATGCACTTACTGCTGCTCTAGCGCGGAGTGCGCTGCGAGAGTACTAGGTTGGAGCGGACCGCGCTGGTACGATTTGTTGGTTTTTAAAGAGAGGTTAGCTGGCGATATTTGGGAAGAATTGGGATTGTTTTAAGTTATTTTGGAGAGGATGTGGAGGGGAGCTAGGAGAGTATCTAGATAAGTGATGGTCTACAAGTAGAAAAAAAAAAGAGGGATTAAAGATACACACTTTGGAAAGAAGAACAACATTGGAGATCAAGCTTGGAGGTCTAGAGAAGAAGGAATAACATCACGAAAATTGCAGGAATTGAATTCAAAGAAGGGTGGTGTTTATTATTCTTCTTTAATTTTTATTATCTATAATTGGGTTGATGTCTCCTTTTATTTATTCAGTTTGGGGGATTGGCGAATGACGATCCAAACGAGCATCTGGTCAGTTTCCTTGAGATATGCGACACCTTTTGGTATAATGGAGTGTCGGATGATGCAGTAAGGCTTCGCTTGTTCCCATTCACCTTACGGGACAAGGCGAAGAGTTGGCTACAGACGCCTTGGGGAACTTTTTGCTACAGACGGTTGTCATTCAACCTCATCAATCCCGGGGCAACCTATCGACGAGCTATGATGTGAGACCCCAAATTTTATGAAATAAAAGTATTCAATTTTTCTATTTTGGTAAATAGTTAAATTGATAGAAGTTTAAAGTTAAGGGTCATATTTGAAAATTTTTCAAAGTAAGCAAGTTGTCATAAAATAACTGGTAGTAAAAGTACAGTAATACGCGTGGTTACATAGTATCACACGGTATTGATTATTGATGCTTATGTGAGAAGTCACTCAGTTATACTCAATTATTGCTACAGTAATTGCTGCATCATATCTCTCATATAATTGATTCGATTATTGTCATAGTATCATCTGCATAATATGATATATTATTAAATCAAAAATTGAGACGACAAAGTTATTCATATTATTAAATTATAATATTTATAATGTCTAGAATTTCTATCAAGGAGAGGTTTGGTCACCTAATTGTGCGCCAATAGGAAGAAATCCTTATTGGAAAGCCCCCTCTTTCCTGGGAAGGACCTGGTTGTTAAATATTGTGAGTTATAATATTGATGATGAATAAGCTCGTGTTGATTAAAGATGAAATTGATAGTTCCATTGTGTGGAAATTATTAGTGTTAGTAGAAATTGATATTTATGTTGATAATAATTGATGTCTGGAGGTTATATTGCTCAATCGGGTATTCAGGGCACTTTTTGTGTTGGAGTACTATTCACGAGTTACTATTCACGAGTTACTATTTATGGGGTACTATTCACCAAAAAAATATTTTTTTTTTCGGTCCAAATCATTTTTGGGTACAATATTATTCCAAGAGGAGATGTGCTAATTTTTCAGACTGTTGGTTGAAGTTATAATAGTGAATCAATATGGACCGCTGGTGGAAAGTTATAATAGTGAATTAATATGGATCGCTGGTTTAAAGTTTTAATAGTAAATTAGTATGGACCGTTGCTTTAAGTTTTAATAGTAAATCAATATGGACCGTCCGTCTAAAAGTAAATCAATCTGGACCATTCATGAATTAGTTACTATTCAGTCCATTCTCCTATAAATAAAAGCTCATTCCTTCATTATTTCTTACGAATTCACTTAATCTCTTGAGAGAGAAATTATAGAGAGAAAGAAGAAGAGAAGTCAGCTACCTTACTATTCCAGTATCCAGTTTTTTTCTAAGGTAGGGGATGTTATTATTATAGTAAGGGATATTATTATAGTAAGGGGTATTATTTCTTTCTTATTCATGAAGAGAACTTCTGTTATTCCATTCTTTATTATTCTATTGGAATAACCTGTTATGCGAAGTATCGCATACATGGTGAAATTCTTCTGTTATTCAATTCTTTATTATTATGTTGGAATAACCTATTTATGCGAAGTACCGCATACATGGTGAAATTCTTCTATTATTCCATTCATTATTATTCTGTTGGAATATCCTTTCTGTGCGTTTACGCCGGACCTGGTTCCATTATTTATTATTCTGTTGGAACCACCTGTATGTGCGGTCTATCGCATGCATGGTGATTTCTGTTGTTATTCCATTCTTTATTATTATGTTGGAATAACTTGTTTATGCGAAGTACCACATACATGGTGAAATTATTCTATTATTCCGTTCTTTATTATTCTGTCGGAATATCCTGTTTGTTCGTTTACGCAAGACCTAGTTCCATTATTTATTATTCTGTTGGAATAACCTGTCTGTGCGGTCTATCGCATGCATGGTGATTTCTATTGTTATTCTATTCTTTATTATTTTGTTGGAATATCATGTCGGTGTGTTTGCGCATGACCTTGTTCCATTATTTATTATTCTACTGGGAATAACCTATCTGTGCAGTCTATCGCACGCATGGTGAATCCTTTTGTTATTCCATTCTTTATTATTCTGTTGGAATAACCTGTCTATGTGGATTACCACATGCACGGTGAATGATCCTTTGTATTCATTCCTTATTAAATTGTGGAAACGATCTATTTACGTGGATTATGATGAAAGTCATAATAAAAGCATTGGACTGATAAAAATCATGGGTACATGTAGTATTAGTAAGTGTTATGATGAGTTATGTTGGTTATTATGTGAAAACATGATAGTTTCTTAGAAATCACAAAGGGTTGAAAATCAGATTTTGGTGAAAATGGAACATGAAATTCAATTGACCATATCTCCTATCATATTTCAAATTTTTGAGTGTGGTCTGGTTCTAGAGTTAGATCTATGAGTTTGCTAACTTATTCAAGTGTAATCACTGGAAAAGGTGTTGTAGATTTTTGTGTGGACTGATTTTAGCAAAGGAGTCAAAAACTAGAAAATACCAAAAAGGCTACTGCCCAGAAGTTTAAAAAGGAATTTTTGGCCACTTAGTTTGTGAGAAAAATTCTGGCCTTTTGGGACATGGAAATATATGGTATAAAGTACCTCCTGTCCAAAAATGAGTTCATTCCGACCTAAAATGAGCAAGTTATGACCATTTCAATATTTAGGTTTTTTCGACAAAAAACGCTATAACCGGAGTTCTATAACTCCGATGACCATGAAATTTAACCTGGAAGCTCACGTTAACATGTGTAAGATCCTGCCAAGATTTGGGAATTTCTTGAGTTAAACTTGAGGTAGCTAATTTCTTAAGGAATTAATTAGAAATTGATTTTTGAAAAATAGTAAATGAATTTTTAAAAATTCTGAGAAAAATATATGTTCAATATGAGACAATATTATGCTAAATCCCAGAAAAGAAATATTTTTGGGACTAATTTGGTATTTTTCATGAAAATAATCTAGTTATAAGTAAATGAGTTAAATATGTTATGTGAAGTAACAAAATTGGAAAATAGGATTTTACGGCTTGGGAATCCTATATAGGGTATATGCAGATTTTTGATAAGGGATTTGATCATTGGTGATGAAATCTTACGAGTATGGCATTTTTGAATGATTAAAATGCATTATTTGGTAAAGTGTAAACAATTGAAATAAATTGTTTATACGTTGAAGAAGAGATTAAAATATTGTTATAATATTAATAATACTAGATTATGAGTTTATTAAGTGATTGATAATATTGGATAAATTTAAAGTCTTTACTATTTATCCTTGTTTTCGTTTGATTAATGCTTATATCATTGTCATCATCCTCATGCTTATATTATGATGAAAGTCATCTTTGGCTTACGTGCATAGATGGACTGTTGATTATTGGCTTTACAGTTGTATATCTTTGGCTTACGTGCAAAGATGAACTGTTAATTATTGGTTTTACAGTTGTATATCTTTGGCTTACGTGCAAAGATGAATTGTTAATTATTGGTTTTATAGTTGTATAACTTTGGCCTGTAGTGCAAAGATGGACTGTTGGTTATTGGTTTTATAGTTGTATATCTTTGGCCTGTAGTGCAAAGATGAATTGTTGGTTATTCGTTATACAGTTGTATATCTTTGGCCGTAGTGCAAAGATGAATTTATTAGTATCATCATGAACAGGAATTTTGATTTGGTATAACCATGATTTTTGATGTTTTAGGTGAAGATGGGTGATGAAAATTATCTTCGACCTAGGTGCGAAAAGGAATTCAGAATCACAATTATGATTATGAGTTATTCATATAATTGTGGACATGAATTTTTGATTGATGTTACAGGGATAAAACATTATTGGTAGACTTTTAACATAGAAAAGATAATAGATCTGATGGTCTATTTGACTCTTTTAATGGATTGCTCGTTCCGCTGCAACTATGGTTGAAAAGTTTTATCATCTACCATATGTTCTAAATCTCTGATTTATTATTGACGAAAGCTATTGATAATTAAATTATCTTTAGTTATGATATTCTTTACTGGGCTAGTTGTGCTCACCCTTTTGCTTCACAATTCCTTTCAGGTAATAAGAGTGTAGCTGGGTCGAGCGAGGATAACGGGGGAATAGAACTGTGGTCTATAGCTGTTGAGGTTCTCCCTAAATAGTATGGAAATAATTTTATTGAGAACTTTAGATAAGTGTGTTATATTGTATACGTTATTTGATATTTAATTTTGGTGAACCGAATAGGGTGAGGTGAAAGCAACTTTGGAAGGGTGTTTTTCCACTATCATACAAGATGTATAATGACATACAATCTCGTGTTATCATAAGACAGGGTTGTGCACATCCACTTGCTGAGTATATCTACGAGCACTACCTATATGATCTTGGAGTTTATTTGAAATATAATTTTCACTTGGAGACAGTGGAGATAGTTATATGTCAAGAGAAGACTCACCATTGGAAAGAAGATGATAGTAATCTTCTCGTTTTTCTTTGGGGTCTATTGGGTCAACCAAGGATAATTTTGTGGACATATGATATCTATCATAACCTAGACGCATGGCCTCCCATGTACGAAGGTTTCCTTGAGCACTTCCCAAAGATTTTAATTTCTAAAACAGTTATTAACTGTACTTTTATGTAAAGTACCTTTGTAAGGTGTGGTGGTCGAGGCACCATGAGAGTTACATAGATTTTGTATTGAAACTCACAGCTTATCTGTTGTCGTAATTTGCATTATAGTTCAACAGTTGTATAAATGAAGTTTGTATTTGATTTTTATAGAGTGATATTTGGCGACTCAAAATGGGTGATGTATACCTATTTTGGGGGCATCACATATGATGGCTCTTTTCCATGATTTAATGCACAAAGAGATAGAGATCTACGTGGATGACATCATTGTCAAATCCCGAAAAGAGGAGGACCACTTAGACCATCTCAGAAAACTTTTCAACAGGTTGCGTAAGTACAACTTGAAGTTGAATCCCGCCAAGTACGCCTTTGGTGTTAAGTCAGGCAAGTTGCTAGGTTTCCTAGTCAGCCACAAAGGTATTGAACTAGATCCTACCAAAATCCAGACCATCAAGGAAATGTCCATTCCTCAAACAGAGAAGGAAATACGGGGATTTTTGGGACGGATCAACTTCATTAGTAGATTCATTTCTTAACTCACAGCAACCTGTGAGACAATCTTCAAGTTGTTAAGGAAGAACTCCTCCATGAAATGGAATGACGAGTGCCAGAAAGCCTTCCTCACAATCAAAGAGCAACTGATTAACGCTCCTTTTTTGGTACCTCCCAGGGATGATGTTCCCCTGTTCATGTACCTGTCCATAAATGACAATGCCATGGGTCAGTATCTTTTGAAGCAAAAAGACGATAGAGGCCAAGAACGAGCTATCTATTACCTCAACAAAAGATTCAGCATCAGTGAACACAAGTACACTCTGATTGAGAAGACTTGTTGTGCTTTAGCATGGGCTTCCATGAGGTTACTACATTACCTCCATGGTCACACAACCCATCTCATATCCCACGTGGATCCTCTCAAGTATGTGTTCAGTAAGCCCATACTGAATTATAGAATGTCCAGATGGAAGTTGATCCTACAACAATTTGACATCATCTACGTGATTCAAAAGTCAGTCAAAGGTCAAGAAATTGCGGATCAATGGTAAAATCGCACTGCGCTTGGGGACTACAAACCCTTGCAAAAATACTTTCCCGATGAAGGGATAATGACCGTTCAGCTACAACATCAGTACAATACATACCGTACTTGGAGAATATATTTTGATGGAGCTGTTAACATAGAAGGCTCTAAAGTCGAGGCGGTTCTAATATCCCAGACGGGGAGTAGTATCCGTCAGTCACCAAATTACTGATTTGTCGGGACCAACAACACAAATTGAAAATGAAGGTCAGATCATGGGGCTAAAACTTGCCCGTTCAATGGGCATCAAAGATTAACGCCTTTGGGGATTCCGAATTGGTAATCGCATTAATCCACAGAATATATCAAACCAAAGAATTACATTTGTTTGCCTTACCATCGACAAGTTTCTGACAGATGGCTTTGGAGTTCAAGAAGTCTCCTTTCTACACATTCCTTGTAATAAGAATGATTTTGCAGATGCATTAGCAACATTGGCCTCGTTGGTTTACATACCTGACAAGGAAAACATGCTAAGCATCACGTTTACTCTGCAAAAAGTCCTAGTCTATGGGAATTACATTGGAGAAGTATCGAATAAGCTACCTCCCATCCACAACCCTTGGTATCAGCACATCAAGGAGTATCTACGAGATGGATCTACACCCGATGAGTCGAGCCTAACTGAGAAGAGGCAGATTCATCGACTTGCTATGAAATTCTACTTGAGCGGAGATGCACTCTATAAAAGAGATGCTAGATTAGGTCTCCTTAGATGTCTAGATAAAGACCAAGCTCAGAGACTCATGGATGAGATCCATGGTGGAGTATGTGGCCCTCACATGAGCGGACCCCTACTTATCAAGAAGATCCTCAGAACGGGGCATTATTGGGTTACACTCAAAGCTGACTATGATGATCACGTCAAGAGGTGCTATCAATGCCAGATTCATGGGAATGCTATCCATGCCCCTCCAAGGGAACTCCACAATATGAGTTCACCATGACCCTTCTCAATGTGGGGAATGGACGTGATTGAGCCCATCGAGCCCAAATCCATTACTGGACATCAATTTATATTTACCATGATCGACTACTTCACAAAATGGGTAAAAGTAGCCTCCTTCCCCACGGTTACTAAAGAAGTCATCATTGCTTTCATCAGAAACAATGTTGTTTGTCGATATGGACAACCAGAGGTCATTGTGTCAGACAATGCTAAGAACCTCAACAACAAAATGATGGAGGAGTTATGCAAAAAATTCCACATCAAACACCTCAATTCTGTCATCTACCATCCAAAGATGAATGGTGTTGTTGAAGCGGCTAATAAAAACATCAAAAAGATCATGCAGAAAATGTCTGCCAATCACAAAGGATGGCCTGACCTCTGCCTCTGACTTTATTAGCCTACAGAACTTCCATGCGTGCTTCCACTGGGGAAACCCCCTACTCATTAGTTTATGGGATGGAAGTAGTGCTCCCCATAGAGGTAGAAATGGAATCCCTCAGAGTATTGATGGATGCTCAGTTGGGTAAAGACCAATGGGTACAAGACATGTATCACCAATTATCTCTAATAGACGAAAGGCAATCCGCGGCTATCTTCCATGGTCAGTTATATCAGCAAAGGATCGCACGATCCTATAACAGAAAAGTATGACTAAGGTAATTCAAACAACATAACTTGGTTTTGAAGAAGATCATTGACAACCAAGATCAATCTAAGGGAAAATTCGCTCCTAACTGGGAATGCCCATTTGTTGTCAAGGTGGTATTGATAGGAGTTGCTCTCAGATTGCAGGAAATGGATGGCGATGAATTTCCATAGCTTATCAACTCAGACACCGTGAAATGGTACTATGTCTGAAGTTACCATCAAACAAACATCCTAGTTTTGATCATTAAATCACCAGTCATTCCGGTTTTGAACCCTCTCCTTTTTGTATACTCTTCTTCCCCTCAGGGAAACATAAACTTCAAACCAGCAGCCTGGTATCACTTCATTTCAAACCTTCCATACAATTTCGGTTATCCTGAAGATGGGATTTAACCTTTCATAATTTCGGTTATCCTGAAGACGGGATTGAACCTTTCACACTTGCAGCTTATCCTGAAGACGAGATTAAACTTTTCTGCGCCTGCAGTTTATCCTGAAGACGGGATTAAACTTTGCTACGCTTGTAGTTTATCCTGAAGACGGGATTAAACTTTTCTACGCCTGCAGTTTATCCTGAAGACGGGATTAAGCTTTTTTCTACGCTTGCAGTTTGTCCTGAGGACGGGATCAAACTTTTTCCACACTTGCAGTTTATCCCAATTATGGGATCAAACTTTCTTCTCCCCATGAGATAGCTTTGCATATGGGATTCACGCTTTTTCTTGACCATGATTTGTCACGAGGGTGAACTACATCGACCGATCTCCCCGATACCTGAAGTGCGTGGCAACCATATTCTATATGGCCCGTGTGGCGCCCCCAAAATAGGTATACATCACCCATTCCGAGTTGTCAATACATGATGCGAAACAACTACAATCAGTATTATTACAACAAGAAAGCTGTGAGTTTGAATACAAATATTATCTTCTAGACAATATCTATACTCAAATAAATCCTCATCATATTTATTGATACATTATTTTACAAAATGGTGAGGACTACTAAACAACTCTCTCTAGAACCTTCATTCCATACCTCCGACTGCGTACTTCGCTATATTCTCTCCTCCCGAGAAGAAAAAAATGGAACAAAAAGGAAAAGGGTGAGCTCAACTAGCCCGGTAAAAGAATATTATGACTAAGATAATATACAAGAAATTATCATTAGTCTTCAACAGGGAAAAATCTAATAGAATACAATAAACAACAAGTTTTAAATCAATATTCAGCATTGAAATAATAATTCATTAGAAGAGTTAAGTAAAGAATGCAAACTACTATCTTCTATGTATGAATTTAAAAGTTCATCGTCTATCTTTTATCCCTGTAACATCAATCAATATATATCTGGAATCAAATATTTATCTTTGCACTACAGGCCAAAGATATTCATTAGTTGGTCATGTTCATCTAAACACCTGTTCATCTTTGCACTACGGGCCAAAGATATTCATCAGAAATTATTCATCTTTGCACTACAAGCCAAAGATATTCAATAATATCATCATTTAAGACTAAGGATGATGAAAAATATTTTTAAAGAAACGAATCCAGTGAAACAAAATGACAAGGATTAAGGATTAAAGATTCATACTTTGTTTTATCCATACCTCAAAAATAATCATAGTGGTGTAAAATTCAAGAATGATCAAAACATGGATACAATCAAAGCTAGTATCCACAATAGATATTTTAGACGAAAAGGGAAAATTTTTATTTTTCGATGAATAATGTCGTATTAAGTGAATAGTTTCAGATATCGTGAATAAAGTCATATACGTGAATAGTAACTCCGACACCAAAAATTCCAAATTTGATAAAAACTTCAGATCAATATTTCAGCATAATGATATTGAAAAAATAATATCATTACGAAAAAAAAATAAAATAAAAATAATATCCCTTACCTCGAAACATCAAGATTTAAAATTTGAAACAGGATATAGGCTATGACTTGAACTTGCACCGTATAGCAATACTAAAAATATACTCAAAATACTCACAAGAATATGCTCGATAATATAGAGAAAAACTTGAGTTTACGGTGTGATTTTCAATTCTAACCTAAGCACCCTATTTATAGGAAAATCTTTGAGAACACCAAAGTAGAAAATTTAATAAATTAATATTATTTATTTTCCACATCTTCCCACGCATCTAAGCATCTGAATTCAGGTCTCTAGCACATGTTAAAGATGCCCACCAAACACAAAAAACGTTTTTCTTATTTAAATTATTTTAAACTTCCAAAAATCAATTATTTGAGACTTGAACTTCAATAATTCATAATAAATAGCCTTTTTATCGGAAAAATCAAATCTCACGTGTTTTTATAGGAAATTCAATTCTCTACAACTTTGCGAAAGAAAGTTTTTCCAAATTCCAAATGAGAAATTGATCAAATCCACAAGCGGTAGATTTTACAGTTATAATCAAATTTCGATCAAGAAATGGGGTCCACCAAACACATATAAAACATGCTTTAAATATTTTTGGTAACAAAATACTCCTCCTCCACATATACTCATATATCCCACAATCATCGTAAAAATATCATAATTATTACATTATTAAAATATAATAATATATTTAAATGAATTATTTTATCATAAAAAGATAAAATTTCAATTTTCAACAATCACATTAAAATTTTTCTCCATCTATATCCAGATAAAATCAATATTTTCCTCATCATATGAATCAATAATTAATTATTCACAAATAATATTACGAATCACAATATTGACAACCAGGCGCTTCCCAGAAAGAGGGGCTTTCAATAAGAATTTCTCCTTCTTGGCCTGCCGCAATTAGGTGACCAAACCTCTCCTTGATGTAACTTTCTAGACATTGCCAATAATGTTATCTAATAATATTATTCGGATAATATGAATTATTGCTTCGATAATGAATAATACTATGTAATGACAATTATTGAAACAACAACAATATAAAATATCAACGCAGCAATTATTAAATCAATAAAATAAAATACTGAATAGTAATTACTGTAACCATTATTGAGTAGTGCCTTCTTATGTAAGAATCAATAATTGGTGCAATACTGTGTGCTACTATGTTTTAACCATCAAGTATTTTAACAGTATTAACGGTAACAACTACGCCGTTATTTTTAAACAACTTATATTTGTCATTTTCTTCATCCAATCGCTTTCCATTATGGGGCCCACAGATGGCTGCGTCGTCGTACGAATATTCCCCGACAGTACGAATATTCCACGACCAAACGAATATTCCCCGACAACAATGAATATTTTATAACCACTTGCTTATTTTGAAATATTTGCGTATTTTACCCATAACTATCCACATTAATCAAATCAACCCTTACTATTTCAAAATAATAAATAGAGAAAATTAAATTTTAATAATAATAAGTTGGGGTCTTACAACCTCCCCTCCTTATGAAATTTCATCCTCGAAATTGACGTGACGTGCACAGTGTTTCAAAAGGTGAGGATACCTCGCTTTCATTTCCGCTTTCAATTCTTCCCGGTCATTTCCTCTATAGCATGATTCCTCCACGAACTTTAACTTGTGGTATGAACTTTGTCGTAGGGACATGCTCCTTCCTATCCAAGATCTTGACAGTACCTCTTCGTCATGCGTTAAGTCTTCGCTATCTCGTCCGGTTCTAACTCTATAATGTGGTTCGGGTCTTTCACATATTTACGAAGTACGAGATATATGAAACACATTATGAACACGAGACATACTTTCGAGGTAACGCGAGTCTATAGGCTACATTTCCTACTCGGTCAAGAATTTGAAATGGACCAATAAATCGTGGATTGAGCTTTCCTCTCTTCCCAAATCTTGTAACTCCCTTCCATGGAGTAACTTTCATGAACAATACATGATCCCTTATACTAAATTCCAAGTCCTTTCGATGAAGATCCGCATAACTCTTTTGTCGATCTTGTGCCGCTTTATATCGTTATCGAATCATTGGGATCTTTTCGGTGAGTCATACGTACTAACTTTCGGGTCCCAACAATGTTGCTTCACCCACCTCATCCCAACATATTGGAGAGCGACACTTTCGCCATATAATGCTTCAAATGGAGCCACACCTATACTTGCACGATAAGCTGTTGTTGTAGGAGAATTCCACCAATGGTAAATACTTATCCCAACTACCCTTGAAGTCTAGGACACGAGTCTTAATAAATCTTCAAGAGTTTGAATAGTCCTCTCGATTGTCCGTCCGCTTGAGGATGGTATGCTTAAAGCCAGATCAATAAATCATGCCCATAGCTTTTTGCAAGCTAACCCAAAATCTTGAAGTGAATTTTGGGTCACAATCCAAAACTATGGATACTGGCATGCCATGAAACCTCACAATCTCATTTACATATATACTAGCAAGACGTTCAAGGAATAAGTCTCCGTATCGGCAAGAAATGAGCAAACTTGGTTAATCTATCAACAATAACCCAAATAGCATTGATGCCTTGAGAAACCATAGGAAGACCCGTAACGAAATCCATGGTAATGTGTTCCCACTTCCATTTTGGAATCTCAAGTGGTTGCAATGGACCCTTAGGTACTAGATGCTCCGCCTTTACACGTTGACAAGTTAAACACATTGAGATAAACTTTGCAATCTCTCTCTTCATATTGTTCCACCAAAATGTATGTCGAAGGTCACGATACATTTTAGTACTTCCAGGATGGATTGCAAATGGTGTATTGTGTGCCTCCATCATAATCTTGTACTTCAAATCAGAGTCGTTAGGAACACAAAGTCTAGAGTGGACAAGAAGTATTCCTTCTTCATCAATTCTCGCTTCCAGAATAGCACCTTCTTGTACTTTCTTCTTCATACGCATCAGCTCCGGGTCGGTGGCTTGAGCAACCTTAACTTTTTCTAATAAAGTTGGCTCTATGCGTATACTTGACATCATCGCACTCATTCCTGCATATGATCTTCTACTCAACGCGTCAGCTACCACGTTCTCTTTTCCAGGATGGTATTGAATAGTGTGGTCGTAGTCTTTCAATAGCTCGAGCTAACGTCGCTGCCGCATGTTGAGTTCTTTTTGAGTGAAGAAATTTTTAAGGCTTTTATGGTCTGAATATATCTCCACTTTCTCCCCATATAGATAGTGCCTCCATATCTTTAGCGCGAAAACGACTGCTACCAACTCTAGATCATGAGTAGGATAATTCCTCTCATACTCTTTAAGTTGTCGCGAGGCATAGGCTATGACTTTCCCACGTTGCATGAGAACACATCCTAACCCTTTGCCTGAAGCATCGCTGTAGATAACAAATCCATCCGTACCAGATGGTATTGTTAGAACAGGTGCCGAAATGAGTCTCCTCTTGAGCTCTTGGAAACTCTTCTCACATTCTTCGCTCCAAATGAATTTTGTATCCTTCCGAGTTAATTGGGTTAATGGAGTAGCGATTCGAGAAAACCCTTCCACGAATCTCCGATAATAACCAGCTAAGCCCAAAAAGCTACGTACTTTAGTCACCGACTTCGGTTGCTCCCAACTTTGTATTGCTTCAATCTTCGCCGGATCAACAGATACTCCATGTTTCGACACCACGTGCCCAAGGAATGCTACTTCCTCAAGCCAGAACTCGCATTTCTTCAATTTAGCATATAATTTGTTTTCACGAAGCCTTTGGAGTACCAGCTTCAAATGGTGCTCATGATCTTCATGACTTTTGGAATATATGAGGATGTCATCAATAAAAACAACAACGAACTGATCTAAATATTCCTTGAATACTCGGTTCATCATATCCATGAAAGCCGCAGGAGCATTAGTCAATTCGAAAGACACGACTAAGAATTCATAATGCCCGTACCGAGTTCTGAAGGCAGTCTTTGGAATATCCTCAGTTCTAATCTTCAGCTGATGATATCCATAACGAAGATCGATCTTTGAAAAGAATTGTGCTCCTTGCAACTGGTCAAACAGGTCATCAATACGAGGTAGAGGATACCTATTTTTGATGGTGACATGGTTCAATTCCCGATAGTCAATACAAAGTCGCATACTCCCGTCTTTCTTCTTTACGAATAAAACAGGAGCACCCCAAGGAGATGTACTAGGGCCAGAATGAAACCGATGTCCAATAACTCCGTAGTTGGACCTTTAACTCCACGAAGTTCAATAGGAGTCATTCGATATGGGGTTTTAGAAATGGGCTTTATGCGGGTTCAAGATCAATAAAGAATTCAACTTCATGTTACGGGGTAGAGCGGGAAGTTCTTGAAAATACGTCGGAAAAGTCAATAACAATAGGAATATTATTCAAATTTGGCGTGTCTTTATTCAAATCCATAACATGGGCTAAGAAAGTTTGACATCCGCTTTTCAATAAGCGAATAGCTTTATGATTAGATATGACGGTGATTGATTTTAATGGTTTAGTTGCTTGAATTAATAACAACGGTTGGTTAGGAATATGAAAACTAACAACCTTACGAAAACAATCAATTTTGGCATGATGAGTAGTTAACCAATCAATCCCTAAAATTACATCAAAAGCAAGTATCTTTAAAGAGATAAGGTCAGCAGGTAAGGTGATGGTGCCAACTTGAATCAAACAAGATTTATAAGCGATGGATGTGATGAAAGTTTCTCTAACGGAGTTTCCACGAGATAGGTTAAAGTCTAATTTCTCGGAGTCAAGTTTAAACGTTGAGCACAAGCAGGAGAGATAAATGAATGGGTAGCACCGGTATCAAGTAAGGTATAAACTTCTCAAGAATTTATAAATAGCTTACCCGTGATCACCTCATTTGGGTTCCTCGCATTTTGACCAGTCACAACAAACGCTCTTCCAGGAATCGTTGACTTTAACTTTTTTGGGACAGTCTTTTGAGTCACCGTCCTCGCTGAACTAGGTTTCGCTACCATACAATCTCGAGCGATATGTCCTTCCTTTCCACAATTATAGCATACCTTGAACTGTTGTGGGCAGTTTGGACTGATATGTCCCTCTTTCCCGCATTTATAGCATATGACCGGTGGTTGTTCTCCTCCCTTAGAACCAGTTGCTATTGGCACTGTCGTCTTCACATGGTCGTTGTTAAATCTCCTCTTTTTAAAATCTCCTCCTGACTCGCTTCTTCTATTTTCATGGCCATGATTACCACCAGAGTGGTTACCATTTTTGTCCGTCTTTTTCTTTCTCCATTGGTTATCGTTGTTTTGTTGACTGCTATCTCCGGTATGATCCTGATTGTGGTCCCTCGGTTGACCGTACTCGTTATCTCGCTCTAATAATTGAGCCCTGTTTACAACATCTGAATAGAGAAAAAATTTATGAGAAATGAGATATTATCGTACGCCGGGTTTCAAACCTCTCAGAAACATCCGAGTCATACGTTCCTCATTCTCCACCAAATGAGGTGCAAACCTAGATAACTTTGCAAACTTTTCCTCGTACTGAGACACCGTCATGTTGTTTTGTTCTAATCTGATGAACTCCACTTCCTTCATATGACGAACACTTTCAGGAAAGTATTTGTCATTAAATAGTTTCTGAAATGTCTCCCAAGACATGTTGAGTGCTTGTTGGATGGAGTGCGCTTCACGAGACTCCCACCGATGAGTGCGCCTCATGACGGAACATAAAGGTGGCGAATGGAACCTTCATTTCTCCGTGCATCCCAAGACATCGAATATCTTGGTAATTTGCTTGACCCATGTTTCCGCCATGATCGGATCGGGCTTTCCCTTAAATTCTGGTGGTCCCAACTCTTTGAACTGCTTGGCTGTGACAACCCGTGAATTTCTATCATTTCCTCCTGTATTTTGAACACGAGTCTCCCTCGTCTGATTTTGCATGAACTACAAAAAGATTCTAAACATCCCCTCGTTCATCATCTACTCAGTGGTGTTGTTTACAGGAGGAACATTGTCAGCCTGTTGCACGTTCTCCTCGTTGGTGAGTACATGCGTCTCCACAGTCTCATTTCCACTATTAATATTCTCAGTCGACATTCTCAAATACTGTCATAAAACAAGGGTTAATTAAAAAATCAATATATCACATAATATCCCTATATCTTGACCGACTAACAAATAAATAAGCTTAGGTAGGACACACTAGCGAAGGATTTATTCGTCTCTCCCCTCCTAGTTTTATTCCCCGATCTCCGCCGGAGATCATATCCTAAACTCGATACCAACCGTGGCGCCCCCAAAATAGGTATACATCACCCATTCCGAGTTGTCAATACATGGTACGTAAACAACTACAACTTTATTATTACAACGGTAAAAGCGTGAGTTTGAATACAAATATTATCTTCTAGACAATATCTATACTCAAATAAATCCTCATCACATTTATTGATACATTATTTTACAAAAATGGTGAGGACTACTAAACAACTCTCTCTAGAACCTTCATTCCATACCCCCAGGCTAAATACTCGCTATATTCTCGCCTCCCGAGAAGAAAAATAGAACAAAAAGGAAAAGGGTGAACTCAACCACCCGATAAAGAAGAATATTATGACTAAGATAATATACAACAAATTATCATTAGTCTTCAACAGGAAAAAATCTAATAGAATACAATAGACAACAAGTTTTAAATCAATATTCGCAAGCGAAATAATAATTCATTAGAAGAGTTAAGTAGAGAATACAAACTACTATCTTCTATGTATGAATTTAAAAGTTCATCGCTCTATCTTTTATCCTGTAACATCAATCAATATATATACGGAATCAAATATTCATCTTTGCACTATAGGCGAAAGATATTCATCGATTAGTCATGTTCATCTAAACACATATTCATCTTTGCACTACGGGCCAAAGATATTCATCGAAAATCATTCATCTTTGCACTACAGAGGCCAAAGATATTCAATAATATCATCATTTAAGGCGAGGATGATGAATTTTTTTAAAAGAAACGAATCCAAAGGAAACAAAATGACAAGGATTAAGGATTAAGGATTCGTACTTTGTTTTATCAATACCTCAAAAATAATCATAGTGGTGTAAAATTCAAGAATGATCAAAACATGGATATAATCAAAGCTAGTATCCACAATTGATATTTTAGACAAAAGTGGAAAATTTTCATTTTTAGATGAATAATGTCTTAGTATTCGTGAATCTTCATGATATCGTGAATAGTCTTAGTATCGTGAATAAGTAACTCAGACACCAAAAGTTCCAAATTTGATAAAAACTTGAGATCAATATTTCAGCATAATGATATTGAAAAAATAATATCATTACGATAAAAAAATAAATAAATAATATCCCTTACCTCGAAAGATAAGTACTTCTAGCTGAAACACTGGATATAGGCTATGACTTGAACTTGCACCGTATAGCAATACTAAAAATATACTCAAAATACTCACAAGAATAAACCGATAATATAGAGAAAAACTTGACTTAATGTGATTTTCAATTCTAACCTAAGCACCCTATTTATAGGAAAATGCTTAGAACACCAAAGTAGAAAATTTAATAAATTAATATTATTTATTTTTCCAAATCTTCCTACGCATCTAAGCATCTGAATTTAGTCTCTAGCACATGTTAAAGATGCCCACCAAACACAAAAAAAGTTTTTCTTATTTAAATTATTTTAAACTTCCAAAAATCAATTATTTCGGAGCTTCGGAACTTCAATAATTCATAATAAATAGCCCTTTTATCAGAAAATTCAAATCTCGCGTGTTTTTATAGGAAATTCAATTCTCTACAACTTTACAGAAGAAAGTTTTTCCAAATTCCAAGCAGAAATTGACCAAAATCCACAAACGCAATCGATTTTATAAAGTATAATCAAATTTCGGTCAAAAATGGGGTCCAAAGCACATAAAACATGCTTTAAATATTTTTGGTAACAAAAATATTCCTCCTCCACATATACTCATATATCCCACATTCATCGTAAAAATATCATCATTATTATATTATTAAAATATAATAATATATTTAAATGAATTATTTTATTAGAAAAGATAAAATTTCAATTTTCAACAATTGTCACATTAAAAATTTTCTCCATCTATATCCACATAAAATCAATATTTTCCTCATCATATGAATCAATAATTAATTATTTACAAATAATATTACGAGAATCACAATATTGATAACCGTGCGGTTCTTAGGAAAGAGGGCTTTCGATAAGAATTTCTCCTTCTCGGGCGCCAAGAATTAGGTAACCAAACCTCTCCTTAGAAGCCGAACTTTCTAGACATTGTCAATAATGTTATCTAATAATATTATTCAGATAATATGAATTATTGCTTCGATAATGAAAAAATACTGTGTAATGACAATTATTGAAACAACAGCAATATAAAATATCAACGCAGCAATTATTAAATCAATAAAATAAAATACTGAACAGTAATTACTGTAACCATTATTGAGTAGTGCCTTCTTACGTAAGAATCAATAATTGGTGCAATACCGTGTGCTACTGTGTTTTAACCACCGAGTATTTTAACATTATTAACGGTAAAAACAACGCCGTTATTTTTAAACAACTTATATTTGTCGTTTTCTTCATCCAATCGCTTTTTGTTATAGGGCCCACACATGGCTGCGCCGTCGTACCAATATTCCCCGACAGTACGAATATTCCACGACCAAATGAATATTTCCCGACAACAATGAATATTTTATAACCACTTGATTATTTTAAAATATTTGCGTATTTTACCCATAACTATCCACATTAATCAAATCAACCCTTACTATTTCAAAATAATAAATAGAGAAAATTAAATTTCATTAATAATAAGTTGGGGTCTTACAGCCCGGTCGCAATAAAGAAAAACAACAAAAACATTTCTGCCCTTTCTATACAAAAACATTTCTACACCCATCTGCCTTTCACAATCAGCGTTGAACCTCATACACCATGTTCGAACTACGCAGACTTGATCTCCTCTTCAATAGGAGTACCTAGGCTGCCATTTATGGTTCAATCTAACCCCTACCATAACAAAAATTCTTGTCACACGGTGGGATCAACCTTTAATTCGCCACATTTCATCGGTTTTAGATCAAAGGGATGGAATTACCCAACCTCTTCTAACAAATAGAAGATTCAGTGACCATCTAAGCTGCGATCGTGCCTCAAAGAGAAATACCAACCTATAAGACATGGAATTAACTAGGCTTCTCACAAATAGAAGTACTGGCGACCATCTGTGGTGCGGTCAATCTCAGAGAGGAAGGAACTACCCTCTTCTCCACTTTTCCATACAGATATCAGTCTCAAGACACCAAAGATGGTAGGGATTTATAGAAATCAATGATCCATTCTGAGAGATCTTGCAACGTCTCAATGTCCATCTATCAAGGATAAGTTCAGAATGCATCAAGATCACAAGGCCCTGAAGAAATAGGCAAATATCAAGCAAGTATTAAGGCATAACTAAAAGGGAAGTGAATCAAAATATATTTCCACCGCCCATACATAATCTTTATTTTGATATATACATATGTGTTGTACATGACAAAATGGCTAAGCTTAGTGCATGCGAGGAAAATACAACGTTATCTACAGATCTGTGTGTATGCGGACTATCAGATCTAATATAGCATCCTTCTCTGAAGACGGAGGTAACGCTTCAAGCTCCTGCCCAAGGGTATCTACACGAGCTAGCAGATCAGAGACTAACTGCATGGTGGCATAATGCTCATCAATGTAAGCACTCATGTCAGTAAGACTGGCAGTCATCTAGGATCTAACGAAAGTACTATCTACAATGGCCACATCCCTAGCAGATAAGGCGGCATCCCACTCCCCACTCAATGCATCCCTGGCTGATATAGCCTCATCCCTCTCTAATAAAGCGGCGTCTCTCTCATAAAGAGCTATCAACATCGCGGCCCTAGCCTGATCTCTATCATAGGTCATCAGATGTAAGCTCTGCTCCAAATGTTGTCTTAGAATCTTGAAAACAAATGGCACTTTCGGGGTGGGAGAATCCATAACAAATCTTTGGCGACCCAATGATCAAATCATCGATGGGAATTTCATCCTCCTCTATAGGCTCCTCATCGTCGGAATCAGTCCGCTGTAGTGTGGATACTACCGCAGCCGATGCAGTCTCTGTCTCCATCCATGCGGAATTCTCTGCAGAACAACCAGGATGACTGACAGAAAATCTAGCCAGCTCTCGCTGATCCCAATAGGCATACAACCTGGATCTATCCTCCACTAATAAATGGTGTGAAGCGAAACGCTAACTCATTGCCCCCTCATAAGGATGAAAATCCTGAAACTGGTCAAACTGACACATAACGGCCAATGGGTGGTAAGTGATCATGCCCCTCAAACCAGCTAGAGGGAGATAATCCATGCCTGGAGCATGAGTAATGAAGCTATAGGGTGAGCTAAGCCCTGAACACGGCAATATAGCAAATGGATCTCTAATCCCTACCAAAAAAGCTGACCACGATGCAGCATTTGTACACTCCGCAGGCTGGAAGGAGTACGACATGGCTATATCATGGGTTAAACAAAACCCATGCCGTCTAAATGTGCCAATCGGTCTCAAGTGTGACATAAACCACACATACAGCATGACCAAGCTACCTGTAAACAATCCTACCGGATAAATGTAGCAGTATGTAGCTGACCTCAGAGTCTCTACAATGATCATCGGTAAATATAGCAGTATATAGCTCTCACTGCCATAATGACGCCGATATCCAGCTCATCCATATACCGCGGCATGAAGACGTATGACAATACGCATAGAAGCATTACATCTACTCTGGCTGAATGCCAATGGTCCTCCATTGTGGTGAAATCCCCGGAATGCCGTGTATAACCATCCTCAGAGCCAAATCTGTCAAACAAAAAATGTTGGGATATCACGTGGCCGGATGTAATGTCGTCCTGGACCTCTATACGTCTCAATCCGGTGAGGGTCATGAACTGTCTGCTCATATCTCCGATAGCCATATGCACGCAAGGTCTGTCCAGCTGCAGCA
The DNA here is from genome assembly GCA_020205605.1 of Panax ginseng. Lineage (NCBI taxonomy): Eukaryota > Viridiplantae > Streptophyta > Magnoliopsida > Apiales > Araliaceae > Panax > Panax ginseng. Next base: position 47,574,298 of record CM035144.1, read on the forward strand.
TTGTCAACCGTACATACTCCTCCAAAATAGGAGTCAACTCCTGGGTCCCAAATCGGAAAACATGCCTCTCTGATACCCAGTGCTCTAGCATACCCTATACAAATCCTATGAGAACTTGAAACATCAACAGGGTCATAGTATGCTACAGCAAATCATCTACGATCACCATGTCTGATGGTGATATGCTATAATACCATGAGCGCATACCAGATACCACCAAAAATGGTGGGGTATGATCAATGCGGCTAACTGTCGAAGAAGACATCTGTACGGGTCGTGTCATAAGACCATCCAGGGGTCAATGCTGAATATCTCTGGACATACATACATATGCATAAAATAATAACATGGATGATACAATATATGGCAATATGATATAGGGAATGGAAAACTGTACATACATTCCTAAGTATATCATCATCTAATACATCTCTGTACAGCTAAAATACAGGGAAATGAGGCAAAGTTACCCAACATCTAACAGAGGCCTATCAAAAGATATAGCAAGAATGGAGCAAAGCTACCCAGCAGCTAACAGAGGCCTATCAAAAGAGATAGCGAGAAATACATCAAAAAAGTCAATGGTGTCGATGTCTACATCATCGATAATGTCCACCTGACGTAACTCCTCCTGAGTCACTGGATCTCTATCTACAGGGATGTCAGGCTGATACAATGGAGGATCTACACCGACAAAGCCATATGGGTCATCTGATGGTCCAGCGCCAGAGCTGGAAGGATCAAAAGTATCTGCCTCTGAAGGATCTCTGCCCAAATGTCGAATGAAAAGATGTGACCTGTCCAGCTGCCAAGTCAATCTGTCAATCTATGTCACATGAGTCGGATCTCTGACACAGGCTAGCCAATCCGTCATCACCATAGATCCTCGAACAATATCCCCCATAAACTGTGTGGCGCGGGTCCGAGCTCCAATAGTACGAGGGATCCACCAATGCTGGAACATCTCCTGAGACCAGGGGCCCTCTGACAATGTAAACCCATCAATCCACATCAATGGGATGTTAATGATGCTTGACTGCGAAACAGGCCAATAACGCCTAGCAGGAGGCAAGATCGGCATACAGATCTCTCCTGTAGTGCTCCTAATAACACGCTCTCCTAAATAAAGCTCCTATCCTCCATCTATGAAGAGAGGAATCCTGCGGGTGGAAATGACGTACTCTACTCCAGTCGGGTACCCATCCTCAAAACCAACTCCCAAATGCTCTCCAGAGTAGGGAATCCATGTGATGAAATCGGCTGTCAACAACTCCAGCTATAAGCAACAATGAGTGAAACCCTCAGCAACAAGGACCTCCACCAGTATGGAATGATGCCATCTCCATCCTCGTGGATAGGTATCTAAACCTAACACGCTCACAGGATGCAAATAGGGAAGCCTCTCATAGGCCCAAAACTGCCAAAACAAAGGCAAACATCTGCTGTCAGTCAACACTCTTAACCTATACATGGGAAAAGACAAGAGAAACACTCACCAGTAGAAATGGGTAGAATCCTAACCACGCCTCAATCAAGCCCTGCGATCGCATGCGCATTCCCCTAAGGAAGTAGGCAAAGGTGTAGGAACCCCAATCATACTCTCCTATACGGTCCACGTGTCTAGTGGCGCTGATCAAAGCGAAGGACACCGTAGAAGAGTTATCTGCTATGAAGCAGCCCCTAATGATCATTAGGAACAATCACCGAAGAATGCGATCCCTGACTCTCACATCATCAAGTATGGGCTAACTCAACAGCCCGCTCATAGCATCTATGCTCAAAGGACTGTCACGAGCAGTCCCGCCTTTAAGCACCTCCGCCGAACTCCCAACAAGGATCTGACGGCAGTAGGGGTGATATCCGCCGTGAAAGGCACCGGCTCCCCTCCAAACTCTATACCTGTGATAAACCGCCAATCCATCAGTGTTATTATCACCTCACAGTCCAATAAATGGAGTAACTGAGTCTGGTGAAACCACCGCTCAGATAATGCCCGTAGGTAACCCCAGGGACAGCGACGAGGTAGAATGGAGAAGAACATCCCAAATCCCCAGCCATGGACGATCGCTCTATTGTCATCATGAAAAGCCTGATACATAGAGTGGATGCTAAATCAGTTCCCTCGAGGCTGTATGAAGCTGGGAACCTATATCAAATGTAGATCAACATCAGAATCCTTGACTCTTCATCAATAGGAAATAAGGAAGATTAAAGATCTAACTTCATACCTCATTTGCGTGCAGGTATACTGAAGGATGCCTACTCAATTCGCCCAGAAGATCTGGGTTCGCCACTTGAATACCTGGCAATTCCCTACGGGGAACACGTACAGCAGGAGCAAGAACCTCAATTGGTACATCATCCTCCTCGTCCTCAACATTCAGCACTTCAACCCGAATAGGACGTATTATCGCCTGCACTAAACGACAAGGCTGTCTGACAGAACGACGTTGAGGCTCTTCAGAAGCTCTCCTCCGTACACCAGAAGTGGTCCTACGTGAACTACTCGGCTGATCCAGATCCATAATATCTGGACAACAAGTCTCCAAATCACCTCAGAAAGGGTGTGGTAAATTCTTACCTGGAGCTTTTCAAAATGCATTGTTCTAACATACATCTACAGTAGAGTTAAAAATGCATGACTACCCAATACCTATATTTTGGGAAACTTTTGCCATAACCCCCTTTGTAAATGGGACTATCCACATGCACATAGGCATGACTAGGTGGCCATTCAGTAGCACACCTATACACAATCATATACATCCTACATGCATTATCACATCACAGTAAAAAAATCCGTAACTGTAGTCTAATTACTAGGATTATTATACTTTTATTCCTTTACACATTTGTCCTCAGATAGGATAAGAAATGATAGTAAAAGGTGACAATTTGACTGTTTCAAAAGTTAAATTTTTTCACACCATTATGTTTAGCATGGTTTAATACTAACATTTGCTATGTTGAATATTTTTTATCAAGTCATATCAGCATGCATATTCATTACTATGTGTCTAAATGCATTTCATGTGATAAGTCATTTTCCAACGAATAGAAACTGGAAAAAATACATGCATACATTATGAGGATAGTGAAGAACGCTTGTACGGTGGCAGAATATGCAGAAAGTTTCCCGAACTCAGCAGATCTGAAGAAGAGCTCTCAGATTTCCTTCGATACGCAACTTGAAAATGACTTATGAAAGCAACCATTGGCCTATACATAGGCACGGTTGGCCGCAGGCTCACCTGCGGCTCCTGCAGGTGTACCTACGTCACTTCTACGTGGGTCTCACACCTCCAGCTCACTAATGTTAGAGTTGCAAAGGAGGTCTCACAAGCTAAAAAGGCCAAATTAGGAATAAAAATGCTACGCGATTGAGCGGAATAGCCTGAAATCCTGGTTTCTTGTCGGTCAGAGTTAAACTCCAGTTGTCTCAATGGTATTCGCCTGAATGCAGGGTATACTATACCAATGAGCTCAGCTTTTATAGATCATGCTCGATAATACCCCACAAAGGTCCGATGTTATCATTTGCAAGGTCACAACCCTAAACTTCCCCGACGGGGGTTACAACGCAAAACCACGAAATACCAAACCTCCCCGGCGGGGGTTACAATGCCGAAGTTACAAATTGATAAAGTATCCCCGGCGGGGGTTATAACGCAATGCAACCATTGATACACACATCAATGAAGGTCAAACAACCTTGACGTCATGTCAGCCGATGGCAAGTAAACCCATCAAAGCAACTCATCTACGTATCCCCGGCGGGGGTTACAACGCAATGCTACCATTGACACATACATCAATGAAGGTCAATCAACCTTGACAATGCACCCAACAGGGATCTATCCGGTGATACCCACATCAACGAAGGTCGGGCAACCCTGACGACGACAAATTATTGGCAGTAACTCCGACATAATGAGGAAATATGTTATACACATCCTCAAATAGACAAAGACTTATCCCCACAGATCTCTTACACACAAGAGGTACCTCTATGGAATATAAGCCAGTGTCTAGGATTCAAGACTTTGGTGATAGCCCCAACGTCGACAACCTTGGAGACTTGGATCGCATGTCCAAGCCATCACTGATTGTCATCACAATAGGATTACCTGACAATCATGCATCATACATTTGCATCATGTTGCTACATATAACATCATGTTTATCTTGCTTGCATTTTAAGTGTCTAGGATTCTTTATCCTATCCATGCCTTACATTGTATGAATATGATAAAGAGGGGCATCTGTAGACACTCGAAATTTTCTGCACGCTTTATTCTCGACATTGCGAGAGCGCGATTCATCTTCGAGATAACCACGGAAGGCGGTGACATCCATTTCGGATACTACCAAAGTTCGGTTCAACTCGAAACATAAATCGAAAACATCGATTCAATCCGGAACACAAACTGGGAGTGTCATTTCCAATCTCGGAGATAACCCCGAGGTATGCATATCAAAAGATCGGTAACAACACCGGAGAGGACAGTTATGTCTTGGCGATAACACCGTGACATTCAGTTCCAGTCCCAGAAACACTGGGAGTAGTGACTCCATCCTTGGTGATAGCCACAAGGGATGCCATTGAAGTTCCGGCGATAACTTCAGAAATGCTTATTTCAAATGCATGCTATCGACTTCAAGCTTAGACCTCCTGCCGAGGCACTCATACCTTAGACCCGGAGCTAACAACGGGAAGACAGGCACACCCATAGATGATAGTGAGGCATACAAACAAGCAGTCCAATCTTAGATGTAACCCTGAGCAAAGTCTGCTTTTCGCTCAAATCGACGATAACCCCGGTGAGGAGTCAAAACGTCGTCTTACTGCCTCAACATTTTCTCTCACAGGATGATATCGCGGCATACCAATAAGTAGTCTAATCTTAGATGTAACCCTGAGCAATGTCTACTTTCAACTCAAACTGGCGATAACCCCGGCGAAGAGTCAAATGTCATCTTGTCTCTTCAACACCTGCGCGTTGTCTCAACACTTCATACATATATACATCCAATAATGTCCCACAAGAACCAAGGAGTAACAATCCCGAGTGACTATTACGCGTGGAAGTACTTTGGATAGAATATAAAGCTTGAAGACCATGGGAATAGACCCCTCTTCCTGACTTCGTACAACCTCTAATCCATGTCATTGTGTAACTCTCGACACAGTGGTCCGAAGAAGGTCAGATATACCTCGTTCAGATGCTCGGATTGAAGTTCTGTAAGTTCGAGTGAACATTATAGTGCATTAGTGCACGTACTTCAAGATGATGGGACCCGCGAGGCTCGGTTGCACTACGACCAGCCGCAGGTGTACCTGCGGTCATCAGTCTATAAATATGAGCCTTGGGGTCAGCCATTTAAAGGAGAGAAGGAGAAGAAAAGGCGTGGAAGCCCTGTCCATTTTACTCTGTAAACACATCTTTTGAGTGTTTCCTCATCTTTAAACACTTGTTAGCTCACATATAGCTATCTTTTATCCGGTGGGAGCTGAGTGTTTGTCCATTTAAAGTCATAGAAGTCTACATTGGCAGCCCACTGTAAGCCTTCTCACATTATAGAAAGCCTTCTTCTCATATTAGCACACATTGTTATACACATTGAGAGTCGTGTTGTGTGCGTTTTCCCGGACTTCGGTCCGTGGTTTTCATTTTTGTCTGTATATATATACTTATATATGTATATATTTCATATATGGACTAACATTATCGAGTTATGCCTCAATTGAGCCTAGACTTCGGTCTGGAGCATTTATTGCTTATATATATATATATACACTTATATATATAATTATTGTTAGACATATCTGATGAGCCTGGATTTTACATCCGGAGCATTTACTTGCATTTATATATATATATATATATATATAATTATATATATAACTCATATCGGACATATATTCGATGAGCACGGATTTACATCCAAGTATTTTATATTATATATATATATATATATATATATATATACTATATATATAACTATTGGCTCTGGACATATCCGATGAGTCCGGATTCACATCCGGTCGTTTAATGCTTTTATATATATATATATATATATATATATATATATATATATATATATATTTACATTTACGTGAGGCACAGAGTTTACTGTGGCCTTTTACAGACTTTATTTATATTTCATCTTGCTTGGAGTTTACTTAATTGGCAATTGATTGCTTTTACTGACTTTATTTACATTTCGTCACGCTTGGACTTTACTTTGTGTGATTGATCGCTTTTACAACTTTATGTACATTTCGTCCAACTTTGAGTTTACTTCGTGGTGGTTGATCATATCCATATATATATATATATATATATATATATATATATATATATATATATATATATATATATATATATTTACCGCTTTTATATATTTACATTTCGATCCCCATGGAGTTGCTTCGTGGTGGTTGATCATGTCTGTATATATATATTTACAACTTATATATATATAACTGCTTACTGCTTTCCATATAAATTGCGGATCATGTGAGCCTAGGAATCTCATGATCACAGATTCACTCTCTTCGATCTAGATTCAGTTCTCATGATGGACATTTTTGGTATGGCGACTTGTACATTATTTTACAGTGTATGAATTTCCTTGGATGGCTGTCATGCCCATGAGGAGTTCAAGATCAAACAGATATTATTTTCTCGAGAATGTTTCACATCTCAAAAATAAAAGCAAACAAGCCAAACATTTAATAATAACATGGAAGTATCAAAGGCCTTAATTACTATTGAGCACAGGGTTTGAAAAACCACTTTTACAAAACGTCATTGCTATATCTTGTTTAAAACTAAATTTTTCTATAAATTCAAACCCTATGTATATAGGTATGCAACGCAGTATAGCACTACTTCCAAATAATTGCACATTGATCCACACACACACACACACACATTATATAACATATTTCTTTGAAAAGTGGCGGTCACCGTGGTAACACGGATGTCGAAGTGCCTAACACCTTCCTCCGCATAATCAAGCCCCCGGACCCACAATGAATCTCGGTTTCATAGACCCGTCTAGCAGTGTCAAATCACTGGGTCAATGTGCAAACCTTTTCAGTTGCGTTGGTGAAACCAATTAAATACACTAACTGGCGACTCTTAAAGTCAAATCATCGACATTATACATGTCAAACCTTTTTCACTTATTTTTTCAAACAAATCTCACATTAACATGAGAACACCAAAGAACAAGTAACAAAAAGGGACACTCAAAAATCCCGACGTCGACAACATATCCAAATCACATCCAAAACGCTGTATTATGTAAAAATTCCAGTTCCATAAAATATTAAAAAAAAATTAGTTGTTTTACAAAAAAGCAAAAAAAAAAAAAAAGAAGTCCGCATTTTAAGAAAATGCGGGAGTCCGGACTGGATCCGGACTATATATATATATATATATATATATATATATATATATATATATATATATATATTTACATTTCTATCAGGCCTGGCGTTTACCTTTAGTCCCGCTTGGAGTTTACTTCGTGGCGGTTGATCGTCTTTACTCCTTTATTTACATTTCTGATCCCCCATGGAGGTGCTTCGTGGTGGTTGATCATGTCTATATATATATATATATATATATATATATATCACTTTTATATATTTACATTTCGGATCCCCCAGGAAGGTGCTTCGTGGTGGTTGATCATGTCTGTATATATATATTTACAGCTTTTATATATATAACTGCTTACTGCTTTCCTATAAATTGCGGCATCATGTGAGCCTAGGAATCATGTGATCACAGATTAAGTCTACTGAATCTATATTCGGTTCCCGTGATGGACATTTTCAGCTGTAAGCAACTTGTAAATTATTCACGGTGTTTGAATTTTCTTAGATGGCTTTCATGCCTATGAGGAGTTCTACCTTTGCTTTATATATTATTTTCTCAAGATGCTTTCGCATCTCGAAAATAAAAGCAATCGAGTAGAACATTTAATAAAATGGAAGTATCAAAGGCCTCAATTACTATTCAGCACAGGATTTGAAAAACCTCTTTTAAAAAACTTCATTGTTATATCTTGTTTAAAACTGATTTTTTATACAAATTCAAATCCTATGTATATAGGTACGAACGAGGCATAGGCACTACTTCCAAATAAATTGCACATTGACCCCCCACACACACATTCATATAAAAATTTAAATGAAAAGTGGCGGTCACCGTGGAAACACGGATGTCGGGGGTGCCTAACACCTTCCCTATGCATAAGCAAGTCCCCGGACCTTAATGAAACTCAATTTCACAGACCTGTTTAGCAGTATCATATTATTGGGTTAATGTGAAAACCTTTTCTCGTTTGCATTGGTGCAACCATTTAAAAATACCAACTGGCGACTCTTACAGTCAAATCGTCGACATATAAATGTCGGACCTTTTCACAACTTGTTTTTTTCAAACAAATCTCACCTAACATGAGAACACCAAAAGACAATAATAGAAGAGGGACAATAAAAATCCCGACGTCAACAGGTAGTGACTCTGCTGGGGACTCTAGTAAGAGGACTTAAGCCGCTATTACAAGCTTTTCAAAACTATTATATGCTTATGTGTGGATGTTTCATTAACATTTTTAATGAATGTGTATGAATGCATTTTACTTACTGCACTGCAATATATCTATCTGTGATTTTAGTGCTTCGCACATGTCATTATTCCCATAACAGTGAGACGCGTCACATGTGAATATATGTTGTGTGGTTCCTCCACCAGGAAGCTATCTTATCGGTGTTTGATTACTGGACTTATAGGGAAACTAATTCCAACGAGGCTCAAGAAAGGCACCACCCAGATTCGCTCCAGTTGAAGGACCAGATTAACTTCCCGTCAAGTAAATTGCGTTAATCTGGGAACCTTTATGCCAAAAAGTTGCGAGAGTAACTTAAGATAGGTCAGCCTCTGATAAACCAAACGCGGAGGAAAGTCTCTTCATGCTTTCCATTTTCAATTACATGTAAAGACAATTACTTGTAATTTCATTCCATGTCAATCTTTATGTAATGGAAAATATGAAGAATATGTGTATATGCATGTTAAGGCTTGACATGCTATCAAATGACACCTGTTTTACACGATAATATTCCTAAAATGCACACATTATGATAGCATGTAAACATTTATACATTCCCTAAGACTAAACTGCATAAGTTTTTGTAGGGAAATAATTGGGCATGTTACTCGTTCAATCTCCAAAAAGGCAACGAGCCTACATCTAATTATGTCTGCATCTGACCAGTCTAATCCTGTTCCTGTCTCTCAGGAAGAGTTTGACAGATTAAGCAAACAAATTATAGATTTGGTTGTTCTGCTTAAAGAACTATACTAGTCTACTAAGGGTTCATGAATACCCGTACATACATAATCCTCTCCACATGGAGGAACATGAGGTTCAGATAAAAAAATTCCATAACTTCAGTTGGATACAACTAACAAAATTCCTGAAAACACCCATCTCAAAGAAGATCGAGACAACGGTGATATCAGGAAAAAGGTCCTTCAAATGGAAAAGACCATTCAGTCTATAAAAGGGATTGGAACACACGGGAGTGTTACCTATGCTGATCTTTATATATTCCCTGGTGTTCATTATCCAGAGAAGTTCAAGACTCCTGACTTTGAAAAGTATAATGGGTTAGGAGATCCTTATACACACTTGAAGGTGTTCATTGGAAAACTCAAATCTTATGTCGAGGATGAGAAGCTCAGAATGCAGCTATTCCAAAAGAGTCTAACTGGAGAAGCCCGATCATGGTATACAAGATTAGACATAGCTAGAAAGAGTTAGCTCATGCCTTCCTCAGTCAGTACAGCTTCCAGTCTCAGATGGCTCCTGACCGGTACCAAATTACCAAGGTCAAGAAATAATCTAATGAGTCTTTCCGAGAGTATGCTCAAAGGTGGAGGCACCTTGCTGCTCAAGTTATTCCTGCTATGACAAAATCAGAAATGGTGATGACCTTCATAGACATACAAGAAGCTCCTTTCTATGAGAGAGTCTTAGCTGGCATTGGTAAGCCATTTTCAGAAATGAGCAAACGTGGAGAGATGGGATTGAAGTCAGGAAAAATTCAAGACCTAGCCGCTCTAAAAGCTGTTGTTGAGCACATCAAGTCCGGAACTTATGGAAACAACCCACGGAAGGTCCATAAAAAGAAAGAAGAGGATGTTTCCTTGATACTACAAGGTCATAAAGGCAGTCAGAACATGCCTATCCAAAGGAGAAACTACTCCTCTTTTCCAGCACAGTCTTTCAACCCCATATTACCAAAGGGTGGATAAGTCTAATGTAATTGATTGTTCACACCCCTAGGGGATTCGCTCGAGAATGTTCTCAATCTTCTGACTACTCAGAAGAAAATTACACATCTTCTTCCATCAGCCAACTCGAATGGGAAAGGTTACAATGCTACACAGAAGTTTGCTTATCATGCTGGGGCACCGGGACATGATACTCAAGATTGTTGGGCCTTGAAACACAAGATCTAGGATTTAATCGACAACGGGGAGATTATGGTGACTAAACCCGACCAACCTCATGTCCAAGACAACCCTCTTCCTCAACACAAAGAAGAAGAGGTTAATATGATTAATTGGAGCAGTGGACAAAGTTCCAATTACGTTGCTGAATCTTCCCAAACTAGCAAGGACGGTGCTGACAAATGGGATTACACACAGTTCCCCCATGAAGGTGCTTTGTGGTGGTTGATCATGTCTGTATATATATATTTATAGCTTTTATATATATAACTGCTTACTGCTTTCCTATAAATTGTGGCATCATGTGAGCCTAGGAATCATGTAATCACAGATTAAGTCTACTGAATCTAGATTCGGTTCCTGTGATGGACAATTTCAGCTGTAAACAGCTTGTAAATTATTCACAGTGTTTGAATTTCCTTAGATGGCTTTCATGCCTATGAGGAGTTCGGCACTACTTTATATATTATTTTCTCGAAGATGCTTCGCATCTCAAAAATAAAAGCAATCAAGCCGAACATTAAAAAAAATGGAAGTATCAAAGGCCTCAATTACTATTGAGCACAGGATTTGAAAAACCTCTTTTAAAAAACTTCATTACTATATCTTGTTTAAAACTGAATTTTTATACAAATTCAAATCCTGTGTATATAGGTGCGAACGAGGCATAGACACTACTTCCAAATAAATTGCACATTGAACCACACACACACACACACATTCATATAACATTTTAAATGAAAAGTGGTGGTCACCGTGGTAACACGGATGTCGGGGGGTGCCTAACACCCTCCCTCCGCATAAGTAAGTCCCCGGACCTTAATGAATCTCGGTTTCACAGAACAGTTTAGCAGTATCACATAACTGGGTCAATGTGAAAACCTTTTCTTGTTTGCGTTGATGCAACCATTTAAAAACACCAACTAGCAACTCTTACAGTCAAATCATCGACATATAAATGTCGGACCTTTTCACAACTTGTTTTTTCAAACAAATCTCACCTAACATGAGAACACCAAAAGACAAGAATAGAAGAGGGCCAATAAAAATCCCAACATCGACAGGTGGTGACTCTGATGTGGACTCCAGTAAGAAGACTTAAGCCGCTACTACAAGCTTTTCAAACTCTTATATGCTTGTGTGTGGATGTTGCATTTACATTTTTGATGAATGTGTACGAATGCATCTTACTTACTTCACTGCAATATATCTATCTGTGATATTAGTGCTTCGTACATGTCATCATTCCCATAACGGTGAGATGCATCGCATGTGAATGTATGTTGTGTGGTTCCTCCACCAGGAAGCTATCATGTCGGTGTTTGATTACTGGACTCGTAGGGAGACTAATTCCAACGAGGCTCAAGAAAGGCACCACCCAGATTCGCTCCAGTTGAAAGACCGAATTAACTTCCCGTCAAGTAAATTGTGTTGATCTGGGAACCTTTATGCCAAAAAGCCGCAAGAGTAACCTAAGATAGGTCAGCCTCTGATAAACCAAACGCTGAGGAAAGTCTCTTCATGCTTTCCATTTTTAATTACCTGTAAAGACAATTACTTGTAATTTCATTCCATGTCAATCTTTATGTAATGGAAAATATAAAGAATATGTGTACATGCATGTTAAGGCTTGACATACTATCAAATGACACCCGTTTTACAAGATAATATTCCTAAAATGCACACATTATGATAGCTTGTAAACCTTTATACATTCCCTAAGAATAAACTACATAAGTTTTTATAGGGAAATAATTGGGCCCGTTATTCGTTCAAAGTCCAAAAAGGCAATGAGCCTACATCTAATTATGTCTGCATATGACCAGTCTAATCCTGCACTTGTCTCTCGGGAAGAGTTTGATGGATTAAGCAAACAAATTATAGATTTCGTTGTTCTGCTTAAAGAACTACACTAGTTTACTCAGGGTTCACGAATACCTGTACACACAGAATCCTCTGCACATGGAGGAACACAAGGTTCAGATAATACAATTCTGGAACTTCAGTTAGATACACCCAACAAAATTCCTAAAAACACCCATCTCAAAGAAGATCCAGACAACGGTGATATCAGGAAAAAGGTCCTTTGAATTGAAGAGACCATTCGGTCTATAAAAGGGATTTTAGCACACGTGAGTTTTTCCTATACTGATCTTTGTATATTCCCTGGTGTTCATTATCCAGAGAAGTTCAAGACTCCTGACTTTGAAAAGTATAATGGGTTAGGAGATCCTTATACACACTTGAAGGTGTTCATTGGAGAACTCGGATCTTATGCCGAGGATGAGAAGCTCAGAATGCAGCTATTCAAAAAGAGTCTAACTGGAGAAGCCCGATCATGGTATAACAGATTAGACATAGCTAGGAAGTGTTGGCTCATGCCTTCCTCAGTTAGTACAGCTTCCAGTCTCAGATTGCTCTTGACCGTTACCAAATTACCAAGGTCGAGAAATAATCTAATGAGTCTTTCCGAGAGTATGCTCAAAGGTGGAGGCGCCTTGCTGCTCAAGTTATTCCTGCTATGACAGAATCAGAAATGGTGATGACCTTCATAGACATACAAGAACCTCCTTTCCATGAGAGAGTATACTCAAAGGTGGAGGCGCCTTGATTTCCACTAACACTAATAATCCCAACACAATGGAACTATCAATTTCATCTTTAATCAACACGAACTTATTCATCATTAATATTATAACTCACAATATTTAACAACCAGGTAATTCCCAGGAAAGAGGGGGCTTTCGGATAAGGATTTCTCCTTATTGGCGTGCAATTAGGTGACCAAACCTCTCCTTGACAGAACTTCTAGACATTTTCAATATTGCAAATAATAATATGAATAACTTTTTCATCTCAATTATTGATTTAATAATATAAAATATTATGTAGATGATACTGTGACAATAATTAAATCAATATTATGAGAGATATGATGCAACAATTATTATAGCAATAATTGAGTATAACTGAGTGACTTCTTACGTAAGCATCAATAATCAATACCATGTGCTACTATGCAACCACGTGTATTACTGTACTTTTATTACATGGTAATTCAACAGTTTAACGGTAAAACTTTCACCGTTATTTTTATAAAAAGATATTTCTGTCATTTTCTAACTACGACAATAATTCCGTTGTGGGGTCCACCAATGATTGTGTAGTTGTACGAATATTTCCCGACAAAAAGAATATTCCACGACCAAACGAATATTTCCCGACACAAGGAATATTTTATAACAACTTGCTTACTTTGCAAAATTTTCAAATATCACCCTTAACTTTAAACTTTTATCAATTTAACCATTTACTAAATAGATTAATAATTATAAGAAAATTAAATACTTTCATTTCATAAAATTCGGGATCTCACAATCTCCCCTCCTTATGAAATTTTGCCCTCAAAATTTACATACTTGGTAGTTCGAAGAGATGAGAATACCTTGCTTTCTATTCGGATTATACCTTCCCGATTATTTCCTCTGTATTAAGATTTTCCCATTGCTCATCTTCTGTATTTCAGATATCATTCTAGAATACATCTTCAAAACAAAGGTTAATTGACATGCCACATATTATCCCTATATTCTGACTGATCAATTAAATAACACATAAGCTTAGGTAAGTCGTACTAGCGAAGGATTAACCCGTCTCTCCCCTCCTAGTTCTACTCTCAATTCTTAGCCAAGGATCATATCCCTAAGCTTTGATACCAACTGTGATGCCCTCAAAATAGGTATACATCACCCATCTTGAGTCGCCAAATACATGGTACAAAATACAAATAAAAACTTAATTATACAACTGTCATGTAAAATACGACAAAACATAAGTTGAGAGTTTTAACACGAATATTGTCTTCAAGACAATATCCACACTCAATGGAGTCCTCATTACAACTATTATCACACTATTTTCATAGAATAGTGAGGACTACTAAAGCCACTTATCATGGACCATCACTCCATTCCCCGACTGGTCCTAGCTATATTCTCATTTCCTGAAGAAAACAATGAAAGAAAAGGGTGAGCTCAACTAGCCCAGTAAGAAATATTATGACTAAGATAATGCAGAATAAATTATCCTTAGCCTTCAAAAGTATAACAACTCATAGAATATAATAGATAACAAGTTTTAGATCAACAACTGTAGCGGAATAAGCAATCCATTAGAAGAGTCAAGTAGAGCATGATATCTACTACCTTCTATGATTTAAAAAGTTTTTCATCAACTTTATCGCTGAGACTCAGCTTAATAAACCACATCATCGAATCATCCCTTCACTACGGGCCAAGGATATTCATTTAATCATCAATAGTCATGATTATACTGAATAATCCCTGGTTATAATCATACCAACAACTATCCATCAATGCAGTACGGGCCAATGAGGACTTTTACAACATCATTTGTAACATTACGAGTCATGATTATATTGAATGATCCCTGGTCATAATCATACCAATTAACAGTCCATCTATGCACGTAAGCCAAAGATGACTTTCATCATAATATAAGCATGAGGATGATGACAATGATATAAGCATTAATCAAACGAAATCAAGGATAAATATTAAAGACTTTAAATTTATCCAGAGTTTAAAAATATCCAAATTGTCGACATAATACTACTTTTGTTGAGTTAAATTCAAGAATGATATTGTATCAAAAATGATTTGGACCAAAAAGAAATTAATTTTTGTCATGAATAGTACTACGGGTGAATAGTACCCGAGTGAATAATATCTTGTGAATAGTACTTTTATAAATAGTACTTGTGAATAGTACTTCGTGAATAGTACTTTGTGAATAGTACTTTGTGAATAGTACCTGTATTCATAAATAGTACCGTATACGTGAATAGTGTTGTATACGTGAATAGTACCCATGAAAGGAAAATACAAAAGAAAATGATATTCCATGACAAGTACAAAAGAAAGAATATCTTATATGAGTATAATAGAATATACGAAACTGTAAATGGATTTTCATCCGCAATGCAGTAATCCACATAGACAGATCATTTCCATAATTTAATAAAGAATGAATACAAAGGGTCATTCACCATACATGCGGTAGTCCGCGTAGACAAGTTATTCCAAGAGAGTAATAAAGAATGGAATAACAGAAGAATTTCACCATGAATGCAGTAGTCCGCGTAGACAGGTTATTCCAACAGAATAATAAAGAATGAAATAACAACCCTTACGAGTATTGAAAGAAATAACTCTCTTCATGAATAAAAAAAATAATACCCCTTACGACTGTTGAACGAAAAATAATATTCATACGAATATTGAACGAAGATGATATTGCTTATGAATATTGAATGAAAATAATATTCATACGAATACGAAAAATAATATCTCTTTAGAATATGAAATAAATAATACCCCTTAACTCAGAAGAAGACTGGATTGGAATAGTGAAGTAGCAAACTTCTCTTCTTCTTTCTCTCTATAGCTTCTCTCTCAATAATTGCTCTTGTGAGTCTTAGTGAACTGGTGAGAATGAAGGAAGAATGAGCTTCTATTTATATGAAAATATAGTTTTGATAATTGCACATTTTGGGGCTCAAAATATTACAGTATAATACCTTCATCTTTTCCTTCATTTTTAATTTAGTTCTGCAAATATTATCAAACTTGCACCACCTCCCCTAATAGTATATCATGTGAATCAATAGTACAATCACATGACTCAATAGATCTATACATGTGACAAAAATAATTATAGTATAGTACCTTCATCTATACCTCCATTTTTAATTTAGTCATGCAAGTATTATCAATCTTTCACCACCTCCCCTAATAGTACATGCATGTGAATCAATAGTACACACATGTGAACAAATAGTTATAAGCATGTGAATTAATAGCAATTAATTGCTTATTTATCCGATTAATTACCCGATTGGTCAATATAACTTCTAGACATCAATTATTATCAAAATAAATGTCGATTTCCACTAACACTAATAATCCCAACACAATGGAACTATCAATTTCATCTTTAATCAACGCGAACTTATTCATCATTAATATTATAACTCATAATATTTAACAACCAGGTCATTCCCAGGAAAGAGGGGGCATTTCGATAAGGATTTCTCCTTATTGGCGCTCCATTAGGTGACCGAACCTCTCCTTGTCAATATTGTAAATAATAATATGAATAACTTTTTTGTCTCAATTATTGATTTAATAATATAAAATATTATGCAGATGATACTGTGACAATAATTAAATCAATAATATGAGAGATATGATGCAACAATTATTGTAGCAATAATCGAGTATAACTGAGTAACTTCTTACGTAAGCATCAATAATCAATATCGTGTGCTACTATGCAACCACACGTATTGTTGTACTTTTACTACCGTGTAGTTCAACAGTTTAACGGTAAAACTTTCGCTGTTATTTTTATAAAAAGATATTATGTTGTTTTCTAACTACTACAATACTTCTGTTGTGGGGTCCACTAATGATTGTGTAGTCGTACGAATATTTTCCGACAAAAAGAATATTCCACGACCAAACTAATATTTCCCAAAACAACGAATATTTTATAACAACTTGCTTACTTTGCAAAATTTTTAAATATCAACCTTAACTTTAAACTTTTATCAATTTAACCATTTACTAAATAGAATAATAATTATAAGAAAATGAAATACTTTCATTTCATAAAATTCGGGATCTCACATATAATATGTGTTGTACATGACAAAATTGCTAAGCTAGTCTGTGCAGGAAAATACAAGTTTATCTACGGATCTGTATGTATGCGGACTATCAGATCTGACATAGCATCCCTCTCCGAAGAAGGAGGTAACGCTGCAAGCTCCTGCCCAATGGTATCTACACGAGCTAGCAGATCCGAGGCTAACTGCATGGCGGCATGATGCTCAATAATGTATGCACTCATATCAGCAAGAATGCTAGTCGTAAGGGATCTCACTGAAGTACTATCTGTGACGGCTACATCCCAGGCAGATTAGGCAGCATCCCGCTCTACAATCAATGCATCTCTTGCTGATCTGGCCTCGTCTCTCTTTAATAGAGCTACGTCTCTCCCATCAAGAGATGTCAATATCTAGGCCCTAACCTGATCTCTCTCAAAGGTCATCAGATGTAGACTCTGCTCCAGATACTGTGCTGAATGTTGAATCACAGTAGCACTCATAGTGGGAGAATCCTTCACAGATGCTGGCAACCCAGTAGTTAAATCCTCATCGATGGGAATATTAGTCTCCTCCATAGGCTCCTCGTCGTCGGAATTAGTCCCCTGCACTGTGGATACTACCGTAGCCGATGCAATCTCTGTCTCCAT
Source organism: Panax ginseng (assembly GCA_020205605.1). Classification (NCBI taxonomy): domain Eukaryota; kingdom Viridiplantae; phylum Streptophyta; class Magnoliopsida; order Apiales; family Araliaceae; genus Panax; species Panax ginseng. The sequence goes on from CM035144.1 coordinate 47,592,174, forward strand.
CCATACGAAATACTCTGCAGAACAACCCGAATGGCTAATGAAAAACTCAGTTAGCTCACGCTAATCCCAACAGGCATACAACCTGGATCTATCCCTTACTGATAAGTGACGAGAAACAAAGCGCTGACTCAATGCCCCCTTAAAGGGATAAAAATCCTGGAACTGGTCAAACTGACACATCACGGTCAGTGGGTGGTAAGTAATCATACCTCTTAAACCAGTTAAAGGGAGATAATCCATGCCCGGAGCATTAGTGATAAAGTTGTAGGGTGAGCTAAGCGCTAAACACGGTAATATAGCAAACAGATCTCCTATCCCTGCCAGGAAAGCTGACCAAGATGCAACATCTATACACTCCGCAGGCTGAAAGTAGTATGACATGGCTACATCATGGGTGAAACAATACCCATGCCATCTGAAAGTGCCAATCGGTCTCAAGTGTGACATAAACCACACATACAAAGATGTAATCGAAATTTTCAGAAACACCTCCGTCGGATAAATGCAGCAGTATGTGGACGACCTTAGAGTCTCTGCTATAATCATCAATATGATGGTGTGACCATCCCTGAGATGCCAATATCTAGCTCACCCATGTACCGTGGCATATAGACATATGACAATATACACAATAGCAGTACATCCACTCTGGCCAAATGCCAATGATCCTCCCAGTGGTGAAATCCCTAATGCCGTATAACTATCCTCCGAGCCAAATCATTAAACAAGAAATCTTTGGGATGATGTAACAATCCAAAATTTTATTTGTAATTCAAAATATTTATTAAATTAAATAAATATTTTATTTATGTGATTGTTGTTAGTATATATTTGTGAATTAAATAATACTCTAATTTAATTTAATGAGCTAGAGAGTTGTTAAAGATTACATGAGTTGCTATATTGATGTCGTAATTTAATAATTAAAGTGATATATTAATTGTTAAATAAAATTATAATGAGATTATAATTTTGTGATATTTGGTTAAGTGGGAAATTTATTTAGTATGTGGTAATTAGTTTATTTAATTAAGATTGGATATGAAAATCCAAGTAAACAATGTGGGACAATAAACTATATTTATTAAAAGAGTTTTAATTTGATTTTACCAAACAAAACCTTGGAGCTTTTGAAATTTTATTTTAATCTTGTTTTTGCCAAAAGGCTTAGGAATGATTAAGTCAAGATTTTAATATGGTTTTTCCAAACAAGCCTTAGGGCATTAAAAATTCTAATTTTTGTAACTTATATATTAAATTGATAATCAGTATATGTAATTATATTGGGAGTTACATATTCTATAATTATATGTGTTATATGTATATTGTATATACACTAAGTTATGTTAATTTTTTTAAACCTAAGTGTAAATTAAGAACAATAGAGAGAGAAAGGAGGCTGCATATTTCGGTAGTTATAAGGAGTCTAGGAGGGGTCTTGGATCTTCATACAACTTAAAATCATAAGCTACTTTGAAGGATCAAGAAGGCTTGCAAGAAGAAAAAGGTAAGAAAATGAAAGTTTTCACTTTTTGGGCTCTTTTTGTTAGATCTTTATGAACCAAGCAACTTTTATTTTGGATCATTAAAAACTCATGATTTACATGAGTATTGGTATTTTATATGTATATCAAAGTATTTTTGAAATCAAAAGTTAGATCCAAAGTGAGGAAATCAAGTTTTGTACCAAAAGGTTTAAGAAAAAGCTTTCCTTTGTATGCTATATATATTTTTATGTTAGATTCTTTGGGTTCATGTGATTAATGGTTTAAAATATGTTAGCATGCTAGATACATGAGTTAAGGGCAAAACGCCTTTGGAATCACTCAAATATGTTAAGAAATGAGCAAGTTATGAATTAAATCCCAAACTACCTTAACTGTTGAACACAAGCTACTGATCAGTCACTTCTGTCCATTTTTCCGGGACCAAAACAGAACCAAAATAGATGTTTGATACATGGAAACTGTAGTTTGGGAAATTATGAATCCAACGATACCTATTGGACCTAAATCCGATTTGTAGATTTCGTTTTATAAGCGTTTCCGTTAAGGACCCCAAATCTGGAAAATGAACCAACTGTTGAAGAAAACCTTGCGGACCAGTCACTTTGGGCCTGATTTTAGGGACCTATACAGATTGGAATTTGGCGTTTGATAACTGAAAACTGTAGTTCAAGAAGATACGGATCCAACGAGTTTGATTGGGCCTCAATCGGAGTTGTGGATCTCGTAATACAAGCATTTCTGTAAAAGACTCCAATACTGAAAATGTTTACAAGGCATGTAATAGTCAGTCGGTAGTGGCCTGTTTTCAGGGTTCTATACTGTGCCAAATAGACCGTTTCTTGAGCCTAAAACGTAGCTCGGGAAGTCACGGTTCTAACAATACCAAGTGGGCCCAAATCGGACTTGTAGATCACCGTCTACAAGTGTTTCTGTGGAGGACCCCAACTTTAAACGAAAATTATAGAATAAATAGAAAATAAATATCAGAAATTCATAATAAATTTGTAAAAATTATTTTAAAGCCTAAAAATGGGTTTTTAATAATTTGGAATATATTTCACTGATATTTTAATATTTTTAAATATTAATGATAGTTAATTTATTTAATTATTATATTAAATAAATTACATAAAAATGATTTTAATAGTTTAAAAATCATTTGAAATTATATTAAAGTGTAAGGAAATATTTTAAGTTATTTTTAATGACTTTTAATATTTTGTAATGAATTTCATTAATAAATGAATATTAATGATAATGGAATTAAGTAGTATTTAATTCATATTAATATGATATTAAATAATAATTATCTCAAAATTATTATAAGTCATTGAAAAATATTTTGATCGAAAATGAAATTATCTAAGGTAAATGTAAAGCATTTAGGCAAATTTTATGGAAATTAGACTCATGAATTATCCGACTAGACTTTTGGGATGTCGAAACTATACCTAATTCAACTCGAATCAAATAGTTTGACTTGATACCGAATTTTAGGTATTTTATAGACTAATATGATTATGTGGTAATTTGTTAGGTTATATTATAACTGTATTTAACAGTACTATACTGTGATGATATTCTAATATTTGGAGATCGGCATTATCTATATTAGTTCTTCAGAAAAAGCGATATAGGTTGCAGAATTTGAGAATCAATGGTACAGTGAGTTCTCTAACTCGATCTCGAATTGATATTTTTGAAATACGCTTGGGGTTAATCATTACTGATTATACCATGTCTATGAATTATTGATTCTCACTCTGTGCACATTTCATGTATTCATCAGGTATGAAAGACTGATCACCTTCATTACCATTTGGTTTAGGTTATTTATTCATGTTCATTATTCGTTCAACTATGAAAATTTATTCATGCTCTTTCGCAATGTATATATTGTAGAAAGTTAGCCAACTTATTGTTCAATTCTTTTGATCATGATAGATCCTTAATTGAACTTATACTTGTTGGGCAAAATTGTTGCTCACCCTTGCTATATCATGATAAACATTGCAGATTATGACGAATACTTCGGTTATAGGAAAAGTCCAAGACAAGTCAGCTTTAGATTATATGTGCAGCTAAATTTGTAACAGTAATGTATGATAATAACTTTGTATGTCTGATAGGATATTAATTTAGGTATTATGTGAAGGTTCTCGACCTTGGGGATAGTGTGTAATATTTAATGTATAAACAATTTATGTTTATATCTTACGCAATAGTTATAGAAATAGTACACCGGATTCGTGGTGATTTGGGACCCGAATCTGGGGATGTTACTGTTGGTATCAAAGCTGTAGGTTATAAACCTTATGTAGGAGTACCTTAGGCTATAACCTTAGAGAAGAGAGGTGAAGATAATGAACGAATACGCTCAAATAGAGTTTGAACAATAAGAAGTAATTTAAGAAATATATAAAGAAGGGATGAAAACATGTGTGAGAGGATTCAAAGAAGAATCTCGCAGAGTTATGGAGTTACCCAACTCCAATAATAAGAATGTAAGGTGATAACAAATAGACAATGTCTATAAGAAGAGATTGGTAACGAAGTTAAGAATGAAAAGTTATAGTTAAGTATGGTACAATTGTACTACTCTTTAGTAGTTGAGGTATGGTATCCGGGCTAAACGATTCCTTCATAGAAGCGGAGGTATATACTGAACTAGTAACTCCGGAACCTAGTTTGTTGGTTGTTTGTGGGAAACCACTCAGCGTACCATATTGAAACTGTTAGAGACTCGATGTGTACCAAGTGTAGAAATGGATACATATGATGAAAGTGTAGAACTCGAATGAAATTTTGAGCGATGTAAATGAAGTTAGAAATTCTTAAAGGAAGAATTTTTTTTTATAAACAAGAAGATTGAAAGAAGAATCTAAGAGATATAAAGATAAGAAATGGGAGTTTCCTAACTCCAAAAGCCAAGATAACGAATAATGTCGTAAATGATGAAAAAGAGAAAGAAAGAAGATCGTAAAACAAAACGATCACGAGTTAAGAAAAGAATTTTAAGGGAGATGATTATAGAATAAGATCACGACGTGGTCTGTTTAAGTTATAAAAGAAAGATGGTCTATAATGTTTGAATAATTATAGCTTAATGCTATGAAGATGGAGTACTATGAAATAGTACGAGATAACTCATGAGGAGTTATAGATGATGTGATACGAGGAATTCGTATCGAGCAAAGAGAAAGTTATAAGCAAGATAGAGTTAGGTGGGATTTGAATTGAGGACTCATATGATGGCTGAGTTGTACAAACCTTTGTATGGGCGAGGGTTTTGTGCTTGCACTTAGTTTATCACATTGATAATCATTGGAATGTTTGTGTCGCGCTATTTGCTATATGCCTGTTGAGAAGGTTATTCTTTTCTCATGTGTATAACAGATAGGTAGAGTATAGTTAGAGAATATTATAAGGTTAAGTGCGAGTTCTTAAAACTCATACTTATGGTAGGTTCGTGACTCATAATTATATGGTATGTTTTTGAACCCCTCAGCGAATGGACGCCTATGGTCTGACTAGGATAAGTTCTTAAACTCATATGATTGTGGCAAGTTCCTAAACTCATAACGTGTGGTAAGTTTGACGAACTGGGTATAGATAAGTGTAAATGGAGTATTGAGGATGATAGGAATAGATAGACCTATTAAGAAATGGATCATTATAGAAAGTGGAGTTGATGGTGGAAGCATAAGTACTCTAAATCTACTAGCTATGCTAGACTTTCGAAATTTATTGACTTCGTGCTGATGTTTACACTTCTATTTTCTTGAAAAATATTGGATCAAATGATGGAACCAATGAGTTTTAACAAAAATACTGTTATTCATATGTCTATGCTAATTGCTTCGGCTAGACAAAAATGATTTGTAATATATCAAAATGTATTTTATATCATTAATGCATCATGTAACCTGCTGCAAAGATGATAAAAACGATGGAGTCATGAATGCAAGATACTGAGTGTTGGATGTGATCTAAGGATCGCCAAATTTCACTATGGTATGATGTAGTATGATAAAATCACCAAATGACGGATCCTCAATGGATCGTAAATACAAAGTATGGTATCATGACGTCATAAAAAGATTTTTGAGATTTCTTTAAGATATGAGAAAATATATATATATATATATATATATATATGTATATTTCGATTGATGTCCGAATTGTTGTAAAAGTCTATGCTATTTGATTAAGCTAGACGAATATTGAAAGATGTTCATGAAATTCAAGCGTTTATTGAAAAGTTATGCCAAACCAAATTGTTTTGGTGCGGATTCAGATGTTGAAAAACTGAGGTGAACAACCCTATAAGGGGACATGTCTTCGGGAACAATGGTTCCTAGCATAACGCATATAGTCATTACAAAACACTACGTTGCGGCCCAACGTAATGGCACAATAGGCTGGCCACCTAGTGTACGTGAGGAGGGTGTTTTCAGTCTTTGTGATTGATAAACACTCTGGTTTGCAGTGTGAAGGATTGAGTTGAAGCACTAGTAAACCGAGAATAGAGTTCACGGTCTTATGACCCCTCAGCATGATTTGGAATCTTTTAAAATTCCTGAGTTATTCATACTTCTTCCCAATTATTGAGCAACTGTGGAAGATTCTTGCAATTCTAAAAGGTGAATGTGGTAAGGATGATATTCATTAGAAAGAAGTAAGTCGTAGAATGCGACACTGAATGATGAATATATGGAATAGGTGAGAAAAGAAATTTTAAAATGAGAAGGAGATGAGTTATCAAAGAATAATGTAAATCTCTTAATAGAAAAGTTTAACAATTGAAGAAAGACCTTTGTGGAAAGAAGTGGTTATAAAACCCAATGAGTGAATAAAGTATTAACGTAAAATCTATTTTGATAGAATGAATGAATAAAGATTAATAAATAAAAATTTCGAAGACGAAATTCTTAGAAGAATGGGTGAATGTAATATCCCGAGTGTTTATGATAACAATCTTTAGAAAAGGAAATAAATGGATTAAAGAATATATAATACTCAGAATATAATTGAGTTAAAGTGAAAGTTATGAAATAAAACCTAGAATTTGTTGAAGAAATGAATGTAGTAGGAAATGTAAAACCTATATTAAGGTGATATGTTGAACTTATTCAATGAAGAGATTTGACGAAAACCTGAGTAAGGTAGGGTTTCGGTGATTCCGAGGACGGAATCCTTATAAGGAAGGAAGAATGTGACGAATGAATTATTTGAGTTGTGATTCTGGGGACAGAATTCTTGTAAGAAGGGAATGATGTAACAATCCAAAATTTTATTTGTAATTCAAAATATTTATTAAATTAAATAAATATTTTATTTATGTGATTGTTGTTAGTATATATTTGTGAATTAAATAATACTCTAATTTAATTTAACAGCTTAGAGTTGTTAAAGATTACATGAGTTGCTATATTGATGTCGTAATTTAATAATTAAAGTGATATATTAATTGTTAAATAAAATTATAATGAGATTATAATTTTGTGATATTTGTTAAGTGGGAAATTTATTTAGTATGTGGTAATTAGTTTATTTAATTAAGATTGGATATGAAAATCCAAGTAAACAATGTGGGACAATAAACTATATTTATTAAAAGAGTTTTAATTTGATTTTACCAAACAAAACCTTAGAGCTTTTGAAATTCTTATTTTAATCTTGTTTTGCCAAAAAAGCTTAAGGAATGATTAAGTCATTATTTTAATATGGTTTTGCCAAACAAGCCTTAGGGCATTAAAAATTCTAATTTTTGTAACTTATATATTAAATTGATAATAAGTATATGTAATTATATTGGGAGTTACATATTCTATAATTATATGTGTTATATGTATATTGTATATACACTAAGTTATGTTAATTTTTTTAAACCTAAGTGTAAATTAAGAACAATAGAGAGAGAAAGGAGGCTGCATATTTCGGTAGTTATAGGGAGTCTAGGAGGGGTCTTGGATCTTCATACAACTTAAAATCATAAGCTACTTTGAAGGATCAAGAAGGCTTGCAAGAAGAAAAAGGTAAGAAAATGAAAGTTTTCACTTTTTGGGCTCTTTTTGTTAGATCTTTATGAACCAAGCAACTTTTGTTTTGGATCATTAAAAACTCATGATTTACATGAGTATTGGTATTTTATATGTGTATCAAAGTATTTTTGAAATCAAAAGTTAGATCCAAAGTGAGGAAATCAAGTTTTGTACCAAAAGGTTTAAGAAAAAGCTTTTCTTTGTATGCTATATATATTTTTATGTTAGATTCTTTGGGTTCATGTGATTAATGGTTTAAAATATGTTAGCATGCTAGATACATGAGTTAAGGGCAAAACTCCTTTAGAATCACTCAAATATGTTAAGAAATGAGCAAGTTATGAATTAAATCCCAAACTACCTTTTAACTCAAGAACACAAGCTACTGATCAGTCACTTCTGTCCATTTTTCCGGGACCAAAACAGAACCAAAATAGATGTTTGATACATGGAAACTGTAGTTTGGGAAATTATGAATCCAACGATACCTATTGGACCTAAATCCGATTTGTAGATTTCGTTTTATAAGCGTTTCCGTTAAGGACCCCAAATCTGGAAAATGAACCAACTGTTGAAGAAAACCTTGCGGACCAGTCACTTTGGGCCTGATTTTAGGGACCTATACAGATTGGAATTTGGCGTTTGATAACTGAAAACTGTAGTTCAAGAAGATACGGATCCAACGAGTTTGATTGGGCCTCAATCGAGTTGTGGATCTCGTAATACAAGCATTTCTGTAAAAGACTCCAATACTGAAAATGTTTACAAGGCATGTAATAGTCAGTCGGTAGTGGCCTGTTTTCAGGGTTCTATACTGTGCCAAATAGACCGTTTCTTGAGCCTAAAACGTAGCTCGGGAAGTCACGGTTCTAACAATACCAAGTGGGCCCAAATCGGAATTGTAGATCACCGTCTACAAGTGTTTCTGTGGAGGACCCCAACTTTAAACGAAAATTATAGAATAAATAGAAAATAAATATCAGAAATTCATAATAAATGTGTAAAAATTATTTTAAAGCCTAAAAATGGGTTTTTAATAATTTGGAATATATTTCACTGATATTTTAATATTTTTAAATATTAATGATAATTAATTTATTTAATTATTATATTAAATAAATTACATAAAAATGATTTTAATAGTTTAAAAATCATTTGAAATTATATTAAAGTGTAAGGAAATATTTTAAGTTATTTTTAACGACTTTTAATATTTTGTAATGAATTTCATTAATAAATGAATATTAATGATAATGGAATTAAGTAGTATTTAATTCATATTAATATGATATTAAATAATAATTATCTGAAAATTATTATAAGTCATTAAAAAATATTTTGACTGAAAATGAAATTATCTAAGGTAAATGTAAAGCATTTAGGCAAATTCTTATGGAAATTAGACTCATGAATTATCCGACTAGACTTTTTGGGATGTCAGAAACTATACCGAATTCAACTCAGACTGAAATAGTTTGACTTGATACCAAATTTTAGGTATTTTATAGAATAATATGATTATGTGGTAATTTGTTAGGTTATATTATAACTGTATTTAACAGTACTATACTGTGATGATATTCTAATATTTGGATATCGGTATTATCTATATTAGGTCTTCGGAAAAAGCGATATAGGTTGTGTAACAGTAATCAATGGTACAGGTAAGTTCTCTAACTCGATCTTGAATTGATATTTTTGAAATATGCTTGGGGTTAATCATTACTGATTATACCATGTCTATGAATTATTGATTCTCACTCTGTGCACATTTCATGTATTCATCAGGTATGAAAGGCTGATCACCTTCATTACCATTTGGTTTAGTTGATTTATTCATGTTCATTATTCGTTCAACTATGAAAATTTATTCATGCTCTTTCGCAATGTATATATTGTAGAAAGTTAGCCAACTTATTGTTCAATTCTTTCGATCATGATATATCCTTAATTGAACTTATACTTGCTGGGAAAAATTGTTGCTCACCCTTGCTATATCATGATAAACATTGCAGATTATGACGAATACGTTGGTTACAGGAAAAGTCCAAGAAAAGTCAGCTTTGGATTATATGTGCAGCTAAATTTGTAACAGTAATGTATGATAATAACTTTGTATGTCTGATAGGATATTGATTTAGGTATTATGTGAAGGTTCTCGACCTTGGGGATAGTGTGTAATATTTAATGTATAAACAATTTATGTTTATATCTTCCGCAATAGTTATAGAAATAGTACAACGGATTCGTGGTGATTTGGGACCCGAATCTGGGGATGTTATAGATATCACATGGTCGGATGTGATCTCATCCTGCACAACTCTCCGCCTCAGCCCGGTGAGAGTCATAAACTATCGGCTCATGTCGTCGATGGCCATATACGCGCAAGGTCTATTCAAAGGCAGCGCCGTCAATTATGCATACCCCGCCGAAGTAGGAGTCAACTCATAGATGCCAAACCGAAAGACCTGTATCTCTGGTATCCAGTGCTCCAACATGCCCTCCACGAATCCCCGGCGGGGGTTACAACGCATTCTTCATCCATGAACGAATCCCAAGTAGGGGTTACAATGCAGATTTCATTGATAAGGTTCCCCGGTGGGGGTTACAATGCATTCTTCATCCATAAACGAATCCCCGGATGGGGTTACAACGCATTTTCATCCATTAACGTACATGTCAATAAAGGTCAAGCAACCTTGATGTCATCTCAGCCGATGACAAGTAAACCCATCGAAGCATCGGAAACTACTTGATGAAAGGTACCCATATCCACGTATCCTCGGCGGGGGTTACAACGCATATCTATCCATTAATACACACATCAATGAAAGTCAAGCAACCATGACAGTTTTCCCAACAGGGATCTATCTGTTGATATATACATCAATGAAGGTCAAGCAACCTTGACAGTTTGCCTAACAGGGATCTATCCGGTGATACACACATCAGCGAAGGTCAGGCAGCCATGACAATACATATTGTTGGCAGTAAACTCCAACAGGAATGTGGTATATGTTGGTGACACAAACAGAGAAGACCATCCTCATCGGAGAGGACCGATGATGGAATATGTTATACACATCCTCAAACAGACAAACCTTTATCCCCACAGATCTCTTACACACGAGAGGTACATCTTTAGAGTAAAGTCTGTATCATGGATTCAGGACTTTGGTGATAACCCCAACGTCAACATCCTGGGAGACTTGGATCACACGTCCAAGACATCACTGATTGTCATCCCCAACAGGATTAACAGGGAACCGACAATCATTCCATTATGTTGGAAAATAATCCAACAAAATACATGCATCATGCATTTGCATTATGTTGCTGCACATGGCATCATGTTTATCTTGTTGCATTTTAAGTGTCTAGGATTCTTTATCCTATCCATGCATTGAATTGCATAAATATGATAAAGAGGGACATCTGTAGACACTCAAAATTTTATGCACACCTGTTACTAACATTACACGAGGGCAAATTCGTCTTTCAGAGATAACCTTGGAAGACAACTCATATCCATTCCGGATACCACCAGAAGTTCAGTCTCAACCCCGAAACACACACCGGGAGTATCAGTTCCAACCTCGGAGATAACCTAAAGTTTCATCCTTGGAGATAACCCCAAGGAATGTCATTGTAATTCTGGTGATAACCTCAAAAATGCTTTTTTCAAATGCCTACAATCAGCTTTAACCTTCAAACTCCCACCGAGGCACTCATTCCAAAGACCCAAAGATAACACCGGGAAGACAGGCACACTTAAAAGATGACCTTGAGGAATTCAAACACTTACAACAGTCTAATCTAAGAGATAACCCTGAGCAATGCCTGCTTTATCAGCCCAAATCAGAGATAACCCCAGTGAGGGGCCAAATCGTCATCTTGCCACCTCAACCCACATTGCCCTGTCTTAACATCTTATACATATATTTCTACACAATAATGTCCCACAAGAGCCAAGGAGTTCCAATCCCGAGTGACTATTACGCAGGGCAGCACACCAGATAGAATTAAAAGCTTGAAGACCATGGATATGGTCCCCTCTCCCTAACTTAGTACAACCTCTAATCCCATGTCATTGCGTAACTCTCAACAACGACGGTCTGAAAAAGGTCTTGTACACCTCAATCGGATGCTCGGATTGAAGTTCTGCAAGTTCGAGCGAACATTACAATGCATGAGTGCACGTACCTTGAAATTGTGGGAACCGCAAAGCCTGGGGAACACTAGGCAGCTGCAAGTGCATCTGCGCGGTTATCTCCGATTTGGGCTGGGGGTTCAGGTGGCAAGATGATGATTTTACCCCTCACCGGGGTTATCTCCGATTTGGGCTGAGAGCAGACGTTTCTTAGGGTTACATCTAAGATTGGACTGCTGCAAGTGTTTGAATTCTACAGGGTCATCTTTAATGTGCCTGTCTTCCCGGTGTTATCGCCGGGTATTTGGAATGAGGGCCTCAGCATGAGGTCTGAGATTGAAGCTGATTACATGCATTTGAAACAAGCATTTCCGGGGTTATCACCGGAACTGCAACGGTATTCCTTGGGGTTATCTCCAAGGATAAAACTTGGGGTTATTTTCAAGGTTGGAACTGATACTCCCGGTGTGTGTTCCGGGGTTGAGACTGAACTTTCGGTGGTATCCAGAATGGATGTGAGCTGCTTTCCAAGGTTATCTCCAAAAGATGAATCTGCCATCCTGCAATGTTAGTAATAGGTGTGTAGAAAATTTTGAGTGTCTACAGATGCTCCTCTTTATCATATTCATGCAATGCAAGGCATGGATAGGATAAAGAATCCTAGACATTTGAAATGCAAACAAGATAAACATGATGATATGTTAAGAAACATGTTGTAAATGCATGATGCATATGTTTCGTTGGATTGTTTTCCAACATGATTGAATGATTGCTGATTCCCTGTTAATCCTACCGGGGATGACAATCAGCGATGTCTTGGACATTCGATCCAAGTCTTCCAGGATATTGACGTTTGGGGTTATCACCAAAGTCCTAAATCCTTGATACAAACTTTACTCTGAAGATGTGCCTCTCGTGTGTAAGAGATCTGGATAAAGCTTTGTCTATTTGAGGATGTGTATAACATATTCCATCATCGGTCCTTCTTCGATGAGGATGGTCCTCTCTAGTTTATGTCACCAGCATATACTATGATCCTGTTGGAGTTACTGCCAACAGTATGTATTGTTAGGGTCGCCTAACCTTCGTTGATGTGTGTATCACCGGATAGATCCTTATTGGGAAATCTATCAAGGCTGTTTGACGTTCATTGATGTGTGTATCAATGGTTGCAGTGTGTTGTGACCCCGCAGGGGAATATGTCAAGGCTGCTTAACCTTCATTGACGTGTACATCAATGGTTGAATTGCGTTGTAACCCCCACTGGGGAAGGTTGTGGATAAGTTCATTAATGGATGAGATCATCGAATGGCTTCCGATGCTTCAATGGGTTTATTTGCCATCGATTGAAATGACGTCAAGGCTGCTTGACCTTTATTGACCCATACATCAATGGTTGACTTTTGTTATAACCCCCATCGGGGATTCGTTTATAGACGAAGAATGCATTGTAACCCCCGCTGGGGATACGTGGACGAGTGAAAATCTACGTTATGACCCCCGTCAGGGATACTTTATCAATGAATGAAATCAGCATTGTGACCCCCACTGAGGAAGGCGTCTTTTAGGATTACGACCCTGTATTTGGCGGCATCGGACCTGTGTGAGGCATTACTGAGCATGATTTGCAAAAGCTGAGGTCACTGGTGTAGTATACCTTGCATTTAGGTGAATACCAATGAGTGATATATGAAGCTCGAACTGAACTGAGTCGGAGGAGTGGGACCCATGTAAGGATATTCCGTGAAAACCAATATTTCAGGCTATTCCGCTCGATCGCGTAGCATTTTTATTCTTGAGTTGGCCTTTTTAGCTTGTGAGACCTACTTTGCAACTCGAAATGAATTGAGTCAGAGGACTGGGACCCATGTAAGGGTGCCGCAAGTACACCTGCAGTAGCCGCAGGTAGACCTACGACCAATCGTGGGTATGTAATGCCTGGGGGTTGCTTTCATAAGTCACTTTCAAGTTGCGCCGCGAAGGAAATCTAAGAGCTCTTCTTCAGATATGCTGAGTTCGGGTGACTTTCTGCAAATTCTGCTACCGTACAAGTGTTCTACATTGTCCTGGTAACGTATGCATGTATTCTTTTCCAGTTTCAATTTGTTAGAAAATGACTTATCACATGAAATGCATCTAGACACATAGTATTGAATATGCATGCTGATATGACTTTATAAAAAATATTCAACATAGTAAACATTAGTATTAAACCATGCTGAACATAATGATGTGAAAAAAATTTAACTTTTGAAATTGTCAAATTGGCACCTTTTACTGTCATTTCTTATCTTATTTGAGGACAAATGAGTAACGGTAGAAAAGCAAAATAATCCTGGTAATTAGACTATACTTACGGATTTTTTTACTATGATGTATTAATGCATGTAGGATGTATATGACTGTGGGTAGGTGTACTACTGAATGGCCACCTAGTCATGCCTATGTGCATGTGGATAGTCCTATTTACAAAGGGGACTATGGTAAAATTTTTCAAAATGTAGGCATTAGGTAGTCATGCATTTTAACTCTACTGTAGATGTATGTTAAAATAATGCATGCATGTATGTAGTCATAAAAATGCATTTTGAAAAGGTCCGGGTTAAACATTACCACGCCCTTTCTGAGGTGATTTGGAGACTTGTTGTCCAGATATTATGGATCCAGATCAGCAGAGTAGTTCCCACAGGACAACTTCTGGTGTACGGAGAAGGGCTTCTGAAGTGCCTCGTTCTGTTAGACAGCCTCGTTGTTTGGTAGAGGTGGTGATACGTCCTATCCAGGTTGAAGTGCCGAACATCGAAGATGAGGAGGAGGATGTTCCAGTTGCGGACCCCGCTCCTGCTGCACGTGTTCCCCGTAGGGATTTTCCATGCATTCAGGTGGTGAACCCAGAGCTTCTGGGCGACTTCAGTCGACACCCTTCAGTTTACTTGCATGCAAATGAGGTATAAAGTTAGATCTTAATCTTGCTTAGTTTCTATTGATGAGGAGTAAAGGGTTCTGATGTTGATCTGCATTTGATGTAGGTTCCCGACTTTACACAACCTCGAGGGAATTAGTTCAACATCCACTCTATATATCAAGCTTTGCATGATGACTATAGAGCGATTGTATATGGTTGGGGATTCAGGACGTTATTTTCCATTATTCCCCGCCGTTGTCCCTGGGGTTACCTCAGGGCATTGTCTGAGCGCTAGTTTCACTAGGCTCAGTCACTCCATTTGCTTGACTGTAAGGTGATGATGACACCGATGGATTGGTGGTTTATCACAGGTATGGAGTTTGGAGGGGTACCAGTGCCATGTATGGCGGATATCACCCCTACTGTCGTCAAATCCTTATTAGGAGTTCCAACGGAGGCACTCAAGAGCGGGGACCGTTACATGCATGTGTCCTTTCAAAGAGATGCTATGAGTGGGGTCATTGCTGTGATCCCATACCCGATGATGTGAGAGTCAGGGATCGCATTCTTCGATGATTCTTTCTGATGATCATTAGGGGATACTTCATAGCAGATAACTCTTCTATGGTGTCCTTCGCTTTGATCAGTGCCACTTGACACGTGGACCATACAGGAGAGTATGATTGGGGTTCCTACACCTTCACCTACTCCCTCAGGGGAATGCACATGCGCTCGCAGGGCTTGACCGAGGCTTGGTTAGGATTCTACTCGTTTCTGCTGGTGAGTTTCTCTTATCTTTTCCCATGTATAGCTTAAGAGTGTTGACTGACAGCAGATGTTTTGCTTTTGTGTTGGCAGTTTTGGGCCTATGAGAGGCTCCCATGTTTGCGTCCTGTGAGTGTGTTAGGCTTAGATACCTATCCATGAGGACAGAGATGGCATCATTCCATACTGTCGAAGGTCCCTTTTGCGGAGGGTTTCACTCATTGCCGCCTACAGCTGGAGTTGATGACAGCGGATGTCATCACATGGGTTCCCTACTCCGGGGAGTACTTGAGCATTGGATTTGAGGATGGATACCCGATTGGAGTTAAGTACGTGATTTCCACCAGTAGGATTCCTCTCTTTATAGATGGAGGGTGGGAGCTCTACTTAGGAGAGCGTGTTATTAGGAGAAACACATGAGAGATTCATATGCTGATCTTGCCTCCTACCAGGCGTTACTGGCCTATTTTGCAGTCACCCGTCATTGATATCCCATTTTTGGGGGTTGACGGTTTCACATTATCAGAGGGTCCCTACACTCAGGAGATATTCTAGCATTGGTGGTTCCCTCGTACCATTGGAGCCCAGACCCGCACCACTTAATTCATGGGGGATATGGTTCTAGGATACGTGATTAGGATGGATTGGCTAGCCTGTGTTTGAGATCCAACTCATTTGACAAAGATTTATAGTTTGACCCGACAGTTGGACCGGGCACATTTCTTTATCCGGCAGTTGGGCAGAGATCCTTCAGAGGTAGATACTTTTGATCCTTCCAGCTCTGGCGCTGGCCCCTTAGGTGACCCATATGGTTTTGCCGGTGCAGATCCTCCATTGTATAGGCCTGACATCCCTGTGGATAAAGATCCAGTGACTTAGGAGGAGTTACATTAGGTGGATAGGATTGATGATGTAGATATTGATATCATTGTCTTCTTCTGATGTATATTCTCGTTATCTCTTTTGATAGGCCTCTGTTAGACATTGGGTAGCTTCACCCCATTCTTTCTATATCTTTTGATAGGCCTCTATTAGTTGTAGGCGCTTTGCCTTATTTCCTCAGATATTTTAGTCAGATCAGAGATGTATTAGATGATGATATACTTAGGAATATATGTACAGTTTTCCATTTCCTATATCATATTACCATCTATTATATCATGCATGTTATTATGTTATGAATATGTATGTATGTCCAGAGATATTCAACATTGACCCCTGGATGGTTTTATGACACGACCCGTACAGATGTCTTCCTCGACATTTAGCCATATTGATCATACCCCACCATTATTGGTGGCATCTGGTATGCGATCGTGGTATGATAGTATGTCACCATCAGACAGGGTTACTGTAGATCAGCTGTTGCAGTATACTATGACCCTATTGATGTTTCAGGTTCCCACAGGATTCGTGGAGGGCATGCTAAAGCACTGGGTATCGGAGAGGCAGGTTTTCCGATTTTGGACCCAGGAGTTGACTCCTACTTTGGAGAAGTATGCACGTTTGATAATGCTGCCACTGGATAGACCTTGCGTGCATATGGTGATTAGAGACATGAGTAGGCAGTTCATGACCCTCACTAGATTGAGGCGTAGGGTGGTGCAGGATGAGCTCACATCTGGCCACGTTATATCCCAACATTTTCTGTTTGAAAATTTTGGCTCTGAGGATAGTTATACACGACATTCCGGGGATTTCACTACACCGGAGGATCATTGATAAGCTGGTTTTATATCTACTTATCCGGTATCTTTTACTTGAATTAGTTTCTTATATTCATGTTTCTTAGTTACTTTCCATGCATTTTGTGTTTATTTTGTAGATCTTATGTTTGGGAGCGGTGTGAGCGACTATTGGTAAGGAAAAGCAAGGAAAATGCAAAGAAAAGCAATTCGGACATCATTTGGGCTTTCATGTTTACTTCATGTTCTTGGTTTGGAACTTATCTTACATTGTAGAGCGTCTTCGTAGCTTTTCGGAACATCTTAAATCATTCTAATTTGAGTTCGGATGCAAGAGTTATGATCTTTGTACCAACGGACGTCAAACTTCGTTGTTTTGGTTAGCCATTTTCATAGCAGTCCCTTCCAGCCCAATTTCAACCTTCCTCCGGCCAGAATTTCTCAATCATCAAAGAATGAAAGTTGTAGAGTTCGTCAATATCTTCGATTTTATAGGTGGCAAACCCCGTAACTCTTCCCGGATCAAAAGTTATGGCCATTTTACCGTAGAACACCGCAAAGAGAAATGGATACATGGCGGCGCTGAATTTGTAGTACATTTCACGCCAACATGCGACCCTAGAGTCATAAAACGTGATTTTTTTGCTTGAGCGCCAAGCAGCCCTACTTCGTGCCAATTCTCGTGTGACCTGACGACTGGGTGTTGACCAAAGCTGACTTTTCATTAAACAGTGCAATTAAAGCGTAATTTGGAGAGGGTTTCAATTAGGGCTTATATATTAGATGTATTTTCATTATGTAAGAGATATTCCACCCCTTGGGGGCTCATGCTACTGCTATTTTCTTTATTCACTTTGGAATAATTAGATTAGAGTAGTGATTTCTAGAGTTGATTAGATTGAAGACTTGAAGAGATTGAAAAGCATTGGAGATTCAACCTTGGATCAAGAGAACAGATTTGTACTACCATTCTCTATTCTTACTCTCTCTTTGATTCCTAATTGTATCTTATGATGTTTATTCTATATGTGGATAATAACATAAATTCAGTTATGATTTAAACTCTATTATGAGATTGTAATGGATTCTATGGATTAGTTATTTCTAATATGTTCCATTATTAGCCTTATTGATTGCTATAGGATCGTCTATTAAGATTCATGCTTATTTGCTTAGTTGATTGGCCATCAATTACTGTGATAACCCATATGAACTTGAAAGACAAAGTATAGGTTTAGATCTGATCTTGATATCTTATGATTGTATATTCTACATTGTGTTGGGATGTATGATTTGTGCTTAGGACAGACATATACCGAAGCGCCATTCGTAGTCAATTGAGAATTTGGGCTTAAACCCTAATTATTTGTAAATCACATAGACATATAGTGGTTTATGTAATATGGGTGTTTATGTGTATTCTATCAACTGTGGATTATATGTGATATGGGTATGGTAAATTGAGAGATGGCTATACTTTACTTTTGCGTCCTTGACTAACAAACCGGTACAATTAGTTTGGCTTAACATGGAGTGTATGGATTTGAATGAGTCAATAGATGAAATTATAATCTCAGGTTTTCATTATCTATTCTCACTCTAGGAATAGTTAGGTTTATTTAATTTCATAGTTTAAATATAAAATATAATATCATTCGTTTAAATAAGACTGAAATGGTTATGGGTTAGTACTTGGTAAACTTTATTAGTTAATTCTCCGTGGGAACGATACTTTACTTACTCTTTATTACTTGTTGACCGTGTATACTTGCACGCATATATTGATCGGTATAACAATCAACAAGTTTTTGGCGCCGTTGCTGGGGAATTAGCTTAATAAATTTTTGCCAACATTAATTCCAATCAAATTGGTCTTAATTTAAACTTTTTTTTGTTTTAATTATCTTCTTATATTTCCCTTTTTTTAGGTACCATGGGTGACTTTGCTTAGCAATGGCCTTATGCAAATATGATTCAACCAAAGGACACAAGCACTGAGTGACTCAATGTATTTTCTACATTGTCATCACAAATTGCTACACTTTCGGAGAAGTTGGATATTTTTGCCCAACGCACTCGAGAGATAGTAGTTACATGTGAACTGTGCTGGCGAGCATCCGAGTTATCAGTGCAACATCAACGTTGGACAAGTGCAGTTTGGGGGTGATTACTTCAACAACGATGTTTATCCTGATTATCAACAAGGATGAGGGTATCACCTAGATTATGAATGGGGTTATAACTATCAAGATCAATACTGCATCTCAAGTCCAACATATCCATCAGATTTCTCATATCCACCTCCAATGCAACAAGAAGAAAATTCAAGGTTGAAGGAATTCATGTCAAAAAGCATAGCAGACCATGAAGAGATGATGATGAGTTAGGAGTTATCAAGCCAAAATCTTAACAAACAGATGGAAAAACTCATTAATTCATCAAGGAATGGTCCTCAATACATGGATTTCAAAACTGAGAAAGATAATTCAAGACTGGAGGAATTGTGGTTCAAATTTATAGCATCAACTGAGGAGAAGATGATTGAGCAAGAGAGGTCAATTCGAAATCTTCAGAATCAGATGGATCAAATGTTCGAAGCCTTGAATAATCGCACTCCAAACAATTGGTGCTATGACATATACGATGAAATTGTTGGAGATCCAGAAGTGTACATGCCACTGAATGAACTGAAAGGAGTGGACATTGAGGAGACAACTGGGGGTATGGAAAATGAAGAACATGAGCCAACTTGTATTATACCCCAAGTGCTTTCTCAGTTAGAGTTGAAAAATTTAGTGAAATTTGAACACCCATGTCTCCTTGATAGTCACATCCAAAGCAAGAATTTATGCGATTATGAGGGCTCTTACAAACCATGGTGGGCAAAGGAAGAGATAATAGAAGAAGAAAACCCCGTTGAATCTTTCATGCCTCAATGCAAAAATCTATTCACAAATACAACGGAAGACACACCTGGCTATGCAATAGAAATGGAGACATCATGTAGAGGAAATATGCTACGCTATTTCAATTCATAGACTCTTATGATGGGGAACCTACCTACACACATTGTAGTTCTAATGGATGGAGGGTTCCTAGCTTATCGTAGAGCAATTGGATAGCGGTGTCAAGAAAAGAGTCCAGCTAACGGACTATAAACCGAGCGCTCGATGAGAGGCACCCCATCCAATCTTTCTCCCTCCTTGTTTAATTCTTATTTATATTTTCATATTTAGTAGATGTTAGATAGTGGTAAGTCTTAATAATAGTTTTATTGTTTCTCCTCTCAAGTTCAGTCCAATTGCTATAAGCATTCAAGATCAAACATAAGTCAAACAAAAACTAAAACCGCTTGGTATGCGTGTCGCATGCGGCGCTACTAACTACAAAGCCAAACACTGCATGCATGCTGCTATATAGCTCTGCTCACGAAAAAAAAATTTGCTAAAATTTTAGAATTTCTGACTCAAGCATTCGGACAGTTAGAATCCCACACTCAATTTCCAACTATAAAATATCTTAAACTTAACCATCGCCTGATATACCATCGGATCATGAGGAGGCGAACGGAGATGACATTGCCACTTAGGGGAGTATTCTTTCACTTTTAATTACAATGAAGGCATTGTTTATTTTAAGTTTGGGGGTATTGGGTTGTAGTGAGCAGTTGTTGCATATAGTTAGTTGCATATAGTTTGATTGCATGTTTAAGTTGCATAGTAGGGGCATTTTAGTATGAATTTTTTTTAGTTTTCTTTTGTCTTGTTTACTTAGTATGTGTTTAGTTGCTTAACATTGCATAATCCCAGGCTTTTAGTTAGTTGAATTCTAATTTGGCCAATGATGACATAGAAATTTGATAGATTTTTTAACTTGGTTGATATCTTGAGATTAGTTATAATTTTATACATAATATAATTCATGCTTGCTGTTTAGATGTTACCAGGTAGCACGACAATGTTCCTATTTGCTTGTTGGTAAAGATTAGCATGCTTGTTTGCTGAGAGGAAAATGTTGTTTTTAATGATAGAATTGTGTAGGAAGTGAGTAATGACTATGAAGACACTAAAACTCAAGTTTTGGGAATGCATGGGTATGCTTTCTTTATATAACAAAAAAGAGAAAAAAATGAATAATTATCGTGGCTAGTCTTATTTCGGGGCCTTTGTTACTTGAGTAAGTACGCCCGAGGGGATTGTCTCTACACCTAGCGCCCTACGATCTTAATGGTCTGGGAGTCGTTGGTTGAAAGCTCGCTAAGGGGTAGCACTGTTAGCCTAATGGAATGAGACATTGCACAGTTATGGGAAATATAAACAAAAATATTAATAAAAACCGCGGAAAAGTGTGAAAATCGCCCTCGTGAGTAAAAATAAAGCAGAATAAACTCATTGTTGAATCTTAATTTGTATTGATGTGTTGGAGTAGTTGATGTCTCACTAGTATATGCAGTTCTTGATTTAAACTTCAATTTTCTGTCTTAAGCAATTTAGCATGTGGTATCTGATTGTATGTCATTATGCCTTTAGCTTAGTTTGATGCTTTGTTCTTGAATCTTGATATTTCTCTGAGGCATATCTCACTAGAATTCATAACATGGCTGGAAATCTCGGGATTCATTATCATAGTAGCGTAGCTTGCATAGCATGTAGATTGCATTATATTGTGTTGCTTGGGGACAAGCCACGGTTTAAGTTTGGGGGTATTTGATAAGTTGGTTTTATAACTACTTATCCGGTATCTTTTACGTGAATTAGTTGCTTATATTCATGTTTCATAGTTACTTTTCATGCATTTTGTGTTTATTTTGTAGATCTTATGTTTGGGAGCGATGTGAGAGACTATTGGTAAGGAAAAGCAAGGAAAATGCAAAGAAAAGCAATCCGGACATCATTTGGGCTTTCATGATTACTTCATGTTCTTAGTTTGAAACTTAGCTTACATTGTAGAGCGTCTTTATAGCTTTCTGGAACATCTTAAATCATTCTAATCGGAGTTCGGATGCAAGAGTTATGATCTTTGTACCAACGAACGTCAAACTTCGCTATTTTGGTTAGCCATTTTCATAGCAGTACCTTCCAGCCCAATTTCAACCTTCATCCGGCCCGAATTTCTCAATCATCAAAGAATAAAAGTTGTAGAGTTCGTCAATATCTTCGATTTGATAGGTGGCATGCCCCGTAACTCTTCGCGGATCCAAAGTTATGGCCATTTTACCAGAGGACACTACAGTAGAATTGTGGCGCGCGAATTTGTAATGCATTTCCCGCGCGGCAGCGCGCGACCCTGGAGCCAAAAAACGTTATTTTTTTGCTTGAGCACGGCCCCGCCCAACTTCAGGCCAATTCCTGCGTGGCCGCGCGACTTCGGTTGTTGCCCAAATCTGACTTTTCATTAAACAGTGCAATTGAAGCGTAATTTGGAGAGGGGTTCAATTAGGGCTTATATATTAGATGTATTTTCATTATGTAAGAGATATTCTACCCCTTGGGGGCTCAAGCTACTGCTATTTTCTTTATTCACTTTTGAATAATTAGATTAGAGTAGATTAGAGTAGTGATTTCTAGAGTTGATTAGATTAAAGACTTGAAGAGATTGGAAAGCATTGGAGTTTCAACCTTGGATCAAGAGAACAGATTTGCACTACCATTCTCTATTCTTACTCTATCTTTGATTCCAAATTATATCTTATGATGTTTATTCAATATGTGAATAATAGCATTAATTCAGTTATGATTTAAACTCTATTCTGAGATTGTAATGGATTCTATGGATTAGTTATTTCTGATATGTTCCATTGTTAGCCTTATTGATTGCTATAGGATTGTCTATTAGGATTCATGCTTATTTTCTTAGTTGATTGGCCATCAATTACTGTGATAACCCATATGAACTTGAAAGACGAAGTATGGGTTTAGATCTGATCTTGATAGCTTATGATTGTAAATTCTACATTGTGTTGGGATGTATGATTTGTGCTTAGGATAAACATATACCGAAGCGCCATTCATAGTCAATTAAGAATTTGGGCTTAAACCCTAATTATTTGTAAATCACATAGACATATAGTGGTTTATGTAATGTGGGTGTTCATGTGTATTCTATCAATTGTGGATTATATGTGATATGGGTATGGTAAATTGAGAGATGGCTATACTTTACTTTTACGTTCTCGACTAACAAACCGGTACAATTAGTTTGGCTTAACATGGAGTTTATGGATTTGAATGAGTCAATAGATGAAATTATAATCTCAGGTCTTCATTATCTATTCTCACTCTAAGAATAGTTAGGTTTATTTAATTTCATAGTTTAAATATAAAATATAATATCATTCGTTTAAATAAGACTGAAATGGTTATGGGTTAGTTCTTGGTAAACTTTATTAGTTAATTCTCCATGGGAACGATACTTTACTTACTCTTTATTACTTGTTGACCGTGTATACTTGCACGCATATATTGATCGGTAAGACGATCAACAATTATTGACGTTTGGCCAGAGTGGATGTACTGCTATTGTGTATATTGTCATATGTCTACATGCCACGGTACATGGATGAGTTGGACATAGGAGTCATCATGGCAGTGAGAGCTCTCAGGGAGGTTCACACCATCATACCAATGATTATAGCAGAGACTCTGAGGTCAGCCACATACTGCTACACTTATCCAACGGGAGTGTTTACAGGTAGCTCGGTCATGCTGTACGTGTGGTTTATGTCACACTTGAAACCGATTGGCACTTTCAGACGGGATGGGTATTGTTTCACCCATGATATAGCCATGTCATACTCCTTTCAGCCTGCAAAGTGTATAGATGTTGCATCTTGGTTAGCTTTCCTGGCAGGGATCAGAGATCCATTTGATATATTGTCGTGTATAGGGCTCAGTTCACCCTACTACTTCATCACTCATGCTCTGAGCATGGATTATCTCCCTCTAACTGGCTTGAGGGGTATAATTACTTACCACCCACTGACCGTGATGTGTCAGTTTGACCAGTTCTAGGACTTCCATCTTTTTGAGGGGGCATCGAGTCAGCGCTTCGCTTCTTGCCACTTATCAGTAGAGGATAGATCTAGGTTGTATGCCTATTGGGATCAACGAGAGCTAGCTGAGTTTTCTATCAGCCATTCGGGTTGTTCTGAAGAGTATTCCGCATGGATGGAGATAGAAATTGCATCGGCTGCGGTAGTATCCACAGTGCAGGGGATTGATTCCGACGATTAGAAGCTTATGGAGGAGGCTGATATTCCCATTGCTAAGGATTTGACTACTTGGTTGCCAGCATTTGTGATGGATTCTCCCACTACGAGTGCTACTTTGATTCAGCATTCAGCACAGTATCTGGATCAGAGTCTACATCTGATGACCTTTGAGAGAGATCAGGCTAGGGCCTTGATGTTGACATCTCTTAATGGGAGAGAAGCAACTCTATTAGAGAGAGACGAGGCTAGATCAGCTAGAGATGCATTGATTATAGAGCCGGATGTTTCCCTATCTGCCCGGGATGTGGCTATCACAGACAATACTTCAGTGAGATCCCTTACGACTGGCATCCTTGCCAATATGAGTGCATACATTGATGAGCATCATGCCACCATACAGTTAGCCTCGGATCTTCTAGCTAGTGTAGATACCATTGGGCAGGAGCTTGCAGAGTTACCTCCTTCTTTGGAGAGGGATGCTATGTTAGATCTGATAGTCTGCATACACACAAATCCGTAGATAGACTTGTATTTTCCTGCACAGACTAGCTTAGCCATTTTGTCATGTATAACACATATTGTATATATCAAATAGTATTATATATGGTAGGGAAATATTTTTTTGGTTCACTTCGCTTTTAGTTGTGCCTTGATACTTTCTTGATATTTTCCTGTTTCTTCAGGGTTTGTGATCTTAATGCATTCTGAACTCATCCTTGATTTATGGACTGGTTTTCGTATGGAGATGTGGAAAGGAGTGTGGCTTTTCCTCTCTGAGATTGACCGCGCCACAGATGGTCGTCAGTACTCCTATTTAAGAGAAGCCTAGTTAATTCCATCTCTTATGGATTGGTGTTGCTCTTTGAGGCACAACCGCAACTTAGATGGTCGCCGAATCTCCTATTTGTGAGGAGAGGTTAGGTAGCTCCATCCCTTTGGTCTGAAGCCGATGAAATGTGGTGGATTAAAGTTTAATCTCAGTACCGTGTGACAAGTATTTTTGTTTTGTTAGGGGGTTAGATCAAACCATAATTGGCTTCCTACATACTCCTATTAAAGAGGAGATCAGGTGTACGTAGTTCGAACCTGGTGTAAGAGGTTCAACGCTGAATGTGAAAGGTGTAAATAGGTGTAGAAGCTTTATTGATGAAGAAGGGTGTAGAAGTGTTTTTGTTGTTTTTGATTTTGTAGAAAAAGGGCATAAATGTTTTTGTTGTTTTTTTATTGCGACCGGGCCATATTGAATATGGTTGCCTATGTACTCCCGGGTATCAGGGAGATCAGGTTGACGTAGTTCGTCCCTCAGGACGAATTGCAGTTGAAGAGAAGTATAAATCCCATGTACAGGCTATACTGCGGGGAGAAGAAAGTTTGATCCCATGCTTGGGACAAACTGCAGGTGTGAAAAAGTTTGATCTTGTCTTCAGGACAAACTGCAAGCGTGGAAAAGTTTAATCCCATCTTCAGGATAAATTGAAGGTGTGAAAGGTTCACTCTCTGAGGGGATAACCAAAATTGTATGAAAGGTTTGAAATGAAGTGAAACCATGCTACTGTTTTAAAGTGTATGTTTCCCTGAGGGGCAGAAGAATATGTTAAAAAAGGGTTAGAAAATTGGAATGACTGGTGATTTGATGATCCAAAACCAGGATGTTTGCTTGATGATAACCTCGAATATAATACCATTTCACTGTGTCCGAGTTGATGAGTTGTGGAAATTCATCACCATCCATTTCCTGTAGTTTGAGAGCGCCTCCTGTCAATACTTCCTTGACAACAAACGGGCCTTCCCAGTTAGGAGCGAATTTTCCCTTAGATTGATCTTGGTTGTCAATGATCTTCTTCAAAACCAAGTCATTTTGTTTAAACTGTCGTAGTCAAACTTTCTTGTTATAGGATCTTGAGATCTTTTGCTGATATAACTAACCATAGAAGATAGTCGTGATTCGCCTTTCCTTTATTAGAGACAATTGGTGATATCTGTCATGTAACCATTGGTCTTCATCCAGCTGAGTGTCCATCAACACTCTGAGGGATTCCATTTCAACCTCTATGGGGAGCACTGCTTCCATCCCATAGGCTAATGAGTAGGGGGTTGCCCCAATGGAAGTACACATTGAAGTTCTGTAGGCTAATAAAGTCAGAGGCAAGAGGTCAAACCATCTTTTTTGATTGGCGGACAATTTTTGCATGATCTTCTTGATGTTTTTATTAGCCGCTTCAACAACACCATTCATCTTTGGACGGTAGATGACGGAGTTAAGGTGTTTGACGTGGAATTTACTGCATAACTCCTCCATCATTTTGTTGTTGAGGTTTTTAGCATTGTCTGACGCAATGACCTCTGGTTGTCCATATCGACAAACGATATTGTTTCTGATGAAAGAAATGATGACTTCTTTGTTAACCCTGGGGAAGGAGGCTGCTTCTACCCATTTGGTGAAGTAGTCGATAAGGTGAATATGAATTGATGTCCATTACTGGCTTTAGGCTCGATGGGCCCGATCACGTCCATTCCCCACATTGAGAAGGGTCATGACGAACTCATATTGTTGAGTTCCCTCGGAGGGGCGTGGATGGCATTTCCATGAATTTGGCATTGATAGCACCTCTTGACGTGATCATCACAGTCAGCTTTGAGCGTAAGCCAATAATGCCCTGTTCCGAGGATTTTCTTAACAAGTAGGGGTCCACTCATGTGCGGGCCACATACTCCACCATGGATCTCATCCATGAGCCTCTGAACTTGGTCTTTATCTAGGCATCTGAGGTGACCTAATCTTGCATCTCTTTTGTAGAGTGCATCCCCGCTCAGGTAGAATTTCAAAGTAAGTCGATGGATCCGCCTTCTTTTAGTTGGGCTTGCCTCAGTGGGTGTAGATCCATCTTGTACATACTCCTTGATGTGCTGGTACCAAGGGTTATAGATGGGAGGTAGCTCATCTGATACTTCTCCAACATAGTTCCCATAAGTTGGGGCCTTTTGCAGGGCATATGTGATGATTGGCATGTTTTCTTTGTCAGGTATGTGAATCAAGGAGGCCAACGTTGCTAGTCCATCCGCAAAATCATTCCTATTATGAGGAATGTGTAGAAAGGAGATTTCTTTGAACTCCAAAGCCATCTATAAAACTTGTTGATGGTAAGGCAGCAAATGTAGTTTTTTGGTTTGATAGATTCATGTGGATTGTTTGATTACCAATTCGGAATCCCCAAAGATAGTTAACCGCCTAATGCCAATTGAACGGGAAAGTTTTAGCCCCATGATACAGCCTTTATACCTAGCTGTGTTATTGGTGCTGACAAATTGCAATTTGACGGCGATGGGATACTGTTCCCAAGTACCGGATACTAGAACTGCTCCAGCTCCAGCACCTTTTGTGTTAACAGCTCCATCGAAATACATTTTCCATGTATGGTTTATATCATACTGATGGTGTTACAGAACTGCCATTACCCCTTTATCGGGGAAGTATGTTTCCAAGGGTTTGAAGTCCCCTGCAGGTGCAGCGGCCAGTTGATCCGCAATTCCTTGACCTGTGATAGATGTTTACGTCACATAAACGATGTCAAATTGATGTAGGATCAACTGCCATCTGGATAGCCGACAATTCAGTATGGGCTTACTGAACACATACTTAAGAGGATCCACGCGGGATATGAGATGGGTCGTGTGACCATGGAGGTAATGCTATAACCTCATTGAAGCCCATGCTAAAGAACAACAACTCTTCTCAGTCAGAGTGTACTTGTGTGCACTACTACTGAATCTTTTGCTGAGGTAATAGATAGCTCATTCTTGGCATCTATTATCTTTCTGCCCCAACATGCAGCCCATGGCATTGTCATTAATTGACAGGTACATGAACAGGAGAACATCATCCCTGGGTGGTACCAAAACAAGAGTGTTAACCAACTTCTCTTTGATTGTAAGGAAGGCTTTCTTACACTCATCATTCCATTTCTCTGTCTGAGGAATGGGCATTTCCTTGATGGACTGGATTTTGGTGGGATCCAGCTCAATCCCTTTGTGGCTGACTAGGAAGCCTAGCAACTTGCCTAATTTAACGCCAAAGGTGCACTTGGCTGGATTCAACTTCAAGTTGTACTTACGCAACCTGTTGAAGAGCTTTTTGAGATGGTCTAAGTGGTATTCTTCCCTTCAGGACTTGACAATGATGTCATCCACATAAATCTCTATCTCTTTATGCATTAAGTCATGGAAAAGAGCCATCATAGCTCGTTGATAGGTTGCCCCGACATTGATAAGGTTGAATGATAACCGTCTGTAGCAGAAGGTACCCCAAGGAGTGATGAAAGTAGTTTTGTCATGGTCCTCCTCAGCAACCATCATCTGATGATACCCCACGAAGTAATCCACAAA
Organism: Panax ginseng; assembly: GCA_020205605.1. Lineage (NCBI taxonomy): Eukaryota > Viridiplantae > Streptophyta > Magnoliopsida > Apiales > Araliaceae > Panax > Panax ginseng. The sequence goes on from CM035144.1 coordinate 47,620,824, forward strand.
GGAGTACATGATGTATTGAGCAATATTGTCAATGAGAATGTGGATAAAAGGTACGGGAAAGTTATCTTTAAGGCAAGCTTCGTTCAGATCCCGATAATCCACGTAAACTAGCACCTTTCCTCCTGGTTTAAGCACGAGAACTATGTTGGATATCCATTCTAGATATGTAGACACCATGATAATGCCAGCTTGAAATTGTTTCATAATTTATTCTTTCACCTTTAAACTCCACTCAAGTTTCAATCGCCTGAGCTTCTGCCTGACTGGCTTAAATCCCTCCTTAATGGGAAGGCGATGAAGGACAATGTCAGTGGACAAACCTACCATATCTTCATAAGACCATGTAAACACATCTTGGAATTGAGTTAGTAGCGCAACCATGTCATTCCGTTAGTTTGGGGTTAGGTCTGAACTAATCTGGATTAACTTAGGGCTTTTTAAGGTTCCTAGATTGAAAGAAATGGTTTGATCAAGATTAGGTTTAGGTTTTTCTTCAACCCATTCCTTAATCTCTTGAGGTATCTCAATGTCCTCTTGGATTTCCATCAAGTCAGAGTCCAAATTTTCATCAAAGTTACAGTCCTTGTGGAGAAAAGGCACCTCATCAGCAAGTACATGCACATCTAAATTCAGAGTCCTGAAATAAAATATGCTTTCACTTAATATATGAAACTGTTTAATCATACAAAAGTGTTAGCATGTACTGATAAAATAACTGCTAATACTGTTAAGAAAAGTAAGCAATTAAAGTTATCTACAGGGCAGAGGGGTTTCTGCCCATTTTACCCTCGTTGACCAATGCATGGAGTGCAACTCTAATTGTCGAGAGTAAAGTCCTGATGGACTGAAGTGATGGAAGGGTTATCATCATCCTCCTTTTCTCGAAGGATGACCATAACATCTGGGCAGTCATCGTTTGGGGTATATCTGTTTGTATGTTCATCATGGATAATAATGCGTATGCTTGACATCATTAAGGCGATGTCATGTTTATGTTTTCGTTCCCTCTCTTCCACTTCGGGATCAAGAATTAGGACTTCTTTTCCTTTAAATGGTATTGGTTTGGGAAACAACATAGTCATAACATGGGCTGGCACCTTTACCGGAGATTGTATCATCTCATGAGGTGCAGGTGGAGAAGATCACCGTGTGGCGGAAGCTTGAGGAATCTGCTTGTGTTTATGAGGAATCCTATGACTGGAACTGGTAGAATAGCCTAGTCTGGATGTCCCGGTTTGACTGGACATTTGAATTGGGTGCTTAATACCTTGCTGATTTTTACCCAGCCCTTGTCAAGGCTGATGACCCAATGACATCATTTCTTAGGTAGCTGCCATCACTTCGGCAGAAATTTTGGGTACGGGAAGTGTCGCTCCAATAGGATGGTATTGTATGTTGCTTAGTTCCAAAGTATGAAAACTGGTTGGCTCAACTTCTGAATTGAAGCTGATGATTGGTAGGTTTCCTTGTTCAGGACATTTCGGCTTAGCGTTGACAGTGACTAGGCTATTGTTGATAATGTATTTAAGTTGTTGATGTAGTGTAGAAGTGACGGCTCCAGCCATGTGTATCCATGGTCTCCCCAATAGCAGGTTGTATCCTGAATCTATCTTGAGGACGTGAAAGGATACATTGAATGTATTTGGACCAATCTCAATTGGTAGCTCAATCTCTCTGACATAATTTCATCGGGATCCATCAAAAGCTTTGATAACCTTATGGCTACTTTGGATCCATTTGAGATTGACGTTCATCTTCACCAAGGTGGCATAAGGACAGATATTTAGAGATGAACCTCCATCTATCAAAACTCCCGCTAACATATACTTGGAGGACAAAACTGTAATGTGCAATGGCTTGCAATGACCGGTCCCTTCAGGCGTTATGTCGTCATCAGTGAAGGATATCACATTGTTGTTAAAAATGTGATCAACAAGATGTTGAAATTTTTCCACATCCACTAATTTCGGTAAGTAGGCTTCTTCCAAAACCTTAAATAAGATCTTCCTGTGATCCTCGGAAGAGAAAACCAAGTCCAATATTGAGATCTAATGTGGAGCTTCTCTTGAGCTTAGAACCACCTTGGCTTCAGTATGGCCCATAGTGCGGAGGAATTTATCAATCTTCTCCATTGGAATCTTCTCCTTTGCTTTTATGGCGGGCTTCATCACCCTCTGAGGAAGATATAGTGGATTTTCCTTCGACACTGTGGCAGTAGTATGAGACATGGATCCTTCAGCTTCTCCATAATTCCATGGGACTTTTTGTAAGCTAATAACAAGATACTGTGGTCTGAAGGGTAAAGAAATTGGCTCTGGTGCAGCCACTTTAAAAGGATTGTCAGCTCCTTTGAGTTAAATTACTTGTATGGGAAATGGCCGGACAGTCTCATCAGCCTCAGCGGATATAATAACTACTAATCCCTTCCATTTGGTAGGACATATATTCCCACTCTTGAGTAGCACAGTGTCATCATCTGCCAATTGCATGACACCGCTGTCAATTAGATTCTGAATGAGGAGGCAGAGTGCCCAACATTCTTCTGTGTTATGACCGCGAGAATGTGAATGATATTGACATACTACATCGGAGTTGAACCGTCTTGAATGGGGATTGATTAAAGGTAAAAGGGAGGTGATTCTTCCTTCGTTTATTAAGTTGGCCCAGGTATGTTAATTCCCTTTTATTGGCAAAATCTCGACGGACTTTAGCACTTGCTCTCTTCACAACCTTGTCCTCTAATGCTTCGCTTTCTGAAGGTGATGATGGAGCATTAATAACAAAAGGAAGGAGACAGGCATGCTCCTAGCTGATTAACTGACGTGTGACTTGATGCTGATGGATCACCAGTTCTTCCAATTGTTCCACTTACTTACAAAGAGCTTTCATCTTTCGTTCCATAGCAAATTGACACTTTGCGTAATCCCATTTATCAACACCGTCTTTGATGGTTTGGGATGATTCACTGTTAAAATTGGAGCTTTGTCAACTGCTCCAACTAATCATGTTGACCTCTTCTTCTTTGTGTTGAGGAAGAGGGTTGTCTTGCACATGAGGTTGATCTGATTTGGTAACCACGATCTCACCGTTGTCTATTAAAATCTTGGATCTTTTGTTTCAAGGCCTAACAATCTTGAGTATCATGTCCAGGTGCTCCAGCATGATAAGCACACTTATGAGTAGCATTGAAACCCCTCCCATTAGGGTTGGCTAGTGGAAGAAGAAGCGTGATTTTCTTCTGAGTAGTCAGAAGAGCAAGAATGTTCTCGAGCGAGTCCCTAAAGGGTGTGAACGTTCGAGGGCGCTTTACTTCTCCACCTTTAGGCAATGGAGAGTTTGAAGATTGTGCTTGGAAAGGGGAGTAGTTTCTCCTCTGTATAGGCATGTTCTGACTGCGCATTTGACCTTGTAGTATCAAGGAAAAATCCTCCTCTTTCTTTTTATGGACCCTCCAGGGGTTGTTTCCATAAGTTCCGGACTGGAGGTGCTCAACAACTATCTTAAGAGCGGCTAGGTCTTGAATCATTCCTGACTTCAATCCCATCTCAGTTATTTCTTCGTGTTTGATCATTTCAGAAAATGGTTTGCCAATACCAGCTAAAACTCTTTCATAGAAAGGAGATTCTTGTATGTCTATGAAAGTCATGACCATTTCTGACTCTGTCATAGAAGGAATAACTTGAGCAGCAAGGCGCCTCCACCTTTGAGCGCACTCTCTAAAAGACTCATTAGACTGTTTCTTGACCTTGGTAATCTGATACCGGTCAGGAGCCATATGAGATTGAAAACTGTACTAAGTGAGGAAGGCGTAAGCTAGCTCTTCCTAACTATGGATTTTTGAGTTGTGTAATCTGGTATACAATGAACGGGCTTCTCCAGTTCGACTCTTCTAGAACAGCTGCATTCTGAGCTTTTCGTTTTCTGCATAAGATCCAAGTTCTCCAATGAACACATTCAAATGTGTGTAAGTGTAAAGCCCCCAAATCCAGGTACTTGAAACCCTAACTCGGTGCTTCACGATACCATTTCTATGAGCGGAATAATACTAAAAATAATAACAATAATATAATTATTAAACTTAATTTACATAGTTATCGAGTCTATTCCCAAGTACGTAACCTTTAATACATTCAATACATGATAATATATATATATATATATATATATATATATATATATATATATATATATCATCCTTATCATAATAAAGTAAACTATTACATAACATATCATAAAAACTCATTCAGCAACCTTCTCTTTTCCTTTATTCTTAACAAAGCCTTCTGGTTGTTCACACTTAGCTGAAAACATTTAAATTAAGCAAGGATGAGCATTTGAGTGCCCAATAAGTAATAACAATTATAAATATTAGCTGAAAGGATTAAATATTTTCTTTGTACTACCCTTCTACAACAAATCAATAGTTGTGAAGTAATCTGAACTGATAATAATAACATAACAACTCTCTATCCAATTTTTGAAACTACGTACTGACTATAAATAAGGTTAAGGTGACATACTATGAACATTATTTTTAATTTTTGAATAGGTTTAGCAGAACTTCATCCGCAAACCATCATAACTTACCGGCACGGAGGGTGATCAGCCCATTGTACCATGTATTGATCAATACTACATGCAAGAACGATATTATCGTTCACTCTGGCTGCCTTTGGCACATAAAAATTATCCTATGTTTGGGATGTTCATACTTGTCAGGGTTCCAAACCAAAGCAATTCGGTTGGATAATGGTAAGGTTTTATCTTATTCAACAATAGTCTATATATATATATATATATATATATATATATATACGGGTAGTGCATTTCACATAGTACTGCATTAATCAGATCATTCGTTCGATTAGAACAATATACTAAAACACATTGTACTGCATTTCGAAGTAAGCACATAACCTAATCACATTATCACACATGTTCAATAGTCATTGGATCTCAAACAAACATTAACACAATCAAAATATCTAAGTCCATATCAATTTCTGAAATATATTGGTGTACCGACAACTTTATCGGGTAATTATCGAGTCTAAGACCCTACACCGAAGTTCAATATCCGTAAGTATCAGTCATATGACTTAATAATTATTTTTAAACATTTATTATAATTTATCATGAATTTTCAAACATCAGAATCATTATTAAATGTTTTAAATATTAAATAATTCTATTATCATTAATATTTAATTAATATTAAACTATTAATGACACCATTACTGAAAATATTAAAGTTATTTATAATAAATCAAAATATTTTTAAAATATTTATATTACCCTTAAATGATGATTTTTAAAACATTTAACATCATTTTTAAATAATTACCATTAATATTAAAATATTAATGTACTATTCCTTAAAATATTAAAAGTCATTAAGTATAACTTAAAAAAATTAATTCATTTATATCCTTTTAAATGATTTTTAAATCAATAAAACCATTTTAAAACCATTTATTTAATATAATTATTAAATAAATTTAATATCATTAATATTAAATTAATATCATTAATATTAAATTATTAATGAAATTATCCTTTAAATATTAATAACTTAAAATATCTTTAAACACTTTATTTTTATTTAAAATGATTTTTATAATATTAAAATTATTTTTAAACTAAATTATTTAATATAATTATTAAATAAATTTAATATCATTAATAATAATTAATTAATGAAATTTACCTTTAAATATTGAATGTTATATTTTATAACTTCAAATATTTTAAATACCTTATTTTTATTTAAAATGATTTTTAATATAATAAAATCATTTTTAAATTATTTATTTAATTCATTTATTAAATAACTAAATTAGCATTAATATTAATGAATTTCATCACAAAATATTAAAAGTCATTAAAAATAACTTAAAATATTTTCTTATACCATAATATAATTTTAAATGATTTTTCAAGTATTAAAATCATTTTTAAATAATTTATTTAATATAATAATTAAATAAATTAAATACCTTTAATATTTCAAAAATATTAAATATTTATGAAATATATTAAAAATAATTAAAAACTAATTTTTGGACTTTAAAATATTTTTTAATAATTTATTTTGTATTTTTAATAATTAAAAACTAATTTTCTATAATTATTTAATAAAGTATAATTTTTATAAATAAACTATCGCTAAAGATCACCTATAGCGACAGAACCGTCGCATGTTCTTGGCTAAACCCAGAACATTATATGCAGTGACCGAGGTGGCTACTTTGACCAATGATTAAACATCAATCATGTAGTTTCTGGACTTATTTTTGGTTATATCGTGTAGTACAAATGCAACACTACAAGACCCAACAACAAACATGATCAAAACATGCACCAATTGAAAGATCTATGAGCCTAAACTAGATGTCAGAGATGTTCTTCATTTCTGGGTTTGCCCAGAAATGAAGAACAGTACAACTTGCCTACTTTGGATTTCCACAACTTGAAATTCGTGTAATGTTTTTATGATATAATGCTTTCATGTTGTAGACAACATGTAACATAAGAGATCTATAACCAAACATCATCAAATCATCAACAAAATCAATGGATTCAAGCTGGTCAAACCATGTCAGACGACATGATCATGCATTTTCTAGGTTACCCTGAAAATGTATTTCTTGAGCGTCCGACTTGGTTTGACCGGCCACTAAGATCTACCTGATTAAGTTTTTAGTGATCTAGTGCCATAATCTTGCAGTCCAGACAACAAACTATAACTTAGATGCAACAACAGAACCAAAACATCAACACACTTGTCAGATCTAGAGCCATAAAAACTTGTCAAACACAAATTTATACTTTCTAGGTTGCCCAGAAATAGCTCGTTCATGGTCGGTCAACGACCTTTGACCATCAATATGATGCAATATAGACCAGATCTAAGTCTGATTCTTGATCCAGATCAAAGACTACATATTTAAACCTTTAAACAACAAAAACCCAACAAAGAAAGAGATCTACAAGGCCTGACATTTGGTTGTCAGACATCCAAAACAAAATTTCCAGATTTTGAAGAACATCAAATCTGAGCCTCTAAATGTTATGGATCTAACATCTAGCAATCCAGATCATCATTATACATCATATACAACATATTTAACACATAAAAACTAACATCTAACACATTGATCAAGATCAGATTTCAAGCTAGGGTTTTATACCTTCTATGATCAATTTCTAATTCTGTCTTCTAAATCTGTTAAAGGTGTTTGTGGGGCTTGAATATGTGACTGAAATACTTCTATATTTCGTTGGTTTTAGTGAGAGAGAGGATTGGTTGGGTGTTTGAGCAAAATGAGAAAAATGTGACTTTATCTCTCTCTTTGATCATTATATAATACTAGTATGCAATGTATATGGCTGGCATTAGGTTGATATGTGTTGATTTAAGGCACGTGGGGTTAGTAAGATTTGGTGAACAACTTCACCTAAGGTCAAGACCTACATGCTAGCTTCATTAATGTACAAAAGGGCAATATGGACATTAGGCTTGCAATTTTAATGGCTTAAATGTAATCTTGTCAAACCCTTAGGGTTTGACCCTTAGGGTTTAACCTTTAGGATTTAACCCTAAGGTTTTAGCATATAGCATTTGTAGGATTTAGCAATTAGGGTTTGAAAAATGTAAAATTTTAGTTTCTAAATTTTGTAATTAGTGTTTTCTTAATTAGATTAGGGTTCTAATTATACATGAACATTAGGGTATTATTTACTAATTATAATTGTCCTTGCTAATTTAGCACTTAGGGCTTATAATTTTTGTAATTAGGGTTACCAAATCACAATTAGGGTTTATAATTAGGGTTCTAGTCATTAGGGTTTTAAATTACTAATTAGCTTTTCCCTAATTAACAATTATAATTCTAACACTTGCTAATTAATAACATTAACACATTTACACACAATCTCGAACTCTAATTTTAATCTCAAATTAGGGTTTAGCACAGTAAAACTAGGGTTTGACATAATACATCATAATTGATCAACCATTTTCAGTCCACATACATACCGTACATATTTATAGCACTGAAAAATCAAAATATAATTAATATTATATTATTATTCTCATTCCTTGATTAAAATCCAAAATTAGTGTTTGGATTCCATATCCGATTTATCTATCATACTTAACATTATTAATTAAGTTAAAATAATTAACTTAATAATCATACTAAAATTCATATAATAAAATAATTATTATAATTATTATAAAAATCATTTCATATATTATTTAGATAATATATAATTATATTTTCATGAAAAATAATTAATAAAAACATTTCTACTTTAAATATATTATTATAAGAATATAGTTTATAATGATCAATAATTCTAAAATAAAATTATCTAAAATTCTTCATGTAATAAATATAATTTTATTCATCACATAAATACATATACACATTATCTTGGCACATATTCCCCATATTTATTTTAATAAAAAAATAAAAAAAATTTATATGCAAAATTTCTGATTTATTTGTTTAGAAAATATCGGGTTGTTACATTCACCCTTCCTTATAAAGATTCCGTCCCCGGAATCACCATTTTAAAACTCATACCTACCAAGATACATAGCATACACAATCATTGCAAGTAGATCTCGATCATAATTGATCGAACTAATCTTTAACTATTCACATAAAGCTTCTCTATCTGATTAAACGAAAAATTGATTTTTAATAGAACTCAATTTCCTCCTTCAAAATTTATTTATAAAATAATTTATTATATATATAAGAAAATCATATATAAGAAAATAAAATTGATTAGATTAATACCTGGAGTTGTATCCTCATTTGCCACCGTATCTTGAGCTATCATACTGAAGACTCCTGTGGTTGGTTCTATTGGTTCGTTTGTCGAAGTTGGTCCCGTTGTCGCCAATGTCCTGCTGCCTTTTCCCTTATTTGCATTCCTTGCCTCCCTTCCCCTTCTTGGACAGTCTTTCACCTTATGTTCCATGTCGACGTCGGGATTTTTAGGTGTCTCTTTTCGTTACTTGTTCTTTGGTGTTCTCTTGTTAATGTGAGATTTGTTTTAAAAAAAACAAGACAAAAAGGTCTGACATGTGTAATGTCGACGATTTGACTTTAAGAGTCACCAGTTAGTGTTTTTAACTGGTTGCACCAACGCAACCGAAAAGTTTACACATTGACCTAGTGATGTGACACTGCTAAACGGGTCTGTGAAATCGAGATTCATTAGGGTTCTGGGGCTTGATTATGCGGGGGAAGGTGTTAAGCACCCCCCGACATCCGTGTTTCCACGGTGACCACCATTTCTCAAAGAAACTGTTATATGAATGTGTGTGTGTGTGTGTGTGGATCAATGTGTAATTATTTGAAAGTAGTGCGAGGCCTCGTTCAACCTATATACACAAGGTTTGAATTTATAGAAAAATTCAGTTTTAACCAAGATATAGCAATGAAGTTTTGTAAAAGAGGTTTTTCAAACCCTATGCTCAATAGGAATTGAGACCTTTTCATACTTCCATTTTATTGTTAAATGTTCGGCTTGTTTGCTTTTATTTTCGAGATGCGAGGCATCTTGAGAAAATAATATACAAAGATCTTAGAACTCCTTATGGGCATGACAACCATCCAAGGAAATTCAGACACCTCAGTAAATAATGTACAAGTTGCTTACAATTTGAAAAAAGTCCATCACGGGAACCGAATCTAGATTCATGAGATCAATCACGTGGTCACATGATTCCTAGGCTCACATGATACTATAATTTGTATGGAAAGCGATGGCGATTATATATATAAAAAGCGATATATATATATATATGTGTGTGTGTGTGTGTGTGTGCATGATCACCACCACGAAAGCAACTCCATGGGGATCGAGAAAGGTAAATAAAGCGAAGAATGTTATCAACCGCCACGTAAGTAAACTCCAAAGCGTGACTTGAATGTAAATAAAGTCAGTAAAAGCTATCAATCGCCACAAAGTAAGCTCCAGCGGAGACGAAATATAAATATAAAAAATGTAAAAGCCCACGAAGTAAACTCCATGCCTGACAGAAATGTAAACATATACATATATATATATATAAGCAATAAATGCACCGGATATAAAATCCAGGCTCATCGGATATGTCCGACAACAATTATATATATATAAGTATATATATATATATCCTATGCGTTTAATTGCCTATATATATATATATATATATATATATATATATATATATATATAAAAAGCAAATAAACGCTCCAAACATAAGTCTAGGCTCAATCGAGGCATAATTCGATAATGTTAGTTCATATAAAAATATATACATATATATAAGTATATATATACCGAAGTTCGGGCATACGCACACAACATGACTCTTAATGTTTAGAATAGTGTGTGCAAATATGAAGAGAAAGGCTTTATAGAGTATAAGAAGGGTTACAGTGGGCTGCCAATGCAGACTTCTATGACTCTATATGGACAAACACTCAGCTCCTGCCAGTAAATTTATACTGTATGTGGGCTAACAGGTGTTTAAAAAGAGCGAGCACTCAATATAGGGTGTGTACAAAGCAAATTGGACAGGGCTTCCTCGCCTTTTCTTTTTTTTAAAATGGCTAGCCCAAGCTCTATATTTATAGAGCTGCTATCTGCAGGTGTACCTACGGCAGCCGCAGTTGCACCTGCAGCTACCCAGGTTACCCGGGGTTCCGCGGGTCTCGTGGTCTCAAAGTACATGTACTCGTGCACGATAATATCCGCTCGAACTTGCAGAACTTCAATCTGAGCATTCGAACAAGGTATATACGACCTTCTTCAGACTGCTTGTGTCGAGAGTTACGCAATGACATGGGATAGAGGTTGTACGAAGTCAGGAAGAGGGGACCATGCCCATGGTCTTCAAGCTTTAAATTCTATCCGGTGTGCTGTCAGGCGTAATAATCACTCAGGATTGGAACTCCTAGTTCTTGAAGGACATTGTTGTATGTATGTATGTATGAAGCATTGAGACGACGCATAGGTGTTGAGGTAGCAAGATGACGTATGACTCCTCATCGGGGTTATCGCCGATTTGAGTTGAAAAAAGACGTTTCTCAAGGCTACATCTGAGATTGGTCTGCTGCAAGTATTGAATGCCGCAATGTCATCTTGTGGATGCCTGTCTGCCCGGTGTTAGTTCCAGGTCTGAGGTATGAGTACCTCGGCAGGAGGTCTAATTGAAGCTGATAGCATGTACTTGAAACAAGAATTTCCGGGGTTATCGCCGGAACTGCAACAACATTCCTTGGGGTTATCGCTAAGGACGAAACTCAGGGTTATCTCCGAGGTTGGAAATGATCCTTCCAGTGTGTGTTCTGGGGTTGGAAATGATGTTCCCGGTGTGTGTTTCGGGGTTGAGGCTGATGTTCCTGGTGTGTGTTCCGGGGTTAGGACTGAACTTCCGGTAGTATCCGGAATGGATGTGAGCTATCTTCCAGGGTTATGTCCAAAAGATGAATCTGCCCTCCTGCAATGTTAGTAACATGTGTGCAGAAAATTTTTAGTGTCTACAGATGCCCCTCTTTATCATATTCATGCAATGCGAAGCACGGATAGGATAAAGAATCCTGGACACTTGAAATGCAACAAGATAAACATGATGCTATATGCAGCAACATGATGCAAATGTATGATGCATGAATGAAATGATTGTCGTCTAATCTTGCTGGGATGACAATCACTGATGTCTTGGACATGCGATCTAAGTCTTCAAGGATGTTGACATTGGGGCTATCACCAAAGTCATGAATCCTAGACACAGACTTCATTCTCCATAGAGCTGCCTCTTGTGTATAAGAGATCTGTGGGGATAAAGATTTTTCTGTTTGAGGGTGTGTATAACATATCCCATCATCCTGTCGGAGTTACTGCCAACAATATGAACTTGTCAGGGCTACCTGACCTTCGTTGATGTGTGTATCACCGGATAGATCCCTTTTGGGTGCATTGTCAAGGCTGCTTGACGTTCATTGATGTGTGTATTAATGATTGCATCGCGTCGTGACCCTTGCTGGGGAAGGTTGCTTCGATGGGTTTACTTGCCATCGGCTGAGATAACGTCAAGGTTGCTTGACCTTCATTGATGTGTGTATCAATGGTTGCATTGTGTTGTAACCCCCGCCGGGGATACGTGGATGTTTGAAAATGTTGCGTTGTGGCCCCCGTCGGGGATATGTCATCGGTTCGTGACTTTGGCGTTGTAACCCCCGCAGGGGATACGTCAGGGCTGCCTGACATTCATTGACGGCATCAGACCTTTGCGAGGTATTGTCGAGCATGATTTGTGAAATTTGAGGTCACTGGTATCATATACCTTGTGTGCAGGCGAATAGCAATGTGGAGCCAGAATTTGGCTCATGAAAACCAGGATTCTAGGCTATTACGCTCAATCGCGTAGCATTTTTATTCCTGACTTGGCCTTTTCAGCTTGCGGGACCTGCTTTGTAACTCTAACTGGAGCGAGCCGGAGGTGTGGGACCCACAGAAGAGTGCCGCAGGTACACCTGCAGCAGCCGCAGGTGGACCTGCGGCCAACCGTGGCTATACAAAGCCCATGAGTTGCTTTCATAAGTCATTTTTAAGCTACGCGACGAAGGATATCTGAGAGCTCTTCTTCAGTCCTGTTGAGTTCGAGCAACTTTCTGCGTATTCTGTCATCGTACAAGCATTCTTCACTATCCTGGTAACATATGCATGTATTCTTTTCCAGTTTTAATCCGTTGGAAAATGACTTATCACATGAAATGCATTTAGACACATAGTAGTGAATATGCATGCTGATATGATTTGATAAAAAATATTCAACATGGTAAATGTTAGTATTAAACCATGTTGAACATAATGATGTGAAAAAATTTTCCTTTTGAAATAGTCAAATTGGTACCTTTTACTATCATTTCTTATGTTATTTGAGGACAAATGAGTAATGATAGAAAAGTAAAACAATCCTGGTAATTAGATTACACTTATGGATTTTTTACTATGATGTATTAAATGCATGTAGGATGTATATAACTGTGGATAAGTGTTCTACTGAATGGTCACCTAGTCATGCCTATGTGAATGTGGATAGTCCCATTTACAAAGGGAGCTACGACAAAATTTTTCCAAAACGTAGGCATTGGGTAGTCATGCATTTTTAACTCTACTATAAATGTATGTTAAAACAATGTATGCATGCATGTAATCTTACGATGTAATCTAAAAAGCTCCCGGTAAGAATTTACCACACCCTTTCTGAGGTGATTTGGAGACTTGTTGTCCAGATATTATTGATCTGAATCAGCCGAGTAGTTCCTGCATGACCACTTCCAGTGTACGGAGGAGGACTTTTGAAGTACCTCGACCCCGTTCTGTTAGACAGCCTCGTCGTTTGGTGGAGGCGGTCATTCGTCCTATCTGGGTTGATGTGCCGGATGGCAAGGACGAGGAGGAGGATGTACCGATTGAGGTTCCTGCTCCTACTGCACGTGTTCCCCGTAGGGAGTTTCCAGGAATTCAAGTGACGAACCCAGATCTTCTGGGTGACTTAAGTCGGCATTCTTCAGTATACCTGCATGCAAATGAGGTATGAAGTAAGATTTTAATCTTCCTTGTTTCCTATTGATGAGGAGTAAAGGATTCTGATGTTGATCTGCATTTGGTGTAGGTTCCCGACTTACCACAGCCTCGAGGGAACTGGTTTAGTATCTACTCTATGTATCAGGCCCTGCATGATGACTATAGAGAGATTGTCCATGGCTGGGGATTCGAGACGTTCTTTTCCATTCTTTGTCCCTGGGGTTACCTTAGGGCATTTTTTGAGCGGTGGTTTCACCAGACTCGGGTACTCCATTTATTGGACTGTGAGGTGATGATGACGTCGATGGATTGGCGATTTATCATAGGTATGGAGTTTGGAGGGGATCCAGTGCCTTGCACGGCGGATATTACCCCTACTACCATCAGATCCTTGTTAGGAGTTCCGGCGAAGGCGCTCAAGGGCAGGACTGTACGTACGGCCCTTTGAACATAGATGCTATGAGCGGGCTGTTGAGTGAGCCTATACCCGATGATGTGAGAGTCAGGGATCACATTCTTCGACAGTTGTTCCTGATGATCATTAGGGGCTGCTTCATAGCAGATAACTCTTCTATGGTGTCCTTCGCTTTGATCAGTGCCACTCGACACGTGGACCGTATAGGACACTATGATTGGGGTTCCTACACCTTTACCAACTTCCTCAGGGAATGAGCATGCGATCGCAGGGCTTGATCGTGGCTTGGTTAGGATTCTACCCATTTCTGCTGGTGAGTATTTCTCTTATCTTTTCCCATGTACAGGTTAAGAGCGTTGACTGATAGCAGATGTTTGCCTTTGTGTTGGCAGTTTTGGGCCTATGAGAGGCTTCCATGTTTGCATCCTATGAGCGTGTTAGGTTTAGATACCTATCCACGAGGACGGAGATGGCATCATTCCATAGTGGCGGAGGTCCCTGTTGCTGAGGGTTTCACCCATTGTCGCCTACAGCTTGAGTTGTTGACAGCGGATGTAATCACATGGGTTCCCTATTCTGGGGAGCATTTGAGTGTTTGGTTTGAGGCGGATACCCGACTGGATTTGAGTACGTTATGTCCACCCGCAGGATTCCTCTCTTAACAGATGGAGAATGGGAGCTCTATTTAGGAGAGTGTGCTATCAGGAGCACTACAGGAGAGATTTTCATGCCGATCTTGCCTCCTGCCAGGCGTTATTGGCCTATTTTGCAGACACCCATCACTGATATCCCATTGTTGGGGATTGATGGTTACACATTATCAGAGGGACCATATACTCAGGAGATGTTCCAGCATTGGTGGTTCCCTCGTACCATTAGAGCTCAGACCCGTGCCACACAGTTTATGGGGGATATGGTTCTAGGATCCGTGATGATGACGGATTGGCTAGCCTGTGTCCGATATCCGATTCATGTGACACAGATTGATAGCTTGACCCAGCAGTTGGACCGGGAACATTTCATTATTCGGCATTTGGGTAAAGATCCTTCAAAGGCAGATACTTTTGATCCTTCCAGCTCTGGCGCTGGCCCCTCAGGTGACCCATATGGCTTTGCCGGTGCAAATCCTCCCTTGCATAGGCCTGACATCCCTGTAGATAGAGATCCAGTGACTCAGGAGGAGTTACATCAGGTGGACAGGATTGATGATGTTGACATCGACACCATTGACTTCTTCTGATGTATATTTCTCGTTATCTCTTTTGATAGGCCTTTGTTAGCTGCTGGGTAGCTTCGCCCCATTCTCACTATATCTTTTGATAGGCCTCTGTTGAGATGTTGGGTAGCTTCACCCCATTTTTCTTGTATTTTAGTTGTACAAAGATGTATTAGATGATGATATACTTAGGAATGTATGCACAGTTTTCCATTCCCTATATCATATTTCCATCCATTGTATCATGCATGTTATTATGTTATGCATATATATGTATATCCAGAGATATTCAGCATTGACCCCTGGATGGTCTTATGACAGGGCCCATACAGATGTCTTCTTCGATAATTAGCCGTATTGATCATACCCCACCATTTTTGGTGGTATCTGGTATGCGCTCATGGTATAATAGTATGTCACCACCATACAAGGTGACTGTAGATCATTTGTGGCAGCATACTATGACCCTGTTGAAGTTTCAGGTTCCCACAGGATTTGTGGAGGGTATGCTAGAGCATTGGGTACCAGAGAGACAGGTCTTCCGATTCGGGACCCAGGATTTGACTCCTACTCTAGAGGAGTATGCACGGTTGACAATGATGCCATTGGACAAACCTTGCGTGCACATGGTGATCGAAGACATGAGTAGACAGTTCATGACCCTCACCGGCTTGAGGCGTAGAGTGGTCCAGGACGAGATTACATCCGGCCACGTGATATCCCAGCATTTTCTGTTCGACAGATTTGGCTATGAGGATAGTTATGCACGGCATTTCGGGGATTTCACCACACCGGAGGATCAATGGCATTTGGCCAGAGTGGATGTACTGCTGCTGTGCGTATTGTCATACGTCTACATGCCATGATACATGGATGAGTTGTACATCAGCGTCATTATGGCAGTGAGAGCTCTCAGGGAGGGTCACACCATCTTACCAATGATTTTGGTAGAGACTCTGAGGTCGGCCACATATTGCTGCACTTATCCAGCAGGAGTGTTCATAGGAAGTTCGGTCATGTTGTATTTGTGGTTTATGTCAAACTTGGGACCAATTGGCACATTCAGATGGCATGGATATTGTTTCACCCATGATATAGCCATGTCGTACTCCTTTCAGCCTACGGAGTGTACAGATGCTGCATCTTGGTCAGCTTTTCTGGCATGGATTGGAGATCCATTCACTATATTGCCGTGTACAGGGCTTAGCTCCCCCTACAACTTCATTACTCATGCTCCAAGCATGGATTATCTACCTCTAGCAGGTTTGAGAGGGATGATCACCTACTACCCACTGGCCGTGATGTGTCAGTTTGACCAGTTTCAGGATTTTCACCTATATGAGGGGGCAGTGATTCAGTGTTTCGCTTCTCGCCATTTATCATTAACGAACAGATCCAGGTTGTATGCATATTGGGATCAGCGAGAGCTAGCTGAGTTTTCTGTCAATCATCCAGGTTATTCTGCAGAGTATTCAACTTAGATGGAGACAGATACTGCATCGACTATGGTAGTATCCACAGTGCAGGGTATTGATTTTGACGATGAGGAGCCTTTGGAGGAGGCTGACATTCCCATCGATGGGGACTTCACTGCTAGGCTACCAGCATTTGTGATGGATTCTCCCACCCCGAGTGCCACTGATGGGAGAGATGCCGCTCTATTAGAGAGGGATGAGGCTAGATCAGCCAGGGATGCATTGTTCATGGAGCGGGATGCCGCCCTATCTGCTAAGGATGTGGCCATTGCAGACAATACTTCAGTGAGATCCCAGATGACTATTACTCTTGCCGACATGAGTGCTTACATTGATGAGTATTATGTCACTATGCAGTTAGCCTCTAATCTGCTAGCTCGTGTAGATACCATTGGGCAGGAGCTTGCAGCGTTACCTCCGTCTTCAGAGAGGGATGCCATGTTAGATCTGATAGTCCGCATACACACAGATCCGTAGATAGCTTTGTATTTTCCTGCACAGACTAGCATAGCCATTTTGTCATGTACATCACATATGTATATATCAAACATTAGTATATATGGCAGAGAAATATATTTTAATTTACTTCGCTTTTAGTTGTGCCTTGATACTTGCTTGATATTTGCATGTTTCTTCAGGGCCTTGTGATCTTGATGCATTCTGAACTTATCCTTGACATGTGGACATTGGTCCATCACAGGATCTCTCAGAACGGATCATTAATCTGTAGGAATCCCTACCATCTTCGGTGTCTTGGGACTTGTACCTGTATGGAATGTGGAGAGGTATGTGGCTTTTCCTCTTTGAGATTGACCGCACCACGGATGGTCGCCAGTACTTCTATTTGTGAGAAGCCTAGTTAATTCCATCTCTTATGGATTGGTGTTGCTCTTTGAGGCACAACCGCAGCTTAGATGGTCACTGAATCATCTATTTGTGAGAAGAGGTTGGGTAATTCCATCCCTTTGGTCTGAAGCCGATGAAATGTGGTGGATTGAAGGTTGATCCCGATCTTACGTGATAAAGATTTTTTTTCTGGTAGGGGTTAGACTGAACCATACATGGCTGCCTACGTACTCCTATTGAAGAGGAGATCAAGTCTGCGTAGTTCGAACCTGGTGTAAGAAGTTCCACGCTGAATGTGAAAGGCAGATGGGTGTAGAAGCTTTATTGATGAAGAAAGGTGTAGAAATGTTTTTGTTTTTTTTTTGTAGAAGAAGGGCAGAAATGTGTTTGTTTTTTTATTGCAACCGGGCCATATAGAATATGGTTGCCTAAGTACTCCCGAGTATCAAGGAGATCAGGTTGACGTAGTTCGCCCCTCAATACGAATTGCAGCCAAAGAGAAGTGTGAATCACATGTACAGGCTATACTACGGGGAAAAGAAAGTTTGATCCCATAATGGGGATAAACTGCAGGTGTGGAAAAGTTTGATCCCGTCTTCAGGACAAACTGCAAGCATAGAAAAGTTTAATCCCGTCTTCAGGATGAACTGCAGGTGTAAAAGGTTCAATCCCGTCTTCAGGATAACCAAAATTGTAGGAAAGGTTTGAAATGAGGTGAAACCAGGCTGCTGGTTTGAAGTGTATGTTTCCCTGAGGGGCAGAAGAATATGTAAAAAGATAGGGTTCAAAACTAGAATGACTAGTGATTGGATGATCAATACCAGGATGTTTGCTTCATGGTAACTTCAGGTATAGTACCGTTTCATGGAGTCCGAGTTGATTAGCTGTGGAAATTCATCGCCATCCATTTCCTGTAGTCTGAGAGCGCCTCCTATCAATACCTCCTTGAAAACAAACGGGCCTTCCCAGTTAGGAGCAAATTTTCCCTTAGATTGATCTTGGTTGTCAATGATCTTCTTCAAAACCAAGTCATGTTGCTTGAATTACTGTAGCTGGACTTTTTTGTTGTAAGATCGTGCAATCCTGTGTTGATATAACTGACCATGGAAGATTGTCGTGGTTCGCCTTTTGTCTATCAGAGATAATTGGTGATACCTGTCTTGTACCCATTGGTCTTCGTCCAACTGAGCATCTATCAATACTCTGAGGGATTCCATTTCCACTTCTATGGGGAGCACTGCTTCCATCCCATAGGTTAACGAGTAGGGGGTTGCCCCAGTCGAAGTACGTATAGAAGTTTTGTAGGCTAATAAAGTCAAAGGCAAGAGGTCAGGCCACCCCTTATGATTGGCGGACATTTTCTTCATGATCTTCCTGATATTTTTATTAGCCACTTCAATAGCACCATTAATCTTTGGATGGTAGATGACAGAGTTAAGGTGTTTGATGTGGAATTTACTGCATAACTCCTCAATTATCTTGTTATTAAGGTTCTAAGCATTGTCTAACATAATGACCTCTGGTTGTCCATATCGATAGACGACATTATTTCAGATGAAAGCAATGATGACTTCTTTGGTAACCCTGGGGAAGGAGGCTATTTCTACCCACTTGGTGAAGTAGTCGATCATGGTGAATATGAATCGATGTCCATTACTAGCTTTGGGCTCAATGGGCCCAATCACGTCCATCCCCCACATTGAGAGGGGCTAGGGCGAACTCATAGTGTGGAGTTCCCTTGGAGGGGCGTGGATGGCATTCCCATGAATTTGGCATTGATAACATCTCTTGACGTGATCATCACAGTCAGCTTTGAGCGTAAGCCAATAATGCCCTATTCTGAGAATTTTCTTGACAGGTAAGGGGCCGCTCATGTGTGGGCCACACAATCCACCATGGATCTCGTCTATGAGCCTCTAAGCTTGGTCTTTGTCCAGACATCTAAGGAGACCTAATCATGCATCTCTTTTATAGAGTGCATCTCCGCTCAGGTAGAATTTCATAGCAAGTCGATGGATCGGCCTCTTCTCAATTAGGCTCGCCTCAGCTGGTGTAGATCCATCTCGCAGATACTCCTTGATATGCTGATACCAAGGGTTGTGGATGGGAGGTAGCTCATTCGATACTTCTCCAACATAGTTCCCATAAACTGGGGCCTTTTGCATAGCAAATGTGATGCTTGGCATGTTTTCCTTGTCAGGTATGTGAACGAAGGAGGCCAACGTTGCTAATGCATCCACAAAATCATTCCTATTACGAGGAATGTGTAGCAAGGAGATTTCTTCGAACTCCAAAGCCATCTGTAAAACTTGTCTATGGTAAGGTAGCAAATGTAATTCTTTGGTTTGATAGATTCTCGTGGATTGTTTGATCACCAATTCGGAATCCCCAAAGACAGAACCGTCGCTATAGGTGTTCTTCATGTTCTTGGCTAAACCTAGAACATCATATGCAGTGACCGACTTGGCTACTTTGACCAATGATTAAACATCAATCATGTAGTTTCTGGACTTGTTTTTGGTCATATCGTGTAGTACAAATGCAACACTACAAGACCCAACAACAAACATGATCAAAACATGCACCAATTGAAAGATCTATGAGCCTAAACTAGCTAACACAGATGTTCTTCATTTCTGGGTTTGCCCAGAAATGAAGAACAATACGACTTGCCTACTTTGGGCTACCACAACTTGAAATTCCTGTAATGCTTTTATGATATAATGCTTTCATGTTGTAGACAACATGTAACTTAAGAGATCTATCACCAAACATCATCAAAACATCAACAGAATCAATGGATTCAAGCTGGTCAAACCATGTCAGACGACATGATCATGCATTTTCTAGGTTACCCAGACAATGCATTTCATGAGCGTCCGGCTTGGTTTGACCGGCCACTAAGATCTACCTGATTACATTTTTAGTGATCTAATGCCATAATCTTGCAGTCCAAACAACAAACTATAACTTAGATGCAACAACAGAACTAAAACATCAACACACTTGTCAGATCTAGAGCCATAAAAACTTGTTAGACACAATTTTATACTTTCTGGGTTGTCCAGAAATAGCCCAGTCATGGTCGGTCAACGACCTTTGACCATCAATATCATGCAATATAGACCAGATCTAAGTCTGATTCTTAATCCAGATCAAAGACTACATATCAGACTACATATTTAAACCTTTAACAACAAAAACCAAACACAGAAAGAGATCTACAAGGCCTGACATTTGGTTGTCAGACATCAAAAACAAAATTTCCAGATTTTGAAGAACATCAAATTTGAGCCTCTAAATATTATGGATCTAACATCTAGCAACCCAGGTCATCATTATACACCATATACAACATATTTAACACATAAAAACTAACATCTAACACATTGATCAAGATCATATTTCAAGCTAGGGTTTTATACCTTCTATGATCAATTTCTGATTCTGGCTTCTAAATCTGTTAAAGGTGTTTGTGGGGCTTGAATATTTGACTGAAATACTTCTATATTTCGTTGGTTTTAGTGAGAGAGAGGATTGGTTGGGTGTTTGAGCAAAATGAGCAAAAATGTAACTTTCTCTCTCTCTTTGATCATTATATAATACTAGTATGCAATGTATATGGCTAGCATTAGGTTGATATGTGTTGATTTAAGGCACATGGGGTTATTAAGATTTGGTGAAAAACTTCACCTAAGGTCAAGACCTACATGCTAGCTTCATTAATGTACAAAAGGGTAATATGGACATTAGGCTTGCAATTTTAATGGCTTAAATGTAATCTTGTCAAATCTTTAGGGTTTGACCCTTAGGGTTTAACCCTAAGGTTTTAGCATATAGCATTTGTAGGATTTAGCAATTAGGGTTTGAAAAATCTAAAATTTTAGTTTCTAAAATTTGTAATTAGTGTTTTCTTAATTAGATTAGGGTTCTATTTATACATGAACATTAGGGTATTATTTACTAATTATAATTGTCCTTACTAATTTAGCAATTAGGGCTTATAATTTTGGTAATTAGGGTTACCAAATCACAATTAGGGTTTATAATTAGTGTTCTAGTTATTAGGATTTTAAATTACTAATTAGGTTTTCCATAATTAACAATTATAATTCTAACACTTGTTAATTAATAACATTAACAGATTTACACACAATCTTGAACTCTAATTTGAATCTCAAATTAGGGTTTAGCACAGTAAAACCAGGGTTTGACATAATACATCATAATTGACCAACCATTGTCATACCCACATACATACTAGTATATATTTATAGCCTTCGAAAATCAAAATATAATTAATATTATATTATTATTCTCATTCCTTGATCAAAATCCAAAATTAAGGTTTGAATTTCATATCTGATTTATCTCGCCATACTTAACATCATTAATTAAGTTAAAATAATTAACTTAATAATCATACTAAAATTCATATAATAAAATAATTATTATAATTATTCTAAAAATCATTTCATATATTATTTAGATAATATATAATTATATCTTCATGGAAAATAATTAATAAAAACATTTCTAGTGTAAGATTAATTATTATAAGAATATAGTTTATAATGATCAATAATTCTAAAATAAAATTATTCATGTAATAAATATAATTTTATTCATCACATAAATACATATACACATTATCTTGGCACATATTCCCCATATTTATTTTAATAAATAAAATAAAATAAAAATTTATATGCAAAATTTCTGATTTATTTGTTTAGAAAATATCAGGTTGTTATAGTAAGGATCCCCTACATCGTCATACTTCTCAAAGTTAGGGGTTTTTAATTTCTCTGGATAATGAACACCATGGAATATGCAAAGGTGAGTATACGAAACACTCTTGTGTGTTCCAATCCCTTTGAGAGAACGGATTGTTTCTTCCATTTGAAGGACCTTCTTCCTAATATCATCGGTGTTTGGATCTGCTTTGGGATGGGTGTTTTTAGGGTCTTTGTTGGTCGTATCCAATTGAGGTTCCGAATTTGTTTTATCCAAACCTTGTGTTCCTCCTTGTGTAGATGATTCTGTATATGTAGGCATCTTTGAGCCCTGGGTAAACTGATGCAATTCTTTAAGCAGAACAACCAAATCTGTAATTTGTTTACTTAATCCATCAAATTCTTCTCGAGAAATGGGATTAGACTAGTCAGAAGAAGACATGATTGGTTGTAGGCTCGTGGCCTTTTTGGATTTTGAGCGGAAGGCCCAATTGTTTCCCTACAAATGACTTATGTAGTTTAGTCTTAGGGATAATGTAAATGTTAAATGCTATCATAATGTGTCCATTTTAGGAATATTATCCTGCAAAAACGGGTGTCATTTGATAGCATGTCATGTATGTGCAAATATTCTTCATATTTTCCATTACATAAAGATGAACATGGAATAAAATTACACGTAAATGTTTTTACAAGTAATAGAAAATGGAAAGCATGAAGACACTTTTCTCCGCGTTTGGTTTATCAGAGGCTGACCTATCTTAGGGTTACTCTCACGACTTTTTGGCATAAAGGTTCCTAGATCATTGCAATCTACTTGACGGGAAGTTAATCCGGTCTTTCAACTGGAGCGAATCTGGGTGGTTCCTTTCCCGAGCCTCATTGGAATTAGTCTCCCTACGAGTCCAGTAATCAAACACCGACAGGATAGCCTCCTGGTGGAGGAACCACACAGCATACATTCACGTACAACGTGTCTCACCGTTTATGAAAATGATGACATGTGCGAAGCACTAATATCACAGATAGATATATCGCAGTGCAGTAATGAAAATACATTCGTACACATTCATCATAAATGTAAATGCAACATTCACACACAAGTATATAACAATTTTGAAAAGCTTGTAGTAGCGGCTTAAGCT
Organism: Panax ginseng; assembly: GCA_020205605.1. Taxonomy (NCBI): domain Eukaryota; kingdom Viridiplantae; phylum Streptophyta; class Magnoliopsida; order Apiales; family Araliaceae; genus Panax; species Panax ginseng. The sequence goes on from CM035144.1 coordinate 47,644,256, forward strand.
CTCTTACTGGTGTCCCCAGTAGAGTCGCCACCTGTCGATGTCGGGATTTTTATTTGCTCCTTTTCTATTCTTGTTCTTTGGTGTTCTCATGTTAGGTGAGATTTATTTGAAAAAACAAGCAAAAAAGGTCCAACATGTATCATGTCGATGATTTGACTATAAGAGTCGCCAGTTGGTGTTTTTAACTGGTTGAACCAACGCAACCGAGAAAAGGTTTGCACATTGACCTAGTGATGTGACACTGCTAAACGGGTCTGTGAAACCGAGATTCATTTGGATTCGGGGGCTTGATTATGCGGAGGGAAGGTGTTAGACACCCCCTGACATCCGTGTTGCCATGGTGACAGCCACTTTTCAAGAAACTATTATATGAATGTGTGTGTGTGTGGGTGTGGATCAATGTACAATTTATTCAGAAGTAGTGCGAGGCCTCTTTCACACCTATATACAAAGGGATTGAATTTGTATAAAAATTCAGTTTTAAACATGATATAGCAGTTAAGTTTTGCAAAAGAGGTTTTTCAAATCCTGTACTCAATAGGAATTGAGACCTTTTCATACTTCCATTTTATTACTAAATGTTCGGCTTGTTTGATTTTATTTTCGAGATGCGAAGCATATTCGAGAAAATAATATACTGTAGTGTCGAACTCCTCATGCGCATGAAAGCCATCTAAGGAAATTCAAACACCATAAATAATTTACAAGCTGCTTACAGCTAAAAATATCCATCACGAGAACAGAATCGAGATTCAGTGGACTGAATTTGTGATCACATGATTCCTAGGCTCACATGATGCCGTAGTTTATATGTAAAGCAGTAAGCAGTTATATATATATATATATACAGACATGATCAACTACCACGAAGCACCTCCATGGGGGATCGGAAATGTAAATGTATAAAAGCGTTAAATATATATAGAGAGAAATGATCAACCACCACAAAGCACCTCAATGGGGGATCAGGAATGTAAATAAAGTAATAAATGTGATCAACCGCCAGGAAGTAAACTCAAAGCGGGACTAAATGTAAATAAAGCAGTAAAAACGATCAATCGCCACGATGTAAACTCCAGGCGGGACGAAATGTAAATAAAGCAGTAAAAGGCCACGAAGTAAACTCCAAGCCTGACAGAAATATATATATATATATATATATATATATATAAGCATTAAACGCACATTATGTTTCTCAATCCCAGCTCGATTTATCATTTCAGCAGTTTGTCGTTATATATATATATATATATATAAGCAGTAAACGCACCGGATATAAAATCTAGACTCATCAAACAAATAAACAGAGTTCGACAAACAGTTCATATATATATATATATATATATATATATATATATATATATATATATATATATAAGCAAGTAAACGCATTCACATTTAAATCTAGGCTCATCAGACATAATCCGACAACAGTTCATATATATATATAAAAGCAAGTAAATGCTCCAAACACAAGTCTAGGCTTATTCGAGGCATAACTTGATAATGTTAGTCCATATATATAAATACATACAATTGATAAGTATATATATACAAATAGAAATGAAAACCACGGACCGAAGTTCGGGCATACACACACAACACGACTTTTAATGTGAAAAATAGTGTGTGCAAAGATGAAGAGAAAGGCTTTATAATGTGTAAGAAGGCTTACAGTTGGCTGCCAAAGAAGACTTTTATGACTATAAATGGATGAACACTTAGCTCCCGCTGGTAAAAATATAGCTATATCTGAGCTAACAGGTGTTTAAAATGAGAAAGCACTCAATATGGGTTGTGTACAGAGCAAATTTGACAGGGCTTCCTCGCCTCTTTTTTTCTTATAAATTGCCACCCCAAGCTCTATATTTATAGAGCTGATGGTCGCAGGTGTACCTGCGGCAACCGCAGATGCACCTGCGGCTGCCCGAGGTGCCCCGGGGTCAGCGGGTCCTGCTATCTCAAAGTACGTGCACTTGTGCACTGTGATGTCCGCTCGAACATGCAGAACTTCAATCCGAACATCCGAACGAGGTGTACAAGACCTTCTTCGGACCGCTTTTGTTGAGAGTTACGCAATGACATGGGATTAGAGGTTGTACGAAGTCAGGAAGAGGGGACCATGCCCATGGTCTTCAAGCTTCAAATTTTATCCGGTGTGCTGCAACGCGTAATAGTCACTCGGGATTGGAACTCCTTGGCTCTTGTGGAACATTGATGTGTAGAAATGTATATATGAAATATTGAGATGGTGCGCTGGGGGTTGAGGTGGAAAGATGACGATGTTGCCCCTCACCGAGGTTATCTCCGATTTGGGCTGATAGCAGACGTTGCTCAGGGTTACATCTGAGATTGGACTGCTGTAAGTGTTTGAATTCTGCAGGGTCATCTTTAAGTGTGCCTATCTTCTCGGTGTTATCTCTAGGTCTTTGGAATGAGTGCCTCGGTAGGAGGTCTGTGATTGAAGTTGATTACATGCATTTGAAACAATTATTTCCAGGGTTATCGCCGGAACTGCAAGGGCATTCCTTGGGGTTATCTCCAAGGATGAAACTCGGGGTTATTTCTGAGGTTAGAACTGATACTCCCGGTGTGTGATCTGGGGTTGAGACTGAACTTTCGATGGTATCCGAAATGGATGTGAGCTACCTTCAAGGGTTATCTCTGAAAGACGAATCTGCCCTTCTGCAATGTTAGTAATAGGTGTGCAGAAAATTTCGAGTGTCTACATCCCCAAAGACAGTTAACCGTCTGATGCCCATTGAGTGAGCAAGTTTTAGCCCCATGATATAGCCTTCATACTCGGCTGTGTTGTTGGTGCTGACAAAGTACAATTTGACGGCGAAGTGATATTGTTCCCCCGTACCGGATACTAGATGTGATACCCCCAAAATAGGTCTAATCCATCCAACCTGTTCTGAGTAGCCAAATATATGGTACAGAAAATAACTACAACTTTATTACTACAATTATCGTGGAAAATACAACAACATATATACTGTGAGTTTTAATACCAACTGTGACTCATGTCCCAACTATGAACAGCACCTCACATTTTTACATTACATAAAGGTACAGTCAATAACTATTTTAGAAATTAAAATCTTTGGGAAGTGCTCAAGGAAACCTTCGTAAATGGGAGGTCATGCGTCTAGGTTATGATAGATATCATATGCCCACAGAATTATCCTTGGTTGACCCAATAGACCCCAAAGAAAAATGAGAAGATTACTATCATGTTCTTTCCAATGCTGAGTCTTCTCTTGATATGTAACTATCTCCACTGTCTGTAATTGAAAATTACATTTTAACCAAACTCCAAGATCATATAGGTAGTGCTCGTAGATATACTCAGCAAGTGGATGTGCACAACCATGTCTTATGATAACTCGTAGGTCATTAGACATCTTGTATGATAATGGCAAAATACCCTTCTAAAGTTGGGTTCACCTCACCCTATTGTTGTTCACCAAAATTAATTATTAAGTGACGTATAATATACGACACACACATCTTAGGTCCTCAATACAATTATATATTGTATTTCATGCCGTTTTATAATGTGTTGAGAAACTTTGACAGCCTCTTGACCACCACACTATTCCCCATTATCCCCATTCTCGACCAATTACACTCTTATTACACAGAAAGGAATTGTGAAGCAAAAAGGGTGAGCACAAACTAGCTCAAGAAAGAATATCATGACTAAAGATAATTAAATTATCAATAGCCTTCATCGAGTATAAATCGTAGATTTAGAACATATGGTAGATGATAAAAATTTTCAACCATAGTTGCAGCGGAATGAGCAATCCATTAGAAGAGTCAAATAGACCATAAAGTCAATTATCTTCTCCATGTTAAAAGTCCACCAATAATGTTTTATCCCTATAACATAAATCAACAGTTCATGTCCACATTCATGTGAATAACTCCTAATCATATTTGTGGTTTGAAATTCCTTTTCTCATCCAAGACGAAGATAATTTTTATCACCTGTCTTTACCTGAATCATCAAAAATCATGGTTATACCACATCACAGTTCATGTTCATAATCATACTAATAAATTCATCTTTTGCACTACGGGCCAAAGATATTCATTAACAGTTCATCTTTGCACTATATGCCAAAGATATTCAGCAACAGGTCATCTTTGCACTACGGGCCAAAGATATTCAACAACATGTCATCTTTGCACTACGTGCCAAAAATATTCATCAACAATTCATATTTGCACTACAGGCCAAAGATATTCAACAACATGTCATCTTTGCACTACAGGCCAAAGATATTAATATCTCAAAGAAATACATAATTATTTCAAAATTTATATAAACCATAATTATAACCATGTTGATCAATTCACCTTTGCACTTAAGCTAAAAATATTCAATTGTAAATTCAATGGTCATGATCATACCAGTCAACAATTCATCTTTGCACTACTGGTCAAAGAGAACCCATAGTCACGATCATACCAATAATCTACCCATCTTTACACTTAAGTCAAAGAGAAATTTCATCACCGGGATTATAAAAATGTTATATATGATAATAAAAACAATACGATCAATAACTGCATTTAATTTCAAGAGTTCATAAATCAATGATTTCATAACACCTTAATCCAAATGTTATAAATCACTTAATAATCTCATAATCTAATATTATTAATACTACCACAATATTTTAATCATTTCTTAAACATATAAACAATTTATTTTAATTATTTACACTTTACTAATTAATGCATTTAATCATACTAAAATGCCAAACTCATAAGATTTCATCACCAATAACCAACAACCTTATCAAAAATCTGCATATACCATATATAGGATTCCCAAGCCATAAAATCCTATTTTTCAATTTTTTTACTTCACATAACATATTTAATTTATTTATTCATAACTAGTCCATTTTCATGAAAAATAAAAAATTAGTTCCAAAAATATTTCTTTTTTGGGATTTAGCATAATATAGTCCCATGTTGAACATATATTTTTCTCAGAATTTTTAAAATTCATTTACTATTTTTCACATGGCCAAAACTGCCGAATATTTAGACATTTATCATAAATTGTACTTTTGTCCAAAAATTCCGAAATTTACAGAATATACTGATTTTATATAGATGTACTCCCAATAAAAATTTCATCAATTTTGGAGTTAACCACAAGGAGTTATAAGGGTTTTCTTTTAAAATAGTCTTTTCCCATAAAATTCATAACTCCTAATCTATATATCCAAAAATCGTTATTTTTGGACACAATCAATAAAACTCATCAAATTATCATTTCAAATTTTTCCAGAATTTTTGAAGGTTCAAAAAAATTTTGAAACTGAAAAACATAATAATCCTTAAAATCCCTTACCTCAAAAGAGCAGTACTTCTGACCGGAATGTAAAGCCGAAGGAACCTTGCACTGAATAGAAACTCTCAAAGTATCAAAATACTCACAAAATACGCTCAATAATATAGAGAGAGAAAGAGAGAAAGCTTATGTTTATGGTGTGATTTTCAATTCTAACCTAGCCCTCTATTTATAGGAAAATGCTTGAACGCCAAAGGAGACTAAATTAATAAAATATTAATTTATTTTTTTTCTCTCTACGCCACCTCTCTTGAAAACTTAGCAGCCTCGACCATGCCATACTTGAACAAATTTGGCAGCCCACATGTGTTAAAACAAAAGTGGCTCCCACCCCATTTTTAATAAAAATTATTTTATTTTCCGAAACTTCAACAATTCATAGAAAATAGTCTGTTTATCAGAAAAATACGAAATTTATGTCCATTCCACACGAAAATCGAATTCTCTGCAACTTTGTAGCTTTAAGTTTTTCCAAATTCTAAATAGAAAATATCCGAAATCCACAAACGGACGATTTTCAACACCGTTTCAATACCTTTTAAAATTCATAACAAATCATGCGTTAATTTTCAACGGTTCAAATTTTGTGGACATATACTCAAATCATATATGTATAACATATCCAAAAATCACAACGATCCAACGGTCGGATTAAAAATTATAATACACACAATATATCACAAGAACACTGGTTTGATTTTGAATACCTCCTTTCCGACAAAAATACTGATAAAACACCTCAACATTAATTTCTCCAATTATAACCACATAACTAAATCCATCATTTATATCCGCATCAAATAAATATTTCCTTATCAATAATTAATTATTCACAAATAATATTACAGAATCACAATAATGACAAACATGTAGTTCCTCAGAAAGAGGGGACTTTCCGATAAGGATTTCTCCTCATCGCGCCGCAATTAGGTGACCAAACCTCTCCTTGATGTAACTTTCTAGACATTGCCAATAATGCTATCTAATAATATTATTCAAATAATATTAATTATTGATCTGATAATGGGAAATACTGTACAATGACAATTATTGAAATGACAATAATATAAAATATCAACGCAGCAATTATTGAATCAATAAAATAAAATATTGAATAGTAATTACTGTAACAATTATTGAGTAGTGCCTTATTATGTAAGGATCAATAATTCAAAAATACTGTGCAATACCGTGTGCTACTGTGCAACCACGCATATTACTGTATTTTTAACCACCGGGTATTCCAATAGTGTCAACGGTAACAACTACGCCGTTATTTATAAAAACTCATACTTTGTCATTTTCCTTCATTCAACCGTTTTTCGTTATGGGGCCCACAAATAGATGCGTCGTCGCACGAATATTCCACGACCAAACGAATATTCCCCGACAGAAATGAATATTTTGTATCCACATGCTTATTTTGAAAAATTTCATATATCACCCTTAACTTTAACTTTTTTATCAATTTAACCATTTACTGAATAATAATTATAAGAAAAATTGAATACTTTTATTTCATAAAATTCGGGGTAATACACTAGAACTGCTCCAGCTCCAGAACCTTCTGTGTTAATAGCTCCATCAAAATACATTTTCCACGTATGGCATGCATCGTACTGATGGTGCTGTTGAATTGCCATGACCCCTTCAGCGGGGAAGTATGTTTCTAAGGGTTTGTAATCCCCTGCGGGTGCGGCGGCTAATTGATCCGCAATTCCTTATCCTTTGATGGACTTTTGCTTCACATAGACGATGTCAAATTGTTACAGAATCAACTGCCATCTGGACAGCCGGCAATTCAGTATGGGCTTATTGAACACATATTTGAAAGGATCCACGCGGGATATGAGATGGGTTGTGTGACTTGTGTTCACTGCTGCTGAATCTTTTGCTGAGGTAATAGATAGCTCGCTCTTGGCCTCTATCGTCTTTTTGTCCCAACATGCAGCCCATAACATTGTCATTAATGGACAGGTACATGAACAGGGGAGCGTCATCCCTGAGAGGTACCTAGACAAGAGCGTTAACCAACTGCTCTTTGATTGTAAGGAAGGCTTTTTGACACTTATCATTCCATTTCATGGAGGAGTTCTTCCTTAACAGCTTGAAGATGGGCTGACAAGTTGCTATGAGTTGAGAAATAAACCTGCAAATGAAGTTGATTCTTCCCAAAAATCCTCGTATTTCATTCTCTATCTGAGGAACAGACATTTCCTTGATGGCCTAAATTTTGGTGGGATCCAGCTCAATCCCTTTGCGGCTGATTAGGAAACCTAGTAACTTGCATGATTTAACACCAAAGGCGCACTTGGCTGGATTCAACTTCAATTTGTACTTTTGTAACCTGTTAAAAAGCTTTATGAGATGGTCTAAGTGGTCTTCCTACCTTCGGGATTTGACAATGATGTCATCTATGTAGATCTCTATCTCTTTATGCATTAAGTCATGGAAAAGAGCCAACATAGCTCGCTGGTAAGTTGCTTCGGCATTGATAAAGCCAAATGACAACCGTCTATAACAAAAGGTTCCCCAAGGCATGATGAAAGTAATTTTCTCATGATCCTCCTCAGCAACCATAATCTGATGATACCATGCGCAGCAATCCGCAAAGGAGTACATGCCGTATTGAGCAGTATTGTCAATGAGAATGTGGATAAATGGTACGGGAAAGCTATCCTTAAGGCAAGCTTTGTTTAGATCCCGGTAATCCACGTAAACTCGCACCTTTCTTCCTGGTTTATGCACGGGGACTATGTTTGATAACCATTAAGGGTATGTAGACACCATGATTGTGACAGATGGTGCTACACGGTACTCATAACTGTACATTCATTCTATTGAATCGACATCAAAATGTGTGTATCAACGACATTCTTATTACATTAATAATATTACATCCCGTTCCCAGGTTCTAAAACCATTACATTCTTTGTTCATCATTCTATAATATATACAACTTACTAGTTTATGACAAGGTAAACTAATCGTTCAACTTCTTCTTGCCTCTATCCTTGTCAGATCCCTCGGTTCGTTCAATCCTAGCTGCATTCATATGGTTCAAGCAAGAGTGAGCATAACAAGCTCAGTAAGTACAACAATTTCTTCTAAACAACATGCTTGAAACATAGGAATCATATATCTTCAACAACTGGATAATAGCTATGAAGTACTATCAATAATTCAAAATAGCATTTATTTTCCTTTAAAATGTTTTACAATAACAATATTCAGTAAAACATCAACTCTGGCTCAAGACCATGAGCATTTCATATTTTCTTTGAAATGGACAACCCGACACTAAGTCCGTAAGTCCGACATATCTTACGAGTAAATCTGGGTGATCAGCCCATAGTACTCTATGTTGATCAACACTACATCTTGTTAAACGTATGTACGTTTAAGTTTTGGCAACCTCGCGTGCCCATCGAATAATCGATGAAAAATACATTTGTTTATTCATACCCAGGCTTACCTTGAATCCGTACCAAACAATTAGCGTATGATATCGTTAGCAATTCTATATTGAAAGACTTGTAAATAAATCAATCAACTCTTCAAGATTAGTTTAGCCGAGATAAAACTGGCATCGACCCTGTAGTAAAACACTTCATGCATCTCATAGAATAATAGAAAACTTGGCTAACATGAAGGTTAGACAAGCGTTTAAGAAAAACATGCCTTCAGCGTCTGCTATAGTAAAAATAACTTTTCTTTTCAGTCTTTACGGTCTCTACAATACATAACCACATAACATACCACATTAGGTCATGAATGAACATACATGGTTCCTAATGAATCTTACCCTTCTTCTCAATCTAATCATATATTAGATTTGTTACTATTGGTTCTAGATTGCCATTATATTTTACGTTATTCTTACCAACTTCTTTGTCTTCTATGTCTTACGTGGATTTACTTCATTAATAGAACTTGTTTCGAGTTAATCATCCTTCCTCACGGCTTATTAACATTCTTACGTTATTCGAAACTCGATCGTCATTTGTTAAGTACACTTTATTGCATTCCGTTTACGTTTACGTAATATTTAACAACATTTAGTTATAACTCTCAACGTTATAGTCATTATCATTATTGAATACAGTTCATGTTCCTTATACTTTACGTTCGTCGTTTAACTACTCATTAATCAACATTAAATTCCTAAAGTCATCACTATAACAACGATTTAGGAAAGGTCTTATCATGTTCATTAAGTAATTACATAACCCATATTGGTATTGCAAACCATTGGATTTATAATCAACTTGGTCAACAAATTTCTACAGTCGGCTTAGCACATTACGTTGTTCTCATTACGTTCATCTTCAATTGATTATTAACCTTTAATCATCATACATTAAGTGTTTAACAATGCTTTAACAATGTTATATTTACACCTTAGTTCATTACTAATGAATTATCTTTCATTCTATACTTGTAAACATTATTGTCTGCCGAAACCCTAGGACTGGTGCCGCGGTGCAACACATAGCTCTCCGTAGGCAATGACACTGTGCCCAACGCTGCAGCGCCACCATTTGTCCTTAGGTTGGCGCCGCGGCACCAACTTTGTGCCTTAGAAAAATTTACAGCTTTTGAAATTTTGTGAAACTCCCGAACGCATAACTTCTTCGTTATAAGTCCGAATTGGCTCGTTCAAAAGCCTACGGTTCACAAATTACATACTCTACACGTTCATGTAAGAATTTTATCTATTTGACTTCGTTTACTAAAAATTCACCTATTAGTCCATTTTAACGAAAACGATAAACGTTCGTAAACGTTCAATGCTCGTTTCTTCGTTCTAAGTCGGAATTCGATCATTTTTGAGTCCGCAACTCTATAATGCCAAATATGACTTGTCTCCATTGAAAACCAATGTTTCCAAGCTCAATATCAAAATTTGACTTCCATTCCAAGAATTTCACGAATTCGACGATTATCGTCCAAACTCGTAAATTTCGCCTTAACTTCATTTCTTATGATTTGTTCATCGTTTCAAATGGATTCAATCCATCATACTAATATCTTGACATAAATACTTCATTAACTTATAAACATGATAAGTTATTACTTGTTCTTTGTGAGTTTATAACTTATAAAAGTATTACTTATGACTTCCTTTCTTTTACCCACCATTCTTGCTTCTTATTATCATACAATCTTATTAAAGTAAACATATGAGTAGTTCATCCAGATTCCTCATGAGTTCATAACTTATTTAGGTTTGAATTACTTATTCATGACTTACATGACTTAAGTCCATTGATTAATCATTCTTATCACTCATTAGCATACATATTCTACCACTGCCCTCTTCTCTAACAATTTGAAGAGAAAGAGAATTATGCTTTAAGTTCTTACCTATGAAGATCACTTGGTTAATCTTTAATCTCCTTCTTACTTCTAGAATTCTTAAAGACTAACTTGTTCTAGCTTTTGTAGCTTTTTCTCTCTAACCAATAAGCTATAAGTTATTGGATGAAAATCTAACAACTAACAAATGAACTAGCAAGCTTCCTATTTATAGGAAATTCTAATTAAGGGATTAATGGTCATTAAGCCATTCCACCTCTTTACTAAACCTCCATACTATTCATTAATTAAACCCTAAGTTTACTTGCTCACCAAATAAGTTACTTGGCCATCACAACACTTAGTCATTAAGTTAACTTGGTTACCACACATAAGCGCTTTACTTGCTCATCACACATAAGCACTTTACTTACTTATCACACATAAGCACTTTACTTAGCCTTTAAGTTACTTAACTTTTCCTTTGCTTAACACTTAAGTCTACTTGCTCAACACACTTAATTCTTGGTGACCAATTCACCCATGGGTTGCCCCATGGATCAAACTTTACCCATTGGATTAATATTTTGGGCTTAAGGTTTAATTAACCTAACTTATACATTGGGCTTGCAATTAAACTAACATTTGGGCTTGTTCATTAAACGACATTGGACTTAACCATTACTATATTTGGGCTTTAACATTAATTCGTATTGGGCTTTATTATTATCCCAATTGGTTATTACAATTTCCTACACAATTCAACAAATCCATTACATATGGCTTAAACCCTTACAACGTATAATTTACGTATTAATCTTGTATTCTAACTCGTATACTTATTTAATATATGACATTCCATCATTCATACACACTCGTATAATACCTCGTATTATACTCGTATTCATTACTTCGTATAATACCTACGCATTATACAATCATAACTTTAATTCATTATACGCATTTAAATTCCTTCTCGGAACTCACTTTCCCTAACCGTTAGTTTTTAAGTCCATGAGCGTAAAAATCTGCGTTGCCATAATCGAAATATTATTGGATATTCTATCTCACCTCGATATTCTATCATTACGTATTTCTTGGAAGTTCAAAAATAATTCCCGAGCAGAAATGCGTTAATAGTGTTTTTCGAAAAATTTCTCGAAAAGCTTTTATTTTCATCTTGAAAATTCAAACACTTTAATTCTATCACGTAGCCAAAATACTACGACATTCCGACCTATCTAGGTCATAGAACGACTTTCAATTAGCTTACTCCCATAAATAATCAATTAAATTCATTTTATCCACATAATCAAATAAAAAAAAATTAATTCTCATAAAATTTGAATTTTTTTGGGGCGTTATAATCTTCCCCCCTTATAAAGATTCTGTCCCTAGAATCACGCTAATAATACATACACCATTGAGGAAACATTTTCCTTTATTTTAAGCTTAAGTTCCCACAATGCTTCTTTGACATTGTGGTTCTTTCATTTCACCTTCAATGAAGGTATTATCTTATTTTTCATGACTTAGCACTTCCTATCAATAATTTGAGTTGGAAGTTTAAATACTTACTGACACATTACATTATTACCCTTTCATTAGCTTTTAACTTAGAATTATTTGGAACTCAAATTCCTCCTTTAAAACAAGATTATACTTGATCTTCTCTTCATCATGCATCATCTTCTTCATTCACGTACATTCCTCATTACCTATTTGTAGTTACTTAACTCGTTCAAGTATCGTGGATTGAGTCTACGCTGTGAATAACATTTCTAGCACTTCATTCCACAATTTAACCTCTAACTTCGTTTTCGCCATTTTCGTTATTAACTCATTCTGAGTTGTTAACATCGATAGCTTTTCCCTACCCTTCCTACTTAACGCGTCGGCTTCTACGTTAACTTTCCCGGATTGATATAACATATCAATGTCAAATTTCTTATCCATTCTAATTACCTTCTCTACCTCATATTCAACTCCTTTTGTGTTAAGATATATTTCAGACATTTAGAGTCCGTGTATATCTCACACTTCTCACCGTATAAATACTATCTTCAAATTTTTAATTCAAAAACTACAGCTACCAATTATAGATCATAAGTAGGATAGACCTTCTCATAATCCATTAACAGGCGTGATGCATACCTAATAACTTTGCCATGCTACATAAGCACGCAATCTTGCCATCTGTGCGAAACATCGATATACACTACAAAATTCCCCATATCATCTGATATAGACAATACAGGTACCTCACTTAACTTCCCTTTTTAGTTCCTGAAAACTATTTTTTTCTCACTTCCCATTTCGACAATACCAACCTATGAAGCTAATGGTACTTTTAATCATAGCACCTCATAAGGGTATTTATCAATTTACCCCCGACTTGCTCAATTCCTCTTACGAAAAATCTAACTTCTATACATTAGTCCACCCAATTGATATAACCAGAAACATGTCATAACTATAACGAGTTCTGAATGTCATCTTAGGTACCACTTCCTTCTTTCTTACTTTCAACCAACTATACCCCATACGCAAATCTATCTTAGAAAAATTCTTTGCCCTCTTCAACTGATCAAATAGATCATCGATCTTGGGCCATGGGTATTCATTCTTAACCGCTAACTTACTCATATTACGATAGTCAATACGCAACCGTAACGACTCATCCTCTTTCTTAACATCCTCCTAACTTGCTTCATTGTTAGACAACAAGAGCGTCGTGGTATTTTATTACCATAAAATACTACCTTGGGTTACTTAGAAAACCAAAGAGTCAAACTTTTATTCTAACAATTTATTAAAGTTCTATGATTAATTAACCCATTCATACAGAGAATTACTTCAAATTCTCTCAACATTATCGGTGCTTATCTATCAACACTTGCTTACCATTATTATCCATGAAACCATTTCCACGAATATAATTAACGAAAGTTATTTCCCCATTCTCTACCATAATGTTTAAAGATACTTATAATCCCTTTCAGACAGAATCTTAGATGAGTCTTTCCATATGTCTTACACACTTCGATCTTACGCGTAGGATCCTTTTATCCCACTCCAGTATTCTCGGAGTTAAAATTCTTTGTTTTTGGCTTACTATCACTACCATTGGCACTCTCTGCCTTGGTTCCTCCCTTTCCCTTGCTCTTATTCTCCCTCTCTTTGTGATATTGAGTCAACGCCTCACTACTACCCTCGGCTATAATCAACTTTCCAAAATGGTCCCACAGGAAACACTCTGGAACACAGAAATCCTATTATAGAGCCAGGGTTTTAGGCCCAGCTCAAACCTACGAGCCTTCCTCTCCTCAGTGTCCACTTGATGTGGACAAAACCTTGCCAATTCATTGAATCTGGCTGTGTATTAGGGAACCATCATGTCCCCTAGTTTAAGTTGTAAGAACGTAATCTTCATCCTCCCTTACATGCTTGTAGGGAAATAATTCTCGAAGAAAACCTTCTTGAACTATTCCCACGCTACCCCATCTGTTCTAGCCCCTCCCTGGTGAGTCTCCCACCAAAAGTTGGCTTCCACTTTCATCAAGTAAGTCGAAAAAGAAATCTGTTGCGCCTCACCTACGTTTTGTAATAACAAACGCCTTCTCTATTTCTATTACCCATGTTTGGGCTTCTAATGGGTCTGTCATTCCTTTGAACTCCGGCAGACCTATGCTTTTAAATTCTTTAAAGGTAGTCATTCTGGTTAACCTAGGTTTCGCATGTACTCTACCCCCGGTTTAGTTAAATGCAGCCGTTAATAAATTAACGAACTCTTGCATAGGGTAATTTATCCACCCCCTTGATTATCATTACTTGATTCCGCTTCTAGATTACATTGTCTTCTCCTTGACGACATTTTCTGATTAAATAGAATTTCATTATTATTTATTTACTTATTTCGTTATTATTCGCTATATAACAACTCATACCATAACAAAACTTATTAAATGAAAACTTCATTATATTCATATGCTTCTTCATAGTTTGAAACTATTTACACTCTGCTCCCCTAGCCAGAAGCTATTACATTTCTATCTCGCAATTGAACTTCTCAAAAGTTGGGATTTACAAAAAGACTACCCTTTTATACAAAAGAGGGTTTAACGTCACTACACACATATTTATAACTCTAGATTTCTAATAATGCATAACAGCGTCCTCGTGTTTCTCATTCGCAATCTTCTCTATAGTATCCTGACTAATAGTATGTCGAGTTTGCGCTGACTCCATGGGATGACAAGCAACTTTCAGCTTGAAATCCATATAAGCACTCTTATGGATGTAAGACATCCGTGCTATTTTCTGGTCTATCTTAATTAGCTTCTTACGAAGCTTATCGGCCTCTTCCTTATAGTCCCTAGCATGCTCTGTCATAAGCACCTGTCTATCGTGCTCTGACTCAAAATCTGCTTCTGCAGACACCTTAGTTTCATGGAGATAATTAATCTCTTCACTCTAATTCTGCACAACTGTACTCAGTTGCACATTCCTGTCAAGCACTGCCAGATACAATGCTCCCATTGCATCTGGAGGTATTGACTCTAGTGTAGGTACCACCGTATTAACTGATGTTACCTCCATTTCCTCCTCCTCATAGACCATCATATTAAGATATGACGTTATATCCATATCTCCCTTGGAGTAGTCCTCCTCAGAAAAGTACTCCACTGTCTCTGACTCCTCTAGAATCACTAATGGTACCGCCGCCACTGGCATGGGTATAGGCTCTACTCTGTTCACAATTTCTTCACTCATCATGTGTATATCTCTATACATCATACTATCGATCGACATCCTACATTAACACATAACATGAGGATTATTACATAAAACACAATAGTATAAGCACAAATCACATTTAATTTATTTAGGGTTACTTTCCATCTTTTAAATCTTACGATACTGAGTTTCCTCAATACCTTATTAACTCATTCAACTTAAGTAAATCTCGAGTTTACTTCCTTCAGACTTTTCCTTCCTTAACGAGGTTATTAGCCTAAGGTTCTTACCCCCTTAAGTTTTATAACCTAATGCTTTGATACCAACCTGTGACGCCCCCAAATCGGGGTATCTTACAACCCGACAGATGGTGTTACACGGTACTCATAACTATACATTCATTATATTGAAACGACATCAAAATGTGTGTATCGACGACATTCTTATTATATTAATAATATTACATCCCGTTCCCAGGTTCTAAAACCATTACATTCTTTGTTCATCATACTATAATATATATAACTTACTAGTTTATTACAAGGTAAACTAATCATTCATCTTCATCTTGCCTTTATCCTTGTTGGATCCCTCGGTTCATTCTGTCTTAGCTGCATTCATATGGTTCAAGCAAGAGTGAGCATGACAAGCTCAGCAAGTACAATAGTTTCTTTTAAACGACATGCTTGAAACATAGGAATAGTATATCTTCAATAACTAGATAATAACTATGAAGTATTATGAATAATTCAAAATAACATTTCTTTTCCTTTAAAATGTTTTACAATAACAATATTCAGTAAAACATCAACTCTGGCTCAAGACCATGAGCATTTCATATTTTCTTTGAAAAGGACAACCCGACACTAAGTCCGTAAGTCCGGCATATCTTACAAGCACTTCTGGGTGATCAGCCCATAGTACTCTATGTTGATCAACACTACATCCTGTTAAACATATATACGTTTAAGTTTTGGCAACCTCGTGTGCCCATCGAATAATCGATGAAAAATACATTTGTTTATTCATACTCAGGCTTACCTTGAATCCGTACCAAACAATTGGCGTAGGATAGCGTTAGCAATTCTATATTGAAAGACTTGTAAATAAATCAATCAACTCTTCAAGATTAGTCTAGCCTAGATAAAACTGGCATCGACCCTTTATTAAAACACTTCATGCATCTCATAACATGAATCACAGAAAACTTGGCTAACACGAAGGTTAGACAAGCGTTTAAGAAAACTTGCCTTCAAATATCTGCTATAGTAAAATAACTTTTCCTTTTCACTCTTTACGGTCTCTACAATACATAACCACATAACATACCACATTAGGTCATGAATGAACATACATGGTTCCTAATGAATCTTACCCTTCTTCTCAATCTAATCATATATTAGATTTGTTAATATTGGTTCCAGCTTGCCATTATATTTTACATTATTCTTACCAACTTCTTTCTCTTCTATGTCTTACGTGGATTTACTTCATTAATAGAACTAGTTTCGAGTTAATCATCCTTCTTCACGGCTTACTAACATTCCTACGTTATTCGAAACTCGATCGTCATTTGTTAAGCACACTTTATTTCTTCCCGTTTACGTTTACATAATATTTAACAACATTTAGTTATAACTCTCAATGTTATAGTCATTATCATTATTGAATACAGTTCACGTTCCTTATACTTTACGTTCGTCGTTTAACTACTTATTAAACAACATTAAATTCCTAAAGTCATCACTATAACAATGATTTAGGAAAGGTCTTATCATGTTTATTAAGTAATTACATAAACCATATTGGTATTGCAAACCATTGGATTTATAATTAACGTGGTCAATAAATTTCTACAGCCGTCTTAGCACATTACGTTGTTCTCATTACGTTCATCTTCAATTGATTATTAACCTTTAATCATCATACATTAAGTGTCTAACAATGCTTTAACAATGTTATATTTACACCTTAGTTCATTACTAATGAATTATCTTTCATTCTATACTTGTAAACATTCTTTGTTGTCGAAACCCTAGGACTGGCGTAGTGGAGCCACACATGGCTCTCCTTCTCCCGTCATGGCGCGAGTTTGTAGTAGGCAATGACACTGTGCCCAGCGCTGTAGCGCCACCATTTAAGTTTTGGGTTGGCCACAATGGCTCAACTCAGTCTTAGAAAAATTTACAGCTTTTGAAATTTTGTGAAACTCCCGGTGTGACGCCCCCAAATTCGGGTCTCTTCCAACCCGACAGATGGTGCTACACGGTACTACCATTCATTCATACATCCCATTGAATAGTCTCAAAAGGACTAATATAACTTATATATATTCAAAATAATATTACATTCCCCAGGTTCTTTGTAACCCTTTCAGTTGTTCTTGTTATAATATCAATATATTACAAACATTCATCCTATACTATTACATAAGTATACTACGGGTTCATCTTTGCCCTGCCTTTATCCTTGCCGGAGCCTTCGGTCCGCTCAATTTTAGCTGTGTTCATATGGTTCAAGCAAGAGTGAGCATGACTAGCTCAGCAAGTACTACCATTCTAATAAACAACATGCTTGAAACATGGAACTCATATATCTTCAATAACTGAAGAATAGTTATGAAGTACTATCGATAATTCAAAATAGCACTTCTTTTCCTTCAAAATGTTTTACACAACCATACTTAGTGGAATAACAATTATGGCTCAAGTATATGAGCATTCATAAGTTCTTTAGAAAAGGACAACCCGACACTAAGTTTGTAAGTCCGTCATAGCTTACGAGCACTTCTGAGTGATCAGCTCATAGTACTCTATGTTGATCAACACTACATTCATTAAACGTGTATACGTTTAAGTTGTGTAACAACCTCACGCTGCTGTCGTTAAATGACAAAAACATTTTAGTATACTTGGTCTTCGATTGAAAACCATACCAATATAACTCGGTAAACATTAATCATGCTTGACAGATTCATAATATAAGTCTAGCCAAAAGAAATGACTTAAGACTTCATCATTCAAAACTTCATATGAAAGAATACATGAATTACAAAGCTTGTCCAGACTGAACTGGAACAAGGGTTAGAATACTTGCCTTTGATATCTGATTACTGATTAATATCTGTACAGTACTTTAAGTCTTTATGATTCTACAATACATAATCACATAACGTACCACATTAAGTCATACTCCATCAAGTATGATTACTATTATATCTTACCCTTCATCTCAACGTAATTCCTAACTTAGATTCGTTATTAGGGTTTCCGGCTTTCGTTATGTCATTCTCATTTCGGTCATCTTCGATTGATTATAAATTCTTAATCAACATGCAATAGTGTCTTATAAGTACCTTACAATGTTAACCATATTATGATTACATCTTAATTCATTACTAACAAGTTCTCTTTCCTTCTACACTTGAAATCATTCTTCACTATCATTTTTCTTGATCAGGCCATATGGCGCCAAGGATTGCTTCAGTGACTCGTCTTTGCACGCCTGAGTTAGCAATCACACAAGCCTCCTGCCTCATGTTGCATGCGGCCATTCAAGGCTTAGAGTCGCGCCACAACGCGGACTCTGTGCCTCAGAAAAGTTTTCAGTTTTGACATTTTTACGAACTTCCCGGACGCATAACTTCTTCGTTTTAAGTCCGAATTGGTCCGTTCAAAAGCCTACGGTTCACAAATTTCATAATCTACGCGTTCATGCAAGAATTTTATCTATTTGACTTCATTTTCTAAAAATTCACCTATGAGTTTATTTTTAACGAAAACGATAAACCTTCGTGAACGTTCAACACTCGTTTCTTCGTTTTAAGTCAGAATCCGGTCATTTTTGAGTCCGCAACTCTATAATGACTAAAATGACTTGTCTCCATCGAAAACCAAAGTTTTTGACTTCAAACACAAAATACGACTTCCATTCCAAGAATTTCACGAATTCGACGATAATCGTCCAATCGTGTGAAGTCTGGTAAATATTCATTACTAAGCGTTCTTAATGGATTTTAATCAACATATGATCATTACAAATTACTTATTAACCCATCTTATAAACAAGGTAGGTTTTGACTTATTTTCATAAGTCATTAACTTATTTAGCTTATGAACTAGAATCCTTCATGCACATGACTTATTAATAACTTAAGTCCTTCAATCAAAGTTCTCATGCTATATTCAACATACTAAACATCATATGACAACATATGATAGGTTCTTCATGGTCTTAGCAACTTATTAATGTTCAAGTTGCTTATTTAACTTATTCGGCTTAAGTTCATTCTTTAATAACTTATTACATGTTATCCTCAAACCATCCCCCTTCTCTATCAATCCTATCATAGAAAAGATGTAGATAAAAGAGACGAGTCTTACCCTTGAAGACTAAGACTTCAATTCACTTTGGAAAACTAGCAAAGGTTGAAGTGGCTTATAAGTGCTTAAGTGGCTTATTCTTCCTAACCAATAAGCAGCTTTATATTGAGAGGAAAGTTGGATGAAATAACAACCAACAAAATTGAAATGAGTTTGGTATTTATAGGCTATCAAAAGCTAGGGTAGAATGGTCATTAACATATCCCACCTCCTCATTTCCACCTCCTCATTCCACCTCCTCATACCCCACCTCCTTACTATTCCTTATCTAGCCACTAAGTAAACTTGCTAGCCACAACACTTGCTCATCACATCACTTGGTCACCACACATTAACCTTGCCCATCAAGTCTACCCACTTACACTTGGATCGCTCCATGGATCATGGCTAAATCATTGGGCTTGCTAGTTTAATCTAGCTAGTTTTCTTATCAGGCTTACACTACCATTGTTTGGACTCATGATTAACAAACACTTGGCTTGAGAAACACATTCTATTGGACTTCTACCAATAAGCTAGCAATCCTACAAGTCCATTACCTTTAATTCAATAACTTAACATTTATACCCCACGTATAATCTTTGTATGCTAACTCGTATATTAATTCTTAATATACGTTATCTCATTCTTCATACATAATAGTACAATATGTCGTATTATACTTACATCCATTACTTCATATATTGTATACACATTATATAATCACAACTCTCTTCCCTTAACGCTTAATAACCTAACGTTCCCAAATTAAGTCCGCATACGAAATATTACATTTTCCATACTTAGATTATTATTACATAATCAATATCACCTCGATATTATAACGTTACATATTTCTCGGAAGTTCAAAAATAGTTCCCGAGCAGAAATCGATGAATAGTGTTTTTCAAAAAATTTCTCGAAAAACTTTTATTTTTGTTTTAGAAATTCAAACACTTTAATTCTCCCACGTAGTGAAAATACTATGACGTTCCGACGTTTCTAGGTTATAGAATGACCTTCATCTTCTCAATACGTAATAATAATAAATAATATTATTTTATTCATTATTAAAGGTAATTACAAAATGTTCAATTTTCTGGGGCGTTACACTCTTTCCCCCTTATAAGGATTCTGTCCCCAGAATCCCGTAAAAAAAAAAAATTACACAAATAATTGAGGGTAATTCTTTTTCATCATTTCTTCTAACTCCCACGTTGCTTCTTCTGCATCGTGGTTCTTCCATATCACCTTCACGGAAGGTATAACTTTATTCCGCAGAACTTGTTCTTTTCTATCAATAATTTGAATCGGTGTTTCCTCGTACGTTAAGTCCTTCTCAACATGGATAGGCTCATATTCTATCACGTGCTTATAATCTGGCTTATAAGGACGCAATACCGACACGTGAAATACATTATGTATTCCTTAAGTCCTATGCTTGCATGATAACTATTATTATATGCAAACTCTACTAATGGTAGATGATCATCCCAACTACCCTTGAAATCCATGACGCAAGATCTTAGCGTATCTTCTAAAGTCTGAATTGTCCTCTCGCCTCGTCCCATCCGTCTGCATGGATGATACACATCAGACTTTCGACTTCAATCGCGTTCCCAATCGCTTCTTGTAGACTTCTCCAAAAGTTCGACGTGAATCGTGGATCACGATCTGACACAATCGATACTGGCACTCCATGTCTGGAGATTATTTCCTTAATATAAAATCTAGCTAATTGGTCTAAGTTATACTTAACCATAATTGGCAAAAAGTGAGCCGACTTCGTCAACCGGTCCACTATTACCCAAATCGCATCATACCCCTTCTGAGTAGTCGGAAGTC
This sequence comes from Panax ginseng, assembly GCA_020205605.1. Taxonomy (NCBI): domain Eukaryota; kingdom Viridiplantae; phylum Streptophyta; class Magnoliopsida; order Apiales; family Araliaceae; genus Panax; species Panax ginseng. The sequence continues at coordinate 47,665,874 of CM035144.1, forward strand.
CTACCACAAAATCCATCGTGATATTCTCCCATTTCCACTCCAGAATTTCATGACAGTAAAACACCACTTGGTCGTTGATGTTCGGCCTTAACTCTCTCTGAAAATTAAGCCCCCTACAAACGTACTCTGCTATCTCTCTCTTCATGTTCGGCCACTAGAAACTCGTCAAGATCTTGATACATCTTAGTGCTACCAGGATGAATCGAAAACCTTGAACTATGAGCCTCTTATAGAACCTGCTCCTTTAATTCCGTCTCATTTGGAACCCAAATTCTTCCTTCAAATCTCAATAATCCCTCCTTATCAAGACTGCACTTGGTATCTTTTTTATTTGTCAGCCGCTCCCTCATCCGGTTACACTCATCCATTTTGAGTTGTACCGCTTTAACTCTCTCTACAATGGTAGATTGCATCTTCATTGCAAACAACATTGTTCCTCCTTCATTTGGTAGCTTCAGTTCCAACTCCATCCTAGCCATCTCTGTTATTAACTCAGTTTGAGCCGTTAACAAAGATAACTTTTCCCGACCCTTCCTACTTAAGGCGTCGGCAACTACATTGGCTTTTCCAGGGTGATATAGGATTTCACAATCATAATCCTTTATCAACTCCAGCCATCTCCTCTGCCTCATATTCAACTCCTTCTGTGTGAAGATATATTTTAAACTCTTGTGGTCCGTGTATATCTCACATTTATCTCCATAAAGATAATGTCTCCATATCTTTAGAGCAAAAACTAATGCGGCCAGTTCGAGATCATGAGTAGGATAAATTTGCTCATAATCCTTTAACTGCCTAGATACATACGCAATGACCTTGCCATGCTGCATGAGCACGCAACCAAGTCCTTTATGCGAAGCATCGCTATAAACTACAAAATTTCCTGTGTCATCGAATAATGACAAAACAGGCGCTTCACTCAATCTTTTCTTCAATTCTTGAAAACTGTCTTCACACTTCTCCGTCCACACGTACTTCACCGTCTTCCTTGTCAAGTTGGTCAACGAAGTAGCTATCTTCAAAAAATCCTGGATAAATCTTCGATAGTAACCCGCTAACCCTAGGAAACTCCGCACCTCGATCGGTGTTTTCGGTTGTTCCCAATTCAACACGGATTCCACCTTCGCTGGATCTACTGAAATCCCCTCATGGTCAATGACATGTCCTAAAAACTGCACCTTCTCTAACCAAAATTCACACTTCGTGAATTTCGCATACAACTTCTCCTTCCTTAATGTCTCCAACACTAATCTAAGGTGTTCAGCATGATCTTCTGGCGTCTTAGAGTAGACTAGAATATCATCTATAAACACCACAATGAACTTGTCCAAATATTGTTTGAACACTCTGTTCATCATATCCATGAATGCAGCTAGTGCATTTGTCAACCCAAACGACATCACTAAAAACTCGTAATGACCATAACGAGTCCTGAATGCTGTCTTTGGCACATCCTCCTTCCTAACCTTCAGTTGATAATACCCCGTCCGCAAATCTATTTTAGAAAAATACTTAGCCCTTTTTAACTGATCAAAGAGATCATCGATCCTGGGCAATGGGTATTTATTCTTTATTGTTAACTTGTTCAACTCTCTATAGTCGATACAAAGTCTTAACGATCCGTCCTTCTTCTTAACAAATGCGACTCTGCTTGCTACTTGCGGTGACACTCTCATCGAATGTACTTTCGATCCAACAGTTCTTGCAACTGCATCATCAATTCCTTCATCTCCACTGGCGCCATACGATACGGTGCCCTGGAAACTGGTGCTGCTCCTGGAACAATGTCTATCACAAATTATGTCTCCCTGTCCGGCGGAAGACCAGGTAATTCACTCGGAAATACATCGGCGAATTCTCTCACTATAGGTATTTTTTCCATGGTTGCTACCACTCTCTGGTTATCAACAACATGGCACAGGTAACCTACGCATCCCTTCCTAAGTAATTTCCTAGTTTGTGTCATGGTTAGACAACACGAACGTCTCGGTGATCTATTCCCATAAAATACTACCCGAGGTTGTTCTAACGTCTTGATGTTCACACATTTCTTTTGACAATCTATAATTGCCCTATGGTTTATCAACCAATCCATTTTTGAGAATTACATCGAATTCTCCTAACTTTATCGGTAATAAATCTACCGATAATTTACAACCCCGTATATCTACACAACAACTCTTGTGAATATTTTCAACAGGAATTATCTCTTTGTTTGCTACCTTAATATTTAAAGGTATAGGCAACTTTTCGGGAAGTAATCCTAATCGTTTAGCAAAATCGCATGCTATAAACGAACAAGTAGCACCCGAACCAAATAGCACATAAGCATTGATATCGTTGATCGGAATAATACCTGCGATGATGTCCCCTGATGCAACCGCATCTTGGACTGTCATATTAAAGGTACGACCCATCGGCCCAATAGCTAACTTACTGCTATTAGTGCCCCGGTTCTCATCCGTCCCCTTCTTCGGGCAGTTCTTCGCCATTTGGTCAGTTGACCCACACATAAAGCATCAGTGATTCTTCTTCGGACTTGGATGCAAGAGGCTTAATGTGCCCCCTCCCATCCACAAGCTAGTGAAGACACCTTCCCTTGAGACAGACTCCTAAGTGAGTCTTCTCACAGTCTTGCAGGCCTCCATTCTTCTCTTCGGGTCTCCTTGCTTCACTCCGGTATTCCCAGAGCTAAATATCTTCATCTTCTGACCCTCACCACTTCCACTGGCTCCCTCAATCTTGACTCTCCCTTTAACCTTTCCCTTATTCTTCTTTTCTTTGTGGTATTAGCTCAACGCCTCACTACCACCCCCATGATTATCGCCTTCTCTAAAACGATTCCAAAAGAAGTACTTTTGAATACCGATATACTCTGCTTATAGAGCCGTGGTTTCAAGCCCCGCCGAACTGTCAGACCTTCCTCACCTCTTATCCACTTGATGTGGAGCGAACCTCACCAGCTTCATTGAACTTGGCGTGTTGATTGGGAAATGTCATATGTCCCCTTGTTTCAACTCAAGAAACCGTGATCTCCATCCTTCCTTTCATGCTCGTGGGAAAGTAGTTCTCAAGAATATCTCCTTGAACCTATCCCACGTTAAATTCGATATCCCAACCCTAGCTCGATTGGCTTCCCCACCAAAAGTTGGCTTCTCCTTCATCATATAGGTCGCAAAGGCAACCTTCTTCCGGCCTCGTTGACATTTTCTATTACAAATGCCTTCTCTATTTCTTTAACCCACGCTTGGGCTTCAATCGGATCTGTAGTTCCTTTGAACTCCCATGAACCCACGCTTTTAAAATCCTTAAAGGTCGAAGCTCGTACATTCCTGATTTTACTTGGGATATTAGCCTCGTTCTATTAAATGCAATTGCTAATAAATTTACAAACTCCTCGCATTGGGTTATCCTGGACCTCCTCCTGGTTGATTTATTTCGCGTCTTGATTACGTTGCACTCTTCTCTCGGGCATTTTTGTCGATACAATAAACACGTTACGTTATTATTTCTTTCTTTATTAGTTATCATTAATATTAAACAATAACATCAACATCCATAACACATTGCTTTCCATAAAAAGGACTTATTTTCATTCTTCGTAGTATAATACTACATCGGTTACATACACAGCCTAAGCTGCTTACATTACTTTCCCGCTATCGCTTTCTAAAAATTGGGATTTACAAAAGACTAACCTTTACTATACAAAAAGGGTTTTACGTCACTACTACTTACAAAAATATTTATACACAACCTTAAATACCACTACTCTACATCTGCCTCAAGGCATTATCAAAATCTGCCTTGGCAAGACCGGTAATGATATCACGGCTAATAGTATGCCGTGTTTGCCCCACCTCTACAGGATATCCAAATACCGTCATTGAAAATCCTTATGAGAACTCCTATAGATATAGGACATTCTCCCTATCTTCTGCACCTTAGTCTTTAGCTCCTCCTTGAGCTCAAAGACCTCGTGCTTTAAATCATGGACTTTGTCCTTAGCCAAAATCCGTTCATCATGCTCCTGCTCCCACATGGACTCGACATCAGTCTTGTCCTCTCTAACAATTTGGTGCTCTACCTTAAGCTCCTTAACCTCCTGACAGTAATGGATATTTCTATCCAACACTGACATGAACAGAGACATCATCGACCCCCCAGGAGCTATCTCAGCTGCTATAGCCACTGGGTTAAAGGAGACTGTCTCTACCACCTCCTCTATTATCCCGTCAAACACCGACATATAGTCGCCTTCCTCCGAGTCTCCGCACTAAATAATCACTACATCCGCTCTCATCGCTATATGGTTCTGTATAACTCTACTTGGTTCACCGACTCTTCACTAATGGCCTGGCCATCTACATACATCCCGCTTACTCCTCGACATCTACACAAAACAATTAAGTTGATTAGTACATCGCCAAGAGAATAATAAAACACATAACATAATCATAATGCATTTTTATAAGGTTATTTTCTTCTTATACTTCTTTGACTCCTCTTAAGGTTATGACTTAAGGTTTTAATTCCTCCCTTAAGTTTTATAACCTAATGCTTTGATACCAACCTGTGACGCCCCCAAATCCAGGTCTCTTCCAACCCGACAGATGGTGCTACACGGTACTACCATTCATTCATACATCCCATTGAATAGTCTCAAAATGACTAATATAACTTATATATATTCAAAATAATATTACATTCCCCAGGTTCTTTATAACCCTTTCAGTTGTTCTTGTCATAATATCAATATATTACAAACATTCATCCTATACTATTACATAAGTATACTACGGGTTCGCCTTTTTGCCTCGCTTTTTTTATCCTTGCCAGAACCTTCTATTCCGCTCAATTTTAGTCAGGTTCATATGGTTCAAGCAAGAGTGAGCATGACTAGCTCAAAGAAGTACTACCATTCTAATAAACAACATGCTTGAAACATAGAACTCATATATCTTCAATAATCGAATAATAGTTATGAAGTACTATCGATAATTCAAAATAGCACTTCTTTTCCTTCAAAATGTTTTACACAAACCATACTTAGTGGAATAACAATTATGGCTCAAGTATATGAGCATTCATAAGTTCTTTTGAAAAGGACAACCCGACACTAAGTCCGAAGTCCGCTATTGCTTACGAGCACTTCGAAAGTGATCACCATATAGTACTTCTATGTTGATCAACACTACATTCATTAAACGTGTATACGCTTTAAGTTGTGGCAACCTCACGCGTGCTCATCGTTAAATGACAAAAACATTTTAGTATACTTGGTCTTCGATTGAAAACCATACCAATATAACTCTTAGTAAACATTAATCATGCTTGATAGATTCATAATATAAGTCTAGCCAAAAGAAATGGCTTAAGACTTCATCATTCAAAACTTCATGTGAAAGAATACATGAATTACAAAGCTTGTCCAGACTGAACTGGAACAAGGGTTAGAATACTTGCCTTTGACGTCTGACACACATTAATATCCAGACAAGATTTTTAAGTCTTTATGATTCTACAATACATAATCACATAACAGACCACATTAAGTCATACACCATCAAGTATGATAACTATTATATCTTACCCTTCATCTCAACGTAATTCCTAACTTAAATTCGTTATTAGGGTTTCCGGCTTTTGTTACGTCATTCTCATTCCGCTCATCTTCGATTGATTATAAATTCTTAATCAACATGCAATAGTGTCTTACAAGTACCTTACAATGTCTTAACCATATTATGATTACATTTTAATTCATTACTAATAAGTTCTCTTTCCTTCTACACTTGAAATCATTCTTCACTATCATTTTTGTTGATCAGCCATGGCCAAGGATTGCTCTCAGTGACTCGTCTTCATGCATGCATGAAGTTAGCAAGGCACAAGCCTCCAAATTTCACGCTATGGCGCGGCCATTCTAGGCTTAGAGTCGCGCCACGGCGCGGACTCTATGCCTCATAAAATTTTTTAGTTTTAACATTTTTACGAACTTCCCAGACGCATAACTTCTTTGTTTTAAGTCTGAATTGGTCCGTTCAAAAGCCTACGGTTCACAAATTTCATAATCTACACGTTCATGTAAGAATTTTATCTATTTGACTTTATTTTCTAAAAATTCACCTATGAGTTTATTTTTAACGAAAACGATAAACGTTCGTGAACGTTCAACGCCGCTTTCTTCGCTTTTAAGTTTTAATCCGGGCCATTTTTGAGTCCGCAACTCTATAATGACTAAAATGACTTGTCTCCATCGAAAACCAACATTTCCGACTTCAAACACAAAATACGACTTCCATTCCAAGAATTTCACGAATTCGACGATAATCGTCCAATCGTGTGAAGTCCGGTAAATATTCATTACTAAGTGTTCTTAATGGATTTTAATCAACATATGATCATTACAAATTACTTATTAACCCATCTTATAAACAAGGTAGGTTTTGACTTATTTTCATAAGTCATTAACTTATTTAGCTTATGAACTAGAAATTCACATGCATGACTTATTAATAACTTAAGTCCTTCAATCAAAGTTCTCATGCTATATTCAATATACTAAACATCATATGACAACATATGATAGGTTCTTCATGGTCTTAGCAACTTATTAATGTTCAAGTTGCTTATTCAACTTATTCGGCTTAAGTTCATTCTTTAATAACTTATTACATGTTATCCTCAAACCATCCCCCTTCTCTATCAATCCTATCATAGAAAAGATGTAGATAAAAGAGATGAGTCTTACCCTTGAAGACTAAGACTTCAATTCACTTTGGAAAACTACCAAAGGTTGAAGTGGCTTATAAGTGCTTAAGTGGCTTATTCTTCCTAACCAATAAATAGCTTTATATTGATAGGAAAGTTGGATGAAATAACAACCAATAAAATTGAAATGAGCTTGGTATTTATAGGCTATCAAAAGCTAGGGTAGAATGGTCATTAACACATCCCACCTCCTCATTTCCACCTCCTCATTCCACCTCCTCATACCCCACCTCCTTACTATTCATTATCTAGCCACTAAGTAAACTTGCTAGCCACAACACTTACTCATCACATCACTTGGTCACCACACATTAACCTTTCCCATCAAGTCTACCCACTTACACTTGGATCGCTCCATGGATCATGGCTAAATCATTGGGCTTGCTAGTTTAATCTAGCTAGTTTTCTTATCGGGCTTACAGTACCATTGTTTGGACTCATGATTAATAAACACTTGGCTTGAGAAAGACATTTTATTGGACTTCTACCAATAAGCTAGCAATCCTACAAGTCCATTACCTTTAATTCAATAACTTAACATTTATACCCCACGTATAATCTTCAGATACTAACTCGTATATTAATTCTTAATATAATGCTATCTCATTCTTCATACATAATAGTACAATATGTCGTATTATACTTACATCCATTACTTCATATATTGTATACACATTATATAATCATAACTCTCTTCCCTTAACGCTTAATAACCTAACGTTCCCAAATTAAGTCTGCATGCAAAATATTACGTTTTCCATACTTAGATTATTATTACATAATCAATATCACCTTGATATTATAACGTTACATATTTCTCGGATGTTCAAAAATAGTTTCCGAGCAAAAATTGATGAATAGTGTTTTTCAAAAAATTTCTCGGAAAACTTTTATTTTCGTTTTAGAAATTCAAACACTTTAATTCTCCCACATAGTGAAAATACTACGACGTTTCGACGTTTCTAGGTTATAGAATGACCTTCATCTTCTCAACACGTAATAATAATAAATAATATTATTTTATTCATTATTAAAGGTAATTACAAAATGTTCGATTTTCCGGGGCGTTACACCCGGACGCATAACTTCTTCGTTATAAGTTCAAATTGGCTCGTTCAAAAGCCTACGGTTCACAAATTACATACTCTACATGTTCATGCAAGAATTTTATCTATTTGTCTTCGTTTGCTAAAAATTCACCTATTAGTCCATTTTAACGAAAACGATAAATGTTCGTGAACGTTTAACGCTCATTTCTTCGTTTTAAGTCAGAATTCGGTCATTTTCAAGTCCGCAACTCTATAATGCCAAATATGACTCATCTCCATTGAAAACCAATGTTTCCAAGCTCAATATCAAAATTTGACTTCCATTCCAAGAATTTCACGAATTCGACGATTATCGTCCAAACTCATAAATTTCGCCTTAACTTCATTTTTTATGATTTGTTCATTATTTCAAATGGATTCAATCCATCATACTAACATCTTGACATAAATACTTCATTAACTTATAAACATGACAAGTTATTACTTGTTCTTTGTGAGTTTATAACTTATAAAAGTATAAACTACTTATGACTTCCTTTCTCATGACTTATTATAGATTAAGTCTTTTACCCACCATTCTTGCTTCTTATTATCATACAATCTTATTAAAGTAAACATATGAGTAGTTCATCTAGATTCCTCATGAGTTCATAACCTATTTAGGTTTGAATTACTTATTCATGACTTACACGGCTTAAGTCTATTGATTAATCATTCTTATCATTCCTTAGCATACATATTCTACCACTACCCACTTCTCTAACAATTTGAAGAGAAAGAGAATTATGGTTTAAGTTCTTACCTATGAAGATCACTTAGTTAATCTTTAATCTCCTTCTTACTTCTTGAATTCTCAAAGACTAACTTGTTCTAGCTTTTGTAGCTTTTTCTCTCTAACCAATAAGCTATAAGTTATTGGATGAAAATCTAACAACTAACAAATGAACTAGCAAGCTTCCTATTTATAGGAAATTCTAATTAAGGGCTTAATGGTCATTAAGCCATTCCACCTTCTTACTAAACCTCCATACTATTCATTACTTAAACCCTAAGTTTACTTGCTCACCAAATAAGTTACTTGGCCATCACAACACTTAGCCATTAAGTTAACTTGGTTACCACACATAAGCCCTTTACTTTCTCATCACACATAAGCACTTTACTTGCTCATCACACATAAGCACTTTACTTGCTTATCACATATAAGCACTTTACTTAGCCTTTAAATTACTTAACTTTTCCTTTGCTTAACACTTAAGTCTACTTTCTCAACACACTAAATTCTTGGTTACCAATTCACCCATGGGTTTCCCCATGGATCAAACTTTACCCATTGGATTAATATTTTAGGCTTAAGGTTTAATTAACCTAACTTATACATTGGGCTTGCAATTAAACAAACAATTGGGCTTGTTCATTAAACTACATTGGACTTAACAATTACTATATTTGGGCTTTAACATTAATTCGTATTGGGCTTTATTAATATCCCAATTGGTCATTACAATTTCCTACACAATTCAACAAATCAATTACATATGGCTTAAAGCCTTCTAACGTATAATTTACGTATTAATCTTGTATTCTAACTCGTATACTTATTTAATATACGACATTCCATCATTCAGTACACAGTCGTATAATACCTCGTATTATACTCATATTCATTACCTCGTATAATACCTAGGTATTATACAATCATAGCTTTAATTCATTATACGCATTTAAATTCCTTCTCGGAACTCACTTTCCCTAACCGTTAGGTTTTAAGTCCGCAGACAAAAAACTGCGTTTTCCATAACTGAAATATTATTGGATATTCTATCTCACCTCGATATTCTATCATTACGTATTTCTTGGAAGTTCAAAAATAATTCCCGAGCACAAATGCGTGAATAGTGTATTTCAAAAAATTTCTCGGAAAGCTTTTATTTTTGTCTTGGAAATTCAAACACTTTAATTCTATCGTGTAGCCAAAATACTACGACATTCCAGCCTATCTAGGTCATAGAATGACCTTCAATTAGCTTACTCTCATAAATAATCAATTAAATTCATTTAATCCACATAATCAAATAAAAAAAATTAATTCTTATAAAATTCAAATTTTTCTGGGGCGTTACAATGATGATGCCTGCTTAAAATTGTTTCACAATTTCTTCTTTAACCTTTAAACTCCACTCAGGTTTCAATCACCTGAGCTTCTACCTGACTGACTTGAATCCCTCTTTAATGGGAAGGTGATGAAGGACAATGTCAGTGGACAAACCCACCATGCAAACACATCTTGGAATTGGGTTAGTAGCGTAACCATGTCATTCCTTTAGTTTGGAGTGAGGTCTGAACCAATCTGGATTAGCTTAGGGTTATCTAAGGTTCCAAGATTGAAAGATGTGGTTTGATCAAGGTTAGGTTTAGGTTTGTCTTCGACCCATTCCTTAATCTCCTGAGGTATCTCAATGTCCTCTTGTATTTCCATCAAGTCTGAGTCCAACTTTTCATCAAAGTTACAGTCCTTGTGGAGAAAAGGCATCTCATCGCAAAATGCAGTACATCTAAATTCCGAGTCTTTCAAAATGAATATGCTTTCACTTAATATATGAAACTGTTTAATTATACAAAGTTTTAGCATGTACTGATAAAACATCTGCTAATACTGTACAGAAAAGTAAGCAGTTAAAGTTATCTACAGGGTAGATGGAATTTCTGCATGTTTTACCCTCATCGACCAATGCATGGAGTGTTGTTCCAATTGTCGAGGGTAAAGTCCTGATGGACTTCAGTGATGGAGGGGTTATCATCGTCCTCCTTCTCCCTAATGATGACCATGACATCTGGCAATCATCGTCTAGGGTGTATCTGTTTGTATGCTCACTATGGACAATAATGTGTATGCCTAATATCATCATAGCAATGTCTTGTTTACATTTCTGTTCCCTCTCTTCCACTTCGGGATCAGGAATCAGGACCTCTTTTGCTTTAACCGATATCGGTTTGGGAAATAGCATAGCCATGACATGGGCTGGCACCTTTACCGGAGATTGTACAAACTCAGGATTTGCATGTGGAGACAATCACCGTGTGGCTGAAATTGAAGGAAAATGTTTATGTTTATGAGGATTCGTGTGACTTGAGCTAGCAGAATAGCCTAATCCAGTTGTCCCTGTTTGACTGGGCACTTGAATAGGGTGCTTAATACCCTGATGATCTTTGTCAAACCCTTATCCAGATTGATGACCCAATGACATCATCTCTTGAGTAGCTGACATAACCTCGACAGAAATCTAGGGTGTGAGAGGTGGCGCCCCAATAGGATGGTAATGAGTGTTGCTCACCTCCAGGGCATGGAAACTGACCGACTTAACTTCTAAATTGAAGCTGATTAGTGGTATGTCACCTTGTTCAGGACATTCCGGCTCAGCATTAGCAGTAACTAGGCTATTGTTGATAGTGTACTTGAGTTGCTGATGAAGGGTGGAAGGGACGGCTTAAGCCATATGAATCCATGGTCTTCCCAACAACAGGTTATATCCTGTGGCTATTTTGAGCACATAAAAGGATACACTGAATGTATGTGGACCAATCTCAACTAGTAATTCGATTACTCCAACGACATTTCGTCGGGACCCATCAAAAGCTTTGATAATCGTATGGTTGCTTTTGATCCTCTTGGGGTTAATGTTCATCTTCTCCAAGGTAGCATAAAGACAGATATTCAGAGATGAACCTCCATCTATCAAAACTCCTCCTACCATGTATCTGGAGGACAAAACTACTATATGCAACAACTTACAATGGCAGGTCCCTTCAGCGGGTATGTCGTCATTAGTGAAAGATATCACATTGTTGTTGAAAATGTGATCAACCAGATGTTGGAATTTTTCCACATCCACTGATTTTGGCAAATGGGCTTCTTCCAAGACCCTTAGCAATATCTTCCTGTGATCTTCAGAAGAGAAAACCAAGTCCAGTATGAAAAATTATTGTAGAGCTTCTCTTAAGCTTAAAATCACTTTGGCTTCGTTATGGCCCATGGTACGGAGGAACTCTTCAATCTTCTCCATGGGAACTTTCCCATTTGATTTTGTGGTGGGCTTCATCACCCGATGGGGAAGATACAGTGAATTTTCCTTTGACACTGCAGCAGATGTATGTGATGTAGATCCTTCAGCCTGCCCATAATTCCATGGGACTTTGTGTAGGCTAACAACAAGATACTGTGTTATGAAGGGTAAGTTAATTGGCTTTGGTGCAGCCACCTTCAAGTGATTGTCAGCTCGTTTGAGTTGAATTACTTGTATTATGGGTGGTTTAGTAGCCACATCATCCTCAATGGATATAACTGCTATGCCGTCCTTCCATTTTGTAGGACATATGTTCCCACTCTCGAGTAGCAAAGTGTCCTCGTCTGCCATTTGCAAGACACCGCTGTCAATTAAATTTTGAATGAGGTGGCAGAGTGCCCAACATTCTTCTATGCTGTGACCGCGAGAGTGGGAGTGATACTGGCATACTCCCTCGGAATTAAACCATCTGGAACAGGGATTGATTGGAGGTAGAAGGGATGTAATTCTTCCTTCATTGATTAACATCTGAAATATTTCCTCTGTGACGCCCCCAAATTCGGGTCTCATCCAACCCGACAGATGGTGCTACACAGTACTACCATTCATTCGCTCATTCAATTGAATAGTCTCAAAAGGACTAATATAATTTCTATATATCCAAAATAATATTACATTCCCCAGGTTCTTTGTAACCCATTCGTTTGTTCTTGTCATAATATGAAATATATTACAATCGTTCACCTATACTATTACATAAGTAATCTAAGGGTTTGTCTTCGCCTTGCCCTTTTCCTTGCCTGAGCCTTCAGTCCGCTCGATCTTGGTTGTGTTCATATGGTTAAAGCAAGAGTGAGCATGACTAGCTCAGCAAGTACTACAATTCAAATAAACAACATGCTTGAAACATAGAACTTATATATCTTCAGTAACTGAATAATAGTTACGAAGTACTATCGATAATTCAAAATAGCACTTCTTTTCATTCAAAACGTTTTCCAACAACAATATTCAGTAGAATATCAACTAAGCTCAGAACTATGAGTAGTTCATAATTTCTTTTGAAAAGGACAACCTGGCACTAAGTCCGTAAGTCCGGCATAGCTTACGAGCACTACTGGGTGATCAACCCATAGTACTCTATGTTGATCAACACTACATTCATTAAACGTGTATACGTTTAAGTTGTGGCAACCTCACGTGCCTGTCATTAAACTACAAAAACATTTTAGCATACATGGTCTTCGATTGAAAACCATACCAATATAACTCGGTAAACATAAATCATGCTTGACAAAATCATAAAATAAGTCTAGCCGAAAGAGTTGGCTTTAGACTCATCATTCAAGACTTCATGTGAGAAGAATACATGAATTACAAAACTTATCCGGACTGAATTGGAACAAGGGTTAGAATACTTGCCTTCAGCGTCTTCTTACTGATTAACACACATACACTTTAAGTTTCTACGTTTCTACAATACATGATCATATAACATACCACATTAGGTCATATATAATCAAGTATGTATACTAATATATCTTACCCTTCATCTCAATGTAAATCCTAACTTAGATCTTCTATTATGGGTTTCCAACTTTCATTACGTCATTCACATTATGTTCACTTTCCAATTGATTATCAACCTTTAATAATCATACATTACATGTCTAACAATGCCTTAACAATGTTATATTAACACCTTAGTTCATTACCAAGAGTTTTCTTTCATTCTATACTTGAAGACATTCTTTTCTAGCAATTTATTATGGTAATGGCCAGCCACACACTTAACTCTACATCTCTCACCATGGTACAAGTTAAGTTAACGGTATGCAGTTCGACCTCGCTTCTGCATTTCACACATGTAAGTGCTTTAAGGCTCGAGTCATTGCTGCTAACGAACTCATGCCTCGAACAGTTTGCAAAATTTTGAAAATTTCACGAAACTCCCGGACGCATAACTTCTTCGTTCTAAGTCAGAATTCGGTCATTTTTGAGTCCGCAACTCTATAATGCCAAATATGACTTGTCTCCATCGAAAACTAACGTTTTCGACTTCAAACACAAAATACGACTTCCATTCCGAGAATTTCACAAATTCGACGATAATCGTCCAATCGTGTGAATTCCGGTAAAACTACATTCTTAATGATTCTAAATGGATTTCAACCAACATATGATCATCACAAGTTACTTAGTACACCAACTTATAATCAAAGTAGATTTTGACTTATTCTCATAAGTCAATGACTTAATCAACTTATGAACTACAATTCCTCATGCTTATGACTTACTATAAACTTAAGTCCATCAACCAATGTTCTCATACTATATTCAACATACTAACATCATATGCCAAACATATGCTAGGTTCTTTATGATTCTAACAACTTATTAGAGTTCAAGTTGCTTATTCAACTTATTCGGCTTAAGTTAATTCATTAATAACTTATTACATGTTCTTAACAACCAATCCCCCTTCTCTATCAATCCTATCATAGAAGAGTTAAAGATAAAAAGTATGAGGCTTACCCTTGAAGACTAAGACTTTAATTCACCTTGGGAAAATTTAACAAAGGTTGAAGTGGCTTATAAGTGCTTATTCTCCCAAACCAATAGGTAGCTTTATATTGAGAGAAGAATGTTGGATGAAATAACAACCAACAAAAATTGAAATGAGATTTCTATTTATAGGCCATCCAAATCTAGGGTAGAATGGTCATTATAACCTTCCACCTCCTTAACTAACCTCCTCATTTCACCTCCTTAATACTCCACCTCCTTACTATTCATAACCTAGCAACTAAGTAAACTTGCTAGCCACTTCTAAAACTAGGTCACCACACAAAATCCTTGCCCATCAAGCTTACTCACTTCATACTTTGTTTGCCCCATGGATCAAGGCTTCTCATTGGACTTATTAATTAAATCTAGCCACTTCCTTAATGGGCTTGTGCTAACATAGTTTGGACTTATGACTTATCAAACACTTGGGCTTGATTGTCATATTCTATTGGACTTATACTATTAGGTTAATAATCCTACAAGTCCATTATCTTAGATTTAACAACTTAACATATATATACCACGTATAATCTTCGTATGATAGCTCGTATATTAATTCGTAATATACGTTATTTCATTCTTCATACATAATAGTACAATACGTTGTATTATACTTACATTCATTACCTTCATACAATGAATACACATTATACGATCACAACTTTCTTCCTTTAACGCTTAATAAACCTAATGTTCCCAAATTAAGTCCGCATGCAAAATATTACGGTTTCCATACTTAGATTATTATTACATAATCCATCTAACCTTGATATTATAACGTTACGTATTTCTCGGAAATTCAAAAATAATTTCTGAGCAGAAATCGATGAATAGTGTTTTTCAAAAAATTTCCTGGAAAGCTTTTATTTTCGTCTTAGAAATTCAAACACCTTAATTCACTCACGTAGTTAAAATACTATGACATTCCGACGTTTCTAGGTTATAGAACGACATTCATCTTATCAACACATAATAATAATAAATAATAATATTTTATTCATTATTAAAAGTATTTATAATTGTTCGATTTTCTGGGGTGTTACACTTATAAGGATTCTGTCCCCAGATTCTCGCTATATAAAAAAAAATTACACAAAAAAATGAGTGTAATTCTTTTTCATCATTTCTTCTAACTCCCACGTTGCTTCTTCTGTATCGTGGTTCTTCCATATCACCTTCACGAAAGGTATGACTTTATTCCGCAGAACTTGTTCTTTTCTATTGACAATTTGAATTTGTGTTTCCTCGTACGTTAAGTCCTTCTCGACATGAATAGGTTCATATTCTATCACATGCTTATAATCCGGCTTATAAGAACATAACACGGATACGTGAAATATATTATGTATTCATTCTAGGTCTGGAGGTAATGCTATCATATAAGCTACCTCACCTACCCGTTTTAATACCTCAAAAGGTCCTATAAACCTTAGACTTAACTTTCCCTTCTTCCCAAAACGTATCTTTCCTTTCCAGTGAGATACTTTTAGGAATACGTACGAACCTACTTCAAACTCTTGATTCTCTCTATGCGGATCCGTAAACTTCTTCTGTCTGTCTTGAGCTGCTAGAAGATGCATTTGTATCTTCTTGACAATATCCGCTGTCTGTTGCACCAATTTTGGTCCCAACATTCGACGCTCTCCTACCTCATCCCAATACAGTGGCGTTCTGCATTTCCTCCCATACAAAGCTTCGTAAGGCGGCATACCGATGCTTGCATGATAACTATTGTTATACGCAAACTCCACTAATGGTAGATGATCATCTCAACTACCCTTGAAATCCATGACACAAGATCTTAGCATATCTTCTAACGTCTAAATTGTTCTCTCACTTTGTCCATCCGTTTCTGGATGATACGTTGTACTCAGCTTCAATTGCATTCCCAACTGCTCTTGTAGACTCCTCCAAAAGTTCGACGTGAATCATGGGTCACGATCTGACACAATCGATACTGGTACTCCATGTCTGGAGATTAATTCCTTAATATAAAGTCTAGCTAATTGGTCTAAGTTATACTTGACCCTAATTGGCAAAAAGTGAGCTGACTTCGTCAACCGGTCCACTATTACCCAAATCGCATCATACCCCTTCTGAGTAGTCGGAAGTCCCACCACAAAATCCATCGTGATATTCTCCCATTTCCACTCCGGAATTTCTAATGACTGTAGCAAGCCACTGGGTCATTGATGTTCGGCCTTAACTCTCTGACAAGTCAAGCTCCTACTCATGTACTCAGCTATTTCTCTCTTCATGTTTGACCACCAGAAACTCTATCGAAGATCTTGATACATCTTAGTGCTACCAGGATGAATCGAAAACCTTCAACTATGAGCCTCTTGTAGAACCTGCTCCCTTAATTCCGTCTCATTCGAAACCCAAATTCGTCCTTCAAATCTCAATAATTCCTCATTATCAAGATTATACTTAGTATCTTTTTCATTGGCCAGCCGCTCCTTCATCTGGACACACTCTTCCATTTTGAGTTGTACCTCTTTAACTC
The DNA here is from genome assembly GCA_020205605.1 of Panax ginseng. NCBI lineage: Eukaryota > Viridiplantae > Streptophyta > Magnoliopsida > Apiales > Araliaceae > Panax > Panax ginseng. The sequence continues at coordinate 47,682,835 of CM035144.1, forward strand.
TCTCTACAATGGTAGATTGCATCTCTGTTGCAAACAACATTTGTCCTCCTTTACTTGGCAGCTTCACTTCCAACTCCATCCTAGCCATCTCTGTTATAAATTCAGTTTGAGCTATCAACAAAGACAACTTTTCCCGACCCTTCCTACTTTAGGCATCGGCAACTACATTGGCTTTTCCCGAGTGATACAGGATTTCACAGTTGTAATCCTTTATCAACTCCAGCCATCTCCTCTGCCTCATATTCAACTCCTTCTGTGTGAAGATATATTTTAGACTCTTGTGGTCCATGTATATCTCACATTTTTCTCCATAAAGATAATGTCTCCATATCTTTAGAGCAAAAACTACTACGGCCAGATCCAGATCATGAGTAGGATAAACTTTCTCATAATCCTTCAACTGCCTAGATGCATACGCAATGACCTTGCCATGCTGCATGAACACGCAACCAAGTCCTCTATGCGAAGCATTGCTATAAACTATAAAATTTCCTATGTTATCGGGCAATGACAAAACAGGCGCTTCACTAAATCTCATCTTTACTTCTTGAAAACTGTCCTCGCACTTGTCAGTCCAAGCGTATTTCACCGTCTTCCTAGTCAAGTTAGTCAACGGAGTAGCTATCTTCGAAAAATCCTGGATAAATCTTCGATAGTAACCCGCTAACCCAAAGAAACTCCGCACCTCAGTCAGCGTTTTCGGCTATTCCCAATTCATCACGGCTTCCACCTTCGCTGGATCTACTGAAATCCCCTCATGGTCAATGACATGACCTAAAAACTGCACCTTCTCTAACCAAAATTCACACTTAGTGAACTTCGCATACAATTTCTCCTTCTTAAGTGTCTCCAACACTAATATTAGGTGTTCAGCATAATCTTCTAGCGTCTTAGAATAGACTAGAATATCATCTATAAACACCATGACGAACTTGTCCAAATATTTTTTGAACACTCTGTTCATCATGTCCATAAATGCAGTTGGTGCTTTTGTCAACCCAAATAACATCACCAGGAACTCGTAATGACCATAATGAGTCCTGAATGTTGTCTTTGGCACATCCTCTTTCCTAACCTTCAACTGATGATACCCCGTTCTTAAGTCTATTTTTGAAAAATACTTAGCCCCTTTCAACTGATCAAAGAGATCATCGATCCTGGGCAATGGGTATTTATTCGTTATCGTTAACTTGTTCAACTCTCGATAGTCGATACAAAATCTTAATGATTCGTCCTTCTTCTTCACAAACAGTACCGGTGCTCCCTACGGCAAAACACTCGGTTGAATGTACTTCCTGTCTAACAGTTCCTGCAACTGCACCATCAACTCCTTCATCTCCACTGGCGCCATATGATACGGTGCCCTGGAAACTGGTGTCGCTCCTGGCACAATGTCTATCACAAACTTTGTCTCCCTATCCGGTGGAAGACCCAAAAATTCACTCGAAAATACATTGGCGAATACTCTCACTATAGGTATTTGTTCCATGGTTGCTACCACTCTCTAGGTATCAACAACATGACATAGATAGCCTATGCATCCCTTCCTTAATAATTTCCTAGTTTGTTTCATGGTTAGACAACACGAACGTCTCGACGATCTATTCCATAAAAATACTACCCAAGGTTGTTCTAACGTCTTAATGTTCACACATTTATTTTGACAATCTATAATTGCCCCATGGTTTACTAACCAATCCATTTCGAGAATTACATCGAATTATCCTAACTTTATCGGTAACAAATCTACCGATAATTTACAACCCCGTATATCTACACAATAACTCTTATGAACATTTTCAACAGGAATTATTTCTTCATTTTGCTACCTTAATATTTAAAGGTATAGGTAACTTTTCGGGAAGTAATCCTAATCGTCTAGCAAAATCGCATACTATAAACGAACAAGTAGAACCCGAATCAAACAGCACGTACGCATTGATATTGTTGATCGGAATAATACCTGCGACGATGTCCCCTGATGCGACTGTATCTTGGACTGTCATGTTAAAGGTACGGCTCATCGGCCTACCTGGCTGTGCTGGCCCACTAATAGCTAACTTACCGCTATTAGCACCCCGGTTCCCATCTGTCCCCTTCTTCGGGCAATTTTTTACCATGTGGTCAGTTCATCCACACACAAAGCATCCGTGGTTCTTCTTCGGACTCGGATAATTAGGCATAATGTGCCCCTCCTATCCACAATTTTAACAGACGACCTTCCCCTTGAGACAGACTCCTAAGTGAGTCTTCACAGGTCTTGCAGGCCTCCATTCTTTTCTTCGGGTCTCCTTGTTTAACTCCGGTATTCCCAAAGCTAAATACCTTCCTTTTCTGACCCTCGCCACTACCACTGGCTCCCTCGATCTTTACTCCCCCATCTACCTTACCCTTATTTTTCTTTTCTTTGTGGTATTGGCTCAATGCCTCTCTACCACCTTTGGCGATTATCGCCTTTTCTAAAATGGTTCCGAAAGAAGTACATTGGAACACTGATATACGGTTATAGAGCTAGGGTTTCAGGCCCTGCTCGAACCGTCGCGCCTTCCTCACCTCCGTATCCAATTGGTGTGGAGCGAACCGCGCCAGTTCATTGAACTTGGCAGCGTATTGGGGAACCGTCATGTCCCCTTGTTTCAACTCCAGAAACCGCATCTCCATCCTCCCTTGCATACTCGTGGGAAAGTAGTTCTCGAAGAATATCTCTTTGAACCGATCCCACGTCAGATTCGTTATCCCAACCCTAGCCTGATTGGCTTCCCACCAAAAGTTAGTTTTGCCCTTCATCATATAAGTCCCAAAGGCAACCTTCTGGGCCTCATCGACATTTGCTATCACAAATGCCTTTTCTATCTCCTTAACCCACGTTTGGGCTTCGATAGGGTCCGTAGTTCCTTTGAACTCCGGCGGACCTACACTCTTGAAATCCTTAAAGGTAGTAGCTCGTGCTACTCCTGGATTTACAGGGATATTATCCCATGTTCTATTAAAGGCAGCTATTATTAAATTAAAAAACTCCTACATCGGATTAACCGGACCTCCCTCCGGTTGATTTACACTCGCACCTTGATTATGTTGCACTCTTTTTGGCGGCATTTTGCTAATACAATAAAGACATTGCGTTATTATTCCTTCCTTTATTAGTTATCATTAATATTAACAATAACTCCAACATCCATAACTCATTGCTTTCTATAAAAAGATCTTTATATTCATTCTCGTAGTATAATACTACATTGGTTACATACACAGCCTAAGATGATCACATTACTTTCCCGCTATCGCTTTCCAAAAATTGGGATTCACAAAAGACTACACTTTACTATATAAAAGGGCTTTACGTCACTACTACTTACACAATATTTACATATTAATCTATCTACCACTAGTCTACATCTGCCTCAAGGCATTATCGAAATCTGCCTTGGCAAGACCGACAATAATATCACGGCTAATAGTATGTCGTGTTTGCCCCACCTCTATCGGATATCCAGCTACCTGCTCCTAAAAATCCGTATGAGAACTCCTATAGATATAGGACATCTTCCCTATCTTTTGCACCTTAGTCTTTAGCTCCTCCTTGAGCTCAAAGACCTCGTGCTTTAAATCCTGGACTTTGTCCTTAGCCAAAATCCTTTCGTCATGTTCCTGCTCCCACATGGACTCGACATCAGTCTTGTCCTCTATAACCATCTGGAGCTCGCCTTGACTCCTTGACTTCTGAGCGACAAGAATGGATATTTCTATCCAACACTGACATAAATAGAGACATCATCGACCCCCCAGGAGCTATCTCCACTGCTATAGCCACTAGGTTAAAGGAGACTGTCTCTACCTCGTCCTCTATCATCCCGTCAAATACTGACATATAGTCAGCTTCATCTGAGTCTCCAGACTTAATAATCACTACATCTGGCTCTGCTGCTATAGGGTTCGGTATAACCTCTACTTGGTTCACTGATTCTTCGCTAATGGTTTGCTCATTTACAAACATCTCGTTTACGCCTGACATCTACACAAAAAAATTAAGTTGATTAGTACACGTCAGTAGAATAATAAAAACACATAACATAATCATAAAGCATTTTTATAAGGTTATTTTCTTCTTGTATTTCTTTGACTTCTCTTAAGGTTATGACTTAAGGTTTTTAATCCCCTCCTTAAGTTTTATAACCTAATGCTTTGATACCAACCTGTGACGCCCCCAAATCCGGGTCTCTTCTAACCCGATAGATGGTGCTACACGGTACTACCATTCATTCGTTCATTCAATTAAATAGTCTCAAAAGGATTAATATATCTTCTATATATCCAAAATAATATTACATTCCCTAGGTTCTTTGTAACCCATTCGTTTGTTCTTGTCATAATATCAAATATATTACAATCGTTCACCTATACTATTACATAAGTAATCTAAGGGTTTGTCTTCGCCTTGCCCTTGTCCTTGCCTGAGCCTTCGGTCCGCTCAATCTTGGTTGTGTTCATATGGTTCAAGCAAGAGTGAGCATGACTAGCTCAGCAAGTACTACAATTCTAATAAATAACATGCTTGAAACATAGAACTTATATATCTTCAGTAACTGAACAATAGTTACGAAGTACTATCGATAATTCAAAATAGCACTTTTTTCATTCAAAACGTTTTCCAACAACAATATTCAGTAGAATATCAACTAAGCTCAGAACTATGAGCAGTTCATAATTTCTTTTGAAAAGGACAATGCGGCACTAAGTTCGTAAGTCCGGCATAGCTTACGAGCACTTCTGGGTGATCAGCCCATAGTACTCTATGTTGATCAACACTACATTCATTAAACGTGTATACATTTAAGTTGTGGCAACCTCACGTGTCTGTCGTTAAACGACAAAAACATTTTAGCATACATGGTTTTCGATTGAAAACCATACCAATATAACTCGGTAAACATAAATCATGCTTGACAAAATCATAAAATAAGTCTAGCCGAAAGAGTTGGCTTTAGACTTCATCATTCAAGACTTCATGTGAAAAGAATACATAAATTACAAAACTTGTCTGGACTGAACTGGAATAAGTGTTAGAATACTTGCCTTCAGCGTCTGCTTACTAATTAACACACGTACACTTTAAGTTTCTATGTTTCTACAATACATGATCATATAACATACCACATTAGGTCATATATAATCAAGTATGTATACTAATATATCTTACCCTTCATCTCAATGTCTCACCGTTTATGATAATGATGACATGTGAGAAACACTAATATCACAGATAGATTTATCACAGTGCAGTAATTAAAATGCATTCGTACACATTCATCATAAATGTAAATGCAACATTCACACACAAGTATATAACAGTTTTGAAAAGATTGTAGTAGCGGCTTAAGCCCTCTTACTGGTGTCCCCAGCAGAGTCGCCACCTATCAACATCGGGATTTTTATTTGTCCCTTATAACCTCTAATCTCATCCCATCTCTAGGGTTATCTCCAGAACCGCAACTACACTCCTTGGGGTTATCTCCAAGGTTGATATTGTCTTTCTCGGTGTTGCTTTTGGGACTAAGACTGAACATCTCGGGGTTATCTCCAAGATGAATCGACCTTCTCCGGTGGAATTTATGGTATTTATACTGCTTTCCCTGGGGTTATCTTCGAGGTAGGGAAATGATACTCCCAGTGTGTTTTTCAGGGTTGAAACTGAACTTCCGGTGGTATTTTTGGGATTAAGCTGAGCTGTCTTCTAGGGTTATCTCTGAAAAAAGATTTCGCACTTCCTCTAATGTTAGTAACAGGTAGGAAGAAAATTTTGAGTGTCTACAATCATCATTTTGCCACCTCCATCTCACATTGCGCTGTCTCAATAATAGTTCAACATACATTCAACACAACAATGTCCCACAAGAGCCAAATAGCTACAATCCCAAGTTACTACTACACAGGACAGCACAACGGATAGAATTTGAAGCTTGAAGACCAACTTCTTACACCTCAATCGGAGTCCCGGATTGAAGTTTTGAAAGTTTGAGCGGACATCACATTGTACAACGTCTATGTACTTTGAGATGGCGGGACCCATGGAGCTCTGGGGAATTTCGGCCACCACCATGAGTGCATCTGCACGCCATAGTGTACTGCGGCCCCCTATAAAATGGAGGGCTTGGGGTGGCCATTTTGTAAGAGAAAACGACGAGGAAGCCCTGCCCAATTTGCTCTGTACACACCTTAAACTGAGTGCTTTCTCATTTTAAAAACTTGTGAGCTTATATTCAGTCATATTTTTACTGGCGGGAGCCGAGTGTTCATCCATTTAAAGCTATAGAAGTCTTCTTTGGCAGTCCATTGTAAGCCTTCTTGCACCTTTTAAAGCCAAGACTTGAGAGACATGTTGCGTGTGTATGCCAAGACTTCGGTCTACAGATTTTATTTCCTTTTGTACATATATATATATATATATACTAACATTATCAAGTTATGCCTAAATTGAGTCTGGACTCACGTCCTGAGCGTTTATTTGCTTTTGTATATATATATATATATATATATATATATATATATATATATATATATATATATATATATATATATATATATATATATATGAACTATTCTCAACTCGCATTACGATGAGCCCGATTTTACATCTCGAGCGTTTATTGTTTTATATAAATATATATATAAACTATTGCCTGACTGCTTCGATGAGCTTGATTTTACATCCGATGCGTTTACTTTTTTTATATATATATATATATATATATATATATATATATATATATATATATATATATATATAGCGATAAATCATTTGAAATGATAAACTCGAGCCGGGATCGATATATATCCTGTGCGTTTTCCACTTATATATATATATATATACATTTCTGTCAGACCTAGAGTTTACTTTGTGGCCTTTTATTGCTTTCTTTACATTTAGTCCCGCCTGGAGTTTACTTCGTGACGGTTGATCGTTTTTACTATTTTATTTACATTTAGTCCCACCTGGAGTTTACTTCTTGGCAGTTGATCGTCTTTAATGCTTTATTTACATTTTTGATCCCCCATGGAGGTGCTTCGTGGTGGTTGATCATGTCTATATATATATATATTTACCGCTTTTATATATTTACATTTCCGATCCCCAATAGAAGTTCTTCGTGGTGGTTGATCATGTCTGAATATATATATTTACAGCTTATATATATATATATAACTGCTTACTGCTTTCCTATAAATTGCAGCATCATGTGAGCCTAGGAATCGTGTTATCACAAATTCAGTCTACTGAATCTAGATTCGGTTCCCGTGATGGACATTTTCAGGTGTAAGCAGCTTGTAAATTATTCATGGTGTTTTAATTTCCTTAGATGACTTTCATGCCCATGAGGAGTTCGGCACTGCTTTATATATTATTTTCTCAAAGATGCTTCACATCTTGAAAATAAAAGCAATCAAGCCGAACATTTAATAAAATGGAAGTATCAAAGGCCTTAATTACTATTGAGCACAGGATTTGAAAAACCTCTTTTACAAAACGTCATTGCTATATCTTGTTTAAAACTGAATTTTTATACAAATTCAAACCCTATGTATATAGGTGCGAACGAGACATAGCACCACTTCCAAATAAATTACACATTGACTCACACACACACACATTCATATAATCGTTTAAATGAAAAGTGGCGGTCACCGTGGTAACACGGATGTCAGGAGGTGCCTAACACCTTCCCTCCGCATAAAAAATTCCCCGGACCTTAATGAATCTCGGTTTCACAAACCAGTTTAGCAATATTACATTACTGGATCAATGTGCAAATCTTTTCTCGATTGCATTGGTGAAACCATTTAAAAACACCAACTGGCGACTCTTACAGTCAAATCGTCGACATATAAATGTCGAACCTTTTCACAACTAGTTTTTTTAAACAAATCTCACCTAACATGAGAACACCAAAAGACAAGAACAGAAGAGGGACAATAAAAATCCCGACGTCGACACTCGCTTGAAATGAAGGAGTAAAGATTAATTAACTAGCGCAAGGAAAAGTGTAGTTTAGAAATTTACTCAACAATAATTCAGAGTTAAAGAATACGCATAACAATAACAAGTTAGGAACAAGAACTTGCATAATAAAAGATTAAAGTTAGAGAACTTGCTCAATTGAATAATAACTTCAAGAACTTGCATAACGTAAAAGTAAGGTTAGGAAACTTGCATAATAATAATAGCTTAACTGCTCAATAAGAGATTAGAGAACTTGCATAAGTATAACATGATAATGAAAATTAAACCTTGCTGAATAATAAAGTAGCAAAGGTTAGGGAACTTGCCTCTTGCGTAAGCTATACAATTACAACTCACGTACTCTAATATCCTACACATACCATTAGGATTATCACATCAATTAGCTACACACACATTTTCCTCATAGGTTTAATTCTTATCTTAGTTAAGTTATAACCTTTAGCTTAAGGTTTAACCATATTAATCAACCACATAACATGAATCTGAAAACTCACTAACATATAACATAAGACTTTTATCATCCAAATCACATTCTCAACTCTTATAACATCGAGTTTCAATCTAATATAACTTATTAATCAATACTATATTTCTTCTTAGTCAAACTCGAAGTTCATTCAAATGTTTAAGTCTTCCTAGGACTCCTTATTGGTTTTTTATTAAACACATTCCATATCTTATAATGTTCTTTCATTTTAGTTAAAACAATTTTTAAGTTCATTAACACTTGTCACGACGTTTTGACGTTCATTCGTCGCACAACCTGTCGACGTCGGGATTTTTATTTGTCCCTTTTCTGTTCTTGTTCTTTGGTGTTCTCATGTTATGTGAGATTTGTTTGAAAAAACAAGTGATAAAGGTCTGACATGTATTATGTCGACAATTTGACTGTAAGAATCACTAGTTGATGTTTTTAACTGGTTGCACCAACGCAACCGAGAAAAGGTTTGTACATTGACCCAGTGATGTGACACTGCTAAACGGGTCTGTGAAACCGAGATTCATTTGGGTTCGGGGGTTTGATTATGCAGAGGAAAGGTGTTAGGCACCCCTTGACATCCGTGTTGCCATGGTGACCACCACTTTTCAAGAAACTATTATATGAATGTGTGTGTGTGTGTATGTGTGGATCAATGTGCAATTTATTTCGAAGTAGTGCTATGTCTCATTCGAACCTATATACATAGGGTTTGAATTTATACAAAAATTCAGTTTTAAACAAGATATAGCAGTGAGGTTTTGTAAAAGAGGTTTTTCAAACCCTATACTCAATAGTAATTGAGGCCTTTGATACTTCCATTTTATTATTAAATGTTCAGCTTGTTTGCTTTTATTTTTGAGATGCGAAGCATCTTCGAGAAAATAATATATAGCAGTGCCAAACTCCACATAGGCATGACAGCCATCTAAGGAAAATCAAACACCGTGATGATGTACAAGTTGCTTACATCTGAAAATGTCCATCACGGGAACCGAATCTATATTCAGTAGACTGAATCTGTGATCACATGATTCCTAGACTCACATGATGCCGCAGTTTATATGAAAAGCAGTAAGCAATTATATAAATAAAACCTGTAAATATATATATACAGACATGATCAACCACCACGAAGCACCTCCATGGGGGATCGAAAATGTAAATATATAAAAGCGGTATATATATATATAGACATGATCAACCACCATGAAGCACCTCTATGGGGGATCAGAAAATGTAAATAAAGAAGTAAATGCGATCAACCACCACGAAGTAAACTCCAGGCGGAACTGAATGTAAAGAAAGCAGTAAAAATGATCAACCGCCACGAAGTAAACTCCAGGCGAGACGAAATATAAATAAAGTAGTAAAAGGCCACGAAGTAAACTCTAGGCCTGACAGAAATGTATATATATATATATATATATATAGAGGTAAATGCACATGATGTTTCTAAATACTGGCTTGATTTATCATTTCAGCGATTTGTCGCTATATTTATATATATATAAGCAAGTAAACGCTCCAGACATAAGTCTAGGCTCAATCAAGGCATAACTCGATAATGTTAGTCCATATATATAAATATATACATATATAAGTATATATATACAGACATAAATGAAAACCACGGACCAAAATCCAGGCATACACACACAACACGACTCTCAATGTGAAGAATAGTGTGTGCAAAGATGAAGAGAAAGGCTTTATAGAGTGTGAGAAGGCTTACAGTGGGCTGCCAAGGCAGGCTTCTATGACTCTAGATGGATAAACACTCAGCTCCCGTCGGTAAAATATAGCTATATGTGCGCTAACATGTGTTTAAAATGAAAAAGCACTCAATATAGGGTGTGTATAGAACAAATTGGACAGGGCTTCCTCGCCTCTTTTTTTCTTACAGCAGGCTACCCCAAGCTCTATATTTATATAGCTGGTGGCCGCAGGTTTACCTACGGCAGCCACAAATGCATCTGCAGCTGCCAGGGGTGCCCCGGGCTCCGCGTGTCCCGTTATCTCGAAGTACATGCACTCGTGCTCTGTGATGTCTGCTCGAACTTGCAGAACTTCAATCCGAGCATTCGAATGAGGTGTACAATGTGATGCCCCCAAAATAGGTATACATCACCCATCTTGAGTCGCCAAATACATGGTACTAAATTCAAATACAACTTGATTATACAACAGTCATGTAAAATACGACAAAATACATGTTGTGAGTTTTAATACAAATATTGTCATCTAGATAATATCCACACTCAATTTAGTCCTCATTACATTTATTATCACACTATTTAACAGAATAGTGAGGACTACTAAGACACCATGTCGGACCATCACTCCATTCCCCGACTAGTCCCGGCACGTTCTCATTTCTGAGAGAACAAAGTGAAAGAAAGGGTGAGCTCAACTATCCCAAAGAAGAAATATTATGACTAAGATAATGCGTAATAAATTATCATTAGTCCTCAACGATGTTAAACCGATAAAATACAATAGACATCAAGTTTAACTGCGGTGAAATGTGTAATCCATTAAAAGAGTCAAGTAGAGAATAAAATCTACAATCTTTTATGATTTAAAAGGTTTTTCATCACTTTTATCGCCGAGACTCGACAATAAATAATCCACATCATCCCCACACTACTACCAAGGATGTTCATTAGGTCACGACCATAAATTATCCATACACTACGGGCCAAGGATATTTGTGTATTCAAAGAATGGTCATGATCATGCCAACAAGCGTCCATCAATGCACTTCGGACCAATGAGGACTTTTACCACATCATTTGTAACATTACGGTCATGATTACACCTAATAATCCCCTCGGTCATAATCATACCAAGTCCATCTATGCACTACAGGCCACAGATGACTTTCAAAAATAATATAAACATGAGGATGATGACAATGATATAAGAATTCAATAAAACAAGTTCAAGAATTAATTTATTCAAGAACTAATAACGTCCAAATTGTCAACAAGATACTTCTTTGTAAAGTAAAATTCAAGAATGCTCAGAAGAATATTTCCATGAAAAGATACTGGATGAAGCGCAAATATCAAGAATATTCCACTAATGTCATGGAGTGTCGAAGTCAAAACTTTTACCAACTGAGTATAATAAAGAATGGAATAACAAAAGAAATCACCATGCATGCGGTACTTCGCATAGACAGGTTATTCCATCAGAATAATAATTAACGGAACTAGGTCAGGCGTAATACGCACCGATAGGATATTCCAACAGAATAATAAAGAATGGAATACAACAGAAATCACCATGCATGTGGTACTTCGCATAGAAAGGTTATTCCAATAGAATACTAAATGATGGAACCAGGTCAGGTGAAATTCACACCAACAGGATGTTCCAACAGAATAATAAAGACGGAACCAGGTCCGGCGTAAAGTATAGACATGATATTCCAACAGGATAATAAAAACAGAACCAGGTCCAGCGTAAAGTACAGATAGAATATTCCAACAAAATAATAAAGAATGGAATACAGAAGAATTTCACCACGTATAGGGTAGCCCGCGTATACAGGTTATTCCAACAGAATAATAAAGATGGAATAATAGAAGTTCTCTTCATAAAAACAAAAGAAATAATACCCCTTACCGTAAAAGAAACTTGATATCGGAGTAGTGAAGTAGCAGAATACTTTTTTTCTTTCTCTCTATAGTTTCTCTCTCTAGAGTTTCAGTGAATTCATAAGAAATAATGAAGGAATGAGCTTCTATTTATAGAAGAATGGAATGAATAGTAACCAATCCATGAACGGTCCAGATTGATTTACTTTAATCGGACGGTCCATATTTAAAGAAAAATCTTTTAAATAAAATATAATATATTTTATTTATAATCTAATAAAATGAATTACTTTTAAAAAGATTTTACTATGCAAGCACTATACAAAATACTATGCATAATAAAATGTAATATATTCTAATTATTGTCTAATAAAACAAATAACTTTATAAAAGTATTCTGTTTTATATAAAAAGATTTTACTATTAGCTTAATAAAACGAATAACTTTATAAAAGTATTCTGTTTTATATAAAAAGTTTTTCTGTTTTATTACGTTAATAATACAAATAAAACAAAATGTCATCATAATTATTATTATTCACACTATTAATCGACCTGGTCGTTCACAGGAAAGAGGGGGCTTTCCAATAAGGATTTCTTCCTATTGGCGTGCAATTAGGTGACCAAACCACTCTTTGGCAGAACTTCTAGACATCGTTAATAATGCAAATAATAATATTAACAACTTCGTCATCTCAATTATTGATTTAATAACATATAAAATATCGACAGTAATTGAATCAAACTGAGTGACTTCACACATAAGCATTAATAATCAATACCGTGTGCTACTATTCAACCACGCGTATTACTGTACTTTTACTACCGAGTAGTTCAACAGTATCAACGGTAAAACTTCCGCCGTTATTTTTATAAAAATATTTTTGTCGTTTTCTCAATCCGACAGTAATTCTGTTGTGGGGTCTACCAATGATTGTGCCGTCGTACGAATAATCCCTGACCAATCGAATATTATATAACAACTTGTGTACTTTGCAAAATTTATAAATATTACCCACAACTGTAACTTTATACCAAATTTATTCCATAATATTCAAAAATGATATTTATAGAGAATTCATTTTTATTCATAAAAGTTGGGGTCTTACATACAAGACCTTCTTCGGACTATTTTTATCGAGAGTTACGCAATGACATGGGATTAGAGGTTGTATGAAGTCAAGAAGAGGGGACCATGCCCATGGTCTTCAAGCTTCAAATTCTATCCGATTTGCTGCCACGCATAATAGTCACTCGGGATTGGAACTCCTCGACTCTTGTGGGACATTGCTGTGTAGAAATATATGTATGAAATGTTGAGACGACACGCTAGGGATTGAGGTGGCAAGATGACAATTTTTCTCCTCACCAGGGTTATCTCCGGTTTGGGCTGATAAAGCAGACGTTGTTCAAGGTTACTTCTGAGATTGGACTGCTGCAAGTGTTTGAATTCCTCAGGGTCATCATTAAGTGTGCATGTCTTCCCAGTGTTATCTCCAGGTCTTTGGAATGAGTGCCTCGGCAGGAGGTCTGAGATTGAAGCTGATTGCATGCATTTGAAATAAGCATTTCTGGGGTTATCGCCGGAACAGCAACAACATTCCTTGGGGTTATCTCCTAGGAAGAAACTTGGGGTTATCTCTGAGGCTGGAATTGATACTCCCAGTGTGTGTTCCAGGGTTGAGACTGAACTTCCGGTTGTATCCAGAATGGATGTGAGCGATCTTCCAAGGATATCTCCGAAAGACGAATCTGCCCTCCTGCAATGTTAGGAACAGGTGTGCAGAAAATTTTGAGTGTCTAGAGATGCCCCTCTTTATCATATTCATGCAATGCAAGGCAAGGATAGTGTGACACCCCCAAATCTGGATACTTCAATCCCAGAGATTTGGTGTTCACTGTCCAATTAAATCGTAACTAACTACCCATAAACAAATGATATAATTAAACTAAAAAGCTTAAATAATCAATCTCCCATTAAAGGGTTACATAATCTAAAATAAATCCCAGGTCATCTAACCTTTACTACAATCATCAACGGAAAATTAAAGCATAATCATAAATAAATCTATTACATAAGCTTCATAAATAAAGGATAAATTAAACGTTGTCGTTTAATCAAACACTTTGTCCTTGTCCTTGTCCTTGCTTGTAGAAAGCTCTTCAAACATCTTAACTTCATCTGCATTGTTTTGTACAAGAGTGAGCAAACAATTACCCATAAGAAGGATAATATACAATAATGTTTTATGAATGACAATTAATTGAGCTTTCAATGGTAAATTATTCTTACTGGAATAAGAAACTTTAATTCAACAGCTATGAGTTCAAAGGAATAATGAATGTTTAAGTTAACAATAGATAACAACATCAAAGAATACACTGAGGGTCACAAGACCACGAACTCTATTCTAGGTATTCAAGTATTTCTACTTTAACCTTTAACTGTCTAAAAGACTATAATCATCATCTATGTCCTAGGTTCACAGGTGTTTCTACTGTAACCTTTAACAGTCTAAACGACTATACGGACCATCATTCCGTACTCCAAGTGATCAGCCCTTTGTACTATGTATTGCACAAACATTTTAACACTATTGCGTAGCTTTAAAATAATCCCCTGATATAGGGTTGTTCATCTCAGCTTAGATTATCAGGTTCCGAACCAAAGGAAGTTTGGTTGGGAATTAACTTCAAAGGAAGTCTAGATTTTTAGAACAATCATCAACCAAGTACTAGTTGAATCAGATAGGAACCAATAACTATTCAAGGGTTTGATTACAATATCTTCATGAACAAGGTATATCGATGAATCAATAAGAGTTAGAGTATTAACAATTTTTAAATTGAACAAATGTTATCATCGAGAACATGCTTTTAAAGGTGTGTGAATACATAAACAAACCAAAGGAAGTTTGGTTTGGGTTGACTTCAAGGGTAATTTAGAGTTTAAAATATTCATCAACTAAGGATTTGTTGAATTGGTAAAGAATCTCCAAGCAACTTAGAGTTCGGTACAATAATGTAAGATAGTACAATGATATTAAAGAACGAAGATCAAACAACAGTTATTAGTAGCTGAATAAACACACTTCTTACAAATAAAATACAGACTTTGAATAACCAAGGTAATCTCGATTGGAATAAATAAACAAAGATTAACTAACTTGCTCAACAATAAATGAGGGTTTAAGAACTTGCATGACAATAAATCGTTAAACAAGAGATTAGAGATAAAGAATTTACATAAGTATAACATAACAGTGAAAAGTAACCTTGCTGAATAATAAAGTAGCAAAGGTTAGGGAACTTGCCTCTTGCGTAAGCTATACAATTACAACTCATGTACTCCAATGTCCTACACATACCATTAGGATTATCATATCAATTAGCTACATACATTAACCTCATAGATTCACTTATCATCTTAGTTACGTTATAACCTTTAGTTTAAGGTATAACCATATAAATAAACCACATAAGCCGAATATGAAAACTCAGTAACACATACATTAGACTTCTAACATCCAAATCACATTTTCAAATCAATACTACATTTGTCCTTAATCGAACTTGAAATTCAATCAAGTGATTAAGTCTTCCCAAGACTCATTGGTTTTATATTAATCACCTTCCATATCTTAATGTTCATTTCCAAAACCACAAGTGCTAACATCACAAGACTTAGTCACCCTTCAATTTGTACACTAAGTCCTAACATATCACATTCCTAACTTATAAAAACTTTTACAAATTTGAAATTATCAATAACATGACATGGTTCTATTTTAACCTTCATATTTCATGTTTATTAAGTTAACACATCATTAGACCAAGTTATGGTGTCACTATCCTGTGTCTGTCTGCAGAAGTGATCCAGGTCCTCATATCGATATGTATATTGCAAATTGCCATACATAAGCCCGGACCCAAGGCGTGGCTATGGCTTTTTTGCCTTGACACCTTTGGCAGCATTCTGTGGGGTTACTGCATAAAGGCGAAACGGCATGAATAGTAGCCGACTTTAGCCCAACTAACACAAATTTCACCCACCAAACACTGAAATTAACACAAACAAATGATATAAAACTATTACAAACATGTTTCTTCACATATATATCAATATAGAACAATTTAACAACAACTTTTACTAACTTAATTCTTCAAATTCCATGTTTTCAAACAAAAACACCATTTTTGACATCCTTTACAAAAATCATCACTGTGATTTCAATTCTTCACCAAATCACTTCGTTCAAACTATGCTTTCTTCATTTCTTAACGAACTAGCATAATCAAGCCCCAATTCACAAATTAACGTATAAATTTGCCACTAAAATTGGTACTTTTCACAAGCCATATGTAAAATACATATACTATAATTACTTCTTTCTTTTAAACGTAATTAGCATAAAAATTCTTATCTAAACACTAGTTCTAATCATCACAAACATATACAATAACAAGTAATCAATTGTATATCAACAATTCCAAAGAGATGAATTCACAGAACTTGAAGTTATATGCCGTAAAACTCATATATACATATATATACATAAGATATAAAATTATAGAGAAATACCTTCTTATGCGTAAACAATCATTGCTAATCAACTAATAATCACTTTGAAATCACTTGCTTTCCCTCTCTCTCTCTCAATTCTCTCTTAGCTTTTCTCTGAAATTCTCAGTTTAGAAAAAAACCAAGCTAATAACCCAGTATGCGTAAAACTAAACAAAATAAACCGATATGGCCATAACTCGCCAACTAAGTATATCAGTTACAAACTAATTAAACGTATAGATTATAAATACATTTTATTTATTAATCAATTTATTTTATTTGTTTTATTTATATTATCTAAAAATTGAAAAACTAAAAATCCAAAAGCCATTAGGCTTTGTTTGGCAAAAAGTCTTTAAAAATAAAGACTTAATATATTTAAGCCTTGTTTGGGAAAAACTAAATTAAACTCTTTTAATTTATTTTAATAAACAATTTAGTTTATAATTTATAACCACATATGCCTTATTTGGATTTCCATATCCAACATTAATCAAATAAAATAATTATACATACTACATTTTAAATAAATACTCCACTTAAATAAATACTCCACTTAAATAAATATTACAAAATTATAATTTTATTTAATAATTTAACATACCATCTTAAATTATTAAATCAAAACAACAATATAACATATCAAAATAACAATATAACATCTCATGTTATGTTACAATTTCTCTAAATTATAAATTAATTTATTTTAGAATATTATCTAATAAATTTAATTCACACATCTCCACTAATAACAACCACATAAATAGAATACTTATTCAATTTAAGAAATATTTTAGATTACAAAACAACAACTTCATCAATAAAATATTTATTTAATTTAATAAATATTTTAAATTATAAATAAAATCTTGGATTGTTACAAATAGGATAAAGAATCCTAGACACTTGAAATGCAATAAGATAAACATGATGCTACGTGCAGCAACATGATGCATGTATGTTGTTGGATTGTTTTCAAATATGATGGGATGATTGTCGTTTCCCTGTAAATCCTGTCGGGGATAACAATCAGTGATGTCTTAGAAATGCGATCCAAGTCTTCTAGGATGTTGACGTTGGGATTATCACCAAAGTCCTGGATCTTTAATACAGACTTTACTCTATAGAGGTGCCTCTCGTGTACATGAGATCTGTGGGGATAAAGCTTTGTCTGTTTGAGGATGTGTATAACATATTCCATCATTGGTCCTCTTCGATGAGGATGGTCTTCTCTGGTTTGTGTCACCAGCATATACCACGATCATGTTGGAGTTACTGCCAACAGTATGTATTGTCAGAGCTGCTTGACCTTCGCTAATGTGTGTATCATTGGATAGATCCTTGTTGGGCAAACTATCAAGGCTGTTTGACATTCATTGATGTGTGTATCAATGGTTGCATTGTGTTGTGACCCCCGCCGGGGAACATGTCAAGGCTGCTTGACCATTATTGACGCGTATATCTATAGTTGCATTGCGTTGTGACCCCCGCCAGGGAAGGCTGTGGATAAATGCACTGATGGATGAGATCATCGAATGGTCTCTGATGCTTCAATGGGTTTACTTCCCATCGGTTGAAATGACGTCAAGGTTGCTTGACCTTCATTAACCCGTACATCAATGGTTTAATTGCATTGTAACCCCTACCGGGGATTCATTCATAGACCAAGAATGCATTATAACCCACACCGGGGATACGTGGATGAATGAAAATTTACATTGTGACCCCTGCCGGGGATACTTTATCGATGATATCGGCATCTGCATTGTGACCCCCGTCGGGGAACATGTCTTTTAGGGTTACGACCCTGTATTTGGTGGCATCGGACTTGTGTAAGGCATTGCCGAGCATGATTTGCAAAAGCTGAGGTCACTAGTATAGTATACCTTGTATTCAGGTGGAAACCAATGAAGGATATGTGAAGCCAGAGTTCGGCCCGTGAAAACCAAGATTTCAGGCTATTCCGCTCAATCGCATAGCATTTTTATTCCTGATTTGGCCTTTTTAGTTTGTGAGACCTCCTTTGCAATTCAAACTGAACTGAGTCAAAGGGGTGGGACCCATTCTTACTATATCTTTTGATAGGCCTCTATTAGTTGTAGGGCAGTTTTGCCCCATTTCCCTGTATTTTTGTTGTACAGAGATGTATTAGATGATGATATACTTAGAAATGTACTGTTTTCTATTCCCTATATCATATTTCCATCTATTGTATCATGCATGTTATTATGTTATGCATATGTATGTATGTCCTGAGATATTCAGCATTGACCCCTGGATAGTCTTATGACACGGGCCGTACAGATGTCTTCTTCGACAGTTAGCCGTATTGATCATACCCCACCATTATTGGTGGTATCTGGTATCCAATCATAGTATGATAACATGTCACCATCAGACAGGGTGACTGTAACTCATATGTTGTAGCATACTATGACACTGTTTATGTTTCAGGTTCCACCAGGATTCATGAAGGGCATGTTGGAGCACTGGGTAACAGAGAGGCAGGTTTTCCGATTTGGGACCCAGGAATTGACTCCTACTCTAGAAGAGTATAAATGTTTGACGATGCTGCCACTGGACAGACCTTGCGTGCATATGGTGATTGGAGACATGAGTAGGTAGTTCATGACCCTCACTAGATTGAGGCGTAGGGTGGTGCAGGATGAGCTCACATCTGGCCATGTTATATCCCAGCATATTTTTTGTTTGATAGATTTGGCTCTGAGGATAGTTATGCATGGCATTCCGGGGATTTCACCACACCAGAGGATCATTGGCGTTTGGCCAGAGTGGATGTACTACTATTGTGCGTACTATCGTATGTCTATATGACACGGTACATGGATGAGTTGGACATAGGAGTCATCATGGTAGTGAGAGCTCTCAGAGAGGGTCACAACATCATACCGATGATTATAGTAGAGACTCTGAGGTCAGCCACATACTGCTGCACTTATCAGACGGGAGTGTTTACAGGCAGCTCGGTCATGCTGTACGTGTGGTTTATGTCACACTTGAGACCGATTGGCACATTTAGACGACATGGGTATTGTTTCACCCATGATATAGTCATGTCATACTCCTTTCATCCTGCGGAGTGTATAGATGCTGCATCTTGGTCAGCTTTCCTGGCAGGGATCAGAGATCCGCATGCTATATTACCGTGTTCAGGGCTTAGCTCACCCTACAGCTTCATCACTCATGCTCCGGGCATGGATTATCCCCCTCTAGCTAGTTTAAGAGGGATGATGTGTCAGTTTGACAAGTTCTAGGACTTTCATCCTTTTGAGGGGGCATCAAGTCAGCGCTTCGCTTCTCGCCACTTATCAATAGAGGATAGATCCAGGTTGTATGCCTGTTGGGATCAGCGTGAGCTAGCTAAGTTTTATGTCAGTCATCCGGGTTGTTCTGCAGAGTATTCTGCATGGATGGAGACAGAGACTGCATCGACTGCAATAGTATCCTCAGTGCAGGGGATTGATTTCGACGATGAGCAGCCTGTGGAGGAGGCTGATACTCCCATCGAGGGGGATTTGACTACTGGGTTGCCAGCATTTGTGATGGATTCTCCTACTATAAGTGCTACTATGATTCAGCATTCAGCACAGTATCTGGAGCAGAGTCTACATCTGATGACCTTTGAGAGAGATCAGGCTAGGGCCTCGATGTTGACAGCTTTTGATGGGAGAGACGGAGCTCTATTAGAGAGAGACGAGGCCAGATCAGCCAGAGATGCATTGATTATAGAGTAGGATGTTGCCCTATCTGCCTAGGATGTGGCCGTTACAGACAGTACTTTAGTGACATACCTTACGACTGACATCCTTGTCAATATGAGTGCATACATTGATGAGCATCATGCCACTATCCAGTTAACCCCGGATCTGCTAGCTCATGTAGATACCATTGGGCAAGAGCTTGCAGCGTTACCTCCTTCTTCAGAGAGGGATTCTATGTTAGATCTGATAGTCCACATACACACAGATCCGTAGATAGACTTTTATTTTCCTGCACAAACTAGCTTAGCCATTTTGTCATGTATATCACATATTGTATATATCAAACAGTATTATATATGGCAGGGAAATATATTTTGATCCACTTCCCTTTAACTTGTGCCTTGATACTTGCTTAATATTTGCCTGTTTCTTCAGAACTTTATGATCTTGATGCATTCTGACCTCATCTTTGATGTGTCGACATTGAGACATCGCAGGATCTTTTAAAATGGATCATTGATCTGTGTGTATCCCTACCATCTTTGGTGTCTTGGGACTAGTTTCTGTATAGAAATATGGAGAGGAGTGTGACTTTTCCTCTCTAAGATTGACTGCACCACAGATGGTTGCCAGTACTCCTATTTGTGAGAAGCCTAGTTAATTCCATCTCTTATGGATTGGTGTTGCTCTTCGAGGCACAACCGCAGATTAAATGGTCGTCGAATCTCCTATTTGTGAGGAGAGGTTAGGTAGTTCCATCCCTTTGGTCTGAAGCCGATGAAATGTTGTGGATTGAAGTTTGATCCCAGTACCATGTGATAAGTATTTGTGTTTTGGTAGGGGGTTAGACCGAACCATAAATGGCTGCCTATGTACTCTTTTTGAAGAGGAGATTAGGTCTGCATAGTTCAAACCTGGTGTAAGAGGTTCAACGCTGAATGTGAAAGGTGTAAATAGGTGTAGAATCTTTATTGATGAAGAAGGGTGTAGAAGTGTTTTTATTGTTTTTATTTTTATAGAAAAAGGGCAGAAATGTTTTTGTTGTTTCTTTTATTGCGACAGGGCCATATAGAATATGGTTGCATACGTACTCCCGGGAATCAAGGAGATCAGGTCGATGTAGTTCCCCCCTCAAGACAATTTGCAGCCGAAGAGAAGTATGAATCCCATGTGCAGGCTATACTGTGGGGAGAAGAAAGTTTGATCCCATGCTTGGGACAAACTACGGGTATGGAAAAAGTTTGATCCCGTCTTCAGGACAAACTGCAAGCATAGAAAAGTTTAATCCCGTCTTCAGGATAAACTATAGGTGTGAAAGGTTCAATCCCTAAAGGGATAATCGAAATTGTGTTAAAGGTTTGAAATGAGGTGAAACTAGGCTGTTGGTTTGAAGTGTATGTTTCCTTGAGGGGCAGAAGAGTGTGGTAAAAAAAGGTTAGAAAACTGGAATAACTGGTGATTTGATGATCCAAAACCAGGATATTTGCTTGATGGCAACCTTAGACATAGTACCGTTTCATGTTGTCTGAGTTGATAAGCTATGGAAATTCATCGCCATCCATTTCCTGTAGTCTGAGAGCGCCTCCTGTCAATACCTCCTTGACAACAAATGGGCCTTCCAAATTAGGAGCAAATTTTTCCTTGGATTAATCTTGGTTGTCAATGATCTTCTTCAAAACCAAGTCATGTTGTTTAAACTGCCGTAGCTGGACTTTTTTGTTGTAGGATCTTGCGATCCTTTGCTGTTATAACTGACCATGGAAGATAGCCACAGTTTGCCTTTTGTCTATTAGAGACAATTGATGATACCTGTCTTTTACCCATTGGTCTTCATCCAGCTGATCATCCATCAACACTCTGAGGGATTCCATTTCCACCTCTATGGGGAGCACTGCTTCCATCCTATAGGCTAATGAGTAGGGGGTTGCCCCAGTGGAAGTACGCATTAAAGTTCTGTAGACTAATAAAGTCAGAGGCAAGAGGTCAGACCATTCTTTATGATTGGTGGACATTTTCTGCATGATCTTCTTGATGTTTTTGTTAGCCACTTCAACAACACCATTCATCTTTGGACGGTAGATGATGGAGTTTAGGTGTTTGATGTGGAATTTATTGCATAGCACCTCCATCATTTTGTTGTTGAGGTTCTTAGCATTGTCTGACACAATTACCTCTGGTTGTCCATATCGACTTCCCCACATTGAGAAGGGTCATGGCGAACTCATATTGTGGAGTTCCCCGTGGATGACATTTCCATGAATTTGGCATTGATCCACCTCTTCATCTCATTCTACTTTGAGCTAAAGCCAATAATGTCGGAAGATATAAACATGAATTGTTTATACATTAATCATTATACACTATCCCCAAATCATTATGGATCCGGTAACCTATAACATATACACAATTGTTTAACTTAATCATTATACACTATCCCCTCATTATAACCATACAAGACTATTACAAATTATAATCAAATCTAATCACATACATTAACTTTAAGTTGGGCCTGTCTTTAACTTCCCTTGTGTCCGAGCGCATTCACCTTAATCTACGCAATGTTTTATCATGATATAGCAAGGTGAGCATGAAAGTTGCCCGACAAGTTTAAATACAATTTAAGGATATATCATGATTGAAAGAGTATGTTTAATAAAATTTGGCTATAATTGACAATGTAGTTGTGAATTAGCATGAACAAACTTTTAATGAACAAGTATTACATATGAAGAATATATATCTGGACCAATTGGTAATGAAGGTGATCAACCTTTCATACCTGACTTATACATGCAATATATACAGGTTACAATTCAACATGGCCATCAGCAATGATTAACCATATGCATATCTGAATAAAACACTCTTAGTAGAGTTAATTAGAACTTGCTGAGAACAGTTGATTCTGCGATCTGAAATATAACTTAGCTTTATCCGAAGACCTAATACAGATAATACCGATCTCCAAATATTAGAATAATATCATCACAGTATAATTCTATCAGTTTATACAACACATAAGACTTAGCATCAAGTCAGACTATTTCAGTCCGAGTTGGAACTGACACAATTCTATCATTCCGACGATCTAATAGGACAATATTGAGTTTAAGTTTAATTAAACTTTGCTTAACACTGAACAATTATCACAGATAATTTTCTAATCAGTCAAAATAATTTTCCATAGGCTCATAATAATTTCCAAGTAATTATTACCATTATCATGATTTTCTAATCATTAATATCGTATTTAAATGAGTTAAATACCACAATATTGTAATATCATTAATATTTATTTATTGCTAAACATTAATGAATTACTTGTCATAATATTATATCATATTTACAATATCTCAAAGTATTTTCAATACTTTATTACTTCTTTAAATGTTTTAAAGTAATTAAAAACATTAATCAATAACCGATATTAATGTAAATACCACATTATTAAAAGTGATCATTAATATGTATTTAATATAAAATATTAATAAAAATCATAACATAATATTATAATATAATTATAATATATCAAAGTATTTTAATACCTTAAAATCATATTTCTATGATTTTTAAACAATCAAATCCATTATCAGATAATTGCTAAAAATATTAAAATATTAATATTTTCATGCCAAAATATCAAAAGTTATATTTTATAACTTAAAATATTTTTATAACACTTAAATCATTTTTATATGATTTTAAAAGCATTAAATCTATTTTTTCCACAATTTATTTAATATATTCATTAAATAAACTAATTATCATTAATAATAAATATTAATGAAATTCATCACAAAATATCAAAAGTTATCAAAAATAACTTAAAATATTTTCAAACACCATAATATAATTTTTCATGATTTTTCATGAAATAAAACCATTTTAAATAATTTATCTAATATCATAATTAAATAAATAAATACCATTTATATTCCAAATATATTAAATATTTTTGAAATATACTCAAAATAATTAAAACTATTTTTCAAGCTTTAAAATAATTTTTCGAATTTAATATGTATTTTTAATAATTAAAATCTAATTTTTTCTATTTTAATCATTTTTAAAATTACGAAAAATAAAAATAATGAAAACCCGATCATTAAAAAGGCTTTAGCGACGCTTATCTAATCGCCTTAGGTGTTCTTGAGCCTCGAGAACAACGACAAGGTCGATGTTAATGGTGTCGTGTTTGTTGGCCTTAATTCTCTGCTTTCAAATCGTTTACGGACTTGTTTGAAGTGTGATTATGTAGTCAAAATGTAATACTACAACCCACAATCATCATCGTGATCAAATAATAACAACCTTGCAAGATCTAAAGCTTCTAAGAAGGCATCGGACCCACTGGGTTTCTTGAAACCCGAACACCGAAAGCGACCATTTTCAAGCCAAAATTAATCTGAGTTCTAAGTCGTTGTTTTGGTGGTTTTATGGTTCAAATGTGTAGTAACTATGTCAAGGAACAACAACATAACAAGATCTAGGTCTAACAACATCAAAATCACAACTTATCAAACGGTCAAAGCTGTTAGAAATTTCGTTGCCCAGATTTCTGGGTTTTTTCCCAGATTTTAAAAATTAGATCGTGAGGCCTTTGACCACACTTTACTATCAATACGAAGCAGTTATAAGAGTTATATTGACCCAAATCTGTAGTCCATCCTATAAGCTACAACATTTACCAATTAACAACATCAAAATCTAAACATCTTGTGATCCCGGACCCAAAGAAAACTTGTCGAGACGCTACATTCAATTTACGGGCTTGCCCGATTTGACCTTCTCGTCATGGCCAAGTCAGCGATCTTTAATGAATTAATAACATGAAATCTAGATATTGAAACACTAAAATCCACTTCCGGATCCAAGACTACATATCGAACTCACCCGATCAAACAATAAAACATTACATACTAATTACGAGCAAGATCTGAAGCGGCTGACATAAAGGTTGTCGAGCACAAATCTGCTCAAGAACAATTTTTGAAAAAATTTATTTTAAGGCACTTTGATGCTATGGATTCATGATAGATCATCATAGATCTTCATATAACATCCAATAGAAATTTTCTAAACACATAAACACAAAAATTTCTCAAGCATCAAAGATCAAAATAAAAAATTTCGGTTATACCTTCAAGCTTTGATTTTTGATCTTAGCTCTCCAAGTTGTTTGTGATTGATCTAGAAATTTGGTATTAGGAATTGAAATACTTGCAATTTTTTCTGAGGTTTAGTGAGAGAGGGAGTTGGTGAGAGCAAGTTGCAAAATATAAGCAAAATCATGAACTTTCTCTCTCCCATCTCTTATATAACCACCTAGATTCATGCACTAGCTTGTTGTGCTGTCAAATGGGGCTGATTTGAGGAGATTTTGATGTCACAAAGTCCAAATGGTTAGTAACCTACTAAAGTTATGGCCATTCTTACAAGTTAACTTACTAATTTACACAAAAGGGCACTTTTGTCATTTCCTTACCATTTTAAATTCTAGATTAGTTATTTGTGAGATATAGGCACATGGCTAGCTAGGGTTGGTCACCAACCACATACTAGGGCTAGATCTACACTCCATCCCATTAAAATATTCAAGGAGGGTACTTTGGTCATTTGACTTGTAAAGTGAATGGTAACTTGGTAATTGGTCACAACCCTTAGGTTTTAAAATAGAAAATTATAATTAGTGTTCCCTAATTACAATAATGTTTACTAATCTCGTTCAAGCTTGCTAATTAGGGTTAAAGCTTCCTAATTAACATTACACTCTATAAGCTAATAACTTGGTTTTCTCTAATTGCATGTTAGGATTTCTTACATTAGAAATTAGGGCTTTCCAATTGATCAATTAGGGTTATACCTAATTATACATACAATTAATAACATAGAAACTCTATACTTAACTTCAAGCTTCCCATTTAGGGTTTTAATATCCCGATTAGGGTTTCAGACAGAATAATTAGGGTTCAAATTTTAGAAATTAGGGTTTGCTAAATAATTAAGCTTTGCCCTATTAAGCTTATAATCTAAATCACTTTGAGCATTATAATTCTCCGTTATATTCTCAGATTAGGGTTTCAAATATTCGAAATCTGAAATTAGGATTTTCAGATATGGTATTAGGGTTTTCTAATACTCAAATAGGGTTTCCAGTAATTCATTAGGGTTTCCCTAATTAGTTTATAATTAATAACGTTAAACCTTATATATAGCATTGCATTCCCAATCTAGGGTTTTTAATATCCGAATTAAGGTTTTGGATTCCCGGAACTGAAACTAGGGTTTCCAGAATCGATTTCTAGGTTTTTGTTATCAGACGTTAGGGTTTTCTAACTGAACGTTGATGTTCTTAATATATACTTAGGGTTTGACACAGATATAATTTTATCTGATCAACCCTTGACTCTTAACCACATTCTGTACACATACATAACAAATTTCACAGAAATTAAATCACATAAATCCTTAATCCTGAATAATTCACCTAAATCCTTCACAGAATTTTGAAATCCTCAAAATTCAATCCTAATAACATCAAACGCATACACTTATTTTCTGTCTAGGTCTAATATTTGACCTTAAATCAATCATTTAAGATTTTGTAAAATTGTCTAAATTCTTGGGTTGTCACAAACATACTCCAGCATGGATCTCATCCATGAGCCTCTAAGCTTGGTCTTTATCCAGACATCTGAGGAAACCTAATCCTACATCTCTCTTGTAGAGTACATCTCCGCTCAGGTAGAATTTCATAGCAAGTCGATGGATCTGCCTTCTTTCAGTCGAGCTCACCTCAGCGGGTGTAGATCTATCTCGCAGATACTCCTTGATGTGCTGATACCAAAGGTTGTGGATGGGAGGTAGCTCATCCGATACTTCTCCAACATAGTTCCCATAGGTTGGGGCCTTTTATAGGGCAAATGCGATGCTTGGCATGTTTTCTTTGTTAGGTATGTGAATCAAGGAGGCCAATGTTGCTAGTGCATCCGCAAAATCATTCCTATTACGAGGAATGTATTGAATGGAAATTTCTTTGAACTCCAAAGTCATCTGTAAAACTTGCCGATGGTAAGGTAACAAATGTAGTTCTTTGGTTTGATAAATTCTCGTGGATTGTTTGATTACCAACTCGGAATCCCCAAAGATAGTTAACCGCCTGATGCCCATTGAACGGGCAAGTTTTATCCCCATGATCTGACCTTCATACTCAATTTGTATTGTTGGTCTTGATAAACCGCAATTTAGCGTGACGGATACTATTCCCTGCATGGGACACTAGAATCGCTCCGGCTCCAAACTTTACGTATTAATGGCTCCATCGAAATACATTTTTTATGTATACTGATGGTGTTGCTAAACTGTCATGACACATTCATCAGGGAAGTATGTTTCCAAGGGTTTGAAATCCCCTACAGGTGCAGCGACCAATTGATCTGTAATTCCTTTACCTTTGATAGATTTTTACGTCACGTAGGCGATGTCAAATTGTTGTAGGATCAACTGCCATCTGGATAGCCGACAATTCAGTATAGGCTTACTGAACACATACTTGAGAGGATCCACACGGGATATGAGATGGGTTGTGTGACCATGGAGGTAATGCTATAACCTCATGGAAGCCCATGCTAAAGCACAACAAGTCTTCTCAATTAGAGTGTACTTGTGTTCACTGCTGCTGAATCTTTTGCTGAGGTAATAGATAGCTCGTTATTGGCCTCTATCATCTTTTTGCCCCAGCATGCAGCCCATAACATTGTCATTAATGGATAGGTACATGAACAAGTGAACATCATCCATGGGAGGTACCAAAACAGGAGCGTTAACCAGCTGCTCTTTGATTGTAAGGAAGGCTTTCTGACACTCATCGTTCCATTTCATGGAGGAGTTCTTCCTTAACAATTTGAACAGGGGCTCATAGGTTGTTGTGAGTTGAGAAATAAACCTGCTAATAAAGTTTATTCTTCCCAAGAATTCCTGAATTTCCTTCTTTGTCTGAGGAATGGGCATTTCCTTGATGGCCTGGATTTTGGTGGGGTCCAGCTCAATCCCTTTGTGGCTGACTAGGAAACCTAGCAACTTGCTTGATTTAACGCCAAAGGCGCACGTGGCTGGATTCAACTTCAAGTTATATTTACGCGACCTGTTGAATAGCTTTTTTAAATGGTCTAAGTGGTCTTCTTCTTTTCGGAATTTGACAATGATGTCATCCACATAGATTTCTATCTCTTTGTGCATTAAATCATGGAAAAGAGCCATCATAGCTCGTTGATAGGTTACCCCGACATTAATGAGGCCGAATGACAACCGTCTGCAGCAGAAGGTTCCCTAAGGCGTGATGAAAGCAGTTTTCTCACGATCCTCCTCAGCGACCATAATCTGATGATACCCCGCGAAGCAATCCGCAAAGGAATACATATGACACCCCCTCATTCGGACCTCCACTTGGTCACTCAAATTCGGTTCATCACGTTCTCATGGTAAAACCATAATATCTAAAATAACGCATACACAACGAAAAATCTACTTTAGAATAATATACAATGATTTATTATAATTATTCCCCCAAGTCTCGCAACCAACAGTGCTTAATAGATTACATAATAATATCTAATAAAGACTTATTACATGATCTTACTTAAGCTTAAACATAGTCTGAAATAGTGTTAATACAACATAATAGACTTTTAAACATAAAAAGCACAAGCTAGTCGGTAGCCTTGCCCTTGCCCTTGTCCTGCCCGAATACACTTCCCTGTTCTGCCTTAACTGAAAGGTTTTTAAAAGCAAGGATGAGCACAAATTTCCCAGCAAGTAATATACAACAAGGGTATATGATATAGTATCACAAGGTTTGAAATATCGAAGTGTCATTTCTAGGATAGTTCAAAGTATCAAAATAACATCATGGGTAAGAAATATCAATAATTCTTTGAATAAGAATGATAATTCAATATAAATCAATAGATATTTATGAATTGAACGACTATCAAGGTATCCAACTGGATAAACAATTTATACTGAGCAGTCACTAAGGACCATTGAACTTCCACTAGAGTTACAAATATTAAACTGATAACCCAAAAATATCAAGTACTATAGATGATCAGTCTACAATACTTTATGTTATGCATAACACCACAATAATATTTATTCATGTGTTGGGGTTTCCAACAACATACACTCCCCTTACCAAAAGGGTTGTCCAACTCAGCTTTCAAGATTTCCGAACAAATTAATTGGTTTGGACAGCTTTTAGAAACATGTATATAGTCTAGTCGGATCAAATGGCATCGACTCTTTTACAATATTCAAGAACGATATTAAGTTCAACATGAACAATAACTTTCACAAGAGTTTAAGCACATTAGCTCATTTGAACGAGAAAATAACATAACTTGTATTCAAAGAGATAAGCTTACGGTATTCGTCGAATAAAGAATGCAATTATACTTGCACAATAAGAGTAGGGTTCAGATACTTGCTCAATATAATTTGAGTAAGGTTAGAGAAACTTTCCTTAAGCGTAGTTTATCCACATTAAAAAATCAACACTTTCGAATCCTATTTCTAGCGTAACATATGTTCAAGATGTTCATTAGCCAACACATATAGGTAAGTTCAACATACACATAAATGTTTAACTTAGATATAACTTCATACACATCGCTTACCCTATATTTTCATAGCACAATTCAGTTTGTAAGTCATCACAATTACTACAAAGTCTTGATTGCTTTATTTCTTGAAAATATTCTTTGGACTTATCATTACAATGCAACACCGACTTATCAACTAGGCATCACTAATATATATATATACATCAGTAGGTTTTAGATCACATTTAGTATCATAGGCATCATGCAAGTTGTTGTCTAAAAGTCAGAATTCATTATCTGGGATTCCAGATCAAGCCTTGACTCGCCCATGGCTAAGCTTTAGGGCCAAAGTAGCATTGCTGCTTGTAAATCCTCTAGCCATGCCAAGACTCAGCTGATGCCTTGTGGTTTCTTTCCAGCTCAACCAAAACAATCACACATAATATATTTGTTATGTTAAAGGTCTTTTCATGCTCCTTAAGTCAATCTAGGTTCCTTCTTTCATAACATGGTTCTAAGTTGCTCATTTCAACAATTTAAGGCCATTCAAAGTCATGAATTCACAAGGTCTAGCATGCTTGCTTTCTAAACATACAAGATATTTATAAAACTCATATTAGGCATGCTTGTGTGTATTCATAACACATACATAAAACTAACAAAGCTTTAGTTGAAAATAGGCTTCGTTCATGCTTTTCTTGACATGTGCTACACAAGCATGGTATATATATGTTTACGCTACATGAGCGAGTCTAAGAGTGTCATCAACCATGATCACAAATGTCAGATTTTAATCCTCATGGTATCTTGACAATATTCACATTCAAAGCTTGCTAATAGGTTCAACATGCTCATGTTTCCTTACTAATCAAATAAACACAAGCTAAAGGTTTATTCATGTATTTCCAAGTCATACTCACATGCTTTCATAGTCAGAATATAAACCATGTAAAAATCATGCATGTTAGCTCACTAGTCTAAGTCTTTCCTTGAAAACACTTCTAACACTAGGCTTAATAAGTTTGATCATGCAAAAAAAGAACTATGTACACTACAACATGCTCATCTATGTGCAAAATCAGTCATGTATAGCTTACTAGGTTCATAATTTGTAGAACATGATCTTTAACATAGTTTGTTTTCAAAACTTAGTCCAAATCTCCATGTAAACTATACGCCTTCGTTAATCATACAAGTCTAGTCTAAATATGCTCACATTAGGTTAACGTATCCATATATACCTCATACACATGCTTACATGCTAGCTTGAGTCATAATGTGTAACAAACATGTATCAAATTCTAAAACATAACACTTAATCAATTCAATTGGCGGCAAATTTATGACTCATATAATAATAAATGTGGCGCAATCAAGACACTTGGTACTGGTTCGAGCCAAGAATAGTCTGCTTCGGCAACTATTTAGCCCAAACACAAAATTTTCCCACGAAATCATTCCTAGACACTCATATATCAATTGCAACATGTTTATGTGATCATATAACATCTATATGAACATTACCCAACCTCATTAACATATAATTTCATGAATTCAAGAATTTGGATTTCAGGACTGAAGACTCCATTTTTACAGAAACTAAAAATGGCAACAAGGAAAAAAGGAGTTATTCCTCTGTAATGTGTTAAGAACTTGCTCCAAATGAACTTCTAAGCTCTAGATTACTTGTATGCTCTCAACTCTCACTTAGCAAATTCTCAGACAAATCTCAAAGAATAAGAATGCGTACAAAGCCTGCTTGCTTTATAGAGGAACACAAATCCAGACATTGCATTTTCCCATTGAATCAAACTCATGTGTTAAATTATTGCATGAAGGTTATGGAGGACTTGTTAGATTGGTTGTTGGAACTCATCATAATCACCACTCCCCCATGATCATGAGCTAGAAGCTTGGAAGAAAAAATAGGCTAGCCTTTTTGGTTTATACGTGATTGAGGTTTTAGAGTAAATGGGACACTCAATTTGGGACAAAGGAGAAAAGTGTGACGCCCCCAAAATAGGTATACATAACCTATTCTGAGTTGCCAAATACATGGTACAGAATACAAATACAATCTTTAATATACAACAAGAGAGCTGTGAGTTTTAATACAATTATTGTCTTCTAGACAATATCCACTCTCAGAATAAGTCCTCATTACATTTATTGTCACACTATTTAACAGAATAGTGAGGACTACTAATACTATCATCTGGACCGTCACCCCATTCCCCAAGCTAGTCCCTTTCGTTCTCATTTCACAAGAAGAACAAAGAAAAGAAAGGGTGAGCTCAACTAGCCCAGTAAGAAATATTATGACTAAGATAATGTAGAATAAATTATCATTAGTCGTCAACAATGTTAAACTAATAAAATATAATAGACATCAAGTTTAACTGCAGCGGAACAAGCAATCCATTAAAAGAGTCAAGTAGAGAATAAAATCTACTATCTTTTATGATTTAGAAGGGTTTTCATCACTTTTATCGCTGGGACTCAACTTAATAAATAATCCACATCATCCCTGCACTGCGGCCAAGGATATTCATTACTATCACAACCACAAATTATCCAGCACTACGGGCCAAGGATATTTGTGTATTCATCAATGGTCATGATCATGCCAACAACTGTCCATTAATGTACTACGGGCCAATGAGGACTTTTACCACATCATTTGTAACATTACGGTCATGATTACACCGAATAATCCCTGGTCATAATCATACCAAGTCCATCTATGCACTACAGGCCACAGATGACTTTCAAGAAAAAAAATATAAACATGAGGATGATGACAATGATATAAGAATTCAATAAAACAAGTTCAAGAATTAATTTATTCAGGAACTAATAACGTCCAAATTGTCAACATGATACTTATTTGTAGAGAAATATTCAAGAATGCTCAGAAGAATATTTCCATGAAAAGATACTAGATGAAGCGCAAATATCAAGGATATTCCACTAATTTCATTGAGTATAGAAGTCAAAACTTTAACCAAATGAATATAATAAAGAATGGAATAACAAAAGAAATCACCAGGCCTGTGATAGACCGCACAGGAAGGTTATTCCAACAGAATAATAAATAACAGAACAAGGTCCAGCGTAAAATGCACAAACAGGATATTCCAATAGAATAATAAAAGATTTTAACCAGTCCAAAGATAAAAAGCAGATGTACATGATATTCCAACGAGAATAATAAAGATTTTAACCGAATCCCAAGCGTAAAACGCATACATGACAGGATATTCCAACAGAATAATAAAGACGGAACCAGGTCCGGCGTAAAATGCATAGACAGGACATTCCAACAGAATAATAAAAGAATGGAATAACTGAAGAATTTCACCAAGAATAGGGTAGTCCTCGTATACCGGTTATTCCAACAAAATAATAAAGAATGGAATGTAAATATACCATTAATTAAACTCCAGGCGGGACTGAATGTAAAGATAGTAGTAAAAACGATCAACCGCCACGAAGTAAACTCCAGGTCGGACGAAATGCAAATAAAGTGGTAAAAGGCCACGAAGTAAACTCCAGGCCTGACAGAAATATTAATATATATATATAAGCGGTAAACGCACAGGATGTTTCTCAATCCCGGCTCGGTTTATCATTTCAGCAATTTGTCGCTATATATATATAAAAGTAGTAAACGCACCGGATATAAAATCCAGGCTCATCGGACAGAGTCCGACAACAGTTCATATATATAAGTATAAGTATATATATATATAAGCAAGTAAATTCTCCGGATATAAAAATCCAGGCTCATCGAATATAACTTGACAACAGTTCATATATATATATATATATATATATATATATATATATATATATATATATATATATATAAGCGAGTAAGCGCTCCATACATAAGTCTAGGCTCAATCGAGGCATAACTCGATAAAGTTAGTCCATATATATAAATATTTACATATATAAGTATATATATACAGACAGAAATAAAAACCACGGACCAAAATCTGGGCATACACACACAACACGACTCTCAATGTGAAGAATAGTGTGTCCAAAGATGAAAAGAAAGGCTTTATAGAGTGTGAGAAGGCTTACAATGGGCTGCCAAGGCAGGCTTCTATGACTCTAGATGGATAAACACTCAGCTCCCGCCAGTAAAATATAGCTATATGTGAGCTAACAGGTGTTTAAAATGAGAAAGCACTCAATATGGGGTGTGTACAGAACAAATTGCATAGGGCTTCCTCGCCACTATTTTTTCTCACAAATGGCCACTCCAAGTTCAATATTTATAGAGTTGGGAGCTGCAGGTGTACCTGTGGCAGCCCGGGGTTCCCCGGGCTCTGCGGGTCTCGCCGTCTCAAAGTACGTGCACTCGTGCAATGTGATGTCTGCTCGAACTTGCAGAACTTCAATCCGAGCATCTGAACGAGGTGTACAAGACCTTCTTCGGACTACTTTTGTCGAGAGTTACGCAATGACATGGGATTAGAGGTTATACGAAGTCAGGTAGAGGGGACCATGCCTATGGTCTTTAAGCTTCAAATTTTATTCGGTGTGCTGCCACGCGTAATAGTCACTTGGGATTGGAACTCCTCAACTCTTGTGGGACATTGTTGTGTAGAAATGTATATATGAAATGTTGAGACGGCGCGCTGGGGATTGAGGTGGTAAGATGACGATTTTGCTCCTCACCGGGGTTATCTCCGGTTTGGGCTGATAAAGCAGACGTTGCTCAGGGTTACATCTGAGATTGGACTGCTACAAGTGTTTGAATTCCTCATGGTCATCCTTAAGTGTGCTTGTCTTCCCGGTGTTATCTCTGGGTCTTTGGAATGAGTGCCTCGGCGAGAGGTCTGAGATTGAAGTTGATTACATGCATTTGAAACAAGCATTTTTGGGGTTATCGCCGGAACTGCAACAATATTCCTTGGGGTTATCTCCAAGGATGAAACTCGGGGTTATCTCTGAGGTTAGAATTGATACTCCTGGTGTGTGTTCCAAGGTTGAGACTGAACTTTCAGTGGTATCCGAAATGGATGTGAGCAGTCTTCCAGGGTTATCTCCGAAAGACAAATCTGCCCTCCTGTAATGTTAGTAACAGGTGTACACAAAAAATTTAGTGTCTACACACCCGATTTATCTCGCTTATGTATGCTTAGTATGCTTATACAACTTATCTAATACATTATTTATTAATGTTAAACATCATTATACATTATAATATTAATGTTTTATAACTTAGAACAACATCTGTTGTCGTCAAAAGCACTACACTTGCATACATGCATGCCCGACGCCCTCTGATTGCCTCCGAATACACATTAGTCTTAAAGATGGTCATTTTTACCCCTGTTCTCGACCTAAAATTGACAAAATTAAAGAATTAAAGTTGTAGGTCTACTCGTTATCTTTCCAAATCATCTTGAATCGTCTCGATCGAAGTTCGTATGAAAATGTTGTGGTTGTTTTACCAAAGGAAGTCAAAATAGTCCCATCTGACACTTCATGAGCGTAGCTGCGCCCAAATAAGCCTTGGGACCAACAGAGTTGTGTCCTATACCCCAAGAGACTTAAGGCACAGTGCAGCTTCGCCTAATAGAAGAACTAGAATTACCAGTTTACTGTTCTTACAATTTTTTGACCCTTTTTCTCCTACTAATCTTCATAACTTAAGCTATACACATCAAAATTAGTCTATTTTCGATTCTATGGATTCATAATTGATAGAACTACA
This sequence comes from Panax ginseng, assembly GCA_020205605.1. Classification (NCBI taxonomy): domain Eukaryota; kingdom Viridiplantae; phylum Streptophyta; class Magnoliopsida; order Apiales; family Araliaceae; genus Panax; species Panax ginseng. Next base: position 47,718,554 of record CM035144.1, read on the forward strand.
ATATACCAAAGAATGAACAATTGACAAAAACATTAACTAATCCAAATCTTGACCCAAAACTCATATTTATACTAAATTTTCATGTTTTAACATGTTTAGCGAATTCATTCACTACGAATTTGTTTCTTAACCAAATTGATTCATTCAACTTGTGTTATTTTTGTTTTTGAATGTATTAACACAAACCATTGCCAATTTACAGATTAACACATGATTCAACCACTAATTTTGGTCTCAAAGTAAGCCAAAATATATATTATCACATAACCAAGTTCTTCATCCTAAACATGTTTCCATGGATTTTGATTTCTAAAAATCATTCTTAGACAACATATAAAGATTATAATCATCTACCAACATATATATAACATCTATTTTTATCATATCATCCAATAAAATACAAGTTTCAAAAGAAAACTCTAAGAACACATATACTAGAGTTTGTAGAATAGGTTATTACCTCTTTGATTCTTGAAATAGATGATTAACAAGATGATTACCCTTCTTCTTCTTCTCTTTCTTTGATTCTCAACCTTGTCTCTCAATTCTCTCAATTTCTCTCTTCTCTGTATTCTTCCTTCTTGCTTTTAGACTTAAGAAAATATATGTATAAAACTAAACTGATAAAACACGTAACACAAAACTGATATAACATTAAGCGTACAATTATATGGCTTCATAAGTTAAATTATGCCAAAGGTCACAAGACCATGTTTGGAAAAACCCTCTCCAACCTCCTTTTAATTTATTTTCATGTTTTGCTTATTATATAGTATACAAATGTCACACGTAGCAAATTTAAATCATAATATTTAATTATCCACATAATATTTACCTAGCCAACATAATTCTTAATATTTATTTAATAAATATTAACCTTATAAATTAATCATTCCTTAATTCTATTAATTAATTAAATTAAAATAACACCATTACACAATATTATAATTATTAAACAATTAATTTAATTTAATTATTTCATTAAATTAAATCTTCAATCCATAAAATTACCATACATTAATTTAGTTAATATAAACAACTAACTAAATTATTACACAACAATTTCATCGAATATTTATTTATCTCAATAAATAAATTAACTCAAATATTTATTTAATTCAATAAATATTTAAAATTAATAAAATTAATTAAAAAATTATCGTTCGTTACATCCTTCCCTCCTTAAAAGGATTCTGTCCCCAGAATCACAACTCGATAAATTCATTCGTTACATTCTTCCCTCCTTACAAGGATTCTGTCCCCAGAATCGAAGACATAGATTTCACAAATAACCCAGGATAACTTTTCATCATCTTCTTTTCGAGTTCCCTCGTAGCTTCTTCAGCATTGTGGTCCTTCCAAATTACCTTACAAAAGGTATCACTTTATTCCTATGAACTTGTTCTTTTCTGTTAACTTATCTAAGTAGAAATTTCCTAGTAGGATACACCTTTATCAAACTATAACGGTTCGTACTTGATCACATTATTGCAGTCAGGCTTGTTCGATCATATCACCGAAATATAAAAAATATTGCAAATGTGCTCTAACTGTAGAGGTAAGGCTACCTCAAAACCATTTTTTCAACTTCATCAATGCTCCCTATACTATAATCGTTTTATAACCAATATAGTTCATCAAACTTTCACACTTTGGAAATTTAGGAACTTGCCATAATCATATGAGTTTAGGAACTTATCCTAGTCAGACCATAGGTATCCATTCGCTGAGGGGTTCAAAACATACCATATGATTATGATTCATGAACGTACCATATGCTTTAGTTTTAAGAACTGAACCTAATCTTAATATCATCTAACCTAATCTTAAAAGCTTCTAACTATCAAATATATACATGAGAAAAGAATCACCTTTCCACCACATATACATTGATAGCGCGACACCGATATTCCAATGATTATCAATGTGATAAACCAAGTACATGCACAAAACCTCTGTCCATACAAAGGTTTGTATGACTTAGTCACCATATGAGTCCTCAATTGAAATCCCACCTAACATTACCTTACTCTTAACTTATTCTTAACGTGCCCTTAACTTGCTCAATACGAATTCCTCGTATCACATTATCTATAACTCCTCATGGGCTTAGCATTCCTTCCGATGTCTAGATTTCCTTTTAGTTTGCCAATCAATTTGCAGACGATATGACATACTTATTTCTAACTGCGTTCCACGCGTTCTTGCAAACTTTTCTAAAAATTCGATGTGAATTGTGAATCTCGGTTCGACACGATTGATACTGAAACATTATGCCTTGAAATAATTTCTTTAACATATAACTCCGCACACTGATCGATAGGTAATATGCTAACTTTGACATATCATGAAATCTATCACCATATCTTACCACCAAAAGTATTGTCGAAGGCGCAATATATATTCGTGCTTCCTCTTCAATTCTCTATACTGACAAAACCTAGTTTATTCCTTCAACATTCATCCCCCCTTCAATATCGATCTTGAATTGACACCTTCATCTTGGAGTTACTCTTTCTTTACCTCCCACCACAACTTAACCATTTCTATTATGAACCCATCTTGCGTAGTTAATTAAAATAACTCCTACCGTATTCTTAAGACGTCGGCAACCATAATCATTTAGGGTTTTGCATTCACAATCCTTGATTAACTCCAACTATCACTTCAACGCATGCTTAAATATTCATGTGTGAGAATATACTTTAGACACTTATGGTCTTTTTATATCTCACACTATTTTCCAAAATAATACCTACAAATCCTTAGGGCAACCACTACTACCGCTAACTCTAAATCACGAGTCGGATAAATATTCTCATAATATTTCAATTGTCATAATATTCTTACCCATATAAATTCCACCGATTTCCTTGTCAGGTTAGCTAACGAAGTGGTTATCTTAAACTTCGCGTATACCACATACTATTTTCTTATCAACTTCTCCTCCACTTACAACATCAATAAATAACTCTACCGTACAGGTGATCTGCAACAAAAAATAAAATACTAACTTTGATTTCCTCGGAGTCACAAGGTTTACACACTTTCTTTGACAATCCCTTATCACCACACGGTTTAACAACCTTAGAGTTTCAAAAATCAAATTGGAAATAAATCCATTGACATCACGTGGCCTTTAATACCAATACTGTAATTCTATACATCAACTTAAAAGGAATCCTTATTCACAGTTTCTATATTTAGGGAATAATCTAACTCTTTTTGAAGCCAATCTAATTTCTAAGCAAATTTATCAGGCATAAATTAACAAGTGGCACTTAAATTAAATAACACGCATCCGTATAGATAACTAATCGAAATAATACCTTGCATTGCATCCTGGATCGTCATGTTGGATGATTGTTCAGTTGGTCGACTCGGCGGAGCTGATTCTATAATAACCAGCTTACCACTCCCCCTTGCTCCCACTTGCTTTTCCTGCCACCTTCTTTGGGCAACCTCGAGTCAAGTGTTCCTTCGACCCACACGTGAAGCAGGCTCCCTTCCTCGTTCTTGAACATTTTGGTGAAATGTGGCCCTTCAAGCCATAATTAAAGCATACTCTCTTTCCTTTCAAACAAACACCCACATGTCTCTTTCCACAGTTGTTACACGCCACCACTTTCTTCTTCTCATTCACTTGCTGATTTCCATCGGTAACATTTTCGTTCCACTTTCTTTTTTAAACATTACCCCTACAACTACCTCCTGCCTTATCTCCATTTTCACCTTTCTGTTCTTTCTACTATTGATTGTATGTCAGCATATTACCTTCCCCGTTTACGACCATCGTTCTTTCCAGCCCTGTTGTGAACGAATTCGGTTAAAACATCGAGATTTGACTATATAGCCAAGAATTCAGTTGATTTGTCAGTGCTCCCACCAGCAAATTCACTAACTGCGGCACTGGATTTGCATCAGCTTTATTATTTTATGTATATTCCTCGGGGGTCTGTTGACGCTATTGTCTTCTTCTAGGCGACATCTTACTATTTAAAATTTACACTATTAGATCATCATTCATTCAGGTATCAAAACATTTAAGCTTATCTCAACCACTTTTAGATAACACATAATATATCTTAATAAACAATGGTATTGTTATTCATTTATTACTCTAAAACATAACAAAAATAGCCTCACTGCTATTTATATCATTTTTCCTACAATAATAAAATTCCAGGATTACTTCATCATATCCCACTATTTATTTCAAAAGTCAAGATTTACATCTTATTAATTTTCATCATAATTTATATATCATCTTATTATTATTCTTGCAATGTACAAGAACATTCCACATTGTACAGCTTCATTTCTCTCTTGCTCCACGATACGAATCATCAAGAAAGTGGAAGACTAGATTCTAAGTTCCATCATTCGCTTGGCACTCTTTGACTTGTCTTTAACACGATCTATGTGTTTAGAAGCCTTCATCCACGCGTCCTCAGCTTTTGCCCGCTTTGCTGACTCCTTTCACGAGTCATTCCTGCGCAATCTCATTAATTGCTATCCTCTTTAATACTCTAACTAAGATAATCTCTACTCCACGTCTGCAAGTCATCCGATAAAGTCTTGAGTTGCGACATCTTTTTGCACTCTCATGGCTTGGCTCTCTATGGCTTTCCTAACTCCTCTTACTCATACTTCATCTTTACCTTCAAAAATTCATCTTCGTGGTCAAACTCAAGCTCATACCCAAGTGCTATAACAGAAATCAACGGGTATGGCTTTCCCAATACCAACCATACTCACATTGTACGAACTTCTCAGGGCTCCTAATCCCTATCTTCCTTCATCAATCATTCTGACAACAAAGTTTTAATAACTCCCACAACTCGATATGTACAAAACTCACTATTCCTAAGTACTCGAGAACACATAAGTCATTAACACATAAGCACATAAAGTCTTTTATCATTTTATCTTCAATAAATTTCCGTAATTCATTCCTTATGTAACGACATAGAAATTCACTTAGTTTAAAAATTAAGTTTTAAATATTATTTATATTGTGTGTTTAAATGTCATTTTATGACATAGGATGGTGATAATATTGTAGTATTTATGTTGCGTGCAAGAATAAATAATTAAGAATTTTGAAGACAAAAATAAAAATTTTCTAAAAAAGTTTACGTAAAAATATTATTCACGTGAAGAACGATACGAGTTAGGTTTTGACCCTAAGTACTTTTGAAAGATCCATACGTCGTATTGACTTTCCGTTTCAAGATATACCGGTAATACGTCGTGAAAATTCATATTTTCCAATAAAAAAATTTCTCCGAAAAACGTCGTGCTTGACACGTCGTGCTTAAAAGTTTTTCTTTCGCCTATGGACTTTTCGGTATATTTGTTTTGACAAGCTGCTTTGTCGTGCTTACACTGACAAGATGCTTTTTTACGTTATACGCTTTGACACTGACACGACACACACACTCCTAACACACGCCGAGACATGTAAGCACACACGACACACCCTACCCGACTACACGCGACGACACATTGGGTACTAAAGTGTAATTAACCTAGGTACCAAAATGTAATAAGTCGGGTGTAAAGCGTAAATAGTGTAATTAACCTAGGTTCTAAAGTGTAATTAACCTAGGTACCAAAGTGTAATAAGCTGGGTGAAAACTGTAATAAGCCAAGCCCCTAATGTGCAATTAGTGAAACTATGTTTTTCTATAAATAGTAAGCTAAATTCATTCATTTCCTACCAATTCACAAGGAATTCAAGAGCAAAAATACTCTATATTTATATTCTGAGAGATATTGTGAGAAAATAATTACTTTCGAAGCATCGAAGCGCTACGCAATTGGAAGTAAAGCTAGCAACTACAAGAGGTAACATCTCTAGTCGTTGTTATGTTCGATTTTATTTCATTTTATAGTCTATAAACTCAAGAACATAAGTCATTACCATGTTCGGATTTTCCAACTTCGTGTCCTTCGTATGTTCTTGAGCAAGACGTTATTATGTTCAATTTATGTAATTGTATAATACAAATGTCAAGAACACAAGTCGTTACCATGTTCGGATTTTCCAACTTCGTGTTTCTTCATGTGTTCTTGATCAAATCTAATATTATTTAAGTTTATGTTATTTCTTTTATAAAATTTTATAATCACATATGCAAGCCGTTATAATGCCCAAAATATTTTAATTATGAAAACCAAAAGCTCAAGAACATAAATCGTTACCATGATCGATTTTTCGTTCTTTGTGTTCTTCGTATATTCTTGAGCAAAAGTCATAAATTTTACATAAGTAGGTTTATGATTTTATTATTTTTATGTTATGATGTGTTAATAAGTGTTAGAACATGTTATCCTAGCAATTTAATGCTCGTAGTATCATGTTTTACTAAATGAAAAGAAGAATTGTGAACCAAAATCATAATTCTGACATTTCTGTCCATTTTCCAAAATTTTAAAATGGTAATATGCTTTTGAATGATTAATAAAATTGTAGATATGGGAGTTAGGAATGCGTAGGCGCAAGAATCACCCAAAAATGTTTTAAAACGAAAACGTTATGGCAATTTCCATAGAGGACGTCAAAGCTTTAAATTTCTTGGAGACTCTCTAATTTAAGGGCTTAAAAGAGCTAGGGTGTTAAGAAACTTATATCACCTATGAAAATAGTTAAGTTATTATATAACATATAAAGTTTTATAAATCGATGAATCTTATGCACTATATGTAAGACCTCGAATTTTATGAAATAAAAGTATTCAATTTTTCTTATAATTATTATTTAGTAAATGGTTAAATTGATAAAAGTTTAAAGTTAACGGTGATATATATACAATTTTCAAAATACGCAAGTGGTTATAAAATACTCATTATTGTCGGGGAATATTCGTTTGGTCGTGGAATATTCTTTTTATCGGGAATATCCGTACGACGGTGCAACCAGTTGTGGGCCCCATAATAGAATAACTGTCGGATGAAGAAAACGACAAGTATGAGTTTTTATAAATAACGGCGTAGTTATTCTACAATTAACAATTTGTTAGAATACCCGTGGTTAAAAGTACAATAATATGCGTGGTTGCACAAGATGCTTTACTTTGCAGTATTGCCATATATTTTTGAATTATTGATCATTACGTAAGAAGGCACTACTCAATAATTGTTACAGTAATTATTGTTCAATATTTTATTTTATTGATTCAATAATTGCTGCGTTGATATTTTATATTATGTTCGTTTCAATAATTGTAATTGCACAGTACTTCCCATTATCAGATCAATAATTCATATTATTTGAATAATATTATTAGATAGCATTATTGGCAATGTCTAGAAAGTTCTATCAAGGAGAGGTTTGGTCACCTAATTGCGCGCCAGTAAGGAGAAATCCTTATCGGAAAGCCCCCTCTTTCCTGGGAACTGCCTGTTTGTCATTATTGTGATTCTGTAATATTATTTGTGAATAATTAATTATTGATAAAGAAATATTTATTTGATGCGGATATAAATGATGGATTAAGTTATGTGGTTATAATTAGAGGAATTAATGTTGAGGTGTTTTATCAGTATTTTTGTCGGAATGGAGGTATTAAAAATCAAATCAATATTTTTTACGATATATTACGTGAGTTATAATTTTTAATCCGACCGTTGGATCGTTGTGATTTTTGGATATGTTATACATATATAAGTTGAGTATATGTCCACAAATTTTGAACCATTAAAAATGAACGTATAAATTGTTATGAATTTTAAGAGGTGACTAGTTCAGAAATTGTTGAAGTTTCGAAATTTATCATTTTGGTGGAAAATTCTAGAATGTGTGGGCCCCACCTATGGTTGGTGAAAAAAATGTGCTGAAATTCTAATTCAAATGTGGTGGTTGGCAATAGTAGCAGGTAAAGCCGTCAGATAGCAGGTCAAATCTGCTTCGGCGTGCTAACATTTTCTTATAAATAGAGGGCTAAGTTAGAATTGAAAATCACACCAAAAACATAAGCTTTCTCTCTATATTATCAAGCATATTTTGTGAGTATTTAAATACTTTGAGAGTTGCTATTCAGTGCAAGGTTCCTTCAGCTTTCCATTTCGGTCAGAAATACTACTCTTTCGAGATAAGGGATTGTAAGTGATTTTAAGGGTTATTATGTTTTTCCGTTTCAAAATTTTTCTGAACTTTCAAAAATTCTGAAAAAATTTAAAAATATATTTTGATGAGTTTTATTGATTGTGTCCAAAAATGGCAATTTTTGGATGTATAGATTAGGAGTTATGGATTTTATGAGAAAAGACTATTTTAAAAGTAAACCCTTATAACTCTTTGTGGTTAACTCCAAAATTGATGAAATTTTTATTGGGATTATATCTATATAACATCAGTATATTATGTAAATTTCGGAATTTTTAGATAAAAGTACAGTTTATGATAAATGTCTAAATATTCGGCTGTTTTGGCCATATGAAAAATAGTAAATGAATTTTAAAAATTCTGAGAAAAATATATGTTCAATATGGAACTATATTCTGCTAAATCGCAGAAAAGAAAATTCGTTTGTACTAATTTGGTATTTTTCATGAAAATGGACTAGTTATGAGTAAATGAATTAAATATGTTATGTAAAGTAACAAAATTGGAAAATAGGATTTTATGGCTTGGGAATCCTATATAAGGTATATGCAGACTTTTGATGAGGGCTTTGGTTATTGGTGATGAAATCTTATGAGTTTGGCATTTTAGGATAATTAAATGCATTAATTAGTAAAGTGTAAACAATTAAAATAAATTGTTTATAAGTTTAAGAAATGATTAAGATATTGTGGTAATATTAATAATATTAGATTATGAGATTATTAAGTGATTTATAACATTTGGATTAAGGTGTTATGAAATCCTTGATTTATGAATCTTACTTTTGAAATTAAATGCAGTTGTTGATCATATTGTTTTTATTATCATATATAACATTTTTATAATCCCGGTGATGAAATTTCTCTTTGACTTAAGTGTAAAGATGGGTAGATTCTTGGTATGATCGTGACTATGGGTTATCTTTGGCCAGTAGTGCAAAGTTGAATTGTTCACTGGTATGATCATGACCATTGAATTAATAATTGAATATTTTTAGGTTAAGTGCAAAGGTGAATTGATCAACATGATTATAATTATGGTTTATATAAATTCTGAAATGATTGTATGTTTCTTTGAGATATTAATATCTTTGGCCTGTAGTGCAAAGATCAATTGTTGATTAAATATCTTTTGCCTGTAGTGCCAAGATGAACTGTTGTTGAATATCTTTGGCCCGTAGTGCAAAGATGACTTGTTGATTGAATATCTTTGGCCAGTAGTGCAAAGATGAATTATTGATGAATATCTTTGGCCTGTAGTGCAAAGATGACCTGTTGTTGAATATCTATGGCATGTAGTGCAAAGATGAACTGTTGATGAATATCTTTGGCCCATAGTGAAAAGATGAACTTATTAGTATGATTATGAACAAGAACTATGATTTGGTATAACCATGATCTTTGATGTTTCAGGTAAAGACATGTGATGAAAAATATCTTCGTCTTGGATGAGAAGAGAAAATTAGAACTACAATTATGATTATGAGTTATTCACATGACTGTGAATAGGATCTGTTGATTAATGTTACAGGTTTAAAGCATTGTTGGTGGACTTTTAACATGGAGAAGATAATAGACTTTATGGTCTATTTGACTCTTCTAATGGATTGCTCGTTCCGCTGCAACTATGGTTAAAAAGTTTTATCATCTACCATATGTCCTAAATCTCTGATTTATTACTGATGAAGGCTATTGATAATTTAATTATCTTTAGTCATAATATTCTTTATTGAGCTAGTTATGCTCACCCTTTTGCTTCACAATTCCTTTCAAGTAATAAGAGTGTAGCTGGGTCGAGCGGGGATAACAGGGGAATAGTGTGGTGGTTCGAGACTGTCAAAGTTTCTCAACACATTATAAAACGTCATGACATACAATATATAATTGTATTGAGGACTTAAGATATGTGTGTCATATATTATACGTCACTTAATAATTGATTTTGGTGAACAACAATAGGGTGAGGTGAACCCAACTTTGGAAGGGTGTTTTGCCACTATCATACAAGATGTCTAATGACATACAATCTCATGTTATCATAAGAAAGGGTTGTGCATATCCACTTGCTGAGTATATCTACGAGCACTACCTATATGATCTTGGAGTTGGGTTGAAACATAATGTTCAATCGCATACGGTGGAGATAGCTATATGTCAAGAGAAGACTCACCATTGGAAGGAACATGATAGTAATCTTCTCGTTTTCTTTGGGTTCTATTGGATCAACCAAGGATAATTCTCTGGACATATGATATCTATCATAACTTAGATTCATGGCCTCCTATGTACGAAGGTTTCCTTGAGCACTTCCCAAAGATTTTAATTTCTAAAACAGTTCTAGATTGTACCTTTATGTAAGGTATCACTGTGAGGTGTTGTCCATAGTTGGGACATGAGTCACAGTTCGTATATATATTTGTATCAAAACTCACAACATATTGTTGTATTTTGCACAACAATTGTAGTAATAAAGTTGTAGTTGTTTTCTGTACTATGTATTTGGCGACTCAGAATAGGTTGGATGGATTGGACCTATTTTAGGGCGTCACACTATATGATTGTGTAGGGTTATTTTAACAAGGTTACGCTTATATTTTAGAATACTAAACATCAAGGCAAGTTTCCTATACCCAAGTTATTAGTTTCACAAGTTCTTCTTAACCTTAAACTACTTATGCAAATTTCTTGAAACTATTTACTTGTTTAACAAGATTTTTATCTTGATATGCTGTTGATATAATATACTACACCTACAATTGAATTACCTCTTATTGTAAGGTTATTGCTATAGCTTCAGCAAAACTAAGAAATGAATTGTTTATTCATATTGATTTTTAAGCTTAAATTGTTGTGTCAAACCAAATAGTTTGGTAAGACATCTTATTCTGAAGTTCTGTATCCCATATGGGATCTTTGGTCGATAATATATTGACACTAATGTTGGGTGCATTTGAGCACTGGTTGGATGGGATGCATACTCCTAGGATGTTGAATAGGCTGATCCCCTATCTCATATCTGAACAAAATTTCTAAGTCTGTGTGACTGACAGAAATATAAATCCATAGTGAAATGGTGACAACTATCAGTCAAAATTTGAATTGTTGTATTTCTTCAAACCATATATTGTTATAAATACAAAACTTGCTGATCATGTCATAGCTCACCCTTGCAAATTATTCCCTTTGCAGTTTTAGACGGTAACCCTAGAACATCTGGAGTAAATAAAGGGAAGCGTCCCTGCTTAGATTAGGTTATATTCTTGTCTAGTTAAATACTTTGTAATAAGATATTATTTATGAGAATCATGTAATTGAACCTTAATATTTATGATATATAACATCTTTTATTTTCGTAAACGTGTTTTCCTTACATATAAAGATGTAATTAGATTCTTCAATTTAGTTGAGATCCTCGGGAACTATTTATTTGAGTGAGGGTATTAATAGCATGGACTGTTCATGTTGTTATTAAAACTCTGGATTTCGGATAGATTGTTACTATCAATATGATAGTGTAAATTTGCATGATATAGACTATACATCTGAGTGAGGGTATTGGTAATATGGACTGTTCATGTTATTACTAGTACTCTAAATTTTGGATAAATATATACTATTCGTAGATACAGTCTATACATCCAAGTGAGGGTATCTAAACACATCAATAGTTTTGACGAGAACTATTATCTGTTATGGGATATTGTGAACCCTGGATCTATGAGAATTGTATCTTGTAATAATTGTATAGTCACTCGATTAGATATAAGCATAAAATCGTATACCATGGGTGTATATATTTAAATGCGTTATATTAATTGATTAGTCATGAGCACCAAATCAGATACCGCGGACGTATAGATTTGTGTGCGTCACACCTTAGAACTCGATGAGAGTTTATCACCTCTATATTTTCGATCTCCTCGAAGGTTATAGCCTAAGGTTTCCCCACCTCAGGTTCATAACCTAAAGCTTTGATACCAACTTGTGACACCCCCAAATTTGGGCACTTCAATCCCAAATATTTGGTGTTCACTGTCTAATTAAATCATAACTAACTACCCATAAACAAAGGATATAATTAAACTCAAAAGTTTAAACAATAATTCTCCCATTAAAGGGTTACATAATCTCAAATAAATCCCAAGTCATCTAACCTTTATTATTACAATCATCAACGGAATATTAAAACATAATAAAAATCAAATCTACTACATAAGCTTCATAAAGGAACAGTAAATTCAACGTCTTCTAATCAAACACTTTGCCCTTACTCTTGCTTGTAGAAAGCTCTTCAAACTTCTTAACTTCATCTGCATTGTTTTGTGCAAGAGTGAGCAAACAATTGCCCACAAGAAGGATAGTATACAATAAAATTCTATGAATGAACATTGACTGAGTTTTCAATGGTAAAGTACTCTTACCGGAAAAATAAACTTTAATTCAAGAGCTATGAGTTCAAAGGAATAATGAACGTTTAAATTAACAACAGATATCAACATCAAAAGAATACACTGAGGGTCACAAGACCACAAATTATGCTCTAGGTAGTCGAGTATTTCTACTTTAACCTTTAACAGTCTAAAAGACCATAATCATCATCTATGTCCTAGGTTAACAGGTGTTTCTACTTTAACCTTTAATAGTCTAAACGACTATGTGGACCATCATCTCGTACTCCAGGTGAACATCCCTTTGTACTATGTATTGCGCAAACATTTTAACGCCATTGCTTAGCTCTAAAATAATCCCCTGATATAGGGTTGTTCATCTCAGCTTAGATTATCAGGTTCCATACCAAAGGAAGTTTGGTTTGAAAATAACTTCAAAGGAATTCTAAATCTTTAGAACGCTCCTCAACCATGTACTGGTTGAATCAAGTAGGGATCAGTAACTATTTAAGAGTTTGATTGCAAACGAATTATGTCAATGTATCAATAAGAGATAGGTTATCAATGGTTTATCAGCTGAACAAATATTAGTCATCGATTATACATTCTTAAAATTATACAGATTCATAAGCAAACCAAAGGAAGTTTAGTTTGAACTGACTTTAGGGGTAATTTAGAGTTTATAACATTCATCAACTAAGGATTAGTTGAATCTGTCGACGTCGGGATTTTTATTTGTCCCTTTTTCTATTCTTGTTCTTTGGTGTTCTCATGTTATGTGAGATTTGTTTGAAAAAACAAGTGAAAAAGGTTTTACATGTATATGTCGACGATTTGATTACAAGAGTCGCCAGTTGGTGTTTTTAACTGGTTGCACCAACGCAACCGAGAAAAGGTTTGCACATTAACCCAGTGATATGTCATTGCTAAACGGGTCTGTGAAACCGAGATTCATTTAGGTGCGGGGGCTTGATTATGCGGAAGTAAGGTGTTAGGCACCCCCCGTCATCCGTGTTACCACGGTGACCGCCACTTTTTAAGAAACTGTTATATGAATGTGTGTGTGTATGTGTGTGGGTCAATGTGCTATTATTTGGAAGTAGTACGAGGCCTCGTTCCCACCTATATACAAAGCATTTGAATTTGTGTAAAAAATTAAGTTTTAAACATGATATAGCAATGAGGTTTTGTAAAAGGGGTTTTTCAAACCTTGTGCTCAATAGTAATTGAGACCTTTTCATACTTACATTTTATTATTAAATGTTCAGCTTGGTTGCTTTTATTTTTCGAGATGCGAAACATCTTCGAGAAAATAATATATAGTAGTGTCGAACTCCTCATGTGCATGAAATCCATCTAAGGAAATTCAAACACCGTGAATAATTTACAAAGTCGCTTCACATTGAAAATGTCCATCATGAGAATCGAATCTAGATTCAATTAATTGAATCAGTAATCACATGATTCCTAGGCTCACATGATGCGGCAGTTTATATGAAAAGCAGTAAGCAGTTATATATATATAAGCTGTAAATATATATATACAGACATGATCAACCACCACGAAGCACCTCCGTGGGGGATAGGAAATGTAAATATATAAAAGCGGTAAATATATATATATATATATATATATATATATACAGACATGATCAACCACCACGAAGCACCTCCATGGGGGATCATAAATGTAAATAAAGCAATAAATGCGATCAACCGCCACGAAGTAAACTCCAGGCGGGACGGAATGTAAATAAAGTAGTAAAAACGATCAACCGCAACGAAGTAAACTCCAGGCGGAATGGAATGTAAATAAAGTAGTAAAAACGATCAACCACCACGAAGTAAACTCCAGGCGGGACAGAATATAAATAAAGCAGTAAAAGGCCACGAAGTAAACTCCAAGCCTGACAAAAATGTATATATATATATATATATAAGTGGTAAATGCACAAGATATATTTTGATCCCTGCTCAGTTTATCATTTCAGCGATTTGTCGCTATATATATATATAAGCAATAAACGCACCGGATATAAAATCCAAGCTCATCGAACAAAGTCCGACAACAGTTTATATATATAAATATATATATATAAAAGCAGTAAATGCTCCGAATATAAAATCCAGGCTCATCGAACAAAGTTCGACAACAGTTTATATATATAAGTATATATATATATAAGAGTATATACGGGCATACACACACAACACGACTCTCAATGTGAAGAAGAGTGTGTGCAAAGATGAAGAGAAAGGCTTTATAATGTGTAAGAAGGCTTACGGTGGGCTGCCAAAGAAGACTTCTATGACTTTAAGTGGATGAACACTCGGCTCCCACCGGTAAAAATATAGCTATATGTGAGCTAACGAGTGTTTAAAATGAGAAAGCACTCAATATGGGGGGTGTATAGAACAAATTGGACAGGGCTTCCTCTCCTTTTTTTCTCTTGAATATGTCCACCCCAAGCTCTATATTTATAGAGCTGGGAGCCACAGGTGTACCTGCGGCTGCCTGGGGTGCCCCTAGCTCCGCGGGTCCCACCACCTTGAAGTACGTGCATGCATTCAACGTGATCTCCGCTCGAACTTGCAGAAATTCAATCCGAGCAATCGATTCAGGTGTATAAGACCTATTTTCGGACTGTTGTTGTCAAGAGCTGTGCAGTGACATGGGATTAGAGGTTCTACGAAGTCAGGAAGATGGAACCATGTCCTATTTCTTTAAGCTTCAAATTCTATCCGGTGTGTTGCCTTTGATAGTAGTCACTCGGGATTGCAACTCCTTGGTTCTTATGGGACATTATTATGTAGAATGTATGTTGATTGTTGTTTTTTGAGATGGCGCCATGTGGGGTTGAGGTGGCAATTTGACGACTTTTCCCACATCGGGGTTATCTCCAGGTTTCTGCTGATAAAGCAGTCGTTGCTCAGGATTATCTCTGAGATTGTTTTGCTGCAAGTGTTGAATGCCCTCAGGGTTATCTCTGAGGTGTGCCTATCCTCTTGGAGTTATCTCTGGGTTTGTGAATTGAGTGCTTCAGTGTGAGTCCCGAGGTTGAAGCTGACTGCATGGGTTGAAACGAGCATCTCCGGGGTTATCTCCAAGATGAATCGGCCTTTTCTGGTAGAATTTCTGGTATTTGCACTGTTATCCTCGGGTTTATCTCTGAGATGGGGAAAGGATACTCCTGGTGTGTTTTTCGGGTTTGAAACTGAACTTCTGGTGGTATTTCTGGAATTAAGTTGAGCTGTCTTCCAAGGTTATCTCTGAAAGAAGATTCCACACTTCCTGCAAGGTTAGTAACAGGTAGGCTGAAAAAATTTCGACTATCACAGATGCCCCTCTTTATCATATTCATGCAATGCAATGGCATGGATAGGATAAAGAATACTAGACACTTGAAATGCAACAAGATGATTATGATGAAAATGTATGTGGTTTGTTGGATTGTCCTCCAACATGATGGGATGATTGTTAGCTCCCTGTTGCTTCTACCAGGGACGACAATAAATAACCAACCTGATGAACTGTCTCAGACGTATGATCCACAGCTACCAGGAATCTCTAGGATTGTTAACATTGGGGCTATCACCAAAGTCTTGAATCCTTGATACAGACTTTATCCTGAAGATGTATCTCTTACGTACAAGAGACTCTGTGGGGATGGGTTTTGTCTGTTCAGGATGTGTATAACATATTCCATCATCGGTCCTCCCCGATGAGGATGTTTTTTCCTGATTTATATTGCCAGGTCCTTCCGCTACTGTGTTGGAGTTACTGCCAATAGTCAATGTTGTCAGGGTTGTCTAACCTTCATTAACATGTGTACCAACGGATGAGATCCCTACTGAGGATGATGTCAAGACTACGTGACCTTCATTGATGTGTGTATCAACGGTTGAAAAATGTGTGACACCCCTGCTGAGGACCATGTCAAGGCTGCTTGACCTTCATTGATGTGTACGTCAATGGTTGAAAATGTGTGACACCCCCGCCGGGGACCATGTCAAGGTTGCTTGACCTTCATTGACGTGTGTATCAATGGTTGAAAATGTGTGACACCCCCGTTGGGGACCATGTCAAGGCTGTTTAACCTTCATTGACGTGTGTATCAATGGTTGAAAAAGTGTGACACCCCCATCGGGGACCATGTCAAGGCTACTTGATCGTAATTGATGTGTGTATCAATGGTTGAAAATGCGTGCCACCCCCGCTGGGGACCATATTTTAGGGCTACGACCCTGCACTGATGGCATCGGACCTTTCTGAGATATTGCCGAATGTAGTTTGTAACAACTGAGATCATCGGTATAGTGTACCCTTTGTTTGGGTGAAGACCAATGAGTGTTATGTAAAGCCAGAGTTTGGCCCGTGAAAACCAGGATTTCAGGCTATTCCGCTCAATCGTGTAGTGTTTTTATTCCTGATTTGGCCTTTTTAGCTTGTAAGAACTCCTTTGCAACTCGAACTAGACTGAGACAGAGGGGTGGGTCCCAACCTCATTATATCTTTTGATAGGCCTCTGTTAGTTGTTGGGCGTTTGTTCCCCATTTCCCTGTATTTCTAGCTGTATAGAGATGTATTAGGTGATGATATACTTAGGAATGTATGTATAATTTTCCATTCCCTATATCATATTACCATCTATTGTTCATCATACATGTATTATGTTATGCATATGTATGTATGTCCCGAGATATTCAGCATTGACCCCTGGATGGTCTTATGCACGGCCCGTACAGATGTCTTCTTCGATAGTTAGCCGTATTGATCATACCCCACCAGTGTTTGTGGCATCCCGTCTGAGATCGTAGTATGATAGTATGTCACCTTCAGACAGGGTGACTGTAGATCAGTTGTTACAGCATACTCTGACTCTCCTGATGTTTCAGGTTCCCGCAAGCTTTATAGAGGGTATGATGGAGCATTGGATACCAGAGAGATAGGTCTTCTGATTTAGCATCCATGAGTTGACTCCTACTCTGGAGGAGTATGCATGGTTGACGGCGATGCCATTAGACAGACCTTGCGCGCATATGGCCATCGGCGACATGAGCCGACAGTTTATGACTCTCACCGGGCTGAGGCAAAGAGTTGTGCAGGATGAGATCACATCCAGTCATGTTGTATCCCAGCATTTTTTGACGGACATATTTGGCTCTGAGGATAGCTACACATGGCACTCCAGGGATTTCACCATGCCAGAGGATCGTTGGCACTCAGCCAGAGTAGATGTACTGGTACTATGTGTATTGTCATATGTATACATGCCACGGT
This sequence comes from Panax ginseng, assembly GCA_020205605.1. NCBI lineage: Eukaryota > Viridiplantae > Streptophyta > Magnoliopsida > Apiales > Araliaceae > Panax > Panax ginseng. Next base: position 47,736,332 of record CM035144.1, read on the forward strand.
ACATGGATGAGCTAGATATTGGCGTTATCATGGCAGTGAGAGCTCTTAGGGAAGGTCACACCATTGTACCGATGATCATCGTAGAGATGATGAGGTCATCCACATATTGTAGCACTTATCCAACATGGGTATTTACAGGCAGCTCGGTCAAGTTGTACGTGTGGTTTATGTCACACTTGAGTTCAATTGGCACTTTCAGACGTCATGGATATTGTTTCACCAATGATATAGCCATGTCGTACTCCTTTTAGCCTATGGAGTGTACAGATCCTGCATCTTGGTCTGTTTTCCTGGCAAGGATCAGAGATCTGTTTGATATATTGCCGTGTACAGGGCTCAGCTCACCCTACAGCTTCATCACTCATGCTCCGATCATGGATTATCTCCCTTTAGTTGGTTTGAGGGACATGATTATTTACCACCCATTGGTTGTGATGTGTCAGTTTGACAAGTTCCAGGACATCAATCCTTTTGAGGGGGCATTGAGTCAGCATTTAGCTTCTTGCCACTTATCAGCAGAGCGTAGATCTAGGTTGTATGCCTGTTGGGATCAGCATGAGCTAGCTGAGTTTTCTATCAGCCATCCGGGTTATTCTGCAGAGTATTCTACATGGATGAAGACAGAGACGGCATTGACTATGGCAGTATCCACAGTGCAGGGGATTGATTTCGATGATGGGGAGCTTATGGAGGAAACTTATATTCCCACCGAGGAGGATTTGTCTATTGGGTTTCCAGTAGTTATGATGGATTCTCCCACTATGAGTGCTACTGTGATTCGGCATTCAACATAGTATCTGGAGCAGAGTCTACATCTGATGACCTTTGAGAGAGATCAGGCTAGGGCGTTGATGTTGACAGCTCTTGATGGGAGAGACGTAGTTCTATTATGGAGAGACGAGGCCAAATCAGTCATAGATGCATTGATTGTAGAGCGGGATGCTGCCCTATCTGACCTAGATGTGGCCATCACAGACAGTACTTTAGTGAGATCCCTTACGACTGGCATCCTTGTCGATATGAGTGCATACATTGATGAGCATCATGCCACCATGCAGTTAGCCTCGGATCTGCTAGCTCGTGTAGATACCATTAGGCAGGAGCTTGCAGCATTACCTCCTTCTTTAGAGAGGGATGCTATGTTAGATCTGATAGTCCGTATACATAAAGATCCGTAGATAGACTTATATTTTCCTGCATAGACTAGCTTAACCATTTTGTCATGTATAGCACATATTGTATATATCAAACAGTATTATATATGGTAGGGAAATATATTTTGATTCACTTCCCTTTCAGTTGTGCCTTAATACTTGCTTGATATTTGCATGTTTCTTTAGGGCTTATGATCTTGATGCATTCTGAACTCATCCTTGATGTGTGGACATTGAGACGTCATAGGATCTTTCAGAATGGATCATTGATATATGTGTATCCCTACCATCTTTGGTGTCTTGGGACTGGTCTCTGTATGGAAATGTGGAGAGGAGTGTAGCTTTTCCTTTCTGAGATTGACCGCATCACAGATGGTCGCCAATACTCCTATTTAAGAGGAGCCCAGTTAATTCCATCTCTTATGGATTGGTGTTGCTCTTTGAGGCACAGCCGCAGCTTAGATGGTCGTCGGATCTCCTATTTGTGAGGAGGGGTCAGGTAGTTCCATCCCTTTGGTCTAAAGCCGATGAAATGTGGTGGATTGAAATGTGATCCCAGTACCGTGTGACAAGTATTTGTGTTCTAGCAGGGGGTTAGACTGAACCATAAATGGCTGCCTACGTAATCCTATTTAAGAGGAGATCAGGTCTGTGTAGTTCGAACCTGGTGTAAGAGGTTCAACGCTGAATGTAAAAGGGTGTAGGAATGTTTTTGTTGTTTTTGTTATTTTTGTTTATGTAGAGAAAGGGTAGAAGTGTTTTTGTTGTTTTTGTTTTTATAGAGAAAGGGTAGAAGTGTTTTTGTTGTTTTTTGTTTTATATTGTGACCGGGCCATATAGAATATGGTTGCCTATGTACTCCCGGGTATCAAGGAGATCAGGTCGACGTAGTTCGCCCCTCAGGATGATTTGCAGCCGAAGAGAAGTCTGAATCCCATGTGCAGACTAAACTGCGGGGGAAAGAAAGTTTGATCCCATGTTTGGGACAAACTGCAGGTGTGAAAAAGTTTGGTCCTAAGTTCAAGACAAACTGCAAGCATGAAAAAGTTTGATCCTAAGTTCAGGACAAACTGCAGGTGTGAAAGGTTTTATCCCTGGTGGGATAACCAAATTTGTATGTAAGGTTTAAAATGAGGTGAAACCAGGCTGCTGGCTTTGAAGAGTATGTTTCCCTGAGGGGCAGAAGAGTATGTAAAAAGGGTTAGAAAACCGGAATGATTGGTGATCTGATGATCCAAAACTAGGATGTTTACTTGATGGTAACCTCAGACATAGTACCATTTCACGGTGTCTGAGTTAATGAGTTGTGGAAATTCATCCCGTCCATTTCCTGTAGTCTGAGAGCACCTCCTGTCAATACCTCCTTGACAACAAATGAGCCTTCCCAGTTTGGAGCGAATTTTCCCTTTGATTGATCTTGGTTGTCAATGATCTTCTTCAAAACCAAGTCTTGTTGTTTAAACTGCCGTAGGCGAACTTTTATGTTGTAGGATCTGGCTATCCTTTGTTGATATAACTGACCATGGAAGATAGCCGTGATTCGCCTTTCGTCTATTAGAGAAAATTGGTGATATATGTCTTGTACCCATTGGTCTTCATCCAGCTGAGCGTCCATCAACACTCTTAGGGATTCCATTTCCACCTTTATGGGGAGTACAGCTTCCATCCTATAGGCTAATGAGTAGGGGGTTGCCCTAGTGGACGTATACATTGAAATTCTGTAGGCTAATAAAGTTAGAGGCCAGAGGTCCGACCATCCTTTGTGATTGGCGAACATCTTCTGCATGATCTTCTTGATGTTTTTATTAGCCGCTTCAATAGCACCATTCATCTTTGGATGGTAGATAACGGAGTTAAGCTGTTTGATGTGGAATTTACTGCATAACTCCTCCATCATTTTATTGTTGAGGTTCTTAGCATTGTCTGACATAATTACCTCTAGTTGTCCATATCGACGAATGACATTGTTTATGATGAAAGCAATGATTACTTCTTTGGTAACCCTGGGGAAGGAGGCTGCTTCTACCTATTTGGTGAAGTAGCCAATCATGGTGAAGATAAACCGATGCCCATTACTGGCTTTAGGCTCGATGGGCCCGATCACGTCCATTCCCTGCATTGAGAAGGGCCAGGGTGAACTCATATTGTGTAGTTCCCTTGGATGGGCGTGGATAACATTTCCCTGCATTTGGCATTAATAGCACCTCTTGACGTGATCATCACAGTCATCTTTAAGCGTAAGCCAGTAATGCCCTGTTCTGAGGATTTTCTTAACAAGTAAGGGTCCGCTCATGTGTGGGCCACATACTCCATCATGGATTTCATCCATGAGCCTGTGAGCTTGGTCTTTGTCCAGACATCTAAGGAGTCCTAATCCTGCATCTCTTTTGTAGAGTGCATCTCCGCTCAGGTAAAATTTCATAACCATTCGATGGATCCGCCTTTTTTTAGTCGGGCTCGCCTCCGCGGGTGTAGATCCATCTCGCATATACTCCTTGATATGATGATAATAAGGGTGTTTGATGGGAGGTAGCTCATCTGATACTTCTCCAACATAATTCCTATTGGCTGGAGCCTTTTGTAGGGAAAATGAGATGATTGTCATGTTTTCCTTGTCATGTATGTTGATCAAGGAGGCCAAAGTTTCTAGCGCATCCGCAAAATCATTCCTATTCTGAGGAATGTGGAGGAAGTGTACTTCTTTGAACTCTGAAGCCATCTATAAAACTTGCTGATGGTAATGCAACAAATGTAATTCTTTGGTTTGATAGATTCCCCTGGTTTGTTTGATTACCAACTCTGAATCCCCAAAGACAGTTAACCGCCTGATGCCCATTGAGTGAGAAAGTTTTAGCCCCATGATACAGCCTTCATACTCGGCTGTGTTGTTGGTACTGATAAACCCACCATGTCTTTGTGAGACCATGTAAACACATACTTGAATTGGGTTAGTAGCGCAACCATGTCATTCCGTTGGTTTGGAATGAGGTCTGAACCAATCTGGATTAGCTTAGGGTTTTCTAAGGTTTCGAGATTGAAGGAAATGGTTTGATCAAGATTAGGTTTAGGTTTATCTTCGACCCATTCCTTAATCTCCTGAGGTATCTCAAAGTCCTCTTATACTTCCATCAAGTCTGAGTCCAACTTTTCATCAAAGTTATAGTCCTTATGGAGAAAAGGCACCTCATCATCCAGTACAGGCACATCTAATGTGACGCCCCCAAATCCGGGTATCTTCCAACCCGACAGATGGTGCTACATGGTACTCATAACTATACATTCATTCTATTAAAACGACATCAAAATGTGTGTATCAACGACATTCTTATTACATTAATAATATTACATCCCGTTCCCAGGTTCTAAAACCATTACATTCATTGTTCATCATACTATAATATATACAACTTACTAGTTTATTACAAGGTGTTCATCTTCGTCTTGCCTTTATCCTTGTCGGATCCCTCGGTTCGTTCTGTCTTAGATGCATTCATATGGTTCAAGCAAGACTGAGCATGACAAGCTCAGCAAGTACAAAAGTTTCATTTAAACGACATGCTTGAAATATAGGAATCGTATATCTTCAATAACTGGAAAATAGTTATGAAGTACTATCGATAATTTAAAATACCACTTCTTTTCCTTCAAACGTTTTACATTGAAAATATTCAGTAAAACATCAATTCTGGACCAAGACCATGAGCATTTCATAATTTCTTTGAAAAGGAAAACCCGGGACTAAGTCCGTAAGTCCGGCATATCTTACGAGCACTTCTGGGTGATCAGCCCATAGTACTGTTGATCAACACTACATCCTTTAAACGTATGTACGTTTAAGTTTTGGTAACCTTGCGTGCCCATCGAATAATCGATGAAAAATACATTTGTTTATTCATACACAGGCTTACCTTGAATCTATACCAAACAATTGGCGTAGGATAGCGTTATCAATTCTATATCGAAAGACTTATAAATAAATCAATCAACTCTTCAAGATTAGTCTAGCCGAGTTAAAATGGCATCGACATTTTTGTAAAACAATTCATGCATATTATAACATGAATAACTGAAAACCTGGCTAACACAAAGGTTAGACAAGCGTTTAGAAAAACTTGCCTTCAGCGTCTGCTACAGTAAATTACTTTTCCTTTCAGTCTTTACGATCTCTACAATACATAACCACATAACATACAACATTAGGTCATGAATGAACATACATGGTTCCTAATGAATCTTACCCTTCTTCTCAACCTAGTCATGTATTTAGATTTGTTATTATTGGTTCCGGCTTGCCATTATCTTTTACATCATTCTTACCAACTTCTTTCTCTTCTATGTCTTACGTGGATTTACTTCATTAAGTCAACTCGTTTCGAGTTAATCATCCTTCCTCGCGGCTTACTAACTTCCTTACGTTATTAATCGAAACTCGATCGTTAAGTACACTTATTGCATATCGTTCATGTTCACATTCAATTGACTTACTTCAACCCTAAATGATCATAATTAAGGTTTAAACATGTCTTAACAATGTTATACTTAAACTTTAGTTCATTACTAATGAGTTACCGTTCATACTTTCCTTACAAACATTCTTCAATGTCAAAACCTTAAGGCTGGCACTGGGATGCCAGCTCCCTTTACTTCAGTCGCACTGTGGCGCAACACTACAGAAACTAAAGACCTTGGACTCTAAGATCATGCACGAAGTCTCCTTCGTTCTTGGCCAATAACGGCTTACATGAAACTCCAAGAGAGCTCATAACCATTCTTGGCGCTACAGTGCCACATATTTTGTCTTGACTGGAACCGCGGCACCAGTCCTCAGCACCAGAAAAATTTTAACAGTTAACTTTTTATGTGAGATTCCCGGGCTCATAACTTCTTCGTTATATGTCCGAATTGGCTCGTTCAAGAGCCTACGATTCACAAATTACATACTCTACGTGTTCATGTAAGAGTTTTATCTATTTGACTTCGTTTACTCAAAATTCACCTATTGGTTCATTTTTAACGAAAACAATAAACATTTGTGAACGTTCAATGCTCGTTTCTTCGTTCGAAGTCAGAATTCGGTCATTCTCGAGTCCGCAAGTCTATAATGCCAAATAAGACTTGTCTCAATTGAAAACTAGTGTTTCCAAGATCAATATCAAAATTTGACTTCTATTTCAAGAATTTCACGAATTAGACGATTATCGTCCAAACTTGTGAATTCTGCCTTAACTTCGTTTATTATGATTTGTTCATCATTTCAAATGCATTCAATCCATCATATTAATATCTTGGCATACATGCTTCAATAACTTATAAAAATGATAAGTTATTACTTGTTCTTTGTGAGTTTGTAACTTATAAAAGTATAAACTACTTACACTTTCATTTCTCATGACTTATAATGATTTATGTTTTCTAACCATCATTCTCACATCTCCTTATCATACCATCTTATTAAGGTAAACATATGAATAGTTCATATAAGCTCTTCATAAGTTCAAAACTTGATTAAGTTTGAATTACTTATTCATGACTTATACGGCTTAAGTCCATTGATTAATCATTCTTATCATTCCTTAGCATACATGTTCTACCACTACCCACTTCTCTAACAATTAAAGAGAAAGAGATTCATTGTTTAAGTTCTTACCCTTGATAATCACTTGGTTAATCTTTAATCTCCTTCTTGCTTCTTGAATTATCAAAGGCTAACTTGTTCTAGCTTTTGTAGCTTTTTCTCTCTAACCAATAAGCACCTTATAAATTGTAATGTGTTGGATGAAAAGAAAACAACCAACAAATGAGCTATCACCTCTTCTATTTATAGAAAATCCTAGATGAGGGCATAATGGCCAATAAGCCATTCCATCTCCTTACTATTCCTAGCTTAAGCATTAAGTTAACTTAGCCTCCACATTTAATTAGCTCTTAAGTATACTTTCTTAGCAAATATCTTATCATTTACTTGCTCATCAAATTACGTGGCCATCACAACACTTAACCATTAACTTACTTGCTTAGCACATATAAGCACTTTGCTTGCTCATCACAGATAAGCACTTTATTTAGCCTTTAAGTTTACTTAACTTATCCTTTGCTTAACCCTTAAGTCTACTTGCTCATCACACTTATTTCTTGGCCACCAAGATCACCCATGTGATCATGGGTTACCTCATGGATCCTCCTATCCATTGGATTCTTACTTTGGGCTTAAGGTTTAATTAATCCTAACTTATACATTGGGCTTGCAATTAAACAAACACTTGGTCTTTTTCAATAATTTACATTGGACTTAACATTAAAATTATTTGGGCTTCAACATTTAATTTATATTTGGCTTTATTATTATCCCAATTGGACATTACAATCTCCTACACATTCCTACAAATTCAATACATTTGGCTTAAAGTCTTATAACGTATAATCTACGTATAATTCTTGTGTTCCAACTCGTATACTTATTTAATATACGACATTCCATCATTCATACATACTCGTATAATACCTCATATTATACTTGTATTCATTACCTCGTACAATACTTATGTATTATACAATCATTGCTTTAATTCATTATATGCATTTAAATTCCTTCTCGAAAATTCATTTTCCCCAATCGTTAGGTTTTAAGTCCACAGGCAAAAAAATGTGTTTGCCATAACTGAAATATTATTGGATATTCCATCTCGTCTTAGAATTCTATCGTTACGTATTTCTCGAAAGTTCAAAAATAATTCCTAAACAAAAATGCGTGAATAGTATTTTTTAGAAAATTTCTCGGAAAGCTTTTATTTTCGTCTTGGAAATTCAAACACTTTAATTCTATCACGTAGAAAAAATACTATGACGTTCCTACATATCTTGGTCATAGAATGACCTTCAATTAGCTTACTCCCATAAATAATCAATTACATTTATTTAATCCACATAATCAAATAAAAATTTAATTCTCATAAAATTCAATTTTTCTGGGGCGTTACACTCTTCCCCCCTTATAAGGATTATGTCCCCAGAATCTTGCTAATAATACATACACCATTGAGGAAAATTTTTCTTTTCTTTTAATCTCAAGTTCCCACAATGCTTCTTCGACATTGTGATTCTTTCATTTCACCTTCAACGAAGGTATTATCTTATTTTTCATGACTTGTCACTTCCTATCAATAATTTGAGTTGGAAGTTTAAATACTTATTGACATATTATGATATCTTCCTCTGATTAATTCTCCTTTTAACTTTAAAATTATTTGAAACTCAAATTCCTCCTTCAAAACGAGATGATACTAGATCTTCTCTTCATCCTGAATCCACTTCTTCATTCGCTTGCATTCTTCGTTACCTAGTTCTAGTTACTTAACTCATTCAAGTATTGTGGATTGAGTCTACGTTGTGAATAACATTTCTACCACTTCATTCCGTAATTTAACTTCTAACTTCATTCTTGCCATTTCCGTTATTAACTCATTTTGAGTCGCTAACATTGATAGCTTTTCCTTACCCTTCCTACTTAACGCTTGGCTTCTACATTTACCTTCCCTATATGATATAACACATCACATTCGTAATCTTACATCAATTCTAATCACCTTCTTTACTTTTTATTCAACTCCTTCTATGGGAAGATATATTTCAGACTCTTAGATTCCGTGTATATCTCACCTTTCTCCCCGTATAAATACTATCTTCAGATTTTTATTTTTATTTTTTTCGAAACTACAGCTGCCAATTATAGATCATAAGTAGGATAGACCTTCTCATAATCCCTTAACTGGTGTGATGCATAAGCAATGACCTTGCCATGCTACATAAGCACGTAATCTCGTCATCTATGCAAAACATCGAGATACACTACAAAATTCCTCGTATCATCTGATAGAGACAATACAGGCACCTCACTTAACCAACCTGTGACGCTAATGGTACTTTTAACTATAGCACTTCACAAGAGTACCTATCATTTTTCCACCAACTTGCTCGGCGCCCCTTACGGAAAGTCTAACTTCAGTACATTAGTCAACCCATACGACATAACTAGAAACTCATAATAACCATAACGAGTTCTGAACATCGTCCTAGGTACATCCTCTTTCCTCCTTACTTCTATCTTACGATATCCCGAACAAAAATCTATCTTAGAAAAATACTTTGCCCCTTTCAACTGATCAAATAGATCATCGATCCTGGGCAATGGGTATTTATTCTCAACCGCTAACCAAATAGTCATATATTTAACTTACGTATTGGTTTACTTAACTTTACTTCTTAGGGTTCACATTCTTTCGACCTAAGTTTACGCGACCTTCTTTCATTACCAGCTTACACCTTCATGACATACGGAGATGTCTTATTTAATATGCTCATCATCTTCGATGATTTACATTCTTATCTTTTTTTTTATTACTTCTTTAGGATTCAGCACACATCGTTTCTCTGCTAGTAGTCCATATGGTACTCTGAGTGGTTTCCCACAAACAACCAACAAACAAGTTCCCGTCTCATCTACACTGCCATCACAGTGAGTTAGATCGGTTGCCAGTTTCTTATATACTTTCGCTCTTTGAAGGAATTGTTTAGCCCAGCTCCCATATGTTAACCATCAAAGGTTACGATTGTACCACGACCTAAACTAATCTTAACATCCTTCTAGATTGCGTCATGATTAGACAACAAGAAAGTTTCGGTGATTAATCACCGTAAATTACTACCTTGGGTTTCTTTAGAAAATCAAAGATTCATACTTTTATTCTAATAATTTATTAAAGTTTTATGGTTAATCAACTCATCCATACCGAGAATTACTACAAATTCTCTCAACTTTATCGGTACTTATCTACCGATACTTGCTTACATTTCTTATACATGAAACTATTTCCATGAATATAATCAACGAAAGTTATTTCCCTCATTCTCTACCTTAACATATAAACCATAGGTCTACCCGACGATGGTGGTCCAATAATGGCTAACTTACCACTACTAACACCTTTACTTTCCTTCGACCCCTTCTTTGGGCCATTTCTTGCCATGTGGTCGAACGACCCACATACAAAACAACCATGGTTTTTTTTTCTTAGGATTAGGACAATTAGGTGATATATGACCCTCCTGTCCACAGTTATAACAAACTGACTTCCCCTTCAGGCAGACTCCTAAATAAGTCTTTCCACATGTTTTACATGATTCAATCCTACGCTTAGGATCCCTTTGTCCCACTCCAGTATTCTTGGAGTTAAAATTCTTTCTGTTTGACATACTGCCACTACCACTGGCACTCTCTGCCTTGGTTCCTCCCTCTCCCTTGCTCTTATTCTTTCTCTCTTTGTGGTATTGGGTCAACGCCTCACTACCACCTTCTGCTACAATCACCTTCTCCAGAATGGTCCCATAGGAAACACTCTAGAACACCAAAATCCTACTATAGAGCTAGGGTTTTAGGCCCTACTCAAACCTAGAAGTCTTCCTCTCTTCAGTGTCCACTTAATGTGGAGCAAACCTTGCCAATTTATTGAATCTAGCCGCGTACTGGGGAACCATCATGTCCCCTAGTTTAAGTTCTAAGAACGTAATCTCCATCCTCCCTTAAATGCTTGTAGGGAAATAATTCTCGAAGAAAAACTTCTTGAACTGTTCCCACGTTACCCCATCTGTTCTAGCCCCACCCTAGTGACCCTCCCACCAAAAGTTGGCTTCCACTTTCATCATGTAAGTCACAAAAGAATTCTTTTACGCCTCACCTACGTTTATAATAACAAACGCCTTCTCTATTTCCTTTACCTATGTCTGGGCTTCTAATGGGTCCCTGTGACGCCCCCAAATCTGGGTCTCTTCCAACCCGACAGATGGTGCTACACGATACTACCATTCATTCATACATCCCATTGAATAGTCTCAAAAGGACTAATATAACTTATATATATTCAAAATAATATTACATTCCCCAGGTTCTTTGTAACCCTTTCAGTTGTTCTTGTCATAATATCAATATATTACAAACATTCATCCTATATTATTACATAAGTATACTACGGGTTCGTCTTTGCCCTGCCTTTATCCTTGCTTTGAGCCTTGATTCATTCGATTTTAAATTGTGTTTCATATGGTTCAAGCAAGAGTAAGCATGACTAGCTCAGCAAGTGCTACCATTCTAATAAACAACATGCTTGAAACATAGAACTCATATATCTTCAATAATTGAACAATAGTTATGAAGTACTATCAATAATTCAAAATAGCACTTCTCTTCCTTTAAAACATTTTACACAACCATACTTAGTGGAATAACAATTATGGCTCAAGTATATGAGCATTCATAAGTTCTTTTGAAAAGGACAACCCGACACTAAGTCCGTAAGTCCGTCATAGCTTACGAGCACTTCTGAGTGATCAGCTCATAGTACTCTATGTTGATCAACATTACATTCATTAAATGTGTATACGTTTAAGTTGTGGCAACCTCACGTGCCTGTCGTTAAACGACAAAAACATTTTAGTATACTTGGTCTTTGATTGAAAACCATACCAATATAACTCGGTAAACATTAATCATGCTTGACAGATTCATAATATAAGTCTAGCCAAAAGAAATGGCTTAAGACTTCATCATTCAAAACTTCATGTGAAAGAATACATGAATTACAAAGCTTGTCCAGACTGAATTGGAACAAGGGTTAGAATACTTGCCTTTGACGTCTGATTACTGATTAATATCTGTACAGTACTTTAAGTCTTTATGATTCTACAATACATAATCACATAACATACCACATTAAGTCATACACCATCAAGTATGATTACTATTATATCTTACCCTTCATCTCAACGTAATTCCTAACTTAGATTCGTTATTAGGGTTTCCGGCTTTCGTTACGTCATTCTCATTCCGCTCATCTTCGATTGATTATAAATTCTTAATCAACATGCAATAGTGTCTTACAAGTACATTACAATGTCTTAACCATATTATGATTACATCTTAATTCATTACTAACAAGTTCTCTTTCCTTCTACACTTGAAATCATTCTTCACTATCATTTTTGTTGGATCAGGCCTTGTGGCTGCCAAGGATTGCTCATGACTCATCTTTGCGGCAGCGAGTTAGCGATTACAAGCCTCCGACCTCGCTATGGTAGCGACCATTCTAGGCTTAGAGTCGCGCCACGGCGCGGACTCTGTGCCTTAGAAAAGTTTTCAATTTTAACATTTTTACGAACTTCCCGGACGCATAACTTCTTTGTTTTAAGTCTGAATTGGTCCGTTCAAAAGCCTACGGTTCACAAATTTCATAATCTACACGTTCATGCAAGAATTTTATCTATTTGACTTCATTTGCTAAAACTTCACCTATGAGTTTATTTTTAACGAAAACGATAAACGTTCGTGAACGTTCAACGCTCGTTTCTTCGTTTAAGTCGGAATCCGGTCATTTTTGAGTCCGCAACTCTATAATGACTAAAATGACTTGTCTCCATCGAAAACCAACGTTTCCGACTTCAAACACAAAATACAACTTTCATTCCAAGAATTTCACGAATTCGACGATAATCGTCCAATCGTGTGAAGTCCGGCAAATATTCATTACTAAGCGTTCTTAATGGATTTTAATCAACATATGATCATTACAAATTACTTATTAACCCATCTTATAAACAAGGTAGGTTTTGACTTATTTTCATAAGTCATTAACTTATTTAGCTTATGAACTATAAATGCACATGACTTATTAATAACTTAAGTCCTTCAATCAAAGTTCTCATGCTATATTCAACATACTAAACATCATATGACAACATATGATAGGTTCTTCATGGTCTTAGCAACTTATTAATGTTCAAGTTGCTTATTCAACTTATTCGGCTTAAGTTCATTCTTTAATAACTTATTACACGTTATCCTCAAACCATCCCCTTCTCTATCAATCCTATCATAGAAAAAATGTAGATAAAAGAGATGAGTCTTACCCTTGAAGACTAAGACTTCAATTCACTTTGGAAAACTAGCAAAGGTTGAAGTGGCTTATAAGTGCTTAAGTGGCTTATTCTTCCTAACCAAGAAGTAGCTTTATATTGAGAGGAAAGTAGGATGAAATAACAACCAACAAAATTGAAATGAGCTTGGTATTTATAGGTTATCAAAAGCTAGGGTAGAATGGTCATTAACACATCCCACCTCCTCATTTCCACCTCCTCATTCCACCTCCTCATACCCCACCTCCTTACTATTCATTATCTAGCCACTAAGTAAACTTGCTAGCCACAACACTTGCTCATCACATCACTTGGTCACCACACATTAACCTTGCCCATCAAGTCTACCCACTTACACTTGGATCGCTCCATGGATCATGGCTAAATCATTGGGCTTGCTAGTTTAATCTAGCTAGTTTTCTTATCGACTTACACTACCATTGTTTGGACTCATGATTAACAAACACTTGGCTTGAGAAACAAATTCTCTTGGACTTCTACCAATAAGCTAGCAATCCTACAAGTCCATTACCTTTAATTCAATAACTTAACATTTATACCCCACGATAATCTTCAGATGCTAACTCGTATATTAATTCTTAATATACGTTATCTCATTCTTCATACATAATAGTACAATATGTCGATATTATACTTACATCCATTACTTCATATATTGTATACACATTATATAATCACAACTCTCTTCCTTAACGCTTAATAACTTAACGTTCCCAAATTAAGTCCGCATGCTAAAAATATTACGTTTTCATACTTAGATTATTATTACATAATCAATATCACCTCGATATTATAACGTTACATATTTCTCGGAAGTTCAAAAATAGTTCCTTGGCGAAATCGATGAATAGTGTTTTTCGGAAAATTTCTCGGAAAATGTTTATTTTCGTTTTAGAAATTCAAACACTTTAATTCTCCCACGTAGTGAAAATACTACGACATTCCGACGTTTCTAGGTTATAGAACGACCTTCATCTTCTCAACACGTAATAATAATAAATAATAATATTTTATTCATTATTAAAGGTAATTACAAAATGTTCGATTTTCCGGGGCGTTACAGGTTCGTCGTTCCTTTGAACTTTGGCGGACCTACGCTTTTAAATTCTTTTAAGGTAGTCATTCTGGCTACCTTAGGTTTCGCAGGTACTTTACCCCCGGTTTAGTTAAATGCAGCCGTTAATAAATTAACGAACTCCTGCATAGGGTTGTTTTGATCCCCCTGATTATCATTATGTGATTCTGCTTCCTGATTACGTTGTCTTCTCCTTTACGGCATTTTTTTAATTAAATAAATAGAATTTCATTATTATCTATTTACTTACTTCGTTATTATTCGCCACATAACAACTCATACCATAACAAAGCATATTAAATAAAAACTTCATTATATTCATATGTTTCTTCATAGTTAAAACTATTTACAATTTGCTTCCATAGTCAAAGGCTATTACATTTCTATCCCGCAATTGAACTTCTCAGAAGTTGGGATTTACAAAAGTCTACCCTTTTTTTATACAAAAGAGGGTTTTATGTCACTACACACATATTTATTTACTCTAGACTTCTAATAATGCATAACAGCATCCTCATGTTTCTCATTCGTAATTATTGCTACATTATCCCGACTAATAGTATGTCAAGTCTGTCCCGACTCAGTGGAATAACAAGCAATTTTCAGCTTTAAATCTATATGAGCACTCGTATGGATGTAAGACATCTGTTCTATCTTCTGGTCCTTCTCCCCCAATTCTTTACGAAGCTCATCAGCCTCCTTCTTAAAATCCCTAGCCTTATTTATTATGAACACCTTCTCATCATGCTCAGACTCAAAATCTGCTTCTGCAGACACCTTAGCTTCATGGAGATAATTAATCTCTTCACTCTAATTCTGCACAACTGTACTCAGTTGCACATTCCTGTCAAGCACTGCCAGATACAATGCTCCCATTGCATCTGGAGGTATTGACTCTAGTGTAGGTACCACCATATTAACCGATGTTACCTCCATTTCCTCCTCCTCATAGACCATCATATTAAGATATGACGCTATATCCATATCTCCCTCGGAGTAGTCCTTCTCAGAAAAGTACTCCACTGTCTCTGACTCCTCTAGAATCACTAATGGTACCTCCGCCACTGGCATGGGTACAGGCTCTACTCTGTTCACAATTTCTTCGCTCATCGTGTGTATATCTCTATACATCATACTATCGATCGACATCCTACATTAACACATAACATGTGGATTAGTACATAAAACACAATAGTATAAGCACAAATCACATTTAATTTAGGGTTACTTTCCATCTTTTAAATCTTACGATACTGAGTTTCCTCAAAACCTTATTAACTCATTCAACTTAAGTAAATCTCGAGTTTACTTCCTTCAGACTTTTCCTTCCTTAACGAGGTTATTAGCTTAAGGTTCTTCCCCCCTTAAGTTTTATAACATAATGCTTTGATACCAACCTGTGACGCCCCCAAATCAGGGTATCATACAACCCGACAGATGGTGTTACACGGTACTCATAACTATACATTCATTCTATTGAAACAACATCAAAATGTGTGTATCGACGACATTCTTATAATATTAATAATATTACATCCCGTTCCCAGGTTCTAAAACCATTACATTCTTTGTTCATCATACTATAATATATATAACTTACTAGTTTATTACAAGGTAAACTAATCATTCATCTTCGTCTTGCCTTTATCCTTATTGGATCCCTCGGTTCATTCTGTCTTAGCTGCATTCATATGGTTCAAGCAAGAGTGAGCATGACAAGCTCAGCAAGTACAACAGTTTCTTTTAAACGACATGCTTGAAACATAGGAATCGTATATCTTCAATAACTGGAAAATAGTTATGAAGTACTATCAATAATTTAAAATAGCACTTCTTTTCCTTCAAAATATTTTACAATGACAATATTCAGTAAAACGTTAATTTTGGTCCAAGACCATGAGCATTTCATAATTTCTTTGAAAAGGATAACCCGGCACTAAGTCCGTAAGTTCGGCATATCTTACGAGCACTTCTGGGTGATCAGCCCATAGTACTCTATGTTGATCCACACTACATCCTTTAAACGTATATACGTTTAAGTTTTGGCAACCTCACATGCCCATCGAATAATCGATGAAAAATACATTTGTTTATTCATACTCAGGCTTACCTTGAATCCGTACCAAATAATTGGTGTAGGATAGTGTTATCAATTCTATATTGAAAGACTTATAAATAAATCAATCAACACTTTAAGATTAGTCTAGCCGACTTAAAAATGGCATCGACATTTTCGTAAAACAATTCATGCGTATTATAACATGAATCACTGAAAACCTGGCTAACACAAAGGTTAGACAATCGTTTAGAAAAACTTGCCTTCAGCGTCTTCTACAGTAAATTACTTTTCCTTTCAGTCTTTAAGGTCTCTACAATATATAACCACATAACATACCACATTAGGTCATGAATGAATATACATGGTTCCTAATGAATCTTACCCTTCTTCTCAACCTAATCATGTATTTAGATTTCTTATTATTGATTCCGGCTTGCCATTATCTTTTACATCATTCTTACCAACTTCTTTCTCTTCTATGTCTTACGTGGATTTACTTCATTAATTTAACTCGTTTCGAGTTAATCATCCTTCCTCACGGCTTACTAACTTCTTTACGTTATTAATCGAAACTCGATCGTTAAGTACACTTATTGCATACCATTCACGTTCACATTCAATGACTTACTTCAACCCTAAATGATCATAATTAAGGTTTAAACATGTCTTAACAATGTTATAATTAAACTTTAGTTCATTACTAATGAGTTACCATTAATGCTTTCCATACAAACATTATTAAATGTCAAAACCTTAAAATTTTGGCATGATATATTTCTGACTCCACTTTACTTCAGTATGCTGCATGGCGTAACAATACTGAAACTAAAGACACGGACTCGTGGTTGCAGATGCGAGTCCCCTTAGGTCTGACCCATTGTCATGTGACATGAAACTCTAGTAGCTCATAACCATTCTTGGCGCTGTGGCGCCACATATTTTGCCTTGAGTGGCGCTGTGACTACCCGAGAATTTAGACAATTTATTAAAATCTTAAATGATTGATTTAAGGTCAAATATTAGACCTAGATAGAAAATAAGTGTATGCGTTTGATGTTATTGGGAAGGAATTTTGAGGATTTCAAAATTTTGTGAAGGACTTAGGTGAATTATTCAGGATTAAGGATTTTGTAAATATGTTCTGTGTTTATGATTATGTATGTGTTCAGAACGTGGTTAAGGGTCATGGGTTGACCAGATAAATTATATATGTGACAAACCCTAAGTTTATATTAAGAACATCAATGTTCAGTTAGAAAACACTAACGTCTGATAAGAAAACCTAGAAATCAGTTCTGGAAACCCTAGTTTCAGTTCCGTGAGTCCGAAACCCTAATTCGGATATTAAAAACCCTAGATTGGGAATGCAATGCTATATATAAGGTTTACCGTTATTAATTATAAATTAATTAGGGAAAACCCTAATGAATTACTGGAAACCCTATTTGAGTATTAGAAAACCCTAATACCATATCTGAAAATACTAATTTAAGATTTTGAATATTGAAACCCTAATCTGAGAATATAACGAAGAATTATAATGCTCAAGTGATTTAGATTATAAGTTTAATAGGGTAAAGCTTAATTATTTAGCAAACCCTAATTTCCAAAATTTGAACCTTAATTATTCTGTCTGAAACCCTAAATCGGGATATTAAAACCCTAAGTGGGAAGCTTGAAGTTAAGTATAGAGTTCTATGTTATTAATTGTAAGTGTAATTAGGGATAACCCTAATTGATTAATTGGAAAGCCCTAATTTCAAATATAGAAAACCCGGACATGCAATTAGAGAAAACCTAATTATTAACTTATAGAGTTTAATGTTAATTAGGAAGCCTTAACCCTAATTAGCAAGCTTGAATGAGATTAGTAAACTTTATTGTAATTAGGAAACCCTAATCTAAATTAGGAAACCTAATTTCTAAATTGAAAGATTATTTTCCATGTAAAATCCTAATTAGTGGGTTATAAACTCTAATGACCAATTATGATCCTAATTGCTAAATTAGCAAATTTAATTAGGAAATAATAATCCTAATTGGCAAGCTTAATTTATGATCATGAAATTATAATATAATTATTAAATTATAATTTAGAAATATTAAATTTCTATTTTTGAAACCTAATGATTATGGGAAATTACCAAGTTGCCATGCACTTTATAAGCCAAATGACCAAAATGCCCTTTTAGCATTATTTAATATGATAACTTGTGTAGGTTGCCATAAATTTAGTTGGTGACCAACCATTGCTAGGCATTTGGTCTATGGGCTAGCCTTTAATCAACCAACATGATCAGCCATTGCATCACATCATATTATATATAGATTGATAGAGATAAAATGCTCATTTTAATTTTCAACCTATCTAAGTCTTCTCTCTCTCTCCCATCCGAAATTTTAGAGTGATAGTGAGTGATAAGTTAAGCTAAGATCAGGTGTTAGCTTGCCAAGAACAAACATCAAAGGTCAGAAATCAAGATCAAAGCCTAATAAAGGTATAAACCCTAAATTTTAGAAATCTGATGATTTGATGTTAAATGTTGTTGTTGATTGGTTAAAGTTGTGTAATAGGGTGTCAATTGATGATCCGGGTTGTCAAAACACGGATCCATAACATCAAAGTGCTCAAATTAAAGTTTTCAAAATCGAAAATGTCGATTTTGTGCTCGACAACGAATGTCGAGGTCATAGATCTCAACTGTTAAGTGTTTTTGATGTTTAAAGATTGCGACATGTAGTCTCATTATATGGTATTTACACTTGGAATTGAAATCAAGCCTATTTGATGTCTAGATCAAAAGATATGAGCAGTCAAACATGGTTGACCTGCCATGACCGGGTCAATCTGGGCAAGCCCAGAAATTGAATGTAGCGTCTGACAAGTTTTGTTAGGTCCGGATCACAAGATGTTTAGCTTTTGATGTTGTTAATTGGTAAATGTTGTAGCTTGTAGGATGGATGGACTACCGATCCGGGTCAATAGAACTCTTATAATCGCTTGGATGATCGTAAAGTGTGGTCAAAGTAGGCCTCACGATCTGATTTTTAAAATCTGGGAGAAACCCAGAAATCTGGGCAAACGAAATTTCTGACAGCTTTGACCGTTTCATAAGTTGTGATTTTGATGTTGTTAGACCTAGATCTTGTTATGATGTTGTTCCTTAACATAGTGACTACACATTTGAACCATAAAACCACCAAAACAACGACTAGAACCTGTATTAATCTTGGCTTGAAAATGGTCGCTTTCGGTTTACGGGTTTCAAGAAACCTGTGGGTCTGAAAGCTTCTTAGAAGCTTTAGATTTTGCAAGGTTGTTATTGTTTGATCACGATGATGATTGTGGGTTGTAGTATTACATTTTGACTACACAATCACACTTCAAACAAGTCCGAAAACGATTTGAAAGCGAGAGAATTAAAATGGAATCAAACATGACACCATGAACATTGACCTTGTCGGTTGTTCTTGAGGCTCAAGAACACCTAAATGACAGATAAGCGTCGCTAAAGCCTTTAACGACGGGTTTTAATTATTTTATTTTTGTAATTTACGAAAATGATTAAAAAAATAGAAAAAATTAGATTTTATTATTAAAAATAAATATTAAATTCTGAAAAATTATTTTAAAGTCCTAAAAATAGTTTTTAATTATTTGGAGTATATTTCAAAATATTTAATATTTTTGGAATATAAATGGTATTTATTTATTTAATTATAATATTAGATAAATTATTTAAAAATGGTTTTAATTCATGAAAAATAATGGAAAATTATATTATGGTGTTAGAAAATATTTTAAGTTATTTTGATGACTTTTAATATTTGTGATGAATTTCATTAATATTTATTATTAATGGTAATTAGTTTATTTAATGAATATATTAGATAAATTATGGAAAAATAGAATTAATGCTTTAAAAATCATATAAAAATGATTTAAGTGTTATAAAAATATTTTAAGTTATAAGATATAACTTTTGATATTTTATCATGAAAATATTAATATTTTAATAATTATAGCAATTATCGGATAATGGATTTGATTGTTTAAAATTCATAGAAATGTGATTTTAAGGTATTAAAATACTTTGTGATGTTATAATTATATTATAATATTATGTTATGATTTTCATTAATATTTGGTATTTAATAATATTAATGATCAAGGAATAATGTGGTACTTATATTAATATCAGTTATTGATTAATGTTTTAATTACTTTAAAAACATTTAAAGGAAATAATAATGTATTGAGATATTATAATATGATATGATATTATGGCATGTAATTCATTAATGTTTAGCAATAAATAAATATTAATGACTAAGGAATTATGTGGTATTTAATTCATTTAAATACGAGTTTAATGATTGGAAATCGTGATAAATGATAATAGTTACTTGAAAATTTTTATGAGCCTATGGAAAATTATTCTGACTGATTAGAAAATTATATGTGATAATTGTTAAGTGTTTAAGCAAGAGTTTAATTGAACTTAAACTCGAGTATTGTCCGATTAAATCGTCGGGATGATAGAATTGTGTCAGTTCCAACTCGGACTAAAATAGTCTGACTTGATGCTAAGTCTTATGTGTTGTATAGACTGATAGGATTATGTGATAATGTGTTTAGGTTATTTTATACTGTGATGATATTATTCTAATATTTGGAGATCGGTATTATCTGTATTAGGTCTTCGGATAAAGCTAAGTTATATTTCGTATCGGTAATCAACGGAACAGGCAAGTTTGTTCTACTTAACTCTACTAAGAGTGTTTTATTCAGATATGCATATGGTTAATCATTGCTGATTGCCATGTTGAATTGTACTCTGTATATATTGCACGTATAAGTCAGGTATAAAAGGCTGATCACCTTCATTACCAGTTGGTCCAGATATATATTGTTCATATGTAATACTTGTTCAGTCAAAAGTTTGTTCATGCTAATTCACAACTACATTGTGAATTATAGCCAGCTTATTATTCTAAATCTTTCAATCATGATATATCCTTAAATTGTATTTAAACTTGCTGGGCAACTTTCATGCTCACCCTTACTATATCATGATAAAACATTGTAGATTAAGACGAATGCTTTGAATACAAGGAAAGTTAAAGACAGTTCCAGCTTAGAGTTAATATGCGCGATTAGATTTGTAATAGTCTTGTATGATGATAATATCATGTGTCAGATAAGTTATGAATTGTGTATAAGTTATGATTACTCGACCTTGGGGATAGTGTATAATGCTTAATGTATAAACAATTTATATTTATATCTTCCGCAATAGTTATAGAAATAGCGAATCGGATCCGCGGTGATTCGGGGCGCTTCTGATATGCATGGCCAATTCTCAAAGAATGTAAAAATTTTAACAGTTAACTTTTTATGTGAGATTCCCGGGCTCATAACTTCTTCGTTATAATTTCGAATTGGCTCGTTCAAGAGCTTACGATTCAAAAATTACATACTCTACGTGTTCATGTAAGAATTTTATCTATTTGACTTCGTTTACTCAAAATTCACCTATTGGTTCCTTTTTAACAAAAACGATAAACGTTCGTGAACGGTCAACGCACGTTTCTTCGTTCTAAGTCAAAATTCAATCATTCTTGAGTCCGCAACTCTATAATGCCAAATAAGACTTGTCTCCATTGAAAACTAATGTTTCCAAGCTCAATATCGAAATTCGACTTCTATTTCGAGAAATTCATGAATTCAACGATTATCGTCCAAACTTGTGAATTCTGCCTTAACTTCGTTTCTTATGATTTGTTCATTGTTTCAAATGGATTCAATCCATCATATTAACATCTTGACATACATACTTCATTAACTTATAAACATGATAAGTTATTACTTGTTCTTTTTGAGTTTGTAACTTATAAAAGTATAAACTACTTACACTTTCATTTCTCATGACTTATAATGATTTATGTTTTCTAACCATCATTCTCACATCTCCTTATCATATCATCTTATTAAGGTAAACATATGAATAGTTCATATAAGCTCTTCATAAGTTCATAACTTGATTAAGTTATCATTCTTATCATTCCTTATCATACATGTTCTACCACTACCCACTTCTCAAACAATTGAAGATAAAGAGATTCATGGTTTAAGTTCTTACCCTTGATAATCACTTGGTTAATCTTTAATCTCCTTCCTGCTTCTTGAATTATCAAATGCTAACTTGTTTTAGCTTTTGTAACTTTTTCTCTCTAACTAATAAGCACCTTATAAGTTGTAATGTGTTGGATGAAAAGAAAACAACCAACAAATTAGCTATCACCTCTTCTATTTATAGAAAATCCTAGATGAGGGTATAATGGCCAATAAGCCATTCCACCTCCTTACTATTCCTAGCTTAAGCATTAAGTTAACTTAGCCTCCACATTTACTTAGCTCTTAAGTATACTTGCTTAGCACATATTTTATCCTTTACTTTCTCATCAAATTAATTACTTGGCCATCACAACACTTAGCCATTAAGTTACTTGGTCATCACATATAAGCACTTTGCTTGCTCATCACACATAAGCACTTTACTTAGCCTTTAAGTTTGTTTAACTTATCCTTTGCTTAACCCTTAAGTCTACTTGCTCATCACACTTATTTCTTGGCCACCAAGATCACCCATGTGATCATGGGTTACCCCATGGATCCTCCTAATCCATTGGATTCTTACTTTGGGCTTAAGGTTTAATTAATCCTAACTTATACATTGGACTTGCAATTAAATAAACACTTGGGCTTGTTCAATAATTTACATTGGACTTAACATTACAAATATTTGGTCTTTAACATTAATTTCTATTGGGCTTTATTATTATCCCAATTGGACATTACAATCTCCTACACATTCCTACAAATTCAATACATTTGGCTTAAAGTCTTATAACGTATAATCTATGTATAATTCTCGTATTCCAACTCGTATACTTATTTAATATACGACATTCCATCATTCATACATACTCGTATAATACCTCATATTATACTTATATTTATTACCTCGTACAATACTTACGTATTATACAATCATTGCTTTAATTCATTATACGCATTTAAATTCCTTCTCGGAATTCATTTTCCCCAATCGTTAGGTTTTAAGTCCGCAGGTGAAAAATTGCGTTTGCCATAACTAAAATATTATTGGATATTCCATCTCGTCTTAGAATTCTATCATTACATATTTCTCGAAAGTTCAAAAATAATTCCTGAGCAAAAATGCGTGAATAGTATTTTCAGAAAATCTCTCAAAAAACTTTTATTTTTGTCTTGGAAATTCAAACACTTTAATTCTATCACGTAGCCAAAATACTACGACGTTCCTACATATCTAAGTTATAGAATGACCTTCAATTAGCTTACTCCCATAAATAATCAATTAAATTCATTTAATCCACATAATCAAATTAAAATTTAATTATCATAAAATTCGATTTTCCTGGGGCGTTACATCTAAACTCGGAGTCCTGAAACAAAATATGCTTTCACTTAGTATATGAAACTGTTTAATCATACAAAGTGTTAGCATGTACTGATAAAACAACTGCTAATATTGTACAGAAAAGTAAGAAGTTAAAGTTATCTACAGGGCAGATGGAATTTTTGCCCGTTTTACCCTTGTCGACCAATGCATGGAGTGTTGCTCCAATTTTTGAGGGTAAAGTCCTGATGGACTGCAGTGATGGAGGGGTTATCATCGTCCTCCTTCTCCCTAATGATGACCATGATATCTGGGCAATCATTGCCTGGGGTGAATCTATTTGTATGCTCATCATGGACAATGCTGCGTATGCCTAAAATCATCAGGCCGATGTCTTGTTTACGTTTCTGTTCCCTCTTTTCCACTTTAGGATCAGGAATCAGGACCTTTTTTTCTTTAACTGGTACTGGTTTGGGAAATAGCATGGCCATAATATGGGTTGGCACCTTTATCGGAGACTGTATCAGCTCAGGAGTTGCAGGTGGAGAAAATCGTCATGTGGCTGAAGTTGAAGGAATCTGTTTGTGCTTATGAGGATTCCTGTGACTGGAGCTAATAGAATAGCCTAATCCAACTGTTCTTATCTAACTAGGCACTTGAATTGGGTACTTAATACCCTGATTCTCTTTGCCCAACCCTTGTCTAGGTTGATGACCCAATGACATCATCTCTTGAGTGGCCGACATAACCTCGGCAGAAATCTTGGGTATGAGAGGTGGTGCCCCAATGGGATGGTAATGAGTGTTGCTCACCTCCAGGGCGTGGAAACTGATCGGCTCAATTTCTGAATTGAAGCTGATTAGTGGCATATCACTTTGTTCCGGACATTCTGGCTCAGCATTAACAGTGACTTGGCTATTGTTGATAATGTACTTGAGTTGTTGATGAAGGGTGGAAGGGACAACTCTAGCCATATGAATCCATAGTCTTCCCAATAGTAGGTTATATCATGTGGCTATTTTGAGCACATGAAAGGATACATTGAATGTATTTGGACCAATCTCCACTGGTAATTTAATTACTCCAACAGCGTTTCGTCGGGACCCATCAAAAGCTTTGATAATCATATGGTTGCTTTTGATCCTCTTGGGGTTGATATTCATTTTTTCCAAGGTAGCATAAGGAAGGATGTTAAGAGATGAACCTCCATCTATCAAGACTCCTCCAACCATGTATCCGGAGGACAAAACCGCTATATGTAACGGCTTGCAATGACCGATCCCGTCAGCGGGTATGTCATCATCAGTGAAAGATATCACATTGTTGTTGAAAATATGATCAACCAGATGTTGGAATTTTTCCACATCCACTGATTTTGGTAAATGGGCTTCTTCCAAGACCCTTAGCAATACCTTCTTGTGATCTTCGGAAGTGAAAACCAAGTCCAATATGAAAATTTGTTGTGGAGCTTCTTTTAAGCTTAAAACCACTTTGGCTTCGTTATGGCCCATGGTACGGAGGAATTCTTCAATCATCTCCATGGGAACTTTTCCATTTGATTTGATGGCGAGCTTCATCACCCGATGGGGAAGATATAGTGGATTCTCTTTCGATACTGCAGTAGTAGTATGTGAAGTAAATCCTTCAGCCTTCCCATAATTCCATGGGACTTTATGTAAGCTGACAAAAAGATACTGTTGTCTTAATGGTAAGTTAATTTGATTTGGTGCAGCCACTTTCAAAGTGTTGTCAGCTCCTTTGAGTTGAATTACTTGTATTGTGAGTGGACTGGCAGCCAAATCATCCTCAAAGGAGATAACTGCTACACCATCCTTCCATTTTGTAGGAAATGTGTTCCCACTCTCAAGTAACAAAGTGTCATCATCTGCCATTTATAGGACACCGCTGTCAATTAAATTTTGAATGAGGAGGCGGAGTGCCCAGCATTCTTCTGTGCTGTGACCGCGAGAGTGGGAGTGATATTGGCATACTCCCTCAGAATTAAACCGTCTAGAATGGGGATTGATTGGAGGTAGAAGGGATGTAATTCTTCCTTCATTGATCAACATTTGAAATATCTGCTCCATAGGTTGGCCAAGGTATGTAAATTCCGTTTTGTTGGCAAAATCCCGACGGGCTTTGGCACTTGCTCTTTTCACAACTTTATCCTCCATTGTTTCACTTTCTGAAGACGAGGATGGAAAATTCATGACAAAAGGAATGAGACTAGCATGCTCCTGACTCATTAATTGGCGTGTGACTGGGTGTTGATGAATCATCAGTTCAGCCAATTGATCTACTTATTTGCAAAGAGCCTTAATCTTTAGCTCCATCATAAATTGGAACTGCGCATAATCCCATCTGTCAGCACTATCTTTTCTGGTCTGGGAAGATTCAACAACGTAATTAGGACTTTGTCCACTGCTCCAATTAATCATATTGACCTCTTCTTCTTTGTGTTGAGGAAGAGGATTTTCTTGCACATGAGGTTGGTCGGGTTTAGTTACGACAATCTCTGCATTGTTAATTAAGTCCCGAATCTTGTGTTTTAAGGCCCAGCAATCCTGAGTGTCATGTCCCAGTGCCCCGGCATGATAAGCACACTTCCGAGTATCATTGAAACCCTTCCCATTCGGGTTGGCTGGTGGAAGAAGATGTGTAATTTTCTTCTGAGTAGTCAGAAGAACGAGGATATTCTCGAGTGAGTCTCCTAAGGGTGTGAACACTCAGGGGCGTCTGACTTCTCCACCTTTAGGCAATGGAGGGCTTGAAGACTGTGCTTACAAAGGGGAGTAGTTTCTCCTATGGATGGTCATATTCTGATTGTCTTTCTGGCCTTGTAGTATCAAGGAAACATCTTCCTCTTTCTTTTTATGGACCCTCCGGGGGTTGTTTCCATAAGTTCCAGACTAGATGTGCTCAACAACTACTTTAAGAGTGGCTAGGTCTTGAATCTTTCCTGACTTCAATCTCATCTCAACCATCTCTCTGTGCTTGATCATTTCAAAGAATGGCTTGCCAATGCCAGCTAAAACTCTTTTATAGAAAGGAGCTTCTTCTATGTCTATAAAGGTCATGACCATTTCTGATTCCGTCATGGAAGGAATGACTTGAGCAGCAAGGCGCCTCCACCTTTAAACATACTCTCTGAAAGACTCAGTAGATTGTTTCTTAACCTTGGTAATCTAGTACCGGTCAGGAGCCATCTGAGATTGAAAGCTATACTGAGTGAGGAAGGCATGAGCTAGTTCCTCCCACTTATGGATCTTTGAGTTTTCTAATTTGGTATACCACGTCCAGGCTTCTCCAGTCAGACTTTTCAAGAACAGCTGCATTTTGAGCTTCTCGTCCTCTGCATAAGATCTAAGTTCTCCTATAAATATCTTCAAATGTGTGTAAGGATCCCCTAACCCATCATACTTTTCAAAGTCAGGAGTTTTGAACTTCTCTAGATAATGCACACCAGGGAATATACAAAGGTCAGCATATGAAAGACTTATGTGTGTTCCAATCCCTTTGATAGAACGGATGGTTTCCTCCATATGAAGGACTTTCTTCCTGATATCACCGGTGTCTGGATCTTCTTTAAGATGGGTGTTTTCAAGAATTTTGTTGGTCGTATCCAACTGAAGTTCAGGATTTGTTTTATCTGAACTTTGTGTTCCTCCTTGTGCAGAGGATTCTGTATGTACGAGTATTCGCGAACCCTGAGTAGATTGGTGTAATTCCTTAAGCAGAAAAGCCAAATATGTGATTTGCTTGCTTAATCCATCAAACTCTTCTCACGACAAAGGAGCAGGATTAGACTGGTCAGACGAAGACATAGTTAGTTGTAGGCTCGTGGCCTTTTTGGATTTTAATCGGGTAACAAGCCCAATTATTTTCCTACAAAAAACTCATATAGTTTAGTCTTAGGGAATGTATAAATGTTTACATGCTATCATAATGTGTCCATTTTAGGAATATTATCCTGTAAAACGGGTGTCATTTGATAGCATGTCAAGTCTTAATATGCATGTGCAAATATTCTTTATATTTTCCATTACATAAAGATGAACATGGAATAAAATTACAAGTAATTTAAAAAATGGAAAGCATGAAGAGACTTTCCTCTGCGTTTGGTTTATCAGAGGCTGACCTATCTTAGGTTACTCTCGCGGCTTTTTGGCATGAAGGTTCCCAGATCATCATAATTTACTTGACGGGAAGTTAATCTGGTCTTTCAACTGGAGCGAATCTGGGTGGTGCCTTTCCTGAGCCTCATTGGAATTAGTCTTCCTACAAGTCCGGTAATCAAACACCGACAGGATAGCCTCCTGGTGGAGGAACCACACAACATATATTCACATACAACGTGTCTCACCGTTTATGAAAATGATGATATGTGCAAAGCACTAATATCATAGATAGATATATTACAGTGCAATAAGTGAAATGCATTCGTACACATTCATCAATAATGTAAATGCAATATTCACACACAAGCATATAACAGTTTTGAAAAGCTTGTAGTAGCGGCTTAACCCCTCTTACTCGTGTCCCCAGCAGAGTCGCCACCTTTCGACGTCAAGATTTTTATTTGTCCCTTTTTTTATTCTTGTTCTTTGGTGTTCTCATGTTATGTGAGATTTGTTTGAAAAAACAAGTGAAAAATGTCTGACATGTATATGTCGACGATTTGACTATAAGAGTCGCGAGTTGGTGTTTTTAACTGGTTACACGAATGCAACCGAGAAAAGGTTTGCACATTGACCCAGTGATATATCACTGCTAAACGGGTCTGTGAAACCGAAATTCATTTGGGTTCTGGGGCTTGATTATGCAGAGGGAAGGTGTTAGGAACCCCTCGACATCCATGTTTTCATTTAATCTATTATATAAATGTGTGGGTATGTGTGGGTTAATGTGCAATTTATTTGGAAGTGGTGTTATGCCTCGTTCGCACCTATATACACAGGGTTTGAATTTGTATAAAAACTCAGTTTTAAACATGATATAGCAATGAGGTTTTGTAAAAGAGGTTTTTCAAACCTTGTGGTCAATAGTAATTGAGACCTTTTCATACTTCCATTTTATTATTAAATGTTTGGCTTGGTTGCTTTTATTTTTCGAGATGCGAAGCATCTTTGAGAAAATAATAAATAGCAGTGCCAAACTCCTCATGGGCATGAAAGCCATCTAAGGAAATTCAAACACCGTGAATAATGTACAAGCTGCTTACAGCTGAAAATGTTCATCACGGAAACCGAATCTAGATTCAAAGGAATCAATCATGATCACATGATTCCTAGGCTCACATGATGCCATGAGCTTTATATAAGCGATGGCGCTATATATATATATAAAATTGTAATATATATATATATATATATATATATATATATATATATATATATATATATATATATATATATCTGACATGTTCAACCACCATGAAGTACCTCCATGGGGGATCTGAAATGTAAATATATAAAAGCGGTAAAATATATATATAGAGACATGATCAACCACCACGAAGCACCTTCATGGGGGATCAAAAATGTAAATAAAGTAGTAAATGCGATCAACCGCCACGAAGTAAACTCCGGGCGGGATGGAATGTAAATAAAGCAGTAAAAATGATCAACCGCCTCAAAGTAAACTCCAGGCGGGACAGAATGTAAATAAAGAAGTACAAGGCCACAAAGTAAACTCTAGGCTTGACAGAAATGTATATATATATATATATATATATATAAGCAGGTAAACGCTCCGGACGTGAGTACAGGCTCAATCGAGGCATAACTCGATAATGTTAGTCTATATATATAAATATATATATATAAGTATATATATACAGACAGAAATGAAAACCACGGACTGAAGTCCGGGCCTACACACACAACATGACTCTTAATGTGAAGAAGAGTGTGTGAAAAGATGAAGAGAAAGGTTTTATAATGTGTAAGAAGGCTTATAGTGGGATGCCAAAGAAGACTTCTATGACTTTAAGTGGATGAACACTCGGCTCCCATCGGTAAAAATATAGTTATATGTGAGCTAACAAGTGTTTAAAATGAGAAAGCACTCCATATGGGGGTGTACAGAGCAAATTGGACAGGGCTTCCTTGCCTTTTTTCTCTTGAATATGGCCACCCCAAGCTCTATATTTATAGAGCTGGGAGCCGCAGGTGTACCTGCGGCAACCGCAGATGCACTCATCGCCTCGCTCAAAGTGCCCCGGCTCCGTGGGTCCCATTGCCTCGGCACGCGTGTCTGGCGTAACGTGATGTCTGCTCGAACTTTCAGAACTTCAATCCGAGCATCCGATTGAGGTGTATAAGACCTGTTTCGGACTGCTGTTGTCGAGAGCTATGCAATGACATGGGATTAGAGGTTGTACGAAGCCAGGAAGATGGAACCATGTCCTATCTCTTCGGGCTTCAAATTCTATCTGATATGCTGCCTTGCATAGTAGTCACTCAGGATTGCAACTCCGTGGTTCTTGTGGGACATTGTTGTGTAGAATGTATGTTGATTGTTGTTTATTGAGACGGCACCATGTGGGGTTGAGGTGCCAATTTAATGACTTTTCCCTTCACCGGGGTTATCTCCGAGTTTTGGCTGATAAAGCAGACGTTGCTCAGGGTTATCTTTGAGATTGGGCTGCTGCAAGTGTTGAATTCCCTCAGGGTTATCTCTGAGGTGTGCCTGTCCTCCCAGGGTTATCTCTGGGTTTGTGAATTGTGTGCCTCGATGTGAGTCTCGAGGTTGAAGCTGACTGAATGGGTTGAAATGAGCATCTCTGGGGTTATCTTCAGAACTGCAACTGCACTCCTTGGGGTTATCTCCAAGGTTGACATTGTCTTTTTCGGTGTTGTTTCCGGGACTGAGACTGAACATCTTGGGGTTATCTCCAAGATGAATCGGCGTTCTCCGGTGGAATTTATGGTATATGCACTGCTATCCTTGGGGTTATCTCCGAGATGGGGAAAGGATACTCCCGGTGTGTTTTCTGGGTTTGAAACTCCGGTGGTATTTCCGGAATTAAGCTGAGCTGTCTTCCAGGGTTATCTCTGAAAGAAGATTCCGCACTTCCTGCAATGTTAGTAATAGGTAGGCCGAAAATTTTTTGAGTGTCTACAGAATCAATAAAGAATCCCTATTCAACTAAGAGTTTTGTACAACAATGTAAGATAGTGCAATGATATTGGTGATCAGATATTGAACAACGGTTAATTTTAGCTGAACAAATGTTTTTCAACAAGATCAAGCTTTCTAATAATATTACAAACTTTGAATAAACAAAACAACCTCGCTTGAAATGAAGGAGTAAAGATTAATTAACTAGCTCAAGGAAAAGCGTAGTTTAGAAATTTACTCAACAATAATTCAGAGTTAAAGAATACGCATAACAATAACAAGTTAGGAATAAGAACTTGCATAATGAAAGATTAAAGTTAGAGAACTTGCTCAATTGAATAATAACTTCAAGAACTTGCACAACGTAAAAGTAAGGTTAGGAAACGTGCGTAACAATAATAGCTTAACTGCTCAATAAGAGATTAGAGATAGAGAACTTGCATAAGTATAGCATGATAGTGAAAAGTAAACCTTGCTGAATAATAAAGTAGGAAAGGTTAGGGAACTTGTCTCTTGCGTAAGCTATACAATTACAACTCACGTACTCTAATATCCTACACATACCATTAGGATTATCACATCAATTAGCTACATACACATTATCCTCATAGGTTTAATTCTTATCTTAGTTAAGTTATATCCTTTAGCTTAAGGTTTAACCATATTAATCAACCACATAACACGAATCTGAAAACTCACTAACATATAACATAAGACTTTTAGCATCCAAATCACATTCTCAACTCTTACAACATTGAGTTTCAATCTAATATAACTTATTAATCAATACTATATTTCTTCTTAGTCAAACTCGAAGTTCATTCAAGTGTTTAAGTATTCCTAGGACTCCTTATTTGTTTTATGTTAATCATATTCCATATCTTATAATGTTCATTTCATTTTAGTTAAAACACTTTTTAAGTTCATTAACACTTGTCATGGCGTTTCGACGTTCATTCATCGCACACCCGATTTGTCTCGCTTGTGTACGCTTAGTATACCTATACAACTTATCTAATACATCATTTATTAATGTTAAACATCATTATACATCATAATTTTAATGTTTTATAACTTAGAACAACATCTTTTGTCATCAAAAGCACTACACTTGCATACATGCATGTCTGACGCCCTCCGATTACCTCCGAATACACATCAGTCCTAAAGATGGTCATTTTTACCCCTGTTCGCGACCATAAATTAACAAACTTAATGAATGAAAGTTGTAGGTCTACTCGTTATCTTTCCGAATTATTTTTATCGCCTCAATCGGAGTTTGTATGAAAACGTTATGGCTGTTTTACCA
The DNA here is from genome assembly GCA_020205605.1 of Panax ginseng. Classification (NCBI taxonomy): domain Eukaryota; kingdom Viridiplantae; phylum Streptophyta; class Magnoliopsida; order Apiales; family Araliaceae; genus Panax; species Panax ginseng. The sequence continues at coordinate 47,768,478 of CM035144.1, forward strand.
AAGGATGTCAAAACAGTCACATCTGACACTTCATGAGCGCAGCTGCGCCCAAATAAGCATTGGGACCAGCGCAGCTGCACCCTATAGCATAGCTACACCCCAAGAGACTTAGGGCACAGCGCAGCTGCGCCTAATAATAGAACTAGAATTACCAGTTTAGTGTTCTTGCAATTTTTGACCGTTTTTCTCCTACTAATCTTCATAACTTAAGCTATACACATCCAAATTAGTCCATTTTCGATTCTATGGATTCGTAATTCAGAGAAATATAACATACCAAAGAATCAACAATTGACAATAACATTAACTAACCCAAATCATGACCCAAAACTCATGTTTATACTAAATTTTCATATTTTAACATGTTTAGCGAATTCATTCACTACGAATTCGTTTCTTAACCAAATTGATTCATTCAATTTGCGTTATTTTCATTTTATGAATGTATTAACACAAACCATTGCCAATTTGTAGATTAACACATGATTCAACCACTAATTTTGGTCTCAAAGTAAGCCAAAATATATATTATCACATAACCAAGTTCTTCATCCTAAACATGTTTCCATAGATTTTGATTTATAAAAATCATTCCTAAACAACATATACAGATTATAATCATCTACAACATATATATAACATCTATTTTTATCATATCATCCAATAAAATATAAGTTTCAAAAGAAAACTCTAAGAACACATATACTAGAGTTTGTAGAATAGGTTATTACCTCTTTAATTCTTGGAATATATGATTAACAAGATGATTACCCTTCTTCTTCTCTTTCTTTGATTCTCAACCTTGTCTCTCAATTCTCTCAATTTATCTCTTCTCTGTATTCTTCCTTCTTGCTTTTAGACTTAGGAAAATATATGTATAAAACTAAGCTGATAAAACACGTAACACAAAACCGATATAACATTAAGCTTATAATTATATGGCTTTATCAGTTAAATTATGCCAAAGGACACAAGACCGTGTTTGGAAAAACGATCTCCAACCTCCTTTTAATTTATTTTAATGTTTGGCTTCATCAGATTTGTGTTGGTTTCGACTCAGACTGAAATAGTTTGACTTGATAATGAGTCTTAGGTAGTTTGTGGACTGATAGGATTACATGTTTATGTTTCTAAGTTATTATATATATATATATATATATATTATACTGTGATGATATTATTCTAATATTGGAGATCTATATTACTAAAATTAGGTTGCGAAAACGATTAATTCAGATTACGTGTTTTATTGTATTCGATATATATGATATATGATGATGCATGTTTACCGATCTGAAATTAAATATATGATGATTTTGTTAATCGTATCTTAGAAGGTGGAATAACAATATAGCCGTTCTAATCGGATTAGAAGCATGAAGAATCATTTTAATATGATTAATCGAAAAATTCTACAATACAAATTCTACAATCACCGATTACCGCCGTGGGGACCCCCCTTGAACCCCCCTTCCCTTCTGCCTTAGCGAATGATGGTCGTGACCCCAATATGTTATATATAGTTTTCTTTAATTATATATAAATTGTTATGTGCTTATTATGATATGCATGGTGCACAGTTATGGCCTTTTGACCCATAGGTTAGTGGTTTTGGTTTTGAAATACGGCTTGCATGTCGTGCCTTTCTATAAATTCTAATGTAACATTCTTTTCTCATCTAAATCCCCTCGAATGTAACTCGAGGTTTCTTTATGTCATGTAATAATCTATAACCGATGAAGCTGTCAAGATGGAGAACACGATGGAAAGATGATGATGGAGAGGAGGCCCATGTATGAGGAAGATCCAAGGAAGCTACTATTTTGAGATCTTTTACCACCTTAGATTGACCTTCAATCTTTCATTAGCTTGAAAAGATTGACAGTGGATTGGGCCATAACTATGACACATTTAATTTTTCACTTTATTTATGCTTGTATGCGATATGATATGATAAATAATGTGCATGCTTAATAAGATTAAAATTGGTGAGATCTAAATTTATTAATAAAATCCCTCATTAAATTATTAAGTCTAAATCAGATGCCTTCCAATGAATAACACTCATCAAGACCTTGATCAATAGATGTAGGTTTGCCAAAGCAAAGTACCCTATTTATCTAGGTAAGATGCGATAGGATAATTGTGATATCCAAACTGTTAAAATCATTGTACCCAACTTAACTAAGTTATCTCAATAGGATTGTGAACTTAGAGGCATAGAGTTTGGTAGGTACCATTAGATGGACTAGAAACAATTGTTGCTTACCAAACTATCCAAGAGTTATATATGATATAATTGACAAAAGGGTTGTCTACCTAAATAATTATGTTTTAAGAGATTAACCAAAGCTAACTTAAGTCATAATGAAATATGGATCTTGGCTCACTAGAAAGATTTAATAGAAAATGTTTTCCGAATTAATGGTGAGGGCTATTAATTTGAATAAAATAGTGGGAGGTATATTTTGAATGTACTATTATCAATTACATAATATCAACTCTTCAATTTGACTTATTATTTTGTTACTTATAAATTGTAGATATCAATGGCAAACAACAACAACACAAGTAGTCTTTCACTACGATCAGTCCTTGAGAAGGATAAGCTGAGTGGAATTAATTTCCTTGACTGGTACAGGAACTTGAGGATTGTCCTCAAACAAGAGCGCAAGCTATATGTCCTTGATGGGCCCATTCTCAGAGCACCAAATTGTCATCATTGCACCAATGTGACGACATAATACTTACAAGAAGAATCAAGATGATGCTCCGGACATGAGTTGTCTCATGCTAACAACCATGAATGTTGAGCTTCAGAAGAAACATAAGTTGATGGATGCTTATGAGATGATCAAGCATCTCAAGAAATTGTTCGAAGGGCATGCTCGATAGGAGAGGTATGATACAAGCAAGGCATTGTATCACTGCAAGATGGGTGAACGTGATCCAATTGGTCCACATGTGCTGAAAATGATTGGGTATATTGAGTACCTTGATAGGTTGGGTTTTCCAATCACTCCGGAAGCCCAAACTGATCTTGTTTTGCAATCCTTGAACAGCAGCTACTCTCAATTTGTTATGAATTATCTTATGTTAAAAACTGCCGAGAACAACATCAAAAAGGCAGGACCCGCTCCCATAATGATGGTGAAAAAGGGGAATGCTAAGGGAAATTGGAAAGGCAATAAGAAGATAGGATCTAAATCTGATGCCAAACCCAATTCCAAAACCAAACAGGCTTTAAAGCCTAAAGGCGGGGAGGCTAAAGAATGTGATTGTCACTTCTGTGAAAAACATGGACACTAGAAGAGGAATTGTCATGCTTATTTAGAAGAAGTGAAGAAAAAAAAACGAAGTATGACTTCTAATTTAGGTATATATGTTATAGAAGTCAACTTGTCTACTTCTACATCATGGGTATTGGATACTGGATGTGGTTCTCACATTTGTGTTAATGTGCAAGAACTTCGAAGGAGTAGGACTTTGGCAAAAGGAGAGGTTGACCTACGAGTTGGGAATGGAGAAAAAGTTGTTGCATTGGCCGTAGAAACTTATCATTTATCTTTGCCCATTGGGCTAGTATTAGAATTAGAGGATAGTTATTATGTGCCTGCTATAAGCAAAAACATTATTTCTGTTTCTTGTTTAGACAAGAAAGGTTTTTCATTTATAATTAAGAACAATCATTGTTCGTTTTACTTAAATGATATTTGCTATGGTGTTGCACAATTGTTTAACGGTCTTTATATTCTTGATTTAGAAATGCCTATCTATAACATAAATACAAAATGATTTAAATCAAATGATTCAAATCCGACATATCTCTGGCACTGTCGTTTGGGCCATATAAATGAGAAAAGAATATCAAAACTCTATAAAGATGGATTTTTGGATTCATTTGATTTTGAATCATACGAAAAATACGAATATTGTTTATTAGGCAAGATGACTAAAGCCTCTTTCACTGGACATAGTGAACGGGCTAGCGATATATTGGGATTTATACATAGTGATGTATGTGGACTCATGAGTTCGTTAGAAAGAGGTAGGTTTTATTACTTCATTACATTTACTGACGACTTCAGTAGATATGGATATATGTATCTTATAAGACACAAATCCGAATCCTTTGAAAAGTTTAAGGAATTCAAGAATGAAGTTCAAAACCAATTTGGCAAAAGCATAAAAGTCCTTCGATCCAATCGAGGAGGTGAATACTTAAGCCAAGACTTTGATGACCTTCTAAAGGAGTGTGGTATTATATCACAGCTTACTCCACCTGGAACACCATAATGGAATGGTGTATCTGAGAGGAGAAATCGCACCTTGTTGGACATGGTATGATCAATGACGAGTCATGCAGATCTTCCAATAAGCTTCTGGGGTCCTGCCCTAGAGACAGCTGCATTCACACTTAACCGTGTTCCTATAAAGACAGTTCAGAAGACACCATATGAGATGTGGACTGGAAAACATACTAGTATGTCATTCATGAAGATTTGGGGTTGCGAGGCGTTTATAAAACGTCTAGATTCTGACAAGCTCGGACCCAAATCTAATAAATATAATTTGTGGGATATCCAAAGGAAACAAAAGGGTATTATTTCTACAAACCTTCTGAGAACAAAGTGTTTGTTGCTCGAACTGGTATTTTTCTAGAAAGAGAATTTGTCTCTAAAGGAAATAGTGGGAGGAAAGTAGAACTCGAAGAAATTCGAGAACCACAAAATATCATTGAACCTGAGTTGGAATGTGAGCAGGAACCATAAGAAATTGTGGAAAGTGAACCCTACTCAAATTACACAAGGAATTCATAGATCTGGTAGGACACGCCAAGAGCCCGAGAGATATTATGGATATCTTATGACTCAAAACGGTGATGTGATGCTCATAGATTAGGATAAGCCTGCTTCATACCAAGAAGCTATGAATGGACCAGATTCTGAGAGATGGCTTGAAGCCATGAGATCTGAAATGGACTCCATGTATACTAACCAGGTATGGACTTTGGTTGATCCACCCGAAGGGGTAAAACTAATCGGGTGCAAGTGGGTTTTCAAGAAGAAAACCGACATGGATGGTAATGTACAAACCTACAAAGGCCGACTGCTAGCAAAAGGTTACAAGCAAGTTCAACGTGTTGACTATGATGAAACCTTCTCTCCAGTGGCAATGGTTAAATCCATCAGGATCTTACTTGCTATTGCAGCTTTTTATGATTACAAAATCTGGCAGATGGATGTCAAAACTGCTTTCCTTAACGAAAAACTCCTTGAGGATGTGTACATGACACAACCTATGGGTTTTGTCAATCTAAAGGATGCTGGAAAGGTATGTAAGATGCAGTGATCCATTTATGGATTGAAGCAAGCATCTCCGAGTTGGAATCTTCGATTTGATGAAGCAGTCAAAGAGTTTGGCTTTATTAAAAATGAAGATGAACCTTGTGTATATAAGAAGGTTAGTGGGAGTCACATTGTATTCCTAGTATTATATGTTAACGATATATTAATTATTGGGAATGACAATCCTTCATTACTGGCTGTAAAAACATGGCTAGGAAAATGTTTCTCCATGAAAGATTTAGGCGGTGCAGCTTACATTTTAGGTATCAGGATCTATCGAGATAGATCGAGAAAAATTCTCGGCCTAAGTCAGAGTACATATATTGATAAAGTGTTAAAACGGTTCAACATGCAAGAGGCAAAAAGAGGACACTTACCCATGACTCATGGTGTACAGATCTCTAAGGCCCAATGTCCTAAATCACAAGATGATGAGGAGCGTATAAGAAAGATCCTTTATGCTTCGACAATTGGATCTATCATGTATGCAATGATATGTACTCGTCCGAATGTCTCGTATGCTTTGAGCATAACGAGCAGATACCAGTCGAATCTAGGTGAAGGTCACTGGACAGCAGTCAAGAATACCCTCAAGTACCTAAAAAGGACTAAGGATTCATTCCTGGTATATGGAGGTAAAGACGAACTGGCAGTAAAGGGTTACACAGATGCTAGTTTCCAGACTGACAATGATGACTATAAGTCTCAGTCAGGTTTTGTGTTTTGCCTTAATGGTGGTGCTATTAGCTGGAAGAGTTCGAAGCAAGAGACAGTAGCCGATTCTACAACAGAGGTTGAGTATATTGTTGCTTCTAATGCGTCCAAGGAGGGTGTATGGATTAAAAAGTTTGTCACTGAACTTGGTGTTGTTCCAACCATTGTTGATCTGGTTAAGCTATAATGTGATAATAATGGAGCCATTGCATAGGCTAAGGAACCCAGATCTCACCAACGATCCAAGCATATACTTAGGCAGTACCATCTCATTCGTTAAATCATTGATAGAGGAGATGTACATATAGGAAGAGTGCCAACAGATGATAATGTTACAGATCCACTGACCAAGGCTTTGTCGCAACAGAAGAACGAAGGTCACACTAGTTCCATGGGTATTAGATACATGAGTGATTGGCTCTAGTGCAAGTGGGAGACTGTTAGAGTTTATGCCCTAGAGGCCAATTATTTGATATAATTGGTTAACGTTTTGATATTATATTTAATTGAATAAATGAATGATTTTATTATGGTTTTATTTACTGCGTTATATAAATGTTAACATAATAAAAATCCTTAGAATAGTGATACAAACTATATAGTTTCAAGTATGTGACTTGAACATGAGATTATATAATTATAATTAGTATCATTGTTCTTAAATGTCCCTAGTCGAGTATCATTATTGATGGGACAACAATGATGCATTGAGACCAGTATGTGGATTGACTGATGACCAAATCTCATTAGTCATAAATATATGAGATATTAAGTCAATGCATAGGTACATGTTAGAGAACGATGTACTGGACAGACCCACCATGAGAATTCTACGTGGAACATTATGCAAAGTGTCATTAGCGATTCTCATAGTGACAATGATGTAATGGTCCTCCGACCTGAAATCACTATATTACTACACGGGAATTTATGTACTTTGATATCATCAAATGTCACCTTTAATAGGGTGGACTATACAGGTTATTATTGAGTACATTATGAATCGTGTGAGGAATATGAGTGATCTAGATGGAATTTAACCCTCCTATATATTAGGGGTGATATCCATAGGCCTCTTGATTGAGTAGGACTATGAAATGCATGGCCATCCTCAAATAGTGATTTGCTTCATATAGTCTACTCATTGATCAAGAAAACTCAGATTAAATTATGAAGAGTATGACACATTCCATGACTCGAGTTTAATCTATGATATTAAGGTTAAAAGGATTAAATTACATTGAAACATTGGTCATGAAAAGGTTGCATCGAATCATCGATCTTATTATTACTTGGGTAGCAGTGATGCATTACTAGATGTCGCTCACTGTTTATAATTTTATAATATGATTTTAAAATTATTGCCAGTGTAATAATTACCTATAGGGTCACACACATGGAACATAATTAAAAGGGAATTAATTTAAATTGTAAAGATTTAAATATGTCAATATGATTGATAGTATTTAAATTATGAATTTAAATTAATAGGATAATTTATATATAGGTATATTAATTAAGTAAGACTTAATTAAGATATATATATATATATATATATATATATATATCGGATTTTATTAAATTAGGTTTTGAATAATTCCTTTTAATCGCTATATATATGATATGTAACAGCCATTTAGGGGTTATTCATTAACCAAAACCCTAGCCGCTCTTAGAGAGAGACTAGAGAGAAACAGTTCTGAAATCCTCATCCTTGGTGGCTAATACCGCAGTTCCTTTTATTGTAGATCGTACGACGGTTCGCGGGGCATTCGTGTGGATACCGTAGAGGCGCGATTCATTTGGATTGTATTAGAGATTCGAGCGCATCAATTTATTTTCATAATCGGTATAATTTCTAACCACTGAGTTAATTAATTTTTGCATGGATCCTGTTTTAGGGTTTCAAAAATTGCTTTTATTATTTCATATTTTCGCTGCGTTTTTGTGCCAAAAACCCTACAGGTTTCGACTCAGACTGAAATAGTTTGACTTGATACTGAGTCTTAGGTAGTTTGTGGACTAATAGGATTACGTGTTTATGTGTCTAAGTTATTTTATATATATATAACAGTATTATATTGTGATGATATTATTCTAATATTGGAGATCTATATTACTAAAATTAGGTCTTTGGATAAAGCGATATAAACTGTGTAGCAGTAGTCGGTGATACAGGCAAGTTCCTAAACTTGAACTCTTAATTATTGTGCAAGTGTTCTCTAAACTCGACCTCGAGTAGATCTTTCTTTCAATTATAATTATGGCTAATCATTTATGATTACCATGTCTATGAATTGTTGAATAGCTTTTTGTGCAAATAATACATGTGTTCATCAGGTATGAAAGGCTGATCACCTTCATTACCATTCGGTCCAGATATCATTGCTATGTTCATTTTCTTTCTTGACCATTCAATTCCTATTGACTTGGTTGTTCAGTTATAAAAATTTGTTCATGCTCATTCATAACCATATTGTTGAATGTTAGCCAGCTGTTGTTCAATTTCTTTCAATCATGATATATCCTTAAATAAACTTATACTTGTTGGGCAAACTTATGCTCACCCTTGCTATATCATGATAAACATTGTAGATTAAGGCGAATACGTTGGATACAAGGAAAGGTTAAAGACAGTTCTAGTGTTAGTTTATGTGTGCAACTAAATTTGTAACAGTAATGTATGATAATATCTTTTCATGTCAGATAGGATAATGAATTATGTACAAGTTAAGGTTACTCGACCTTGGGGAATAGTGTGTAAATTTAATGTATAAACAATTAATGTTTATATCTTCCGCAATAGTTATAAAATTGATACACCAGACAGTGTAGAACAATCGTACGGTGACAGAATTTACAGAAAAATGCTCGAACTCAGCAGATCTGAAAAAGAGCTCTCAGATTTCCTTCGCGGCACAACATGAAATGACTTGAAAAGGTAACATGTAGCCTTAATAGCCATCCACGGCTGGTCGCAGGTCCACCTACGGCTGCTGCAGGTGTACCTGTGGCTCCCCTGGGTGGGGTCCACCCCTCTGGCTTGGTCCAATTCGAGTTGCAAAGAAGTTCTCACAAGATGAAAAGGCCAAATCAGGAATAAAAACGCTACGCGATTGAGCAGAATATATAGCCTGAAATCCTGATTTTCACGGGATAAATTGTAGCTTTACATATCACTCATTGGTATTCGCCCAAACATAGGGTACACTATATCAATGTTCTCAACCATTGCAAACTACTTTCGGCAATACCTCACAAAGGTCTGATGCCATCAGTTCAGGGTCGTAGCCCTAAAACCTTTTCCCCAGCGGGTCTTCATACAATTCATCCGTTAATGCACACATCAAAGAAAGTCAAGCAGCCTTGACATTATCCCCAGCTGGGATTTCATCCGTTGATGCACATGTCAATGACGGTCAGGTAACCCTGACAACACCGACTGTTGGCAGTAACTCCAACAGAGCAGCGAAAAGACTTGGTTGTGCAAACCAGGAGAGATCATCCTCATCAGGGAGGACCGATGATGGAATATGTTATACACATCCTCAATAGACAAAACCCATCCCCACAGAATCTCTTGTACATGAGAGATACATCTTCAGGATAAAGTCTGTATCAAGGATTCAAGACTTTGGTGATAACCCCAACATCAACAATCCTAGAGATTCCTGGTAGCTGTGGATCACACATCCATGACAGTTCATTAGGTTGCTTATTTAGTGCTCCCCCGGTAGAAGCAACAGGGAGCCAGCAATCATCCCACCATGTTAGAGAACAATCCAACAAACCACATACATTTGCATCATGTTGTTATGCATTGCATCATGATCATCTTGTCGTATTTCAAGTGTCTAGTATTCTTTATCCTATCCATGTCATTGCATTTCATGAATATGATAAAGAGGGGAATCTGTAGACACTCAAAATTTTCTTCCTACCTGTTACTAACATTGTAGGAAGCGCAGAATCTTCTTTCAGAGATAACCCTGGAAGACAGCTCAGTTTAATCCCGGAAATACCACTGGAAGTTCAGTTTCAAATCCCGAAAAACACACAGGGAGTATCATTTCCCACCTCGAAGATAACCCCGGGGAAAGCAGTGCAAATACCGAAAATTCCACCGGAGAAGGCCTATTCATCTTAGAGATAACCCCGAGATGCTCAGTCTCAGTTCCGGAAACAACACCGAGAAACACAATGTCAACCTTGGAGATAACCCCAAGGAGTGCAGTTGTAGTTATGGAGATAACCCCGGAGATGCTCATTTCAACCCATGCAGTCAGCTTCAACCTCGGGACTTACACCAAGGAACTTAGGTTCCAAAACCGGAGATAACCTGGGGAGGACAGGCACACCTCAGAGATAACCTTGAGGGCATTCAGCAGTTGCAGCAGCCCAACCTCAAAGATAACCCTGAGCAATGTCTGCTTTGTCAGCCCAAATCGGAGATAACCCCAGTGAAGGGAAAAATTGTCAAATTGCCACCTTAACCCCACATGGTGCCATCTCAACAAACATCTCAACATACATTCTACACAACAATGTCCCACAAGAACCAAGGAGTTACAATCCCGAGTGACTTCTATGCAAGGCAGAACACCGGATAGAATTTGAAGCTTGAAGACATAGGACATGGTTCTATCTTCCAGACTTCGTACAATCTCTAATCCCATGTCATTGCGTAGCTCTCGACAACGACAGTCCAAAACAGGTCTTATACACCTCAATCGAATACTCGGATTGAAGTTCTGTAAGTTCGAGTTGTACCCATGCACGTACTTTGAGATAGTGGGACCCGCGGAGCTCGGGGCTCCCTGGGTAGCCGCAGGTGCATCTGCGGCTACTACAGGTACACCTGCGGCTCCCCCTCTATAAATAGAGAGCTTGCGTTGGCCATATTACAAGAGAAAATGGCGAGGTAGCTGGTGGTCGATTTAGCTATTGCTAAATCGCGCGCAAGAATATGCGGCCCACAAGTAATATATGTAAGTAGAGTGTCGAACCCACGAGGATGAAGCCTTAACAGAAAACAATTACTAATGCAAAGACGCTACTAATCTTATTTAAACAAGTAAAAATAAATGGTTGGTTAAGCTATTTCAGTAAGACGATAAAAATCAAGAGAAATAGATGTGCTAGGAATTCAAGATAGGATTACAACTCCCCTAATGCGTCACCTAATCTCCTAACTCTCCGGATTATAAACGAATCAAGGAATAGTCGACCGAGAATATTAAACACGCAAAAGCTTCTGTCGAAGGTCAAATGCACATCCCTAACAAGCTAAATCACAATATATCTATTGGTGATAATAACTAGGTCAAGGTCATTAAGCTAAGTCTCAAGGCCACACAAGGCAAATAGGGATATGTCTATCCTATTAGCATATTATGCACACATTCCAATGTCATGGTCATAACAGGTGTTGTTGTATTTAAAGATAGATAATAACATCCATTTATCAATTTCCATCACTATCAATACCAATTTCTTTATCAAGCAATCAAACATTAAATATGAAATACAACAACCCATTCTAAAATGATTCATTATATAAAATAAGAGAGAAAGTTGATTAAGCTAAACATCAGGTTACATTGCAATCCGAAAAATGGAGTTAGTTTATAACTATGGTACTAACACACATTTTCAATGCATTACACATTATCAGATAAATACAAATAAATGGGAGATTTGGAATAAGAAAACCCCTGTGTGAAGTGTTCTTCCCCCAAATCTTCTCTTCACTTGTATAACTATGAGTTATGTGTCAGAATCAATAAATATCATTCCCTTCACAAGCTTCTTTCTCTTCTAGAAAAGTAGATGACTGAAAATAAATACTAATCTAAGCTCTAATAAATTCTATCTGATATCTGCGATGTCTGATATTCCTCAATAATGAATGTAGCAGCTTCGCTTTCTATTTATTTCAACCCCTTCTTTCTTCTAGGTCATTTAAAGAGTGTTTATTGTTTGGGGCGCCGATGATGGCGATGGGGCATCGTAGATGGCGCCGGGCGCCACCAATATATTAGGCGCGACGCTCGCGCCAGTGGCCTTTCGAATCTTTCCAAAGGACTTCAAGCTTCACCGGCATTGCAAATATGGATGTTGAACTAGGAGTGGCGCCGGGGCGCCACTTTCCAGTGTGTTCTTAAGTTACATGGCGCTAGGGCACGACTACCTGGCGCCGGGGCACGAGTTTAGCAAACTGCATAAGAAAATTAGAAACAAAATGCACAGCATACTTGTAGAGAACTTTAACAGAGAAAACAACAATAAAACTATGTAAGCTAACCAAAAGACTGAAAATAGGCAACAAAATTAAGCAACAAAAGGTCTAATTCGCAAGTATGAAACCCACTCATCAAATACCCCCAAACTTAAGTTATTGCTTGTCCTCAAGCAAACTATCAGACAACCATACCCTATAATACAAGATACGATTGAACACCAAAACTATCAACTAAAATTAAGGCCACTAAGCGAAATCATAAACATGTTCTTAAGACATGGCAAGACGCATACGAATAAGGGCATAGAGTCTAAAACAAATACAAGAGACTGTAATTGATCCATTCAGTGTGTGTGTGAATACCACATATCTAAACTAGCCATAACCCAAATTAAGATCATACAGTCGACCGTGATAACCAATAGGCAACCAAGCAACTCATATACATAACAAGTGATAAGACAAGACGCAAAAGCATGAAAGGCTCGAAAGTTCTACAATAGCGAAGTAAAATCTAACTTAGACCGAACTTGATTACTTTTAGGCAAAACGGAGCACTCATTAGCAAGCTTTTGATCAATGACTCCCAAGCCAGAAGACTTTAGGGCACTAGGTGTGAAACACCCCTATGAATCTAATAACTCAAGCACAAAGGCCACGTAAAAAACATAAGTCCAAAATAGATTTTACGAACCTGCGTTTATGGGCGAGTGCGTTTCCACGCTCCATCTCAACCCACCGTAGGACTGAATATTTTTTTATATATATATAAAACTAAAGAGCCGAGAATGCTAAAGCATCAATGTCTTTAAAAACTTGAAATTACAGAGTATATAATAGCGCAACAATTATCAACAAGTAAATGACGATCACAAATTGGAAAACTACTACAGAGATAATAGGCCAGTGCTCGCTAAACGGATGGATCCAAGACAGTCTCGACTTTTATAAAACACAAGCCCCAAATTAGCATAACTTTTGCCACTAGCCTTGGAAAATGATATACTTGCAAGACAGTCCGATAAAGGCCACAAACAAAACTTAACGCTAAACTATCCTAACCCAGTATATAGATAGTTACAGACTCAAGGCTAGAGTTAAACACAAAAACTATATACTATAGAATACCCATTTTAATAACGGGCAAAGCCATAACACATGGCATCGAGTATACCAATTAATCAGTGAAAATCCCAAAAAATAAGGCTTAAAATGAGAAAATATCTGACTTAGTCAAGATATTCCCCAAACTAAAGATATATAACCAAAAGCATAAAATATTATGAAACATAAAATACTACTAAGTAAAGGCATGCATCCAAAATAAATTAAAGCATGCATCCAAATCCAAAACCAAAAGATAAATCACGATAATAATCACAATAGATATATAAATATTCAAACCATGAGTCATGGGAAATCACGCCCAAATACCATCCTAACATACTTACACAGTAGTTCAAATTAAAATATTATAAAATTAACACAATTCATATATAAATAAATAAAAGGAAGTCTCCCCCAAACTTGAAATTTGGCCCGTGTCCTCACTGGCCTCTGTTACACAGTCTTAAACATCAGCAGCATCGCCTCCTTGATCGCCATCACCGCCTTCAAAATCTGCACCCACGCCAAAAAGCTCAAGATCATCATCATCCTCGCCATCATCATCATCCACATTGACTGGCTCATTTGCCCAAGCCGCCTCAGTAAGCGGCGGAAATTGCGGTGGATAGGGAGCATACATTGGAGGAGCGGGGAATGGAAAAGGCATGAAATCAGCATCCTCACCTCCTTGAGCGGCATGAATGTTGGCGAGCATATTGGCAAATTCCGCATGATAATGATGGAACTGGTTTTTCCATTGGGAAACAGTATCTATCTTGCAGTGCAGAAAATCTAAATTGTTCAAAATCTGAGAGAGGGTCCCAGAATCAACGGGCTCAGCAGCAGGGGGAACCGGCGCGTGGGTGGAGGTTCCTGCCACGGAAGAAGGCTGTGGATCATCAGATGGCGGTGGTTGAGGCGCTGGAAAAAATCCTTCTCCGCGGGGATGCGATAGCGCTCCCTCCCAAACTACATAACGGCTGATAAGATGATGGTAAATTATAGACATAGGAGGCAGGGTCACATCTTCAATCTCCCATTGAACACCCGCCCTCCTGCAAAGACGGGTAATAAGAGACGGGTGCGGGAGGCCAGACATAACTTTGTTGTTGATAGCCTTCTTGATTGATTCATTGATTAGGGACCCAACATCAATCTTAAGCCCCGTAACTATCGCATAGAGCAAAGTCGCCCTTTCCCTAGTTACATCACTGACATGGCGCGTAGGCTGGATATTAGAAAAAATAAAAGCATACCATGCCTTGCCGTAACGGCTAAGGGTCTGCTGTGGAAAAGACGTTCTCTCGCCAGTGTAATCATTAGTTTTTCACACCGTCCCAGGCTTACACAGTTTGGCAATAATCTCATCAGACTGATAGCACCGAATCCCATTCTCCTTATAATCGTGCCCATCAAAATTAGGAGTCCCATAAACTTCATTGATTGCCTTGCTATCAAATGGGATCAACTTCCCCCTGACTGGTGCCGCCGGAGGGCCGTCAGGAATGGCGTTAGCATAGAATTCTTTCACTACCGCAACAAGGGCAGATTTCGGGGTCTTGGTGAAGTGCACCCACTTCATGGTGCTAATCATGGCATTCATTTGTCCATCTTTATCATCGGGTTGAAGGCCTCGCTCAGGCACTGGGGTACGCAGCAGGAAATTCTCGGTATAGCGCTTATAGCCTTCCTCGGTTGGAAATTTGACAGCATCCCACGCTATAACAGGCGCTTGGGACGAAGAAGGAGGAGGCCCAACACTTGTTCGTGGACGCTTAGGAGCCATGGTATAACAAAAGATAATATAATGTTGTGTGTGTATAGATATCTGTGCAAGTTAAGAGTTGGCCAAATCACCATACCTTTCTTGGCTTTTATAGGCGAAGGCACGAGGAAGGAAAAGGAACCGGTGAGATGGTTGGGCAACCAAACAGTTGGAAACTGCCGATGGTTGATGAAAAAGATGGCAAGCCAACCGACGCGACCTTTGGCTCATGGCTGGAGAGCAACTAACGTTTGTTTAGAGAGAAGAAGATGAAATGATATGAAAGATCTGCGATTTAAAATCAAAACTTTCGTTGGCCGCGCTGGGGCGCCGATAATGGCGCTGGGGCACCAATAATGGCACCGGAGCCCGAGGCATGGTCCTGGGGTCTAAGATCAACCCACTCCAGTGCTGGGGCACAAAACAATACAATGTTAATGGCGCCAGGGCACGACTGATGGCGCTGTGGTGCCAGATCCTGGCGCTGGGGCACGAATTAACAGTGTGGTCCCAAAATACATAGTGCTGCGACGCAGATTATAACTCAAGGGTTGGCTCCAGGGTGCGAGTTAGCAGTGTGGTTGGGCAATGGATGGCGCTGGGGCGCCAAGGATGGCACCCGGGCACGGTAGACGGCGCCGGGGCGCGAGATCAGCACATTAAACATTGCGCCGCGGCGCAACCTCAGCAATTCCTGCACAAGCCAAACTTTCATATCACTAAACCATAACAGTAAACCAGAAAAGAAATATATTTTTGACAAGCTCAACTAAGGAATGACAAAAACTAACTACATGAATTAAACAGACCACAAACACTATATAGAACTCAGACAATAACTAGATAGACAAAATGGAACTTAAAAAATACAGATAAAGCAATTTGTTTGATATTGAGATGGGGATGCCTCCCATCGAGCGCTTGATTTTGAGTCGTCGGCTTGACTATCATCCCATCTTACACCGGGTCTCCAAGTGTAATGGAGGTATTCTGTCGGTCGACTTCGCCACCCCAGTAGTGTTTTAACCTTTGCCCATTGACCTTAAAGGTTGTGTCAGAATTCAGGTCCTCAACCTCTATTTCCCCGTAAGGATAAACCTTAGCAACTGGGAAGGGGCCCGACCATCAGGACTTAAGCTTCCCAGGAAATAACTTGAGCCGGGAATTGAAAAGAAGAACCTTCTGGCCCGGTTCAAAGTGCCTCTCGAGGATTTTCTTGTCATGCCACCTCTTGGTCTTCTCCTTGTACAACTTAGCATTTTCATATGCTTGCAGACAAAACTCGTCTAATTCATTAAGTTGCAACAGTCGCTTTTCACCAGCTGCCTAAAGATCAAAGTTGAGCTTCTGAATAGCCCAGTAAGCATTGTGCTCCAATTCAACTGGGAGATGACATGCCTTACCATAGACAAGCCTATATAAAGACATTCTGATAGGCATTTTATAAGCTGTTCAGTAGGCCCACAATGTATAATCTAGCTTCTTAGACTAGTCCTTACGATTTGGGTTAACAATCTTTTCCAAGATTCATTTCACCTCTCGATTTGAAATTTCAGCTTGACCGCTGGTTTGTGAGTGGTAGGCAGTGGCGATCTTATGAGTTACCCCATACATGGCTAGAAGGGTTTCAAAGTATTTGTTACAAAATTGCGACCCTTCATCGCTGATGATAGCCCGAGGTGTGCCAAAATGGGTGAAAATATTCTTCTTAAGGAATTGAAGCACCACCTTTGTATCGTTTGTCGGCAAGGCGACTACTTCCCCCCACTTTGAGACATAATCCACTGCCACAAAGGAAGGGCTCATCCCACATATATTGCTTGGCTTCCTTTAGGAATTTCTTCCTTTGTTGATAGCTCAGGTTTTGGGGAAGCACTTGGCAAGCGGCGTAATTGGCGAAGTCTGCGTACCACGAAACTTTTCCATTAACAACAAAAAGTTGCTCATCCGGGAAAAAGTCATTTATGTCTCTGTCGGCGTCGCCCGACGGCGTGGTGTTTTCCAATCTCGATAAGTGGTCGCCAACCTGATTTTTTGTCCCTTTCTTATCTCGAATTTCTAAATCAAACTCCTGGAGAATCAGAACCCACCGTATCAATCTCAGCTTAGCATCCTTCTTTTCTATCAAATACTTGATCGCCGAGTGATCGGTGTATACGATCACCTTCGTTCCAATGAGGTAGGAACAGAACTTATCAAATGCATATACGACTGCCAACAACTCCTTCTCAGTTGTGGTATAATTTAATTGGGCATCTATTAATGTCTTGCTGGCATAGTAAATGGTGTGGAAGACCTTCTCCCTTCTCTGGCCCAACACTGCCCCTATTGCAAAGTCACTGGCATCACACAATAGCTCAAAAGGGTAGGCCCAGTCTAGGGCTACCACAATAGGTTCCGAGATAAGCCTTTTCTTTAATAACTCAAAGGCGCTCAGGCAGGCAGCATCGAACTGGAAAGGCATGTCCTTCTCCAGAAGCGTGCACAACGGTTTGGGGATCCGCGATAAGTCCTGAATAAACCTTCTGTAGAAACCGGTGTGCCCGAGAAAACTCCTTACCCCTTTCACTGAGGTGGGCAGTGGAAGGTTATTGATCACATTTATCTTTGCCTTATCAACCTCAATTCCGCCTACAGAAACCCAATGACCCAAAATAATGCCCTCTTCGACCATGAAGTGACACTTCTCCCAATTCAGCACCGGGTTGGTTTCGACACATCGATGGAGAACGGTAGTCAGATTTGTCAAGCAATTATCAAACGAGCTCCCAAATACTGAGAAGTCATCCATGAAGACCTCCAAGGTCTTCTCAACCATGTCAGAGAAGATTGACATCATACACCGCTAAAATATTGCGGGAGCATTACATAGCCCAAAAGACATTTTTCGGAAGGCAAAGGTCCCATACGGACATGTAAATGTCGTCTTCTCCTGATCTTTAGGAGCAATAGAAATCTGATTGTACCCCGAGTACCCATCAAATAAATAATAATATTCCTGCCCAGCCAACCGGTCAAGCATTTGATCAATGGAAGGAAGGGGAAAGTGATCCTTACAGGTTGATTTATTAAGTTTCCTATAATCCATCCACACTCGCCACCCGGTCACCGTCCTGGTGGGAATCAATTCGTTGTTCTCATTAGACACAACTGTCATCCCTCCCTTCTTTGGCACGCATTAGATTGGACCAACCCAAGGGCTATCGGAGATGGGGTAGATAATGCCCGCATCTAGCAACTTAATGATCTCCTTCCGGATGACCTCTTTCATAATGGGATTTAGCCGCCTCTGATGCTCTATAGATGGCTTTGTGCCTTCCTCCAGAAGAATTTTGTGCATGCATAGAGTTGGGCTGATCCCTTTTATATCAGCAATAGACCATCCCAAGGCCGTTTTGTATTTCTTGAGCACAAGGAGCAACTTTTCTTCCTGACACTTAGTTAGAGAAGCAGAAATTATCACAGGTAAAGAAGATGAATTCCCTAAATAAGCATACCTCATGTGGTTAGGCAACGGTTTAAGCTCCAGAACAGGAGGTTCGATGATCGACGGTTGAGCCTTGGAAGTAGATGCCTCATTATCATTTAGAGACTCGAACTGTCGGTCGAATTGCTTCGATCTTTGAGATTCATTGAGCTACATGGCACATTCCACATGTGTGGGCTCTTCCGTAGTACTAGCCCTAGTTAATGTAGCCTCCAAAGGGTTTTGAATACAAGTTTTTGAGAATACCCCCTTCACTGAATTGTCAATTGTATTAATCTGGAAGCAATCCTCATGGGTATTAGGATACTTCATTGATCGGAAGACATTGAACGTCACTTCCTGATCCTGTACTCTCATTGTTAACTCCCATTTTTGGACATCGATCAGGGTCCTCCCAATTGCCAAGAACGGCCTTCCCAATATTATCAGGACCTCCCTATCCTCTTCAAAATCCAAGACTATGAAATCTGCCGAAAATATGAACTTGTCCACCTTTACAAGCACATCCTCTATAATTCCCTTTGGGTACATCAAAGACCTGTTGGGCAATTGCAATGTGACGCTAGTAGGTTTGGCTTCATTAAGGCCCAGCTTCTTATAAATGGAGAGGGGCATCAAATTGATGTTGGCCCCTAGATCACACAGAGCCTTCCCAATAAACTGGTCCCCAAAGGTGCACGGGATTGTAAAACTTCCCGGATCTTTTAGCTTTGGTGGAAGCTTATTTTGAAAGATAGCACTACACTCTTCTGTCAGTGCCACCGTCTTATAGTCCCCCATTTTACGCTTTTTGGATAGAATGTCCTTCATGAACTTAACGTAACTAGGAATTCCCTCCAATGCCTCTGCAAATGGGATATTTATGTGCAGTCTTTTGAAAACCTCCAAGAATTTGGAAAACTGCTTGTCCAAATTTCATTTTTGCAAATCACTGGGGAAATGTAATCGAGGAGAGGTTGACTGACCATAATCGTTGGAGGAGATGGTGTTGGAGGTCTGTCTTGACTACTTTCTTCACCCCCACATGTTACAGCATTCTCCTTCTGTAGAGGTTCCCTTTTAGTCACTACTATATCTTCCATTGGAGAACTCCCTCCACTTTGTTCTGTAGTGGTTCTCCCACTTCTAAGGGTTACTGCTTTACACTATTCCTTGCCTTCCCATTTCGGGTTGACATCGGTGTCACTAGGCAATGTGCCTTGGGGACGACCGTTTAAAGCAATAGCCAATTGTCTCATCTGTACTTCAAGATTCTGAATGGAGGCTTCTTGATTGTTACTTCTAGTTTCATTCTAGGCTATGTACCTTGATAGGAGATCTTCTAAACTTGGCTTCTTCTCCTGTTGAGGTGGGAGATGGTGTAACTGATTATGAGTGCTCTGTGGCTGTGGGTTAAACTGAGTCTGAGACTGGAATCCAGGAGGGTTAACATAATTTGGCCTGGTAGATGCAGGTTGTGGTTGGTTGGGGTTGTTACTGTGGTTGTTGTTGTTGCCCCATGAGAATTTTGGATGACTTCTTAGGCCGGGGTGGTAATGCGTGGGAAGACTGGTGTTTTGTTACCGCCCGTAGTTGGAAACAAATTGAACTGACTCAGGGCTTATCACACACTGATTAGTAGGGTGGCTCCCTTGACATAATTCACATTGAACCACGACACTCTGCACATTTTGAACCGCTGAAGGTCCTATGGTGTCTAGCCTTTTTGTTAGCGCTGCTACCTGAGCCGCTAACGATGTGAAAGAGTCCACTTCATAAACCCCCGCTACTCTTCTCGGGGCTTGCCTATCATTTGGCCATTGGTAATTATTGGCCGAAATTGTCTCCAGCAACTCATATCCCGCTGTGTGATGTTTGGCCATGAATGCCCCTCCAGATGCGGCATCTATACTCGAACGAGTAGATCCGGATAACCCATTGTAAAAGGTCTGGATGGGAAGCCACTATGGCAAACCATGGTGCGGGCATTTCCTCAAAAGATCTTTAAACCGCTCCCACGAGTCGCATAAGGACTCGGATTCAAACTGTACAAAGGACGTGATGTCATGCCTAAGCCTAGCTGTTTTGGCGGGCAGAAAAAACTTCGCCACAAATTTTTGTGCCAAGTCGGCCCATGTGGTAATGGAGCCGGACGGTAATAAATGAAGCCAGCTCTTGGCTTTGTCCCTTAAAGTAAATAGAAACAACCGGAGTCTGATGGCATCGTCAGATACTCAGTTGCATTTAAATGTGTCACAGATCTCCACAAAGTTTATCAGGTGATCATTGGGGTCATCATTCGGCAGTCCCCCAAATTAAATGTTGGTGCACATTTGAATGGTGCCCAGCTTGATCTCGAAATTATTGGCTTGAATGGCTGGCCTTAAAATGCTCGCCTGGAGATCGTCAATGTGAGGCATAGCGTACTCCCTCAGAGATTTCTGAAGTTCCTCAACCATAATGAGGGGAGCAGGTATGTCCTCGGGTGTGTCCTCGGATTTTTCTCTCCTCAGCCGTCTGAATGTCCTATCAACCTTGGGATCGATAGGTACTATATTTTTCCCCTTCCGAGGTGGCATAAATAATGAAGACTACCTGAAAAAGAGAATTAAACAAAAAAATCGGTTTAAAGTAAGATCGTAATGACTTAGTTTTAATATTGTAAAATAATTAATTCTAAGTCCCCGACAACGGCGCCAAAAACTTGTTGGTCGATTTGGCTATTGCCAAATTGCGCGAAAGCATACGCGGCCCACGAGTAATATATGTAAGTAGAGTGTCGAACCAACGAGAATGAAGTCTTAACATAAAACAATTACTAATGCAAAGACGCTACTAATCTTATTTAAACAAGTAAAAACAAATGGTTGGTTAAGCTTTTTCAGTAAGACGATAAAAATCAAGAGAAATAGATGTGCTAGGAATTCAAGATAGGATTACAACTCCCCTAATGCGTCACCTAATCTCCTAACTCTTCAGATTATAAATGAATCAAGGAATGGTCGACCGAGAATAGTAAACACGCAAAAGCTTCTGTCGAAGGTCAAATGCACATCCCTAACCAGCTAAATCACAATATATCTATTGGCGACAATAACTAGGTCAAGGTCATTAAGCTAAATCTCAAGGCCACACAAGGCAAATAGGGATATGTCTACCCTAGCATATTATGCACACATTCCAATGTTATGGTCATAACAGGTGTTGTTGTATTAATAGATAGATAATAACATCCATTTATCAATTTCCATCACTATCAATACCAATTTCTTTATCAAGTAATCAGACATTAAATATGAAATACAACAACCCATTCCAAAATGATTTATTATATAAAATAGGAGAGAAAGTTGATTAAGCTAAACATCAGGTTACATTGCAATCCTAAAAATGGAGTTAGTTCATAACTATGGTACTAACACACATTTTCAATGCATTACACATTATCAGATAAATATAAATAAATGGGAGATTTGGAATAAGAAAACCCCTGTGTGAAGTGTTCTTCCTCCAAATCTTCTCTTCACGTGTATAACTCTGAGTTCTGTGTCGGAAGCAATAAATATCCTTCCCTTCACATGCTTCTTTCTCTTCTAGAAAAGTAGATGACTAAAAATAAATACTAATCTAAGCTCTAATAAATTCTATCTGATATCTGCGATGTCTGATATTCCTCGATAATGAATGCAGCAGCTTCGTTTTCTATTTATATCAACCCCTTCTTTCTTCTAGGTCATTTAAAGAGTGTTTACTGTTTGGGAACCGGAGCTCGCGTTGCGGCGCGAGCCTAAGCATTATGAGTGGCGATGGGGAGCCGATGATGGCTATTGGGCACTGTAGATGGCGCCGGGGCGCGACCAATGGCGCTGGGGCGCGACTGCCTGGCGCTGGGGTGCGACTTTCCAGTGACTTCAAACTTCTACCGGCGATGCGGGGCGGATGCTTGAACTAGGAGTGGCGTCGGGGCGCCACTTAACAGTAGGGTCGAATGCAGGATGGCGCCGAGGCACCAAGTATGGCACTGGGGCACCACTTTCCAGTGTGTTCTTAAGTTACATGGTGCTGGGGCATGACTGCCTGGCACCGGGGTGCGAGTTCAGCAAACTGCATAAGAAAACTGGAAACAAAATGCATAGCATACCTGTAGAGAACTTTAATAGAGAAAACAATAATAAAACTATGCAAGCTAACCAAAAGACTGAAAACAGGCAACAAAATTAAGCAACAAAAGGTCTAATTCGTGAGTATGAAACCCACTCATCAGTAGCCCTGTCCAATTTGCCATGTACACACCCTATATTAAGTGTTTTCTCATTTTAAACACTTGTGAGCTCACATATAGCTATTTTTTTTACCGACGGGAGCCGAGTGTTCATCCACTTAAAACTATAGAAGTTTTCTTTGGCAGTCCATTGAAAGCCTTCTTATACACTTTAAAGCCTTTCTCATCATCTTTGCACACACTCTTCTTCACATTGGGAGTCGTGTTGTGTGTGTATGCCCGGAATTCGGTCCGTGGTTTTCATTTTTGTTTGTGTGTATATATATATTATATATATATATATATATGGAATAACATTATCGAGTTATGCCTCGATTGATCCTGGACCCACGTCCGGAGCGTTTATTTGCTTATATATATATATATATATTTACATTTTTGTCAGGCCTAGAGTTTAATTCGTGGCCTTTTACTGCTTTATTTACATTTCGTCCCGCCTAGAGTTTACTTCGTGGAGGTTGATCGTTTTTACTACTTTATTTACATTTAGTCCCGCCTTGAGTTTACTTCGTGGCGATTGATCGTATTTATTGTTTTATTTACATTTCTGATCCCCCATGGAGGTGCTTCGTGGTGGTTGATCATGTCTGTATATCTATATATTTATAGCTTTTATATATATAACTGCTTATTGCTTTCATATAAATTGCGGCATCATGTGAGCCTAGGAATCATGTGATCACAGATTCATTCTACTGAATCTAGATTCGGTTCCCGTGATAGATATTTTCAGCTGTAAGTAGCTTGTAAATTATTCACGGTGATTGAATTTCCTTAGATGGCTTTCATGCCCATGAGGAGTTCGGCACTACTATATATTATTTATTTTCTCGAGGATGCTTCGCATCTCAAAAAATAAAATCAACCAAGCCAAACATTTAATAAAATGGAAGTATCAAAGGCCTCAATTACTATTAAGCACAGGGTTTGAAAAACCTCTTTTACAAAACATCATTGCCATATCTTGTTTAAAACTGAATTTTTATACAAATTCAAACCCTTTGTATATAGGTGTGAACGAGGCCTTGCACTACTTCTAAATAATAACACATTGACCCACACACACACGCACACATTCATATAACAGTTTCTTGAAAAGTGGCGATCACCGTGGTAACACGGATGTCGGGGGTGCCTAACACCTTCCCTCCGCATAATTAAGCCCCCGAACCCTAATGAATCTCGGTTTCACAAACCCGTTTAGCAGTGTTACATCACTGGGTCAATGTACAAACCTTGTCTTGGTTGCGATGGCACAACCAGTTAAAAACACCACCTGACGACTCTTACAGTCAAATCGTCGACATATACATGTCGAACTTTTTTCACTTATTTTTTCAAACAAATCTCACCTAACATGAGAACACCAAAGAACAAGAACAGAAAAGGGGCAAATAAAAATCTCGACGTCGACAATAAAGAATACTAGACACTTGAAATATGACAAGATATCATGATGCAATGTACAACAACATGATGAAAATGTATGTGGTTTGTTGGATTGTTTTCCAACATGGTGGGATGACTGCCGGCTCCCCTGACTTCTGCCTGGTAATCAGAATTATCATTGACCACCCTAATGAACTGCTTGGACGTGTGATCCAAAGCTACCAGGAACTTCCAGGATGTTGACGTTGGGGTTATCACCAAAGTCTTGAATCCTTGATACAGACTTTTCACTGAATATATATCTCTCATGTACAAGAGACTCTATGGGGATTTGTTTTGTCTGGTTGAGGATGTGTATAACATATTCCATTATCGGTCCTCCCCAATGAGGATGATCCTTCCTAGTTTGTATTGCCAGGTCTTTTCACTGATCTGTCGGAATTACTGCCAACATGCTATGTTGTCAGGGTTGCCTGACCTTCGCTAACATGTTCATTAACGAATGAGATCCATGATGGGGCTAATGTTAGCGCTGCTTGACCTTCATTGACATGTACATCAACAGTTAAATTGAATGAAATTCTTCCTTTCTGAGGTGATTTGGAGACTTATTGTCCAGATATATGGATCCAGATCAGCCAAGTAGTTCCCGCAGAACCATTTCTTATGTGTGGAGGAGGGCTTTCGAAGTGCCTCGACCCCGTTCTATTAGACAGCCTTGTCGTTTGGCAGAGGTGATGATATGTCATGTCCGGGTTGAGGTACCAGATGTAGAGGACGAAGAGGAGGATGTACTGGTTACGGACCCTGGTCTTGCTGCTCATGTTTATCGTAGGGATTTCCTAGGCATTCAGGTGATGATCCCAGAGCTTCTGGGAGATTTGAGTCGCACCCCTCAGTTTACTTGCATGCAAACGAGGTACAAGCTGGATTTTGATCCTTTTTTTCTATTGATGAGGAGTAAAGGTTCTGATGTTGATATGCTTTATAATGCAGGTTCCCAGCTTCACACAGCCTAGAGGGAACTGGTTCAGTATTCACTCTACATATTAGGCTCTGCATACTGACTATCGAGCAATTGTGCATGGCTGGGGTTTTGGGGTGTTCTTTTCCATCCTTCCCCGTCGTTGTCCCTGGGGTTACCTCAGGGCATTGTCTAAGCACTAGTTTCACCAGACTCAGTCTCTCCATTTACTGGAATGTGAGGTGATGATGACATCGATGGATTAGTAGTTTATCACAAGGATGGAGTTTGGAGGGGTGTCGGTGCCATGTACGTCAGATATTAGCCCGACTGCCGTCAGATCCTTGCTAGGAGTCTCGACTGAGGCACTCAAGGGTAAGACCATTCGTATAGGTCTTTTGAGTGTAGATGCTATGAGCGAGCTGTTGAGTGAGCCCATACCCAATGATGTGAGAGTCAGGGATTACATTCTTCAGCGACTGTTCCTGATAATCATTAAGGGCTGCTTCATAGCGGATAACTCTTTTACGGTGTCATTCACTTTAGTCAGCGCCAAATGAGATGTGGACCGTATTGGAGAGTATGATTGGGGCTCCTACACCTTCGCATATTTCCTTAGGGGCATGCGCATGCGTTCACAAGGCTTGACAGAGGCTTGGCTAGGATTGTACCCATTTCTGCTGGTGAATATTTCTCTTATGATTTCCCATGTACAGGTTAAGAGTGTTAACTGATAGTAGATGTTTGCCTTTGTGTTGGCAGTTCTGGGCCTATGAGAGGCTCCCATGCTTGTGTCCAGTGAGTGTGCTAGGCTTGGAGACCTATCCACGAGGACGGCGATGGCATCACTCCATTTTGACGGAGGTTCTTATAGTTGAGGGTTTCACCCATTTTCGACTATAGTTGGAGTTGTTGACAGTTGATGCTATCACATGGATTCCCTATTCTGGGGAACATTTGCCCATTGGGTTTGAGGATGGATACCCGACTGGTGTCGAGTACGTGATTTCCACATGTAGGATTCCTCTCTTTACTGATGGAGGATGGGAACTCTATTTTGGAGAGTGTGATATTAGGAGCACTACAGGGGAGATCCGTATACCGATCTTGCCTCCTGCCAAGCATTATTAGCCTGTTTCACAGTCACCCAGCTTTGATATTCCATTGATGGGTGTTGACAGTTTTACACTGTCAGAGGGTCCTCATACTCAGGAGGTGTTCTAGCATTGGTGGTCCCCTCGTACCATCGGAGCCCAGACCCACGCCACTCAGTTTATGGGGGATATGGTTCATGGATCCGTGATGATGATGGATTGGATGGCCCATGTCAGAGATCTGACTCATTTGACACAGATTGACAGTTTAACCCGACAGTTGGACCGGGCGCATTTCTTTATCCGGCAAGACTGGGTAGAGATCCTTCAGATCAGAATACTTTTGATCCTTCCACTCAGTCTTTGGCCCCTCAGTGACCCATATGGCTTTTGCCGATGCGAGATCCTCCTCAGATAGGCCCCGACATCCCCGTTGATGGAGATCTAGTGACTTTAGAGGAGTAACATCAGGTGGACAGGATTGATGATGTAGACATTGACACCATTGTCTTCTTCTGATGTATATTCTCGTTATATCTTTTGATAGGCCTCTGTTAGATACTAGGTGGTTGTGCCTCATTCTCACATATCTTTTGATAGGCCTCTGTTAGTTGTTGGGCGTTTGTGCCCCATTTCCCTGTATTTTTAGATGTACAGAGATGTATTAGATGATGATGTACTCAGGAATGTATATATTGTTATTCCCTACATCATATTGTCATCTATTGCTTATCATGCATGTATTATGTTATGCATATATATGTATATCCAGAGATATTCAGCATTGACCCCTAGATGGTCTTATGACACGGCCCACGCAGATGTCTTCCTTGACAGTTAGCCGTATTGATCATACCCCACCAGTATTGGTGGCATCCCATTTGAGATCGTGGTATGATAGTATGCTACCTTCAGACTAGGTGACTATAGATCAGCTACTATAGCATTCCATGACCTTACTGATGTTTCAGGTTCCCGTAGGCTTTATAGAGGGTATGCTGGAGCACTGGATACCGGAGAGGCAGGTTTTTTGATTTGGTATCCATGAGTTGACTCCCACCTTAAAGGAGTATGCACGGTTGACGGTGCTACTATTGGACAGACCTTGCGTGTGGATGGCTATCGGTGATATGAGCCGACAGTTTATGACCCTCACCGGGCTGAGGCATAGAGTTGTGTAGGATGAGATCACATCCGGTCATGTGATATCCCAGAATTTTCTAATGGACAGATTTGGCTCAGATAATAGTTATACACGGCACTCCAGGGATTTTACCAGGCCGGAGGATTATTGGCATTTGGCCAGAGTAGACGTACTGCTACTGTGTGTTTTATCATATGTATACATGCCACGGTGCATGGATGAGCTGGAAATTGGCGTTATTATGGCAGTGAGAGCTCTCAGGGAGGGTCATACCATTGTGCCTATGATTGTAGCAGAGACACTGAGGCTAGACACATATTGCAGTACCTACCCTATAGGGGTATTCATAGGTAGTTTAATCTTGGTGTACGTATGGTTTATGTCACACCTAAGACCGATTTTGACACCCCCAAATTCGGGTTACCTGACTCCCGAGTTTGGTGCTCATGATCCACAATATAAATAACATCGAACTACCCATTTAATTATGAATAGACATACACACCACATTAACTGATATAGTTAATACATTCATCCTAGGTTATCTAACCTTTATATTACAAACATATCCTTTAGATATACAAAAAAGGTTTACAAATGCAACATAATAATAATGATAACCATAGCTATTACAGCATAGCACCTTTGCCTTTGCTCTTCACAGCACCTCCAGTCACTTCGTCCCTAGCTGAAATATTTTATTTAGCAAGGATAAGCAACAAATTTGCCCCGGAAGTTAAGACATACAATGAATGTATAAGAATCAGAACAACAGACTATCTAATTAGATAGAATGACTCCAAAGTTTGGGAAACTTTGAAATAACTGAACAATTTGTTCTTCTCTAACTAATCTTCTCGCAACCTATGCAACAAATTAACGAAAGTATACAACGCTTTCAAAGTTTCTATGATATTCTATTGAATAACAATTTAGAAATACTCTCTAGAGTTTATGATGAATGATCTTACAAGATCTTGAAATTCTCTTCTCAAGTAACTATCAAAGATTTACTCTGATATACCCAAATACAGTGTGGAAATATTTTCCAGAGTTTATGTTGAGTGATCACAAAGGATCTAGAACTTCTCTTCTCGAGTAACTATCAAAAAATTACTTTGATATACCCAGGTGTATCAGATAACCATAAAGATTAAATCATACCCATCTGCAAGTATAACAAGTGATCAGCTTTATTATACCCTATATTATGCATAATATTCAAACGCGCGCAAAGGCCGGATATACGACCAAATATGTTCCTTTTATATAAAAGGTTGTTCTTCTCAGTCTTTGAATCGGAATTTAATTTAACAATGAAATACAATGATTTCAATTTCTAATCACTTTTCTTCTCTTCTCTTCTCAAACCTATCAAGTTTTCTTTTTCAATCTAGCCGAAACAATTGGCATTGATTTCTCTTTTCTTCTCTTCTCGAACCTATCAAGTTTTAAAAAATGTTCTTCTTGCCAGAATAATTGACTAAGACATTTCTCAACACGATTTAACAATAGACAGATTTTGACTGTACTATTTGCAATCACTAATAGCTTCTACGGATATAAACATCCAATAACAATTATTCTCCAAATATATATTCTCAGAGTCACTAATTTAATTTGAATTAATAAACATGCACTAACTGCGAATAATCAACAATAAATTCGTAGACGTGGTCTAATCAACAATAATTAACCACCATAATATTTGAAAAGATATAACTCAAGGTTGAGTTAGAAAACTTGCCTTCTTCGTTGATTACTGCTACATAATATACTTATCTGCGTTCACAAGACCTATAATCACAATATCAGTCTTATATTTAGCACAATATTTCACAACACACAATACTGTAATTTACAGTCAATATCATTAATATTAATTTATTAATGAGAATACTCCAAAAATATTGAAAATTATATTTTATAATTCAAAATATTTTCTAACACTTTATTCTTATTTAAAATGATTTTTAATTCAATAAAACCATTTTTAAATCATTTATTTAATATAATAATTAAATAAATCTTATATCATTAATATTAATTTTTTAATAAAAATTCTTCAAAAATATTAAAAGTTACATTTTATAACTCAAAATATTTTTAAACACTTTATTCTTATTTAAAAAGATTTTTATAATAATAAAATTATTTCTCTCTAATTTATTCAATACTCTAATTAAATAAATTAAATGCCATTACAATTTAAATAATTATAAATATTAATGAAAAATATCTCAAATTATGAAAAGTTAATTTTCATAACTTAAAATAATTTTTAAAACCATTTTTATAATTTTTAGAAATTTATTTCTATTTTTAAGCATTTTCGAAAAATTCAGAAAATAAAATAAATAAAACCGTCGCTATAGCCCTTTAGCGACACTTTCTGTTGCCTTTGGTGTTCTTGGCTCAAGAACACTGACAAAGTCAGTGTTCAAGGGGTCATGTTTGACCACCTTTAATTCTATGTTCATGCTTGTTTTGGGCAATCTAAGACTTTGATATTGTAATCTTAATGTAACACTACAACATCCAACCCTTATTTTGGTCAAACAACATCACAAAAAGGAGATCAAAGCCTCCAAATTTGATGTCAAACGGTTTCTGGGTTTTCCAAAAAACCAAACAGTGCGAGTAGACACTTTTTCATGCTCGATTAATTTGATGTTCTGATCATTGATTAGGTATTCACTTGGGTTAAATCTATAGCCCTAGTGTCATAGAACATAACTATAACAACAATTCAGTTCAACAACATAACAATGATCAGATTTCATGTGGTCAAACCCTGTCAGAAATTTCATGCAAACCTTTTATGGAAATTTCCAAAAAATCCCAGTCTTGGCCAAATGGCCTACTTTGACCACCTTTTACGTTCGATCTGATGACTATTTTAATGTTCTAAAAGCATGGATCTAGAGTGCACATACCAGACTATAATCTAGATATAACAACATCACCAAACAATCTAAAATCTGAAAGATCTCATGCTTCAAAAATCTTGTCAGACTCTAAGCTACACTTTTTGGGTTACCCGAAAAGTTCATGGTCATCTTTCGGTTAACCTCCTTTGACCATGAATATCTTTTAATCTGTAAATTTAATAGCTTTGATTCCACTTCCAGATCAAAGAACTCATGTTAGGCTACAAGTATAAAGCTTAAAACAACTCAAAACACAAATACATAAAGATCTAAGGCCACTGACATTTGCTTGTCAGAGCATTTTTAGACTCAACAACAGTTTTTGAAAAACTTCATTTTAAGGCACTTTGATGCTATAGATCTATGGTATATCACCATAGATCATCATAAAACATCAAATAACACCTATCTAAACACATAAACACATCTTTATCTTAAGCATACAAAATCAAAGTAGGGTTAGGGTTTATACCTCTCAGTTTCAAATCTTTGATCTTAGCTCTTCCCTATTGATCTTGATGATCTAAGGGGTGTTCTTGGGACTGATACACTTAGTGTTTTTGAAGGTTAGGAGAGAGAATAGGTTTGTAGAGAGTTGGAGAGCAATTGAGCAAATTTTGGTAACATTCTCTTTCTTAATCTATTATAAACTTAGATACAATGTTTACAAGCAATGCTAGGTGTCTCTTTAGATTAGATTTGCTGAGGATTTGAAGCACAAGTCAATACCTAACATTGGTGAGTCATGCATTCTAGAATTTACTTAACTTTAGTTTTAAGTTAAGGGGTATTTTGGTCTTTTCACCACTAAAAGGTTATTGTCGTAATTTCTCTCACAAATTTAGGGGTATTCTAGCTATTTATCATCATTCTCCTTAATCCTCACCATTAGGGTTTGATAACTCCAATTAGGGTTTCCTAATTAGGGTTTAGGGTTTCCGAAAATGAAATTAGGGTTTCCTAAGCTTTAGGGTTCTTAACTATACATTAGAGTTTCTAAACCCGAGATTAGGGTTTTCTAATCTCTCTCATTAAGGTTTATTAATGTTATAACCTACCCGATCAATCACCGATCAAAATTCTATACAATACAAACACGTACTTCACAACAATACATTATAATAATAACTGTATTTTCTATCGAATCCCTCCCGGTAGCCACTACATCTTGAGCCGTCATAATAAATGCACGGGCTGTTGGTCTCCCTGGCTGAGTAGGTTCTTTAATCGCCAAGGTTCCGCTACCAGTTCCCTTGTTGGTACTCCATTTCTCCCTATTCCTTTTCGGATAATTTCGAACAAGATGATCTGTTGATCCACATGCATAACAACCTTGTATCTTCTTTGGACTGGGGAAATTGGGCGACATGTGTCCCTCTTGTCCTTAGTTATAGCAAACTCCCTTCTTCTTTAGACAAAGTCCTAGATGATTCTTTCCACAGTTCGCACAAGGCTCTCCTCCTTTCTTATTCCCTTCTTTCTTGTTATCCGAATGGGTATTCTCGCTCCACTTTTGCTTGTTTGGATTACTACCACAATTGCTTCCTCCATCATTTGTCTTCTTCTTCTCCTGATTATAACGGGATGCAGCTTCGCTCCCCCCTTAAGCAATTATCTCTTTCTCCAACAAAGCCACGAACGTATTTATCTGCAATACTGCTACTTTGTGGTATATACCTAGTTTTAATCCATTCTCAAACCTTCTCGACTTCTGTAGCTCCGTATCCACCTGATGAGGTGCAAATCTTGCTAACTCATTGAATTTAGAAGCATATTCAGACACCAACATATTCTCGTGCTTCAGTTCTAAAAACTTGACGGTTAAAAGTAGTTCTCAAAAACAACTCCTTGAATATTGTCCAAGTCACCACAGATGTACCAGTTCTCGTTTGATTAGTCTCCCACCAGTAATTGGATTTTCCCTTCATCAAATAAGTTACAAAAGCTGTCTTTTGCTCTTCCGTTACTCTTGTAATAATGAATGCTTTCTCCATTTCCTTTACCCAAGTTTGGGCTTCAATCGGATCCGTAGTTCCTTTAAATTCTGGTGGTCCTATCGCTTTAAAGTCTTTAAAGTTAGCCAATATATCGGCTGGCTAATTTCTCGCTCTTGCTCTTTCGGTTGAAGCTCTATATCCCATAGCTTGGGCTAACATATCCACAAAATTTTGCATCGGGTCCGGTTGACCTCCTTCATTATTCACAGACTGTTCTTTTCTTTGATTTTGATTATGTCATCTAGGCGGCATTATCTGATTTAAATAAAAATCCAATATTAATTATCTTTCTCTACACAAACTCTTATTAATCACACAATAAGAATTTAACATATAGTTCTCATATAATCGCATATTTATTCAAATAGCACACAGTACATTTAGTACTTAACATATACAACTATCCCTTTTTTCATAAATATCAGGATTAACAACTATTCTCCATTCACATACAACTATTCCCAGTTCATCAAACTTACCACACCTAGGGGTTCAGGAACTTGGCACAATTATATGAGTTTATGAACTTATCCTAGTTAGACCTTTGATGTCCATTCGCTAAGGGGTTCAAAACATCTCATATAATTATGAGTCATGAACTTACCATAAGTATGAGTTTTAAGAACTCACAAATTAACCGTAATCTTATATTCGTATAGAAAATAAAGATTTCATTCATATAAACATATATATTTATATATGTTTACACATCATTCTCGATGTTAATATCACACATTATCAAAAGATATTATCGCTTAAACTTAAGCTATCTACAGTTCACTCCCTTCACCAGTCTTCTTTTTGGGACACTTGTTGAATTCGTGACCTGTTCTCCCACATGAAAAACACTTTCTCATATTCGGCTTAGGACAATGTTGGGAAACATGTTCTTCCTGCTTACAATTGAAACACACATTCTTCCACATCATGCATTCTCCCACGTGAGTCTTCCCACACTTGCTACAAACTTGCTTCTTCTTCGAGTTTGAATTTTCAGAGTTATCACTATCGTGATCCCTCTTTCTCTTATCCTTGCCCTTCTTGTTGGTTCCTTCCAACGATCCACCACCTTCAGTCTTCATCCTTTCCACCTGTGTCTTCAACTCGTTCCTTTCTTCAGTCATTTCACGTAATGCTCGCTCCATCTTCCACAACTCCTCCACGAGAAATACTTTACTCCGGAGTTCTTGGACTTCTGTAGATTCTTGACCTTGTTTTCCAACTTTGGTCTTATTCTCTTTCTCCACCTTAGCTTCTTCGGACTCATCCTCCACATCACTACTCAGATACATCTCGGGATAATCATCATGATCACTCCCAAGATTGACCATAGGTTCATCATTTCCCACTTCTTCAACTGACTCGCTTATATTGGCACCTCCTGGCTACTAAAGACTGGTGCAAACAAACCGCTAACATCTTCGTGACTTATTTCATCTTCTCCACGACATCCCACAAATCGGTTTAAATAGCTTGATTAGTACTTTAATAGTACAAACTTCTCACACTATGTGTCCACATATCTCACTATCAATGCACTTCGGCAATCCCTCACTTAGTACTCTAAATGAGTACTCTCTATCTCACTTATGGTTATAATCCTAGGGTTTTCCCACCCACTTAAGGTTTATAACCTACAGCTCTGATACCAACATGTGACACCCTGGTCACTACAGCTTTGATACCAACCTGTGACACCCCCAAATCCGGGTTACCTGACTCCCGAGTTTGGTGCTCACGATCCACAATATAAATAACATCTAACTACCCATTTAATTATGAATGGACATACACACCACATTAACTGATATAGTTAATACATTCGTCCCAGGTTATCTAACTTTTATATTACAAACATACCCTTTAGATATACAAAAAGGGTTTACAAATACAACATAATAATAATGTTAATCATAGCTATTACAGCAGAGCACCTTTGCCTTTGCTCTTCACAAAGACTCTCCAGTCACTTTCGTCCCTAAATTTGAATGTTTTATTTAGCAAGGGTGAGCAACAAATTTGCCCCGCAAGTTAAGACATACAATGAATGTATAAGAATCAGAACAACAGACTATCTAATTAAATAGAATGATTACAAAGTTCGGGGAACTTTGAAATAACTGAACAATTTGTTCTTCTTTAACTAATCTTATCGCAACCTATACAACAAATTAACGAAAGTATATACTGCTTTCAAAGTTTCTACGATATTCTATTGAATAACAATTTAGAAATACTCTCTAGAGTTTATGATGAATGATCTTACATGATCTTGAAATTCTCTTCTCGAGTAACTATCAAAGATTTACTCTGATATACCCAAATACAGTGTGGAAATATTTTCCATAGTTTATGTTGAGTGATCACAAAGGATCTAGAACTTCTCTTCTCGAGTAACTATCAAAGATTTACTTTGATGTGCCCAGGTGTATCAGATAACCATAAAGATTAAATCATACCCCTCTACAAGTATAACAAGTGATCAGCTTTATTATACCCTATATTATGCATAATATCCAAACGCGCGCAAAGGCCGGATATACGACCAAATATGTTCCCTTTATATAAAAGGTTGTTCTTCTCAGTCCTTGAATTAGAATTTGATTTAACAATGAAATATAATGATTTTAATTTCTAATCACTTTTCTTCTCTTCTCTTCTCAAACCTATCAAGTTTTCTTTTTCAATCTAGCCGAAACAATTGGCATCGATCTATCAATAATAATTGATTTTTCTTTTCTTCTCTTCTCGAACCTATCAAGTTCTAAAAAATGTTCGTCTTGCCATAACAATTGACTAAGACATTTCTCAACAAGATTTAACAATAGACAAAATATGACTGTACTATTTGCAATCACTAATAGCTTCTACGGATATGAACATCCAATAACAATTATTCTCCAAATATATATTCTCAGAGTCACTAATTCAATTTGAATTAATAAACAAGCACTAACTGCAAATAATCAACAATAAATTCTTAGACGTGGTCTAATCAACAATAACTAACCACCATAATATTTGAAAAGATATAACTCAAGGTTGAGTTAGGAAACTTGCCTTCTCCATTGATTACTGCTACACAATATACTTATCTGCGTTCACAAGACCTATAATCACAATATCGGTCTTACATTTAGCACAATATTTCACAACACACAATACTGTAATTTACAGTCAATCTTTCTCTTAGGCACAGTAGCACATAGTCACATTAGTGTTAATAACCTGTATAAACACTTCTCAACTCTAACTAGTTTAGTTATGTTGGATTTCGGTCTATTCTCGGTGTATTGGTCACCCTATCCGATATTTAACACTTGTATTGTCAACTAAACTCAGTCTCTAAGCTTCAATATTATTTGAGATAAGTCAAATATCATTTATAATATTTTTCGAAAGCTTTTAATAATTTTCTAAAAAATATTATAATTTATAATAATTTTTCAAACACTGAAATTATTTTTAAATGATTTAAATATCAAATAAATCCATCATCATTAATATTTAATAATATTAAAATATTAATGACATACTTGTCAAAATATTAAAGTTATTAATAATAACTTAAAATATTTTTAAATCACCAATATTCTACTTAAATGATTTTTAAAATAATTAAAATCATTTTTAAACTATCACCACTAATATCTAAATATTAATGAATTTATCATCAAAATATTAAAAGTCATTAATTATAAATTAAAATATTTTTATATCACTTGGTCTAAGGTTATGTTAATGTGTCCAATAGGTAGTAACATGGTTAAAACAGAATCGTGTTAGGTGGTTAGTAGTTTCAAAGTTTCAAATGATTATAAGTTATGAATGTGTTATATTATAACTTAGTTTATACAATGAGTGTTAGATAAGTGTTGTGATGTGTACACTTGGGAATTCTGAAATGTATATGGCAGCATAAGACTTGTGCTAAAATGATAAGTTTAGTTAGAAATGTACATGTTATGGTATGTTAGCATATCTAATAGGTGTTGTGGTTTTAAACCTATGTGTAGGTAAACGTGAGTTTAATATTATAGCTTATGCTCGAGGCAAGTTTCTAAATTTCTCTTTTTACATTGAGTAAGTTTTCTAACTCTACATTTACGTTAAGCAAGTTTCTTACTTTAAACTTTCATTAAGCGAACTCTTGTATTCCTAATCATTATTTGAGCAAGCTAGCTATGACTTTAACTTTATTCGAACAAGTTTGAATTCCAATATTTATTGATGTATTCTAACTTGTTTATTGTTAGACAAGTTTCTTTATTGTCATTCGTGTATTATGAATGAAATTTTCTTGAATTCTAATTTCTAATGTTGAATTATCTTATCTCATTTACTTGACACAAGCTATTCTCATAATGAGCAAGCTTTATTTTCAGCTTGCTATTATTTAAATTATATTCAATAATTCATAGTCCTAGCTTAATATTATTCAAGCAAGGTTTATTGTCATTCAATACTTATGCTATGCAGTTGTTTCTAAGCATGAGTTCAAGATATAGTTAGTTCGCTTACACTTATTCATTGTTCCATATTATGTTATTATTGATCAACTGTTGTGTTATCAAACACTATTGATTCAACTAGTCCTCTAGTTGATGATTGTTGAACTTCAAATTACCCTTGAAAGCTTATCCAAACCAAACTTTCTTTGGTGCAGACTTGTACTCTAAATACTGAGATGAACAACCCTATTATTAGGGGATAATTTACGCTTAGCGTTGAAATATTTGTGCACAATACATTGTACGAAGGGCTGATCCCCCTAAGTATGAGGAGTCCTTATAGTCTTATGAATGTTAAAGTTGGAGTTGAAAGATTACTCGCAACTGTGGACATAGTTCATTGTAAGACCACAACTTTTATGAATAAAAATGAATTTTCTATAAATATCATTTTTGAATATTATGGAATAAATTTGATATAATGTTATAGTTGTGGGTAATATTTATAAATTTTGCAAAGTCACGCAAGTTGTTATATAATATTCGATTGGTCGTGGAATATTCGTATATGACCGGCACAATCATTGGTGGACCCTATGCGTAATTATTGTCGGATTGAGAAAACGACAAAAATATTTTTTATGAAAATAACGGCGGAAGTTTTACCGTTGATACTGTTGAACTACTCGGTAATAAAAGTACAGTAATACACGTGGTTGCATAGTAGCACATGGTATTGATTATTAATGCTTATGTGAGAAGTCACTCAGTTTGATTCAATTATTGTCGATATTGTATATGTTATTAAATCAATAATTGAGATGACGAAGTTGTTAATATTATTATTTGCATTATTAACGATGTCTAGAAGTTCTGCCAAGGAGAGGTTTGGTCACCTAATTGCGCTACCAATAGGAAAAATCCTTATTGAAAGCCCCTTTTCCGGGAACGACACGGTCGATTAATAATAGTGTGAATAATAATAATGATGATGACGCTTTTGTTTTATTCAGTATTATTAACGTAATAAAACAAAAAACTTTTTATATAAAATGAATACTTTTATAAAGTTATTCATTTTATTAGGCTAATAGTAAAATCTTTTTATATAAAATGTAATACTTTTATAAAGTTATCTCGCTTTTATTAGACAATAATTAGAATATATAATATTTTATTATGCATAGTGCTTGCATAGTGTTTGCATAGTAAAATCTTTTTAAAAGTTATTCGTTTTATTAGATTATAAATAGAATATATTATATTTTATTTAAAAGATTTTACTTTAAATATGGACCGTCCGATTAAAGTAAATCAATCTGGACCGTTCATGGATTGGTTATTATTCATTCCATTCTTCTATAAATAGAAGCTTGTTCCTTCATTATTTCTTACGAATTCACTGAAACTCTAGAGAGAGAAACTATAGAGAGAAAGAAGAAAAGTATTCTGCTACTTCACTACTCCGATATCAAGTTTCTTTTACTGTAAGGGGTATTATTTCTTTTGTATTCATGAAGAGAACTTCTATTATTCCGTCTTTATTATTCTGTTGGAATAACTTGTATACGCGAGCTACCCTATACTTGGTGAAATTCTTCTATATTCCATTCTTTATTATTCTCGCTTGAATATCTTGTTCATGCATTTTTCTGACGGACTGGTTCCATCTTTATTATTCTGTTGTAATATCCTATCTGTGCTTTACGCCGGACCTGGTTCCGTCTTTATTATTCTATTGGAACATACTATTGGTGTGAATTTCACCTGACTTGGTTTCGTCATTTAGTATTCTATTGGAATAACTTGTCTATGCGAAGTACCGCATGCATGGTGATTTCTGTTGTATTCCATTCTTTATTATTCTCATTGGAATATCCTCGCTTAAGATATTACGCTGACCGGTTCCGCCATTTATTATTCGATGGAATAACTTTGTATGCGCGGTACCGCATGCATGGTGATTTCTTTTGTTATTCCATTCTTTATTATACTCAAATTGGTTAAATTTTTGACTTCTACACTCCATGAAATTAGTGGAATATTCTTGATATTTGCGCTTCATCCAGTATCTTTTCATGGAAATATTCTTCTAAGCATTCTTGAATTTTACTTTACAATGAAGTATCATATTGACAATTTGGACGTTATTAGTTCCTGAATAAATTAATTCTTGAACTTGTTTTATTGAATTCTTATATCATTGTCATCATCCTCATGTTTATATTATTTTTGAAAGTCATATGTGGCTTTTGTAGTGTGCATAGATGGACTTGGTATGATTATGACCAGGGATTATTCGATGTAATCATGGCCGTAATGTTACAAATGATGTGGTAAAATTCCTCATTGGCCAAGTGCATTGATGGACGATTGTTGGCATGATCATGACCATTGATGAATACACAAATATCCTTGGCCCGTGAGTGCATGGATAATTTGTGGTCGTGACCTAAATGAATATCCTTGGCCGAAAAGGGGGATGATGTGGATTATTTATTGTCGAGTCTCAAAGAATAAAAGTGATGAAAAACCTTTTAAATCATAAAAGATAGTAGATTTTATTCTCTACTTGACTCTTTTAATGGATTGCATGTTCATTGCAGCTTAAACTTGATGTCTATGGTATTTTATCGGTTTAACATCGTTGAGGACTAATGATAATTTATTCTGCATTATCTTAGTCATAATATTTCTTACTGGGCTAATTGAGCTCACCCTTTCTTTCACTGTTCTCTTCAGGAAATGAGAACGTAGCCGGGACTAGTCGGGGAACGGAGTGATGGTCCGAGATGGTGTCTTAGTAGTCCTCATTATTCTGTTAAATAGTGTGATAATAAATGTAATGAGGACTAAATTGAGTGTGGATATTGTCTAGATGACAATATTTGTATTAAAACTCACATCATGTATTTTGTCGTATTTTACACGACTGTTGTATAATCAAGTTGTATTTGAATTTAGTATCATGTATTTGGCGACTCAAGATGGGTGATGTATACTTATTTTGGGGGCGTCACATTCATGGTCTTATGACCCTCAGTTACGTATACTCCATATTTTGGATTCCAATTTTTGGTTATCATTGATAGAGTACAATCAAATTTTGATGAGCCTGTTTGTTGGCAGTTATTATTATTATTCTCCTGTTGATTCATAGTTATATCTAGTGAGCAATTGTTTTGCTCACTCTTGCATAAATATTATTATTGCAACTAAAGTAGAGAAGGTAGATGAGCCTTCAACTAGCAAAGGAAAGAGAAAAATGTACAAGTGATGCAGACTTGTAATTTTATTTATTGTTATAATGATAGACTTTTATTTAATGATGTGATGTAATAATTTATTTCCATAATTGTATGATGTTAAAGGTTAGACAACCTGGGAAGATTTTTATTTAATGATGTAACCTTATATAAAGGGAGGATTTATGGTTAAATGTTATTTTATTTGGGTAGATAGATGTGAATGATTGGATAGTGAACACCAAATCTTGTGGGAATGAAGTACCTAGATTTGGGGGTGTCACATTTCTAATCTCTTATTAGGGTTTATTAATGTTATACCCTACTCAATCAATCACTGATCAAAATTCGATACAGTACAAACACGTACTCAACGATACAGTTATAATAACTGTATTTTCTATCGAATCCCTATCCGAACTTAGGGTTAGGGTTTTTATTCTCAGTTAAGCACAACTCTACTCTTATTTTCTCAGTCAATACACAAATTGACTCATTCTCTAAACTCGTATCACAAATACACATCACAATATTAATAGTCAATATTAATATTAAATAAAAAAAAATTATTCGTAAAATTTGGATTATTCGAAATCCCGGGTTATCACACCGATTGGCACTCTTAGACGACATGGGTATTATTTTACCCATGAGATAGCCATGTGGCACTCCTTTCAGCCCGCGGAGTGTACAAATCCTGCATCTTTTTCCGTTTTCCTGGCAAGGATCGGAGATCCATTTGATATATTGTCGTGTACAGGATTTAGTTCTCCCTACAGCTTCATCACCCATGCCCCGGGCATAGATTATCTACCTCTGGCTGGATTGAGGGGCATGACTACTTACCACCCACTGGCTGTGATATCATAGTTTCGCTAGTTCCAGGACTTCCATCCTTTTGGCCTCCCGCCACTTGTCAGCAGAAGACAGATCCAGGGTGTATGCCTGTTGGGATCATTGTGAGCTAGCTGCATTTTTTGTTAGCCATCCGGGCTATTCTGTAGAGTATTCTGCATGGATAGAGACAGAGACTACATCAGCTGCGGTAGTATTCACATTGCCGGGGATTAATTCTGATGATGGGGAGCCCATAGGGGACATTGATCTTCCCACCGAGGAGGAGCCATTCACTGGGATTCCAGCGGCTCTTGTAGATTCTCCCAGTACGAGTGATACTGTGATTCAGTAATCAACACAGTATTTGGAGTAGACTCTTTATCTGATGACCTTTGAGAGAGATCAGGCTAGGGCCTTGATGTTGATAACTCTCATAGAGACACCGCTATTGAGGAGCAGGATGAGGCCAGATCAGCCAGAGATGCATTGATTATTGAGCGGGACACTGCTATATCTACCCGGGATGTGACCGTTACAGATAGTACTACAGTGAGATCCCTTACTACTGGCATGCTTGCCGATATGAGTGCATATATTGATGATCATCATGCCACCATGCAGTTAGCCTCGGATCTGTTGGCACGTGTAGATATATTGATGCAGGAGACCATAGTGTTACCCCCTTCCTCTAAGAGAGATGCTATGTTAGATCTGATAACCCGCATACACACCGATTTGTAGATAGACTTGTATTTTCCTATACAGACTAGTTAGCCATTTGGTCATGTAAAGTTCATATTATATATATCAAACATCATTATATATGGCAGGGAAATATATTTTGATTCACTTCCCTTTTATTTTTGCCTTGTTACTTGCTTGATATTTGCCTGCTTCTTCAGGGCTTGTGATCTTGATGCATTCTGAACTCATCCTTGATGGGTTAACATTGAGATGTCTTAGGATCTTTCAGAATGGATCGTTGATCTATGTGTATCCCTACCTTCTTTGGTGTCTTGGGACTGGTTTCTGTATGTAGATGCGGAGAGGATTATAACTTTTCCTCTCTGAGATTCACCGCACCACAGATGGTTGTCGGTACTCCTATTGAATAGGAGATCCCAAATAGTTCCATCTCTTATGGATTGGTGTTGCTCTTTAAGGAATCAACCGCAGCTTAGATGGTCGCCAACTCTCCCATTTATGGGGAGGCGAATAGTTTCATCCTTTGTGCAGGTCGGTGAAATGTGGTGGATTGAAGTTTGATCCCAGTACCATTGACAAGTATTTGTATTTTGGTAGGGGGTTAGACGGAACCATAAATAGCTACCTACATACTCCTATTGAATAGGAGATCAGGTCTGCATAGTTCGAACCTGGTGTAAGAGGTTCAACGGTGAATGGTGTAAGGGTGTAAAAAGGTGAAGAGATATTTTTGTTGTTTTTGTTTTTGTAGAGAAAAGGTAGAAATGTTTTTGTTTGCTTTTTTTATTACGACCGGGCCATATAAAATGGTTGCCTACGTACTCCCAGGTATCGGGGAGATCAGGTCGACGTAGGTCACCCCATGTTCAGGACGATTGGCAATCGAAAAGTTTGATCCCATGTTTAGGACAAAATGCAGGGGGAAAAGTTTGATCCTATGTTCAGGATAAACTACGGGTGTAAAAACTTTTGATCCCATGTTCAGGACAAACTGCAAGGGAAGGGTTCAATCCCTAGTGGGATAACCAAAGTTGTGTAAGAGAGGTATGAAGTGAGGGATCTGATGATCTAAAACCAGGCTGCTAGCTTGAAGAATGTGTTTCCCTGATGGGGCAATTGGGTATGAAGAAAGGTTGTGTGTAGAAAGGGTTAAAAACCCTAAAATGACTGGGGATCTGGTGATCCAAAACCAGGATGTTTGCTTGATGGTAACTTTAGACATAGTACCATTTCACGGTGTCTGAGTTGATGAGCTATGGAAATTCGTCGCCATCCATTTCCTATAATCTGAGAGCACCTCCTGTCAATACCTCCTTGACAATAAACGGGCCTTCCCAGTTCGGAGCAAATTTTCCCTTGGACTGATCCTGGTTGTCAATGATCTTCTTTAAAACCAAGTAATGTTATTTAACTGTCGTAGCTGAACTTTTCTGTTTTAGGATCTGGCGATCCTTTGTTGGTATAACTGACCATGGAAGATAGTATCACTTCACCTTTCGTCTATTAGAGACAATTGGTGATATCTGTCTTGTAACCATTGGTCTTCATCCAGCTGAGCGTCAATCAACACTCTGAGGGATTCTATTTCCACTTCTATAGGGAGCACTACTTCCATCCCATAGGTCAATGAGTAGGGAGTTGCCCCAGTGGAAGTACGCATTGAAGTTCTGTAGGCTAATAGAGTCAGAGGCAAGAGTCTAGGCCATCTTTTATGATTGGCGAACATCTTTTGCATGATCTTCTTGATGTTCTTATTAGCCGCTTCAACAGCACCATTCATCTTTGGACGATAGATGAAGGAGTTAAGGTGTTTGATGTGGATTTGACTACATAACTCCTCCATCATTTTGTTGTTGAGGTTCTTAGCATTGTCTAATATAATCACCTTTGGTTGTCCATATCGACAAATGACATTGTTTCTGATGAAAGCAATGATGACTTCTTTAGTAACCCTGGGGAAGGAGTCTGCTTTTGTAAGACCCCAAATATTTTTTTTAATAAAATGGAATTTCCTCTATTTATTATTTTGAAATAGTAAGAGGTTGATTCGATTAATGTGGTTAGTTATGGGTAAAATGCGTAAATATTTTAAATAAGCAAGTGATTATAAAATATTCATTGTTGTCGGGGAATATTCATTTGGTCGTGGAATATTTGTACGACGACACAGCCTTTTGTGGGCCCCATAACGGAAAGCGATTTGATGAAGAAAATGACAAGTATGAGTTTTTTATAAATAACGGCGTAGTTGTTACCGTTAACACTTGTTGGAATACCCATGGTTAAAACGCAGAATACGCTGGTCGTTACAAGAAGATATACTGTATCGCACCAATTATTGATTCTTACGTAAAAGGCACTACTCAATAATTGTTGCGATAATTATCGCTTCAATATTTTATTTTATTGATTCAATAATTGCTACATTTATATTTTATATTATTGTTGTTTCAATAATTGTCACTGCACAATATTTCCCATTATCGGATCAATAATTCATATTATTTGAATAATATTATTAGATAGCATTATTGGCAATGTCTAAGAAAGTTCTGTCTAAGTAGAGGTTTGGTCACCTAATTGCGCGCTAGTAAGGAGAAATCCTCATTGGAAAGCCCCCTCTTTCCTGGAAACGACCTAGTTGTTATTATTGTGATTCTGTAATATTATTTGTGAATAATTAATTATTGATTTATATGATAAGAAAAATATTTATTTGTGTGGATATAAATGGAGGAATTTTTAGAAAAGTGACAATTGTTGAAAATTGATATTTTATTTTTTCTGATAAAATAATTTATTTAAATATATTATTATATTATAATAATATAATAATAGTGATATTTTTACAATGAATGTGTGATATATGAATAAATAAGGAGGAAGAGTATTTTTGTTACAATAAATGTTAAAAACATGTTAAACATGTTGGTGGACCCCATTTTTGACTAAAATTTGATTATAGCCTGCAAAATCGTCCGTATGTGGATTTCGGTCAATTTCTGTTTAGAATTCGGAAAAACTTAAAGCTACAAAGTTGTAGAGAATTAAATTTCCTATGGAATGGACATAAGATTTGAATTTTCTAATAAAAGGTCTATTTATTATGAATTACTGAAGTTTCTGAATTTATAAATGATTTAAAATATTTTTGGTGGAGATTTCTAGAAGGTGGGCCCCACAATTGTACTTTTGCATGTGAGAAATGCTAGAATCTGAATTCAAAG
The DNA here is from genome assembly GCA_020205605.1 of Panax ginseng. NCBI lineage: Eukaryota > Viridiplantae > Streptophyta > Magnoliopsida > Apiales > Araliaceae > Panax > Panax ginseng. Next base: position 47,813,384 of record CM035144.1, read on the forward strand.
TAGGCGTATAAATTTTGTTATTAATAATATTATTTTATTAAATTTTCTGCTTTGGTGTTCTAAGCATTTTCCTATAAATAGGGTGCTTAAGTTAGAATTAAAAATCACACCAGAAACTGAAGTTTTCTCTCTAAATTATCGAGCGTAATTTTATGAGTATTTTGATACTTTGAGTGTTGCTATACGATGCAAGTTTCCTTCAGCATTATAGCTAGTATTCCAGTCAGAAGTACTATTCTTTTGAGGTAAAGGATGTTATTTTTTTTTAATGATATTATTTCTTTCAATATCATTATACCGAAATATTGGTAAGATTTTTCTTGTGAAATTCTTATCTTTTCATGTCGGGGTTACTATTTATGAGTTACTATTCATGAGTTACTATTCATGAGTTACTATTCACGAAGTATGATGATTTTTCTTGTGGAATTTTTACCTTTTAGTGTCGAAGTTACTATTCACGTATATGGCACTATTCACAAATACGACACTATTCACCGAAAAATTAAATATTCTTTTCTATGTCCAAGATTGTTTGTTATGGTTCCTATCTTTGATTGGATCTATGTTTTGATCTTCATTTTTGAATTCTGCTCCACAATAGTTTATTATGGATTATTTTTGAACTTGGATGAACTAAAGTATGAATCCCTAATCCTTGTCCTTTTATCTCACTGGATTCATTCTTTAAAATATTTTTCATCATCCTCAGTCCTTAATGGTGATACTTGATGAATATCTTTGGCCTGTAGTGTAAAGATGAATGATTACGTGATGAATATCTTTGGCCCGTAGTGCAAAGATGAACAGGTGTTGAGATGAACATGACCAACTGATGAATATCTTTGGCATGTAGTGCAAAGATGACTATTTGATTCAAGATGTATATTGATTGATGTTACAGGGATAAAATATTAATGATAGACTTTTAAATTCATAGATGATAGTAGATTTCATTCTCTACTTAACTCTTCTAATGAATTATTATTTTCGCTGCAGTTGTTGATCTAAAACTTGTTGTCTATTATATTCTATCAAATTTTTCCCAGTTGAAGACTAAGGATAATTTGTTGTACATTATCTTAGTCATAATATTCTTTACTGGGCTAGTTGAGCTTACCCTTTTCCTTTTTGTTCCATTTTTCTTCTCAGGAGGCGAGAATATAGCGGAAACTAGTCGGGGTGTGGAGTGATGGTTCAAGATAGTTGTTTTAGTAGTCTTCACTATTTTGTAAAATAGTGTATCAATAATTGTAATGACTTATTTGAGTGTGGATATTGTCTAGAAGATAATATTTGTATTTAAACTCACAGTATATGTGTTGTCGTATTTTGCACGACAATTGTAATAATGAAGTTGTAGTTATTTCTGTACCATATATTTGGCGACTCAAAATGGGTTATGGATTGGACCTATTTTGGGGGCGTCACAGCTTCTACCCATTTAGTGAAGTAGTTAATCATGGTGAAGATAAACCGATGCCCATTACTGGCTTTGGGCTCGATGGGCCTGATCACGTCCATTCCCCACATTGAGAAGGGCCAAGGTGAACTCATATTGTGGAGTTCCCTCGGAAGGGCGTGGATAACATTCCCATGAATTTGGCATTGGTAGCATCTCTTGACGTGGTCATCACAGTCAGCCTTAAGCGAGAGCCAGTAATGCCCCGTTCTGAGGATCTTTTTAACAAGTAGAGGGCCACTCATATGTGGGCCACATACTCCACCATGGATATCATCCATGAGCCTCTAAGCTTGGTCCTTGTCCAGACATCTGAGGAGACCTAGTCATGCATCTCTTCTATAGAGTGTATCCGCTCAGGTAGAAATTCATAGCCAGTCGATGGATCCGCCTTCTTTCAGTTGGGCTCGCCTCAGCGGGTGTAGATCCATCTCGCAAGTACTCCTTGATGTGCTGATACCAAGGCTGTTGGATGTGAGGTAGCTCATCCGATACTTCTCTAATCTAATTCCCATATGCTGAAGCCTTTTGCAGGGAAAGTGGGATGCTTGGCATATTTTCCTTGTCAGGTATGTGAATCAAGGAGGCCAAAGTTGCTAGCGCATCCGTAAAATCATTCCTATTCCGAGGAATGTGGAGGAAGTTTACCTCTTTAAACTCCGAAGCCATCTGTAGAACTTGCTGATGGTAAGGCAGCAAATATAGTTCTTTGGTGTGATAGATTCCTATGGTCTGTTTGATTACCAATTTTGAATCCCCAAAGATAGTTAACCGCCTGATACCAATTGATTGGGCAAGTTTAAGTCCCATAATACAGCCTTCATACTAAGCTGTGTTGTTGGTGCTGACTAACTACAATTTGATAGCGACCGGATACTGCTCCCCCGTACCAGATACTAGAACTGCTCCAGCTCTAGAACCTTCCATATTTACAGCTCCATCAAAATACATTTTCCACATACGATATGCATTGTCTCGATGGTGTTGTTTGCCTCACATTACCCTTCATCGGGGAAGTATGTTTCCAAGGGTTTGAAATCCCCTACAGGTGTGGCGGCCAGTTGATCCGTAATTCCTTGACCTTTAATAGACTTTTGTGTCACGTAGACAATGTCAAATTGTTGTAGGATCAACTGCCATCTGGACAGCCGACAATTCAATATGGGTTTACTGAACACGTACTTGAGAGGATCCACGCGGGATATGAGATGGGTTGTATAACCATGGAGGTAATGTTCTAACCTCATGGAAGCACATGCTAAAGCACAACAAGTCTTCTCAATCAGAGTGTACTTGTGTTCACTGTTGCTGAATCTTTTGCTGAGGTAGTAGATAGTTCGCTCTTAGCCTATATCGTCCTTCTGTCCCAGCATGCAGCCCATGGCATTGTCATTAATGGATAGGTACATGAACAGGGGAACATCATCCCTAGGTGGTACCAAAATAGGAGCTTTAACCAGCTACTCTTTGATTGTAAGGAAGGCTTTTTGACACTCATCGTTCTATTTCATGGAGGAGTTCTTCTTTAACAATTTGAAGATAGGCTCACAGGTTACTATGAGTTGAGAAATGAACCTGCTAATGAAGTTGATTCTTCCCAAAAATCCCCGTATTTCCTTCTATGTCTAAGGAATGGGCATTTCTGTAATGGCCTGGATTTTGGTGGGATCCAGCTCAATCCCTTTGTGGCTGACTAAGAATCCTAGCAACTTGCCTGATTTAATGCCAAAGGTTCACTTGGCTGGATTCAACTTCAAGTTGTACTAGCGCAACCTATTGAATAGCTTTCTGAGATGGTCTAGATGGTCATCTTCCCTTTGGGATTTAACAATGATGTCATCCATGTAGATCTCTATCTCTTTCTGCATTAAGTCATGGAAAAGAGCCATCATAGCTCGTTGATAGGTTGCTCCGGCATTAATGAGGTCAAATGACAACCGTCTTTAGCAAAAGGTTCCCCAAGGCATGATGAAAGCAATTTTCTCACGATCCTCCTCAGCAACCATGATTTGATGGTACCCCGCAAAGTAGACGGCAAAGGAGTACATGTCATATTGAGCAGTATTATCAATAAGAATGTGGATAAATGGCACGGGAAAGCTATCTTTGAGGCAAGCTTTATTCTTTGAGGTTTTAATCGCCTGAGCTTCTACCTAACTGGCTTGAATCCCTCTTTAATGGGAAGGCGATGGATGACGATGTCAGTGAACAAACCTACCATGTCTTTGTGAGACCATGCAAACACATCCTGGAATTGGGTTAAAAGGGTAACCATGTCATTCCTTTTGTTTGGAGTGAGGTCTATTCCAATCTGGATTAGCTTAGGGTTTTCTAAGGTTCTGAGGTTGAATGAGGTGGTTTGATCTAGATTTGGCTTGGGTTTATCCTCGACCCATTCCTTGATCTCCTGAGGTATCTCAGTGTCCTCTTATATTTCCATCAAGCCTGAGTTCAACTTTTCATCAAAGTTACAATCCTTGTGGAGAAAAGGCACCTCATCAGCAAGTATAGGCACATCTAAGTTCAGAGTCCTGAAACAAAATATGCTTTTACTTAATATATGAAAATATTCAATCATACAAAGTGTTAACATGTACTGACAAAATAACTGCTAATATTATACAGAAAAGTAAGCAGTTATTGATATCTGCAGGGCAGAGGGGGTTTTTGCCCTTTTTACCCTTGGTGACAAATACAAGGAGTGTTGCTCCAATTGTCAATGGTGAACTCCTGATGGACGGCAGTGATGAAGTGGCTATCATCGTCCTCCTTTTTACGAATAATGACCATAATGTCGGGATAATCATCATCTGGAGTGTATCTGTTTGTGTGCTCATCATGTAGAATGATGCGTAGATGAGACAAACTCCTGGCGATGTCTTGTTTACGTCTCCATTCCCTTTCTTCCACTTCGGGATTAGGAATCAAGACCTCTTTTGCTCTAACCGGTATCGGTTTGGGAAATAACATAGCCATAACATGGGCTGAAACTTTACCGGAGACTGTACAGACTCATGATCTGTATGTGGAGATAATCATCGTGTGGCTAAAGATGAAGGAATCTATTTATGCTTGTGAGGATTCATGTGACTGGAACTAGCAGTATAGCCTAGTCTGGTTGTCCCTATTTGACTAGACACTTGAATTGGGCGCTTAATGCCATGATTATCTTTGCCCAACCCTTGTCCAGGTTGATGACCCAATGACATCATCTCTTGAGTGGCTAACATTACCTCGGCAGAAATCTTGGGTGTAATATGTGGCACCTCAATGGGATGGTAATGAGTGTTGCTCACCTCCAGGGCATGAAAACTGACTGGTTCAACTTCTGAATTAAAGCTGATGAGTGGTATGTCACCTTGTTCAGGACATTCCGACTCAACATTAACAATGACTAGGCTATTGTTGATAATGTACTTGAGTTACTGGTGAAGGGTGGAAGGGACGACTCCAGCCATATGAATCCACGGTCTTCCCAAAAGCAGGTTGTATCCTGTAGCTATTTTGAGCACATGAAAGGATACACTGAATGTATGTGGACAAATCTCCACTGGCAGATCAATCTCTCCAACGGCATTTCGTCGGGGCCCATCAAAAGCTTTGATAACTGTATGGCTTCTTTTGATCCTCTTGGGGTTGATATTCATCTTTTCCAAGGCAGCATAAGGACAGATATTCAAAGATGAACCTCCATCTATCAAGACTCCTCCCACTATGTATCTGGAGGACAAAACTGATATGTGCAACGGCTTGCAATGACCAGTCCCTTCAGCGGGTATGTCGTCATCAGTGAAAGATATCACATTGTTGTTAAAAATGTGATCAACCAGATGTTGGAATTTTTCCACATCCACTGATTTCGGCAAGTGGGCTTCTTCCAAGACCCTTAGCAAGATCTTCCTGTGATCTTCGGAAGAGAAAACCAAGTCCAGTATGGAAATTTGTTATGGAGATTCTCTCAAGCTTAAAACCACCTTGGCTTCATTATGGCCCATAGTACGGAGGAACTAATCAATCCTCTCAATGGGAAATTTCCCCTTTGATTTGATGGTAGGCTTCATTACCCGTTGGGGAAGATACATTGGATTCTCCTTTGACACTGCAGTAGTTGTATGTGATGTAGATCCTTTAGCCTTTCCATAATTCCATGGTACTTTGTGTAGGCTAACAACAGGATATTATAGCCTAAATGGCAAGAGAATTGGATCTGGTGCAGCCACTTTCAAAGGATTGTCAGCAACTTTGAGTTGAATTACTTGTATTGTGAGTAGTCTGGCAGCCAAATCATCCTCAGCGGATATAACTGCTATGTCGTCCTTCCATTTTGTAGGACATGTGTTCCCACTCGCGAGTAACAAGGTGTCTTCATCTGCCATTTGCATGACACCGCTATCAATTAAATTCTGAATGAGGTGGCGGAGTGCCCAGCATTCTTCTGTGCTGTGATCGCGAGAATGGGAGTGGTACTGGAATACTCCATTTGAATTGAACCGTCTTGGACGGGGATTGATTGGAGGTAGAAGGGATATAATTCTTCCTTCATTGATCAGCATCTGAAATATCTCCTCCATAGGTTGGCCAAGGTATGTAAATTCCCTTTTATTGGCAAAATTCCGACAGGCTTTGGCGCTTGCTTTTTTTGTAACATTATCCTCCAGTGTTTCACTTTCTGAAAGAGATGATGGAGTATTCATAACAAAAGGAAGGAGACTAGCATGCTCCTGACTAACTAATTGGCGTGTTACTTGGTGTTGATGGATCACCAGTTCTGCCAATTGGTCTACTTGTTTACAAAGAGCTTTCATCTTTCGTTCCATCATAAACTAGAACTGTGCGTAATCCCATTTGTCAGCACCGTCCTTGCTGGTTTGGGGAGATTCAACAACATAATTGGAACTACGTCCACTGCTCCAATTAATCATATTGACCTCTTCTTCTTTGTGTTAAGGAAGAGGCTTGTCTTGTACGTGGGGTTGGTCGAGTTTAGTCACCACAATTTCCCTGTTGTCAATTAAATCTTGGATCTTGTGTTTCAAGGCCCAGCAATCATGCGTATCATGTCCTGGCGCTACAGCATGATAGGCACACTTCTGGGTAGCATTGAAACCCTTCCCATTCGGGTTGGCTGGTGGAAGAAGATGTGTAATTTTCTTCTAAGTAATCAGAAGAGTAATAATATTCTCGAGAGAATCCCCTAAAGGTGTGAACACTTGGGGGCGTCTGACTTCTCCACCCTTTGGCAATGTAGGGTTAGAAGACTGTGCTTGAAAAAGAGAGTAGTTTCTCCTCTGGATAGGCATGTTCTGATTGCCTTTCTGACCTTGTACTATCAATAAAACATCCTCCTCTTTCTTTTTATGGAACCTCTGGGGGTTGTTTCCATAAGTTCCGGACTGGATGTGCTTAGCAATAGCTTTTAGAGCGGCTAGGTCTTGGATCTTTCCTGACTTCAATCCCATCTCAGCCATCTCTCCGTGTTTGATCATTTCAGAAAATGGATTGCCAATGCTAGCTAAGACTCTCTCATAGAAAGGAGCTTCTTGTATATCTATAAAGGTCATCATCATTTCTAATTCTGTCATAGAGGGAATAACCTGAGCAGCAAGGCGCCTCCACCTTTGAGCATATTCTCTGAAAGACTCATTAGACTATTTCTTGACCTTGGTAATTTGGTACCTGTCAGGAGCCATCTGAGACTGGAAGTTATACTGACTGAGGAAGGCATGAGCTAACTCTTCCTAGCTGTGTATCTTAAAATTGTTTAATCTGGTATACCATGATCGGGCTTCTCCAGTTAGACTCTTTTGGAACAGCTGCATTCTGAGCTTTTCATCTTCTGCATAAGATCCAAGTTCTCCAATGAATACTTTGAAATAGGTGTAAGGATCTCCCAACCCATCATACTTTTCAAAGTCAAGAGTTTTAAATTTCTTTGGATAATGAACACCAGGGAATATACAGAGATCGGCATATGAGACACTCTCGTGTGCTCCAATCCCTTTTATAGACCGAATGGTCTTTTCCATTTGAAGGACTATTTTCCTGATATCACCGGTGTCTGGATCTTCTTTGAGATGGTGTTTTCTGGAATTTTATTGGTTTTATCCAACTAAAGTTCCAAAATTGTTTTATCTGAACCTTGGGTTCCTCCTTGTGCAGAGGATTTTGTATGTACGGATATTCCCAAACTGTAAAGCCCCCAAATCTAGGTACTTGAAACCCGAACTCGGTGCTTCACGATACCATTTCTATCAGCAAAATAATACTAATAATAATAACAATAATATAAAGTACAAACTTAATTTACATATCATCAGAGTCTAATCCCCAGGTACGAGACCTTTAATCATTCATTACATAGCATGATAGATAATATATATCATTGTCTTAATAATATCAAACTATTACATAAACTACCACAAATCTTATTTGGTTAGCTTTTCTTTTCCTTTGTTTCTGCATGAGCCTTCTGGTTCTTCACACTTAGCTGAAAACATTTAAATTAAGCAAGGATGTGCATTTGAGTGCCCAGCAAGTATTAACAATTATATATATATATAAGCTGAAAGAATTTAAATGTTTTCTTTATACTATCCTTCTACAACAAATCAATAGTTGTGAAGTAATCTAAACCGATAATAATAACATAACAACCCTCTTTTAAATTTTTGAAACTACGTACTGACTATAAATAGGGTTAAGGTGACATACTATGAACATTGTTTTCAATTTTTGAATAGGTTTAGCATAACTTCATCCGCAAACCGTCATAACTTACAGGCACGGAGGGTGATCAGCCCGTTGTACCATGTATTGATCAATACTACATGCAAGAACGATGTTATCGTTCACTTTGTCCACCTTGGGTGCATAAAAAGTTTTCCCGTGTAAGGGATGTTCATACTTGTCGGGGTTCCAAACCAAAACAATTCAGTTGGATAATGGTAAGGTTTTATCTTATTCAACAATAATCTATAATTCAACATATATATATATATATATATATATATATATATATATATATATACGGGTAATTAACAAAGGTGTATCAACATGTGATTAAATATAATGATTATCCAAGTGGGGACACTTGTATAACCATTTATAGAAATTAACTAATGTAATATATATCCGAATTACCCTATACTAACATGTTGATAATCAATGAGCGTATATAATATATATATATATATATATATATATATATATATATATATATATAACAATAGGTTAATAACTGCATAAAGAATAAAATAATTCTCAAATATTCTTACTCATGTCCATCAGATAAAGAAAATGCAAAGGTAAGATATTTGTCCGTCTCGTTGCTTACAAAATGCAACTTAGTTTTATCTTTTATATCACGGACCTATCATTAATCAGATCATTCGTTCGATTAGAACAACATACTATAACATATAGTACTGCATTTCGCAGTCAGCACATAACCTAATCACATTATCACACATGTTCAACAGTCATTTTATCACAAAAAAACATTAACACAATCAAAATATCTAAGTCCAGATCAATTTTTGAAACATGTCGGTGTACCGACAGCTTTATCGGGTAATTATCGAGTCTAAGACTTTATTCTGTAACTCAATATTTGTAAGTATTAGTCATACTATTTTTAAATGACTTATAATAATTTTAAAACATGTATTATAATTTATCATGAAATTTCAAACACCGGAATCATTATTAAATGATTTAAATATCAAATAATTCTTTTATCATTAACGCTTAATTAATATTAAACTATTAATAAAACCATTGCCAAAATATTAAAGTTATTTATAATAACTTAGAATATTTTAAAAGTATTAATATTACTCTTAAATAATTTTTAAAATATTTAAAATCATTTTAAATAATTACCATTAATATTAAAATATTAATGTATTATTTATCCAAATATTCAAAGTCATTAATTATAACTTAAAATATTTTTAATTCATTTATATCCTTTTTAAATGATTTTTAAATCAATAAAACCATTTTTAAACTATTTATTTAATATAATTATTAAATAAATTTAATATCATTAATGTTAAATTAATATCATTAATATTAAATTATTAATGAAATTATTCTTTAAATATTAAAAGTTATATTTTATAACTTAAAATATCTTTAAACACTTTATTTTTATTTAAAATGATTTTATAATATTAAAATCATTTTTAAACTAATTTATTTAATATAATTATTAAATAACCATAATATCATTAATAATAATTAATTAATGAAATTTATCTTTAAATATTAAAAGTTATATTTTATAACTTAAAATATTTTTAAATATCTTATTATTATTTAAAATGATTTTTAATATAATAAAATCATTTTTAATTTATTTATTTAATTCATTTATTAAATAACTAATTTATCATTAATATTAATTTATTAATGAATTTCATCACAAAATATTAAAAGTCATTAAAAATAACTTAAAATATTTTCTTATATCATTATATAATTTTAAATAATTTTTCAAATATTAAAATCATTTTTAAATAATTTATTTAATATACTAATTAAATAAATTAAATACCTTTTAATATTTCAAAAATATTAAATATTTATGAAATATATTAAAATAATTAAAACTAATTTTCGAGACTTTAAAATAATTTTTAATAAGTTATTTTGTATTTTTAATAATTAAAAAGTAAATTTCTATAATTATTTAATAAAAATATAATTTTTATAAATAAATCGTCAAGAATATTGACCACCTATAGCGACAGAACCGTCGCTATAGGTGTTCTTCATGTTCATCTTCAAACCCAGAAACTCAAGTGCAGTTATCGAGTGGGTGGGTTTGACCAAGTGTTATTCTAAATCTGTGATGAGTCAAGGCATGCTTGAGGTCAGATCTTAAAGTACTAGTACAGGACTACACCATTCAATAACAAACATAGTCATATCATGCATAACCAAAGAGATCTGGGTACCCAAAGTAGCTGTCAGAGGTTGTTCTTCATTTCTGGGTTGCCCAGAAATGAAGAATAGTTCGAGCATGCACCTTTGGGCTCCCACTCGTGCAATGTTTATGTGATCTATCGATTTTAGGTTGTAACCAACATGTAAATGAAGAGATCTAACACCTAAAACACATCTAAAAACAACACATCAAAAAGATATAGCCCGGCCAAAGTATGTCGAGATTGACACGTTCAAACGTTTCTCAAGTTACCCGTAAAACGTGAACGCGATCAACCGAAATGGGTTCGACCGGCCACCGAATCCAAAGATATTTGATATATAGAGGTTCTAAAATCATGAATATAAAGTTAACATAACATACTACAACTTAGACTCAAGATCCATAACAGAACATCAAAGTACTGTCAGATCTAATGCTTAGCAAATCTTGTCAAACGCTGCAAACTACTTTCTGGGTTACCCAGTTTTCCTCCGGTCATGCCTTGGCCAACGAAGTTTCACCAAGAATAACTTACGATCTAGACATGTAATCACAGTGGTTCCACTTCCAGATTAAAGATCACATAACAAGCTACAGATTACAACTTTAAAACATCAAAAATCAAAAACATGCAGAGATCTACAGCCACTGACATTCATTGTCAGACCACAAAACAAACTTTTTCCAGATTTTGTAAAACTTCAAATCCGAGCCTCTAGATGTTATGGATCTAACATCTAGCAACCCAGATCATCATTATACACTATATATAACATGTTTTAACAATAAATCCTAACATTTAACATGTAGATCAAGACCATATTATAGCTAGGGTTTTATACCTTCTTTGATCAAGTTTTGATTCAAGGCTACTGATGTTGTTATGAAATTCGTGGGGCTTGATTTTGTGACTGTAAAACTTACAATTTTCGTGGGTTTAAGTGAGAGAGAGGATTGGTTGGGTGTTTGAGCAAAATGTGGCTTTCTCTCTCTCTTTGATCTTTATATAATACTAGTATGCAATGTATATGGCTGGCAAATGGGCTGATATGTAGAGTTTGTAGCACATGGCTAGGTTTACGGTGGTTTACCAACTCCAATAGGTTAACTTCTACAAGCTAGCTTCAATAATACAATAAGGGCATATTGGTCATTTGTCATACAATCTTAATGGACTTATTGTAACATGGCAAACCCTTAGGGTTTAACCCGAAGGTTTAGCATATAGTTTGTAGGATTTCTAATTAGGGTTTGTAGAAAAATAAAAATTTTAGTTTCTAAAATTTATAATTAGGGTTTCCTTAATTAGATTAGGGTTCTAATTATACATGAACATTAGGGTATTATTTACTAATTATAATTATCCTTGCTAAATTAGCAATTAAGGCTTATAATTTTGGTAATTAGGGTTACCAAATCATAATTAAGGTTTATAATTAGGGTTCTAGTCATTAGGGTTTTAAATTACTAATTAGGTTTTTCCTAATTAACAATTATAATTCTAACACTTGCTAATTAATAACATTAACACATTTACACACAATCTTGAACTCTAATTTGAGTTTCTAATTAGGGTTTAACAAAGTAAAACCAGGGTTTGACATAATACATCATAATTGACCAACCATTGTCATCATTCAACCATATACCGTATATATTTATAAAGATCGAAAAATCAAAATATAATTAATATTATATTATTATTCTCATTCCTTGATCGAAATCCAAAATTAGGGTTTGGATTCCATATCTGATTTATCTGTCATACTTAACATTATTAATTAACTTAATAATATGTACTAAAATTCATATAATAAAATTATTATTATTATAATTATTCTAAAAATCATTTCATATATTATTTAAATAATATAATAATCATATTTTAGGAAAATAATTAATAAAAACATTATTATATTAATTATTATAAGAATATAATTTATAATAATCAATAATTCTAAAATAAAATTATTTAAAATTATTCATGTAATAAATATATTTTTATTTATCACATAAATACATATACACATTATCTTGGCACATATTCCCCATATTTATTTTAATAATAAAAAAAATTATACGCAAAATTTCTGATTTATTTATATAGAAAATATCGGGTTGTTACACGAACCCTGAGTAGACTGGTGTAGTTCTTTAAGCAGAACAGCCAAATCTGTAATTTGTTTAGTTAATCCGTCAAACTCTTCACGAGAGACAGGAGCAGGATTAGATTGGTCAGATGAAGACATAATTGGTTGTAGGCTCGTGACCTTTTTGGACTTTGAACGGGTAACAGGCCCAGTTGTTTCCCTACAAAAACTTGCATAGTTTAGTTTTAGGGAATGTATAAATATTTACATGTTATCACAATATGTCCATTTTAGGAGTATTATCCTGCAAAACGGGTGTCAGTTGTTTGTAATACAGGATAGCATGTCAGGCTTTAATATGCATGTACACATATTTTCCATTACATAGAGATTGACATAGAATAAACTTACAAGTAATTATTTTTACAAGTAATTGAAAATGGAAAGCATGAAGAGACTTTCCTCCGCGTTTGGTTTATCAGAGGCTGACTTATCTTAGGTTACTCTCGCGACTTTTTGGCATGAAGGTTCCCGGATCATCGTAATTTACTTGGACGGAAGTTAATTCTTTTTTCAACTAGAAGCGAATCTGGGTGGTGCCTTTCCCGAGCCTCGCTGGAATTAGTCTCCCTATGAGTCCAAAGAATCAAACACCGATGTGATTGCCTCCCAGGTGGAGGAACCACACAACATACATTCACATGCAACGTGTCTCACCGTTATGGGAATGATGACATTTGCGAAGCGCTAATATCACAGATAGATATATTGTAGTGTTGTAAGTAAAATGCATTTCGTACACATTCATCAAAAATGTAAATGCAACATCCACACACAAGTATATAACAGTTTTGAAAAGCTTGTAGTAGCGGCGTAAGTCCTCTTACTGGAGTCCCCAGCAGAGTCACCACCTGTCGACGTCGGGATTTTTATTTTTCCCTTAGAGCCTCAATGCCCTACACATTTTCAACTTTTAAATCTAACATTGTTACAAGTGTGAAGTTGTTAACTTGTTATCACAAGGTTATTACGTGCTTAATTACTCTTGGTTAAATGTTATACCCATTCTTGTATCATTCATGTGGTTGCTTCTATACGAAATCAAAATAATAATACAAACACTAAATTACATGTAATTATATTATTTGCTTCAAGTTCTTTTGTAGGCAAACTAATCCTATAATTTTTTCATTTAATTCTATACTCAGCACAAAGATGAACTCATTATAAACATTAAATGAGCTTAGCATTAAACCATAACAAGAACAACTAAAACAAAAATTCTACTGAATCCTCAATTTTTACATAACATCAGAAATTTCTTAAATTGAAACCAAAATTTGTGCGTATAAGTGTACTTTAGATTTAATATGTGTGTAAAACAAAAATTACAAGCTATTATGCATGTTAGTGTGTGTAAAATTGGGAAAATGTTCAAATTGAATACTAACTGTTGACTTCAGGTAATAGAAGACAACAATGGAAGAGAATGAGGCAAAGGAAGCCACCACCGCTCTCGCCGAAAATTGCAAAAATCGAAATTGAGGCTTTTTTTTCAAAACTAGGGCAATAATGAGTGGGACGAGAGAGAGGAAAATGGAGTAATGAGACGGAAGAGATTGAGAGAAAGGAGGATGAGGAGCCAACAGGAGATTGAGAGAGGAGGCGGTAGATCGAGTATAAGCTTTTTGATCTAAAGGATATAGTCTGTGGATAGTTGTCATCAACCAACTTTTCATCCATTTTATCAATCAATTTGTGTTTTTACCAGCCCATATTTATTTTAAGCATAAGTAATATAAAATTTTAATTCCAAAAATTAAGACAATATTTTAAAACTAATTTTTTGTTTATTTATATGATTAATTATTTTACAAAATATTATATTTGTATTAAAGTATTTAAATAGTATAACACATACATATACTTATAAAATAATTTATAGAATACAATATATTATTTTTAAAGAAAATTATATACCTTTGCTATTTAAAAATATTTCTACTAAACTAATGTATATATCAATATATTAACTATGATTATATAAAAATATTTTATGAATAATTATTATTAATATTACAATTTATATGTAAGACCCCAACTTTTATGAATAAAGATGAATTTTCTATAATTATCATTTTTGAATATTATGGAATGAATTTGATATAATGTTATAGTTGTGGGTAATAGTTATAAATTTTGCAAAGTACGCAAGTTGTTATATAATATTCGATTGGTCGAGGAATATTCGCTTTAGCAGGGAATATTCGTATTTACTCAAGACAATCATTGGTGGACCCCACAACGGAATTATTGTTGGATTGAGTAAACGACAAAAATATTTTATGAAAATAACGGCAGAAGTTTTATCGTTAACTGTTGAAATACCCGGTGTTAAAAGTACAGGAATACGCATGGTTGCATAGTAGCATATGGTATTGATTATTAATGCTTACGTGAGAAGTCACTCAGTTTTGTTCAATTATTGCTTCAGTAATTGTTGCATAGTATCTCACGTTAATTGATTCAATTATTGTCGATATTTTATATATTATTAAATCAATAATTGAGACGACAAAGTTATTAATATTATTATTTGCAATATTAACGATGTCTAGAAGTTCTGCCAAGGAGAGGTTTGGTCACCTAATTGCGCGCCAATAGGGAGAAATCCATATTAGAAAGCCCCCTCTTTCCTGGGAACAACCTGGTCGATTAATAGTGTGAATTACAATAATGATGATGAAGTTTTGTTTTATTAGTATTATTAATGTAATAAAATAGAAAAGTTTTTTATATAAAACAGAATACTTTTATAAAGTTATTCGTTTTATTAGACTATAAATAGAATATATTATATTCTATTATGCATATAGTATTTTGCATAGTAAAATCTTTTTATATAAAATGTAATACTTTTATAAAGTTATTCATTTTATTAGACTATAAATAGAATATATTATATTTTATTATGCATAGTATTTACATAGTGCCTGCATAGTGTTTGCATAGTAAAATCTTTTTATATAAAACAGAATACTTTTATAAAGTTATTCTTTTTATTAGATTATAAATAGAACATATTATATTTTATTTAAAAGATTTTGTTTTTATTAGAATATTTTATAGTAAACCAATCTGGACCGTCCGTTTAAAAGTAAATCAATCTGGATCGTTCAGGAATTAGTTACTATTCAGTCCATTCTCCTATAAATAAAAGTTCATTCCTTCATTATTTCTTACGAATTCACTGAAACTCTAGAGAGAGAAACTATAGAGAGAAAGAAGAAAAGTATTCTTCTACTTCACTACTCCTATATCCAGTTTGTTCTAAGGTAAGGAGTATTATTTCTTTCGTATTTGTGACGACCCCAAATCCAGGTACTTGAAACTCCTAACTCTGCTCTCCACGATACCATTTCTTTAAGTCAATAATACTAAATAATAATACATTCGAACTTAATTTACATACATCAAAGTTTACTTCCCTGTGCACGTGACCTTCAAATACATTCCTTACAATACTTGAATAGATACCAATACAACTATAACCATTAACTCATAATACACACTTATTCGATCGCCTTTCCTTTCCTTTGTTCGTGCTCGAGCCTTCGTGATGCTCATACATAACCGAAAAACATTTAATTTAAGAAAGGATGAGCATTTAAGTGTCCAAAGAAGTAATGGCAATTATATATAAGCTTGAAAGAATATAAGTATTCTCTTTACATAACACTTTTACAACGAATCGAAAGTTGTGAAGTAATCAGATCGATAAAAAATTCACATAACAACTCTCTTTCAAATTCTTTAAATTTGGCTCGCTCTACCCTTGAATAGGGTTTAAGAAACATACTATGAACATTCTTTTCATTTTCGAAAAGGTTTAGCGGAATTCTATCCTCAAACCGTTATAACTTATGGGCACGGAGGGTGATCAGCCTCATTGTTCTCAGATTGATCAATACTACATAACTTGAACGAAATTCATCGCTCACTCTATCCGGCTTGTGCAAAAATCTTCCCATATAGGGATGTTCATACATGCCTGGTTCCAAACCCGAAGGTTTTTAATCTTGCTCAACAATAATATATAATTCAATATATATATACGGGTAATTGACAAAGGTGTATCAACATGTGAACAAATGTCATGATTATCCAAGTGGGGACACTTGTATAACCATTTATAGAAATCAATGAACATAATATATATCTGAGCTAATATGTCGATAATCAAAGAGTACATAATCTATACAGGGATAGAATAATTCTGAAACTTCTTACTCATGTCCATTGCATAAAGGAAGTGCAAAGGTAGGATACTCACCGATTCACGATTACAAATCTCAACTTAGGTTTTATTTCTTTATTACAACCTATCAATAATCGATCATTCGCTCGATTAGAACAATATATCTTAACACATAGTAATCGCTTATTACAACAAGACATAGTCTAATCACATAATCACAAAGATCATACTTTTAGTTCCTATTCTATACTTGAAATATTTTTATACATTTTTCAAATATCTCATCCATGCTCTTACAATAGTCTTTTCTTTCTTTTATAAGTGTCTCGACATTTGTCGTCGCATCGACGCCTTTATCGGGTAAATACTTGAGTCTAAGACTCTTATTCTATACCTCAACATCTCAGAATATCGTACATCTTATTTTTAATCATTTTTGCAATTTTCGTAAATTGAAAAATTTAAAATAATTCAAATCATCACTAAAGGGCCTATAGTGATATAATCATATTATATAGGTGTTCTTCTTCAAATTCGTAACTTCATAATCTGCTTCTCAAGTCACTAGTTTGGCCATTATAACTTTCAAATATCTAATCATAATTAAATGATTTAAACATTAAACAATTCCATTATCATTAATAGTTTAATTAATACTAAACTATTAATGAAACCATCGCTAAAATATAAAAGTTATTTATAATAACTCAAACTATTTTTAAAACGCTTATATTACCCAAATAATTACCATTAATATTTAAATATTAATGATCTATTTATCCAAATATTAAAAGTCATTAATTATAACTTAAAATATTTTTAAATCCTTAATATCCTCTTTAAATGGTTTTAAATAAGTAAAACCATTTTAAACTATTTATTTAATATTAATCATTAAATAAACTAAATATCATTAATATTATCTTAATATCATTAATATTTAATTATTAATGAAATTATCATTTAAATATTAAAAGTTATATTTTATAACTTAAAATATTTTAAATACCTTATTTTCATTTAAAATGATTTTTATAATATTAAAATCATTTTAAAATAAATTATTTAATATAATCATTAAATAACTTTAATATCATTAATAATTATTAATTAATGAAATTCATCACAAAATATTAAAAGTCATCACAAATAACTCATTTACATAATCAATTCCAAGCCAAAATAAATATAGTAAACTAACTAGTTTATTAACAACACTAACTAAACTTCAAAAATTCAAACTTTAACTAACAATTAAAAATAATAACATTACAAAAATTAAATAAGAAATATACCCTAAATACTTAATTCCACATTCTAATCGAATCGCACTTCCACGCCAAAATTTAACTAAGGAGATCTTTATAAAAGTTCTCCCACAACAAAGCCTTTCTCAAAATTGGAGGTCTTATTGTTGGTGAATGAAACAAAGGCCAAGCCCTTCTATTTATAGGTTTAGAAAATGGTGAAGTTCTCAATTTAGTCGATGTGGGACTTGGTTTATACTAATTTTTCAATAGCTCACTTTATGATTTTCTAACGCATTGCTCATAACTCCGATTAATCTGATTTTGGATATGTTATACATGGTATATAAGACTATTTTTAAAAATACTGAATTACCCAATTCGGGTTCATTAGGTAGCCCAAACAAGGCGTCAAAAGTGGACGCTCATAATAGCTTTTCAATCTCGCTTTCAGCTTTACCTCTTTTCGCTAAAATAGTCATAACTCTTTCATTTTAAAACATTTTTGAGCGATTCTTGAGCCCACGCCAAGCTAACTTCTGGGGCTACAACTTTTATTCTTTGACCATTCCCAAATTCCGAACACATCAGCCCGTAAATTCCGTTCAAATGGATCTGCACCGCACTTGTTGGGAAGTTTTGACACTACTACTTTGAAATGTCATAACTCTCTCCTCCGATATCGGATTTAGTCCGTTTCGGAGTCTATGGAAAGCTTATTCAGTGTAATATAACATATCAAAAGCCCAGAAGGTTTTAGAAAGACTAACTGATCGAAACAGTATCCCGAATAGCACATCCCGCTGCTGACTTTTAGTTTTGAGAAATTTGACACATTTCCTTCCAATCACCGTAATTCCCTCATCCGAGGTCGGAATGAGGTCATTCCAAAGCCTATGGCTTCCTAACTCAAAGCACTACAACATATCAAAAGCCCAGACCTTTTAAAGCACAACAAGTGGACGAGAATGCCCCATTACAATTTCGCCTAAAAATAGTTTATCATGATCACAACCATGTTTGACCATCTATAACTTCTAATCTATACATGATATGGACTTGATTCTTTTTGCAGATTAAAGGCCACATATCAAAGCTACACATAACAACTTTTGAAGAACAAAACTCATGATCGAGCAAAGAGTTATGGCCTCCGACATTTGGTGAAAAAATAATGTAATCTTGCTTTTCCAACTTGCTTAAATCTTCAAATTCGTGCACTTTGATGTTATGGGTCTTTGATTTATCAACCCATATCATCAATTAACATTCTATTACACAACTTTAAACAATCAATTGTATCAAATAACATCGAATCAAAGGATTTCTAGGTTTAGTGTTCTTATACCCTTTTTGCCAAAAAATTCTTGATTCTTGCTTCGATTTGTTATGGGTGATGGTTGGGCTTTGTTTAAGAGTGTATGGGCAATCTTGTACAAGACAATTAAATGTAATATTTAATCACTAGATTTAATTCTTATAATTTACCAATTAACTTCTATCCTTTGGTAAATTAAAACACTTATACAAGAATATCGAAATTAAACCCTTGAATTAAAATTAGGGTTTCTCAACGTCATCAATTAGGGTTTCTAATTGACCATTAGTGGTTCTTTAATTATCTCGTGTATGTTACTAACACAATGTTACATGCTTTCTAATTTCAACCTAAGCTAGGGTTATAATAATTAGGGTTTGTCCTAATTATCGACGCATAACAAAGAATCGTGGTTTCTTCTAATTACCGATATTCTTATTCACAAGAATTTCATATACACAAATACTACTCGTAAATATCCCATAACCGAAGTTTAATAATTAGGGTTTCACAAAGACAGAATAATATGTTATGACCTAATCGACCGTCATTGCTCAATATTATCTGTCTCAAGCACATACCCAAAGACATAATTATGGTACCGTAAAATAATATAATATTATTATTCTCATCTCTTGATCACAATCCCAATCCAGGTTCGGATCTCATGTCCGACTTATTCTTCGTATTACACATCATCAATAATCAAGTTAAAATAATTAACTTAAATATTCTGAACAATTCATATAATAAAATATTTATTATATAAATCTAATTATCACATCATATATTATTTCCAATCATGTTTTCATGGAAAATAATTAATAAAAACATTTCGGCTTATAGAAATTTATTACCATATAATTTGTGGCAATTAATAATTCCAAAATTATTTCTAATTTTTCAAGTAATAAATGTATTCGCATTTATCGTTCACTTTACTTGACACTTAGTCTCGTCATTAAATAAAAAAAAAATTATACGCAAAATTTCTTATTTATTTTATATAGAAAATCTCGGGTTATTACAGTATTCATGAAGAGAACTTCTGTTATTCTATTTTTTTATTCTGTTGGAATAACCTATATACGCGATCTACCCTATACTTGGTGAAATTCTTTTGTTATTCCATTCTTCATCATTATGTTGAAATAACCTGTCTATGCGAAGTACCGCATACATGGTGAAATTCTTCTGTTATTCCATTCTTTATTATTCTGTTGGAACATCCTGTCTATGCGTTTACGCATGACCTGGTTCCGTTATTTATTATTCAGTTGGAACATCCCGCTTGCAAGTAATTTCACCGACCGGTTCCGTTATTTATTATTCTGTTGAATACCTGTGCATGCGCGTTTACGCATGACCGGTTCCGTTATTTATTATTTTGTTGGAATAACTCGCTCATGCGATTATCGCATCGCACGGTGATTTATTTTGTTATTCCATTCTTTATTATACTCAAATGGTTAAAGTTTTGACTTCTATACTCCATGAAATTAGTGGAATATCCTTGATATTTGTGCTTCATCCAGTATCTTTTCATGGAAATACTCTTCTGAGCATTCTTGAATTTTACTCTATAAAGAATTATCATGTTGACAATTTGGACATTATTAGTTCCTGGATAAATTAATTCTTGAACTTGTTTTATTGAATTCTTATATCATTGTCATCATCCTCATGTTTATATTATGTTGAAAGTCATCTGTGGCCTGTAGTGCATAGATGGACTTGGTATGATTATGACCAGGGATTAATCGGTATAATCATGACCGTAATGTTACAAATGATGTGATAAAAGTCCTCATTGGCCCGTAGTGCATTGATGGACAGTTGTTGGCATGATCATGACCATTGATGAATACACGAATATCCTTGGTCGTAGTGCATGGATAATTTGTGGTTGTGATACTAATGAATATCATCGGTCAGTAGTGCGGGGATGATGTGGATTATTTATTGTCGAGTCTCAAATGATAAAAGTGATGAAAAAACCTTTTAAATCATAAAAGATAGTAGATTTTATTCTCTACTTGACTCTTTTAATGGATTGCTTGTTCCACCGCAGCTAAACTTGATGTTTGTTATATTGTATCGCTTTAACATCGTTGAAGGCTAACGATAATTTATTCTCGTATTATCTTAGTCATAAATTTCTTCTTGGGCTAGTTGAGCTCACCTTTTTACTTTCATTGTTCTCTTCAGGAAATGAGAACGTATCAGGGACTAGTCGGGGAACGGAGTGACGGTCCAGATAATAGCATTAGTAGTCCTCACTATTCTGTTAAATAGTGTGATAATAAATGTAATGAGAACTCAATTTTGTATGGATATTGTCTAAATGACAATATTTGTATTAAAACTTACAGCATATATTTTGTCGTATTTTACACGACTGTTGTATAATTAAGTTGTATTTGAATTTTTTACCGTGTATTTGGCGACTCAAGATGGGTGATGTATACCTATTTTGGGGGCGTCACAGTTGGTATCAAAGCTTAGGGATATGATCCCTGGCTGAGATGTGAGACAAGAACTAGGAAGGGAGAGACGTGGAATTCCTTCGCTAGTATGACCTACCTAAGTTTATTTGACATTTAATTGGTCGGTCAGAGTATAGGGATAATATATTGCATGTCAATTAATCTTTGTTTTGTGGCAGTATTTGAAAATGGCATCCGAGGATGTTGAGATTAGAAATGGAGCACAGGAGACCGTTGAGTCTCCACAGATCAATAATCAGGATAATGTGCATCAGGAAAGCGACAATCCTTAGACAAACAACAACACTGACCAGATGATGAACGATGGAATGTTCAGAGGCTTTATGCAATTCATGCAACATCAGGCAAGAGCGGCTCATGTACAAAATACAGGTGGAAACATTGGCAACTCTCGGACGGTCACCGCTAAGCAGTTCAAGGAACTGGGACCACCGGAGTTTTTTGGAGAGCCAAAACCACTTAAGGCGAAGACGTGGATAAAGAAGATCTGCAAGATATTTGATGTCTTGGGATGCTCCGAGGAGCAAAAGGTTCCCTTTACCACCTTCATGTTGTGTGCAGAGGCAGATTACTGGTGGGAATCTGTAAAACGTACTCAACCTGCCGCACTGAAGATGACTTGGGAGAAGTTCCAAGAATTGTTCAACAACAAGTACTTTCCCGAAAGTATTTGTCACATGAAAGAGATAGAATTCATCAAGATGGAGCAAAACAACATGACCGTGTCACAGTACGAAGCCAAGTTTGCCGAGTTGTCCTGGTTTGCGTCCCATTTGGTTGATAATGAGGAGAGAATGACGCGAATATTTCTAAGAGGTTTGAAACCCGAGATACGTCAATATCTTATCTCTCATAAACTATGTTTGTATTCAGATGTTGTTAATAGGGCTTAGTTATTAGAGCGCGATAATGAGTCAATCCAACCAAAAGAGAGCAACCGGCAAAATGATAATACTAGTGATAGCAGTCATCGAAGCAGTGACAATAAGCGTGGAGGGAATCAACATGCCAGAAATGGTAACCACTTTGGTGGTAATCATGGCCAAAACAATAAGAATGGACATTTAAAGAAGAGGAGATTCAACAATGAGGGAAAGACGTCAGCACAAACACCCGTTGTTAAGGAAGGAGAACGACCACCTATCATATGCTTCAAATGCGGAGGGGAGGGACACATCAGTCCAAACTTCGCGATGCCGTCCAAAGCATGTTATAATTGTGGAAGAGAAGGTCGCCTAGCCCGATTTTGTCGCTCACCGAAGACAAGTTCAGCTAGGATGGAGGCACCAAAGGACATCCCAGAAAAGTCAAAGCCAGTAGTGCCAGGGAGAGCGTTTGTCGTGACCTCCCAGAAAGCAAAGAACCTGAATGAGGTCGTCACGGGTAAGCTTATCATAAACTCTAGCAAAGTTTATACCTTATTTGATATCGGTTCCACCCATTCTTTTATTTCTCCTACTTGCGCTCAACGTTTAAATTTGACTCCGGAGAAATTAGACTTTGACTTATCTGTTGAAACTCCATTGGGAGAAACCTTCATTACATCCACTGTTTATAAGTCTTGTTTGGTTCAAATCGGTACCCTCACATTACCTGTCGATCTTATTTCATTGAAAATACTTTCATTTGACTTAATTCGAGGGATTGATTGGTTAACTACTCATCATGCAAAAATTGATTATTTTCGTAAGGTTGTTAGCTTTAATATTCCTAACCAACCTATTATGCGAATTCAAGCAACCAAACCATTAAAATCAATCACTGTCATCTCAAGCCATAAAGCTATTCATTTATTGAAAAATGGATGTCAAGCTTTCTTAGCTCATGTCACGGATCTAAACAAAAATACATCAATTTTGAATGATATTTCTATTGTTAATGAATTTCCTGACTTATTCCCTAAAGAACTTCCTGGCCTACCCCCAGAGCATGAAATTGAATTTTGTATCGACCTTGAACCCGGTACAAAATCCATTTCCAAAGCCCCATATCGAATGGCTCCTATTAAACTTCAGGAGTTAAAGACCCAACTGCAGGAATTGTTAGATATCGATTTCAATCGTCCTAGTACGTCTCCTTGGGGTGCTCCTGTTCTATTCGTGAAGAAGAAAGATGGGAGTATGCCACTTTGTATTAATTATCGGGAGTTGAACCATGTCACTATCAAAAATAGATATCCATTGCCTCGCATTGATGACCTGTTTAACCAGTTGCAAGGCGCCAATTTTTTTTCAAAGATTGATCTTCGTTTCGGATATCACCAATTGAAGATTAGAACCGATGACATTCCAAAGACGGCTTCGTAACTCCTATGACGGGCATTATGAATTCCTAGTCATGTCTTTTGGATTGACTAATGCTCCTGTTGCCTTCATGGATATGATGAACCGAGTATTTAAAGAATATTTGGATCACTTTGTGGTCGTCTTTATTGATGACATCCTTACTTATTCCAAAAGCCGTGAAGATCATGAGCAACACTTGAGGCTGATACTCCAAAAACTTCGTGAATATAAGCTTTATGCCAAGTTAAAGAAATACAAGTTCTAGCTTAAGGAAGTAGCATTCCTTGGGCACGTGGTATCAAGTCATGGAATATCTGTTGACCCGGCAAAGATTGAAGCCATTCAAATCTGGGAGCAACCTAAATTAGTGACCGAAGTACGTAGCTTTCTCGGCTTAGCTGGTTATAATCGGAGATTCGTAGAAGGGTTTTCTCGAATCGCTACTCTCTAAACTTAGCTGACTCAGAAAGATACAAAATTCGGTTGGAACGAGGAATGTGAGAAGAGTTTTCAAGAACTCAAAAGAAGACTCATTTCAAGACTGCTCGACAATACCATCCGCCTCGTGAGGATTTGTCATCTACAGATGATGCTTCGTGCAAAGGGGTTAGGATGTGTTCTCATGCGACATGGGAAAGTCATAGCCTATGCCTCTCGACAACTCAAAGAATATGAGAGGAATTATCCTACTCATGATCTAGAATTGGTAGCTGTTGTCTTCACACTTAAAATTTGGAGGCATTACTTGTATGGGGAGAAAGTGGAGATCTTTACAGATCATAAAAGCCTCAAATATTTCTTCACTCAAAAGGAACTCAACATGCGACAAAACGACGTTGGCTTGAATCTGTTGAAAGATTATGATCATACCATCCAATACCATCCTCGAAAAGCAAACGTGGTAGGTAATGATTTATTGAGTAGAAGATCATATGCGGCACAAGTGCGATATTGTCAATGCAAAGGCCCATCTTGTATGACTTGCAAAGGATGGAGATAGAATTAAAGACTCCAGGGACCCATGTGATGATGGCGAATATATGAGTAGAACCCACTTTAATCGATAAAGTTAAAGTTGCTCAAGCTACAGACCTGGAGCTGATGCATATGAGGAAGAAAGTACAAGAAGGTGCTATGCTGGAAGCAAGAATCGATGAAGAAGGAATACTTTGAGTCAACTCCAGACTTTGTGTTCCTAACGACCCTGATTTAAAGTATAAAATCATGATGGAGGCGCACAACACACCGTTTGCAATCCATCCTGGGAGTACCAAAATGTATCGTGATCTTCGTCATATATTTTGGTAGAGCAATATGAAGAGAGATATAGCGCTATTTATCTCAAGGCGTCTAACTTGTCAACGAGTCAAGGCAGAGCATCAAGTACCAAAAGGTCCATTGCAACCACTTGAAATTCCAGAATGGAAGTGGGAGCACATTTCCATGGATTTCGTTACTAGTCTTCCCAAGGTTTCTCAAGACATAGATGCAATATGGGTCATTGTTGATAGATTGACTAAGTCTGCTCATTTCTTACCAATATGAGAAACTTATACACTTGAACGTCTTGCTCGTATGTACATAAATTAGATTGTAAGACTGCATGGTATGCCAGTATCCATAGTTTCTAATTAAGACCCAAGATTCACTTCACGATTTTGGGTTAGTTTACAAAAATTTATGGGCACGGATTTACGATTTAGTTCGGCATATCATCCTCAGACGGACGGACAATCAGAGAGGACTATTCAAACTCTTGAAGATTTATTAAGACTCTGTGTCCTTGACTTCAAGGGAAGTTGGGATAAGTTCTTACCATTGGTGGAGTTTTCTTACAACAACAGCTTATCAAACAAGTATTGCATGGCTCCATTCGAGGCGTCAGATGGAAGAAAGTGTCGCTTCTCCAAGATGTTGGGATGAGGTGGGTGAAGCAACGTTGTTGGGACCGGAGTTGGTACGTATGACTACTTTAAAAGATTCAAACGATCCGACAACGATAAAAAATCTCACAAGACAAACAAAAGAGTTATGCCGATCTTCATCGAAAGGACGTGGAATTCGATATTGGAGATCATGTGTTGTTACGTGTTGCTCCATGGAAAGGAGTTACGAGATTTGGAAGGAGATGAAAGCTCAATCCTCGATTCATTGGCCCATTTTTAATCCTCAAACGAGTAGGACTCAGAGCTTTATAGACTCGCTTTTCCGCCAAGTATGTCTCGTGTTCATAACATTTTCATATATCTATGTTACGTAAATATGTGAAAGACCCGAACCACATTATTGAGTTAGAACCGGACGAAATAGTGGAAGATTTAACGTATGAAGAGGTTCTTGTTCAAATCTTGGATAAGAAAGAACATATTCTACGCTCCAACGTTATACCTCAAGTCAAAGTTTTATGGAGGAACCACGATGTTGAGGAAATGACCTGGGAGTTAGAATCTGAAATGAAATCAATGTATCCTTACCTCTTCGACATACCAGTAATGCACTTAATTTCGAGGGCTTAAATTTCATAAGAAGGGAGATTGTAAGACCCCAACTTTTATGAATAAAGATGAATTTTCTATAATTATCATTTTGAATATTATGGAATGAATTTGATATAATGTTATAGTTGTGGGTAATAGTTATAAATTTTGCAAAGTAAGCAAGTTGTTATATAATATTCGATTGGTTGGGGAATATTCGCTTTAGCGAGAATATTCGTATTTGACAATCATTGGTGGATCCCACAACGGAATTATTATTTGATTGAGTAAACGACAAAAATATTTTATGAAAATAACTACGGAAGTTTTATCGTTAATCGTTGAAACACCCGGTGTTAAAAGTACAGAATACGCTGGGTTGCATAGAGCACACCAGTAGTGATTATTGTTGCTTACGTGAGAAGTCACCGCTTTTATTCAATTATTGCTTCAAAGAATTGTGTGCATAGTATCCCACGTTAATTGACTCAATTATTATCGATATTTTATATATTATTAAATCAATAATTGAGACGACGAAGTTATTAATATTATTATTTGCAATATTAACGATGTCTAGAAGTTCTACCAAGGAGAGGTTTGGTCACTTAATTGCGCGCCAATAGGGAGAAATCCTTATTGGAAAGCCCCCTCTTTCCTGGGAACGACCTGGTCGATTAATAGTGTGAATTATAATAATGATGATGAAGTTTTGTTTTATTAGTATTATTAATGTAATAAAATGTAAAAGCTTTTTATATAAAAATGTAATACTTTTATAAAGTTATTCGTTTTATTATACTATAAATAGAATATATTATATTCTATTATGCATAGTATTTTGCATAGTAAAATCTTTTTATATAAAACAGAATACTTGTATAAAGTTATTCATTTTATTAGACTATAAATAGAATATATTATATTTTATTATGCATAGTATTTACATAGTGCATGCATAGTGTTTGCATAGTAAAATCTTTTTATATAAAACAGAATACTTTTATAAAGTTATTCTTTTTATTAGATTATAAATAGAACATATTATATTTTATTTAAAAGATTTTGTTTTATTAGAATATTTTATAGTAAACCAATCTGGACCGTCCGTTTAAAAGTAAATCAATCTGGACCGTTCAGGAATTAGTTACTATTCAGTCCATTCTCCTATAAATAAAAGCTCATTTCTTCATTATTTCTTACGAATTCACTGAAACTCTAGAGAGAGAAACTATAGAGAGAAAGAAGAAAAGTATTCTGCTACTTCACTACTCCTATAACCAGCTTTGTTCTAAGGTAAGGGTATTATTTCTTTCAGATTCATGAAGAGAACTTCATTATTCCATTTTTTTTATTCTCATTGGAATAACTTTTGTATACGCTGATCTACCCTATACTTCGTGAAATTCTTCCATTATTCCATTCTTTATCATTATGTTGAATAACTCCGCCTACATGCAAGCACCGCATACATTGTGAAATTCTTCTGTTATTCCATTCTTTATTATTCTGTTGGAACATCATGTCTATGCGTTTACGCATGACCTGGTTCCGTTATTTATTATTTTATTGGAACATCCTGTCGGTGCGAATTTCGCCTGACCTGGTTCCATTATTTATTATTCTGTTGGAATATCCTGTCTGTGCATTTACGCATGACCTGGTTCCGTTATTTATTATTCTGTTGGAATAACCTATCTGTGCGGTCTATCGCATGCCTGGTGATTTCTTTTGTTATTCCATTCTTCATTATACTCAGTTAGTTTAAATTTTGACTTCTATACTCCATGAAATTAGTGGAATATCCTTGATATTTGCGTTTCATCCAGTATCTTTTCATGGAAATATTCTTCTGAGCATTCTTGAATTTTACTCTACAAAGAATTATCATATTGACAATTTGGACGTTATTAGTTCCTGGATAAATTAATTATTGAACTTGTTTTATTGAATTCTTATATCATTGTCATCATCCTCATGTTTATATTATGTTGAAAGTCATATGTGGCTTGTAGTGCATAGATGGACTTGATATGATTATGACCAGGGATTAATCGATATAATCATGACCGTAATGTTACAAATGATGTGGTAAAAGTCCTCATTGGCCCGTAGTGCATTGATGGACAGTTGTTGGCATGATCATGACCATTGATGAATACACGAATATCCTTGGTCGTAGTGCATGGATAATTTATGGTTGTGATACTAATGAATATCATTGGCCGTAGTGCAGGGATGATGTGGATTATTTATAAGCTGAGTCTCAGCGATAAAAGTGATGAAAAAAAATCTTTTTAAATCATAAAAGATAGTATATTTTATTCTCTACTTGACTCTTTTAATGGATTGCTTGTTCCGCTGCAGTTAAACTTGATGTTTGTTATATTGTATCGGTTTAACACTGTTGAAGGCTAACGATAATTTATTCTGTATTATCTTAGTCATAATATTTCTTACTGGGCTAGTTGAGCTCACCCTTTTACTTTCATTGTTCTCTTCAGGAAATGAGAACGTAGCAAGGACTAGTCGGGGAACGGAGTGACGGTTCAGATAATAACATTAGTAGTCCTCACTATTCTGTTAAATAGTGTGATAATAAATGTAATGAGGACTCAATTGGGTGTGGATATTGTCTAGATGACAATATTTGTATTAAAACTCACAGCATATGTTTTGTCGTATTTTACACGACTGTTGTATAATTAAGTTGTATTTGAATTTTATATCATGTATTTGGTGACTCAAGATGGGTGATGTATACCTATTTTGGGGGCGTCACATTATATATATATCAGGTTCATGCTCAATCCTCTCTCTCATCTCTCTTCCTTCTCTTTCTCCTCTTCTCGACGAAACCCCTAGATCTCGCCTGTTAATTTGTAGAGAGCTTGAAATCGTTTATTGAGTTTCTGATATACACATCAGACCGTTTATGCTTTTGTGTTCTCTCTCAGAATTAATTATTTGTACAAGTTAATGAATCTTATCCCTAGTTTTTTCTGATAAGAATCCCCTCTTTAAGTTCGTTCGGCAGCAAATTATTTTAAAATGACTTAAAGTTAAAATTTAAGTTGATTTACAAGTCATTTTAAGTTGTAACTTATAAGTAAAAATGTTTGGCACTAATTTGACATATAAGTCAAAAATTAAGTTAAAACAAGTTGTGAAGATGCTCAAATGATAATGACTTATAATTTAAAATAAAATATAAAAATTACTAAAAAAAATATTAATAAAAATATACGTTGATTCAATATTATATCATAAGAATCACCATTTTTACGTTACGTAAAACACTATACAAATATGAGTCTTCATCAATGTGCTCAAAATGTTGTAAATGGTTTTTCAAATATAAACTAATTTTGATATTCACTTAATAATCTAACTTTTGAGATATAATTTTTTTGTAAACTTGTTAATTTTCATATAATTTAGGAATATGAGTAGACAATTTTATAATAATAAATAATCAAGTATGATCAATATTTAATAATTTTATTATACACTATTTTAATATTAGTATTTTATAATCTTTAAATCAAATAAAATTAAATATGTTCATATTTTTTTACATCCATATGATTAAATTGTTAAGTGAAAATTAAAAATATTTCTTTCATCAAAGTAAATAAATTTACAATAATTTAAACTTTAATATTCATACATTGACCATGAAAATAAAATAAAATAAGGCTCTTCTGTGGAATAGACCACAAATGCTAAAAAATTAATCATCTATTCTATAGAAAGAGTTAAATTTGAGTTTTATTTTTAGTTAATTTATGGTATCCTACAACTCAAATTGTAATGTAATTAATTTTTAAAATAGTTAATAATACTTTTAAAATAATTTATAATATTATATGTTTTATTAATTAAAATATTAAGTTACAATAATTCAAAATTTAAAATATTGTAAATTGATAATAAAAAAATTATAATAATTTAGACTCTTTTGTGGAACATACACAAATGTGTTAAATTATTACTTTTTGTTCCACAAAAGAATTATATTTCAGTTTGTTATTAACTAATTTATGACATCTTAAAATTTAAATTTAAATCTATTTAAGTTTTTAAAATAATAATTTTATTTACAATATTACTTTTTAAAGAATTTTAATATTAATTGTTTTTATAAGTTAAAATC
This sequence comes from Panax ginseng, assembly GCA_020205605.1. NCBI lineage: Eukaryota > Viridiplantae > Streptophyta > Magnoliopsida > Apiales > Araliaceae > Panax > Panax ginseng. Next base: position 47,844,116 of record CM035144.1, read on the forward strand.
AAACTCTTTTTTTGAAATAACATCCCTAATTTAATTAGGAGTTGTGTAGGAGTTAGCCATGAAATAGAGACCATGTGATAACCCGGATTTTTTAAAAATATTAAAATAAAAATTTAATAAATAAAAATCTTATTGTGTGAGAACCTAGAATATAATTTGTTATATATTTATAAATAAAATAAAATTTTATTATAAATATATGCTTTATGATTATATTATAATTAAGTTAAATGTGATGTGGCAATATGGTTGTTATGAATTATTGAGATTTAGAAATGAGAAAAAAATAATAGAAAACTTGTAAGAAAAATATTAGCTTATATTAGCTAATCATTTTGTTATTTGAGAAGAAAATGAAGGGACTGTAATTATTATATATAATAATTAAAAATAAATATGGAGTATTTAAGTAATGAGATTTATATTAATTAAGAAATTTGACTTTATACTTAGTGTAATGATTTGTATCAAATAAATAAGTTTATTTTAACATAAAATATGTAATGTTGCAATTAAAAAGCCTAATAATATGCTTTGTGTATTAGAGTAAAAAAATGTATATATAAATATAATATAAATAGATATATTTATAAGTAAAGAACCATGAGCTGGTAACTTAAGAAGTTAAGTGGGTTGATTACTGAAGTTCGAGAGCAAGAGGTGTCAAAAGCAAATATGGGAGCATGAGCTGGAAGCTTATAGTAAACCCTGAAGACTGTAAAAGGAAGCTAATTGAAAGATATACTCCCTGCTAATTATCCTTTTCTAAGTCGATCAATCTCCTCTCTTGCAATTCTTAGCATTAAAAGTGCCTAAAGCACTATATAGGCTTGCTAGAACTCTCCTCTGTTTTGGCTCCAGCAGCAGTTGGTTGGGTAGTGTAGCACTGTGTAAAATTCTAGCATCATTGACTAGAAAGACTGCAAAAATCGATTCTCATACGCTGAGGAAACAACAAATTTAAGCGGGTTTGAGGTAATTTTCTTGTCAATAGCTTTTGTAATATAAAATTTAGTACCAAATGTGGTATAGTATAATTGGGAAATCGTTTAAACTGTGATGGTATAAATTAGAAAAGGATCTTAGTTGTTGTGCAGAGCAATAAGAAGGAGAATTATGGCATAAGAATGTATACAAACCTCTCTGACCTCTATTTTAAAAGTGGACGCGCACAAGATGTTTGTTAATAGTCCTAATAGGGACTGTTTGCTCAAATGATGAAATTGAGTAGAAATTGATGCTAAGAATAAGTGTAAGAACATTATATGTAGATAATTAAATGAAGTTGAATTAAGTGGGAAACCTATTTTAAGAAAAATAATATGTTAATGTTAATTTATAAACTGTTTTGGTAAAGTACTTTTAACATTCTATAAAACTTACTTAGAACATTATATGTAGAATACTTGTTTGGAGAATGTGATATTTTCTAAAAGTACTTTGTCATGTCCTTTATAGCATACTAAAGTTCTGCTCTAATCGAATAAATAGATTGTGAGTTATAAATTATCAAAACTAGCACCATCAAAACTAGCATCATCAAAATAAAACAAAATGTCTGTTACTATTATATATAATAATATGTGTGATTATATAACTAATTAATGAGACAATAAATATATAAAAAATTATAGATTTTAATTATAAAGGTCACATGCAAACCTTGAACTACTGATATTATTTCAGGCATCTTGTACAGTAGTGTAGGCACCTATATTGGGGGCATGTTGAGGAAAGAGATTCGTAGATTATGTGGATATTTGGCCCGACTTGTCCTTGTATCCTTTAATAATTGATCCATTGTTGTTGTGGCAACAATTGTTTCAGGTCTCTCTACAATATTATTAAATCATCAAATTAAAACACATTTAATTAGAGTCTGTGTAATAACCCGAGATTTCCTAAATAAAATAAATAAGAAAATTTGCGTATAATTTTTTTTTTATTTAATGACGAGAATAAGTGTCTAGTAATGTGAACGATAAATGCGAATATATTTATTACTTGAAAAATTAGAAATAATTTTGGAATTATTAATTACTACAAATTATATTTTATGGTAATTAATTTCTGTAAGCAGAAATGTTTTTATTAATTATTTTCCATGATAACATGATTGGAAATAATATATGAAGTGATAATTAAAATTTATATAATATATATTTTATTATATGAATTGTTCGTAATATTTAAATCAAGTATTTTAACTTGATATGCTAAAGAGAAGTCGATATGAGATCCAAACCCCGAATTGGGATTGTGATCAAGAGATGAGAATAATAATATTATATTATTGTTATAATGATTTTTACAAAGATAATAATTATGTATTGTGTATGTATGATGAGATAATATTGAAAGATGATGACGATTCAATTAGGTCATAGCATATTACCTCGTTGTGAAACCCTAATTATTAAACTCGCCATTTAGATATATGACGAGTAGTGACTCGTATATGAAGGTTACCGTAGTATAAGATGCTCAGAATTGAAGAAAACCCAATTATCATTATTTGTCGATAATTAGACAAACCCTAATTATTACAACCCTAATCGGTTGAAGTTAGAGATTGTAATGACTGTGTTAGAACATAATTAGAAACCCTAATTGATGGCGTTAAGAAACCCTAATTAGAAAACCCTAATTTTTCAATCAAAACTCTAATTTAAATTACCGGGTTTAATTACGATGTTAATGTATAAATGTTTTAATTTACCAAAGGATAGAAAGTAATTGGTAAATGATAAGAATTACCATCTAGTGATTAAATACTACATTTAATTGCTATGTACAAAAATGCCCTTGAAATTTTATGCGAAATTACCAAAATGCCCTTTTGGTTTATTAAGGTATTATTAGTTGAATTATTGATAGATTATTGCTAGCCAACACTCCTACCCTACCCATCTAGCATCCAATGCTCAATCATTCAAGTTGAATCATCCAATCAGTAGCATCCAATGTATCTAATATATTTTATATAGATTAAAGAGAGGGAAATGACCATTTTACCCCTTTTTGTCCATCTTAGTGCATTATTTGTGCATTATTGTGCTACCAATTCCACCAAATCCGCCAACCACTTCATATTTATCATGTGAGCTCAATAATGGCGTACCAAATCAAGATTCAAGGCCCTCGACATGATCTATAAATAGAGATCAAGGAGAGTTAATGAAAATACACACTAAAATTTCACAAACTCTCTAGACAAACTCTCTCAACCTCTAGCCAACGAAATTATCTAGCATATCATCATCCCTAAACAAAGCCCAACCATCACAAACAACAAATCGTAAGCATCAAGAAGCCGTAAATCAAAAATCAAGCTTCAAAAGGTAGAAATCCTAAATTCTAGAAATCCTTCGATTCGATGTTAATTGATGCAATTGATTGTTTAAAGTAGTGTAATAGAGAGTCTATTAATGTTCGGGTTGTAAAATCATGAACCCATAACATCAAAGTGCACGAATTTGAAGATTTAAACAAGTTGGAAAAATCAATTACGTTATTTTTCACCAAATGTCGAGGCTATAAATCTTTGGTCGATCTCGAGTTTTGTTTTTTAAAGTTGTTATAGGTAGCCTGATATGTGGTCTTTAATCTCCAAAAGGAATAAAGTTCATAGCTATTGTAGATCGGGATTTATAAGCGGTCAAAGTGGGTTGAATTTCAAGATTGACCTATTGCTTTTCAAACCCGTAAAATATTCTAAGTGTCCGTAATTTTTTTTTTTTGGCAAATGTCGCATTATATCTCTCATCATCTTTAATGTGTTTTCTCGTTATAAAGGTTGATATGTGTAGCTTGTTATGTGGTATTTAACCTCCAAAAAGAATCAGTCCATATATATTACGGATTAAGAGTTATTTAAGGTCAAAGTGGGTTGACTCAAGATTGACTGTAAAAAAATTCAAATTCTGCAATTTTCTAAGTGTTAATTTTTCTGACAAGGTTTGACCATACTTTAGATGCTTGATTTCTTGTTGTTATGATGATGTTAAGTGTTAGAGTTGTAGTCCTACATGTTGTCTACACACTGGAATTGATAGATCACATAAACGTTACACTATCATCAAGTTATAGAGGTCCAAAGTAGGCACCTCGAACTGTTCTTCGTGAAGAACAGCTTTGATAGCTACTTTGATGGCTGATTTATCCCAGATCTGATGTTTGTTTAGAGGTTATGATTGTTGGATCTTGTAGTCTTGTATTTCCTCTACAAGACCCAATTTATAGATTGTCCAAATTGCTAAGATGAGAGAGTTATTCACTACCAAAGTAGCCACCTTGCCTCTCGCCTTATATGAAGATCTCTGTAGGCTCAAGAACACCTATATATGACATACACTTCACTACTATAGGGCCTTTAGCTGACGCTTTAATTATTTTAATTTACGATTTTTCTAAATTAATTTAAAAATTAGAAAAATTAGTTTTAATTATTAAAATACCAAATAAATTATGAAAAATTATTTTAAAGTCCTAAAATAGTTTTTAATTATTTTGAGTATATTTCATAAATATTTAATATTTTTGAATATAAAAGGTATTTATTTATTTAATTATAATATTAAATAAATTATTTAAAATAGTTTTAATTCATGAAAAATCATGAAAAATTATTTTATGGTATAAGAAAATATTTTGAGTTATTTTCCATGACTTTTAATATTTTGTGATGTATTTCATTAATTAATTAATATTAATGATATTAAAGTTATTTAATGATTATATTAAATAATTTAGTTTAAAAATGATTTTAATATTATAAAATTATTTTAAATGAAATTAAAGTATTTAAAAATATTTTAAGTTATAAAATATAACTTTTAATATTTAAAGGATAATTTCATTAATAATTTAATATTAATGATATTAAGATAATATTAGTGATATTTAGTTTATTTAATAATTATTATTAAATAAATAGTTTAAAAATGGTTTTATTTATTTAAAAATCATTTAAAGAGGATATTAAGGATTTAAAAATATTTGAAGTTATAATTAATGACTTTTAATATTTGATGAATAGTACATTAATATTTATATATTAATGGTGATTATTTAAAAATGATTTTAATTGTTTTAAAAATCATTTAAGGGTAATATAAATGTTTTAAAAATAGTTTGAGTTATTATAAATAACTTTTATATTTTAGCAATGGTTTCATTAATAGTTTAATATAAATTAATTATTAATGATAATGGAATTGTTTAATGTTTAAATCATGTAATTATAATTCGATGTTTGAAAGTGATATCCCAATCAAACTAGTTTACTTGAGAACCGATTATGAAGTCCAGTGATTTGATGAAGAGCACCCATAGTAACATTTATGTCACTATAGGCTGTTAGTAATGATTTGAATTATTTTAAATTTTCAATTTCAAAAATTCAAAAATGATTAAAAGTAAAATGTCTGATATTTACAGATGTTGAGGTATAGAATAAGAGTCTTAGACTCAGTAATTACCCGATAAAGCTGTCGGTACGCCGACAAATGTCTATAATAGAAAGAAAAGGCTTCTGAAGAGCATGGATGAGATATTTGAAAAATGTATAAAAGTATAGAATAGAAAGTATGATCACCGCGATTATGTGATGACGTGATTAGACTATGTCTTTGAATTATAATCGATGATCTTATGTGTTATGATATATTGTTCTAATCGAACGAATGATCTACTTATCGATAGGTTGTGATAAAGAGATAAAACCTAAGTCGAGATTTGTAATCAAGAAATCGTGCAAGTATCTTACCTTTGCATTTCCTTTATGCAATGAACATGAGTAAGAAGTTTCGTAATTATTCTATTCCCTGCATGATTATGTGACGCTTTGATTATCAACATGTTAGCTTTCGTATATATATTCTGTAAGTTGATTTCTAAATGGTTATACAAGTGTCCCCACTGGATAATCATGGCATTTATTCACATGTTGATATACCTTTGTCAATTACCCGTATACATATATGTTGAATTACATATTATTGTTGAACAAGATTAAAACCTTCTGTTTGGAACCGTGTGCATGTATGAACATCCCGATAATGGGAAAATTTTACGCGCTTTCTACGGACAAAGGGTGAGCGATGAATTTCGCTCAAGTTATGTAGCATTGATCAATACAGGTACAATCTGGGGTCGATCACCCTCCGTGCTGTAAGTTATCTTAGGTTATGGATGAATTTCTGCTAAACCTTTTCAAAATGAAAAGAATGTTCATAGTATGTTTCTTAAACCCTATTCATGGGTGGAGCCTCATTTCAAGAATTTGAAAGAGAGTTGTTATGTGAATCTTTTATCAAGATTTGATTACTTCACAACTTTTGCTTCGTTGTTGAAGTGTTATGTAAAGAGAATACTTATATTCTTTCACTTTATATATAATTGCTATTATCTTGTTGGCACTCAAATGCTCATCCTTGCTTAAATTAAATGTTTTCGCCATTTACGATCGACACAAAGGCTCGTGCACGAAACAAGGGAAAAGAAAAGTTGTTCAATGAGAATTAGTATGAGTTAATGGTTATAGTTAGTAAGACAATGGAATCTATTGTCGTATTGTAAGGAATGTATTTTGAAGGTCACGTGCACTGGAAAGTAAACTTTGATGTATGTAAATTAAGTTCGAATGTATTATTATTTAGTATTATTCAAATTTTAAAGAAATGGTATCGTGGAGAACCGAGTTCGGGTTTCAAGTACTGGATTTGGGGTCGCCACAAAGTTGGTATCAAAGTCAGAGGTTATAAACGTTAGAATGCGAAACCTAGGTTATAACCTTAGTAGAATGGATAACGAAAGTTAAGATAGATATTCAGTAGACGAAGAACTCTGGTGAAGAGTTATAACCTTAGTAGAATGGAGGACGAAAGTTAAGATAAATATTCAGTGAACCAGGAGACGAAGTACTCTGGCGAGAAGTTATAGCATATGATGAGTTGAAGAGATTCATCGAGTTTTAGTGGTACTAAATAAAATATTACTTCATTGTAATGATGAATATATTTTATTTCAGTACTAATGTTGTCTCGTTTATTGTGGTCATAGGATGGATGACGAAAGTCAAAATAGTAATTCCTTGACCCAAGAGACGATGGACTCTAGCGAGGAGTACACAGACAGTGAGATGATAAGAGATTTGATAGTTAGGAACGACGACTTAAGGGTTAGAGTCGAAAGCGGTGAGGAGGTACAAAATCGTATTTCCAGTTTTAACAAAGAGAGACAAGGACGCTGCTCACCGAACACAGATAGAATTAGCCGAGTTACGAGGGAGGTTGGAGCAGAGAGAGATATAGATAGGACAATTGAAGGTTGATATAGAAGCCAAAGACACCAAGATATATACCTTGGAGCAGGCTATAGACATCACCTTATGTATGTAGATGTCGGGTGAGAAAGATATGTGGAATAAGAAGGATCAGATCCATACCCCCAAGCTAATATCGAGGCCAATAGCGGGAATAGAAGCTCAAAAGGAGAGAATGACAAATAATGATTCAGACACTAAAGTTGAAGCTGCTCAAGCATCAATGAAAGTGCAGGATCTGGAGAACAAGGTTTCTTCACTAGAAAGGTTGTGGGAGATAGAAAAGTTGCTTAATATTCAACTGCGAAAAGCATTAAAAGAAACAATGGAAGAGCAAGATAAGCTCAAAATCCAAATTGACCAGATGGGAGCCTCAAGCAACACATCGTGTGCAGCTCCGAGAGGTAAGGGAAAAAGAAAGATAGAAGATCCTGACTTAGGAAAACCTGATAAGAAGAAAGGGAAGAAGATATGTTATATTTGCGGCTGTGAGGGACATACCTCTCCTCGTTGCCCCAACTATAAGCAAGGTGGATGTTTTAATTGTGGAATGGAAGGACATCGAGAGAATGAATGTCCGAGAAAAAAAAGGCTCGTAGATAAGTAGTATGGGTTATGTGTGATAAGTAATGAACTATATTTCAACCTTTGTGTTGATCAAGTTTATAAATCCCGACTTTTGAGTCACAAAGGGATAGCTGATGTTTAAAGCAATATATGCTATGTTAAGTTCTATTAATGTGAGGTGCTATGGTTGGAAGTACCATGAGTGTCACAAGTTGGATTAATGAAGTAAGTTGTTATAAAGGTAGCAGATATTTATCTGAATATTGGTTAATATAGTAAACCAAGTTTCAAAATTTAATATTTTGGAATACATGATTATTTGAGTAGAAAATTTTGTGTTATATGTCGAACGATAATGATGAGGCTTAGAATGTAAGGAAATGAAGAATAATTTATGATTATGTCACCGAGACGAAAACGAAAACCAGCTGTGGAAGATCAACCAGATAATCAAACGTCGAACGCCAAAGACTTTAAGGCAATCCTATTGCTAGGGTATAGAGGATTAAGTGACTCAGTAGAAGCATTTATGATAGTTAGGATAACGGAAAGGGCAAAAGATAACTTTTATCACCTATACGATAAAAGGGAAATGAGATAAAGAGAAAGTTTGTGGGTAGAAGAGACATATCTCTTCCAATTGTCTCAATTCAATGATGTATAGCAAATGTTTTATTTATGAATCAATGGAGTATAAGATGAAAGAGTATAAGGTGAAAGAAGGAGAAGTGAGATAAGGAATGCGAATACGAGAAATGACAAAGAAGATATAAAGCGATAAACGAAATAAACCGTAAGTGTCTTCAAGTATGGTCGTTCAAGATATCGTAGCGGTTGAGGATACTGTGGCAGCGGAAATGGAACTCCAAGTTCTATTCGAATAACTTCAATATTTTATATGATTTTCCTGTATAAAATATAGCTATATAGATAGTAAATTATTTCATAAAGAAATTTTGAGGAAGGAATTTGAGTTCTTTTAGAAATCAAATTTACATTTATCGACATGAACAAAGCGTTATGGAGAATAGTTAAAAGATCGATTCGATCAAGTATTGATCGAGGTCTATGTCAAGGATTATATGCGTTATGTACTCTTCTCGTATATGAGTTTTAAAGCTTGATTCCTGGGACTAATCCTTATAAGGGAGGGTGAATGTAATAACCCGAGATTTCCTAAATAAAATAAATAAGAAAATTTATGATAATTTTTTTTTTTTATTTAATGACGAGAATAAGTGTCTAGTAATGTGAACGATAAATGCGAATATATTTATTACTTGAAAAATTAGAAATAATTTTGGAATTATTAATTACTACAAATTATATTTTATGGTAATTAATTTCTGTAAGCAGAAATGTTTTTATTAATTATTTTCCATGATAACATGATTGAAATAATATATGAAGTGATAATTAAAATTTATATAATATATATTTTATTATATGAATTGTTCGAATATTTAAATCAAGTATTTTAACTTGATATGCGAAAAGAGAAGTCGAGATATGAGATCCAAACCCCGAATTGGGATTGTGATCAAGAGATGAGAATAATAATATTATATTATTGTTATATGATTTTTACAAAGACAATAATTATGTATCGTATGTATGTGCTGACAGATATTATCGAAGAAATGACAAATAATTAGGTCATAGCATATTACCCCGTCATTGTGAAACCCTAATTATTAAACTCGCCATTTAGATATGACCGTAGTAAAGATCGTGGTATACGAAGGTTACGTGTATAAGATGCTCAGTAATTAGAAGAAAACCCTAATTATCATTATTTGTCGATAATTAGACAAACCCTAATTATTACAACCCTAATCCATTGAAGTTAGAGATTGTAATGACCGTATTGAGAACATAATTAGAAACCCTAATTGATGGCGTTAAGAAACCCTAATTAGAAAACCCTAATTTTTCAATCAAAACTCTAATTTAAATTACCGGGTTTAATTACGATGTTAATGTATAAATGTTTTAATTTACCAAAGGATAGAAAGTAATTGGTAAATGATAAGAATTACCATCTAGTGATTAAATACTACATTTAATTGCTATGTACAAAAATGCCCTTGAAATTTTATGCGAAATTACCAAAATGCCCTTTTGGTTTATTAGTGTATTATTAGTTGAATTATTGATAGATTATTGCTAGCCAACACTCCTACCCTACCCATCTAGCATCCAATGCTCAATCATTCAAGTTGAATCATCCAATCAGAAGCATCCAATGTATCTAATATATTTTTATATAGATTAAAGAGAAGGGAAATGACCATTTTACCCCTTTTTGTCCATCTTAGTGCATTATTTGTGCATTATTGTGCTACCAATTCCACCAAATCCGGCCAACCACTTCATATTTATCATGTGAGCTCAATAATGGCGTACCAAATCAAGATTCAAGGCTCTTGACATGATCTATAAATAGAGATCAAGGAGAGTTAATGAAAATACACACTAAAATTTCACAAACTCTCTGACAAAACTCTCTCAACCTCTAGCCAACGAAAATTATCTAGCATATCACCCCTAAACAAAGCCCAACCATCACAAACAACAAATCGGAAGCATCAAGAAGCCGTAAATCAAAAATCAAGCTTCAAAAGGTAGAAATCCTAAATTCTAGAAATCCTTCGATTCGATGTTAATTGATGCAATTGATTGTTTAAAGTAGTGTAATAGAGAGTCTATTAATGTTCGGGTTGTAAAATCATGAACCCATAACATCAAAGTGCACTTTAATTTGAAGATTTAAACAAGTTGGAAAAACCGAATTACATTATTTTTCACCAAATGTCGAGGCTATAAATCTTTGGTCGATCTCGAGTTTTGTTTTTTAAAAGTTGTTATAGGTAGCCCGATATGTGGTCTTTAATCTCCAAAAGGAATAAAGTTCATAGCTATTGTAGATCGGGATTTATAAGCGGTCAAAGTGGGTCGATTCTAAGATCGACCTATTGCTTTTTCAAACCCGTAAAATATTCTAAGTGTCCGTAAAATTTTTTTTTTTGGCAAATGTCGCATTATATCTCTGTCCATCTTTAATGTGTTTTCTGTTATAAAGGTTGATATGTAGCTTGTTATGTGGTATTTAACCTCCAAAAAGAATCAGTCCATATATATTACTTGATTAAGAGTTATTTAAGGTCAAAGTGTGTTGATCAAGATTGACCGTAAAAATTGGGCGCCTGAAATTTTCTAAGTGTTAATTTTTCCGACAAGGTTTGACCATACTTTAGATGCTTGATTTCTTGTTGTTATGATGATGTTAAGTGTTAGAGTTGTAGTCCTACATGTTGTCTACACAATCGAATTGATAGATCACATAAACGTTACACTATCATCAAGTTATAGAGGTCCAAAGTAGGCACCTCGAATCGTTTCTTCGTGAAGAACAAACTTTGATAGCTACTTTGATGGCTGATTTATCCCAGATCCGATGTTTGTTTAGAGGTTATGATTGTTGGATCTTGTAGTCTTGTATTTCCTTTACAAGACCCAATTTATAGATTGTCCAAATTGCTAAGATGAGAGAGTTATTCACTACCAAAGTAGCCACCTTGCTCGTTACGCCTTTATGAAGATCTCGGGTAGGCTCAAGAACACCTATAATGACACTTTCACTACTATAGGGGCCTTTAGCTTACGCTTTAATTATTTTAATTTCTCGATTTTCCTAAAATTAATTTAAAAATTAGAAAAATTAGTTTTTAATTATTAAAATACCAAATAAATTATGAAAAATTATTTTAAAGTCCTAAAAATAGTTTTAATTATTTTGAGTATATTTCATAAATATTTAATATTTTTGGAATATAAAAGGTATTTATTTATTTAATTATAATATTAAATAAATGATTTAAAAATAGTTTTAATTCATGAAAAATCATGAAAAATTATTTTATGGTATAAGAAAATATTTTGAGTTATTTTCCATGACTTTTAATATTTTGTGATGTATTTCATTAATTAATTAATATTAATGATATTAAAGTTATTTAATGATTATATTAAATAATTTAGTTTAAAAATGATTTTAATATTATAAAAATCATTTTAAATGAAATTAAAGTATTTAAAAATATTTTAAGTTATAAAATATAACTTTTAATATTTAAAGGATAATTTCATTAATAATTTAATATTAATGATATTAAGATAATATTAGTGATATTTAGTTTATTTAATAATTATTATTAAATAAATAGTTTAAAAATGGTTTTATTTATTTAAAAATCATTTAAAGAGGATATTAAGGATTTAAAAATATTTGAAGCTATAATTAATGACTTTTAATATTTGATGAATAGTACATTAATATTTATATATTAATGGTGATTATTTAAAAATGATTTTAATTGTTTTAAAAATCATTTAAGGGTAATATAAATGTTTTAAAATAGTTTGAGTTATTATAAATAACTTTTATATTTTAGCAATGGTTTCATTAATAGTTTAATATAAATTAATTATTAATGATAATGGAATTGTTTAATGTTTAAATCATGTAATTATAATTCCGATGTTCGAAAGTGATATCCTGGCCAAACTAGTCGACTTGAAACCGATTATGAAGTCCGTGATTTGATGAAGAGCACCCATAGTAACATTTATGTCACTATAGGCCCAAGTAGTGATGATTTTTGAATTATTTTAAATTTTTCAATTTCTCAAAATTCAAAAATGATTAAAAGTAAAATGTCCGATATTTACGTATGTTGAGGTATAGAATAAGAGTCTTAGACTCAAGAATTACCCGATAAAGTCAGCTTGTGACGTACGACAAATGTCGACCTTATAATAGAAAGAAAAGGCTTCAGTAAGAGCATGGATGAGATATTTGAAAAATGTATAAAAGTATAGAATAGAAAGTATGATCACCGCGATTATGTGATGACGTGATTAGACTATGTCTCACCATAATCGATGAAGATTACGTGTTATGATATATTGTTCTAATCGAACTAATGATCTACTTATATTGATAGGTTGTGATAAAGAGATAAAACCTAAGTCGAGATTTGTAATCAAAGAAATCGTGCAAGATATCTTACCTTTGCATTTCCTTTATGCAATGAACATGAGTAAGAAGTTTCGAATTATTCTATTCCCGTATGTATTATGTACACTTTGATTATCAACATGTTAGCTCGGATATATATTCGTTTAAGTTGATTTCTAAATGGTTATACAAGTGTCCCCACTGGATAATCATGGCATTTATTCACATGTTGATATACCTTTGTCAATTACCCGTATACATATATGTTGAATTACATATTATTGTTGAACAAGATTAAAACCTTCTGTTTGGAACCGTGCATGTATGAACATCCCGATAATGGGAAAATTTTTATGCGCTTTTATGGACAAAGGGTGAGCGATGAATTTCGCTCAAGTTATGTAGCATTGATCAATACAGGGTACAACTGGGTGATCACCCTCCGCGTCTGTAAAGTTATGCTTTGCTTCATGGATGAATTTCTCGCTAAACCTTTTCAAAATGAAAAGAATGTTCATAAGATGTTTCTTAAACCCTATTCATGGGTGGAGCCTCATTTCAAGAATTTGAAAGAGAGTTGTTATGTGAATCTTTTATCAAGACGGATTATTTCACAACTTTTGCTTCGTTGTTGAAGTGTTATGTAAAGAGAATACTTATATTCTTTCAAATTATATATATAATTGCTATTACTTGTTGGGCACTCAAATGCTCATCCTTGCTTAAATTAAATGTTTTCGCCATTTCACGATCGACTTGAAGGCTCGTGCACGAACAAGGGAAAAGAAAAGTTGTTCAATGAGAATTAGTATGAGTTAATGGTTATAGTTAGTAAAGACAATGGAATCTATTGTCGTATTGTTGTAGGAATGTATTTTGAAGGTCACGCACTGGAAAGTAAACTTTGATGTATGTAAATTAAGTTCGAATGTATTATTATTTAGTATTATTCAAATTTTAAAGAAATGGTATCGTGGAGAACCGAAGTTCGGGTTTCAAGTACCGGATTTGGGGTCGCCACAAAGTTGGTATCAAAGTCAGAGGTTATAAACGTTAGAATGCGAAACCTAGGTTATAACCTTAGTAGAATGGATAACGAAAGTTAAGATAGATATTCAAGAGACGAAGAACTCTCGTGAAGAGTTATAACCTTAGTAGAATGGAGGACGAAAAGTTAAGATAAATATTCAAAGAACCAGAGACGGAAGTACTCAAGCAGAAGTTATAAAGATATGATGAGTCAAAGAGATTCATCGAGTTTTAGTGGTACTAAATAAAATATTACTTCATTGTAATGATGAATATATTTTATTTCAATTATTAATGTTGTCTCGCTTTATTGTGGTCATAGGATGGATGACGAAAAGTCAAAATAGTAATTCCTCGACCCAAGAGACGATGGACTCTAGCGAGGAGTACACGCATAAAGGAGATGATAAGAGATTTGATAGTTAGGAAATCGACGACTTAAGGGTTAGAGTGAAAGCAAAGTGAGGTACAAAAATCGTATTTCCGATTTCTAACAAAGAAGATAAGGACGCCGCTCCACCGAACACGATAGAATTAGCCGAAGTTACGAGGGAGGTTGGAGCAGAGAGAGATATAGATAGACAATTGAAGGTTGATATAGAAGCCAAAGACACCAAGATATATACCTTTCGAGCAGTGCTATGACATCACCTTATGTATGTAGATGCTCGGGTGAGAAAGATATGTGGAATAAGAAGGATCGGATCCATACCCCCAAGCTAATATCGAGGCCAATAATGAATATAAGCTCAAAAGGAGAGAATGACAAATAATGATTCGTGACACTAAAGTCAAGCCGCTCGAGCATCATCAATGAAAGTGCAGGATCCGGAGAACAAGGTTTCTTCACTAGAAAGGTTGTGGGAGATAGAAAAGTTGCTTAATATTCAACTCGCGAAAAGCATTAAAAGAAACAATGGAAGAGCAAGATAAGCTCAAAATCCAAATTGACTCAGATGGGAGCCTCAAGCAACATCACATCGTAATGCATTCGAGAGGTGCGGAAAAAGAAAGATAGAAGATCCCGACTTAGAAAACTCGATAAGAAGAAAGGGAAGAAGATATGTTATATTTATATTCGAGGGACATACCTCTCCTCGCTGCCCCAACTATAAGCAAGGTGGATGTTTTAATTGTGGAATGGAAGGACATCGAGCGAATGAATGTCCGAGAAAAAAAAAGGCTTGGTAGATAAGTAGTATGGGTTATGTGTGATAAGTAATGAACTATATTTCAACCTTTGTGTTGATCAAGTTTATAAATCCCGACTTTTGAGTCACAAAGGGATAGCTGATGTTTAAAGCAATATATGCTATGTTAAGTTCTATTAATGTGAGGTGCTATGGTTGGAAGTACCATGAGTGTCACAAGTTGGATTAATGAAGTAAGTTGTTATAAAGGTAGCAGATATTTATCTGAATATTGGTTAATATAGTAAACCAAGTTTCAAAATTTAATATTTTGGAATACATGATTATTTGAGTAGAAAATTTTGTGTTATATGTCGAACGTATACGATGAGGCTTAGAATGTAAGGAAATGAAGAATAATTTATGATTATGTCACCGAGACGAAAACGAAAACCAGCTGTGGAAGATCAACCAGATAATCAAACGTCGAACGCCAAAGACTTTAAGGCAATCCTATTGCTAGGGTATAGAGGATTAAGTGACTCAGTAGAAGCATTTATGATAGTTAGGATAACGGAAAGGGCAAAAGATAACTTTTATCACCTATACGATAAAAGGGAAATGAGATAAAGAGAAAGTTTGTGGGTAGAAGAGACATATCTCTTCCAATTGTCTCAATTCAATGATGTATAGCAAATGTTTTATTTATGAATCAATGGAGTATAAGATGAAAGAGTATAAGGTGAAAGAAGGAGAAGTGAGATAAGGAATGCGAATACGAGAAATGACAGCAAGATATAGGCGACAACGAAATAAACCGTAAGTGTCTTCGTTATGGTCGCTCAAGATATCGTAGCAAATTGAGGATCACCGTGGCAAATTGGAAATGGAACTCCAAGTTCTATTCAATAACTTCAATATTTTATATGATTTTCCCCGTATAAAATATAGCTATATAGATAGTAAATTATTTCATAAAGAAATTTTGAGGAAGGAATTTGAGTTCTTTTAGAAATCAAATTTCATTTATCGATAGACAAGCGCTATGGAGAATAGTTAGAAGATCGCCGATCAAGTATTGATCGAGGTCTATGTGCAAGGATTATATGCGTTATGTACTTCTTCATGTATGATGAGTTTTAAAGCTTGATTCCGGGACTAAATCCTTATAAGGAGGGTGAATGTAATAACCCGAGATTTCCTAAATAAAATAAATAAGAAAATTTATGTATAATTTTTTTTTTATTTAATGATTTAGAATAAGTGTCTAGTAATGTGAACGATAAATGCGAATATATTTATTACTTGAAAAATTAGAAATAATTTTGGAATTATTAATTACTACAAATTATATTTTATGGTAATTAATTTCTCAAGGTAAATGTTTTTATTAATTATTTTCCATGATAACATGATTGGAAATAATATATGAAGTGATAATTAAAATTTATATAATATATATTTTATTATATGAATTGTTCGTAATATTTAAATCAAGTATTTTAACTCGATATGCGAAAGAGAAGTCGATATGAGATCCAAACTCAAATTGGGATTGTGATCAAGAGATGAGAATAATAATATTATATTATTGTTATAATGATTTTTACAAAGATAATAATTATGTACTCGTATGTATGTGATGACAGATAATATTGAAAGCAATGACAACAATTAGGTCATAAAGATATTACCTCGTCGTGAAACCCTAATTATTAAACTCGCCATTTAGATACGAATGAGTAGTAAAGGATCGTATATATGAAGGTTACTGTGTATAAGATGCCTGTAATTGTAAGAAAACCCTAATTACTGTTATTTGTCGATAATTAGGACAAACCCTAATTATTACAACCCTAATCGGTTGAAGTTAGAGATTGTAATGACTGTGTTAGAACATAATTAGAAACCCTAATTGATGGCGTTAAGAAACCCTAATTAGAAAACCCTAATTTTTCAATCAAAACTCTAATTTAAATTTCCGGGTTTAATTACGATGTTAATGTATAAATGTTTTAATTTACCAAAGGATAGAAAGTAATTGGTAAATGATAAGAATTACCATCTAGTGATTAAATACTACATTTAATTGCTATGTACAAAAATGCCCTTGAAATTTTATGCGAAATTACCAAAATGCCCTTTTGGTTTATTAGTGTATTATTAGTTGAATTATTGATAGATTATTGCTAGCCAACACTCCTACCCTACCCATCTAGCATCCAATGCTCAATCATTCAAGTTGAATCATCCAATCAGAAAGATCCAATGTATCTAATATATTTTTATATAGATTAAAGAGAAGGAAATGACCATTTTACCCTTTTGTCCATCTTAGTGCATTATTTGTGCATTATTGTGCTACCAATTCCACCAAATCCGCCAACCACTTCATATTTATCATGTGAGCTCAATAATGGCGTACCAAATCAAGATTCAAGGCTCTTGACATGATCTATAAATAGAGATCAAGGAGAGTTAATGAAAATACACACTAAAATTTCACAAACTCTCTAGACAAACTCTCTCAACCTCTAGCCAACGAAATTATCTAGCATATCGGCCCCTAAACAAAGCCCAACCATCACAAACAACAAATCGTAGCATCATCAGAAGCCGTAAATCAAAAATCAAGCTTCAAAAGGTAGAAATCCTAAATTCTAGAAATCCTTCGATTCGATGTTAATTGATGCAATTGATTGTTTAAAGTAGTGTAATAGAGAGTCTATTAATGTTCGGGTTGTAAAATCATGAACCCATAACATCAAAGTGCACGAATTTGAAGATTTAAACAAGTTGGAAAACCGAATTCTGTTATTTTTCACCAAATGTCAGAGGCTATAAATCTTTGGTCGATCTCGAGTTTTGTTTTTTAAAAGTTGTTATAGGTAGCCTGATATGTGGTCTTTAATCTCCAAAAGGAATAAAGTTCATAGCTATTGTAGATCGGGATTTATAAGCGGTCAAAGTGGGTTGACCAAGATTGACCTATTGTTTTCAAACCCGTAAAATATTCTAAGTGTCCGTAAAATTTTTTTTTTTGCAAATGTCGCATTATATCTCGGCCATCTTTAATGTGTTTTCTCATTATAAAGGTTGATATGTGTAGCTTGTTATGTGGTATTTAACCTCCAAAAAGAATCAGTCCATATATATTACGGATTAAGAGTTATTTAAGGTCAAAGTGTGTCGATTTAAGATTGACCGTAAAAAATTCTCAAATTTGCCTGCATTTTCTAAGTGTTAATTTTTCCGACAAGGTTTGACCATACTTTAGATGCTTGATTTCTTGTTGTTATGATGATGTTAAGTGTTAGAGTTGTAGTCCTACATGTTGTCTACACAATCGGAATTGATAGATCACATAAACGCTACACTATCATCAAGTTATAGAGGTCCAAAGTAGGCACCTCGAACCGCTTCTTCGTGAAGAAATGCCTTTGATAGCTACTTTGATGGCTGATTTATCCCAGATCTCGATGTTTGTTTAGAGGTTATGATTGTTGGATCTTGTAGTCTTGTATTTCCTTTACAAGACCCAATTTATAGATTGTCCAAATTCGCTAAGATGAGAGAGTTATTCACTACAAAAGTAGCTACCTTGTTACGCTTTTATGAAGATCTGGGTAGGCTCAAGAACACCTATAATGACACTTCGTCACTATAGGGGCCTTTAGCGACAGCTTTAATTATTTTAATTTCGATTTTCCTAAATTAATTTAAAAATTAGAAAAATTAGTTTTAATTATTAAAATACCAAATAAATTATGAAAAATTATTTTAAAGTCCTAAAAATAGTTTTTAATTATTTTGAGTATATTTCATAAATATTTAATATTTTTGGAATATAAAAGGTATTTATTTATTTAATTATAATATTAAATAAATGATTTAAAATAGTTTTAATTCATGAAAAATCATGAAAATTTATTTTATGGTATAAGAAAATATTTTGAGTTATTTTCCATGACTTTTAATATTTTGTGATGTATTTCATTAATTAATTAATATTAATGATATTAAAGTTATTTAATGATTATATTAAATAATTTAGTTTAAAAATGATTTTAATATTATAAAAATCATTTTAAATGAAATTAAAGTATTTAAAAATATTTTAAGTTATAAAATATAACTTTTAATATTTAAAGGATAATTTCATTAATAATTTAATATTAATGATATTAAGATAATATTAGTGATATTTAGTTTATTTAATAATTATTATTAAATAAATAGTTTAAAAAATGGTTTTATTTATTTAAAAATCATTTAAAGAGGATATTAAGGATTTAAAATATTTGAAGCTATAATTAATGACTTTTAATATTTGATGAATAGTACATTAATATTTATATATTAATGGTGATTATTTAAAATGATTTTAATTGTTTTAAAAATCATTTAAGGGTAATATAAATGTTTTAAAAATAGTTTGAGTTATTATAAATAACTTTTATATTTTGGCAATGGTTTCATTAATAGTTTAATATAAATTAATTATTAATGATAATGGAATTGTTTAATGTTTAAATCATGTAATTATAATTCGATGTTTGAAAGTGATATCCTACAAACTAGTCGACTTTCGAGAACCGATTATGAAGTCCAGATTTGATGAAGAGCACCCATAGTAATATTTATGTCACTATAGGCTGGTAGTGATGATTTGAATTATTTTAAATTTTTCAATTTCTGAAAAATTCAAAAATGATTAAAAGTAAAATGTCTGATATTTACAGATGTTGAGGTATAGAATAAGAGTCTTAGACTCAATAATTACCCGATAAAGCTGTCGGTACGCCGACAAATGTCAGACCTTATAATAGAAAGAAAAGGCTTCTGTAAGAGCATGGATGAGATATTTGAAAAATGTATAAAAGTATAGAATAGAAAGTATGATCACTGCGATTATGTGATGACGTGATTAGACTATGTGCTGACCATAATTGACAGTACTATGTGTTATGATATATTGTTCTAATCGAACGAATGATCTACTTATTGATAGGTTGTGATAAAGAGATAAAACCTAAGTCGAGATTTGTAATCGCAAATCGTGTAAGTATCTTACCTTTGCATTTCCTTTATGCAATGGACATGAGTAAGAAGTTTCGAATTATTCTATTCTGTCTGATTATGTACGCTTTGATTATCAAAATGTTAGCTCGTATATATATTACGTTAAGTTGATTTCTAAATGGTTATACAAGTGTCCCCACTGATAATCACGGCATTTATTCACATGTTGATATACCTTTGTCAATTACCCGTATACATATATGTTGAATTACATATTATTGTTGAACAAGATTAAAACCTTCTGTTGGAACCGTGCATGTATGAACATCCCGATAATGGAAAAATTTTTACGCGCTTGGTACGGACAAAGGGTGAGCGATGAATTTCGCTTCAAGTTATGTAGTATTAATCAATACAGGTACAATCTGGGTCCACCCTCCCGCCGTTCGTAAGTTATGCCTTTGTTTGGATGAATTTCTCGCTAAACCTTTTCAAAAATGAAAAGAATGTTCATAGATGTTTCTTAAACCCTATTCATGGGTGGAGCCTAATTTCAAGAATTTGAAAGAGAGTTGTTATGTGAATCTTTTATCAAGACGGATTACTTCACAACTTTTGCTTCGTTGTTGAAGTGTTATGTAAAGAGAATACTTATATTCTTTCACTTATATATATATTGCTATTATCATTTGGGCACTCAAATGCTCATCCTTGCTTAAATTAAATGTTTTCGATTATTTCACGATCGACACGAAGGCTCGTGTACGAACAAGGAAAAGAGAAAAGTCGCTCGAATGAGAATTAGTATGAGTTAATGGTTATAGTTAGTAAGACAATGGAATCTATTGTCAGGTATTGTAAGGAATGTATTTTGAAGGTCACGTACCTGGGAAAGTAAACTTTGATGTATGTAAATTAAGTTCGAATGTATTATTATTTAGTATTATTCAGCTTAAAGAAATGGTATCGTGGAGAACCGAGTTCGGGTTTCAAGTACCTGGATTTGGGGTCGCCACAGTCTGATATGTTTAATTTCTTGCACAAGATCATATATATAGCTAGGTGGAGAAACAAGCTAGTTTTAGAGTAAAGCTTAACTCAGAATAAGCTACAATTCATATCATATATATATATATATATACATATATATATATATATACATATATATATATATATATATGAAGTCTTCTTTCATTGCTTTCAAAAGCATATATAAGAATTAATCTTTCATGTACCTCTAATGATCTAGAGGGAGAGAAATCAAAAACTATTTCTTTGAATTTAATTCAATTCTCTTTTATGGAGAAAGTAAGAAACTGGAGACTAACTAGATTTGACTTGAGGAAATTTTATATAAGGAAAAAATGAAATAGAACAAGAAAGAACGAGTATATATATATATATATATATATATATATATATATATATACAGCCATTATAATCAAGATATTGCGCTTTTGATACTTGAAAATATATGAGATATGCGTATCTACTTGATGTTTGTCCTTTGTTGCGTATTGCTATGGCTTTGGGATTTAAAATTTCTGCTATGATATGTTTGGAATGATTACTGTGGTTAACTAATTATAAGTGTGCATAATTATTTGAACCATCAAAGTTCATGACGAGATAGATTAACAATCTAAAGCTTATTTCCAAAATGAAAGTTGAAATGATTGCAATTAAGAGATTTCCAAAACTAATTATTTGTGCCTTGTATTCGTGCATTTGTATTGGAAACTGATATTTTCCCATGGCTCTCCTTAGATAAATAGTTAATGGGACCCACATTCATGTGAGAGACTCGTGTGGAAATATCAGTTCCCTTTATATTTGTTAATGTAATGATTTTAGTTTTATATATTTATGTTACTTATTATGCAGGTAGGAAATGAGCTGGGGGCTGGTAAGCCACACAAGGCCAAGCTAGCTGCAATGTATGCATTGGGCTGTGCTTTCCTAATTGGGATCATTAACGTCTACTGGACATCGATTATGTAAGGTAAAAAAAAATAATTGAGCTTGGTCATTATTTAGTTTCCTCAGTCCGTTCTATTCAAGTTTTCTTTCTCTCAACCTTCCTCTGCTAGCCAAACTATTCTTCTTTATCTGTTAACTCCCTAGCACCTAAAAGCTTACTAGAACTTCGCTAATTTTGGTGAAAACTGAGCTTTAAAGCAGAAGAAGAAAAGATGAAGGGCTGAATTGGGAGTATAACTGAATAGCAGCAGTTAAAGGAAGCCTAATAAGCTAATCATACAAGCTAGCAATTCGGTAAAACTGAGCTTTAAAGGTAAATTCAATATTTTAATTGTTTTATTAGAAATTTGATAATCAAGTGCTATAATTAGATGTGTTTCTATGTTTGGGATTTAGAATTAGTAAAAGGGGATTAGTTGTTGTTGTGTGGTGTTATAAGGAGGATAAAATGGGTTGATAGCTCAAATAAATGGCTATGACATGAAGGTCTCAAAATAGTGCACACATAGTGTTTGATAAAATTCCCCTATAAACTATTTTGATTAAAAACCTAATGTTAGAGGAAACCAATGCTTGGGATGGATTTATATACTACATATGATGTTAATTAATGAGTTTGAGCGTATTAGATTAGAACAAAAAATAATTTTAAGTTAAAACAAAAATTTGAAAATTAGTATGTCAAGCTACTTTTGGATCCTGTTTTTAGAGTCTGTTTTGGGGGCCTAATATATTTTTTTATAGCTTATTATGGTATAGGTAGGTATACTACCTATATAATATCCAAAATTTGGCTTAACTATACTTATGAGGCACAAGATATAAATTGTTAGTGAAGGTCAAATAGTAAAAGGCTGCTGCCATTGGCGACCCCGAGCAACAACAAAGGCTGTGTTGGCGAGTTAGTTTAGTGTTGTGTTGTGCATGCTAATTGATATGTAAAGATTAGCTTAATATTTTGGGTGATTATATCACTTATACTAGCTCCAAAACTCAACATATATGGATCAAAAATGTAGAAGATAAGATATACTAAAGCAAGGAAGGAACAAAGAAAAGAGATGCTGCTCAATAGCAGCAACAAGTAACGGCAGCAGAAGCGGGTAAATGTTTTTTGGTCATGTAATTTTCTATAATATCCATTCTGTTTATGTTATTTTTAACCCCTAATTGTTAGCTTAGCTTCATAAATGTTTAACTATATCTGGCTGGGTTTTGCATTGGGATTTTGTTCTATGACCAGGTTAAAGGGCTTTTTCCTGAAAAATTTGCTTCCCGAAATGATTTGGCCCTTGCTCTGCCAAATAGGATTCAAGCCATACTAGATGGGACTCCAGCTGCACCCAAACAAACTGGAGGTTGGGAAGCTTCAGCTTCTCGTACAGGAATTAAATTTGACTCAAGTGATTGGTTAATTTTATTTAGCTCGTTAATTTGATAATGTTTTTTATACAAAATTTTACTTTCTGGTAAGGTTCAGTAAATTGGTTATTCACTTAAGTATTTCATTGAATTGATTTTAGGGGCGATTTCAGTTTTTGTAAAAACGTATATATGTAAAACAACAGTTACAAGAAAAAATTTATATAAATTATTTTAGAAACTAATTATAATTTTTTTAAAATTATAAGTGAGCGAATATGATCATTATAAACTATATTTAATTTATTACAAATTCTAATTTTTGTAAATTAGAAAATATATCTATATGTGCTTAATTTTAATTTTAAAAATTATAACTCATGACCAAAATAATTAAAACTGGATATTTATTTTGAGACGGAGGGAGTGAAACATTTGACGGTATAAATTTGTATTCAAACAAATAAAATTTTTAAAATGCAAAATGATGCGTTTTGGGAAAAAAAGAGAGGTTGAAACGTGTTTATTGAGTTTATCTTAATTTTGAGCAATAATTTATTAGTCGTTGCAAAAAATTGTATAAAATACGCAACGAAAAAAAATGTTGACAATGAATGTGGCACATATTATGTAACGAAATATAGCAACAAAAAAATATTTGTTGCACACGATGAGGACATATCACATTGGCAACAACAAAGTAAATAGGCGGAGATTTTTTTTCCATGCCAATGAATTGGCAACAAATTTTTGCAATGACTTCTGAATTTCATTACGAAAAATAAAAGCCTTTCACAAATTTCAACGAATGACAAATTTTGTTGCTAAACAAGCATTTTTGGCCCCAAAATATCGTTGCCGAATGTCCATTTTTTTGTAGTGTTGACAATAAATGGGTCTTCCCAGTTTGGAGCGAATTTTCCATTTGACTAATCTTGGTTGTCAATGATCTTCTTCAAAATTAAGTCATGTTGTTTAAACTGTCGTAGCCGGACTTTCCTGTTGTAGGATCTGGCGATCCTCTGTGGTATAACTGACCATGAAAAATAACATCACTTCGCCTTTCGTCTATTAGAGACAATTGGTGATACCTGTCTAGTAACCATTGGTCTTCATCCAGCTGAATGTCTATCAACACTCTTAGGAATTCCATTTCCACTTCTATGGGGAGCACTGCTTCCATCCCATAGGTTAATGAGTAGGGGGTTGCCCCAGTGGAAGTACGCATTGAAGTTCTATAGGCTAATAGAGTCAGAGACAAGAGGTTAGGCCATCCTTTGTGATTGGCGAACAACTTTTGCATGATCTTCTTGATGTTCTTATTAGTCGCTTCAACAACACCATTCATCTTTGGACGGTAGATGACGGAGTTGAGGTGTTTGATGTGGAATTTACTACATAACTCCTCCATCATTTTGTTGTTGAGGTTCCTATCATTGTCTGATACAATAACTTCTGGTTGTCCACATCGACAAATGACATTATTTCTGATGAAACAAATGATAACTTCTTTGGTGACCTTATGGAAGGAGGTTGCTTCGACCCATTTGGTGAAGTAGTTGATCATGGTGAAGATAAACCAATGCCCATTACTGGCTTTGGGCTCGATGGGCCCGATCACGTCCATTCCCCACATTGAGAAGGACCAAGTGAACTCATATTTTGGAGCTCCCTTGGAGGGGCGTGGATAACATTTCCATGAATTTGGCATTGATAACATCTCTTGACGTGATCATCACAGTCAGCCTTGAGAGAGATCCAGTAATGCCATGTTCTTAGGATCTTTTTAACAAGTAGAGGGCCGCTCATGTGTGGGCCACATACTCCACCATGGATTTCATCCATGAGCCTTTGAGCTTGGTCCTTGTCTAGACATATGAGGAAATCAAGTCCTGCATCTCGTTTGTAGAGTGCATCTCCGCTCAGGTAGAATTTCATAGCCAGTCGATAGATCCGCCTTCTTTCAGTCGGGCTCGCCTCAGTGGGTGTAGATCCATCTCGTAGATACTCCTTGATGTGCTGATACCAAGGGTGTTAGACGAGAGGTAGCTCATCCGATACTTTTCCAATATAATTCCCATAGGCTGGAGCCTTTTGCAGGGAAAATGTGATGCTTGACATGTTTTCCTTGTCAGGTATGTTGATCAAAGAGGCCAAAGTTACTAGCACATCCGCAAAGTCATTCTTATTCCGAGGAATGTGGAGGGAGGTTATTTCTTCAAACTCCGAAGCCATCTGGATAACTTGCCGATGATAAGGCAGCAAATGTAGTTCTTTGGTATGATAAAGACTTGTGGTTTTTCTGATTACCAATTCAGAATCTCCAAAGACAGTTAACCGCCTAATGCCCATTGATCGGGCAAGTTTTAGCCCCATGATACAGCCTTCGTACTCAGCTGTGTTGTAGGTACTGACAAACTGCAATTTGACGGCGACGGGATACTGCTCCCCCGTACCGGATACTAGAACTGTTCTTGTTCCAGAACCTTCCATATTCACAGCTCCATCAAAATACATTTTCCACATCTGGCATACATCGTACTGATGGAAAGGGTTTAAAATCCCCTGCAGGTGCGGCGGCCAGTTGATCCGCAATTCCTTGGCATTTGACAGACTTTTGCATCACGTAGACGATGTCAAATTGTTGTAGGATCAACTGCCATCTGGATAGTCGATAGTTCAATATAGGTTTACTGAACACGTACTTGAGAGGATCCACGTGGGATATGAGATGGGTTATGTGACCATGGAGGTAATGTTGTAACCTCATGGAAGCCCATGTTAAAGCACAACAAGTCTTCTCAATCAGAGTGTACTTGTGATCACCACTTCAATCTTTTGTTCGAGGTAGTAGATAGCTCGCTTCTTGGCCTCTATCATCTTTCTATCCCAAAGATGCAAATTTATGGCATTCATCATTAATGGACAGGTACATGAACAGGGGAACATCATCCCTGGGAGGTACCAAAATAGGAGCTTTGACCAGCTGCTCTTTGAATGTAAGGAAGGCTTTTTGACACTCTTCATTCCATTTCATGGAGGAGTTCTTCCTTAACAGTTTGAAGATAGACTCACAGGTTGCTGTGAGTTGGGAGATGAATCGGCTGATGAAGTTGATCCTTTCTAAAAATTCCCGTATTTCCTTTTTTGTCTGAGGAATGGGCATTTCCGTGATGGCCTGAATTTTGGTGGGATCCAACTCAATCCCTTTGTGGCTGACTAGGAATCCTAGCAACATACCTGATTTAACGTCAAAGGCACACTTGGCTGGATTCAACTTCAAGTTGTACTTACGCAACCTGTTGAAGAGCTTTTTGAGATGGTCTAAGTGGTCTTCCTCCCTTCGGGACTTGACAATGATGTCATCCACATAGATATCTATCTCTTTGTGCATTAAGTCGTGAAAAAGAGCCATCATAGCTTGCTGATAGGTAGCTCCGGCATTGATGAGGCCGAATGACAACCGTATATAGTAAAAGGTTCCCCAAGGCGTGATGAATGCAGTTTTCTCACGATCCTCTTCAGCAACCATGATTTGATGGTACCCCACAAAACAATCAGCAAAGGAGTACATGCCGTATTGAGCAGTATTGTCAATGAGAATGTAGATAAATGGCACGAGAAAGCTATCTTTAAGGTAAGCTTTATTCAAGTCCCGGTAATCCACACAAACTCGCACCTTTCCTCCCGGTTTAGGTACGGGGACTATGTTGGATAGCCATTCAGGGTATGTAGACACCATGATGATGGCTGCTCGAAATTGTTTCATAATTTCTTCTTTAACCTTTAAACTCCACTCAGGTTTTAATCGCCTGAGCTTCTGCCTGACTGGCTTGAGTCTCTCTTTAATGGGAAGACGATGAATGACAATGTCAGTGGATAAGCCCACCATGTCTTCATGATACCATGCAAACACATCCTATAATTGGGTTAGTAGTGTAACCATGTCATTCCTTTGGTTTGGAGTGGGGTTCGTACCAATCTGGATTAGTTTGGGGTTTTCTAAGGTTCCGAGATTGAATGAGGTGGTTTGATCAAGATTGGTTTGGGTTTATCCTTGACCCATTCTTTGATCTCCTGAGGTATCTCAGTGTCCTCTTGTATTTCCATCAAGTCTGAGTTCAACTTTTCATTAAAGTTATAGTCCTTGTGGAGAAAAGGCACCTCATCAGTAAGTATATGCACATCTAAATTCAGAGTCCTGAAACAAAATATGCTTTCACTTAATATATAAAATTGTTCAATCATACAAAGTGTTAAGGTCAGAATGACAAAAACAACTCGCTAATACTGTGCGTAAAAGTAAGGCGATTATAGCTATCTCTGAGGCGTAAGGGTTTCGCCTTTTTTTACCTCACGATAAATGCAAGAAGTCTTTGCCCAATTGTCAAGGGTGAAGTCTTGTTGATCGCAGATGATAAAGGGGCTGTTATCGTCCTCCTTTTCCTGAATGATGACCATAATGCCTGGACAATCATCGTCTGTGATGTTTCTATTTATGTGCTCATCAAGAAAAATGATGCGTATGTGAGACAATCTCCTGGCGATGTCTTGTTTACGTCTTCGTTCTCTTTCTTCCACTTCGGGATCTAGAATCAGGACCTCTTTTCCTTTAACCGATAGTGGTTTAGGAAATAACATAGCTATTATATGGGCATGCACCTTTACCGGAGACCGTACAGGCTCAAGATCTGTAGGTTGAGATAATCGTCGTGTGGCTGAAACTGAAGGAATCTGTTTGTGCTTATGAGGATTCCTATGACTGGAACTGGTAGAATAGCCTAGTCCGTCTGTCCTTGTTTGACTGGGAACTTGAATTGGGCGCTTAATGCCCAACCCTTGTCCAGGTTGATAGCCCAATGATATCATCTCTTGAGTTGCTACCATTACCTCTGCAGAAATCTTGGGTATAAGAGGTGGCGCCCCAATAGGATGATAGTGAGTATTGCTCACCACCAGAGCATGAAAACTGACCGGTTCAACTTCTGCATTGAAGCTGATGAGTGGTATGTCACCTTGTTTAGGACATTTTGGCTCAGCATTGACAGTGACTAGGATATTATTAATAATGTATTTAAGTTATTGGTGAAGGGTGGAAGGGACGGCTCCGACCATATGAATCCACGGTCTTCCTAAGAGCAGGTTGTATCCTGTATCTATCTTGAGAACATGAAAAGATACGCAGAATTTATGTGGATCAATCTCCACTGGCAGTTCAATCTCTCCGACAAAGTTTCGCCGGGATCCATCGAAAGCTTTAATATCCGTATGGCTGCTTCGGATCCTATTGAGATTGATGTTCATCTTCACCAAGGTGGCATAGGGACAAATATTCAAGGATGATCCTCCGTCTATTAGGACTCATCCCACCATGTATCCGGAAGACAGAACTGCTATGTGCAATAGTTTGCAATGACCAGTCCCTTTGGGAGGAATGTCGTCATCAGTGAAAGATATCATTTTGTTGTTAAAAATGTGATCAACCAGATGCTGGAACTTTTCAACATCCACTGATTTCGGCAAATGGCTTCTTCCAAAACCTTTAACAAGACCTTCTTGTGATTTTTGGAAGAGAAAACCAAGTTCAGTATGAAAATTTGTTGTGGAGCTTTTCTCAAGCTTAAAACAACTTTGGCTTCATTATGGCCTATAGTACGGAGGAACTCTTCAATTTTCTCCATGGGAACTTTCCCTTTTGATTTGATGGTAGGCTTCATCACCCGTTGTGGAAGATACAGTGGATTCTCCTTCAACACTGTAGCAGTTATGTGAGATGTGGATCCTTCAGCCTGTCCATAATTCCATGGTACTTTTTATAGGCTGACAACAGGATATTTTGCTCTGTATGGCAAGAGAATTGGCTTTGGTGCAGCCACTTTCAAAGGATTGTCAGCACCTTTGAGTTGAATTTCTTATATTGTGAGTGGTCTGGCAGTCAAATCATCCTCAAGGAGCACAGTGTCATCGTCTTCCAACTGCAGGACATCGCTGTCAATTAAATTCTGAATAAGATGGCGGAGTGCCCAACATTCTTCTGTGTTGTGTCCGCGAGAGTGAGAGTGATACTAACATACTCCATTAGAATTGAACCGTTTGGAACAAGGATTGATTGGAGGTAGCAGAGCTGTAATTCTTCCTTCATTAACCAACATCTGAAATATCTCCTCCATCGGTTGGCCAAGGTATGTAAATTCCCTCTTGTTAGCAAAATCCCGACGAGCCTTGGCACTTGCTCTTTTTGAAATTTTATCCTCCAGTGTTTCATTTTCTAGAGACGATGATGGAATATTTATAAAAAAAGGAAGGAGACTAGCATGCTCCTAGCTGACTAATTGGCGTGTGACTTGGTGCTGATGAATCACCAGTTCTGCCAATTGCTCAACTTGCTTACAAAGAGATTTCATCTTTCGTTCCATCATAAACTAGAACTGCGCATAATCCCATTTTCAGCACTCTCCTTGCTGGTTTGGGAGGATTCGGAGCCATAATTGGAACTATGTCCATTGCTCCAATTAATCATGTTAACCTCTTCTTCTTTGTGTTGAGGAAGTGGGTTGTCTTGCACGTGAGGCTGGTCGGGTTTAGTCACCACTATCTCACCATTATCAATCAAATCTTGGATCTTGTGTTTCAAGGCCCAGCAATCCTGAGTATCATGTCCTAGCGCTCCAACATGATAAGCACACTTCCGATTAGCATTGAAACCCTTCCCATTCAGGTTGGCTGGTGGAAGAAGATGTGTAATTTTCTTCTGAGTTGTCAGAAGATTGAGAATATTCTCAAGTGAATCCCCTAGGGTGTGAACACTCGATTGTGTCGGACTTCTCCACTTTTTGGCAATGGAGGGTTTAAAGATTGTGCTTGAAAGGGGGAGTAATTTCTCCTCTGGATAGGCATGTTCTGACTGCCTTTTTGACCCTGTAGTATTAAGGAAGCATCATCCTCTTTCTTCTTATGGACCCTCTGGGGGTTATTTCCATAACTTCCAGACTGGATGTGCTCAGCAACAGCTTTTAGAGCGGCTAGGTCTTGAATCTTTCATGACTTCAATCCCATCTCAGCCATCTCTCCATGTTTGATCATCTCAGAAAAGGGCTTACCAATGCCAGCTAAAACTCTCTCATAGAAAGGAGCTTCTTATATGTCTATAAAGGTCATCACCATCTCGCACTCACCATCAGAGGGAATAACTTGAAAGCAAAGAAGCGCGCCTCCACCTTTGAGCATATTCTCTGAAAGACTCATTGGCTTGTTTCTTGACCTTGGTAATTTGGTACCGGTTTGGAGCCATCTGAGACTGGAAACTGTACTGGCTGAGGAAGGCATGAGTTAACTCTTCCCAACTATGGATCTTAGAGTTGTCTAATCTGGTATACCACGATCGGGATTCTCTAGTCAGACTCTTTTGGAACAGCTGCATTCTAAGCTTCTCATCCTCGGCATAAGATCCGAGTTCTCCAAAGAAATACCTTCAAATGTGTGTAAGGATCTCCTAACCCATCATAATTTTTAAAGTCAGGAGTCTTGAACTTCTCTGGATAATGAACACCAGGGAATATGCAAAGGTCAGCATATGAAACACTCCCGTGTGCTCCAATCCCTTTGATAGACCGAATGGTCTCTTCCATTTGAATGACTTTCTTCCTGATATCATCGGTGTCTGGATCTTCTTTGAGATGGGTAATTTTAGGGGTTTTGTTGGACTTATCCAACTGAAGCTCAGGTACTGGAATTTCTTAATCCGAACCTTGGGTTCCTCCCTATGTAGAGGATTCTGTGTGTATGGGTATTCGTGGACCCTGAGTAGACTGGTGTAGTTCTTTAAGTAGAACAACCAAATCTGTAATTGGTTTACTTAATGCTTTGAACTCCTCATGAGAGACAATAGTAGGATTAGATCGGTCAGATGAAGACATCATTGGTTGTAGGCTCATTGCCTTTTTGGACTTTGAACGGGTAACATGCTCAATTGTTTCCCTAAAAAAAACTTATGTAGTTTAGTCTTAGGGAATGTATAAATGTAGCATGCTATATTATTTGTTTGTTTTAGGAGTATTATCCTGCAAAATGGATGTTAGCTATTTGTGATACAGGATAACATGTTATGTTATAAATTATGCATGTACACATATTTCTTCATATTTCCCATTACAATGAGATTGATATGGAATGACATTACAAGTAACTGAATTTACGAGTAATTGAAATGAGAAAGCATGAAGAGAGTTCCCTCTGCGTTTGGTTTATCAGAGGCTGACCTACCTTAGGTTACTCTCGCGGCTTTTTGGCATGAAGGTTCCCAGATTATCACAATTTACTTGACGGGAGGTTAATCCGGTCTTTCAACTGGAGCGAATCTGGGTGGTGCCTTTCCTGAGCCTCGTTGGAATTAGTCTCCCTACGAGTCCAATAATCGAGGGACCACACAACATACATTCACATATAACGTGTCTCACCGTATGAAAATGATGACATGTGCGAAGCACTTTAATATCACAAGTAGATATAGTGCGAATCACTAAGTGCAGTAAGTAAATGCATTCGTACACATATATATAAATGTAAATGCAACATCCACACACAAGCATATAATAGTTTTGAAAAGCTTGTAGTAGCGGCTTAAGTCCTCTTACTGGATGTCCCCAGCAGAGTCTCCACCTGTCGACGTCGGGATATTTACTGTCCCTTTTTTATTCTTGTCTTTTGGTATTCTCATGTTAGGTGAGATTTGTTTGAAAAAACAAGTTGTGAAAAGGTCCGACATGTATATGTTGACGATTGGACTGTAAGAGTCGCCAGTTGGTATTTTTAAATGGTTGCACCAACTTAACCGAGAAAAGGTTTGCGCATTGACCCAGTGATGTGATACTGCTTAACAGGTCTGTGAAACTGAGATTTGTTAGGGTCCGGAGACTTGATTATGCGGAGGGAAGGTGTTAGGAACCCCTCGACATCCGTGTTACCACGATGACCACCACTTTTCAATTAAACTGTTATATGAATGTGTGTGGATCAATGTGCAATTATTTGGAAGTAGTGCTATATACAAAGGGTTTAAATTTGTGTAAAAATTTAGTTTTAACAGGATATAACAGTGATGTTTTGTAAAAGAGGTTTTTCAAACCCTTATGCTCAATAGTAATTGAGGCCTTTGATACTTCCATTTTATTATACGTTCGGGTTGATTGCTTTTATTTTCGAGATGCGAAGCATCTTCGAGAAAATAATATACATAGCAGTGCCGAACTCCTTGTGGGCATGATAGCCATCTAAGAAAATTCAAACACCGTGAATAATTTACAAGCTGGTTACAACTGGAGATGTCCACCACGGGAACTGAATCTAGATTCAGGAGACTGAATTTGTGATCACATGATTCCTAGGCTCACATGATGTAGCAGTTTGTATGAAAGTTGTAAACATTTATATATATAAAAGCTATAAATATATATATACAAATGATCAACCACCACGAAGTAAACTTCATGGGAGATTGGAAATGTAAATATATAAAGGCGGTAAATATATATATATATATATATATATATATATATATATATATATATATATATATATATATATATATATATATATATATATATATATACACGATCAACCACCACGAAGCACTCCACTTGGGATCGAAATGTAAATATATAAAAGCGGTAAATATATATATATATATATATATATATATATATATATATATATATATATATATATATATATATAGACACGATCAACCACCACGAAGCACCTCCATGGGGGATTAGAAATGTAAATAAAGCAATAAAATGATTAACACATTGTAATAAAGTAGTAAAAGGCCACGAAGTAAACTCCAGCCCTATGTAAATGTAAATAAAGCAAAGAAACACATTTATATAAAATCTGTGCTCATCGAATGTAGTCCTAAAATAGTTTATATATATATATATATATATATATATATATATATATATATATATATATATATATATATATATATATATATAAAGCAATAAACACTCTGTGATGTAAATCCAGCTCATCGAATGTAGTTCAACAACAGTTTATATATAAGTATATATATTTAAAAGCAATAAACGCTCCGGACGTGAGTCCAGGCTCAATCGAGGCATAACTCGATAATGTTAGTCTATATATATATATATATATATATATATATATATATATATATATACAAAAAGAAATAAAAAAAACCACAGACCGAAGTCCGGGCCTACACACGCCACACGAGTCTCAACGTGAAGAACTGTGTGTGCACAGTAGTGGAGAAAGGCTTTAGGAAATGTAAGAAGGCTTACAGTAGACTGCCAAAGAAGACTTCTATAGATTTAAATGGATGAACACTCAGTTCCCACCGGGAAAAATATAGCCAAATATAAGCTCATAAGTGTTTAAAATGAGAAAGCACTCAGTTTATAGTGTGTACAGAGCAAATTGGACAGAGATTCCTCGCCTTTTTTTCTTCCAAAATGGCCACCCCAAACCCTCTATTTATAGAGGGGGGGAGCTGTAGGTGCACCTGTGGCTGCCCGGGGTGCCCCAGGCTCCGCGGGTCCTGTCGTCTTGAAGTGCGTGCACGCATGCAACATGTTTTTCGCTCAAACTTTCAGAACTTCAATTCAGGCATTCGATTGAGGTGTATAAGACCTTTTTTGGAGTGCTGTTGTTGAGAGATACACAATGATATAGGATTAGAGGTTGTACGAAGTCAGGAAGATGTGACCATGCCCTTGGTCTTCAAGTCTTCAAATTTTATCTTGTGTGTGGTCTTGTGTAGTAGTCACTCAGGATTGGAGCTATTGGTTCTTGTAGGACACTGCTGTGTAGAGTGTATGTTAAAATATGTTGAGATAACGCGTATGTGGGATCGAGGTGGCAAAATGATTATTTTTCCCCTCATCGGGGTTATCTCCGGTTTGGGCTTGTATAGTAGTCGTTGCTCAGGGTTATCTCTCAGATTGGGCTGTTGTAAGTACTGAATGTCCTCGGGGTTATCTTTGAGGTGTGCCTGACCTCTCGGGGTTGTCTTCGTGACTAGAACTGAGTGCCTCAGGGTTATCTCCGAGGTTAAAGCTGACTGCAAGGGTTGAAAGGAGCTTTTCTAGGGTTATCTCTGTAGATAATCGAAATTTTCTGCACACCTATTACTAACATTGCAGGAGGTCAGATTCGTCTTTCGGAGATAACCCTGGAAGACAACTTACATCCATTCCAGATATTACTAGAAGTTCAAGTTCAAAACCCGGGACACACCAAGAAAATCATTTCCAAACCCGGAACACACACCGGAAGGATCATTTCCAACCTCGGAGATAACCCCGAGTTCCGTCCTTAGCGATAACCCCAAGGAATGCTGTTGCAGTTCCGGCGATAACTCCGGAAATGCATGTTTCAAACATATGCTATCAGCTTCAAGCTCAAACCTCCTGCCGAGGCACTCATCCCTCAGACCTGGAGCTAACAACGGGTAGACATGCACACTCACAAGATGACCTTGCGGTATTCAAACACTTGCAGCAGTCCAATCTCAGATGTAACCCTGAACAACGTCTGCTTTCAACTCAAACCGGCGATAACCCCGACGAAAAGTCAAATCTCATCTTGCCACGTCAACACCTGCGCGTCGTCTCAACACTTCATACATACATACATACAACAATGTCCCACAAGAACCGAGGAGTTATAATCCTGAGTGACTATTATGCGTGGTAGTACACCGGATAGAATTTGAAGCTTGAAGACTATGGGCATGGTCCCCTCTTCCTGACTTCGTACAACCTCTAATCCATGTCATTACATAACTCTCGACACAAGTGGTCCAAAGAAGGTCACATATACCTCGTTTGGATGCTCGAATCGAAGTTCTTCAAGTTTGAGCGGATATTACAGTGCATGAGTGCACGTACTTCGAGACGACGGGACCCGCGAAGCCCGGGGACACCTAGACCAACTGCAGTGTGTATCATGCGGTCACCAGCAGTACACTCATGACCCATCGCCTATAAATATAGACCTTGGGGTTAGCCATTTGGGAGAGAGAAGAGAGAGAAAAGGCGAGGAAGCCCTGTCCAATTTACTCTGTACACACCCATATTGAGTGTTTCCTCAGTTTAAACATCTATTAGCTCACATATAGCTATACTTTTATCCGACGGGAGCTAAGTGTTTATCCACCTAGAGTCATAGAAGTCTACATTGGCAGCCCACTGTAAGCCTTCTTACATTCTATAAATCCTTTCTTTTCATATTAGCACACACTGTTATACACATTGAGAGTCGTGTTGTGTGTGTTTGCCTAGACTTTGGTCCGTGGTTTTCATTTCTGTCTGTATATATATACTTATATATATGTATGTATTTTATATATGGACTAACATTATCGAGTTATACCTCGATTGAGCCTAGATTTATGTCTGGAGCGTTTACTTACTTTTGTATATATATATATATATATATATATATATATATAAATTGTGGTCAGACTCTATCTGATGAGCCTAGACTTATGTCTGGAGAGTTTCTTTGCTTTTTATATATATATATATATATAATTGTCATCGATATATCTCGATGAGCCCGGATTTTATATCCTAGAGCATTTACCTCTTATATATATATATACTTATATATATAATTGTTGCTCGGACATATCCGGCGAGACCTAATTTACATCCAAAGTTGCTTATCGCTTATATATATATATATTTATATTTCATCCTCGCTCGAGTTTACTTATGTGGCGCTTGATCGCTTATGCCTTTATTTACATTTCGTCCTGCCTGAGTTTACTTACATGATGCTTGATCGCTTTTATAGCTTT
The DNA here is from genome assembly GCA_020205605.1 of Panax ginseng. NCBI lineage: Eukaryota > Viridiplantae > Streptophyta > Magnoliopsida > Apiales > Araliaceae > Panax > Panax ginseng. The sequence goes on from CM035144.1 coordinate 47,880,379, forward strand.
ATTTACATTTCGTCCCACCTCGAGTTTACTTCGTGGTGGTTGATCATGTCCATATATATATATATATATATATATATATATATATATATATATATATATTTACCGCTTTTATATATTTACATTTCCGATCCCCATGGAGTTGCTTCTGTGGTGGTGGATCATGATCAGATATATATATATATATATATATATATATATATATATATATATATATATATATATATATATATATATATATATATATATATATTTTCAAATTTTTACATATATAATTGCTTATCGCTTTCCATACAAACTACAAGATCATATGAGCCTAGAATCATGTGATCACAGATTCAGCCTATTGAATCTAGATTCGGTTTCCGCGATGGACGTTTTTTCAAATTGTAAGCAACTTTGTACATTATTTACAAATGTTTGAATTTCCTTGATGGTCATCATGCCCATGAGGAGTTTGGCATTGTCAGATATTATTTTCTCAAGATGCCTCGATCTCAAAAATAAAAGCAAACAAATATTCTAACATTTAATAATAAAATGGAAGTATCAAAGGCCTTAATTACTATTGAGCACAGGTTTAAAAACCTCTTTTACAAAACTTCATTGCTATATCTCGTTAAAACTGAATTTTTCTATAAATTCAAACCCTTTATATATAGGTGCGAACGAGGTACAACACTACTTCCAAATAATTGCACATTGATCCGCACATACACACACATATTCATATAACAATTTCTTTGAAAAGTGGCGGTCACCGTGGCAACACGGATGTCCGGGGGTGCCTAACACCTTCCCTCCGCATAATCAAGCCCCGAACTCAAATGAATCTCGATTTCACAGAGACTGCTTAGCAAAGGTGACATCACCGGGTCAATGTGCAAACCTTTTCGATCATATTGGTGCAACCAAATAAATACACCAACCGGCGACTTTAAAGTCAAATCGTCGACATTATACATGTTTCTGACCTTTTCACTTGTTTTTTCAAACAAATCTCACATTAACATGAGAACACCAAAGAACAAGTAACGGGAAAAGGGACACTAAAAAATCCCGACGCCGACAAATACACTTCTACCGGGGACTCCAAAGAAGAGGGCTTAAGCCGTTATTACAAGCTTTTCAAAACTATTATATGCTTGTGTGTGAATGTTGCATTTACATTTATGATGAATGTGTACTAATGCATCTTACTTACTGCACTGCTAAATATCTATCTGTGATATTAGTGCTTAGCACATGTCGTCATTTCGCATAAATGGTGAGACACGTTGTATGTGAATGTATGTTGTGTGGTTCGTCTACCAGGAGGCTATCCTGTCGATGTTTGATTACTGGACTCGTAGGAAGAATAATTCCAACGGGGCTCAGGAAAGGCACCACCCAGATTTGCTCCAGTTGAAAGACCAGATTAACTTCCTGCCAAGTAGATTGCGATGATCTAGGAACCTTCATGCCAAAAATTCGCGAGAGTAACCCTAAGATAGGTCAACCTCTGATAAACCAAATGCGGAGGAAAGTCTCTTCATGCTTTCCATTTTCAATTACTTGTAAAAGCATTTACTTGTAATTTTATTCCATGTTCATCTTTATGTAATGGAAAAATATGAAGATTATCTGTGCATGCATGTTATCAATTAACACCCAGTTTTGCAGGACAATATTCCTAAAACGGACATGTTATGATAACATTTACATTATCCTTAAGACTAAACTACGTTAGTCTTTTGTAGGGAAATCATTGGGCCTGTTACCCGCTTAAAATCGAAAAAGGCCACGAGCCTACAGCCAATCATGTCTTCTTCTGACCAGTCTAATACTGTTTCCCGAGAAGAATTTGACGGATTGAGTAAACAAATTACAGATTTGGTTGTTCTGCTGAAAGAATTGCATCAGTCTACTCAAGGTACGAAGATTCCAACACATACAGAATCCTCTGCACAAGGAAGAGCTTAAGGTTTGGAAAAAATAATTCCAAAACCTCAGTTGGATACGACCAACAAAGACCCTGAAAACACCCATTTCAAAGGAGATCCAGACACCGGTGATATCAGGAAGAAGGTCCTCCAAGTGGAGGAAACTATCTATGTTCTCAAAGGGATTGAAACGCATGGAAGTGTTTCATATGCTGACCTTTGCATCTTCCCTGGTGTTCATTATCCAAAGAAATTCAAAACCCCTTATTTTGAAAAGTATGACGGATTAGGGGATCCTTATACCCATTTAAAGGTATTCATTGGAGAACTTGGATCTTACACGGAAAATGAAAAGCTCGTAATGCAAATTGCTTTCAAAAAAGTCCTGATTGAGAAGCCTGCTCATGGTATACCGATTAGACAACTCAAAGATCCATAGTTGGGAAGAGTCGCTCACGCCTTCCTCACTCAATACAATCTTTTTTTAGGCCTCGATGGCTCTCCCGACCGTACTCATATTACCAAGGTCAAGAAACAGTCTAATGAGTCTTTCAGAGAGTATGCTCAAAGGTGGAGGCGCCTTGTTCCTCAAGTTATTCCTTCAATGATGGAATCAGAAATGGTCATGAAATTCATAGATATACAGGAAGCTCCTTTCTATGAGAGAGTCTTAGCTGGTATTGGCAAGCCATTCTCTGAAATGATGAAGCACGGAGAGATGGCTGAGATGGGACTGAAGTCTGGAAAAATTCAAGACCTAGCCGTTCTTAAAGTTGTTACTGAGCACATCTAGTCCGGATCTTATGGAACAACCCCCGGAGGGTCCATAAAAAGAAAGAGGAGGATGTTTCCTTGATACTACAAGGTCAAAAAGGCAATCAAAGCATGCCTATACAAAGGAGAAACTACTCCCCTTTTCAAGCACAGTCTTCAAACCCTCCATTGCCTAAAAGTGGAGAAGTAAAGTGACCTCGAACATTCACACCCTTAGGGGACTCGCTCGAGAATATTCTTGCTCTTCTGACTACTCAGAAGAAAATTACACATCTTCTTCCACCAGCCAACCCAAATGGGAGGGGTTTTAATGCTACTCGGAAGTGTGCTTATCATGCCGGAGCACCTGGACATGATACTCAAGATTGTTGGGCCTTGAAACACAAGATCCAAGATTTAATAGACAACGGTGAGATTGTGGTCACCAAACCAGATCAACCTCATGTGCAAGACAATCCCCTTCCTCAACACAAAGAAGAAGAGGTCAACATGATCAGTTGGAGCACTGGACAGAGTTCCGGTTTCAACAATGACTCATCCCCGATCATCAAAGATGGTGTTGATGAATGGGATTATGCAAAGTTCCAGTTTACTATGGAATGAAAGATGAAAGCTCTTTGCAAACAAATTGAGCAATTGGCAAAACTGGTGGCCCACCAGCATCAAGTCACACGCCAATTAATCAGGAAGGAGCATGCCTATCTCCTTCCTTTTGTTATAAATGCTCAATCACCACCTTCAGAAAGCGAAGCTATGGAGGATAAGGTTGCAAAGAGAGCAAATGCTAAAGCCCGTCGGGATTTTGCCAATTAGAGGGAATTTACATATCTGAGCCAATCTATGGAGGAGATACTGTAAATGTTGATCAACGAAGGAAGAATTACCTTCCTTCTGCCTCCAATCAATCCCCGCTCAGGATGGTTCAATTCTGATTAAGTGTGTCAATATCATTCACACTCTCGCGATCACAGCACAGAAGAATGCTGGGCACTCCGCCATCTCATTCAGAATCTTATTGATAGCGGTGTCCTGTAACTAGCAGATGGTTACACTGTGCAACTCAAGAGTGGGAATGCATGTCCTACCAAATGGAAGGGATCAGTAGCAGTTATATCCGAAGTGGATGATGAGACTATCAAAGTATTTCCCATACAACCAATTCAACTCAAAGGAGCTGACAATCCTTTGAAAGTGGCCGCACTAGAGCCAATTTGTTTACCCTTCAGACTACAACATCCTGTTGTCAGCTTACACAAAGTTCCATGGAATTATGGAGAAGCTGAAGGATGCACGTCTCATACTACTGCTACAGTGTCGAAGGAAAATCCATTGTATCTTCCTCAACGGGTTATGAAACCTATTTACGAAGCAAAGGGGAAGATTCCCATGGAGAAGATTGAAAAATTCCTCCGCACTATGGGACACAATGAAGACAATGTGGTTTTAAGCTTACGAGAAGCTCCACACCAGATATCTATATTGGACTTAGTTTTCTCTTCCGAAGATCATCTAAAGATCTTATTGAAGGTTTTGGAAGAAGCCTACTTGCCAAAATCAGTGGATGTGAAAAAATTTCAACATTTGGTTGATCACATTTTCAACAACAATGTGATATCCTTCATTGATGATGATATACCACCCGAAGGGATCGGTCATTACAAGCCATTGTACATTGCAGTTTTATCTTCTGGGTAATGATAGCTGGAGTTTTGATAGATGGAGGCTCATCTCTAAATATCTATCCTTATGCCACCTTGGCGAAGATGAATGTCAATCTCAAGCGGATCCAAAGCAGCCATACGGTTATCAGAGCTATTGATGGATCCCGACGAAATGCCGTCGGAAAGATTGAATTGCCAATTGAGATTGGTCCAAATACATTTAATGTATCCTTCCACGTCCTCAAGATAGATTCAGGATACAACCTGCTATTAGGGAGACCATGGATACTCATGGCTGGAGCCGTTCCCTCCACACTACATCAACAACTCAAATACATTGTCAACAACAGTCTAGTCATTGTCAATGCTGAGCCGGAGTATCCTGAACAAGGAGATCTGCCAATCATCGCTTCAAACTCGTTGAGCCATTATTTTTCATACTGGAAGTGAGTACCACGCAAAGACCTTTCTATTGGAATGCCACTTCCGCACTCCAAGATTTCTGCCGAGGTTATGTCAGCCACTCGAGAAATGATGTCATTGGGTCATCAACCTGGACAAGGGCTTGGTAAAGATAAGCAGGGTATTAAGCACCCTATTCAAATGTCCAGTCAAATTGGAACATCCAGACTAGGCTATTCTACCAGTTCCAGTCACATGAATCCTCATAAACATAAGCCGGTTCCTCAAGCTTCCGTCTCACGACAATTTTCTATACCTTTATCTCATGAGTTGATACAATCTCCAGTAAAGGTGCCAGCCAATGTTGCGGCTATGCTATTTCCTAAGCCAGTGCCAATCAAAGCAAACGAGGCACTGATTCCTGATCCCGAAGTGGAGGAAAAGGAACAAAAACATAAACATGACATTGCCTTGATGATGGCAGGCATACGTGTCATTGTTCATAATGAACATACAAACAGATACACCCCAGATGATGATTGCCCAGATGTCATGGTTATCATTTGGGAGAAGGAGGACAATGACGATCCTTCCATCACTGCAAATCCATCGTGACTTTGCTTACTGCATAATTGGAGCAAAGACTCCATGTATTGGGTCGACAAGGGTAAAATGGGCGTAAAATCCTCCGCCTCAGAGATAACTTTAATTGCTTACTTTTCTTTACACTACTAGCAGTTATTTTATCAAGTACATGCTAACACTTTGTATGATTAAACAGTTGCATATATTAAGTGAAAGCATATTCTGTTTCAGGAATCTGAATTTAGATGTGCCTGTACTTGCTGATGAAGTAGCTTCTCTCCACAAGGGCTGTAGCTTTGATGGAAAGTCGGACTCAGACTTGATGGATATGCAAGAGGACATTGAGACACCTCAGGAGATTTAGGAATGGGTCGCAGACAAACCCAAACCCAATCTTGATTAAACCACTTCTTTTAATCTTGGAACCTTGGAAAACCCTAAGCTAATCCAAATTGGTTCAGACCTTACCCCAAACCAACGAAATTACATGGTTGCACTATTAACCCAATTCCAAGATATATTTGCACGGTCTCATGAAGACATGGTGGGCTTGTCCACGGACATTGTTCTTCATCGCCTTCCCATCAAAGAAGGATTCAAGCCAGTTAGGCAGAAACTCAGGCGATTGAAACCTGAGTGGAGTTTAAAAGTCAAAGAAGAAATTATGAAACAATTTTGAGCTGGCATTATCATGGTGTCTACATATCCGGAGTGGATATCCAACATTGCTCTCATGCCTAAACTAGGGCGAAAGGTGCGAGTCTGCGTGGATTACCGGGATTTGAACAAAGCTTGCCTTAAAGATAGCTTTCCCGTGCCCTTTATCCACATTCTTATTGACAACACCGCTCAATACGATATATACTCCTTTTTTGATTGCTTTATGGGTACCATCAAATTATGGTTTGTGAAGGAGGACCGTGAGAAAACTGCTTTCATCACGCCTTGGGGAACTTTTTGCTACAGACGGTTGTCATTCGGCCTCATCAATGCCGCGTCAACCTATCAACGAGCTATGATGGCTCTTTTCCATAATTTAATGCACAAGGAGATAGAGATCTATGTGGATGACATCATTGTCAAATCCCGAAGGGAGGAGGACCACCTAGACCATCTCAAAAAGCTTTTCAACAGGTTGCATAAGTACAACTTGAAGTTGAATCTAGCCAAGTGCGCCTTTGGTGTTAAGTCAGGCAAGTTGCTAGGTTTCCTAGTCAGCTACAAAGGGATTGAACTGGATCCTACCAAAATCCAGGCCATCAAGGAAATGCCCACTCCTCAGACAGAGAAGGAAATATGGGGATTTTTGGGAAGAATCAAAGAGTAGTTGGTTAACGCTCCTGTTTTGGTACCACGCAGGGATGGTGTTCCCCTGTTCATGTACCTGTCCATAAATGACAATGCCATGGGTTGTATGCTGGGGCAAAAAGATGATAGAGGCCAAGAATGAGATATCTATTACCTCAAATGAAGATTCAAAGATCGCTGAACACAAGTACACTCGATTGAGAAAACTTGTTGTGCTTTAGCATGGGCTTCCATGAGGTTACAACATTACCTCCATGGTCACACAACCCATCTCATATCCCGTGTGGATCCTCTCAAATATGTGTTCACTAAGCCCATACTAAATTGTCGACTGTCCAAATGGCAGTTGATCCTACAGTAATTTGACATCGTCTACGTTATGCAAAAATCACAAAGGTCAAGGAATTGTGGATCAATCGGCCGCCGCACCGTTAGGGACTACAAACCTTGAAACATACTTCCCCAAAGTGAAGGGGTAATGATTCAAAGAACAACATCGAGACGATACATGCCGTGCGTGGAAAATGTATTTTGATGGAGTCATAACACGTAAGGCTCGGAGTCGAGCAGCTTCTAATATCCAAGACGGGGAGCAAGATCTCCGTCATTGCGAAATTGTAGTTTGTCGCAAGACCAACAACACAACCGAGTATGAAGGTCAGATCATGGGGCTAAAACTTGCCTGCTTCGATGGGCATCAAAGTGGTAACTATCTTTGGGGATTCAAAGTTGGTAATCAGATAATCCATGGGAATCTATCAAACTAAAGAATTACATTTGCTGCCTTACCATTGACAAGTTCTACAGATGGCTTTGGAGTTCGAAGAAATCTCCTTTCTACACATTCCTCGTAATAAGAATGATTTTGCGGATGCATTAGCAACGTTGGCCTCCTTGGTTCACATATTTGACAAGGAAAACACGCCAAGCATTACAATTGCAATGCAAAAAGCCCCAGTCTATGGGAACTATGTTGGAGAAGTATCGGATGAACTACCTCCCATCCACAACCCTTGGTATCAGCACATTAAGGAGTATCTACGAGACGGATCTACACCCGTTGAGGCGAGCCCAACTGAGAAGAGGCGGATCCATGGACTTGCTGTGAAATTCTACCTGAGCGGAGATGCACTCTATAAAAGAGATGCAGGAATAGGTCTCCTCAGATGTCTGGATAAAGACCAAGCCCGGAGACTCATGGATGAGATCCATGGTGGAGTATATGACTGTGATGATCACGTCAAGAGGTGCTATCAATGCCAAATTCATGGGAATGCTATCCACGCCCCTCCAAGGGAACTCCACAATATGAGTTCGCCATGGCCCTTCTCAATGTGGGGAATGGACGTGATCGGGCCCATCGAGCCCAAAGCCAGTAATGGACATCGATTCATATTCACCATGATTGACTACTTCACCAAATGGGTAGAAGCAAGATCCTTCCCTGTGGTTACTAAAGAAGTCATCATTGCTTTCATCGTAAACAATGTCGCTCGTCGATATGGACAACTAGAGGTCATTGTGTCAGACAATGCTAAAAACCTCAACAACAAAATGATGGAGGAGTTATGCAGAAAATTCCACATCAAACACCTTAACTCCGTCATCTACCGTCCAAAGATGAATGGTGCTATTGAAGCGGCTAATAAAAACATCAAAAGATCATGCGAAAATGTCCGCCAATCACAAAGGATGGCCCCGACCTCTTGCCTCGACTTTTATTAGCCTGACGAACTTCCATGCGTATTTCCACCGGGAAACCCCTACTCATTAGCTTATGGGATTGAAGCAAAGGTTCCCAAAAGAGGTGGAAATGGAATCCCTCAGAGTGTTGATGGATGCTCAGTTAGATGAAGATCAATGGGTACAAGATAGGTATCACCAATTGTCTCTAATAGACGAAAGGCGAACTGCGGCTATCTTCCATGGTCAGTTATATCAGCAAAGGATCTCACGATCCTACAACAGAAAAGTCCGACTATGACAGTTCAAACAACATGACTTGGTTTTAAAGAAGATCATTGACAATCAAGATCAATCTAAGGGAAAATTCATTTCTAACTGGGAAGGCCCAGTTATTGTCAAGGAGGTATTGACAGGAGGTGCTCTCAAATTATAGGAAATAGATGGCGATGAATTTCCACAGCTTATCAACTCGGACACCGTGAAACGGTACTATGTCTGAAGTTACCATCAAACAAACATCCTAGTTTTGATCATCAAATCACCAGTCATTCCGGTTTTGAACCCTCTCCTTTTTACAAACTCTTCTGCCACTCAGGGAAACATACACTTCAAACCAGCAGCCTGGTTTCACCTCATTTCAAATCTTGTATACAATTTCGGTTATCCTGAAGATGGGATTGAACCTTTCACACCTGCAGTTTATCCTGAAGACGAGATTAAACTTTTCTACGCTTGTAGTTTGTCCTGAAGACGGGATCAAACTTTTTACACACCTGCAGTTTGTCCCCATTATGGGATCAAACTTTCTTCTCCCCACAGTATAGCTTGCACATGGGATTCACACTTCTCTTTGGCTGTGATTCGTCCTGAGGGGCAAACTACATCGACCTGATCTCCCTGATACCCGGGGGTACGTAGGCAACCATATTTTATATGGCCCGATCGCAATAAAAAAAATAACAAAAACATTTCTTCCCTTCCTCTACAAAAATAAAAACAACAAAAATACTTCTACACCCTTCTTCACCAATAAAGCTTTTTCCTTTCACATTCAGTGTTGAACCTCTTACACCAGGTTCGAACTACGCAGACTTGATCTCCTCTTCAATAGAAGTACGTAGGCAACTATTCATGGTTCAGTCTAACCCCTATCAGAACAAAAAAACTTATCACACTACTGGGATCAACCTTCAATTCACCACATTTCATCAGTTTCAGATCAAAGGGATGGAATTACCCAACCTCTTCTCACAAATAGAAGATTCGGTGACCATCTAAGCTGCGATCATGCCTTAAAGAGAAATACCAACCAATAAGAGATGGAATTAATTAGGCTTCTCACAAATAGAAGTACTGGCGACCATCTGTGGTGCGGTCAATCTCAGAGAGGAAAAACCACCCTCCTCTCCACTTTTCCATACAGTACCAGTCCCAAGACACCAAAGATGGTAGGGATACATACAGAAATCAATGATCCATTTTGAGAGATCTTGCGACGTCTCAATGTCCACCTATTAAGGATAAGTTCAGAATGCATCAAGATCACAAGGCCCTGAAGAAATAGGAAAATATCAAGCAATTATCAAGGCATAATTAAAAGGGAAGTGAATCAAAATATATTTCCCTGCCATACATAATACTGTTTGATATATACATATGTGCTGTATATGACAAACTGGCTAAGCTAGTCTGTGTAGGAAAATACAAAGCTATCTATAGATCTGTATGTATGCGGACTATCAGAACTAACATGGCATCCCTTTCTGAAGACGGAGGTAACGCTGCAAGCTCCTGCCCAATGGTATCTACACGAGATAGCAGATCAGAGGCTAATTGCATGGTGGCATAATGCTCATCAATGTAAGCACTCATGTCGATAAGACTGACAGTCATCTGGGATCTAACGGATGTACTGTCTGCAATGGTCACATCCCTAGCAGATAAGGCGGCATCCCGCTCCACAATTAATGCATCCCTGGCTGATCTAGCCTCATCCCTCTCTAACAGAGCGGCGTCTCTCCCATCAAGAGCTATCAACATCGCGCCCTAGCCTCGATCTCTATCATAGGTCATCGATGTAAGCTCGCTCCAAATGCTATGTCAATATCGAGTAATAGTGGCACTTTCGGGGTGGAGAATCCATCACAAATGTCATGCAAATTTCAAATAAGTCATCGATGGGAATGTCAGCCTTCTTTATAGGCTCCTAATCGTCAAAATCAACATCCTGCATTGTGGATACTACCGCAGATAATGTAGCCTCTGTCTCCATCCATGCGGAATACTCTGCAGAACAACCCGGATGACTGACAGAAAACTCAGCCAGCTCTCGCTGATCCCAACATGCATACAACTTGGATCTGTCCTCCGCTGATAAACGGTATGAAGCGAAGTACTGACTCACTGTCCCCTCATAAGGATGAAAATCTTGAAACTGGTCAAACTGACACATCACGGCCAGTGGGTGGTAAGTAATCATGCCCCTCAATCCAGCTAGAGGAAGATAATCCATGCCCGGAGAATGAGTAATGAAGCTGTAGGGTGAGCTAAGCCCTGAACACGGTAATATAGCAAATGGATCCCTAATCCTTGCCAGGAAAGCTTACCACGATGCATCATTTGTACACTCCGCAGACTGAAATGAGTATGACAGGCTATATTATGGGTGAAACAAAACCCCTGCCGTATGAGTGTGCCAATCGGTCTCAAGTGTGACATAAACCACACGTACAATATGACCAAGCTACCTGTAAACACACCTGCCGGATAAGTGCAGTAGTATGTAGCTAACCTCAGAGTCTCTACAATGATCATCGGTATAATGGTATAACCCTCCCTGAGATCTCTCACTGACATAATGACGCCTATATCTAGCTCATCCATGTATCGTGGCATGAAGACGTATGACAATACGCACAATAGCAGCACATCTACTCTGGCTGAACGCCAATGATCCTCCAGTGCGATGAAATCCCCGGAATGCCATGCATAACTATCCTCAGAGCCAAATCTGTCAAACAGAAAATGCTGGGATATCACGTGGCCGGATGTAATCTCATCCTGTACCACTCTACGTCTCAATCCGGTGAGGGTCATGAACTGTCTGCTCATGTCTTCGAGCAGCCATATGCACGCAAGGTCCGCCCAAATGGCAGATCATCAATCGTGCATACTCCTCCAAAGTAGGAGTCAACTCCTGGGTCCCAAATCGAAAAACCTGTCTCTCCGATACCCAAAGGTTTCTAGTATACCCTCTACAAATCTCCGTGGTAACTCAAACATCAATGGTCATAGTATGTCAAGAAAGAATCATCTACGATCACCATGTCTCGATGGTGATATACTATCATACCATGAGCGCAGATACTGTATACCACCAAAAATGGTGGGGTATGATCAATATGGCTAAGTGTCGAAGAAGACATCTGTACGGGCCGTGTCATAAGACCATCCAGGGGTCAATGCTGAATATCTCTGGACATACATACATATGCATAACAATAACATGCATGATACAATAGATGGCAATATGATATAGGGAATGGAAAACTGTACATACATTCCTAAGTATATCATCATCTAATACATCTCATCAGACAAATAAAATATAGTGTGGAAATGGGGAAGCTACCCAACATCCAACAGAGGCCTACCAAAAGATATAGCGAGAATGGGGCGAAGCTACCCAGCAGCTAACAAAGGCCTATCAAAAGAGATAATGAGAAATACATCAGAAAAAGTCAATGGTGTCAATGTCTACATCATCGATCCTATCCACTTGATGTAACTCCTCCTGAGTCACTGGATCTCTATCTACAGGGATGTTAGTCCTATACAATGGAGGATTTGTACTGGCAAAGCCATATGGGTCACCTGAGGGGCCAGCGCCAGAGCTGGAAGGATCAAAAGTATCTACCTTTGAAGGATCTCTGACTAAATGCCGAATGAAAAGATGTGTCCGGTCCAACTACCGGGTTAACCCCCCGGCTGCCCTTTCCACCTGTCAATCTGTGTCACATGAGTCAAATCTCTAACACAGGCTAGCCAATCCATCATCATCACGAATCCTGAAACCATATCCCCCATAAACTGTGTGGTGCGGGTCTGAGCTCCAATTGTACGAGGGATCCACCATTGTTGGAACATCTCCTGAGTCCAGGGGCCCTTTGACAAAGTATAACCGTCAATCCCCAACAATGGGATGTCAATGACGGGTGACTGTGAAACATGCCAATAACGCCTGGAAGGAGGCAAGATCGGCATGCGAATCTCTCCTCAGAAGTCGCTCGATAAGACGCTTCTCCTAAATAGAGCTCCCATCCTCCATCTCAGAAGAGAGGAATCTCGCGCAGTGGAAATGACGACTCAACTCCGGGCCGTACCCATCCTCAAATCCAACTCCCAAATGCTCTCCGTAGTAGGGGACCTAAGTGATGACAACAACACAACAACTCCAACAGAAGCGACAATGAGTGAAACCCTCAGCAACAGGGACCTCCGCCAGTATGGAATGATGCCATCTCACTCCTCGTGGATATGTGTCTAAACCTAACACGCTCACAGGATGCAAACATGGAAGCCTCTCATAGGCCCAAAACTGCCAACACAATTAACCTATATATGGGAAAAGACAAGAGAAATACTCACTAGCAGAAACAGGTAGAATCCTAACCATGCCTCGGTCAAGCCCTATGATCGATGCGCGCATTCCCGAGGAAGTAGGCAAAGGTTTAGGAACCCCAATCATAGTCTCTTATACGGTCCCACGGTTCTAGTGGCTACCGATCAAAGCGAAGGACACCAGAGAGGAATTATCTCATGAAGCGCCTCTAATGATCATCAGAACAATCGCCAAGAATGCGATCCCTAACTCTCACATCATCTGGTATGGGCTCACTCAACAGCCCACTCATATCATCTACGCTTAAAGGACATGTACGAACAGTCCTGCCGAAACTCCCAATAAGGGGTAATATCCGCCGTGCAAGGCACTGGATCCCCTCCAAACTCCATACCTGTGATAAACCGCCAATCCATCGGCGTCATCATCACCTCACAGTCCAGCAAATTGAGTGACTGAGTATGGTAAATCCACCGCTCAGATAATGCCTTGAGGTAACCCCAGGGACATCGACGGGGAAGAATGGAGAAGAACGTCCCAAATCCCCAGCCATGTACAATCGCTTTGTAGTCATCATGCAAGGCCTGATACATAGAGTGGATGCTAAACCAGTTCCCTTAAGGCTGTGTGAAGCCGGGAACCTACATCAAATGCAGATCAACATCAGAATCCTTGACTCCTCATCAAATATGAAATAAGGAAGATTAAAGATCTAACTTTATACCTTGTTTGCGTGCAGGTATGTTGAAGGATGCCTACTCAAGTCACCCAGAAGATCTGGGTTCGCCACTTGAATACCTGGAAATTCCCTACAGGGAACACGTACAGCAAGAGCAGGAACCTCAATCGGTACGTCCTCCTCCTCATCCTCGACATTCAACACTTCAACCTGGATATGATGTATCACCGCCTCCACTAGACGACGAGGCTGTCTGATAGACCAGCGCTGAAGCTCTTCAGAAGCCCTCCTCTGTACACCTTAAGTGGTCCTACGGGAACTACTCGGCTGATCTGGATTCATAATATCTGGACAACAAGTCTCCAAATCACCTCAGAAAGGGTGTGGTAAATTCTTACCGGGAGCTTTTCAAAATGCATTTTATGCATTACATGCATGAATGCATTGTTTTAACATACGTCTACAGTAGAGTTAAAAATGCATGGCTACTCAATTCCTATATTTTGGAAAATTTTGCCACAGCCCCCTTTGTAAATGGGACTATCCACATACACATAGGCATGACTAGGTGGCCATTCAGTAGCACACCTATACACAGTCATATACATCCTATATGCATTATCGCATCACAGTAAAAAATCCGTAAGTGTAGTCTAATTACCAGGATTATTTTACTTTTTCTACCTTTACTCATTTGTCCTCAAATATGATAAGAAATGACAGTAAAAGGTGCCAATTTGACTGTTTCAAAAGTTAAATTTTTTCACATCATTATGTTCAACATGGTTTAATACTAACGTTTGCTATGTTGAATATTTTTATCAAGTCATATCAACATGCATATTCACTACTATGTGTCTAAATGCATTTCAAGTGATAAGTCATTTCCCAACGGATAGAAACTGGAAAAATACATGCATATGTTACTGTGATGTTGAAGAACGCTTGTACGGTGGCGAGAATATGCAAAAGTTGCCCGAACTCAAAGAGATCCAAGAAGAGCTCTCGATTTTCCTTCATAGTATGCAGCTTGAAAATGACTTATGAAAGCAACCTTTGGGATTTACATAGTCACGGTTGTCAGCAGTTCGCTTACTACTGCTGCAGGTGTATACCGAGGCACTCATACGTGGGTCCCACACCTCCGGCTCACTCCAGTTAGAGTTGTTAAGGAGGTCTCACAAGCTGAAAAGGCCAAATCAGGAACAAAAATGCTACGCGATTGAGCGGAATAGCCTGAAATCTTGGTTTTACGAGTCAGAATTGAACTCCCGTCATCTCATTGGTATTCGCCTGAATGCAAGGTATACTATACTGATGAGCTCAACTTTCACAAAATATGTTTGGCAATACCCCACAAAGGTTCGATGCAGTCATTACAGGGTCTCAACCCTAAACATCCCCGCCGGGGGTTACAACGCAAAACCATGAAATGCTAAACCTCCCCGGCGCGCCGGGGTTACAACGCCGAAGTTATAAGCATCTGCGTATCCCCGGCGAGGGTCACAACTCACATCTTTCAAGCATCTACGTATCCCCGGTGGGGGTTGTAAGACCCCAACTTATTATAAATGAAATTAAATTTCCTCTATCTATTATTTTGATATAGTAAGGGTTGATTATATTTGATTAATGTGGTTAGTTATGGGTAAAATGCGCAAATATTTCAAATAAGCAAGTGGTTATAAAATATTCATTGTTGTCGGGGAATATTCGTTTTGTCGTGGAATATTCTTACTGTCGAGGAATATTCGTACGACGATGTAGCCTTTTGTGGGCCCCATAACGGAAAGCGATTGGATGAAGAAAATGACAAGTATAAGTTATTTATAAATAACGACATAGTTGTTACTGTTAATACTGTTGAAATACTCGGTGGTTAAAACACAGTAGCACACGGTATTGCACCAATTATAGATTCTTACGTAGGAAGGCACTACTCAATAATTGTTACAGTAATTACTGTTCAATATTTTATTTTATTGATTCAATAATTGTTACGTTGATATTTTATATTATTGTTGTTTTAATAATTGTCACTACACGATATTTTCCATTATCAGATCAATAATTCATATTATTTGAATAATATTATTAGATAGCATTATTGGCAATGTCTAGAAAGTTTTGTCTAAGGAGAGGTTTGGTCACCTAATTGCGCGCCAGTAAGGAGAAATCCTTATTGGAAAGCCCCTTCTTTCCTGGGAACGGCCTGGTTGTCGATATTGTGATTCTGTAGTATTATTTATGAATAATTAATTATTGATTTATATGATAAAGAAAATAGTCATTTTATGTGGATATAGATGGAGAAATTTTTTAATGTGACATATGTTGAAAATTGATATTTTATCTTTTCTGATAAAATAATTCATTTAAATATATTATTATATTATAATAATATAATAATGGTGATATTTTACAATGAATGTGTAATATATGAATAAATGAGGAGGAAGAGTATTTTTGTTACAAAAATTGCTTAAAACATGTTAAACATGTTTGTGGACCCATTTCTTGACTGAAATTTGGTTATAAATTAAAATCGCCTGCTTATGGATTTCTTTACTAACTTCGCTTGAATTTGGAAAAACTTAAAACTTCAAGGTTGTAGAGAATTGAATTTCCTATGGAATGGATATAAGATTCGAATTTTTCTGATAAAAGGGCTATTTATTATGAATTATTGAAGTTCCGAAATAATTAAATTTTGAAGTTTTAATTATGTTTTTAAGAAAAATGTTTTTATTATGTTGGTGGGCCCCACTAGTATTGAAAGCATGTCAATTCAATTGGTCTAAGGTGTGCGAGAATTTTATTAAAATAATAATATTTTATTAAATTTTCTCGCTTTGGTGTTCTAAGCAATTTCCTATAAATAGGGTGCTTAGGTTAGAATTGAAAATCACACCAGAAACAAGTTTTCTCTCTCTTTCTCTCTCTATATTATCGAGCGTATTCTTTTGAGTATTTTGATACTTTGAGTGTTGCTATACGGTGCAAGTTCCCTTCAGCACTATATCCAGTATTCCAGTCAGAAGTACTGTCTTTTTGAGGTAAGGAATGTTATTTTTTTTAAAAATGATATTATTTCTTCTAATATCATTTTGTCAGAATATTGGTAAGTTTTTTCTTGTGAAATTCTTATCTATTAGTGTCGGGGTTACTATTCACGTATACTACACAATTATTCACGTGATATGACACTTATTCACTTTAATACGGCAAGACTATTCACGTAAAAATTAAATTTTGTTTTTTGTCCAAAATATCTATTATGGATACTAGCTTTGATTGTATCCATGTTTTGATCATTCTTGAATTTTACTTCACTATGGTTATTTATGAAGTATTTTGAACTTGGACCGCTTTAAAGTACTAATCCTTATTATTTGTTCTTTTGTTTCAATCGAATTCGCTTTTCTTTAAAATATTTTTCATCATCCTCAAATTCTAAATGATGATATTATCGAATATCTTTGGCTCAGAAGTGAAAAGATGGTTGATTTTCTTATGAATATCTTTGGCCCAGAGTGCAAAGATGTACATGTGTTGAGATGAACATGACCAATCGTTGAATATCTTTGGCCAGTAGTGCAAAGATGAATATTTGATTCAAGATGTATATTAATTGATGTTACAGGATAAAATATTGATGATAAACTTTTAAATTCATAGAAGAAAGTAGATTTCATTCTCTACGTAACTCTTCTAATGAATTATTATTTCACTGCATGAATATTGATTTAAAACTTGTTGTCTATTGTATTCTATCAGATTTTTCCCTGTTGAGGACTAACAATAATTTGTTCTATGCTATCTTAGTCATAATATTCTTTACTGGGCTAGTTGAGCTCACCCTTTCCTTTTTTGTTCCATTTTTCTTCTCGTGAGACGAGAATGTAAATGCGAGTACTAGTCGGGGTATGGAATGAAGGTTCTAGAAAGTCGTTTTAGTAGTCCTCACTATTTTGTAAAATAGTGTATCAATAATTGTAATGAGGACTTATTTGAGTGTTGATATTGTCTAGAAGATAATATTTGTTTTAAACTTTATAGCTTTATGTGTTGTCGATTTTTGCACGACAATTGTATTAATAAAGTTGTAGTTGTTTCGCACCATGTATTTGGCGACTCGTAGTGGGTGTTGTATACCTATTTTGGGGGCGCCACAATTGGTATCGAGTTTAGGATATGATCTCCGCCGAGATCGGGAATAGAACTAGGAGGGAGAGTCGAGTAAATCCTTCCTGTAGTGTGTCCTACCTAAGCTTATTTGTTGGTTGGTCAGAATATAGGGATATTATGTGATATGTTAATTTCTTCAATTAACCCTTGTTTTATGGCAGTATTTGAGAATGGAAACCGAGAATGTTAACAGTGGAGTAAATGAGACCGTGGAGACACCTTTTACCCACCAATGAGGAAAACGTGCAACAGGCCGGCAATGTTCCTCCTGTAAACAACACCACTGATCAGACGATGAACGATGGAATGTTTAGAAGCTTTTTGCAGTTCATGCAAAATCAGACGAAGGAGACTCGTGTACAAAATACAGGTGGAAATGATAGCAACACACTGCTTGTCACACAAAAAGCAGCTTCAAAGAGTTGGGACCACTGTGCTCGGAGAAAACCGGATCCGATTAAAGCGTAGATGTGGGTCAAGAAAATTACCAAGATATTCGACGCCTTGGGATGCACGGAGAAATGTAAGGTTCCATTCACCACCTTTATATTCCGTAACAAGGCGACATTATCGGGTGGAAATCGTGAAGCGCACTCCATCCAAATTACACTCAACATGTCTTGGGAAACGCTTAAAAATCATTTTAATGACAAGTACTTTCCTAAAGTATTCGTCATATGAAGGAGGTAGAGTTTATTAGACCGGAGCGAACAACATAATCTGTCCCAAAGACGAGGCGAAGTTCATGGAGTTATCCGTGTTTGCACCTCATTTGGTGGAGAATGAGGAACGATGACGCGGATGTTTCGAGAGGTTTGAAACCCGCTATACGTCATAAATTTTCTCTCTATTCGAGATGTTGTCAACATGGCTCAATTATTAGAGCGAGATAACGAAGTACGCTCAACCGAGGGACCACAACCAGGATCATACTGGGTGTGTAGATCATCGTAACAACGATAACCAAATGGAGAAAGAAAAATACTGGACAAAAGCGGTAACCACTCGTGGTAATCATGGCCATGAAAATAGAAGAAGCGAGTCGGGGAGATTTTAAAAGAGGAGATTCAACAATGACAATGTGAAGACGTCCAAGACCAACAACAACCGGTTCTATGGAGGAGAACGACCACCGGTCAGATGCTATAAATGCAGTAAAAGAGGGATATATCACCCAAACCGCCCACAACAGCTTCAAGGTATGCTATAATTATGGAAAGGAAGGACATATCGCCGAGATTGTACGCAGTAGTAAACCAAGTCCAAAGGGGATGGTAACTCAAAAGATCGTCTCTCGTAAAAGTCAAAGTCAACGATTCTCGGAAGAGCGTTTGTCGTGATCGGTCAAAATGCGAGGAACCCAAATGAGGTGATCACGGTAAGCTAATCATAAATTCTTATGCAAGTTTATACCTTTACTAGATACCGGTGTTACCCACTCATTTATCTCTCCTGCTTGTGCTCAACGTTTAAACTTAACTCCGGAGAAATTAGACTTTGACTTATCTGTGGAGACTCCGTTAGGAGAAACTTTCATTACATCTACTATTTATAAATCTTGTTTGATCCAAGTCGGAACCATCACATTACCTGTTGATCTTATCTCTTTAAAGATACTTGCTTTAGATAGGATTTTAGGGATTGATTGGTTAATTACTCATCATGCCAAAATTGATTGTTTTCGTAAGGTTGTTAGTTTTCATATTCCTAACCAACCTATTGTACGAATTCAAGCAACTAAACCACTAAAATCAATCACTGTCATATCAAGTCATAAAGTTATTCGTTTATTAAAAAACGGATGTCAAGCTTTCTTAGCCCATGTTATGGATTTGAATAAAGACACGTCAGATTTGAATAATATTCCTGTTGTTAGTAAATTTCCTGACGTATTTCTTAAAGAACTTCCCGGTCTACCCCCAGAACGTGAAGTTGAATTCTTTATTGATCTTGAACCTGGTACAAAGCCCATTTCTAAAACCCCATATCGAATGGCTCCTATTGAACTTCAGGAGTTAAAGGTCCAATTACAGGAGTTGTTGGACATCGGTTTCATTCGTCCTAGTACATCTCTTTGGGGTGCTCCTATTTTATTTGTAAAGAAGAAAGATGGGAGTATGCGACTTTGTATCGACTACCGAGAATTAAACCATGTCACTATCAAGAATAGGTATCCGCTACCTCGCATTGATGACCTATTTGACCAGTTACAAGGAGCACAATTCTTTTCAACGATCGATCTTTGTTCTGGATATCATCAGTTGAAGATTAGAACTGAGGATATCCCAAAGACTGCCTTCAGAACTCGGTATGGGCATTATGAATTCTTGGTCATGTCTTTTGGATTAACTAATGCTCCTGCGGCTTTCATGGATATAATGAACCGAGTATTCAAGGAATATTTGGATCAATTCGTTGTGGTCTTTATTGATGACATCCTTATATATTCCAAAAGCCGTGAAGATCATGAGCACCATTTGAAGCTGGTACTCCAAAGGCTTCGTTAAAACAAGCTGTATGCCAAGTTAAAGAAATGCGAGTTTTGGCTTGAGGAAGTAGCATTCCTTGGGCACGTGGTGTCAAAACATGGAGTATCTGTCGACCCGGCGAAGATTGAAGCAATACAAAGTTGGGAGCAACCAAGACGGTGACCCAAGTACATAGCTTCGGGCTTAATCAAGTTATTATCGGAGATTCATGGAAGGGTTTTCTCGAATCGCTACTCCGTTAACTCAGTTGACTCGAAAGGATACAAAATTCGTATGGAGCGAGGAATGCGAGAAGAGTTTTCAAGAGCTCAAGAGGAGACTCATTTCGGCACCTATTCTGACAATACCGTCTGGTTCGAATGGATTTGTTATCTACATCGATGCTTCAGGCAAAGGGTTAGGATGTGTTCTCATGTAACATGGGATAGTCATATCCTATGCCTCGCGACAACTTAAATAATATGAGAGGAATTATCCTACTCATGATTTAGAGTCAAGCGGCAATAAGCCAAGCTACTAAAGATCCGGAGGCACTATCTATATGGGGAGAAAGTTGAAATATATTCCTTCAAAGATTATATCCAAAGATTCCAATCAAGTAATCTTGTCTTTTTCGAGGTAAGGGATGTTATTTTTTTTAAAAATGATATTATTTCTTCTAATATCATTATGCCGTATCATCGGTAAGATTTTTCTTGTGAAATTCTTGTCTATTAGTGTTTGGTTACTATTCACGATACTACACACTATTCACGATATCATACACTATTCACGAATCATTAACTATTCACGTAAAAATTAAATTTTTGTTTTTTCTCCAAAATATCTATTATGGATACTAGCTTTGATTATATCCATGTTTTGATCATTCTTGAATTTTACTTCACTATGGTTATTTATGAAGTATTTTTGAACTTGGATCGCTTAAAAGTACTGAATCCTTATTATTTGTTCTTTTGTTTCACCGGATTCATTTTCTTTAAAATATTTTTCATCATCCTCACCCTAAATGATGATATTACTGAATATCTTTGGCCTGTAGTGCAAAGATGGTTGATTTTCTTATGAATATCTTTGGCCCGTAGTGCAAAGATGTACATGTGTTGAGATAAACATGACCAACTGTTGAATATCTTTGGCCTGTAGTGCAAAGATGAATATTTGATTCAAGATGTATATTGATTGATGTTACAGGGATAAAATATTGATGATAAACTTTTAAATTCATAGAAGAAAGTAGATTTCATTCTCTACGTAACTCTTCTAATGAATTATTATTTTCGTTGCGAATATTAATTTAAAACTTGTTGTCTATTGTATTCTATCAGATTTTTCCCTGTTGAAGACTAACGATAAATTGTTCTATGTTATCTTAGTCATAATATTCTTTACTGGGCTAGTTGAGCTCACCCTTTTCCTTTTTGTTCCATTTTTCTTCTCGTGAGGCGAGAATGTAAATGAGAACTAGTCGGGTATGGAATGAAGGTTCTAGAAAGTCGTTTTAGTAGTCCTCACTATTTTGTAAAATAGTGTATCAATAATTGTAATGAGGACTTATTTGAGTGTTGATATTGTCTAGAAGACAATATTTGTTTTTAAACTCACAGTTTATGTGTTGTAGTATTTTTCACGACAATTGTATTAATAAAGTTGTAGTTGTTTCTGTACTATGTATTTGGCAACTCAGAGTGGGTGTTGTATACCTATTTTGGGGGCGTCACAGGGGTTACAGCGCATTCTCAACCATTGATACACACATCAATGAGGGTCAAGCAGCCTTGACGTCATCTCAGCCGATGGCAAGTAAACCCATCGAAGCAACTTAGCCACGTATCCCCGGCGGGGGTTTACAACGCAGTACGACCATTGACATATACATCAATGAAGGTCAAGCAACCTTGAAAATGAACCCAACAGGGATCTATCCGGTGATACACACATTAGCGAAGGTCAGGCAACCCTGACAACAACAGACTGTTGGCATTAACTCCAACAGAATGAGGAAATATGTTATACACATCCTCAAAAAGACAAAGCTTTATCCCCACAGATCTCTTGCACACAAGAGGCACCTCTATGGAATATAAGCCAGTGTCTAGGATTCGAGACTTTGGTTATAGCCCCAACGTCAACATCTTTGAAGACTTGGATCGCATGTCCAAGGCATCAGTGATTGTCATCCCAACAGGATTAACTGAAAATCATGCATCGTACATTTGCATCATGTTGCTGCACATAGCATCATATTTATCTTCTTGCATTTCAAGTGTCTAGGATTCTTCATCCTATCCATGCCTTGCATTGCATGAATATGATAAAGAGGGGCATCTGTAGACACTCAAAATTTTCTGCACACCTGTTACTAACATTACAAGAGGGCAGATTTGTCTTTCGGAGATAACCCTGGAAGACAACTTACATCCATTCCGGATACTACTGGAAGTTCAATTTCAAAACCCAGGACACACATCGGAAATATCATTTCCAAACCCAGAACACACACCGGAAGGATCATTTCCAACCTCAGAGATAACCCCGAGTTTCGTCCTTGGCGATAACCCCAAGGAATGCTATTGCAGTTCCGGCGATAACTCCGAAAATGCTTGTTTCAAAAACATGCTATTAGCTTCAAGCTCAAACCTCCTGCCGAGGCACTCATCCCTCATACCCGGAGCTAACAACGGGTAGACAGGCACACTCAGAAGATGACCTTGCGACATTCAAACACTTGCAGCAGTCCAATCTCAGATGTAACCTTGAGCAACGTCTGCTTTCAACTCAAACCGACAATAACCCCAGCGAAGAGTCAAACATCATCTTGCCACGTCAACACCTGCGCGTCATCTCAACACTTCATACATACATACATACAATAATGTCCCATAAGAACCGAGGAGTTACAATCCCGAGTGACTATTACTCGTGGCAGTACACCGGATAGAATTTGAAGCTTGAAGACTATGGGTATGGTCCCCTCTTCCTGACTTCGTACAACCTCTAATCCATGTCATTACATAACTCTCGACACAAGCGGTCCGAAGAAGGTCACATATACCTCGTTTGGATGCTCGGATTGAAGTTCTGCAAGTTCGAGCGGACATTACAGTGCATGAGTGCACGTACTTCGAGACGACGGGACCCGTAAAGCTCAGGGACACCTCGACCACCCGCGCAGTGTAATCAAGGGCTGCAGTACACTCGCTACCATCATCGATCTATAAATATAGACCTTGGGGTCAGCCATTTGGGAGAGAGAAGAGAGAGAAAAGGCGAGGAAGCCCTGTCTAATTTACTCTGTACACACCCATATTGAGTGTTTCCTCAGTTTAAACATCTGTTAGCTCACATATAGCTATACTTTTATCCGGCGGGAGCTGAGTGTTTATCCACATAGAGTCATAGAAGTCTACATTAGCAGCCCACTATAAGCCTTCTTACATTCTATAAAGCCTTTCTTTTCATATTAGCACAACTGTTATACATATTGAGAGTCGTGTTGTGTGTGTTTGCCCAGACTTCGGTCCGTGGTTTTCATTTCTGTCTGTATATATATACTTATATATATATATATTTTATATATGGACTAACATTATCGAGTTCTCATTTCGATTGAGCCTGCATTATGTCCTGAGCGTTTACTTGCTTTTGTATATATATATATATACTTATATATAAATTGTGGTCGATCATCTCATGAGCCTAGACTTATGTGCCTGAGCGCTTCTTTGTTTATATATATATATATATATATATATATATATATATATATAATTGTTGTCGATATATATCCGATGAGCCCAGATTTTATATCCTAGCATTTACTCCTGTATATATATATATATATATATATATATATATATATATATATATATATATATATATATATAATTGTTGGACATATTCGATGAGCCCGATTTACATTCGATGCGCGTTCTCGATTATATATATATATATATATATATATATATATATATATATACATTTCTTCATGCTCGAGTTTACTTACGTGATAGTTGATCGCTTTTACTGCCTTTATTTACATTTCTTCCCTGCCTAGAGTGTACTTCATGGCAGTTGATCACTTTTACAGCTTTATTTACATTTCGTCCCACCTGGAGTTTACTTCGTGGTGGTTGATCATGTCCATATATATATATATTTACCGCTTTTATATATTTACATTTTCGATCCCCCATGGAGTTGCTTCGTGGTGGTTGATCATGTCTCAGATATATATATTTTAGCTTTTACATATATAATCGCTATCGCTTTCCATACAAATCCGAAGTATCATGTGAGCCTAGGAATCATAGATCACAGATTCACCATAATTGAATCTAGATTTGGTTCCGTGATGGACGCCAAATTGTAAAGCGACTTGTACATTATTTACAAATGTCTCAAATTTTCTTGATGGTCATTCATGCCCATGAGGAGTTTACATCATTTGTATATTATTTTCTCAAGATGCCTCGATCTCAAAATAAAAGCAAACAAGTTTGAACATTTAATAATAAAATGGAAGTATCAAAGGCCTCAATTACTATTGAGCACAGGGTTTAAAAAACCTCTTTTTACAAAACTTCATTGCTATATCTGGTTAAAACTGATTTTTTCTATAAATTCAAACCCTTTGTATATAGGTGCGAACGAGGTACATCACTACTTCCAAATAATTGCACATTGATCCACACACACACACACACATACACATATTCATATAACAGTTTCTTTGAAAAGTGGCGGTCACCGTGGCAACATGGATGTCGGGGGGTGCTAACACCTTCCCTCCGCATAATCAATCCCCCGAACTCAAATGAATCTCGCCATCACAGACCTGCTTAGCGATGTTACATCATCGGTCAATGTGCAAATTTTTCTATTTGCGTTGGTGCAACCAGTTAAATACACCAACTGGCGACTCTTAAAGTCAAATCGTCGACATTATACATGTCGGACCTTTTTCACTTGTTTTTTCAAACAAATCTCACATTAACATGAGAACACCAAAGAACAAGTAACGAAAAGGGACACTAAAAAATCCCGACGTCGACAATCTCTGGAACTACACCTGCACTCCTCGGGGTTATCTTCGAGGTTAGAACTGAAACTCCCGGTGTTGTTTTCGGGATGAAACTAATTATCTCGGGGTTATCTCCGAGATGAAAGAGCTTTCTCCGATGTTATTTCTGAAACTTGCACTGCATCCCTCGGGGTTATCTCCGAGGTTGAAATTGGAACTCCCAGGGTTATCTCTTAGATGGGACTGATTATCTCGGGATTATCTCTAAGATGGTAAGAACTGAGTATACCAGGGTTATCTTTGGGATCGAGCTGAGCTGTCCTCCAGGGTTATCTCTGAAAGACGATTCTGCCCTCCCGCAATGTTAGTAACAAGAGTGCAAAAAATTTTTGAGTGTCTACATGAGGTTTTCACCCATTATCGCCTATAGTTGGAGTTATTGACAGCCGATGTTATTACATGGGTTCCCTATTCTGGGGACCATTTGACAGTTGGCTTTGAGGATGGGTTCCCGACTGGTGTCGAGCATGTGATGTCCACCCGTCGGATTCTTCTCTTTATAGATGGAGGATGGGAGCTCTATTTGGGAGAGCATGCTATTAGGAGCACCACAGGAGAGATCCGTACGCCGATCTATCCTCATTCCAGGCATTATTAGCCTGTGTCGCAGTCGCTTATCAGTGATATCCCATTGATGGGAGTTAACGACTTTACTTTGTCAGAGGGTCCGTTCACTCATAAGGTATTCTACCGCTGGTGGTCCCCTCGTACCATCGGAACCTAGACCCGCGCCACTTAGTTCATGGGGGATATGGTTCGTGGATCTGTGATGATGATAAATTGGATGGCCTGTGTCCGAGAGCCTACTCATTTGATGCAGATTGATAGCTTAACCCGATATTTGGTCTGGGCACATTTTTTCATCCGGCATTTGGGTAGAGATCCTTCCAAGGTAGATAATTTTGATCCTTCCGGCTCAGGGGATGGCCCTTTAGGTGGCCCATATGGTTTTTCTGGTGCAGATCCGCTATTGTATCAGCCTGATACCCTTTTTGGCGGAGATCCAGTGACTCAGGAGGAGTTACATTAGATGGATATGATAGATGATGTAGACATCAACACCATTGACTTCTTTTGATGTATTTCTCGCTATATCTTTTGATAGGCCTCTATTAGATACTGGGTGGCTGTGCCCCATTCTCGTTATATCTTTTGATAGGCCTCTGTTAGTTGTTGGGCTACAGCCCCATTTCCTCAGTATTTTCCAAATTGTGATACGAGATGATGTATTAGACGATGATATACTTAGGAATGTATATATACTATTTTCCATTCCCTACATCATATTTCCATCTATTGTTTATCATTAATGTATTATGTTATGCATATGTATGTCCAGAGATATGACGCCCCCAAAATAGGTATACATCACCCATCTTGAGTCGCCAAATACATGGTACTAAATTCAAATTCAACTTGATTATATAACAGTCGTGTAAAATACGACAAAATACATGCTGTGAGTTTTAATACAAATATTGTCATCTAGACAATATCCACACTCAATTTAGTCCTCATTACATTTATTATCATACTATTTAACAGAATAGTGAGGACTACTAAGACACCATCTCGCACCATCACTCCGCTCCCCGACTAGTCCCGCCACGCTCTCATTTCCTCAAGATAACAAAGGAAAGAAAGGGTGAGCTCAACTAGCCCAATAAGAAATATTATGACTAATATAATGCGTATAAATTATCATTAGTCCTCAACAAAGGTTAAAAACCGATAAAATACAATAGACATCAAGTTTAATCTGCGCCGAACATGCAATCCATTAAAAGAGTCAAGTAGAGAATAAAATCTACTATCTTTTATGATTTAAAAGGTTTTTCATCACTTTTATCACCGAGACTCAAATTTTAATAAATAATCCACATCATCCCCCGCACTACGGCCAAGGATATTCATTAGGGTCACGCACCACAAATTATCCATGAACTACGGGCCAATGATATTTGTGTATTCATCAATGGTCATGATCATGCCAACAATCATCCATCAATGCACTTCGGCCAATGAGGACTTGTACCACATCATTTGTAACATTACTACCATGATTACAATCAATAATCCTTGTCATAATCATACCGAGTCCATCTATGCACTACAGCCACGATGACTTTCAAAAATAATATAAACATGAGGATGATGACAATGATATAAGAATTCAATAAAACAAGTTTAAGAATTAATTTATTCAGGAACTAATAACGTCCAAATTGTCAACATGATACTTCTTTGTAAAGTAAAATTCAAGAATGCTCGTAAGAATATTTCCATAAAAGATATCGGATGAAGTGCAAATATCAAGAATATTCCACTAATTTCATGGAGTGTAGAAGTCAAAACTTTAACCAACCGAGTATGATAAAGAATGGAATAACAAAAGAAATCACCATGCATGCGGTATTGTGCATGATGAAAGTATTCCATCGTAATAATAAATAATCGGAACCTGTGTCAGCGTAATACGCTGACCGGCTGGATATTCCAATGTAATAATAAAGAATGGAATACAACAGAAATCACCATGCATGCGGTACTTCGCATAGACAGGTTATTCCAACAGAATACTAAATGACGGAACCAGGTCAGGAGAAATTCACACCAACAGGATGTTCCAACAAAATAATAAAGACGAAACCAGGTTCGACGTAAAGTACAAACAGGATATTCCAAATGTAATAATAAAGAATGGAATACGTAAGAATTTCACCAAGTATAGGGTAGCTCACAGATACAAAGTTATTCCAATGTAATAATAAAGATGGAATAATAGAAGTTCTCTTCATGAAAACAAAAGAAATAATACCCCTTACCGTAAAAGAAACTTGATATTGGAGTAGTGAAGTAGCAGAATACTTTTCTTCTTTCTCTCTATAGTTTCTCTCTCTATAGTTTTTCTCACTAGAGTTTCAGTGAATTTGTAAGAAATAATGAAGGAATGAGCTTCTATTTATAGAAGAATGGAATGAATAAGAACCAATCCATGAATGGTCCAGATTGATTTACTTTAATCCAGGACTTGTCCATATTTAAAGAAAAATCTTTTAAATAAAATATAATATATTATATTTATAATCTAATAAAATGAATAACTTTTAAAAAGATTTTACTATGCAAACACTATGCAAGCACTATGTAAACACTATGCATAATAAAATATAATATATTCTAATTATTGTCTAATAAAATGTATAACTTTATAAAAGTATTCTGCTTTTTATAAAAAAAGATTTTTTACTATTAGCTCTAATAAAACGAATAACTTTATAAAAGTATTCTGCTTTTATATAAAAAGTTTTTGTTTTATTACGTTAATAATAATGTAATAAAACAAAACGTCATCATCATTATTATTATTCACACTATTAATCGACTCAGGTCGCTCCTGTGAAAGAGGGGCTTTCCAATAAGGATTTCTCCCTATTGGCGCCGCAATTAGGTGACCAAACCTCTCATTGGCATAACTTCTAGACATCGTTAATAATGTAAATAATAATATTAACAACTTCGCCATCTCAATTATTGATTTAATAACATATAAAATATCGACAATAATTTAATCAAACTGAGTGACTTCTCGCATAAGCATTAATAATACCGTGTGCTACTATGCAACCACGCCAGACATCGTATTTTTACTACCGAAAGTAGTTCAACAAAGATCAACGGTAAAACTTTCGTCGTTATTTTCATAAAAATATTTTGTCATTTTCTCAATCCGATAATAATTTCATTGTGGAGTCCACCAATGATTGTGTTGAATGTACGAATATTCCCCACCAATCGAATATTATATAACAACTTGTGTACTTTGCAAAATTTATAAATATTACCCACAACTATAACATTATATCAAATTTATTCCATAATATTCAAAAATGATATTTATAGAAAATTCATTTTTATTCATAAAAGTTGGGGTCTTACAAGAGATGTTCAGTATTGACCCCTAGATGGTCTTATAATACGGCCCACACATATGTCTTCCTCGACAATTAGCCGTATTGATCACACCCCACCAGTATTGGTAGCCTCATGTTTGAGATCATGGTATGATAGTTTGTCACCTCTAGATCAGGTGACCGTAGATCAGATGTTGTGGCACCCTATGACCTTCCTGATGTTCCAGGTTCCTGTGGGTTTTGAAGAGGGCATGCTGGAACACTAGGTACCAGAGAGGCAGGTGTTTCGATTTGAGACCCAGGAGTTGACTCCCACTTTAGAGGAGTATGAACGTTTAACAGTTTTGCCACTGGACAGGCCTTGCGCTCAGATGGCTAGTAGAGATATGAGCCAGCAGTTTATGACCCTCACTGGTTTGAGGCGTAGAGTAGCCCAGGATGAGATCACTTCTGGGCATGTAGTGTCCCTACATTTTCTAATAGACAGATTTGGCTCCTTGGACAGTTATGTACAGCACTTCGGGGATTTCACCACGTCGGAGGATGAGTGGCGTGTTGCCAGAGTAGATATACTCATGATGTGTGTACTGGCTTATCTGTACATGCCACTGTATATGGATCATTTAGACATCAGCGTAGTCGTGGCAGTGCGAGCTCTCCGGGAGGAACATACCATTGTACCGATGATTATGGCAGAGACATTGAGGTCGACCACGTATTTCCAGTCCCATTCTATGGGGGTATTTAAAGGCAGTTCGTTCTTATTATACGTGTGGTTTATGACACACTTGAGACCGATTGGCACATTTCGATGCCATGGGTATTGTTTTTCCCATGAGATAGCCATGTCTTACTCCTTTCAGCCGGTGGAGTGTACATACACTGCTTTTTGGTCTGTTTTCTTATCAAGGATCAAGGATCCATTTGACATTCTATCGTGTTCAGGGCTTAGTTCTCCCTACAACTTCATCACTCATTCATCTAGCATTGATTATCTTCCTCTGGCTGGTTTAAGGGGCGTGACCACATATCACCCACTGGCTATGATAGCACAGTTCGACCAGTTTCAAGATGTTCACCCTTTTAAGGGGGCATTGGGTCAATGTTTGTTAGTAGAGGATAGATCCAGGGTGTATGCCTATTGGGCCCAGCATTAGAGGGTTGAGTTTACTATTAGCCATCTAGGCTATTCTACAAAGTATTCTGCATGGATGGAGGTAGAGATTACATTGGCTGAGGTTGTATCTACCGAGGCGGGGATTGATTCTGACGGTAGGGAGCCCATGAAGGATGCTGATTCTCCCACTGAGGAGGAGCTATTTACTGGTTTAATAGTAGCTATTGTTGATTCTCCCAGTATGACTGCTATTGTGACCCCACATTTGGCAGAGTATTTAGAGTAGAGTCTGCATCTGATGACATTTGAGAGAGATCAGGCTAGAGCCTTGATGTTGACAACTCTTGCTAGGAGAGATGCCGCTCTAGTAGAGAGAGATGATGCCTTAGCTCATAGAGACACCGCTGTTGCTGAGCAGGATGAGGCTAGATCATCTAGAGATGCAGTAGTTACTGAGCGGGATAGTGCTATATCTGCTCTAGACGCCGCTATCACAGATAATACTACATTAAAGTCCCATACTACTGATATCATTGCAGAGATGAGCACGTTCATTGATGAGCATAGTGTCACCATGCAGATGGTTGTGGATCTCTTGGCTCACGTTAATACCATAGGGCAAAAGCTTATAGATTTACCCCCTTCTTCTGAGAGGGATGCCATGTTAGATTTGATAACGCGCATATACACTGATTTGTAGATGGGCTTGTATTCTCCTGCACATACTAGCTTAGCCATTTTTGTCAAGTACATTACTCATTCTATATATCAAACAATATTATATATGGCAGGGAAATATATTTGATTCAATTCCCTTTTAGTTATGCCTTATTACTTGCTTGATATCTGCCTGTTTCTCCAGGGCTTGTGATCTTGATGTATTTTGAACTCCCCTTTGATGGATGGACATTGATATGTCTCAGGATCTTTCAGAATGGATTGTTAATCTGTGTGTATTCCCTACCCTTTTTGGTGTCTTGGTACTGGTTTCTGTATGTGGTGATGGAGAGGAGTGTGGCTTTCCTCTTTGCGGTTGACCGCCCCACAGATGGTCACCGATACTCCTTTATATGGGGGAGCCCAGGTATTTCCATCTCTTATGGATTGATGTTTCTCTTTGAGGATTCAACCGAAGCTTATATGGTCGCCGGTTCTCCTATTGGTGTGGGGAGACCAAGTAGTTCCATCCCTTTGGTCTAAGCCGATGAAGTGTGAAGCTTGGAAGATTTAAAGGATGATCCCAGTACCATTGCCAAGTTTTTATGTTTTGTTATGGGTGAGGCCAAACCATGAATGGCTGCCTATGTACTCCCATTGATGAGGGGAGATCTGGTCTGCATAGTTCGAACGTAGCATGGAAAGGTTCAAAGTTGTAAGTGGTGAAAAGGGTGTAGAGATGTGTTTGTTTTTGTTTTTTTTGTGGTGAGATCGGACCATAAAAATGGCTGCCTACGTACTCCCGTGTATTGGGCAAATCAGGTCTGTGTAGTTCGCCCCATGTACAAGATAGACTGTAGAGATGAAAAGTTTGATCCCTGGTGGGACAAACTGAAGGCGTGACATGTTTAATCCATAGTGGGACAAAACTGAAAGTGTGAAAGGTTTTGAAAAACTTGAGTTAAGTGATAGATCTGATGATCCGGAACCAAGCTACTAGTTGGAAGTTGTGTTTGTCCCTAATGGGGCAAACATATGTAAACAAAGGTTATATGTATTGAAAAAGGTTTTGAAAACCTATATTGACTGGGGATCTGGTGATCCAAACCCAGGATGCTAGTTTGCTGGTAACATCAGACATAGTACCATTTCATAGTGTCATAGTTGATGAGCTGTGGAAATTCATCACCATCTATTTCCTGTAATCTGAGAGCTCCTCCTGTTAATACCTCCTTAACAACAAACGGGCCTTCCCAGTTTGGGGAAAATTTTCCTTTGGGATTGATCTAGGTTGTCAAGAACCTTTTTCAAGACCAAGTCATGTTCTTTGAACTATCGTAGCTGGACTTTTCTATTGTAGGATCTGGTGATCTTTTCTTGGTATAACTGACCATGGAAGATGGCTGCGGCCCGCCTTTCATCTATTAGAGATAATTGGTGGAACCTATCTTGTAATCATTGGTCTTCATCCAGCTGAGCGTCTATCGACACTCTGAGGGATTGTATTTCCACCTCTATGGGGAGTTCTGCTTCCATGCCATAGGTTAATGAGTAGGGGGTTGCCCTAGTGGAAGTGCGCATTGATGTTCTTTAGGCTAATAGTGTAACACCCCAACTTTTATGTATAAAGAATAATTTTCTCGAAATATATTTTTGAATATTATGGTGTGGATTTGATATAATGTTATAGTTGTGGGTAATATTTACAAATTTTGCAAAGTAAGCAAGTGGTTATATAATATTCGATTGGTCGGGGAATATTCGTTTTAACAGAGAATATTCGTACGATGGCACAATCATTGGTGGACCCCACAACGGAAGTATTATCGTAGTTAGAAAACGACATAGTTATCTTTTTATAAAAATAATGGCGGAAGTGTTACCGTTAAAACTGTTGAACTACCCGGTAGTAAAAGTACAGTAATACGCGTGGTTGCATAGTAGCACACGGTATTGATTATTGATGCTTACGTGAAGTCACCGCTTATACTCAATTATTGCTACAGTAATTGTTGCATCATATCTCTCATATTATTGATTTGATTATTGTCACAGTATCATCTGCATAATATGATATATTATTAAATCAATAATTGAGATGACAGAGTTATTCTTATTATTAAATAATATTTACAATGTCTAGAAGTTCTGTCAAGGAGAGGTTTGGTCATCTAATTATGCGCCAATAAGGAGAAATCCTTATCGGAAAGCCCCCTCTTTCCTGGGAACGACCTGGTTGTTAAATATTGTGAGTTATAATATTAATGATGAATAAGTTCGTGTTTATTAAAGATGAAATTGATAGTTCCATTGTGTTGGAATTATTAGTGTTAGTGGAAATCTACATTTATTTCGATATTAATTGATGTCTGGAAGTTTTACTGACCAGTCGGGTAATTAATCGGATAAATGAGCAATTAATTGCTATTAATTCACATGATTATAACTATTTGTTCACATGTGTGTACTATTGATTCACATTCTTGTACTATTAGGGGAGTTGGTGCAATATTGATAATACTTGCATGACTAAGTTAAAAATGGAGGTATGGATGGAGGTACTATACTGTAATTCGTATTTTCACATGATTATAACTATTGATTCACATGATTGAACTATTGATTCACATTATTTACTATTAGGGGAGGTGGTGCAAGTTTGATAATACTTGCAGGACTAAATTAAAAATGAAAGAAAAGTCAAAGGTATTGTACTGTAATATTTTGAGCCCCAAACGTGCAATTATCAAAACTATATTTTCCTATAAATAGAAGCTCATTCTTCCTTCATTTCTCACCAATTCACTAAAGCTTTAGGGTAATTATTATAGAGAGAAATTATAGAGAGAAAGAAGAAGAGAAGTCTGCTACCTCACTATTCTAATATCCAGTTTCTTCTAAGGTAAAGGGTATTATTTCTTTCTTATTCATGAAGAGAGCTTCTGTTATTCCATTCTCTAATATTATGTTGGAATAACCTGTCTATGCGAAGTACCGCATACATGGTGAAATTCTTCTATTATTCCATTCTTTATTATTGTGTTGGAATATCCTGTCTGTGCGGATTACGTTAGACCTGGTTCCATTCTTTATTATCCTGTTGGAATAACCTGTCTATGCGAAGTATCACATGCATGGTGAATTCTTTGTTATTCCATTATTTATTATTCTGTTAGAATATCCTGTCTGTGCGGATTACGCTAGACCTGGTTCCATTCTTTATTATTCTGTTGGAATAACCTGTCTATGCGAAGTACCGCATGCATGGTGAATTCTTTGTTATTCCATTCTTTATTAATCTGTTGGAATATCCTTTCTATGCGGATTACGCTAGACCTGGTTCCATTCTATATTATTCTGTTGGAATAACCTATCTGCGCGGTCTATCGTATGCATGGTGAATTCTTTTGTTATTCCATTCTTTATTATTCATTGGAATATCCGCATGCAAGTGGATTACGCATGACCGGTTCCATTCTTTATTATTCTGTTGGAATAACCTGTCTATGTGGATTATCACATGCATGGTGAATGATCCTTTATATTCATTCCTTATTAAATTATGGAAATGATCTGTCTACGTGGATTACCTCATGGCAGGTGAAAATCCATTTGCAGTTTCATATATTCTATGATACTCATTTGGTTAAAGTTTTGGCTTCTATACTCCATGAAATTAGTAGAATATCCTGGATATTTGCGCTTCATCCGGTATCTTTTCATTGAAATATTATTCTGAGCATTCTTGAATTTTACTCGACAAAGCAGTATCATGTTGACAATTTGGACGTAATTGATTTCAAGATAAATTAACTTATAAATCTTTAAAATTTATTCTTGAACTTGTTTTATTGAATTATTATGTCATTGTCATCATCCTCATGGTTATATTGTGATGAAAGTCATCTTTGGCTTATGTGCATAGATGGACTTGGTATGATTATGACCAGGGATTATTCGGTATAATCATGACCTGTAATGTTATAAATGATGTGGTAAAAGTCCTCAGAGCTTTGTAGTGCATTGATGAACAGTTTTTGGTATGATTATGACCAGGGATTATTCGGTATTGTCACGACCATTGATGATTTAATGAATATCCTTGGCCCGTAGTGCAGGAATGACTCGATGATGTGGTTTATTTATTAAGCTGAGTCTCAGCAATAAAAATTGATGAAAACATTTTAAATCATAGAAGATAGTAGATATCATGCTCTACTTGACTCTTCTAATGGATTGCTTATTTCGCTGTAGTTAAACTTGATGTTTATTGTATTTTATCAGTTTAACATTGTTGAAGACTAATGATAATTTATTATGCATTATCTTAGTCATAATATTTCTTACTGGGCTAGTTGAGCTCACCCTTTCTTTCACTGTTCTCTTCAGGAAATGAGAACGTAGCCGGGACTAGTCGGGGAATAGAGTGATGGTCCAGATGATAACATTAATAGTCCTCACTATTTTGTTAAATAGTGTTACAATAAATGTAATGAGGACTCCATTGAGTATGAATATTGTCTAGATGACAATATTCTTATTAAAACTCTTAGATTAGGTTTTGTCGTATTTTACACGACTGTTGTATAATTAAGTTGTATTTGAATTTTGTACCATGTATTTGGCGACTCAAGATGGGTGATGTATACCTATTTTGGGGGTGTCACAAATAGAGTCAAAGGCAACAAGTAAGGCCATCCTTTGTGATTGGTAGACATCT
The DNA here is from genome assembly GCA_020205605.1 of Panax ginseng. Taxonomy (NCBI): domain Eukaryota; kingdom Viridiplantae; phylum Streptophyta; class Magnoliopsida; order Apiales; family Araliaceae; genus Panax; species Panax ginseng. The sequence goes on from CM035144.1 coordinate 47,916,182, forward strand.
TTTGCATGATCTTTTTGATATTCTTATTAGCCGCTTCAATAGCACCATTCATCTTTGGACGACAGATAACGGAGTTAAGATGTTTGATGTGGAATTTATTGCATAACTCCTCCATCATTTGGTTGTTGAAGTTTTTGGCATTGTCTGACATAATCACCTATGGTTGTTTATATCGACAAATGACATTGTGTTTGATGAAACCAATGATAACTTCTTCAGTAACCATGGGGGAAGAGGTTGCTTCTTCAGTGACCATTACTGGCTTTGGGCTCGATAGGCCCAATCACGTCCATTCCCCACATTGAAAAGGGCCAGGGCGAACTCATATTGTGGAGCTCCCTTGGAGGGGCGTGGATAACATTCCCATGAATTTGGCATTGGTAACATCTCTTGACGTGATCATCATAGTCAGCCTTGAGAGAGAGCCAGTAATGCCCTGTTCTTAGGATTTTCTTGACAAGTAGAGGGCCGCTCATATGTGGGCCGCATACTCCACTATTGATTTCTTCCATGAGCCTTTAAGCTTGGTCTTTGTCTAAGCATCTTAGCAATCCCAATCCTGCACATCTTTTGTAGAGTGCATCTCTGCTCGGGTAGAATTTCATAGCCATTCGATTGATCCGCTTTCTTTCAGCCTGACTCGCCTCAGCGGGTGTAGATCCATCTTGCAGATACTCCTTGATATGTTGATACCAAGGGTGTTGGATAGGACGTAGCTCATCTGATACTTCTCCAATGCAATTCCTACAGGCTGGAGCCTTTTCAGGGCAAATGTGATGTTTGGCATTTCTTCTTTGTCAAGTAGGTTGATCAAGGAGGCCAAAGTTGCTAGTGCATCCGCAAAGTCATTCCTATTCCCAGGAATATGGAAGAAGGCTATTTCTTCAAACTCCGAAGCCATCTGTATAACCTACTGATGGTAAGGTAGCAAGTGTAGCTCTTTGGTGTGATAGATCCCAATGGTTTGTCTGATTACCAATTTGAAATCTCCAAAGACAGTTAGCCGTCTAATGCCCTTGGATTGGGATAATTTCAACCCCATGATATAGCCTTCATACTCAACTGTGTTGTTAGTGCTAGAAAACTGCAAATTGACGGCAACAACATACTGCTTCCCCGTAATGGATACTAGAACTGCTCCAGCTCCAGAACCTTCCATGTTTACAGCTCCATCAAAATACATTTTCCATAGTTGGTGTGTATTTTTCTGATGGTGTTTCTAAACTGTCATTACCCCTTCATCGAGGAAGTATGTTTCCCAGAGTTTGAAATTCCCTGAAGGTGCAGCGGCCAGTTGATCCGCAATTCCTTGGCCTTTTATAGACTTTTGAGTCACGTAGACAATGTTAAATTATTGTAGGATCAACTGCCATTTGGACAGTCGATAATTCAACCTGGGTTTTCTAAACACATACTTGAGAGGATCCACGCAGGATATGAGATCGGTTGTGTGACCATGGAGATAATGCTATAATCTCATGGAAGCCCATGCTAAAGCACAATAAGTTTTCTCAATCAGAGTGTAATTATGTTTACTACTGTTGAATCTTTTGCTGAGGTAATAGATAGCTCTTTCTTAGCCTCTATCATCTTTCTGTCCTAGCATACAGTCCATGTCGTTGTCATTGATTGACAGGTTCATGAACAGGGGAACACCATACCTAGGAGGTACCAAAACAGGAGCTTTAATTAGCTGCTCTTTAATTAGAAAGAAGGCTTTCTAAGACTCATAATTCCATTTTATGGAGGATTTCTTCCTTAGCAACTTGAAGATAGGCTCACAGGTTGCTGTGAGTTGGGAGATGAATTGGCTGATGAAGTTGATTCTTCCCAAAAATCCCTGTATTTCCCTCTTTGTCTGGGGTATGGGTATTTCCATGATGGCCTGGATTTTTGTAGGATCCAACTCAATCCCTTTGTGGCTTACTAGGAATCCTAGCAATTTGTCTGATTTAACACCAAAGGCGCACTTGGCCATGTTCAACTTTAAGTTGTACTTATGCAACCAGTTGAAGAGCTTTTTGAGATGATGTAGGTGGTCTTCCTCCCTTTGGGACTTGACAATGATGTCATCCACATAGATTTCTATCTCTTTGTGCATTAGATCATGGAAAAGAGTCATCATGGCTCGCTGATAGGTAGCTTCGGCATTGATGAGGTTGAATGACAACCGTCTGTAGCAAAAGGTTCCCTAAGGAGTGATGAATACAGTTTTTTCACAATCCTCTTCAGCAACTATGATTTGATGGTACCCCGCAAAGCAGTCAGCAAAGGAGTACATGCCATACTAAGTTGTATTGTCAATAAGTATGTGGATGAATGGCATGGAAAAGATATCTTTGAGACAAACTTTGTTCAGATCTCTGTAATCCACGCAAACTCGCACCTTCCCTCCAGGTTTAGGCACGGGGACTATGTTGGATAGCCACTCAGGGTATGTTAACACCATTATGATGCTAGCTTGAAATTGTTTCATAATTTCTTCTTTAACTTTTAAACTCCACTCAGGTTTTAATCGCCTGAGTTTCTGCCTGACTGGGTTGAATCCCTCTTTGATGGGAAGGCGATGAATGATGATGTCAGTGGACAAACTGACCATGTCTTCATAAGACCATGCAAACACATCCTGGAATTGGGTCAATAGAGTAACCATGGCATTCCTTTGGTTTGGTGTGAGGTCTGTACCAATCTGGATTTGTTTGGGGTTTTTTGAGGTTCCAAGGTTAAAAGAGGCGGTTTGATCAAGATTTGGCTTGGGTTTGTCTTCGACCCATTCCTTGATTTCCTGAGGTATCTCATAGTCCTCTTGTTCAATCACAATCAAGTCTGAGTCTAACTTTACATCAAAGTTATAGTCCTTGTGAAGAATAGACACCTCATCAGCAAGTTTAGGCACATCTATCTTTAGAGTCCTGAAACAAAATGCTTTCACTTAATATATGAAAATTTTCAATCATACAAAGTGTTAGCATGAAATGACAAAAGTAATTGCTAATACTATACAGCAAAAGTAAGCAGTTATTTCTATCTACAGGGCAGAGGGAGTTTCTGCCCTTTTTACCCTTATCAAAAAATGTAAGGAATGTTGTTCCAATTGCCAAGGGTGAAGTCCTGGTGGACAGTAGTGATGAAGGGGCTGTTGTTGTAATAACCCGAGATTTTCTATATAAAATAAATAAGAAATTTTGCGTATAAATTTTTTTTTTATTTAATGACGAGACTAAGTGTCAAGTAAAGTGAACGATAAATGCGAATACATTTATTACTTGAAAAATTAGAAATAATTTTAAAATTATTAATTACCACAAATTATATGGTAATAAATTTCTGTAAGCCGAAATATTTTTATTAATTATTTTCCATGAAAACGTGATTGGAAATAATATATGAAGTGATAATTAGATTTATATAATAAATATTTTATTATATGAATTGTTCGAATATTTAAGTTAATTATTTTAACTTGATTATTGATCTTTGTGTCACGAAGAATAAGTCGGACATGAGATCCAAACCTGGATTGGGATTGTGATCAAGAGATGAGAATAATAATATTATATTATTTATATAATGATTTTACAAAGCACCATAATTATGTATTGGGTATGTGAGACAGATAATATTGAGCAATGACGGTCAATTAGGTCATAGCATAATACCGTGCTGTGAAACCCTAATTATTAAACTCAGTTATGGGATATTTCTGAGTAGTGACTGTGTATATGAAGTTACTGTGAATAAGAATATCGGTAATTAGAAGAAACCCTAATTATCTTTGTTGTGACGTCGATAATTAGGACAAACCCTAATTATTATAACCCTAACCTATTGAAATTAGAAACTCAATAACGACTGTGTTAGTAACATACACAGATAATTAAAGAACACTAATGGTCAATTAGAAACCCTAATTGATGACGTTGAGAAACCCTAATTTTAATTACCGGGTTTAATTTTGATGTTATTATATAAGTGTTTTAATTTACCAAAGGATAGAAATTAATTGGTAAATGGTAAGAATTAAAATTTAGTGATTAAATATTACATTTAATTGCCTTGTACAAGATTGCCCTTGAAATTATATGGGAAATTACCAAAATACCTTTTTTATCCATTTTAGTGTATTATTAGTAGCATTGTTGCTAGAATCTTTGCAAAAGCTAGCCAACCACCACCTTCTAGAATTCCCTCATGCTACTATGCTATTACACCATCAATTATCAGCCATTGTGAGCATCCAATGCATCTAGATTAATTAATTACATGATTAAAGAGAGAGAAATGAGCTACTTTAATTTTTCATTTCTCCCAAACCCTTCTCTCTCTAGAAATCCGAATTACAGAGTGTGAGAGAGTGAGGAGATAAGCTAATATCAGTAATCAGCAAGACAAGATCAACAACAAAGGATCAAAATCAAAAATCAAAGCTAAAAGGTATTAAAACCCTAAATTTTTGAAATCCTTTGATCTTATGTTAATTTTTGTAATTGATAATTTAAAGTTGTGTAATAGGGTGTCAATTGATGATCTGGGTTGATAAATCATGAATCCATAACATCAAAGTGCACGAATTTGAAGATTTAAGCAAGTTGGAAAAACTGAATTCTGTTATTTTTCACCAAATATCAGAGGCCATAAATATTTGCTCGATCATGAGTTTTGTTGTTTAAAAGTTGTTATGTGTAGCCTGATATGTTGTCTTTAAGCTCCAAAAAGTATAAGGTCCATATCTATTGTGGATCAAAAGTTATTGATGGTCAAAGTGCATTGACCGATCATGAAACTGATTCTGGAAAACCCAGAAAAAGTTCTAAGTGTCCAGAAAATATTTTTTAGCAAATGTCCCCTTGTAGATCTCAAGATGTTTGGAGTTTTCATGTTATGAAAGTTGATATGTGTATTCGGTATGTGGTCTTTAATCTCCAAAAGAATCAGTCCATATCATGTTGTGGATCAAAAGTTATTTAAGGTCAAAGTGGGTTGATGGCAGATTGATCAAAAAATTTCACGGGCGACCTGCAATTTTCTAAGTGTTGATTTTTCTGACAAGGTTTGACCTTACTTTAGCTGCTTGATTTCTTGTTTTTATGATAGTGTTAAGTAATAGATCTGTATTCCTACATGTAGTCTACAATCTGAAACTTATATATCACACAAAAAAAATACACAGATTACAAGTTAGAAGGACCCAAAGTAGGCATCTCGACTGTTCTTCAGTTGAAGAACAGCATTGTCAGACTTTTTGATGGCTAATAACTCTTAGATCTGATGTTGTTTAGTCATGATGTTGGTTGGTAAGTGTAGTATTACATGAGTACTACAAGATCCAAGTATTAGATTGCCCAGAAACGTAATGGATTGAGAATTATTAATGGTCAAACTAGGCACCTTGAAACTGCCTTGTCAATGTTCTTGAGGCTCAAGAACACCTAAGGCGACAGATTTCTGTCGCTAAAGCCTTTAGCGACGGATTCTATTTATTTTTAATTTCTGTAATTTCTGAAAATGATTTAAAAATTAGAAAAATTAGATTTTAATTATTAAAAATTCTTAATAAATTCTAAAAATTTATTTTTAAAATCCCAAAAAAATAGTTTGGAGTATATTTCATAAATATTTTGTGACAACCCGAGAATTTAGACAATCTATGAAAATCATAATTGATTGATTTAAGGTTCAATATTAGGACCTAGACAGGAAATAAGTGTATGGAATTGTCAGTTATGTAATGAAATTCCAAGAATTTCAAAAGTGTTGAACAAAACTTGAATTATGTGATAGACTATAAGTGATAGTCTAGTAATGAGGTATAAGATTATGGTAGATTTAAAATTCTTTTGAAGAATTATCAGGGATAAGTATCGAAGTGAATACTAGTTGGTATATTTGATTATATATGTGAACTGTAATGATTTAAGATCAAGGATTGATCGATAAGTTATAACTTTAGCAAATCCTAAAGTTATGTTAATCATATGTTTATTAAGTTAGAAAAATCTAACGAAGTGTTAGAAACCCTAACGATACGCTTCGAGAAACTTTAATTTTAGTTTTGAGAATCCAAACCCTAATTAGGATATTTAAAACCCTAATTTGGGAATTTAAAAGCTAAGTGTTAAAAGCTTAAGTGTAAATATGTGGGAGAATAATAGTATTTAATTATATACTAATTCTAAGAGATTTATTTTATACATCTCGGTTAATTACTTTTATAACCTAATTATATATTAGTAATGAAGGATTTAATAACTTAAGGGTTATGGAAAAAGAGAATTGTGGTATTTAGAATACTTACTAATTCTAGGAGATTTATTTTATATATCTCAAATGATTAATTTTATAACCTAATTATAGCAAGTCTAATTGGGTTAAGGAAATAAGTGTGCATAAGCAAGGATTTGTGTTATAATTGAGGAAATGAAAACCCTAATTAAATGAATTGGGGTGGATAAGAATTTAGGTAATTGGACTATGTATATTTTATAGCCTAAGTGTTGGCCAATGGAATTAGTTAGAAACCCAAGCAATACATTAAAGGAATGGCTCAATTTTTAGCCCAAGTGGGAGAGGAATTTATGGACAATTGTTAAATCAAATAAGCATTAAATCAAAGAGCCAAACTTGGTGCATTTTTAGGCCAAGTGGCTTTAACCTAGGTGAGCAAAAAGGAGGAGCAAAATAGCACATGATTCATTTCATTTATCTATTATTTTAGTTAGTCAAAAGTTGGTTACCAAACCACCTAATTTTAGCCACTAGCCTTTTAGGGTGATTAATATTTTCATCCTTGGCAATCATGTACAAAAGAAAGAGAGAGTAAGGCCATATATGCTGGATCATGTGCTAGAGAAAAGGAGAGTGAGTGTGGTCAATTGATAAAAAAAAAAAAAAACTACACCTAATAAAAGTCTAGCTTATATATATATATTTTTTCTTTCTTTCTTTCTTTCATCTCTTTTATCCATCCAAGTTGCTAAGAGGAAAAGAGAGAGAGGAGAGAGAGAGAGAGTTAGGAGTTCTTCACTTGGTGGTGAAGAGGGAGGGAGATTTTGGCTCTCATGAAACCAAGATCCATCCATGGAAGGAAGAAAGAAGAAGAAGGTTTAGCAAGAAATCAAGCTAAGGTATAATAAAAATTTATACTTGTGTAGGTTAAACTTCCTTAGTATTTTAATTTGATTTTTGACAACTTGAAGTTGTGATCTTGAGGTTTAAAACCTTAGATCTATGTATATATAAGTGTTTCATGTTTAGATCTAACAATATTGGGTGTTGATTTTTGTTGGAATCAAAGGTATAAAATTTCCTAAACTCAAAACTCTAGTTAGTTTATGTGTTTTGTGATGGTTGTTTTAGACCAAGTGTTGAACTTATGATCCATATGAGGGAAGATCTACATGATACATGATATTTTATGGTTAGATCTTGCCATTTTTAGAGTTGATAAGCTTGAACAAAGAAGGTGAACCAAAACAGTTTTTTTTAAATGAATTAGTGGACTGCTGCCCTAAACAGAAAATTTCGGATTGTAATACTCATGTAATACTACACTTACCAACCAACATCATGACTAAACAACATCAGATCTAAGTATTAGATTGCCCAGAAACGTAATGGATTGAGAATTATTAATGGTCAAACTAGGCACCTTGAAACTGCCTTGTTAGTGTTCTTGAGGCTCAAGAACACCTAAGGCAATGAGATTTTACGTCATTAAAGCCTTTAGTGACGGATTTTATTTATTTTAATTTTACGTAATTTCGAAAATGATTTAAAAATTAGAAAAATTAGATTTTAATTATTAAAAATACTTAATAAATTTTGAAAATTTATTTTTAAAATCCCAAAAAAATAGTTTGGAGTATATTTCATAAATATTTAATATTTTTGGAATATAAAAGGTATTTATTTATTTAATTATAATATTAAATAAATGATTTAAAAATAGTTTTAATTCATGAAAAATCATGAAAAATTATTTTATGGTATAAGAAAATATTTTAAGTTATTTTCCACGACTTTTAATATTTTTGATGAATTTCATTAATTAATTATTATTAATGATATTAAAGTTATTTAATGATTATATTAAATAATTTAGTTTAAAAATGATTTTTATATTATAAAAATCATTTTAAATAAAAATAAGGTATTTAAAAATATTTGAAGTTATAAAATATAACTTTTAATATTTAAATGATAATTTCATTAATAATTAAATATTAATGATATTAAGATAATGTTAATGATATTTAGTTTATTTAATAATTATTATTAAATAAATAGTTTTAAAATGGTTTTATTTATTTAAAACCATTTAAAGAGGATATTAAGGATTTAAAAATATTTTAAGTTATAATTAATGACTTTTAATATTTGGATAAATAGTACATTAATATTTAAATATTAATGGTAATTATTTAAAAAATAATTTTAATTGTTTTAAAAATCATTTAAGGGTAATATAAATGTTTTAAAAATAGTTTGAGTTATTATAAATAACTTTTATATTTTGGCAATGGTTTCATTAATAGTTTAGTATTAATTAAACTATTAATGATAATGGAATTGTTTAATGTTTAAATTGTTTAATTATGATTCCGATGTTTGAAAGTTATAGCCGGTCAAACTAGCTGACTTGAGAACCGGTTATGAAATTCTGAATGTGATGAAGAACACCTATATAACAACAGATTTATGTCACTATAGGCCCAAGAAGTGATGAGTTTGAATTATTTGAAATTTTCAATTTAAAATTCAAAATGATTAAAAATAAAATGTCCGATATTTACGATGTTGAAGTACGTAATAAGAGTCTTAGACTCAAGAATTACCCGATAAAACTGCTTGGTACAAATCAAAAAAATGTCGAACCTTATAAAAGAAAGAAAAAGGCTATCGTAGAGAGCATGGATGAGATATTTGAAAAATGTATAAAAATATTTCAAGTATAGAATAAGAACTAAAAGTATGATCACCGTGATTATATGATTAGACTATGTCTTCGAATCGTATAGACAATACTATGTGTTAAGATATATTGTTCTAATCGAACTAATGATCCGATTATTGATAGGTTGTGATAAAGAGATAAAACCTAAGTTGAGATTTGTAATCGTGAATCGTCAAAAGTATCTTACCTTTGCATTTCCTTTATGCAATGGACATGAGTAAGAAGTTTCGTAATTATTCTATTCTGTCGTGATTATGTATGCTTTGATTATCAACATGTTAACTCAGATATATATTCTGTTAAGTTGATTTCTAAATGGTTATACAAGTGTCCTCACTTGGATAATCATGGCATTTATTCACATGTTGATACACTTTTGTCAATTACCCGTATATATATATATGTTGAATTACATATTATTGTTGAGCAAGATTAAAAACCTTCGGGTTTGGAACCGTGCATGTATGAACATCCCTATATGGGAAGATTTTTGCTTGGCGGATAGAGTGAGCGATGAATTTCGTTCAAGTTATGTAGTATTGATTAATCAGGTACAATCTGGGAAGATCATCACCTTCGTGCCGTGAGGTTATAACGAGTTTGAGGATGGATTTCGCGCTAAACCTTTTCGAAAATGAAAAGAATGTTCATAGTATGTTTCTTAAACCCTATTCAAGGGTAGAGCGAGAGCCAAATTTAAAGAATTTGAAAGAGAGTTGTTATGTGAATTTTTTATCAAGACTGATTACTTCACAACTTTCAATTCGTTGTAGAAGTGTTATGTAAAGAGAATACTTATATTCTTTCAAATTATATATAATTGCTATTACTTGTTTGGGCACTTAAATGCTCATCCTTGCTTAAATTAAATGTATTCGATTATGTATGAGCAACTCAAGGCTCGAACGCGACCTAACAAAGGAAAAGAAAAATCGATCGAATAAGTGTGTATTATGAGTTAATGGTTATAGTTGTATTGGTATCTATTCAAGTATTGTAAGGAATGTATTTGAAGGTCACGTGCACAGGAAGTAAACTTTGATGTATGTAAATTAAGTTCGAATGTATTATTATTTAGTATTATTCACTTAAAGAAATGGTATCGTGGAGAACCGAAGTTCGGGTTTCAAGTACCTGGATTTGGGGTCGTCACAGGTTGGTATCAAAGCCATAAACATGAATTTGCAAAGAGCCCTCGAGCCTTTATCTGGTGACATCCCTTTAAGGGAAGGCACCGCTTTGACTTTCAGTAGGGGACACCGAGTCGGCCTCGGTGGCAAGTTGATAGTACCCTTGTGAGGTGCTTTGGTTGGAAGCACCATGATCATCACAGTTGGTATCAAAACTGTTGGTTATGAAGCTTAGGTAGGAATACCTGAGACTAATAACCGCAATGATTAGGATAAGTATTAACTCATATAGAGTTAGTTGGTCGATAAGATTCAAAGATGAATCTCGGCGAGTGTAAAGACACAGAGTTCCCTAACTCTGATTATAAAGTTAAACAATAGTGGGGAATAGATTGAGTCTAAAAGACTGAAAGTGCAGTTATGTGAGATCGTAAAATAAAACGATCAAGATATAGAACTAAATCGTAATATATACGATGAGATCACCCCATGATCTGATAAGGCTATGACAACCAGAAGGAATCAATCTGATGATTGGAAAGTTTACAGCAAGATTGCTGTGTATGAATTGTACTATAAATTGAATACGGATCCGTAAGAGAATTATAAATACGAATTAAATTCGTATGGAGAATGGGGTTAGTGTTAGATGGGGATTCAATTGAGGACTCATGTATGGCAATGAGTTGTATGATTCTTCGTATGGGAGCCGAATTGTACTTGGTGTAAAAACCACTTAGTTTCGCAATCGATAATCATTGAAATGTCGTGTCGCTATTATTTGTTATATGCACATTAAGAGGATGACTCCATTCTCAGGTGTATAACAGGTAGATAGGTCATAGATAGAGAATATAAGATTAAGTACGAGTTCTTAAAACTCATACTTATGAGACATTCTTGACTCATAATTATATGAAATGTTTATGAACCCCTCAGCGAATGGACGCCAAAGGTCTGACTAGGATAAGTTCTTAAACTCATATGATTGTGGCAATTTATGAACTCATAAGTGTGGTTTGATGAACTGGGTATAGTTTTGTGTGAATGAAGTGTTATGGATTACAGGAATAGATAGATTGTTAAGTAAATGATTTTTAGTGAAGGTGTTAGGTTTTCCTAAACTCCTAGCGCTATGCTAAACTTCAAAATTTTTACATCAAGCTAAATATGCACTATGTGTTTTTTTTTAAAAAAAAATGTAGACTCGTAACCATTTTTGAAACGGTTTAAAGTACGGTCTATACTACTTATTTCGGCTAGACGCAAATGATTTGAAATATCAAAATTTGTTTTTAATTATCACTCATGTACCATGTAACCTGGTGCAAAGATGATAAAAATGTGATGGAGTTGTAAATACAGGAATACTTAGTGTGAATTTGACCAAGTCATTGTTCCACTATTATTATATGATGTGTTATGACAAAGTCATACAATGACGGCATCCTCAACGGATTGTTAATACAGTACGACATCATGCCGTCATTCTCGAAAATGTTTTCAAAAAGTTTAATTTGCCAATGGGGTTTGGCTACATCTAAATAATTCGATTGAATTGAATTATTGATATGAGTCTATGATATTTGAATCAGCTAGACTAATGTTTATGAAAACTCTAAGTGTTCATTGAAAGAAATTTCCCGAACCAAATTGTTTGGTGCGGAATCCTATGATAAGACTGAGGTGAACAATGTTGTTTGGATAAATGATCCAATCTAATGGCGTAAATATTCGCTAGGTATGATTAATACGTTATGAATGACGTAGGGGGCACAATAGGCTAATCACCTAAAAAGTACTATTAATGGTAGTTTACCTTCTTTGTGATTGTAAACATACTGTAATGTTTTGTTTTACGGTATGAATACCGCTAAAACTATGTGTTCATGGTCTATATGACCCCTCAACACAATTTGAAAACTTTTAGTCTTGTGAGAGAGTGTATTGGGTAGCATGTGATGATATGTGTGAATGTTGTAAGCACGAGATAGAGTTAGCCGAAGTTATGAGGGAGGTTGGAGCGAGAGGAGATATTCAGATAAGACAGGTTGAAGGTTGAAATAGAAGCCAAAGACACCGGATATATACCTTGGACCGTGCTTTAGTCATCACCTTCATGCGATTCGATGCAGAGTGGATGGAGCGCCTTCTACAGAGATAGGCGTTGATGAGAATTGAATAAATTTATCGTCAATCAAAATAAGAGACACCATATATAGAACTCTTGATTGCTGTGTATATATACTATATGTTAATCAGGGTAACTTATGTTTGTAGATGTCTGGTGAGAAAGATATGTGGAATAAGAAGGATCATATCCATACCCCGAGCTAATATCGAGGCCAACAGATGAAATAGAAGCTCACTAGGAACCCAAATCGGACGAGGTGGCTATCGTGGAAAAACGTAGCATCAGATCCAGAAATGTTGGATTTGACAGATAGTCATTCAGACACTAAAGTTGAAGCTGCTCAAGCATCAATGGAGGTGCAGGATCTGGAGAACAAGGTTTCTTCATTGGAAAGGTTGTGGGAGATAGATTAATTGATGCGTCAGGCGTTAATGGAAACAATGGAAGAGCAGGATAAGCTCAAAATCCAAATTAACCAGATGGAGCCTCAAGCGACACATCGTGTGCAGCTCCGAGAGCTAATGCCGCCAAGACATCAAACTTGAAACCAAAGGATAGAAGAATCTACTAATACTGGGGAACGACAGCCAGAACTGATGCAAAACTTTGCAAACATGGTAGCTCAGGCTATGCAGCAGGGAACACTAGTTGCGGAAAACCAGCCAGACAATCGTTTGGCAAAATTCAAAGACTTCAAAGCCGTAGGACCACCAGAATTTAGAGGATTGGCTGACCCTATAGAAGCCCAGACTTGGGTGAACGAGATAGAGAAGGTGTTCGTAATCGCTAGAGTAGATGAGGGGAAAAAGACTACTTTTGCCACTTATATGATGAAAGGGGAAGCTAACTTTTGGTGGGAGGCAAATAAGACTCGGGCAGGAGAAGAAGAAATTACTTGGGATAGGTTTAAGGATTTATTTTTCGAAAACTATCTCTCTCGTTAGTATGCGCCTAGAATGGAGGTGAGATTCACAGGAGTTAAAGTAGGATAACATGATTTGCTTGCGAGTATGCCGCAAAAAATTTAATGAGTTAGCTAGGTTTGCTCCACATCAAGTGGATACAGAGGCTAGGAAGGCAAGGAGATTTGAGTTGGGCTTAAAACCTCGGCTCTACAATAAGGTGTCAAGATCTTGCAAATCAATACTTTTGGCAAAGACTCATGGAGAAGGCTATCATTGCTTTGAACAGGAAGTGAGGCCATGAACCTCTACCATAAGGAGAAGAAGAACAAAAGCAAGTCAGGAGGAACACTAAAGATAGAAAGTAGTAGTGGGAATAGGGGTGAGAAAAGAATGAGGAATTTTTCTGAGAAAATGCAAGTAAAGCAGGAAGGTATAAAGAAGCAGGTAGTGTAGTGCAAGAACTGCGGGAAGAATCACTCTGGCGAGTGTCTTAAGGGCAAGTTTATATGCTACAAGTGCGGGCAAGAGGGTCATATCTCTCCCAACTGCCCCAACTCAAGGATGATCAGTGGATGCTTCATATGTGGATTGACTAAGCATAAAGTGAGGAACTGTCCACAGAGGGGAATGGAGGCGAGGAACGTAACCACGGGGGAGAAGCGGTGGGACGTTAGCAATTTCGAGACCAAACTCAACCAAGAACTCCAACGAAAGCAACTCAGGGTTTACAACATGACGGTCCGAGATACGGTGGCGGTGAAAGCGAACTCCAGTGCTATTTGAATAACTTATATATCTTATATTTCGCTTAATCGGATAGACAAGTGTTATGATGAATAATTAAAGATCGATTCGATCAAGTATGATCGAGATCAACGTCTAATGATTATATGCTATGTACCCTTACTGCATATGAGTTTTAAAAGCGGTGATTCCGGGACGGAATCCTTATAAGGAGGGTGAATGTAATAACCCGAGATTTTCTATATAAAATAAATAAGAAATTTTATGTAAATTTTTTTTTTAATTAATGAGACTAAGTGTCAAGTAAAGTGAACGATAAATGCGAATACATTTATTACTTGAAAAATTAGAAATAATTTTGGAATTATTAATTACCACAAATTATATGGTAATAAATTTACAGTTTAAATGTTTTTATTAATTATTTTCCATGAAAACATGATTGGAAATAATATATGAAATGATAATTAGATTTATATAATAAATATTTTATTATATGAATTGTTCGTAATATTTAAGTTAATTATTTTAACTTGATTATTGATCTTTATGTCACGAAGAATAAGTCGTATATGAGATCCAAACCTGGATTGGGATTGTGATCAAGAGATGAGAATAATAATATTATATTATTTATATAATGATTTTACAAATACCATAATTATGTAATTTGGGTATGTGCGAGACAGATAATATTGAGCAATGACGGTCAATTAGGTCATAAAGATATTACCGTCTTTGTGAAACCCTAATTATTAAACTTCGCTTATGGGATATTTCTAAGTAGTATCGTGTATATGGAAATTCTTGTGAATAAGAATATCGGTAATTAGAAGAAACCCTAATTATCGTTGTGACGTCGATAATTAGGACAAACCCTAATTATTATAACCCTAACCGGTTGAAATTAGAAATAAATGACTTTGTGTTAGTAACATACACAAATAATTAAAGAACCACTAATGGTTAATTAGAAACCCTAATTGATGACGTTGAGAAACCCTAATTTTAATTACCGGGTTTAATTTTGATGTTATTATATAAGTGTTTTAATTTACCAAAGGATAGAAATTAATTGGTAAATGGTAAGAATTAAAATTTAGTGATTAAATATTACATTTAATTGCCTTGTACAAGATTGCCCTTGAAATTATATGGGAAATTACCAAAATACCCTTTTTGTCCATTTTAGTGTATTATTAGTAGCATTGTTGCTAGAATCTTTGCAAAAGCTAGCCAACCACCACCTTCTAGAATTCCCTCATGCTACTATGCTATTACACCATCAATTATCAGCCATGGTGAGCATCCAATGCATCTAGATTAATTAATTACATGATTAAAGAGAGAGAAATGAGCTACTTTAATTTTTCATTTCTCCTAAACCCTTCTCTCTCTAGAAATCCGAATTACAGAGTGTGAGAGAGTGAGGAGATAAGCTAATATCGATGAATCAAAGACAAGACAAGATCGTGAATAAAGGATCAAAATCAAAATCAAAGCTAAAAGGTATTAAAACCCTAAATTTTTGAAATCCTTTGATCTTATGTTAATTTTTGTAATTGATAATTTAAAGTTGTGTAATAGGGTGTCAATTGATGATCTGGGTTGATAAATCATGAATCCATAACATCAAAGTGCACGAATTTGAAGATTTAAGCAAGTTGGAAAAACCGAATTCTGTTATTTTTCACCAATTATCAGAGGCCATAAATATTTGCTCGATCATGAGTTTTGTTGTTTAAAAGTTGTTATGTGTAGCCTGATATGTTGTCTTTAAGCTCCAAAAAGAATAAGGACCATATCTATTGTGGATCAAAAGTTATTGATGGTCAAAGTGCATTGACCGATCATGAAACTGATTCTGGAAAACCCAGAAAAAGTTCTAAGTGTCCGTAAAATATTTTTTTTAGCAAATGTCCTACCTTGTAGATCTCAAGATGTTTGGAGTTTTCATGTTATGAAAGTTGATATGTGTATTCTACGGTATGTGGTCTTTAATCTCCAAAAGAATCGAGTCCATATCTGTTGTGGATCAAAAGTTATTTAAGGTCAAAGTGGGTTGACCTAAGATTGATCGGAAAATTTCTCAATGACCTGAATTTTCAAGTGTTGATTTTTCCGACAAGGTTTGACCTTACTTTAGTCGCTTGATTTCTTGTTTTTATGATAGTGTTAAGTAATAGATCCGTATTCCTACATGTAGTCTACAATCAAAACTTATATATCACACAAAAAAATACACAGATTACAAGTTAGAAGGACCCAAAGTAGATTCTCATTGTTCTTCAGTTGAAGAAACGACATTGTCGAACTTTTGATGGCTAATAACTCTTAGATCTGATGTTGTTTAGTCATGATGTTGGTTGGTAAGTGTAGTATTACATGAGTACTACAAGATCCAAGTATTAGATTGCCCAGAAACGTAATGGATTGAGAATTATTAATGGTCAAACTAGGCACCTTGAAACTGCCTTGTTAGTGTTCTTGAGGCTCAAGAACACCTAAGGCAACAGTTTTCTGTCGCTAAAGCCTTTAGTGACGGATTTTATTTATTTTTAATTTCTGTAATTTCTGAAAATGATTTAAAAATTAGAAAAATTAGATTTTAATTATTAAAATACTTAATAAATTAAAAAATTTATTTTTAAATCCCAAAAAAATAGTTTGGAGTATATTTCATAAATATTTAATATTTTTGGAATATAAAAGGTATTTATTTATTTAATTATAATATTAAATAAATGATTTAAAATAGTTTTAATTCATGAAAAATCATGAAAAATTATTTTATGGTATAAGAAAATATTTTAAGTTATTTTCCACGACTTTTAATATTTTTGATGAATTTCATTAATTAATTATTATTAATGATATTAAAGTTATTTAATGATTATATTAAATAATTTAGTTTAAAAATGATTTTTATATTATAAAAATCATTTTAAATAAAAATAAGGTATTTAAAAATATTTGAAGTTATAAAATATAACTTTTAATATTTAAATGATAATTTCATTAATAATTAAATATTAATGATATTAAGATAATGTTAATGATATTTAGTTTATTTAATAATTATTATTAAATAAATAGTTTTAAAATGGTTTTATTTATTTAAAACCATTTAAAGAGGATATTAAGGATTTAAAAATATTTTAAGTTATAATTAATGACTTTTAATATTTGGATAAATAGTACATTAATATTTAAATATTAATGGTAATTATTTAAAAAATAATTTTAATTATTTTAAAAATCATTTAAGGGTAATATAAATGTTTTAAAAATAGTTTGAGTTATTATAAATAACTTTTATATTTTGGCAATGGTTTCATTAATAGTTTAGTATTAATTAAACTATTAATGATAATGGAATTGTTTAATGTTTAAATCGTTTAATTATGATTCCGATGTTTGAAAGTTATAGCCGGTCAAACTAGCTGACTTGAGAACCGGTTATGAAATTCTGAATGTGATGAAGAACACCTATAGCAACAGTTATGTCACTATAGGCTCGTTAGTGACAAATTTGAATTATTTGAAAATTTTCAATTTCTGGAAATTCCGAAAATGATTAAAAATAAAATGTCTGATATTTACAGATGTTGAAGTACAGAATAAGAGTCTTAGACTCCGTAATTACCCGATAAAACTGCTTGCACAATCGAATAAATGTCGACCTTATAAAAGAAAGAAAAGGCTACTGTAAGAGCATGAATGAGATATTTGAAAAATGTATAAAAATATTTCAAGTATAGAATAAGAACTAAAAGTATGATCACTGTGATTATATGATTAGACTATGTCTTTCAATTGTAATAAAGCGATTACTATGTGTTAAGATATATTGTTCTAATCGAACGAATGATCTGATTATTGATAGGTTGTGATAAAGAGATAAAACCTAAGTTGAGATTTGTAATCGCAATGAATCGAGCAAGTATCTTACCTTTGCATTTCCTTTATCTGCAATGGACATGAGTAAGAAGTTTCGTAATTATTCTATTCTGTCTGCATTATGTATGCTTTGATTATCAACATGTTAACTCGGATATATATTACATTAACTTGATTTCTAAATGGTTATACAAGTGTCCCCACTTGGATAATCATGGCATTTATTCACATGTTGATACACTTTTGTCAATTACCCGTATATATATATGTTGAATTACATATTATTGTTGAGCAAGATTAAAACCTTCTGGTTTGGAACCGAGCATGTATGAACATCCCTATATGGGAAGATTTTTTTTTCAAGGCGATAGAGTGAGCGATGAATTTCATTCAAGTTATGTAGTATTGATTAATACAGGTACAATCTGATCATCACCCTTCGTGCCTGTAGGTTATAACTGGTTTGAGGATGGATTTCGCTAAACCTTTTCGAAAATGAAAAGAATGTTCATAGTATGTTTCTTAAACCCTATTCAAGGGTAGAGCGAGCCAAATTTAAAGAATTTGAAAGAGAGTTGTTATGTGAATTTTTATCAAGATGATTACTTCACAACTTTCAATTCGTTGTAGAAGTGTTATGTAAAGAGAATACTTATATTCTTTCAAATTTATATATAATTGCTATTACTTGTCAAGGGCACTTAAATGCTCATCCTTGCTTAAATTAAATGTATTCATTATGTATGAGCAACTTTGAAGGCTCGAGCACGAACAAAGGAAAAGAAAAGTCGATCGAATAAGTGTGTATTATGAGTTAATGGTTATAATTGTATTGGTATCTATTCAAGTATTGTAAGGAATGTATTTGAAGGTCACGTGCACGGGAAGTAAACTTTGATGTATGTAAATTAAGTTCGAATGTATTATTATTTAGTATTATTCAGCTTAAAGAAATGGTATCGTGGAGAACCGAGTTCGGGTTTCAAGTACCTGGATTTGGGGTCGTCACAGTTGTCATCCTCCTTCTTCTGAGTAATTACCATGATGTCTAGACAATCATCATCTAGGATGTCTCTATTTATACCCTCCGTATGGACTAGGACGCACATGTTTAATAGATGTCTAGCAATCTCTTGTATGTACCTTTGATTCCTTTCTTCCACGTCTGGGTCTAGAATCAAGATTTCCTTTACTTTGACCAGTATCGGCTTAGGAAACAACATAGCTACCACATAGGAAGGAACCTTTAATGAAGGCCATACAGGCTCAACCTCTATAAGTTTAGGCAATCACCTTGAAGATGAAGGAATCTGTTTGTGTTTGTGAGGGTTCCTATGATTGGACCCAGGAGAATAGCCTAGTCCGACTGTCCTTGTCTAACTGGGAACTTGAATTAGGCAGTTGATGCCTTGATGATCCTTTCCTAACCCCTGTCCAGGTTGAAAACCCAAGGATATTATCCCTTGAGTTGCCGACATTACCTCGACAGAAACTCTGGGTAACAGAGGTGGCGCCCCAATGGGTTGATAGTGAGTGTTGCTCACCTCAAGGGCTTGGAAGCTGATAGGCTCAACTTCTGCATTAAAACTGATGAGTGGTATGTCACTTTGTATAGGACATTTAGGCTCATCATTAATAGTGAACCGGATACTGTTAATGATGTATTTGAGCTGCTGATGGAGAGTGGACGGGACGACTAGCCATATAAAACCACGATCTTCCCAAAAGTAGGTTATATCTTGTACTAATCTTAAGAACTTGAAAGGACATGCAGAACTTATGTGGACCAATCTCCATAGGTAGTTCAATCTCTCCGATAGCATTTCTTCGATATCCATCAAAATCTTTGATAATTGTATGGCTTCTTCGGATCCTGTTGAGATTGATGTTCATTTTCTCCAAGGTGGCGTAGGGGCAGATGTTTAAGGATGATCCTCTATCTATCAGAACTCCTCCCACCACATATCTGGAGGACATAACCGCTATGTGTAACAGTTTGTAATGACCCGTCCCTTCTAGAGGTATGTCATCATCGGTGAAAGATATCACATTACTGTTGAAGATGTGATCAACCAGATGATGGAACTTTTCAACATTCACTGATTTTGGCAAGTGGGCTTCTTCTAAGACTCTCAGTAAGACCTTCCGGTGATCTTCTGAAGAGAAAACCAAGTCCAGAATAAAAATCTGTTGTGGAGCTTCTTTCAAGCTTAAAACCACCTTGGCTTCATTGTGTCCCATAGTACGGAGGAATTCTTTAATCTTCTCTATGGGCACTTTCCCTTTAGGTCTGATGATAGGTTTCATCACCCGTTGGGGAAGATATAGTGGATTTTCTTTCGACACTACAACAGTTGTATTGGATGTCGATCCTTCAGCCTCTCCATAATTCTATGACACTTTCTGTAGGCTGACAACAGGATATTGTGGCCTGAAAGGCAATATGATTAGCTTTGGTGCAGCCACTTTCAAAGGGTTTTCAACACCTTTGAGCTGAATTGGTTAAATTGTAAGTGGTGTGGCAGCCAAGTCTCCCTCAAAGGATATAACTGCTATGACTTCCTTCCATCTTATAAGAAATGTGTCCCCACTCTCAAGTAATACAGCGTCATTGTTTACCATATGCAGGTCACCACTGTCAATCATGTTCTGAATAAGATGGCGGAGTGCCCAGCATTCTTCAGTGTTTTAATCGCGAGAATGGGAGTGGTATTGACATACTCCATTAACATCAAACTTCTTTGAGCGTGGGTTGATTGGAGGTAGTAGTGCTATGAGTTTTCCCTCATTAATCAGCATCTGCAATATCTCTTCCATCGGTTGGCCTAAATTGGTGAATTCCCTTTTGTTGGCGAAATCCCAATGGGCTTTATCTTTTGCTTTCTTTATAATCTTATCCTCTAGTGTTTTACTTTCTGGAGCAAGTGGTAGAGTACTTATAATAAGAGGAAGGAGGCTAGCATGCTCCTGACTGAATAATTGACGTGTGACTTAGTACTAATGAATCACCAGTCAAGCCAATTGATTGACTTGTTCACCAAGAGCCTTTATTTCCCTTTCCATCATAAACTGGAACTGTGCATAATCCTATTTGTCAAAATTTTCTTTGTTGGTTTGGGATGATCCGCCCACATACCTGAGGTATTTGGAGGTATCTCCATTACATCTGTTGATCATATTAACCTCTTCTTCTTTGTGTTGAGGGAGAGGGTTGTCTTGAACATGGGGTTGGTCGAGCTTGGTCACCACGATCTCATCATTGTCAATTAAATCCTAGATCTTATGCTTAAGGGCCCAACAATCCTGAGAGTCATGGCCTGGAGCTCCTATATAGTAAACACACTTCTTGCTTGCATTGAAGCCCTTTCCACTCGGGTTGGCTGGTGGAAGGAGATGAGTAATTTTCTTCTAAGCTGTCAGAAGTTTGAGAATGTTTTCGATTGAGTCCCCTAAGGGTGTGAACACTCTTGCACGTCTGAATTCTCCACTCTTTGGCAAGGGAGGGTTTGAAGACTGTGCTTGAAAAGGGGAATAGTTTCTCCTCTGAATAGGCATGTTTTGATTGCCTTTTTATCCTTGTAGTATCAAGGAAACATCCTCCTTTTTCTTCTTATGGACCCTTCGGGGATTGTTTCCATAACTTCCAGACAGGATGTGCTCAGCTACATCTTTTAGAGTGGCAAGGTCTTGAATCTTCCTTGATTCCAATCTCATTTCAGCCATTTCTCAGTGTTTGATCATTTTAAAGAATGGCTTGCCTATGCCAGCTAAGACCCTCTCATAAAAGGGAGCTTCTTAAAGGTCTATGAAGGTCATCACCATTTCAGACTCAGTTATAGACGGGATAACTTGAGCAACCAGACGCCTCCATCTTTGGGCATACTCTCTGAAAGACTCATTGACTTTTTTCTTGACCTTGGTAAATTGATACCGGTTTGGAGCCATCTGAGTTTGAAAACTGTATTTACTGAGGAAAGCATGGGCTAGCTCCTCCCAGCTGTGAATTTTGGAGTTATCTAATCTGGTGTACCATGTTCTGGCTTCTCCAGTCAGACTTTTCTGAAATAGCTGCATTCTGAGCTTTTCATCCTCGGCATAAGATTTGAGCTCTCCAATGAATACCTTTAAGTGCGTGTAAGGGTATCCCAATCCATCATATTTCTCAAAATCGAGAGTCTTGAATTTTTCCAGATAATGAACCTCGGGGAAGATGCAAAGGTCTGAATATGAAACACTCCCATGTGCTCCAATCCCTTTGATGGACCGAATGGTCTCTTCCATTTGTAGAACTTTCTTCTTAATATCACCGGTGTCTTGATCTTCTTTAAGATGGGTGATTTCAGGGGTTTTGTTGGTCTTATCAGACTGAGACTCAGGTGTTGGAACTTCTTTGTCCGGACCTTGTGTTCCTACATGTGCAGAGGATTCTGTATGGATGGGTATTTGTGGACCCTAAGTGGACTTGTGTAGTTCTTTGAGCAGAGCAGCCGACTCTGTAATTTGATTGCTTAATCCTTTGAACTCCTCGCTAGAGACAGGAGTAGAATTAGACTGGCCAGATGTAGCCATGCCTGGCTGTAGGCTTAATGCCTTTTTGGACTTTGAATGGGTAACAGGACTAATTATTTCCCTACAAAAAGACTTATGTAGTTTAGTCTTAGGGAAATGTGGAAATGTTACATGCTATGTAATGTGTCCATTTTTAGGAGTATTATCCTGCAAAATGGATGTCAGTTGTTTTAATGACAAGATAACATGACAAGTTTTGATATGAAAGGGAATGCATGTATACATATTCCTTTATATTTTCCATTACATTGAGATTGACATGGAAATGAAATTACAAGTAATTGAAATTACAAGTAATTGAAATGGGAAGGTATGAAGAGACTTCCCTACGCGTTTGGTTTATCAGAGGCTGACCTATCTTAGGCTACTCTCGTGGCTTTTTGGCATGAAGGTTCCCAGATCATCGCAATTTACTCGATGGGAAGTTAATCCAATCTTTTAACTGGATCAAATTTAGGTGGTGCCTTTCCTGAGCCTTGTTGGAATTAGTCTCCCTACGAGTCCAGTAATCAAACATCGACAGGATAGCCTCTTGGTGGAGCGACCGCACTGTTAGTTCCCAGAGGCACAATAATTATCTAGAAGGGGGGGGGGGGTTTAGTAGATATTTTAAAAATTCTTTTACAAAATACTTATCAGATTTGATGATGATTTAATCACAGTAGAATTTTAGATTTGTTTGTTTTCCCTTTAAGATAAAGCAAGTTGATAGGATATACGCAGTTATGGCAGATACAAAAGTTATGGCAAGAATAGAAGAGACATAGTGTTTTAAGTGGTTCAGAGCACTCAAGGCTCCTAGTCCACTCTTCTACTCCTTGAGTAGGAAATCCCCTAAGGATATCTTCACAATCTTTGAATCTCACAGATTCCTTCAAGACTAATAGTCTTGAAACTTCTTAGTTCACTTTAGAACTCTTCAAGTCTAGCAGACTTGGTACTTCTCAGTTCACTTAGAACTCTTCTAGTCCTTCTGACATGGGACTTCTTACTTCACTTAAAGATAGTTGAGTTCTTGAATGATGTTACTCAGTTATCGTTAAGCTTGTGTTCGAAAGAACTGAGTAGCTGAGCAAGCTTTCTTTTCAGATCGTAGAGTTGAGCTTTTAGTGTTCTTTAGCATTTTGTTGTATGCTTGCTTATTTTCTTGCATCAGCTTCTGTTTTACATATATGGTGCCTTTGAAATGTATCCGTTTGAAGACATCCGTTGAAGCATTAATTGTATTTGACATTTTTGAGCACTGATGGTGACTTTCTGGAAATCTTCTGTCTAGCCGTCTGGCCCACTGACACTGCAGACTGCTATCTCACATAACATCTGAAAAAGTGTTTTTAGCTGACATGTAGTACTTTCCTTAGCTTTGTTAATACGTTTCTTCGTTCTATAGTAAGGATGAGTGTTATGTCATTGAGATTCCCGATAGTCTCAACGTTTATAATCCATTCCACATTTGTTGACTTTTATTCTTAAATAAATGAACAAGGCTCGATGCTTCTGATGCAGACAGATGATACTCTACGATCATGATCGTGGTGTCTTGCCACCTTGGTGCTTGATTTAGTACTGATGGAAGAGAACACTATGATTTCTCTTAAGTATTAGTAGACTACGATCTTTTCTTACTTGATTTGCAGACTCTACGCTTTCAACAGCACACTGCGATCTTTGAGTTGGCTCGACAGGCGTTTGGACCACTCTACAATTTTGAGAGAGGCCCTCCAAAGTAGAAAGACTACGATTCTTGATGCTCTATGATTCTGCCTTGGCTTCTGCAATTTCTTGACTGGCTTGACAGACTACGATTCTGTTGATGCCTATCTATTACATCTCACAAGTTAGATCAACCTAACAGATTTGATCTTCTCTTCTATACATTCATTTACAGAATGATAAACATAAAGCACAGATCAAACCTAACAATTTTTGATCTACCACTAAGTCCTTGTACATGTATTCATATAGGCAGGAATATTTACTTTCAACATCAAATTTAAATATGCAATTTCCCAAAAATCTCCCCCTATTTGATGTTAACATAACCAAGGAGATTTGTATCATGATCATCAATTTCTAGATGTAGTTGCTAGAAAGTAAATATGACTTAGTGTTTCAGTGAGCAGCTGAAATCTCTAGAGAATAAACATGAATTTATTGATGTTTGTAAGGATAGATATTACAATAATGCTTAGTTACATCAATAAAAAATAAAATTCAACTTATCTCTATTTAATTTTCCTTTTGCTCCTTGGAGGATTTTTATGCTCTGTAGCTCTCCTTCTCCTGCTGGCTTCGTCTCTCCATGTAATATCTTCCAGCTCGCTTTGACTCAGCCTTTTTGCATGATCATGTCTATTCATAAAGGCAGGGTCTCCAATTGGCATAGGTAGGCCAGTAGTGGTTACCCTTTGTGAACTGGGAGATTGCCCTTAACTCCTTAGCGATTGCGCCATGATAATTTGCTGCTGTTCAGGTCGTGGAGTCTCCTGGCAAGGCTGTCTTGAGGGAGGGCTCCTTGAAGATTGAGCAATGAACTTGCCTCTACCTTTTCCTTTCTCTCCTTCCCCTTTATTCTTCCCCTTTATGTAAACATCAAGGGTTCGAATGTCTTCAGACAGTCAATGCATACCTTGGACGAGCTCGTGGAGCTGATTTTTAGATTGGGCAATGTCTTCACGGTTTTCTTGGACCAAAGAATCAGTTTGAGATTCTTTCTTTTATAGGATGGCTAAGATAGTTTCTGTTTGTTGCATTTGACCCATGGAGAATGCTTGGAATTCTTTCATTAAGGTTCGTAGACTTGTGAGACTCTCCATCATAAGCTTATTTTGAGATTCCTGAGTCTTTTGCAGAAGGAGAACTGCTTCCTTGTGCTTCTTGGCAGCCTGAAAATGAATTTGGTCCTGTCAGGAATAATCATGTGAATGATATTCCTATTTGTATATGATTTGATTATGATATAAATGAATGAATATGCAAGTATGCTTGCATTAAGAAAAGCTGTAAAGTCCTTTGATAGATAATATGAACATATGTACAAGGACTTAGAATGAATTGATCAAATATGTTAGGTTGATCCTACATAAGCAAAACAGCTTTGTAAAGTCCTTAAAAAGAAATAATGTACAAGGACTATAAATATAGAAAGATCAAGCTTGTTAGGTTGATCTTATAATGTAATAGTTATGTTTATCTGATCGTCGAGCACTGCATTAGAAATCATAGTCTGCTACGAGAGTCAAGGAAAACTCGAGAGCTATCAAGGCAGAATCGTAGTCAGCAAGATAGTATATCTCGGAGTTCATAGACTACCAGGAGAAACGAGGAAGAATCGTAGAGTGTCAAGATCTGATCTCGGAGTCGTAGTGTCTGCAGAACCCAAGCAAAATCATAGAGTGTAGAACTAAGACTTCAACAGAAGTGCTCACAACACCAAGGAATAATCGTAGAGTAAACATGATTCTCAACAAATGAGCACTCCCAGAAGATCTAAAGGATGAAGCCTCTAGTCTAAGCAGCAAAGACATATTCCACGTACAGGAAACCAGAGAGCACTCAACGAATGGCTTGCAAGCTAATAGAAGATCTAAGCACCAACCCAATCAGCATCCAGATTAAGTTGTAAAGCCATTCAAGATGAAGTCTTCCACAAGTTGATCAGAAGAAGACTTCAGTCAAAGTAACTGGCTAAGGAAAAGTCAACAAGTGCAGTAGCTGTCAAATGAATAGAAGAAAACGATCTTGGGGTCAACCAGGATCGTAGTGTTTGCCAAGCACAGAAGGAACTGATATAGTTTACACAAAGATACTGGCCAGCTTCTGAAGAACAAGGCTAACATGATTAAGCATGGGTCTGTCCATTGATGATAAGTGAACGGGAGATCACAAGGGGAAAACGAGTTGAGCATGCCACAAATCTGAGGTGTCCTGCTATTCAGAAGAGACCAGAACAAGGAGTCAAGCTATCAGTTCCTGAGAACAGTCAAAGGCAAACAGAAGTGTTGAAGCACTGCACAAATGGGGAAAGAAGTGTTCTACATAGAAGATCCAATGAACACTCTTCTGGATCGTAGTGTTGTCTGAACTAGTCAATGAGCAACATTCAACAAGACACTACGATCAGGTCCAAGAACATATGCATCAGAATCATAGAGTTCGGTCATCTGAAGATTAAAGCATTGGCAATGGTTCAATCTGAAGACTGATATTTGAACATTGTTGTTTGAGAGCATCGATGCGAAAAAGACAACTCCTGATGTTATAAACGAGAAGTCAGAAAGGAGAAATAAAGAAGACTACCTGCCCGAGGCATCAAAGTGACATCTTTGAAGGGGTAGGTGAAACAGTAGACTGCAGTGTCAGAAAGATGAAAAAGGGGATGTCATGTCATATCTGCAGTCTGTATCAAATAACTCGAGATCTGAGAAGCAATTCAAATAACTTTCAACGGCTATATTCCAACGGGAAGATTTGGAAGGAGTATATATAAGCCAGAGCTTCAAGAATCAAGAGTTGTTGCAGAATCGTTGAGTTGTTGGAATGCTATATTGTTGATTCTACGAGTTCCACCAGAGCTAATCAGAACAAGTCTCAGTGACAGTGAGACTACAAAGGTGGAAGTGAAGTAGCTTTAAAGAAGGAATTAAACGATCTAAAGCTTCATTCAACAAAGATGAGAATGCCATTGAAGATGGCTGCTAAGCTGAGAACCGAGAAGGCCAAGAAGATATCATTCAGAAAAGTGGCAGAGCACAATGAAAATCCAGAGAGCCACTCAACAAATCACCATGAACCAAAAGCTGAAATAGAACAGATGCAGAACCATGTCTGCAAACCATTCAAGAAGGGTTCAGGGAATGTTAAGTGTCAGATGAAGTCTACCAAAAGCTCAAATACTTAGCAAACCCAAATGGTGATGGTGCACAGCTGACATTAGATGAAGATGAGCAGAAAAGAGTGAAGATCAGCTACACTAGAGAAGATGTGGTCCAGACTCGAAGCAGAATGCAAAGAGGACCACACCAAGCTGCTAAGTATAAAAGTTATTCAAGCTTAAAGACATCTTAGCAATAAAGTACAAATAATAACAACAAGAAGACAGGGCCTGAGGGGTCCTTCTCTGGAGGGACTAAATGAAGTTCCAAGCCTGCTGAGCTTGAAGAGTTCCTAGGGAACTTGAGGAGTTCCAAGCCTGCTGGGCTTGAAGAGTTCTTAGTGAACTGAAGTTCCAAAGCTACTGGCCTTGAAGGAATCTTAGTGATTCAGGGTGCTGCCCTTCCTTAGTGGAAATCCTGCGAGTTAAAGTAGAAGAGTGGATTATGAGCTTGAGTCTCTGAACCACTTAAAATCTCTTGTGTCATTTACTTTCTATAATTTACATTATGTACCTAACTGCTATAACTACTATGAATGTATTAACTGCTTACCACTTAACTAACTCTAAGAAAAATGTATGTATGATTATGAATATATCAATGAAGGGGATCTTTTACTTATCCCGTTGTGCTTGAAAAGATTCTAATGTTTGTCATATGCTAATTCATTAGCAATACAAAATAAAAGGGAAAAGTATTTGAAAATAAAAAGGATTTATTCAACCCCCCCTTTCTAGATCTATTGTGTGCCTACTGGGAACTAACAATTGGTATCAGTGCAAGTTCTTGTGCTATATTCAAAAGCTAACCGCTTTGAGTCTGATCCTAGGCACAAATATTATTCTAAACTTATTTTAGTAGTAAGTCACTTGTAAATGCAGATGAGCTCAAATGTTGGAAATATTATGTACAGGTAAATGTGTATATACACTTGAAGCTGCTTAGATTGGTCCATGTTCTTGAAAGCCATAACAACGAGACCAATCCTTGGCCACAGTCAGTCTTGTAGTTTGAAGACCAGGCAAGGAAACTCAAGAGGCATCAACAACAAAGAGTCAAGCATCCACCAGTCTGAAAGATAAGATGGCCATATAGTACTTATCCAAAGAAGAAAGAAGAATTTCTCAAACATGAATTTGGCTAACAAAAAGTTGGATGTGAACCTTGAGGACTCAAGGCTGTCAAAGAACTAAAGATACCAAGATTCTCTTAGCTTACATCTTCAAGACTATGACTGATTGATCAAAGGACAACTGGAGCAACAAGCTGTCAGAAGTGAATGAAAAATTATGCACATCAATTCCTAACCTCAGTATATCAAGAAAAATGACTGTCAAGAAATTGACAAGAAGATTCAACCAACAGAAGGCTTGAGACATTTTAGAAGAATTTCTGACTAAATCCTTATCTGTCAAAGTCTATTCTTGGAGACTTGCTGAGCTAACATGAATGAAGCTCACATGGTTGCTGATCTCCGTATGAAAGCACACCAGTCATGGTAAGATAAAAAGAGTCTTATATGCTCAATCATCCAAAGCATATCATCTGAGAAGAACCCTCGAGGAAGTTCACATCAGAGGATCATTAAGCATTGATCATGAAGAACTAATTAGAGAAGTAACACTCGACAAGTACAAATCGTCAAAGAAGACTATATTCGTAGTTCTGTCAAACTATCATAAAGTGATCAGTCCTAAAGGTATTTTTTTTTCTATGATCCAAGAAGGTGTAAATGGTGGAAATGAGTCCAGTCAGAAGGAGATATGCAAGGCTTCCTTCTGATGCACATGATGAAGAAAAACTCACACCTCCCTGAGAAGATAGTATCAACTATGGGGGAGCAGTGATTTGTTAAGAAAAAGCAGCACTGAAGTATTAGAAATACACTGCGAAGCAATGTACCAGTTACAAAGTCCCAAAACTTTGTGGCTGATGAACCAAATGAAGATCCAAAGTCAGTAGGAACGTCCCAAAACGTACTACTGATAACCTTGTCAACCACCCAACTCAAATCATGGAGCGCCTACGATCAAACATCTGATCATAGTGTAAGAGCAGGAGGACACCACGATTATAGCCAATACAAATGTCTAAAGTTGGTAGATGAATTCCCCAGCAGAAAAGGTCAAATGAGATATCAGTACTAATCACTTCTAAAGTTTTTCATCTGGAAAGTGCCTCAGGGACAAACCTGACCCTTAGTTCAATCTAAGAGGTTGGCCCTTCCTGAGCTACCTTAACCCAGAAGGAATGCTTAGTCTAGTTCATCTGAAGGACCAGGACAGACAATGATCGTAGAGTAGATTCTGATGTGAAGTCGACGATCGTAGTGCAAACCTAACCGATCGTAGAGTAGGCTCGACGATCGTAGTCTTCCTAGAGGATACACTAGCTTATGGGGAGCTCGGAAGAAAAGGGCATATTCTCAAATATTCAGATCGTGTGGAGATAAGGTCAAAAGCGATTTTGAAAGATGTCCTGCAGACTCACCTCAGACCTTTAGCATCCAAACTATCATGAAGTACATTAGTGGTTAAGCTATGCAACTTCAAGATAAAGATTAATGTCCAATCATCCACTAAAGAATCTCTCAGAAAATGATTGTTGTGTCGACAAAGAAAAACGTAGAATCCACAAGCCACTTTACGTACTGAAAAGGTCAATGGTTAATCTACGTCAATAATGCTTATTTTCTTAAAAGGAAATTAAAGCTGAAAAGCTATTCAGTTCATGGGGAGTTACAGTTTCTTGTTGGGCGTCGTGCAATCAATGACTGAATGACACATCACAACTTATGCAGAGTCAGAAAGAACTATCATAAAGACAAATTCAAAATCTTCAAACAATTATCAAAAGCTGTCGAACCTCTCCCCCTCCCTTTTCAAACCCTAAAACCCTCTTTAATGCCTGAATTCATCAAACCTCAAGCTTCGCCCAAATCACATTCACACAAGACTTCTGAGATAAAAAAATCCATATACTTTAAACTATTCAAATGGTAGATTGGAGAGTAATCACTGGCATTCAGCTTGGAACCAAGACGTTTGAGAAATTTAAAAAGAAGTTCAGAGATATTCTTGAACTTGTGAAGAAGGCTAGATTCTCAGAATGTCTTAAGGTAAACACTCAAATATATGCTAAACTAATTAAAGAGTTTTACTCAAATGCAACCATAAATTTTGGAACCCTTTCCACCAAGGTTAAAGGTCAAATTCAGAAGCTGAAATCGTCCGACATCAATCAATGATTAGGTTTTCCTAACCTAGGACTGAAAAACCTTGATAAGATTGATACTAAACAAGCAAAGGAGATTATGTTGTACAAAAGAAACCCGAGTATGAAGGACATAAAGAAAAAGGAGTTTCCTGAAGAATTTGAGTTTCTTGCTAAAATAGTTCGCAAATGTATACTATGTAAAGATACTGCACACGACACTGTGATTGATCAACAACTAAAGATTATATCTGCAATAGTTATGAAGAAGCGTATAAACTTTGGAGTTATCTTGCTCGATCAAATATCCAAATGGTTGAAAAAGGCTAAGATAAAGAAGTCTACAGATAAATCCCTTAGAAAGGTTTTTTATGGAAGACTCTTGAGTATTGTGCTGAAGAAGAAATTGGGAAGTAAGATAAAGGATGATGAAGGAGAACCACTGAATGTCTATAAAGTGATGTCTCCACAGCTATTTATAAACTGGAAGAAAAATCCCAAGGAAAATAAGAGGCTAATGATAACTAGGAGCAGCAGCAAGGTCTTTGTAAAGAAGCGGAAGGCACAAGAGGTGGAAAGCTCTCAATCAGATAACTCTGTATCGATAGCAGCTACACCAACAAAGAAGAATTCTAAGAGCGTGAAGAATACAAAGGCTCCATCAACTCGTCTCTCCACTGACAAGAAGAGGCATAAAGCAGGAGAAGAAAAAGGTTCAACTGCAGAAACCCCAAAGAGAAGAAGGAGTAACAGATTACTCCAAGGGCCACCGAAGAAGAAAACAAAGGTGATAAAGAAGTCAGTTCTAGTTCCTCAAAGAAGCCTATCTACTCAAGAAGAAAGAGAAGACGTAGAGTTTGAAAATGAGAAGGGAACTGAGTGCTTCAATATTAAACTCTCAAAGAGTAAGTCCAGCAAAGAAGTTGAGTCTATGAAAGAAATAGCCAAATCTAGTAATGAAGAAGAATGTACAAGTCCTATGGACAACACTCAGAGTTGCCACTCTCTTGAAGAAAGGTTGGAAGTTGAAATAATTGCATTTGGTATTGAAAATGCTCCAATAAGTTCACATGATGACTCAAAAGATTTTGAGTCCGAAGAAGAAAGACCTACCCATACTACTGTTGAACATCAAGGAAGCTTGTCTGGTGATTCAGAGGCTTCAGATTCTGAAGAAGAAGAAAAGTTTGACTCTCCTATAGCTGAACTTCCAACGAGAAGAAAGAGCAACAGATTGCTTGCAGATCTATTCTAAAGAAGAAAGGAGAATCTTCTATTGCTGTCATTGATTTGAGTGATGATGAGTCTGAATCCAAGGGAGAAGATGCTGAAGAAGATACTAGTAATGAAAATCAGCAAGAAGGATTCACTGATGAATCAGATAAAAGAAGTCAGCATGATTCAAGCTCAGAAGGTGAAGAAATGGAAAAAGATTCTAGTTCTGCAAATCAAGAATCAGAGGAACTGCTCACTGTATATAAAATTCATTCATATCATGCATATGTACTAATTATCTATTTTAGAAATACAACTGCACTGTATATAAGATTCATTCATATCATGCATATGTACTAATTATTTTTGTCATAACTAAATAGGGGGAGATTGTCAGGAATAAGCATGCGAATGATATTCCTATTTGTATATAATTTGATTATGATATAAATGAATGAATATGCAAGTATGCTTGCATTAAGAAAAGTTGTAAAGTCCTTTGATAGATAATAAGAACATATGTACAAGGACTTAGAATGAATTGATCAAATGTGTTAGGTTGATCCTACATAAGCAAAACAGCTTTGTAAAGTCTTTAAAAAGAAATGATGTATAATGACTATAAATATAGAAAGATCAAGCTTGTTGGGTTGATCTTATAATGTAATAGATAGGCTTGTCTGATCGTCGAGCACTACACCAGAAATCATAGTCTGCCAGGAGAGTCAAGGAAAACTCGAGAGCTATCAGGGCAGAATCGTAGTCTGCAAGATAGTAGATCTCAGAGTTCGTAGACTGTCAGGAGAAACGAGGAAGAATCATAGAGTGTCAAGATCTGATCTCGGAGTCGTAGTGTCTGCAAAACGCAAGAAAAATTATAGAGTGCAGAACTAAGACTTCAACAGAAGTGCTCACAACGCCAAGGAAGACTAGTAGAGTAAACACGATTCTCAACAAACGAGCACTCCTAAAAGATCCAAAGGATGAAGCCTCTAGTCTGAGCTACAAAGATATATTCCACCAAAAGGAAACCAGAGAGCACTCAACGAATGGCTTGCAAGCTAATAGAAGATCTAAGCACCAACCCAATCAGCATCCAGATTGAGTTGTAAAGCTATTCAAGATGAAGTCTTCCACAAGTTGATCAGAAGAAGACTTCAGTCAAAGTAATTGGCTAAGGAAAAGTCAGCAAGTACAGTAGCTGTTAAATGAACAGAAGACAACTATCTTGGGGTCAACCAGGATTGTAGTGTTTGCCAAGCAATGAAGGAACTAATATAGTTTACACAGAGATACTGGCCAGCTTCTGAAGAACAAGGCTAAAGTGATTAAGCATGGGTCAATCCATTGATGATAAGTGAACAGGAGATCACAAGGAGAAAGCGAGCTGGGCATGCCACAAATCTGAGGTGTCCTGCTATTCATAAGAGACCAGAATAAGGAGTCAAGCTATTAGTTCCTGAGATCAGTCAAAGGCAAACAGAAGTGTTGAAGCACTGCACAAATGGAGAAAGAAGTGTTCTACATAGAAGATCCAATGAACACTCTTCAGGATCATAGTGTTATCTCAACTAGTCAATGAACAACATTCAACAAGACACTACGATCAAGTCCAAGAACATATGCATCAGAATCGTAGAGTTCAGTCATCTGAAGATTAAAGCATTGGCAACTATTCAATCTGAAGACTGATATTTGAACATTACTGTTTGAGAGCATCGATGCGAAAAAGACAATTCCTGATGTTATAATTGAGAAGTCAGAAAGAAGAAATAAAGAAGACTACCTACCCAAGGCATCAAAGTGACATCTTTGAAGGGGTAGGTAAAATAGTAGACTGCAGTGTCAGAAAGATGAAAAAGGGGATGTCATGTCACATCTGTAGTCTATATCAAATAACTCAAGATCTGTGAAGCAATTAAAATAACTTTCAAGGGCTATATTCCAACGGGAAGATTAGGAAGGAGTATATATAAGCCAAAGCTTCAAGGATCAAGAGTTGCTATTGTTGCAGATTGTTGAGTTATTGGAATGCTATATTGTTGACTCTACGAGTTCCACTAGAGCTAATCAGAACAAGTTTCAGTGATAGTGAGACTACAATGGTGGAAGTGAAGCAACTTTAAAAAAGGTCTTGAACGAACTAAAGCTTCACTCAATAAAGATGAGAATGCCATTGAAGATGGCAGCCGAGCTGAGAGTCGAGAAGGCCAAGAAGATAGCATTCAGAAAAGTGGCAGAGCACAATGAAAATCCAGAGAGCCACTCAATAAATCACCATAAACCAAAAGGTGAAATAGAACAGATGCAGAACCATGTCTGCAAACCATTTAAGAAGGGTTCAGGAAGTGCTAAGTGCCAGACGAAGTCTACCAAAAGCTCAAACACTTAGTAAACCCAAATGGTGATGTTGCAAAACTTACATCAGATGAAGATGAGCAGAAAAGAATGAAGATTAGTTACACTAGAGTAGATGTGGTCCAAAAGATGTTCAAGCTTAAAGACATCTTAGCAGCAAAGCACAAACAATAACAACAAGAAGCCAGGGCCTAAGGGGTCCTTGTCCAGAGGGACTAAATGAAGTTTCAAACCTATTAGGCTTGAAGAGTTCCTAGGGAACTTGAGGAGTTCCAAGCCTATTGGGCTTGAAGAGTTCTCAGTGAACTGAAGTTCCAAGGCTGCTGGCCTTGAAGGAATCTTAGTGATTCAGGGTACTTCCCTTCCTTAGTTGAAATCCTGCTAGTTAAAGCAGAAGAGTGGATTAGGAGCTTGAGTCTCTAAACCACTTAAAATCCCTCGTGTCATTTACTTTCTGTCATTTACATTATGTACCTAACTGTTATAACTGCTATGAATGTATGATTAACTAACTCTAAGAACAATGTATGTATGATTATGAATATATCAATGAAGGGGATCTTTTACTTATTCCACTGTGCTTAAAAATATTCTTATGTTTGTCATATGCTAATTCATTAGCAATACAAAAATAAAAGAGAAAAGTATTTGAAAATAAAAAGGATTTATTCAACCCCCCTTTCAAGATCTATTATGTGCCTACTAGGAACTAACAGATCCCTCTCATTGAGACTTTGGATCATTTCCTTGATGATCTCCCTAAGCATCTTTGTAAGCTCAGTACTCAGGTTGCTGGGGAGGGTGTTGGCAGCATCGATCAAATGAGTCAGCCTCAGATGAACAAGGTCTGAGTGAACTTTAAGATCTTCTTGAATGTCCTTAGTCACCTTCTGAGATGCTTTAGACAACTCCATTTTTGTAGGACGGTCTGGGATAAGCTCAAGGAGTTGCTGAGTATTTGGAGGAGAGGCTCTAGAATATTGATCTTGCAGATTGTAAAGAGCAAGATCAAGATCAAGATCAAAATAGTTATTGGTTAATGAGGAAGGAATATCTGATGGAGGAGCAGGTGTGTGAGGTTGAGTTTCAGGAGGAGGTGACTCTATGATTGGAGTAGAATCAATAATTGTAGAGTGAGAGATGGTAGGAGACTAGATCAATATAAAATTTGGCATATCTGGTTCATCAGTTACAAAATGTTAGGATTCTATAACTGGAAATTAATTTAGTGGATGAAGTATCACTTCCAACCATCTTGGCAATTCATAGAATTGGTTGAAGGTTGATGGTGGACAGTGACTAACCCTGAAAGAGAAGGGAATATATTGTACCTCACACTCATTTTTTGAAGAGGGACTATTGTGATCAGCTTTTGGGCAAAAGTGAGGTTGCATGGGAATCTATGAGCTAGCACAGAGATTGCTGGATCATCATTGAAGGTCCAGAATATGTGATCCCAAGAGTTGAGGATTTGGGCTATATGAAAGGGATTCATAGGTAAATAGAAGAACAGTTGATTGTAGTTGGCTCTTCTATATCCATCCTATCCCACTACTATAATTTCAACTTCATCATCCTCTTCTTCTTTCCGGTCTTCATTTGATATTTCCACCAAGTCAATCATCTCCACTTCTCTTCTTTGTTCTTTTGAATTCTCCACCTCTATAGCTTCAACCTTCTCCATTTCTTCAGTTTTAGAAGCTAAGATTTCTTGAGGAGGTTCATGATAATCTCTTTGCAGCTCTTCCTCAGCTGCAACCTTTTTTGACACATGAACTTCACAAGGCTCCTCCTCAATTTGATCATCTATTTGAACTTTAGGTAGCTCCCCCTCAACTGGAGCATTCTCTAGTGCAACAACTTCAGGAAGCTCCTTTTCTTCAGATGTTTTCTTTTCTTCTTCCTTCAAGGCTTTTACATTCTCAAGTATATATGTCTTGATGAGCTTTCTCCTTGCCCTTTTGGGTTGAGTTTCAGCCTTGGTGTTTTCTTTGTCTGCAGCTCTGACGATTGATATTGTTGCATCAACCTCTTCTGGAGTGATGTCAAGTCTGGACTCGACGATCGGTACTGACTCTATAATCAAAGAGAGCAAAGACTTCTTTGTTTTGAAGTTACGTTTTCCCTTCTTAAGTAGTTGAGAGATGGTGACTCTGTCTTCTTTTTCCTCAGACTGCTGCTTTTTCTTCTTCATTTCCTTCTGAGTTTCAGTGCCTAAACTCTCTTGGGGTTCATCAGTAGTTGAGCCTTGTGGCTCTTCTGTAGTTTGTGCCTACATTTTTCTCTTACCTTTACTTTTTTCTGACCAAAGCGATGGGTTCCTCTTTGTTAATTTCTTCTTCTTCATCAATTTCCTTCACAACTAACATATTTCTTGGTAGACCAAATTCCTTTGCTTCACCAGTCCTTCCACTGGATTTAGATATCATTTTGACATTTTTTGCAGGATTCCTTTTCCAGTTTTGAAATAACTGCTGGGTCATTTTCCTATTGGTATTTATGGATTCTCCTTCATTGTCCCCAATTTTGTCACCCAGAGCTGTTTGCAGGATTATGCTTATGAACCGCCCATGGAGCATCTTTCCAGAGCTCTTTGATTTCTTTGAAATGAGCATCCACTTTTTAATCCAATCAATAAGTAGGGCCCCATAGTTGAGTTGAATCCTGAAGCATATTAATGTCATGAGTTTTAGTTGAACTTCATTCACAGAGTCGTGGCCAGAGCTTTTGCAGCATATGCACTTCCCAACAATATCAGCTAAAAACTCATACTTCTGGGGAAACTCTTTCTTCTTATATCCCCTGACGTTCTAAAACTTTGTGTGATGCATCTTCTTTAGACCTTCATGAAAGTCGATGACCTTCATAGATGCAAGTCCCTTTGATTTGAAACCTAGGGCTAGGTTTATATCTTCAGCCTTGAGTTTAATTTTTACCCCTTTACCCTTGTGGCGATGACATCGTTCTCAAAGACTCCATTGCTGTAGAACTCTTTCACCAGCTTAGGGTAGATCCATGTGCTGGTACTTAGAGCTTCCTCACGACCAGCTTTCTTTAGAAGATACAGAATCTTGTGAAATTGAGGGTCAGCCATCTTAAACTCGTCAAAGTAGAGTTGGTAAACAGAGATAATATTGGAAACAACCATTGATTTTCTTGAACTGAGGTTGATTAAGCATTCGTTCTAAAAGCTAGGGTTTCTGCTGGTAGAGAGATAAAGAGTGAAATGAGCTCTTTGAAATTTTGAGATGAGTTTTCAAAAACATTTTCATCCTATACTTGTAACTTCCTTCCACTCATTTTGCATAGTGGGGCATGTGTCGAGTTCTACCAGGCTCCATGATTTTAAATGATGTTGAAAGTACTTATCTGCCCTTAGCTCCCCCTGAGCTAGTGTATCCTTTGCGAGGACTATGATCGTCGAGGTTGTACTAAGATGTTGAGTTCACTGCTGAATCTACTCTACAATCATTGTCTGTCCTGGTCCTTGTGATGAACTTTGACTTATCATTCCTTCTGGGTTAAGGTAGCTCAAGAAGGGCCAACCTCTTAGATTGAACTAAGGATCATGTTTTTCCCTGAGGCGCTTATCAGAGGGGTTGCTTGGATTTGTTAGGAATGTTTTCACCACATGAATCTTCTTTGTCATGCCAAGGCAGCTCTACGATCGTGGCTCACCTTTGCGATTTTAAACATAACCTTTTTATTTGCAGGGTTAGTACAAACTAGAGCATATAGTTTATGGTTGCAGATTTAGCATGCCTAACTCGCTTATTAATTTATTAAATCTGGATTCATCTAGAGGCTTTGTAAAGACATCAGCAAGTTGATTTTCAGTAGGGATATATTGTAGGGATATAGTTCCATTTTGAACATGCTCCCTAATGAAATGATATCTTATTTCTATATGCTTTGTCCTAGAATGAATGACAGGATTATGTGTTATTGCTATGGCACTTGAGTTATCATAATGAACATGTATAGATTTGAGACCAAACCCATAGTCTGCTAGCTGATTTTTTATCCATAAGATTTGAGCACAACAACTGCCAGCAACAATGTATTCAGCTTCTGCTGTTGAGGTAGATACTGAGTTTTGCTTCTTGCTGAACCAAGACACAAGTCTATTTCTTAACAAGCTCGATATGTACTTCGGTACTTTTTTAACGATATTGCAAACTGCAAAATCGATGATTCAGATATCCTGTCAGTTCAAAGGAGGACTCCTTGGGATACCAAAGTCCCAAGTGACGTGTGCCTTTGAGATACCTAAAAATTCTTTTTATAGCAGTTAAGTGTGATTCCTTAGGATTATCTTGAAATCTATCACATATGCATGTTGAAAACATTATGTCTGGTCTACTGGTAGTTAGATATAGAAGAGAGCCTATCATACCTCTGTATTGAGTTATGTCAATACTTTTACCTTTCTTATCTTTGTCAAGCTTGGTTGTTGGAGCAATTGGTGTTTTCATGGGAGAGGCTGATTCCATGACATACTTTTTAAGTAATTCTTTAATGTACTTGGCTTTGTTTATGAAGATACATTCATTAGTCTGCTTTACTTATAATCCAAGGAAGAAATTAAGCTCACCCATCATACTTGTGAGACCCCAGATTTTATGAATAAAGATTTAAATTTCTCGAAATATCTTTTTTGAATATTATGGTGTGGATTTGATATAATGTTATAGTTGTGGATAATATTTACAAATTTTGCAAAGTAAGCAAGTAGTTATATAATATATGATTGGTTGGGGAATATTCGTTTTCACAGGGAATATTCGTACGATGACAAAATCATTAGTAGACCCCTAGCGGAAAGTATTATTGTAGTAAGAAAAAAACGCAAATTATCTTTTATAAAAATAACTTGCGGAAGTGTTACCGTTAAAACTGTTAAACTACCCCAGTAGTAAAGTAATAATGTCTGGCGTGGTTGCATAGTAGCACACGGTATTGGTTATTGATGCTTACATGAGAAGTCACTCAGTTATACTCAATTATTGCTACAGTAATTGCTGCATCATATCTCTCATATTATTGATTCGATTATTGTCACAGTATCATCTGCATAATATGATATATTATTAAATCAATAATTAAGACGACAAAGTTATTCATATTATTAAATTGCAATATTTACAATGTCTAGAAGTTCTGTCAAGGAGAGGTTTGGTCATCTAATTGTGCGCCAATAGGAGAAATCCTTATCGGAAAGCCACCTCTTTCCTGGGAATGACCTGGTTGTTAAATATTGTGAATTATAATATTAATGATGAATAAGTTCGTGTTGATTAAAGATGAAATTGATAGTTCCATTGTGTTGGAATTATTAGTGGTAGTGAAAATTGACATTTATTTCGATAATAATTGATGTCTAGAAGTTATCGGGTAATTAATCGGATAAATGAGCAATTAATTACTATTAATTCACATGATTATAACTATTTGTTCACATGTGTTCACTATTGATTCACATTCATGTACTATTAGGGGAGTTGGTGCAAGATTGATAATACTTGCATGACTAAGTTAAAGATGGAGGTATAGATGGAGGTACTATACTGTTATTTATATTTTCACATGATTATAACTATTGAATCACATGATTGAACTATTGATTCACATTATTTACTATTAGGGGAGGTGGTGCAAGTTTGATAATACTTGCAGGACTAAATTAAAAATAAAAGAAAAGTTAGAGGTATTGTACTATAATATTTCGAGCCCCAAAACGTGCAATTCTCGAAACTATATTTTTCTATAAATAGAAGCTCATTCTTCCTTCATTTCTCATAAATTCACTAAAGTTATAGAGCAATTATTATAGAGAGAAATTATAGAGAGAAAGAAGAAGAGAAGTCTGCTACCTCTCTATTCCAGTATCCAGTTTTATTCTAAGGTAAGGGGTATTATTTCTTGAGAGCTATTGTTATTCCATTCCTTATTATTATGTTGGAATAACCTATCTATGCGAAGTATCGCATACATGGTGAAATTCTTCTATTATTCCATTCTTTATTATTCTGTTGGAATGTCCTGTCTGTGCGTATTACACATGACTTGGTTCCACTATTTATTATTCTGTTGGAATAACCTGTCTATTTGAAGTACTGCATACATGGTGAAATTCTTCTGTTATTCCATTCTTTATTATTCTGTTGGAATATCCCGTCTGTGCATATTATGCATGACCTGGTTCCACTATTTATTATTCTGTTAGAATAACCTGTCTATGCGAAGTACCGCATACATGGTGAAATTCTTCTGGTATTCCATTCTTTATTATTATGTTGGAATATCATATACGTATGTATTACGCATGACACGGTTCCATTATTTATTATTACGTTGGAATAACTCGTCTGCAAGCGGCCTATCGCATGCCCGTGAATTCTCGTTGTTATTCCATTCTTTATTATTCGTTGGAATATCCTCGCATGCATGCGGATTTCGCATGACTGGTTCTATTATTTATTATTACATTGGAATAACTCCGTCTGCATGGCGATATCGTCGCATGCTTGGTGAATTTCGTTGTTATTCTATTCTTTATTATTCATTGGAATCCTCACATGCATATGGATTTCGCATGACCTGGTTCCATTCTTTATTATTCTGTTGGGAATAACCTATCTGTGTGGTCTATCGCATGCATGGTGAATTCTTATGTTATTCCATTCTTTATTATTCTGTTGGAATAACATGTCTATTTGGATTACCACATGCATGGTGAA
Source organism: Panax ginseng (assembly GCA_020205605.1). NCBI lineage: Eukaryota > Viridiplantae > Streptophyta > Magnoliopsida > Apiales > Araliaceae > Panax > Panax ginseng. Next base: position 47,956,917 of record CM035144.1, read on the forward strand.
TGATCCTTTGTATTCATTCCTTATTAAATTATGGAAATGATCTGTCTACGTGGATTACCGCATGGCGGGCGAAAATCTATTTGCAGGTTCATATATTCTATTATACTTAGTTGGTTAAAGTTTTGGCTTCTATACTCCATGAAATTAGTAGAATATCCTTGATATTTGCGCTTCATCCAGTATCTTTTCATGGAAATATTCTTCTGAGTATTTTTGAATTTTACTCCACAAAGCAGTATCATGTTGACAATTTCGACGTTTTTGAGTTCAGGATAAATTAACTTATAAATCTTTAAAATTTAATTCTTGAACTTGTTTTATTGAATTATTATGTCATTGTCATCATCTTCATGTTTATATTATGTTGAAAGTCATATGTGGCCTGTAGTGCATAGATGGACTTGGTATGATTATGACCAGGGATTATTCTAAGATAGTCATGACCATAATGTTACAAATGATGTGGTAAAAGTCCTCATTGGCACTGTAGTGCATTGATGGACGCTTGTTGGCATAATCATGACCATTGATGAAAACACGAATATCCTTGGCCCGTAGTGCATGGATAATTTGTGGTAGTTATACTAATGAATATCCTTGGTAGTAGTAGGAGGGGATGGCGTGGTTTATTTAATAAGTCGAGTCTCAAATATAAAAGTGATGAAAAACCTTTTAAATCATAGAAGATAGTAGATTTTATTCTCTACTTGACTCTTCTAATGGATTGCTTGTTCCGCTGCAGTTAAACTTGATGTTTGTTATATTGTATCAGTTTAACACTATTGAAGGCTAACGATAATTTATTCTGCATTATCTTAGCCATAATATTTTGGGCTAGTTGAGCTCACCCTTTTGTTTTCATTGTTTTCTTTAGGAAATGAGAACGTAACAGGGACTAGTCGGGGAATGGAGTGATGGTCGAGATGATAGCATTAGTAGTCCTCAGTATTCTATGAAATAGAGTGATAATAAATGTATTGAGGACTTATTTTGAGTTTGAATACTGTCTAGAAGACAATATTTGTATTATAACTCACAGCTCATGTTGTATATTTAAGATTGTATTAGTATTCTATACCATGTAAGTGGCGACCTAAGATGGGTGATGTATACCTGTTTTGGGATCGTCACAGTTGGTATCAAAGTTTAGGGATATAATCCCTGGCTGAGATGTGAGACAAGAACTAGGAGGGGAGAGACGGGGAATTCCTTCGTTAGTATGACCTACCTAAGTTTATTTGGTATTTAATTGGTCGGTCAGAGTATAGGGATAATATGTGATATGTTAATTAACCCTTGTTTTGTGGTAGTATTTTAAAATGACATCCGAGAATGTTGAAAATAGCAATGGAGCACGTGAGACCGCTGAGTCTCCACGCATCAATAATCGTGATAATGTGCATCGAAGGCGACAATCCTCATGCAAACGACAACACCGCCAAATGATGAACGATGGAATGTTCGTGAGGCTTTAAGCAATTCATGCAACATCAAAGTAGAGCGGCTCCCGTCCAAAATACAGGTGGAAACACCGGCAACTTCTCGACGGTCACCGCTAAAATGCCTCAAGGAGTTGGGACCACCGAAGTTTTTTTGGAGAGCCAAAACCACTTAAGGCGGAGACATGGATAAAGCAGATCAACAAGATATTTGATGTCTTGGGATGCTCCGAGGAGAAAAAGGTTCCCTTTGCCACCTTCATGTTACGGGCAGAGGTAGATTACTGGTGGGAATCGCTAAAGTGTACTCAACCTGCCGCACTGAAGATGTCTTGGGAGAAGTTCCAAGAACTGTTCAACGACAAGTACTTTCCCAAAAGTATTCGTCACATGAAAATGGTAGAGTTCATTAAACTGGAGCAAAACAACATGACCGTGTCACAATACGAAGCTAAGTTTGCCGAGTTGACCCGGTTTACGTCCCATTTGGTTGATAATGAGGAGAGAATGACCCAAATATTTCTAAGAGGTTTAAAACCCGAGATACGTTAATATCTTATCTCTCATAAACTGTGTTTGTATTCAGATGTTGTTAATAGGGCTCAGTTATTGGAGCGCGATAATGAGTCAACCCAACCAAAAGAGAGCAGTCGGCAAAATGATAATACCAGTCATAGCAGTCATCGAAGCGATGACAATAAGCATGGAGGGAATCAACATGCCAAAAATGGTAACCACTTCGGTGGTAATCATGGCCAAAACAATAAGAATGGACATTTCAAGAAGAGGAGATTCAACAATGATGGATTGATGTCAGCATCAGCAACCATTGTTAAGGAAGGAGAACGACCACCTATCATATACTCCAAATGCGGAAGGGAGGGACATATCAGTCCAAACTGTACGCATCAGTCCAAAACCTGTTACAATTATGGAAGAGAAGGTCACCTTGCTCGATTTTATCGTTCAGGGAAGTCAAGTCCAGCTGGGACGGTGGCACCAAAGGCGGATACGAACAAAACAAAGTCGGTGGTTTTAGGAAGAGCGTTTTTGATTTCTCTCAAAAGCGAGTAACCCGAACGGTTAGCGCAAGTTAGTTAATTATAAATTCTTGCAAAGTCTATACCTTATTAGATACCGGTTCTACCCATTCTTTTATCTCTCTTGCTTGCGCTCAACGTTTAAATTTGACCCCTGAGAAGTTAGACTTTGACTTATTGGTTGAAACTCCGTTGGAAGAAACCTTCGTTACCTCCACTATTTATATATCTTGTTTGATTCAAATCGACACTTTCATGTTACCTATCGATCTTATCTCTTTGAAAATACTTGCCTTTGATGTGATTTTAGGAATCGATTGGTTAACTACTCATCAAGCTTTTTGTAAGGTTGTTTGCTTTCATATTCCTAACCAACCTATTATGAGAATTCAAGCAACCAAACCACTAAAGTCAATCATTGTCATATCAAGCCATAAGAAAAGAGCCCCGAGCCTTTCGCTGGTGACTTCCTTGTGTGGAATGCACCGAAGCTGAACTTTCCATAGGGGACGCTGTGAATGACGATAGCAAGTTGATAGGTATCAATGTGACGTAATATCCAAGTCTTGGATTAGAGTCACAGTTTTGAATGTTATTTCTATTGTTAATAAATTTCCTGACATATTCTTGAAGACTTCTTAGCCTAACCCTAGAGCGTGAAATCAAATTTTATATTGACCCTAGTACAAAACCCATTTCTAAAACCCTTAAATATTTCTTCAACCAAAACAAATGTATCATGCGCCAAGGACATTGGCTCGAATTGTTGAAGATTACAACTATACCATTCAATATCATTGTGGAAGAGCGAACGTGGTAGCTGACGCGTTGAGTAGAAGATCGTATGCGTTTACAAGTGCGATGTTGTTAACACAAAGACCCATTTCGTATAACTTACAAATGATGAAGATAGAGTTAAAGACTCTAGGGACCCACGTGAAGATAGTGAATATACGATTAGAATCGACTTTAATCGATAAAGTTAAAGCCGCTCAAACTACACACCTGGAGCTGATGAATTTGAAGAAGAAGGTTCAAGAGGGCGTTATTCTAGAAGCAAGAATCGATGAAGAGAGGAAATCTCAACCTTCGATTTTATTGGCCCATTTGAAATCCTTGATCGAGTAGGAACTGTGGCCTATAGACTTGTCTTACCGCCAAGTATGTCGCGTGTTCATAACGTTTTTCACGTATCGTTGTTAGCAAAAACTTAGTTTTAGGGGACTTTAGAGACAAATTTTGGAATAATTAATGAATCTAAAAAATTATGAAATCATGGGGGTTTTATAGAGCATGTTACAAGCTTTCCATAACCTCAAAAATGGACTAATTCCGATAACGGATGAAGAAGTTATGAAGATTTGAAGTATGTGTGTCAAAAGTTGCAAAATCTGGAAAATTGGAGTTAAGTGCCAAAGGTCGAGGGCCTAAGCACTAGGCTCGGCGCTTAGAATCTGTTCTTGGGCGCCTAGGCGCTTGCCCAAGGTCAAATTTGGGCACCAAGGCGCTGGTCAAGTGTTAAGCCAAAATCTATCCGGACGTCCTTTAGTAAATTGGGCATAATTTTTTCATACAAACTCCGATTGAGGTGATTCAGGATGATTTGGAAAGTTAACAAGTCGACCTAAAACTTTCTTCTTATATTTTGACATTTTAAGGTCGGTATCAAGGCCTAAAGTTGCTATTTTAGGGACTGATGTGCATTTAGAGGCAATCGGAGGACATCAGGCATGCACGTATGCAACGAGTAATGTTTTCGACGATAAAGGTATTTAAGGTTATACCTCAAGAGTTGAAATATGAAATTAAGTCAAGGTATTCTCACCTCTTCGGCATACCAGGTACGTACGTAAATTTCGAGGGCGAAATTTCATAAGGAGGGGAGATTGTGAGACCCTAGATTTTATGAATAAAGATTTAAATTTCTCGAAATATTTTTTTTGAATATTATGGTATGGATTTGATATAATGTTATAGTTGTGGGTAATATTTACAAATTTTGCAAAGTAAGCAAGTGGTTATATAATATTAGATTGGTCGGGAATATTCGTTTTAACAGGAATATTAAATGCGACAACACAATCATTAATGGACCCCACAACGGAAGTATTGTTGTAGTAAGAAAACAACGAAATTATCTTTTATAAAAATAACTATGGAAGTGTTACCGTTAAAACCGTTGAACTACCCTTAGTAAAAGAAACGATGTCTGGCGCTGGTTTGCATAGTAGCACACCACGGTATTGGTTATTGATGCTTACGTGAGAAGTCACTCAGTTATACTCAATTATTGCTACAGTAATTCTTGGCATCATATCTCTCATATTATTGATTCGATTATTGTCACAGTATCATCTGCATAATATGATATATTATTAAATCAATAATTGAGACAACAAAGTTATTCATATTATTAAATTGTAATATTTACAATGTCTAAATTGCAATATACTCCATGAAATTAGTAGAATATCCTGGATATTTGCGATTCATCCAGTATCTTTTCATGGAAATATTCTTCTGAGCATTCTTGAATTTTACTCCACAAAGCAGTATCATGTTGACAATTTCGACGTTTTTGAGTTCAGGATAAATTAACTTATAAATCTTTAAAATTTAATTCTTGAACTTGTTTTATTGAATTATTATGTCATTGTCATCATCCTCATGTTTATATTATGTTGAAAGTCATATGTGGCCTGTAGTGCATAGATGGACTTGGTATGATTATGACCAGGGATTATTCGATATAGTCATGACCGTAATGTTACAAATGATGTGGTAAAAGTTCTCATTGGCCCGTAGTGCATTAATGGACAGTTGTTGGCATAATCATGACCATTGATTAAAACACGAATATCCTTGGCCCGTAGTGCATGGATAATTTGTGGCCGTGATACTAATGAATATCCTTGGCCGTAGTGCAGGGATGACGTGGTTTATTTAATAAGCTGAGTCTCAGCGATAAAAGTGATGAAAACCTTTTTAATCCATAGAAGATAGTAGATTTTATTCTCTACTTGACTTTTCTAATGGATTCTTATTCCGCTGCAGGTTAAACTTGATGTTTGTTATATTGTATTAGTTTAACACTGTTGAAGGCTAACGATAATTTATTCTGCATTATCTTAGCCATAATATTTCTTACTGGGCTAGTTGAGCTCACCCTTTTGCTTTCATTGTTCTCTTTAGGAAATGAGAACGTAGTAGGGACTAGTCGGGGAATGGAGTGACGGTCCAGATTATGGCATTAGTAATCCTCACTATTCTATGAAATAGTATGATAATAAATGTATTGAGGACTTATTTTGAGTTTGAATACTGTCTAGAAGACAATATTTATATTAAAACTCACAGCTCATGTTGCATATTTAAGATTGTATTTGTATTCTGTACCATATAAGTGGCGACCCAAGATGGGTGATGTATACCTGTTTTGGGGGCGTCACAATACTTATTTCGAACTTGCTCTGCATAAGCTTGGCAAATCTCTTGCACATTTTTTTGTCAGTAGAGCCAAAGATAATGTCATCAACATATATTTGAACTAATAGGATTTTGTTTTTGTGCTTTCTAAGGAATAATGTTGTGTCTACTCTACTGATGGGTTTTTGGCACATCAAAGCAACGCACAACGGAATAAAATTGAATAAAATAGAATAATATCCGAAACCCAAAACAGGATCCATGCGAAACAAACATTAATTCAGTGTTTAAGAGATTATACCGATTATTAAAAAAGCCTCTGAAACTCTTCGAATCTTCAATGCAATCCCTCACGAAAAAGCGTCTCTATGGTATCCGCACGAACGCACGCGAACCGTTGCACAATTCTGCAATAAAGGGAGTTGCGGTACTAGCCACCAAAGTAACAGGATTTTCGAAAACTTTTTCTTTAGTCTCTCTCTAAGAGCGGCTAGGGTTTTTAGGTTAATGATAATACCTAATATGGCTGCTACATATCATATATATAGTAGTTAAAAAGGAATTAATCAAAAACCTAATTAAAATAAAATCTGAATTTATATATATATATATATATATATATATCTTAATTAAGTCTTACTTATTTAATATACCCATATATATAAATTATCCTATTAATTTAAATTCGTAATTTAAATAATATCAATCATATTGACATATTTAAATCTTTACAATTTAAATTAATTCCCTTTTAATTATGTTTTATGTGTGACCTTATAGGTTATTATTACGTTGGTAATAATTTTAAAATCATATTATAAAATTATAAACAGTGAGCGGCATCTAGTAATGCATCACTGCTACCCAAGTAATAATAAGATCGATAATTCGATGTAACCTTTTCGTGACCAATGTTTCAATGTAATTTAATCCTTTTAACCTTGACATCCTAGATTAAACTCGAGTCATGGAATGTGTCATACTCTTCATAATTTAATCTGTGTTTTCTTGATCAATGAGTAGACTATATGAAACAAATTACTATTTGAGCATGGCCATGCATTTCATAGTCCTACTCAATTAAGAGGCCTATGAATATCACTCCTAATATATAGGAGGGTTAAATTCCATCTAGATCACTCATATTTCTCACACGATTCATGATGTACCCAATAATCATCTTTATAGTCCACCCTATTAAAGGTGATATTTGATGATATCAAAGTACATAAATTCCCTTGTAGTAATATAGTGATTTCAGGTCAGAGGACCATTACATCATTGTCACTATGAGAATCGTTAATGACACTTTGCATACTGTTCCACATAGAATTCTCATGGTGGGTCTGTCCAGTACATCATTCTCTAACTTGTACCTATGCATTGACTTAATATCTCATATATTTATGACCAATGAGATTTAGTCATCAGTCAATCAACATACTAGTCTCAATGCATCATTGTTTTCCCATCAATAATGATACTCGACTAGGGACATTTAAGAGCAATGATACTAATTGTAATTATATAATCTCATGTTCAAGTCACATACTTGAAACTATATAATTTGAATCATTATTCTAATGAATTTTATTATGTTAACATTTATATAACGCAGTAAATAAAACCATAATAAAATCATTCATTTATTCAATCAAATATAATATCAAAATGTTAAGCAATTATATCAAATAATTGGCCTCTAGGGCATAAACTCTAACATCTACCTCTAGTGAAACCATTTTCAATAAGAAAGTTAGTTAGTGTTGCATACTATGCTCTAGGTGCTTGTTTAAGTCCATATAAGGCTTTGTCTAATCTATAGACATAATTAGAGAGAGTTGGATTGATGAAACCTGGAGGTTGCTCCACATATACTTCTTCTTGAAGTTCACCATTCAGGAATGCACTCTTGACATCCATTTGAAAGACTTTGAACTTCATGTGTGCTGAAAAGGCAAGGAGTATCCTGATGGCTTCTAATCTAGCAACAGGTGCGAAGGTCTCGTCATAGTCGTTGCCTTCTTCTTGAGAGTAACCTTTGGCTACTAGTCTTGCCTTGTTCCTTGTTATCACCCCATCTTCATCCATCTTGTTTTTAAAGACCCACTTGGTGCCAATGACTGGGTGGTTTCTTGGTCTTAGAACTAATCTCCATACTCTGCTTCTCCCAAACTGATTTAGTTCCTCTTGTATGGCTTCGATCCAACTTGAGTCTTCCATAACATCTTCTATTTTCTTGGGTTCCATTTGTGACAAAAAGCTTATATAGAAGCACTCATTTTGGGTGGCAGATCTTGTATTGACTCTAGCATTTGGATTTTCGATGATCAGGTCTTGAGTGTGATCTCTTGCTCATCTGTTTCCTATTGGGACATCAGACCTATTACCCTCTTGTCTAAATTCTTCAAGATCAACCTCTGCTTCTTGATGTGGAGGTTCGTTGTCTGGCATAGTTCTTCCAATGATCTCTTCGTCAGGCTCGATAATTTCATTTTATAGGTCTACGATCGTGGTGTTGGGCTCGACTGCCTTGTTCGTAGTGTCTGAGTTGTCATTCGTAGTGTCTTGAGACACATTTTTGTCCAAGTCTGTTTCATCGAATATGATGTGAATTGAGACTTCAACACTTCGTGTCATCTTGTTGAACACTCTATAAGCCTTACTGTCTGTGGCATATCCTAGAAAGATTCCTTCGTCTTACTTGGGTTGAAACTTAGTCAGATACTATTTTCCATTATTGAGAATATAGCATGTGTGACACCCCCAAATCCGGGTCCCTTTGAACCTCAGATCCGGTCCGCCACGATACTACTATCGTCAAACTATTTATATCTCTTATTCATAACTTAATAAATATAACTTTGCTGATTACAATTTAGAATATAGATTCTTTCCATTTCCAGGATCTGTATAATGACCCCAAACTTTTATAAGTTTCAAATAACAGGTATATAGGTTTACTTCACAAACATATCATCAAATATCAACTTTCAAAGTTCATACATATCTCATATGCATTCATATATATACATCAACATTCTCATAGCATAATATAGCTCAACTAACAGTTATCGAATTCATATATCAAATAGGAACTAAAAGACTTGCCTGATTCATAGTTTATCAATTACGTCTCAACTGCTTAAAGCTTACCTGCACTGCGTGTATTCCTACACAGTTATATAATCATGGATTCATACCCATCAGTCATACATTTCATATGCTCTTAATATAAGAACAATTATTATTTCCTAACTTGGTTTCATTTTTACTTGAACTTAGGATAACCATGTGACTAGCTCATTCTACTATCATATTTATCTAAACAATCTTTGTTTCATATCTTGTAGTCCTTAAGGACAACATATAACCATAACTTAAGACCATGAAGTTAACAAATTTCTCTTGGTCACTCTGCAGAACGGAGTGGCCGCGTTGCATTTAAGCTTAGGAGTGGCGCAGCCGCGCTACTCCCAGCCAGAACCAGACTTAGGCTTTTTATTACCCAATATAATTCCTAGCATAACATGTATTTTGATACGTACTGTAAACATACATCAAGTAGGTTGTGATCTATTTTCAAGTTCATATTCAGACTACTTAGCTCCATAATGATTTATTTCAATCAATAAGGCTTAACAACTTCCTTTAACAAGATTCGATGTTATAAGCTTGTAAACCATATATTGGTACTAATAAGCCTTTAATAGCATGCTCACATGTATATCTTATTTACATAGCATAGTTTATTATTTGAAGACTTGTTTTAAACCACACTTGAAAGGTCCAATTCATTCTTAGCTAGATGATGAACATATTCGTCATGTCTAGAGGCATAAGGCATCTTAGTATGGATGCTAGAAAGGTCAGAGTATACTTTACACAATATTTGAAACTATTAGTTCTCAAAACTTCTATGTTTTCTTTCAAAACATTTTAAACCAAGCTATATCAATCTAGTACATGTAAGGTAACTTTAAAACTACATTTCATGCACGTTGATATGCGTACATAGGTTCCAAGGTCAGAACTCAAAGGACAAAAAATTTATCAACTTCCGTTTCTCAAAAACTTTAAGTTTTCTTTTAGAAAATCATGTTAAAGCATTTTATTATGAGTAAAGTAATCTTAGCCATACGACATGTCTATTATCATGCATATTTATGTTTTATCACTTAGAACAACATATTTTATTGTCAGGAGCACTACACTTGCGTATGTGCATGTCCGACTCCCTCCGATTGCCTCCTAATACACATTAGTCCTAAAGATGACTATTTTGACCACTTCTAACGACCTCAAATTGAAAAACTTAAAGAACAAAAGTTGGGGGACTATTTGTCGTCGTTCCGGATCATCTTTAATCGCCTCAATCGGAGTTCATATGAAAACGTTATGACCATTTTACCAAAATAGGTCAAAGCAATAACACTTCACACACTTTGGGCGTGGCCGCGCCCAATTCCTTCACACTCCAGCACGCCCGCAACACTTGACAGCGCCAAGCTACGTGCCCACACTCCTGGGTAGTGCACCTGCGCTTGGCCTTGCCCAGATTACAGTTTTCTCAAAGTTTTTACTTCAAATCTTCATAACTTCTTCATTTTAAGTCAAAATTAGTTGATTTTCGATTCTATGGATTCGTAACTCATAAAACTACAACATACCAAAGAATTAACAATTAACATAAAGATTAACTAACCCACATATTAATCCAAAACTCATGTTCATACTAAATTTTTATGTTTTGAAAAGTTTAGCAAATTCATTCACTACGAATTCGTTTCTCAACCAAATTGGTCCATTTAACTTGCGTTCTTTTCATTTCTCAAAGGGATAACATAATCCATCATCAATTTTACCATTTACAAAGTGACTTTGCCACTAATTTTGACTCTAAATCAAACCAAATCAATATATTACTACCAAACCCAAACTCATTTCTTTAACATATTCGCATGAATTAAATTACTCTAAAATTGATTGTATAATCTATAAAATAGATTAGTCATACTCAAGAGTGCAAACATATAATCTATACCCAATTCATCTACTCAAAATCTAATCACAGAGAAGTATTTTGAGAGAATGTAAACTAATAATTGGAATTGGTTTGTCCACCTCTTGATTTCTTCATAGCTTAAAACAAAATACTTGCCAAACTCCTTCTTCTTCTTCTTTTGATTCCATAGAATTTCCTTTCAATTCTCATAGAGAACCTCCTTCTCTCTAATTGTAACTTACAGAAATCTCAAGAATTTAACTGAGAAGTGAAAAGTCTCCATTTATAGAGAAACCATGGACCAATTGTTGGGTTTTGCCCCAAGAATTAAACTAACGGGAAGAAGGAGAAGCCATCAGTTAAGAGAGAGTTGGTGGAAGGTGGTTACCAGCTTCCTCCCCAGCCATTCTTATAGCAATGATTCAGTTTTCTGTTTATACGCAATAAAGGGGGATAGGCCAATGGCCTATTCACGTGTATGAGAGAAATGAGACTCTCTAATTGGGACAAAAGCTTATAACTCAGCATTTTAGCAATTTGGCTCATCTAGTAAGTTTTCCTAGTTCAATATTGCTACATTAAATTAAGTTATGGGCACATATACACACATATATGTACCTACCCACATATAAGAAGTATACTTATATTTTAAATATAGATCAATACATAATATCATGTACCTCATGTACATTAATCCAATAATATTTTAATTGGGCTAATTATACATCAGTTGGGTACTCTCAACCCATTATTCCCTATCACACTTTAATATCACAATGATTATTATCAATCATCTATTACCATTCCATTAATTCTCTTTTTATAATTCCAGTTAAACCTTTAGTCTGATTTAACTTTAATACTCATGCCCCTTTATTTAAGATAACCATTTTACTTAAAATAATTAATATGTACAATACCAATTATTATACTATAATTCTTCAATTCCTTTTCTTCCACAAATTGTTCCAACACATTTCAATTCGCTATAATTTAATTATTAACTTAATGCACAAATCTCCATCCAATATCTATTTATAATAATATTGGTTTTCTTCTATTATCCTTCACTTATTTTCCATTATCATCTTTCAAATATTAAATCCTTTCATATATTATCATATTAAGTAATATAAGTAAATACCAAAATCAATTAACATATTTATTTCATCCTCTTATGCTAAACGCATATATTAATTCACCATCTTATACAAGTGACATAACCCTTTTCATTTAATTTACTATCATGCCACTGCCACACAAGGCTTATAATTATAATATTCCATAATATCACTTAATTAACAAATATTGATTCCGGGTTAATTAATTAACGCGTATTCAAATCATGTTTTTGCTAACTTAATCCATTCATGGACAACTTAATCACCAACTAAGATTTTTATTACACATATGAGTCCTTAGTATTTATTTCTTGAAATTTAAATTCGACAAACTTACTCAAAACTTCCTACAGACTGGCGCAGCTGCGCTGGTCATAGGCCTGGAAATGGCACAGCTGCGCCATACCAAGTTCAGATATAACAAGATTTTGTTTTAGCACAAATAGAATCTAGATTCCTAAATACCTTGCACATCCTTCTTAAGTGTTAACTCGTCTAACATCAATCTCCTTTTTGATTTCACATCATCGGTTATTACTTTCCTTAACAATTTAAGGATCACACTTCAAGTTTTAAAACTCTATTTTTCCTTAATAGTTTAACCAACTATATATATATATATATATATATAATTTCATTCCATAATTCAAGATATATATAAAACATACATACATTCCTTTAATATTCACTTTTCGCCGTGTATCAAATTACTTAATAATTCTCTAACCAATTTTTTATTTAAAGGTATATCGATTTTCTTCTCTCTTCAACAACATGCATATATACAAGTCTAAACCCAGCACACATCGAGTCTTTAATAGTATTCAATATAGTACACTGAGTGGTTTCCCACAAACTGTAAGCATCCCCAAATCCGTGTCCCAAATCACCACGGAACTGGTACAATCATTCTATAACTATTGCGAAAGATATAAACATAAATTGTTTATACAATAAACTTTACACACTATTCCCCAAGGTCGAGTAACCTTAACTTATAAACAATTCATAAACTATCTAACATATAACGTTATTATCATACTATACTATTACAATTTAACTGCACACATAATCCCAAGTTGGACTTGGCCTTGTCCTTTCCTGTATTCGACGTATTCATCATAATCTGCAATGTTAATCATGATATAGCAAGGGTGAGCAATAAGTTTGCCCAGCAAGTTTAAGTTCAATAATTTAAGGATATATCATGATGGAAAGAATTGAACAAAAGCTAGCTACAGTTCTACAATATAATCGCGAACTAGCATGAACAAATTTTACTTAGCTGAACGAACATTTAACATGAACATATATATCTGGACCGAATGGTAATGAAGGTGATCAGCCTTCCATACCTGATGAATACATGCAGTATGCACAGAGTGCGATTTAATAATTCTTAGACATTGCAATCAGAAATGATTAACCATAAGTATAATTAAATAATACAACTCGAGGTCGAGTTAAGAAAAACTTGCATGTACCGTTGATTACCGCTATGCAATTTAATATGCTTTGTCTGAAGACCTAATATTAATAATATTTATTTCTAAGTTAGAATAATATCATCACAATATTTAAAATAACCTAAACACATTATCACATAATCCTATCCGTCTATAACACACATAAGACTTAACCTCATGTCAAACTTTTACAGTCTGAATCGAGTTCGGCACAATTTTGATATTCCGACAGCTTAGTCGGATAAATATTGAGTTTAAGTTCAATTAAACTCTGCCTAACACTTTAACAATTATCTTAGATAATTATATTATCAGTCAAAATATTTTTCACAATCTCGTAATCATTTTCAGATAATTATTATCATTTAAAATGATTTTTCAATCATTAATATTGTATTTATAAGATTTAAATACCACATAGTTCATTTATCATTAATATTTATTTAATACCAAATATTAATGAAATACATGTCATAATATTATAATATATTTATAATATATCAAAGTATTTTAATACCTTAAAATTATATTTATATGATTTTTAAACCTTTAAATCTATTATCCGATAATTGCCATTAATATTAAATATTAATGTTTTTTCATGAAAAAATATCAAAAGTTATATCTTATAACTTCAAATATTTTTATAACACTTAAATTATTTTTATATAATTTTAAAGCATTAATTCTATTTTCCATAATTTATTTAATATATTTATTAAATAAATTAATTATCATTAATATTAATTAATTAATGAAATTCATCACAAAATATTAAAAGTCACTAAAAATAACTTAGAATATTTTCTTATACCATAATATAATTTTTTCATGATTTTTCAAGTATTAAAATCATTTTTTAATAATTTATTTAATATTATAATTAACTAAATTAAATACTATTATTATTCCAAAAATATTAAATATTTATGAAATATATTCAGAATAATTAAAAACTAATTTTTAGGCTTTAAAATAATTTTTAGGAATTTATTTTGTATTTTTAGTAATTTAAAACTATTTTTATCTATTAATTAATTAAAATAATTAATTTCTGAAATTAACTGTCACTATAGGGGCTTTAGGCGACAAATCCTTCCCTAATGGTGTTCTTGGTGTTCTTGAGCCCAAACCCAGAAACTCATGTCAGTTACAGTGTGATAGGTTTGACTAGTTGTAATTCATGGATCCGGAGGTATCTGGGTTTGATTAAGTGTTTAGGTTATAGTATTGATGCAATACTACAACCCTAAACAAACAACATGGCCATCTTATATCTAAGCAGAGAGATCTGGGCCCTCAAAAATCTTGTCAGGCCTGTTCTTCATTTTCTGGGTTACCCAAAAATGAAGAACAGCCAAGGTACCTACTTTGCAGCTTTAAATCATAGCTTTCTGGACTTGATTTGTGTGATCTAGTGGTTCAATCTTGTAGAACACATGTCAGGGTACAACGACATAACATCAGATCATCATAACAACAACGAATTCTAAGAGATCATGTTCGGTCAAACTCTGACAGAAAACATGCTCTTGAAGATTCTGGGTTTTCCAGAATCTTCATCCGGCAAGTTGGTCAATGTAGGTTTGACCACAAATAACTTTGATTCTAGAGTTAATCTAGGTGATCGAATAGCATGTACTTGTAGTTCATACACCAGTCTATAACAATAAACCAACAAGATAACCGAAATAACACATCACAACAAGATATAGCGCCTGCAAAACGTTGTCAGACCCTTTCTAGGTTTCTGGGCTGCCCAAAAAACAGATGGTCATGGTCGGTCAACGACCTTTGACCCTTAATTACTTTTGATCTACTCACGATCTGGGCTTGATTCAAGTTCCAGATCAAAGCCAAAATGGCAAAGAACATATCTATAACTCTAAACACATATATCATCAAACACACACAGAACTAAAAGCTCTGACATTTGCTTGTCAGAGCACAAAACTAGGGTTCATGATCAGTTTCAAAATTTGATTTTCGTGCATCTAGATGTTATAGATCTGTGATCTAACAACCCAGATAACTACTTAACACTCTTAGACACATTTTTATCCAACAAATAACAACATCTAACATCAGATCATAAGATTTTTAAGATTTAGGGTTTTTATACCTTTTAGGCTTTGATTCTTGAACTGATCTTTAATGATCTGATCTTTGAAAGTTAAGATATGATCATGGCTTATCTCCTCACTCTCTCACACTCCCCATTCCCGAAATTTTTTGAGAGAGAAGGTCTTGACTAACTTTGGAAAGTAAAGTAAGTGACTTTACTTACTTTTTAAGTTATAAAACTTTGATTCATTGTATCTAAGGTTGCTAGGTGGCATAAAGATCAGATATGGACAGATTTAAGGCACATGTTGTATATTCAAATAGATGAGTCACCAAGATTTGCCATATCTTTTACTTAATTTTTAAGAAAAGGGTATTTCGGTCATTTCACATTTAATTTTAAAGGCATACTTGTCATTTGCCCTAACCCTTAGGGTTTAGGGTTTAACCCTAAAATTTTTGAAATTTAATTTCTAAGATTTCAAAATTTCGATTTTCAAAATAGAAAATTAATATTTCTACATTATAATTAGGGTTTTCTAATTATATTAAAATTTCTCAGTCATAATTCAAGCTTGCTAATTAGGACAAATATTTCCTAATTAAAATTGTTAATTTAGTAATTAGGTTTCATAATCATGCGTTAGGGTTTATAACCCAAGAATTAGGGTTTCCAATTCAAAATTAGGGATTTAAGTAAATCATTAGGGCTTTCCCTAATTAGGTTATAATTAATAACGTTAAACCTTATACTAGCATTTGAATTCCCAAATTAGGGTTTTCAGCTTTCGAATTAGGGTTTCAAATTCCCGAAACTGAAATTAAGGTTTCCAGGACCGGTTTTAACGGTTTCTTATTCATTGCTAGGGTTTTCTAGCTGAACGTTGACGTTCTTAATATATACTTAGGGTTTGACACAAATATAGTTTATCTGGTCAACCCTTGACCCTTAACCACATTTTGAACACATAATGACCGTACACACAGAACATATACACTTATATACTTAATCCTGAATAATTCACCACAAAAATTTTTAAATCCATAAAATTTCTTTCCAGAAATGTCAAATCCATTCACTTATTTTCTGTCTAGGTTCTAATATTGAACCTTAAATCAATCAATTATGATTTTAAAAATTTTCTAAATTCTCGGGTTGTCACATTCACCCCTTCTTCTAAGAATTTTGTCCCCAAAATTCACCTTGCACTTTTGTGAGACCCCAGATTTTATGAATAAATATTTAATTTTCTCGAAATATTTTTAATATTATGGTGTGAATTTGATATAATGTTATAGTTGGGGGTAATATTTATAAATTTTGCAAAGTATGCAAGTTGTTATATTGTATTCGATTGGTCAGGGAATATTCTTTGTGTCGGGGAATATTCGTACGACGGCACAATCATTGGTGGACCCCACAACAGAATTATTGTCGGATTGAGAAAACGACAAAAATATTTTTATGAAAATAACGACGGAAGTTTTACTGTTATAATCTTGTTGAACTACTTTCGGTAGTAAAAGTACAAAGAATATGTCTGGCGTGGTTGCATAGTAGCACACGGTATTGATTATTGATGTTTACGTGAGAAGTCATTCAGTTTTGTTCAATTATTGCTATAGTAATTGTTGCATAATATCTCACGTTATTTGATTCAATTATTGTCGATATTTTATATATTGTTAAAATCAATAATTGAGACGACAAAATTATTAATATTATTATTTACAATATTAACGATGTCTAGAAGTTCTGTCAAGGAGAGGTTTGGTCACCTAATTGCGCGCCAATAGGGAGAAATCCTTATTGGAAAGCCCACTCTTTTTTGGGAACGACCTGGTCGATTAATATTGTGAATTGTAATAAAGATGATGAATGTTGTTAAAATTATTAAGGTGATTTTTATGAAGTTTGCTTATTTTATGGATTCCTATTTACCCATTTTTCAAAATAATTGGCAGAAAATTATTTAAAGGTGGGGCCCACGTGTGGGGGCCACATGTGGGGCCCATATGTGTTGAAAAATAAATTTTGAAAATGGGGGTGGGAGAGAGATACGTATTGGGGAGGGGGTTATGTATATAAGGTTGTGTGTGGGTGTATATATATAATATAATATATATTGTTAGTGGGTTTTGGTGGGGAATGGTATTGTTAGTGGGTTTTGGTGGGGAATGGTATTGTTAGTGGATTTTGGTGGGGAATGGTATTGTTAAGTGGTATGTGGTGTGTGTTGTGTTTGTAGGGAACATGTGTTGTATATTATATATATATATATATATATATATATGCGTTGAAAAAAAGTTTCAGAAGAATTGAATTATTGAGTACTATGATTGTCATTATTATTATATATATTATATTTTATTTAAAAGATTTTGCTTTAAATATGGACCGTCAGATTAAAGTAAATCAATCTGGACCGTTCATGAGTTAGTTACTATGCATTCCATTTTCCTATAAATAGAAGCTCATTCCTTCATTATTTCTTACGAATTCACTGAAACTCCAGAGAGAAAAATTATAGAGAAACTATAGAAAAGTATTCTGCTACTTCCCTACTCTTATATTCAGTTTCTTTTACGGTAAGGAGTGTTATTCTTTCTTATTCATGAAGAGAACTGTTGTTATTCCATTTCTTATTATTCTCTGTTGGAATAACTTTTGTATCTGTGGACTACCCTATACTTGGTGACATTCTTCTATTATTCTGTCTTTATTATTCATTTGAAATATCCTCATGCATGTGTTTTACACCGACTGGTTCCATTATTTATTATTCCGCCTTTATTATTACTCATTGGAATATCACTCGCATGTGTTTTACACCGACTGGTTCCATTATTTATTATTCCGTTTTTATTATTACGTCTTAATATCCTCACATCGTGTGTTTTACAAGAACTCAGTTCCATTATTTATTATTCCGCAGTTATTATTCTGTTGGAACATCCTGTCGGTATGAATTTCACCTAACCTGGTTCCGTTATTATTATTCTGTTGGAATAACCTGTCTATGCGAAGTACCGCATGCATGGTGATTTTTTTTGTTATTCCATTTGTTATTATTCTCGGTTGGTTAAAATTTTAACTTCTATACTCCATAAAATTAGTGGAATATCCTTGATATTTGCGCTTCATCCAGTATTTTTCATGGAAATATTCTTCTAAGCATTCTTGAATTTTACTCTACAAAGCAGTATCATGTTGACAATTTGAAAGTTATTAGTCCCTGAATAAATTAATTCTTGAACTTATTTTATTGAATTCTTATATCATTGTCATCATCCTCATGTTTATATTTTTGAAAGTCATCTGTGGCCTATATTGCATAGATGGACTTGGTATGATTATGACCAGGGATTATTCGGTATAATCATGACCATAATGTTACAAATGATGTGGTAAAAGTCCTCATTGGCCCGTAGTGCATTGATGGACAGTTGTTGGCATGATCACGACCATTGATGAATACACAAATATCCTTGGGCCGTAGTGCTTGGAATTTGTGGTCGTAACCTTAATGAATATCCTTGGCCATAGTGCATGGATGATGCGGATTATTTATTAAGCTGAGTCCCAGCGATAAAAGTGATGAAAAACCTTTTAAAACATAAAAGATAGTAGATTTTATTCTCTACTTGACTTTTTTAATGGATTGCTTATTCCGCTGTAGTTAAACTGGATGTCTATTGTATATTATCAGTTTAACATTGTTGAAGACTAATGATAATTTATTTTGCATTATCTTAGTCATAATATTTCTTACTGGGCTAGTTGAGCTCACCCTTTCTTTCACTGTTCTCTTCAGGAAATGAGAACGTAGCTGGAACGAGTCGGGGAACGGAGTGATGTTCTGGATGATAGTGTTAGCTAGTAGTCCTCACTATTCTGTTAAATAGTGTGACAATAAATGTATTGAGGACTTATTCTGAGAGTGGATATTGTCTAGAAGGCAATATTTGTATTAAAACTCATAGCATGTATTTTATCGTACTTTACACGACTGTTGTATAATTAAGTTGTATTTGAATTTTGTACCATGTATTAGCGACTCAAGATGGGTGATGTATACCTATTTTGGGGTGTCATAGTTGGTATCAAAGCTTAGGATTATGAATATTGGGTGCTATTCTGAATTACCGAAACCTCCTCTACTGGGTGCTATTCTGAATATTGCATATTCTTTTGAATAATTTTATCCATTCTCTTTTCGGAAGTTTTTATTATTATAACTTTCTCAAATGCATTCTACCACTTTTTCCTTTCTAAGGAACATTCTACTTACTACATTCATCCTTCAGAAGAGTAAGAATCTTCCACGATTTTTCAATAATCGGGAAGTAGTATGAATAATCTTAGATTCCAAATTATGCTGAGGGGTCATAAGACTGTGAACTCTTCTCTAGGTTTACTAGTGCTTCAACACAATCCTTCACATCGCAAACTAGAGTGTTTATCAATCACGTAGACCGAAAACCCTCCTCCACACGCACTACTAGGTGGCCAACTTATTGTACCACTACGTTGGTATAGCAACGTAGTGTTTTGTAACAACTATGTGCTACGTTGCCGTAACCATTGTCTCCGAAAACATGTCCCTTATAGGGTTGTTCACCTCGACTTTTCAACATCCTCGAATCCGCACTGCAGCAATCTGGTTTGGCATAAATACTCAAGAATGCTTGAATTCCATAAATATTTTTCAACTGTCTAGCTGAATTAAATAGCTTAGACTTTTATCAACAATTCGAACATCAATCGAAATAATTTAGCCAACTTAATTAACCTTCTTCATAATTTAAAAGAAAACCAAAAATTCTTTTATGACGTCATGATACCGTACCAGATTAGTAGTACATTGAGGATTCTGCCATTATGTGACTTTGTCATATTACATCATACCATTGTGGGTTGACGATCTTTCGATCACAACAAACCCTAGGTTTGACTGCATTGATGATTCCATCGTCTACCATTTTCTACACCATATCAAATGATGCACATGGTCCGAAATACATTTTGAAAATTTTTAAATAATTTTTATCTTAGCTGAAACAATTAGCACAAACATATGAATAACGATATTATTTTTAAACGTCATTGGTTCAATCACATGATCCAATGTATTTAAAGAAAATAGAAGTGTAAACATCAGCACGAAGTCAATAAATTTTGAAAATCTAGTAGAGCTAAAAGATTTAGAAAATCCATGTTTCTCCAACGACTTCAATCTTTACTCCATTGCTTCATTCTATCAATCTCTAACACCATCAATGCTTACTATACCAAAATTTCTTAATTCTTACCTCAGAAGTTTTCTATACCCAGTATAGTTCATCAAACTTACCATACTTTGGAAGTTCAGGAACTTGCCACAATCATATGAGTTTAAGAACTTATCCTAGTCAGACTATAGGCGTCCATTCGCTGAGGAGTTCAAAATATACCATATGATTATGAGTCACGAACTTACCATATGCATGAGTTTTAAGAACTCACGCCTAATCTTAATATTCTCTATCTTAATTTTAATAGTCTCTATCTATCAAATATGATATAAGAAAAGAATCACCTTCTCACCATAAGCATATCGATAGCGCGACGCCGACATTCCATTGATTATCATTGTGAGGAACCAAGCATGAGCACAAAGCCTCCGCCCATACAAAGGTTTGTAACACTCAGCTCTCCCATGAGTCCTCAATTGAAATCCCACTTAACTCTACCTCACTCTTAACTTGCTCTTTGCTTTATATGAATTCTTCATATCTCATCATATACAACTCCTCATGAGTTCATATCGTACCATTTCATAGTACCTTCTCTTATAGCATCAAGCTATAGCCACTTACTCGTTACAGACTACTTATTATTTCATAGCTCAATCCAATCATGTCGTGATCATAGGTTTACCTTAGGGTTCTTTCCCATTATCAATTAAACTCCATTCGAGTTCATTCTTGTTATCTTTGTCATCTTCATCTTATAGATATCATCTTAACATTTTTATTACCGGAGTTAGGAAACTCCTGAATTCTCATTCTCTTATATACTTCAAGATTCTTCTTTGAATCTTCGCTTATATAAATTTTATTCTTTATCTTTCTCTCTCTCAGGTTATAGCCTAAGGTACTCTTACCTAAAGTTTATAACCTATAGCTCTGATACCAACCTGGGACGCCCCCAAATCTGGGTCCCTTCGAACCTCAGATCCGGTCCTCCACGATACTACTGTCGTCAAACTATTTATATCTTTTATTCATAACATAATGAATATAACTTTGCTGATTACAATTTAGAATATAAATTCTTTCCATTTTCAGGATCTGTATAATAACCCCAAACATTTATAAGTTTCAAATCTTTGTTATTTACCATTCCTGTCTTACATTATATTTGATGTTATAAAAATATGCAGAATAATTTAAACTTTTTCAATCTCCTTTTAATTTTTTTTATTGATTTCTTAACTTGAATCAATTACATATCCTTGAATCAAATTATGTTATGATTCATTCTATTTGAATTACTGTATAAATTTTTACATCTCAATTCAAATTCCTCTATGCATCACATAGTACAACTTTACAACTTAACGTGTATTACACATCATAAACTACTATCATATATGTAAGACCCCAACTTTTTGATATAAATATAGGGATTTGTTATGAGGCGTTTGTTGTAAGTTTGAATTAGTAGTCCATGGGAAGATTAACTAATTTTATGGACCGTCGGTGGTGGTTTTAATAGTAAATCAATCTGGACCATTGATGGTGGTTTTAATAGTAAATCAATCTATACCGTCGGTGGTGGTTTTAATAGTAAATCAATCTGGACCATTGATGGTTGTTTTAATAGTAAATCAATCTATACCGTCGGTGGTGGTTTTAATAATAAATCAATCTGGACCTTCGGTGGTGGTTTTAAAAGTAAATCAACCTGGACCGTCGATGGTGGTTTTAAAAGTAAATCAATCTGGATCGTCGGTTGTGGTTTTAATAGTAATCAATAAGGATCGTCCTTTCTAATAGTAAATCAATCTGGACCGTTCATGAATCAATTACTATTTAGTCCATTCTCCTATAAATAGAAGCTTAATTCTTCTTTTATTCTCACCAATTCACTGAGATTCACCAAAGAAACTATAGAGAGAGAAACTATAGAGAGCAAGAAGAAGAGTATTCTGCTACTTCATTATTGTAGTATCCAGCCTTCTACTAAGGTAAGGGGTATTATTTCTTTCGTATTCATAAGGAATACTATTTTTCGTATTCATCCTTTAATATATCGAAAATAACCTTCTCACGCGGATTCTGACATAGCGGTGAAAATTCATTCTGCGCTTTAAGTATGTTATTTCTTTTCATATTCTTAAATCTAAACTTATTATGGTAAGTATTGCTTCTATAAATCCTGAAATTAGTGGAATATCCTTGAGTTTTGCGCTTCATCCTGTATCGTTTCATTGGAATATTGATCTAAACTTTTTTTTATTAAATATCAATATTTTCACCTGAGGTACTATTTACTGGTTACTATTCACAGGTTACTTCACTTAGTTACTATTCACTTGAATATTATTCACTCAGGGATTCAGGGTACTTTTCATACTGGGATACTATTCACTCAGGTACTATTCACTCGGGTATTATTCACTTCGGGTATTCGGGATACTTTTCATGCTGGGATACTATTCACGGGGTACTATTCTCGAAGTACTATTCACATGAAAATTTTATTTCTTTTCTGTCCAAATTATTTTTGATACATGGATATTATTCTTGAATTTTACTCCACAAAATAATATCATGTTGACAATTTGGACATTATTGAATTCTGGATAAATTAAATTATAAATCTTTAAAATTTAACCTTTGCTTTCATTTAATTGAATTCTTATATTATTGTCATAATTATTATGCTTATATTGTGATGAAAGTAATCTTTGGCCCGTAGTGCATAGATGGACTGTTGATTGGTGTGATTATGACCAGGGATAATTTGGTATAATCATGACTTTTAATGTTACAAATGATAAAAGTCTTTATTGGCCCGTAGTGCATTGATGGACAATTGTTGGCATGATCATAACCATTGATGATTACACAATTATTCTTGGCCCGTAGTGCAGGGATAATTCGTGGTCGTGATACTAATGAATATCCTTGGCCTGTAGTAAAGGGATGATTTGATGATGTGGTTTATTTATTAAGCTGAGTCCCATCGATAAAATTGATGATAGACTTTTTAAATTATACAAGATAGTAGATATCATGCTCTACTTGACTCTTCCAATGGATTACTTGTTCCGCTGCAGTTAAACTTGATGTTTATTGTATTTTATCAGCTTAACACTGTTGAAGGCTAACGATAATTTATTCTGCATTATCTTAGTCATAATATTTCTTACTAGGCTAGTTGAGCTCACCCTTTTGCTTTCATTGTTCTCTTTAGGAAATGAGAACGTAGTCGGGACTAGTCGGGGAACGGAGTGATGGTCTGAGATGGTTGTTTCAGTAATCCTCACTATTTAGTGTGATAATAAATGCAATAAGGATTGAATTTGAGTTTAGATATTGTCTATGAGACAATATTCGTGTAAAAACTCTCAGCTCATGTTGTATAATTAAGATTGTATTTGTATTCAGTACCATGTATTTGGCGACCCAAAATGGGTGATGTATACCTATTTTGGGGCGTCCACAATTAATATCAAAGCTTAGGATATGATCCCCATTGAGATGTGAGACTAGAACTAGGAGGGGAGAGACGGGTAATTCCTTCGTTAGTATGACCTACCTAAGTTTATTTGGTATTTAATTGGTCGGTCAGAGTATATGGATAATATGTGACATGTCAATTAACCCTTGTTTTGTGGCAGTGTTTAAAAATGGCATCTAAAAATGTTGAGATCAGCAATGAAGCACATGAGACTGTTGAGTCACCAACGATCAATACCCATGATAATGTGCATCAGAAAGACAATAATCCTCAGGTAAACAATAACACCGACCAAATGATGAACGATGGGATGTTCAGATGCTTTATGTAATTCATGAAACATCAGGCGAGATCGGCTCCTGTTCAGAATGCAGGTGGGAACACTGACAACTCACGGCTGGTCACCGCTAAGCAATTCAAGGAGCTAGGACCATCGAAGTTTTGGGGAAAGCCAGAACCACTCAAGGCAGAGACATGGATAAAGCAGATCACCAAGATATTTGATGTCTTGGGATGCTCTGAGGAGCAAAAGGTTCCCTTTGCCACCTTCATGTTGAGTGGAGAGGCAGATTACTGGTGGGAATCAGTAAAACGTACTCAGCCTGCCGCACTGAGGATGTCTTGGGAGAAGTTCCAAGAACTATTCAACGACAAGTACTTTCCCGAAAGTATTCGTCACGTGAAGGAGGTAGAGTTCATCAAGCTAGAGTAAAACAATATGACCGTGTTGCAGTAAGAGGCTAAGTTTGCTGAGTTGTCCCGATTTGCATCCCATTTGGTTGATAATGAGGAGAGAATGACGCGAATGTTTCTGCGAGGTTTGAAACCCGAAATACGTCAATACCTCATTTCTCAAAAACTGTGTTTGTATTTAGATGTTGTAAATAGGGCTCAGTTATTGGAATGTGATAATGAATCAACCCAACTAAGAGAGAGCAGTCGGCAAATCGATAATACCAGTGGTAGGAGTCATCGAAGTGGTGAAAATAAACGTGGAGGAAATCAAAAAGCCAGAAATGGTAACCACTTCGGTGGTAATCATGGCCAAGATAATAGGAGTGGAAATTTCATGAAGAGGAGGTTCAATAATGATGGAAAGACGTCAGCACCAGCAACCGTTGTTAAGGAAGGAGATCAACCACCGATTGTATGTTACAAATGCGGAGGGGAAGGACACATCAGTCCAAAGCGTGTTAAAATTATGGAAGAGAAGGTCACCTAGCCCAATTTTGTCGTGCAGCAAAGTCAATTCCAGTTAGGATGGAGGCACCAAAGGTCGTCCCAGACAAGACAAAATCGGTAGTTCAAGGGAGAGTGTTTGTCCTGACCTCCCAAAAAGTGAGGAACCCGAACGAAATCATCATGGGTAAGCTAATCATAAACTCTAACGAAGTCTATACCTTATTTGATATCGGTTCTACCCATTCTTTTATTTCTCCTACTTGCGCTCAACGTTTAAATTTGATTTCGGAGAAATTAGACTTTGACTTATCTGTTAAAACTCTGTTGGGGGAAACCATTATTACATCCACTGTTTATAAGTCTTGTTTGATTTAAATCAAAAAACGCACGTTACCTGTCGATCTTATCTCTTTGAAAATACTTGCATTCGATGTGATTTTAGGGATTGATTGGTTAACCACTCATCATGCTAAAATTGATTATTTTCGTAAGGTTATTAGCTTTCATATTCCTAACCAACCTATTATGCGAATTCAAGCAACCAAACCATTAAAGTCAATTATTGTCATATCAAGCCATAAAGCTATTCATTTATTGAAAAACGAATGTCAATCTTTCTTAGCCCATGTCACGGATTTAAACAAAAATACGTCAATCTTGAATGATATTTCTATTGTTAATAAATTTCCTGACGTATTCCCTGAAGAACTTCCTGGCCTACCCCCATAGCGTGAAATTGAATTTTGTATCAACCTTGAACCCGGTACAAAACCCATTACCAAAGCCCCATATCGAATGGCTCCTATTAAACTTCAGGAGTTAAAGACCCAACTGCAGGAATTGTTAGACATCGGTTTCATTCATCCTAGTACGTCTCCTTGGGGTGCTCTTGTTCTATTCGTGAAGAAGAAAGATGGAAGTATGCGACTTTGTATTGATTATCGGGAGTTGAATCATGTCACGATCAAAAATAGGTACCCATTGCCTCGCATTGATGACCTATTTAACCAGTTGCAAGGCACCAAATTCTTTTCAAAGATCAATATTCGCTCCAGATATCATCAGTTAAAGATTAAAACTGATGACATTCCAATGACTGTTTTCAGAACTCCGTACGGGCATTACGAATTCCTAGTCATGTCTTTTGGATTGACTAATGCTCCTGCTGCCTTCATGGATATGGTGAACCGAGTATTCAAGGAATATTAAGATCATTTTGTAGTTGTCTTTATTGATGACATCCTTATATATTCCAAAAGCCGTGAAGATCATGAACAACACTTGAGGCTGATACTCCAAAAGCTTTGTGAAAACAAGCTATATGCCAAGTTGAAGAAATACGAGTTCTGGCTTAAGGAAGTAGCATTCCTTGGGCACGTGATAAGTGGGCTTTATACCTACTTATTGGATATCAATTCATGAAAACTATGCTCATCTCAAGTACACTTTAGTGTGTTTTTAGTTGCATTTTGTTTTGTTTTGAATTGCATGTACTGAGAACTCCTTTGGTGTGAAAGTGCTGGAAATGGCATAGATTGGCGATGGTAGATGGCATGAGGCTAATGGAAGCATGACACAAGGAACAATTGGAGATATGCAACTGAGCATGAATGAAGGAAGAGGATTAGCAAATGGACACGAGCGATAATAGCAATGAAGCATAGAATTCAAAATCTGAAAGCAGCACTTGGCTATTAAAAACTCGAACTCGCGCTCCAAATAAGATCGATCACGACCGACGAGCAGATTTAAACACACCTTGCACCACTGCATGCAACATCTCTTGTTGCTAATTAATTTTATTTTAATTTTTAAATTGTAAGAGTTTGAGTTGGTTAAAACTATTCTAGTTGATACCAGACGCGACTATCTTCAGTTTTTACGGTTTTTCATAAGAGAGAACTAGGTTTTTACACTTTGAGAGAATTCCAACGTGGAGCTAAGCATAGACTTATTATTTTTTACTTCTTCTTTGGATTTCAATCATTGTGGATGAACTACTTTTATGTTGCTGGATATTAGTGAGGATTTGAACGTTACGTTTGGATTATAATCAGAAATTGGGTTTGATCGATTCTATCTTATCTTTTTCAATTGTTTAATTATTATCCATGTATTGCTTTGATCCCATAATGGCTTTCGGTTCAGTCATGAACTAAACTCCATTATAGGATTCTAACAGATTTTAATATGTAGTCTAATAGATTGCTTGATTGCTGGACTGTTTGAGTATTATCAAGAATTTCTATTATGGTTGTTTTGAATGCATGAATGATTGATCACCATTCATTTTATGTGCTTGTATGGAATTGAAAAATAACATGCGAGTATGGTTGTAATCATGATAGCATGCGTATATGGGGCTGTTTTGCTTAGCTTTGTATTTCGTGAACCAGATAGACATATATTGTTTCACCGTATGAGTTATATAAGGGCTTGTGCTTAAATTCGATATGGATGCAATTTCACATAGAAATATAGTGAGGTTGGTTTTATCGATGATTACATGATGTCTATTGTATGTGGATGTTATGTAAGTAGGTCATAATACATTGAAAAATGGTTATGTCTACATTCGTGCTCTTGGCTAATTTCCTGTGATACATGAATAATCTTGCATGACGGTTGTAATTAGATGAACTATTAAATGAAGTTAGGATCCCTTTATTCCCAGATTAGATTTATTACATTGTTATTCTTCTTTTAGTTATTATTTGAGTTTAGAGTAATTCACAATTATAAGCATTCGTTTAAGCATATAAAAAATAGTGATTTAGTTGATGCATAATAATTTAAGTTAGAAACCTTTCTCTATGGATCGATACTCAACTTACTCTATATTTCTTGTTGACACATGTATGCTTGCATGAGTTAGAGCTCTTTTGATAGAACTAAAAAAGAGGAAACAGCACGTGATATCAAATCATAAAATTTCTGTTGACCCAGCAAAAATTGAAGCAATTCAAAGCTGGGAGCAACCTAAGTCAGTGACCGAAGTACATAGCTTTTTGGGCTTAGCTGGTTATTTTTGGAGATTCGTGGAAGAATTTCTCGAATCGCTACTCCATTAACTCAGCTAACTAGAAAAGATACAAAATTTGGTTGGAGCAAGGAATGTGAGAAGAGTTTTCAAGAACTCAAGAGGAGACTCATTTCAGCACCTGTTCTGACAATACCATTTGGTTCAAAGGTATTTGTCATCTACAGCGATGCTTCAGGCAGAGGGTTAGGATGTGTTCTCATGCAACATGGGAAAGTCATAGCCTATGCCTCGCGATTACTCAAAGAATATGAGAGGAATTATCCTACTCATGATCTAGAGTTAGCAACTGTTGTTTTCGCGCTTAAAATCTGGAGGCATTACCTGTATAGGGAGAAAGTGGAGATCTATATGGATCATAAAAGCCTCAAATATTTCTTCACCCAAAAGGAACTCAACATGTAGCAATGACGTTAGCTCGAGCTGTTGAAAGATTATGATCATACCATTCAATACCATCATAGAAAAGCGAACATGGTAGCTAACGCATTGAGTAGAAGATCATATGCAGGTACGAGTGCGATATTGTCAACGCAAAGGCCCATTTTGCATGACTTGCAAAGGATGGAGAAAGAGTTAAAGACTCCAGGGATCCACGTGATGATGTCAAATATACGAGTAGAACCAACTTTAATCGATAAAGTTAAAGCTGCTCAACTTACGAACCTGGAGCTAATGCATATGGAGAAGAAAGTGCAAGAAGGTGCTATTTCGGAAGCAAGAATCGATGAAGAAGGAATACTTCAAGTGAACTCCAGACTTTGTGTTCCTAATGACCCTGATTTTAAGTATAAAATCATGATGGAGGTACACAACACACCATTTTCAATCCATCTTAGGAGTACCAAAATGTATCGTGATCTTCGACATACATTTTAGTGGAGCAATATGAAGAGAAAGGTAGCGGAGTTTATCTTAAGGTGTCTAACTTGTCAACGAGTTAAGGCAGAGCATCAAGTAGGTCCATTACAACCACTTCAAATTCCAAAATGGAAGTGGGAGCATATTACCATAGATTTTGTTACTGGTCTTCCCAAGGTTTCTCAAGGCAAAGATGCAATTTGGGTCATTGTTGATAGATTGACCAAGTCTGCTCATTTCTTACCTATACGAGAAACGTATTCACTTGAACGTCTTACTCATATATACATAAATGAGATTGTAAATCTGCACGGCATGCCAGTATCCATAGTTTTTGATCGAGACCCAAGATTCAATTCACAATTTTCGGTTAGTTTGCAAAAAGCTATGGGCACGAATTTACGATTTAGTTCTTCATATCATCCTCAAACAGACGGGCAGTCGAAGAGGACTATTCAAATTCTTGAAGATCTATTAAGACTCAGTGTCCTTGACTTCAAGGGAAGTTGGGACAAGTTCTTGCCATTAGTGAAATTTTCCTATAACAATAGTTATCAAGCAATTATTGGCATGACTGCATTTAAAGCGTTAGATGGACGCAAGTATCGTTCTCCAGTATATTGGGACGAGGTGGGTGAAGCATCGTTGTTGGGACCGGAGTTGATACGTATGACTACGAAAAATATTCAAATGATCCGACAACGTATAAAAACCTCACAAGATCGACAAAAGAGTTATGTTGATCTTCATCGAAAGGACGTGGAGTTCAATGTTGGAGATCATGTGTTGTTACGTGTTGCTCCATGGAAAGGAGTTACAAGATTTGGAAAGAGAGGAAAGCTCAATCCTCGATTCATTGGGCCATTCAAAATCCTCAATCGAGTAGGAACTGTGACCTATAGACTTGCCTTACCGCCAAGTATGTCTCTTGTTCATAATATTTTTCATATATCTATGTTATGTAAATATGTGGAAGACCCGAATCATATTATTAAATTAGAACCGGACGAGATAGCAGAAGATTTAACGTATGAAGAGGTAACTTTTAAAATCTTGGATAAGAAGGATCACATTCTATGCTCAAAGGTTATACCTCAAGTTAAAGTTTTGTGGAGAAACCATAATGTTGAGGAAATGACCTGGGAGTTAGAATCTGAAATGAAGTCAAGGTATCTTTACCTCTTCGACATACCAGGTACGTACCTAATTTCAAGGATGAATTTCATAAGAAGGGGAGGTTGTAAGTCCCCAACTTTTATGAATAAAGATTAATTTTTCTCGAAATATATTTTGGAATATTATGGTGTGAATTTGATATAATGTTATAGTTGTGGGTAATGTTTACAAATTTTACAAAGTAAGCAAGTTGTTATAAAATATTGGATTGGTCGGGGAATATTCGTTTTAACAAGGAATATTTGTACGACGGCACAATCATTGGTGGACCCCACAACGAAAGTATTGTCGTAGTTAGAAAATGACAGAAATATTTTTTTATAAAAATAATAACAAAAGTTTTACCATTAAACTGTTGAAATACCCGATGGTAAAAATACAGTAATACGCATGGTTGCATAGTAGCACACAGTATTGATTATTGATGCTTATGTAAGAAGCCACTCAGTTTACTCAATTATTGCTATAGTAATTGCTGCATAGTATCTTACATTATTTGATTCAATTATTGTCACAGTATCATTTGCATAATATTTTATATTATTAAATCAATAATTGAGACGATAATGTTTTTCATATTATTATTTGCATTATTGACGATGTCTAGAAAGTTCTGTCGAGAAAAGGGGTTTAGTCACCTAATTGCGAGCCAATAGCGAGAAATCCTTATCAGAAAGCCCCTCTTTCCTGGGAATGATCTGGTTGTTAAATATTGTTAGTTATAATATTAATAATGAATAATTGTTAATAGATTAAAAATGTGTTTATTAATGATAAATGATTTGTGGTAAATATTTATTCAATTTTTTGATATAAATATAGGGATTTGTTATGAGGCGTTTGTTATAAGTTTGACTTAGTATTCCATAGGAAGTTTACTAATTTTATGGACCGTCGATGGTAGTTTTAATAATAAATCAATCTGGACCATCGATGGTGGTTTTAATAGTAAATCAATCTAGACCATCGATGGTGGTTTTAATAGTAAATTAATCTGGACTGTTGGTGGTGGTTTTAATAGTAAATCAATCTAGACCGTCAGTGGTGGTTTTGAAAGTAAATCAATCTGGACCGTCGGTGGTGGTTTTAAAAGTAAATAAATCTGGACCGTCGGTGGTGGTTTTAATAGTAATCAATATGAACCGTCCGTTCTAATAGTAAATCAATCTGGACCGTTCATGAATCAGTTACTATTTAGTCCATTCTCCTATAAATAGAAGCTTAATTCTTTATTCATTCTCACCATTTCACTGAGATTCCCAAGAGAAGCTATAAAGAGAGAAACTATAGAGAGTAAGAAGAAGAGTATTATGCTACTTCACTATTGCAGTATCCAGTCTTCTACTAAGGTATAGGGTATTATTTCTTTTGTATTCATAAGGAATACTATTTTTTGTATTCATCCTTTAATATGTCGGAATAACTTTGTCTCTGGCGGATTACGTCTTCGCATGACGGTGAAAATCCATTTGCAGTTTCGTATGTTATTTCTTTTCATATTCTTAAATCTAAACTTATTATGGTAAGTATTGCTTCTATAAACCCTGAAATTAGTGGAATATCCTTGAGTATTGCGCTTCATCCAGTATCATTTCATTGGAATATTGATCTGAACTTTTTTTTTTATTAAATATAAATATTTTCACCCGAGGTACTATTCACTCAAATATTATTCACTTGGGGATTCGGGGTACTTTTCATACCAGAGTACTATTCACGAGTTACTATTCACAAGTTACTATTCACTCAGGTACTATTCGCTCGGGTATTATTCACTCGAGTATTCGGGGCACTTTTCATGCCGGGGTACTATTCCCGAAGTACTATTCACAGGGTTCTATTCATGGGGTACTATTCACCCAAAAAATTTATTTCTTTTCTATCCAAATTATTTTTGATACATGGATATTATTCTTAAATTTTACTCCACAAAGCAGTATCATGTTGACAATTTGGACATTATTGAATTCTGGATAAATTAAATTATAAATCTTTAAAATTTATCCTTTGCTTTCATTTAATTGAATTCTTATATCATTGTCATCATCCTCATGCTTATATTGTGAAGAAAGTCATCTTTGGCCCGTAGTGCATAGATGGACTTTTGATTTGTATGATTATCACTAGGGATAATTCGGTATAATCATGACCTGTAATGTTACAAATGGTAAAAGTCTTCATTGGCTTGTAATGTATTGATGGACAATTGTTGGCATGATCATGACCATTGATGATTACCCGAATATTCTTGGCCCGTAGTGCATGGATAATTCGTGGACGTGATACTAATGAATATCATTGGCCCGTAGTGCAGGGATGATTCAATGATGTGGTTTATTTATTAAGCTGAGTCCCAGCGATAAAATTGATGATAAACTTTTTAAATCATAGAAGATAGTAGATATCATGCTCTATTTGACTTTTCTAATGGATTGCTTGTTCCGCTGCAGTTAAACTTGATGTTTATTATATTTTATCAGTTTAACACTGTTGAAGGCTAACAATAATTTATTCTGCATTATCTTAGTCATAATATTTCTTATTGGGCTAGCTAAGTTCACCCTTTTGCTTTCATTGTTCTCTTCAGGAAATGAGAACGTAGCTGGGACTAGTCGGGGAACGGAATGATGGTCCGAGATGGTTGTTTTAGTAATCCTCACTATTTAGTGTGATAATAAATGTAATGAGGATTGAATTTGAGTTTGGATATTGTATATGAGACAATATTCGTGTAAAAACTCTCAGCTCATGTTGTATAATTAAGTTTGTATTTGTATTCAGTACAATGTATTTGGCGACCCAAGATGTGTGATGTATACCTATTTTGGGGGCGTCACAATATATATCTTCTAGAACCTAAACATTGTTCAAGAGCATATATTTTAAATAAATCAATCAATCTCCTTCGATACTATTGAACTCTATCAGTTAAGTAGCACATAATCTTTACCGTGAGTCCTTAACCTGCAAAAGTGGTTATTTCCAAGGGTGAGCTCGACAGCCCAGCAATTCTTACAGTTTTCATGCAGCACATAGCATATAATAACATTCTCAGCTCATGCATTCATAATCCATTAATATTTACTACTCATGTTACTTCTCATATAACAGACATATAGGTTTACTTCACAAGCATATCATCAAAAATTAACTTTCAAAGTTCATCCATATCTCATATGCATTCATATATATACATCAACATTCTCGTAGCATAATATAGCTCAACTAACAGTTATCAAATTCATATATCAAATAGGAACTGAAAAACTTGCCTGATTCGTAGTTTATCAATTACGTCTTAACTACTTAAAGCTTACCTGCACTACGTGTATTCCTACACAGTTATATAATCATGGATTCACACCCATCAGTCATACATTTCATATGCTCTTAATATAAGAACAATTATTGTTTCCTAACTTGGTTTCATTTTTACTTGAACTTAGGATAACCATAATACTAGCTCATTCTACTATCATATTTATCTAAACAATATTGTTTCACATCTTGTAGTCCTTAAGGACAACATATAACCATAACTTAAGACCATGCAGTTAACAAACTACTCCTAGTCACTCTGCAGAATGGTGCAGCCGCGCTGCATTTAAGCTTGAGAGTGGCACGGCCGCGCTACTCCAAGCTAAAACCAGAAAAACACCACTGGGTCAATGTGCAAACCTTTTCTCGGATGCATTGGTGCAACCATTTAAAAACACCAACTGGCAACTCTTACAGTCCTATCGTCGACATATAAATGTCAGACCTTTTCACAACTTATTTTTTTAAACAAATCTCACCTAACATGAGAACACCAAAAGACATGAACAGAAAAGGGACAGTAAAAATCCCGACGTCGACAGGTGGCGACTCTGCTGGGGACTCCAGTACGAGGACTTAAGCCGCTACTATAGGCTTTTCAAAACTGTTACATGCTTGTGTGTGGATGTTGTATTTACATTTTTTTGATGAATGTGTACGAATACATTTTACTTACTGCACTACAATATATCTATCTGTGAAATTATTGCTTTACACATGTCATCATTTTTATATAAAATAGAATACTTTTATAAAGTTATTTGTTTTATTAGACTATAAATAGAATATATTATATTCTATTATGCATAGTGTTTTGCATAGTAAAATCTTTTTATATAAAACAGAATACTTTTATAAAGTTATTTGTTTTATTAGACAATAAATAGAATATGTTATATTTTATTATGCATAGTGTTTGCATAGTACTTGCATAGTATTTTGCATAGTAAAATCTTTTTATATAAAACAGAATACTTTTATAAAGTTATTTGTTTTATTAGACTATAAATAGAATATATTTTATTTTATTTAAATGATTTTGTTTTATTAGAATATTTTATTAATAATGCATAGTAAATCAATATGGATAAAATGCTTAAAAAGTAAATCAATCTGGAACTCTAGAGAGAGAAACTATAGAGAGAAAAGAAGAAAAGTATTCTGCTACTTCACTACTCCTATATCCGCTTCTTCTAAGGTAAGGGGTATTATTTCTTTTGTATTCATGAAGAGAACTTACATTATTCCATTCTTTATTATTACTCACTGGAATAACTTTTGTATATGCAAGCTACCCTATACTTGGTGAAATTCTTACATTATTCCATTCTTTATTTTATGTTGGAATAACTTTGTATATCTGTACCGCATACATGATGAAATTCTTCTATTATTCCATTCTTTATTATTACATTGGAATATCCATCGCTTGCGCGTATTACGCTTTGACACGGTTCCATTAATTATTATTTTGTTGGAATAACTTTTCATGCGGTGGCTTATCGCATGCATGGTGATTTCATTGTTATTCCATTCTTTATTATTACATTTGGAATATCCTCAGCCGGTGCGAATTTACTTTGACACAGGTTCCGTTCTTTATTATTCTATCGGAATATCCTGTCTGTGCATTTACGCATGACCTGGTTCCATTCTTTATTATTCAATTGGGAATAACTTTTATGCATGCGATCTATCGCATTGCATGGTGAATCCTTCTCATTATTCCATTCTTTATTATTACATTGGAATAACTCATTGTCATGTGGATTACCACATGCATGGTGAATGATCCTTTGTATTCATTACTGATTAAATTGTGGAAATGATCTATATAGGTGGATTACCGCATGGCGGGCGAAAATCCATTTGCAGTTTCATATATTCTATTATACTCAGTTGGTTAAAGTTTTGACCACTTAAGGCGGAGACATGGATAAAGCAGATCTGCAAGATATTTGATGTCTTGTGATGCTCCGAGGAGCAAAAGGTTCCCTTTGCCACCTTCATGTTGCGAGTAGAGGCAGATTACTGGTGGAAATCTGTAAAGCGTACTCAACCTGCCGCACTAAAGATGACTTGGGAGAAGTTCCAAGAATTGTTCAACGACAAGTACTTTCCCGAAAGTATTCGTCAAATGAAGGAGGTAGAATTCATCAAGCTGAAGCAAAACAATATGACTGTGTCACAGTACGAGGCTAAGTTTGCGGAGTTATCCCGGTTTGTATCCCATTTGGTCAATAATGAGGAGAGAATGACGCAAATGTATCTGTGAGATTTGAAACCCGAAATACGTCAATACCTCATTTCTCACAAACTTTGTTTATATTCAGATGTTTTGAATAGGGCTCAGTTATTGGAGCGCTATAATGAGTCAGCACAACCAAAAGACAACGACCAACAACACGATAATAATCGTACCGGTGGCAACGACCATCGGAACAATGATAACCATCGTGGGGGAAATTATCATGCCAATAATGGTAATCACTTCGGTGGTACTCATGGCCAAGATAATAGAAGTGGAAAATTCAAGAAGAGAAGGTTCAATAATGATGGAAAGATAGCAGCACCTGCACCCGTTTCAAAGGAAGAAGAACGACCACCGGTCGTATGTTTCAAATGCGGATAGGAGGGACATATCCGTCCAAACTGTAAGCAACAATCCAAAGCGTGTTTCAATTGCGAAAGAGAAGGTCACCTAGCTCGATTTTATCGTGTAGTGAAGTCAAATCCAACTGGGATAGTGATGCCAAAGGATGTCTCAAACAAGTCAAAGCCGGTAGTTTAAGTGAGAGCGGTTGTCGAGGAACTCAAATGAAGTTGTCACGAATTAGTTAATTATAAATTTTTGCGAAGTCTATACCTTATTAGATACCAGTTCTACCCATTCTTTTATCTCTCTTGCTTGCGCTCAATGTTTAAATTTGACTCCTGAGAAATTAGACTTTGTCTTATCTGTTAAAACTCCGTTAGGAGAAACCTTCGTTACCTCCACTGTTTATAAATCTTGTTTGATTCATATCGATACCCTCATGTTACCTGTCGATCTTATCTCTTTGAAAATACTTGCCCTTGATGTGATTTGAGGAATCGATTGGTTAACTACTCATCATGCTAAAATTGATTATTTTCGTAAGGTTGTTAGCTTTTATATTCCTAACCAACCTGTTATACGAATTCAAGCAACCAAACCACTAAAGTCGATCATTGTCATATCAAGCCATAAGTAAAGAGCCCCGAACCTTTTGTTGGTGACTTTCTTGTGTGGAATGCACCTAAACCAGACTTTCTATAGAGGACGTCGTGAATAACGGTGGAAAATTGATAGGTATCAATGAGACATGCTATCCAAGTCTTGGATGAGGGTCACAGTTTTGAATGATATTTTTATCATTAATAAATTTCTTGACATATTCTTGAAGACTTCTTGGCCTACCCTAGAGCGTAAAATCGAATTTTGTACTGACCCTAGTACAAAACCCCATTTCTAAAACCCTTACATATTTCTTCAACCAAAACGAACGTATAATGCGCCAAAGACGTTGGCTCGAGCTGTTGAAGATTACGATCATACCATTCAATATCATCGTGGAAGAGCGAACGTGGTATCTGACGCGTTGAGTAGAAGCTCGTATGCGTTTACAAGTGCGATGTTGTTAACACAAAAACCCATTTTGTATAACTTACAAATGATGAAGATAGAGTTAAAGACTCTAGGGACCCACGTGAAGATAACAAATATACGATTAGAATCGACTTTAATCGATAAAGTTAAAGCCGCTCAAGCTACATACTCAGAGCTGATGAATGTGACGAAGAAGGTTCAAGAGGGCGTTATTCTAGAAGCAAGAATCGATGAAGAGAGGAAATCTCAACCCTCGATTTAATTGGCCCATTTGAAATCTTTGATCGAGTAGGAACTGTGGCCTATAGACTCGTTTTACCGCCAAGTATGTCGCGTGTTCATAACGTTTTTCACGTATCGATGTTACGTAAATATGTGGATGACCCGAACCACATTATTGAATTAGAACTAGACGAGATAGCAAAAGATTTAACGTATGAGGAGATACGTGTTAGAATCTTGGATAAGAAGGATCATATTCGACACTCAAAGGTTATACCTCAAGAGTTAAGAATCTTAAATGAAGTCAAGGTATCCTCATCTCTTCGGTATACCAGGTATGTACGTAAATTTCGAGGGCAAAATTTCATAAGGAGGGGAGATTGTGAAACCCCAAATTTTATGAATAAAGATTAAAATTTCTCGAAATATTTTTTTAATATTATGGTGTGGATTTGATATAATGTTATTGTTGTGGGTAATATTTATAAATTTTGCAAAGTATGCAAGTTGTTATATAATATTCGATTCGGGAAATATTCATTTTAACAGGGAATATTCGTACGACGTCACAATCATTGGTGGACCCCAAAACGGAATTATTGTCGGATTGAGAAAACGACAAAAATATTTTTATGAAAATAACGACGGAAGTTTTACCATTAAAACTGTTGAACTACTCGGTAGTAGTAAAAGTATGATGAATCACAGTGGTTACATAGTAGCACACGGTATTGATTATTGATTCTTACGTGAGAAGTCACTCAGTTTTGTTCAATTATTGCTATAGTAATTGTTGCATAGTATCTCACGTTATTTGATTCAATTATTATCGATATTTTTATATATTATTAAATCAATAATTGAAATAACAGAGTTATTAATATTATTATTTGCAATATTAACGATGTCTAGAAGTTCTGCCAAGGAGAGGTTTGGTCACCTAATTGCGTGCCAATAGTGAGAAATCCTTATTTGAAAACCCCCTCTTTCCTGGGAACGACCTGGTCGATTAATATTGTGAATTATAATAATGATGATAATGTTGTTAATATATTGAGGTGTCTTTTTATGAAGTCACGGAAGTTTATATATATAAATATTATATATATAAATTTTGTTTTATTAGTATTATTAATGTAATAAAAAGAAAAGTTTTTAAATAAAATGAATATTTTATAAAGTTATTTGTTTTATTAGACTATAAATAGAATATATTATATTCTATTATGCATAGTGTTTTGCATATAGTAAAATCTTTTTATATAAAACAAAATACTTTTATAAAGTTATTTGTTTTATTAGACAATAAATAGAATATATTATATTTTATTATGCATAGTACTTGCATAGTGTTTTGCATAGTAAAATCTTTTTATATAAAAAATGAAATACTTTTATAAAGTTATTTATTTTATTAGACTATAAATAGAATATATTATATTTTATTTAAAAGATTTTGATTTATTAGAATATTTTATTAATACTGCATAGTAAATCAATATGGACCGTCCGTTTAAAAGTAAATCAATTTGGACCGTTCATGAATTAGTTACTATGCAGTCCATTCTCCTATAAATAAAAGCTCATTCCTTCATTATTTCTTACGAATTCACTGAAACTCTAGAGAGAGAAACTATAGAGAGAAAGAAGAAAAGTATTCGCTACTTCACTACTCCTATATCCAGGTTTCTTCTAAGGTAAGG
Source organism: Panax ginseng (assembly GCA_020205605.1). NCBI lineage: Eukaryota > Viridiplantae > Streptophyta > Magnoliopsida > Apiales > Araliaceae > Panax > Panax ginseng. The sequence goes on from CM035144.1 coordinate 47,996,339, forward strand.
GTATTATTTCTTTCGTATTCATGAAGAGAACTTACATTATTCCATTCTTTATTATTACATTGGAATAACTTTTGATATCTGCCAATTACCCTATACTTGGTGAAATTCTTACATTATTCCATTCTTTATTTTTATGTTGGAATAACTTTTGTATATCTGGCACCGTATACATGGTGAAATTCTTCTGTTATTCCATTATTTATTATTCTGTTGGCATATCCTGTCGGTGCGTATTACGTCTGACCTGGTTCCATTAATTATTATTTTGTTGGAATAACCTGTCTGTGCGGCATATCGCATGCATGGTGATTTCTGTTATTATTCCATTCTTTATTATTCTGTTGGAATATCCTGTCGGTGCGTTTACGTATGACTTGGTTCCATTCTTTATTATTCTATTGGGAATAACCTGTCTGTGTAGTCTATCGCACGCATGGTGAATCCTTCTGTTATTCCATTCTTTATTATTCTGTTGGAATAACCTGTCTATGTGGATTACCACATGCATGGTGAATGATCCTTTGTATTCATTACTGATTAAATTGTGGAAATGATCTGTATACGTGGATTACCGCATGGCGGGCAAAAATCCATTTGCAATTTCATATATTCTATTATACTCAGTTGGTTAAAGTTTTGACTTCTATACTCTATGAAATTAGTGGAATATACTTGATATTTGCACTTTATCCAGTATCTTTTCATGAAAATATTCTTCTGAGCATTCTTGAATTTTACTCTACAAAGCAGTGTCATGTTGACAATTTGGACGTTATTGAATTCTGGATAAATTAATTCTTGAACTTGTTTTATTGGATTCTTATATCATTGTCATCATCCTCATGCTTATATTATGTTGAAAGTCATCTGTGGCCTGTTGTGCGTAGATGGACTTGGTATGATTATGACCAGGGATTATTCGGTATAATCATGACAGTAATGTTACAAATAATGTGGTAAAAGTCCTCATTGGCCCGTAGTGCATAGATGGACAGTTGTTGGCATGATCATGACCATTGATGAATACATGAATATCCTTGGCCCGTAGTGCATGGATAATTTGTGGTTGTGATACTAATGAATATCCTTGGCCGTAGTGCAGGGATGATGTGGATTATTTATTAAGTTGAGTCTCCGCGATAAAAGTTATGAAAAACCTTTTTAAATCATGAAAGATCGTAGATTTTATTCTCTACTTGACTCTTTTAATGAATTTCTTGTTCCGCTGCAATTAAACTTGATGTTTGTTATATTTTATCAGTTTAACATTGTTGAAGACTAATGATAATTTATTCTACATTATCTTAGTCATAATATTTCTTACTGGGCTAGTTGAGCTCACCCCTTTCTTTCACTGTTCTCTTCAGGAAATGAGAACGTAGCTGGGACTAGTCGGGGAACGGAGTGACGGTCCAGATGATAGTATTAGTAGTCCTCACTATTCTGTTAAATAGTGTAACAATAAATGTAATGAGGACTCCTTTGAGTGTGAATATTATCTAGATGACAATATTCTTATTAAAACTCTCAATTTATGTTTTGTAGTATTTTACACGGCAGCTGTATTATAAAGTTGTATTTGTATTCAGTACCTTATATTTGGCGACCCAAGATGGGTGATGTATACCTATTTTGGGGGCGTCACACCTCCACCAGGTGGCTATCCTGTCGGTGTTTGATTACTAGACTCGTAGGGAGACTAATTCCAACGAGGCTCAGGAAAGTCAACACCCAAATTGGCTCTAATTGAAAGACCAGATTAACTTCTTGTCAAGTAAATTGCGATGATCCGGGAACCTTCATGCCAAAAAGCCGCGAGAGTTACCTAAGATAGGTCAGCCTCTAATAAACCAAACGCGGAGGTAAGCCTCTTCATACTTTCCATTTCAATTACTCGTAAATTCAATTACTTGAAATTTCATTCCATGTCAATCTCATGTAATGGGAAATATAAAGAAATATGTGTGCATGCATATTTAAAGCCTGACATGTTATCTTGTATTATAAACAGCTGACATCCGTTTTGCAGGATAATGTCCCTAAAACGGATACATCACATAACATGTAACATTTATACATTCCCTAAGACTAAACTACATAAGTTTTTGTAGGGAAGCAATTGGTCCCATTTCCCGTTCAAAGTCCAGAAAGGCATTAAGCTCACAGCCAAATATGGCTAAAAGTGCCCAGCCTGATCCTACTCCAGTCTCTCGTGAGGAGTTCGAAAGATTAAGCTATCAAATTATAGAGTTGGTTGTTATGCTCAAAGAATTACACCAATCTACTCAGGGTCCACAAAAACCCATCCACACAAAATCCTCTGCACATGGAGGAACCCAGGGCAAAACAATGCCTACTCAATCAGAGTCATTCATACCAGGGGGAAGTCAGGGTATTGGCAAAAAGATGGAAACCTAGATACCTGAACCTCATTTCAATAAAGGAACCAACAAAACTCCTAAAATCACAAAACTCAGGGATGATCGAGAAACTTGGGATATAAGAAAGAAAGTCCAAGAAATGGAGGAAACCATCTGGTCAATCAAAGGGACTTGAAACTGGACTATCAAGCCTGAGCTAGCCAAGAAAGTGTAGATCCAGAGGATATAGTTGTGAGTTCCAAAAGATTTTGGGATGGTATCATTTTTTTCGTAGTATGCCTTTTATTTTCCATGCATGTAAATATTAAAAAAAAAAGAAAAAAAGAAAAAAGAAAAAAAAGAGAAGAAAAATGAAAAAAAAAGAAAAAAAAGAAAAAAGAAAAATCAAAACTCAAATCGATTAGGTTTATTCATAAAAAGCGAACTACGCCGACCGATCTCCCGATACTTGAGTACGTGGCGACCATTTTATATGGTCCGATCGCAATAAAAACAAAAACAAAAACATTTCTACACCCTTCTCCACAAAAAAAAACAACAAAAGCATTTTTACACCTTTCTACCCTTACATCATTAAGCGTTGAACCTCTTACACCAGGCCTAAACTACGAAAGACCTGATCTCCCCTCATCAATGGGAGTACGTAAGCAGCCATTTATGGTGCGGTCAAACTAAACAAAAACAAAAAAAACCCGAAACAAACACTTCTCAAACCATTTATCTTATCAAGAAGGAACTACGCAGACCTGATCTCTCACACACGAGAGTATGTAGGCAGCCATCAGTGGCACGGTCAGACCCTCAAAAGAAATATCCAAACCCAAACATTAATCCCAAGACACTAAAGAACAACCCTCCAAGTCAGCGACCCATGTCGAAAAGACCCAACAACACTTCAATGTCATTCCATCAATCTTGGCAAAAATCCAAAAAAGGAAGAAACAACGATACACTAAGACAACCAATAGTGAGGACCTTCAAAGAGCTGACACCCTCAATCATAAGTCTTCATCAAATTAGAAGAAAACCATCAAACACGTTTGCACGAGCCAGTCAGGAACAATGATTGAGGGCATCAAATCCCAAATCCACTACATGTTCACCATCTGGTACAGAGGTAAAAGCCTCTTGCGATCTCAGCATCCTATAAAAGCAACTGTCCCAAAACAACAAGCAAGGCTGGAGCAATTTCAAAATCGGCAACAACCCGATATTGGGACCCTTACAACAAGACTAAGGCAATCTTGGAAACAGCGACAAGTCAACACTAGGGCATTTATCAATCATCCTAAAGAGGAAAATGCACTAGTCAGCACCATCAGTATGGTACATCATCATCAGAGCTTCCCTCACATCATCTAATTGGCGATTCGGTATGATCATTTGGTCTTTTCCAATCATACTATTATCAGAATGAATGATCCACATGTGAGGATATTACTCACCCACGACTTGGTCAACAAAACGATTTTCTCATATGAATCCCCGGCAACAACATGCGTAAGGACTGGGGCATTTTTGGATTCCAGGAAATGGAAGGAGTTTAAGGTGAGATCAAGCCTCTCATCAAAAGAAAGGGGAGAACTCCTGAAAGAAATCATGGCAACATAAGCGTGCCCCTATGAAAAAAGGGGAAAATTCTCAAAAAAAGTTCTTAACTTAGGAGCATAAGGCCAACGATGAAAGGTTTAGCGAATGAAAACCTCATCATCAAATGTGCCAACCGGCGTCGAATCCTCACAAGTCAAAGCCTCTATATTGAAGTTCAAATCTGGGCAGCGAAAGAATGAGCTGCACCCTCTAGGGATGTCAATGGAATTCAGGTCATCAGTCCAGCCAGGTTACAAATCAAACACTCAAGGAAATGGGGCATAAGCACCCAACAGCGAAACGAAACTCCAAACCACCTCAAAAAGGGTGAGGCGGAGTCTGGTTAAGAAAACCTTTGAATATTACTTTAGCGTATACATTTAGAGATCTGGTATTCAAAACCATTGGCCTCAATTCAGCGTAACATCAAGACAGTTCAGTGATGAAAGCTTTGTATACCACAGTTCGAGTGGGAATTGAAATAGTTTGGCAATGTCAGCATATTCAATTACCAGCAGGGTAGGATCCGTTGTCAAACTACCATCAGGGTAGGCACCATTGTAAATTATCAGCGTATGCATCGGGAAGGTTCGGTGATTTTAGAACATCATCCCCAGTAGAGATGTAGAAAATATCTCAATTTCTATTCATCAAAAATGGCATCGGCGACACCGACAAAAAGCCAAACCATTGTAGTCAACACCAATATAGGTATCAGTAATAATCGGTAAAGGTAAAGCAATTTGCGAAAACAATTTAACATTCATTACATTATGATTTGCGATATGTGAAATGTGATGTGCGAAGTGCAATTTTTGATATACAAAATGCGATGTGTGAGTTTCGAAGTGCGATTGGCTAAATACGAAAAGTGATGTGTGAAGTGCGCAATGGGATGTACGATTTACGAATTGCGATTTGCAAAAACAGTTTAACATTCATCATGACATTCATTACATTGCGATTTGCATCATTAAAAATACCTTGTCATATTTCAAGTGTCTAGTAATCTTATCATGTCCATTCCATCGCATTGCATGAACATGATAAAGAGGGGCATCTGTAGACACACAAAATTGCATTTTCCTTTTACTAACTATGCAGGAGGATAAAAGCGTCTTTTTCACACTCCAGAGATAACCCTGGAGGACCACAACATCAATTCCAACCCTGGAAATAGCCCCGGGAGATCCAGTTTCCAACCCTAGAGATAACCCTGGGAAATCAGTTTCTAACCCTGGAGATAACCCCGGGAAAGTTAGTTCCAACCCCAGAGATAACCCCCGGGAATCAAGTTCATAGCATGGAGATAACCCCAGGAGGTCAAGTACACATCAGAGATAACCTTGAGGATAGTCAGAGTCAACAATAGGCCAACCTTAGAGATAACCATGAGAAAAGAATGCTACAACAGTGTAAAAACTGGAAATAACCCCGGGAGGGGCAAAATGGTTATTTTTCTAACTCGACTTCAACTTAAATCATATTAACTCATTTCAATACAAATTACATCAAAAGATGTCCCACAAGAACCATATCTTAACCTCGGAGCACAAAATACGAAAAATAGCTCAACGGACTGCCTAACGGAGACCCGGAAATGCTATTTCGGTCATGAACCCATCTTCCTGGAATCAAAAAAGGGCAAATCCTGTGTCATTGAAAGAGATTTCTGGAATGGTATGGCACACTTCCATCGGACTCTCGGATTGAAAGTTATGAAGGTTCGAGCGAATAACGCGTTGTCCGAGTGCAAGTACTTCGAGACGGCGAGACCCACATTACCCGGGGCACCCCGGGCAGCCGCAGGTACACCTGTGGCTCCCCGCTCTATAAATAGAGGGATTGGGGTGGCAATTTTAGCAAGAGAAAAGGCGAGGAAGCCTTGTCCAATTTGCTATGTACACACTATAAACTGAGTGCTTTCTCATTTTAAACACTTGTGAGCTCATATATTGTCATATTTTTACCAGTAGGAGACGAGTGTTCATTCATTTAAAGCTATAAAAGTCTTCTTTGGCAGTCCACTATAAGCCTACTTACATCTTTCAAAATCTTTTCTCCACATCTTGCACACATCGTTCTTCACGTTGAGAGTCGTGTTGCATGTGTATGCCTAGACATCAGTCTGTGGCTTTTTATTTCATTTTGTATATATATATATATATATATATATATATATATATATATATATATATATATATAAGACCCCAACTTTTATGAATAAAGATGATTTTCTATAAATGTCATTTTTGAATATTATGGAATGAATTTGATATAATGTTATAGTTGTGGGTAATATTTATAAATTTTGCAAAGTACGCAAGTTGTTATATAATATTCGATTGGTCGAGGAATATTCGTTTTAACAGGGAATATTCATACAACGGCACAATCATTGGTGGACTCCGCAACGGAATTATTGTCGGATTGAGAAAATGACAAAAATATTTTATAAAAATAACAGCGGAAGTTTTACCATTAACTGTTGAAACACCCGGTGTTAAAAGTACAATAATACGCGTGGTTGCATAGTAGCACAAAGTTTTGATTATTGATGTTTACGTGAGAAGTCACTCAGTTTTGTTAAATTATTTCTATAGTAATTGTTGCATAGTATCTCACGTTATTTGATTCAATTATTGTCAATATTTTATATATTATTAAATCAATAGTTGAGATAACAAAGTTATTAATATTATTATTTGCAATATTAAAGATGTCTAGAAGTTCTGCCAAGGAGAGGTTTGGTCACCTAATTGCGCGCCAATAGGGAGAAATCCTTATTTGAAAGCCCCCACTTTCCTAGGAACAACCTGGTCGATTAATATTGTTAATTATAATAAAGGTGATAAGTTTTGTTTTATTATTATTATAAATGTAATAAAACAGAATTTTTTTTATATAAAACAGAATACTTTTATAAAGTTATTCATTTTATTAGACTATAAATAAAATATATAATATTTTATTATGCATAGTATTTGCATAGTGCCTGCATAGTGTTTGCATAGTAAAATCTTTTTATATTAAACAGAATACTTTTATAAAGTTATTCGTTTTATTAGACTATAAATAGAATATATAATATTCTATTATGCATAGTGTTTGCATAGTACTGCATAGTAGTATTTGCATAGTAAAATCATTTTATATAAAATGTAATACTTTTATAAAGTTATTCGTTTTATTAGATTATAAATAGAATATATTATATTTTATTTAAAAAATTTTGTTTTATTAGAATATTTTATTAATACTGCATAGTAAATTAATATGGACCATTCGTTTAAAAGTAAATCAATCTGGACCGTTCATGAATTAGTTAATATTCAGTCCATTCTCCTATAAATAGAAGCTCATTCCTTCATTATTTCTTATGAATTCACTGAAACTCTAGAGAGAGAAACTATAGAGAGAAAGAAGAAAAGTATTCTGCTACTTCACTACTCCTATATCCAGTTTCTTTTAAGATAAGGGGTATTATTTCTTTTGTATTCATGAAGAGAACTTCTGTTATTCCATTCTTTATTATTCTGTTGGAATAACCTGTATACGTGGACTACCCTATACTTGGTGAAATTCTTCTGTTATTCTATTCTTTATTATTATGTTGGAATAATCTGTCTATGCGAAGTACCGCATACATGGTAAAATTCTTCTATTATTCCATTCTTTATTATTCTGTTGGAACATCCTGTCTGTGCATTTACGCATGACCTGGTTCCAATATTTATTATTTTATTGGAATATCATGTCTGTGCGTTTACGCATGACCTGGTTCCGTTATTTATTATTCTATTGGAATAACCTATCTGTGTGGTCTATCGCATGCCTGGTGATTTCTTTTGTTATTCCATTCTTTATTATTCTCAGTTGGTTAAAGTTTTGGCTTTTATACTCCATGAAATTAGTGGAATATCTTTGATATTTGTGCTTCATCCAATATCTTTTCATGGAAATATTATTCTGAGCATTCTTGAATTTTACTCCACAAAGCAGTATCATGTTGACAATTTGGACGTTATTGATTCCTGGATAAATTAATTCTTGAACTTATTTTATTGAATTCTTATATCAAATTCATCATTCTCATGTTTATATTATGTTGAAAGTCATCTGTTGCCTGTAGTGCATAGATGGACTTGGTATGATTATGATCAGGGATTATTCGGTATAATCATGACCGTAATGTTACAAATGACGTGGTAAAAGTTCTCATTGGCTCGTAGTGCATTGATGGACAGTCGTTGGCATGATCATGATCATTGATGAATACACAAATATCCTTGGCCCGTAGTGCATGGATAATTTGTGGTTGTGATACTAATGAATATCCTTGGTAGTAGTAGTGCGGGGGATGATGTGGTTTATTTATTAAAATTTGAGTCTCAAAGAATAAAAGTGATGAAAAACCTTTTAAATCATAGAAGATAGTAGATTTTATTCTCTATTTGACTCTTTTAATGGATTGCTTTTTCCGCTGTTGTTAAACTTGATGTTTGTTATATTGTATTAGTTTAACACTGTTGAAGGCTAACGATAATTTATTCTGCATTATCTTAGTCATAATATTTCTTGTTGGGCTAGTTGAGCTCACCCTTTTACTTTCATTGTTCTCTTCAGGAAATGAGAACATAGCAGGGACTAGTCGGGGAACGGAGTGACGGTCCAGATGATAGCATTAGTAGTCCTCACTATTCTATGAAATAGTGTGTTAATAAATGTATTGAGGACTTATTTTGAGTTTGAATACAGTCTAGAAGATAATATTTGTATTAAAACTCACAGCTCATGTTGTATATTTAAGATTGTATTTGTATTCTGTACCATGTCTTTGGCGACTCAGAATAGGTGATGTATACCTATTTTGGGGGCGTCAAAGTTGGTATCAAATCTTAGGGATATGATCCCTGGCTGAGATGTGAAATAAGAACTAGGAGGGGAGAGACGGGGAATTCTTTCGCTAGTATGACCTACTTAAGTTTATTTGATATTTAATTGGTCGGTCAGAGTATGGGGATAATATGTGATATGTTAATTAACCCTTGTTTTGTGGCAGTATTTGAAAATGACATCCGAGAATGTTGAGAATATCAATGGAGCACAGGAGACCGTTGAGTCTCCACATATCAATAATCAGGATAATATGCAATAGGAAGGCAAAAATCCTCATGCAAACAACAACACTGACCAAATGATGAACGATGGAATGTTCAGAGGCTTTATGCAATTCATGCAACATCAGGCAAGAGCGGCTCCTGTCCAAAATATAGGTGGAAACGCTGGCAACTCTCGGACGGTCACTCATTAGCGATTTCAAGGAACTGGGACCACCGTAGTTTTTTTGAGAGCCAAAACCACTTAAGGCGGAGACGTGGATAAAGCGAGATATGCAAGATATTTGATGTCTTGGGATGCTCAGGGGAGTAAAGGTTCCCTTTGCCACCTTAATGTTGCGGCGGCAGGCATTCTTCTTTGGAAATCAGAAGCGTACTCAACCTGCCGCACTAAAGATGACTTGGGAGAAGTTCCAAGAATTGTTCAACGACAAGTACTTTCCCGAAAGTATTCGTCACATAAAAGAGGTAGAGTTCATCAAGCTGGAGCAAAATAACATGACCGTATCGCAGTACGAAGCCAAGTTTGTCGAGTTGTCCCGGTTTGCATCCCATTTGGTTGATAATGAGGAGAGAATGGCGTTAATGTTTTTAAGAGGTTTGAAACCCGAGATACGTCAATATCTTATCTCTCATAAACTGTGTTTGTATTCAGATGTTGTTAATAGGGCTCAGTTATTGGAGCGCGATAATGAGTCAACCCAACCCAAAGATAGCAGCCGACAAAATGATAATACCAGTGAGAGCAGTCATCAAAGCGGTGACAACAAGCGTGGAAGGAATCAACAGTATGTAAATGGTAACCACTTGATTTGTAATCGTAATAAAATAATAAGAATGGACATTTCAAGAAGAGGAGATTCAATAATGATGGAAAGACGTCGGACCAAAGACCTTTAGTTGTTAAGGAAGGAGAACGACCACCAATCATATGCTTCAAATGCGGAGGGGAGGGACACATCAGTCCAAACTGCGTGATTTCGTCCAAAGCATGTTATAATTGTGGAAGAGAAGGTCACCTAGCCCGATTTTGTCGTTCACCGAAGACAAGTTCAGCTAGGATGGAGGCACCAAAGGCCGTCCCAGAAAAGTCAAAGCCGATAGTGTAAGGAACCCGAACAAGGTCATCACGGGTAAGCTTATCATAAACTCTAGCAAAGTCTATACCTTATTTGATAATGTTCTACCCATTCTTTTATTTCTCCTACTTGCGCTCAATGTTTAAATTTGATTCCAGAGAAATTAGACTTTGACTTATCTGTTGAAACTTCGTTGGGAGAAACCTTCATTACATCCACTGTTTATAAGTCTTGTTTGGTTCAAATCGGTACCTTCACATTACCTGTCGATCTTATTTCATTGAAAATACTTGCATTTGATGTGATTCTAGGGATTGATTGGTTAACTACTCATCATGCAAAAAATGATTATTTTTGTAAGGTTGTTAGCTTTCATATTCCTAACCAACCTATTATGCGGATTCAAGCAACCAAACCATTAAAATAAATCACTGTCATCTCAAGCCATAAAGTTATTCGTTTATTGAAAAACGGATGTCAAGCTTTCTTAGCTCATGTCACGGATCTAAACAAAAATACGTCTGTTTTGAATGATATTTCTATTGTTAATAAATTTCTGACGTATTCCTGAAGAACTTCCTCAGCCTACCCCGTGGCGTGAAATTGAATTTTGTATCGACCTTGAACCCGGTACAAAACCCATTTCCAAAGTCCCATATCGAATGGCTCCTATTGAACTTCAGGAGTTAAAGACCCAACTATAGGAATTGTTAGACATTGGCTTTATTCGTTGGTTAAAGTTTCTAACTATGTGGTTTATTCATTGGCTTTATTCATTGTTAGACCCAACTATGTGGTCTATCGCATGCCTGGTGATTTCTTTTGTTATTCCATTCTTTATTATACTCAGTTGGTTAAAGTTTTGGCTTTTATACTCCATGAAATTAGTGGAATATCTTTGATGTTTACGCTTCATCCAGTATCTTTTCATGGAAATATTCTTCTGAGCATTCTTGAATTTTACTCCACAAAGCAGTATCATGTTGACAATTTGGACGTTATTGATTCCTGGATAAATTAATTCTTGAACTTGTTTTATTGAATTCTTATATCATTGTCATCATTTTCATGTTTATATTATGTTGAAAGTCATCTGTGGCCTATAGTGCATAGATGGACTTGGTATGATTATGACCAGGGATTATTTGGTATAATCATGACCGTAATGTTATAAATGATGTGGTAAAAGTCCTCATTGGCCCGTAGTGCATTGATGGACAGTTGTTGGCATGATCATGACCATTGATGAATACACAAATATCCTTGGCCCGTAGTGCATGGATAATTTGTGGTTGTGATACTAATGAATATCCTTGGCCGTAGTGCAGGGATGATGTGGTTTATTTATTAAGCTGAGTCTCGGCAATAAAAGTGATGAAAAACCTTTTAAATCATAGAAGATAGTAGATTTTATTCTCTACTTGACTCTTTTAATGGATTGCTTATTCCGCTGCAGTTAAACTTGATGTTTGTTATATTGTATCAGTTTAACACTGTTGAAGGCTAACGATAATTTATTCTACATTATCTTAGTCATAATATTTCTTACTAGGCTAGTTGAGCTCACCCTTTTACTTTCATTGTTCTCTTCAGGAAATGAGAACGTAGCAGGGACTAGTCGGGGAACGGAGTGACGGTCCAGATGATAGTATTAGTAGTCCTCACTATTCTATTAAATAGTGTGTTAATAAATGTATTGAGGACTTATTTTAAGTTTGAATACTGTCTAGAAGACAATATTTGTATTAAAACTCATAACTCATGTTGTATATTTAAGATTGTATTTGTATTCTGTACCATGTATTTGGCAACTCAGAATAGGTGATGTATACCTATTTTGGGGGCGTCACAAATATATATATATATATATATATATATATATATATATATATATATTTTACTAACATTATCGAGTTATGCCTCGATTGAGCTTAGACTTACGTTCGGAATGTTCACTGCTTGTGTATATATATACATATATATGAACTGTGGTCGAACTCTATTCAATGAGCCTGGATTTTATATCCGAAGCGTTTATTGCTTATATATATATATATATATATATATACATTTCTGTCAGGCCTAGAGTTTACTTCGTGGCCTTTTATTGCTTTCTTTATATTTCGTCCCGCCTGGAGTTTACTTCGTGGCGGTTGATCGTCTTTACTAGTTTATTTACATTTTGTCCCGCCTGGAGTTTACTGCGTGGTGGTTGATCGTCTTTTACTGCTTTATTTACATTTCTGTTCCCCTATGGAGGTTCTTCGTGGTGGTTGATCATGTCTCTATATATATATTTACTACTTTTATATATTTACATTTCTGATCCCCCGTGGAGGTGCTTCGTGGTGGTTGATCATGTCCATATGTATATATATTTACTGCTTTTATATATTTAAATTTCCGGTCCCCATGATATATTTATATATATATATATATATATATATATATATATATATATCTGATTTTATATATAACCGCTTATTGCATTCATATAAATTGGGGCATCATGTGAGCTAGGAATCACGTGATCACAGATTCAGTCTACTTAATCTAGATTCGTTTCCCATAATGGACATTTTCAGCTGTAAGCAACTTGTAAATTATTCACGGTGTTTGAATTTCCTTAGATGGCTTTCATGCCCACAAGAAGTTCGACGCTGCTATATATATTATTTTCTCGAAGATGCTTCGCATCTCGAAAATAAAAGAAATCAAGCCGAACATTTAATGAAAAATGGAAGTATCAAAGGCCTCAATTACTATTGAGCACAAGGTTTGAAAAACCTCTTTTACAAAACTTCACTGTTATATCTTGTTAAAACTTAATTTTTACACAAATTCAAACCCTTTGTATATAGGTGCGAACGAGGCATAGCACTACTTCCAAATAATTGCACATTGATCCACACACACACACACATTCATATAACAGTTTAATTAAAAAGTGGCAGTCATCGTGGTAACACGGATGTCGGAGTGTTCCTAACACCTTCCCTCCGCATAAGCAAGTCCCCGGACCCTAATGAATCTCGGTTTCAAAGACCAGTTTAGCAGTGTCACATCACTGGGTCAATGTGCAAACCTTTTCTCGGTTGCGTTGGTGCAACCATTTAAAAACACCAACTGGACTCTTACAGTCCTATTGTCGACATATAAATGTCAGACCTTTTCACAACTTATTTTTTCAAACAAATCTAATCTAACATGAGAACACCAAAAGACATGAACAGAAAAGGGACAGTAAAAATCCCGACGTCGACAGGTGGCGACTCTGCTGGGGACTCCAGTAAGAGGACTTAAGCCGCTACTACAGGCTTTTCAAAACTGTTACATACTTGTGTGTGGATGTTGCATTTACATTTTTATGATGAATGTGTACGAATGCATTTTACTTACTGCACTACAATATATCTATCTGTGATATTATTGCTTTACACATGTCATCATTTTCATAAACGGTGAAACACGTTGCATGTGAATGTATGTTGTGTGGTTCCTCCACCAAGAGGCTATCCTGTCAGTGTTTGATTACTGGACTCGTAGGGAGACTAATTCCAACAAGGCTCAGGAAAGCCACCACCCAGATTCGCTCTAATTGAAAGACCGAATTAACTTCTCGTCAAGTAAATTGCGATGATCTGGGAACCTTCATGCCAAAAAGCCGTGAGAGTAACCTAAGATAGGTCAGCCTCTGATAAACCAAATGCAGAGGAAAGTCTCTTCATACTTTCCATTTCAATTAGTCGTAAATTCAATTACTTGAAATTTCATTCCATATCACTCTCATGTAATGGGAAATATGAAGAAATATGTGTACATGCATATTTAAAGCCTAACATGCTATCTTGTATTATAAACAGCTGACATCCATTTTGCAGGATAATATCCCTAAATGGATACATCACATAACATGTAACATTTATACATTCCTTAAGACTAAACTACATAAGTTTTGTAGGGAGGCAATTGGTCTCGTTTCCCGTTCAAAGTCCAAAAAGGCATTAAGCCCATAGCCAAAAATGGCTAAAAATGCCCAGCCTGATCCTACTCCAGTCTCTCGCGAGGAGTTCGAAAGATTAAGCTATCAAATTATAGAGTTGGTTGTTATGCTCAAAGAACTACACCAATCTACTCAAGTTCAACAAAAACCCATCCACACAGAATCCTCTGCACATGGAGGAACCTAGGGCCAAACAATGCCTACTCAATCAGAGTCATTCATACCAGGGGGAAGTCAGGGTATTGGAAAAAAGATGGAAACTCAGATACCTGAACCTCATTCCAATAAAGGAACCAACAAAATCCCTAAAATCACAAAACTCAGGGATGATCGAGAAACTGGGATATAAGAAAGAAAGTCCAACAAATGGAGGAAACCATCTGGTTAATCAAAGGGACTGGAAACTATGGTCGTGTCACCTATTCAGATCTCTACATATTCCCAAGGGCTCGATATCGTGACAAATTCAAAGTCCCAGAGTTTGAAAAGTACAATGGGGAAGGCGATCCCTATATGCACCTAAAATTATATATTGGCGAGTTGGGGTCTTATGCTGAAGATGAAAGCCTCAGAATGCAACTTTTCCAAAAGAGTCTCACTGGAGAGGCTAAAGCCTGGTATGCCCGACTTGACAATGCCAAAATCCACAACTGGGAAGAATTGGCCCACGCATTTCTCAATCAATACAGTTTTCAGTCACAGATGGCACCGGATCGATACCAAGTGACTAAAGTCAAAAAGCAAAGTACTGAATCTTTTCAAGAATATGCCCAAAGGTGGAGACATCTAGCAGTACAAGTCATTCCATCAATGACAGAAGCTGAGATGGTAATGATGTTTATTGATATCCAAGAGGCTCCTTGCTATGAGAAGATCCTAGTAGGCATAGGAAAGCCATTCTCAGAAATGATCAAATACAGCAAAATGGCAGAGATGGGCTTGAAGGCAGGCAAGATTAAAGACTTCACTGCCTTGGAAACAGTTGCCAAGAATATACAGACTAGCCAATATGCGAGCGATTCCAGGGGGCACCCGATAAAGGTACTAAAGATGTATCCCTTGTTGTATAGGGGCAATTAGCTAGGAGACCAACCTATAGTCCCCCCATTTGGAAAAATCAAGACAATCTGCCATTTCAACAACAGGTTGCCTTCAACTAGTGCCCGGACAGGAAGAGAAAATTTGAAAGAACAAAAAATCAGGTGTTTACTGCACTAGGAGATTCCCTTGAAAATGTATTGGCGATATTAATGGATCACAAGAAAATTATAGAATTGGCTCCACCTCTGGAACCAGGGAGCAAAAGATACAATCCAAGCCAAAGATGTGCTTACCACTCAGGATCTCTAGGACACGATACACAAGATTGTTGGTCCTTAAAGCATAAGATTTAAAATTTGATCGAAAGTGGCAGTATTGTGGTCCAACAAAATGTCAACACCAACCTTCCGTTGCAGCATGATACAGAGGAAGTAAACATGATCGGGTCAGGAAGCGCTAAAATGTATCCAAATCGTAAGTACATATGAAGGATAAAGGAATACCCCCAAAGGCACAGAATAAATGTCATAGAGTGGGAAAACTCGAAGGAGGGTATGATCGTAATGCAAAAATTAGAGACGATCCAGAATTAAGTAAATCTGCTGGCTATGCTAATAGTGCGCCAACATCAAGAAACGAGGTAGTTTTTCACTCAACTATCAGAACACCAAGATGAAAAAGAGGTCAACCATAATGCAAGCCCATATCTCTCCAAGATGAGCCAGCTAAATGAAGAAGATCAAAGCAGGCTAAAAGGAAAAGAAAAGGGGGATGATAAAATTGCTAGAAGATCTCGCCAACGGAAAAATCTCTCAGGGGAATGCGAATTCTCAAAAAAGAAAGATTAAACAACCTCCACAAGAGTCCAAAAATTCACCCCTCTGAACAAATCAAATGAAGAAATGCTACACTTTCTGATAATCGAAGGAAGGATTACTGAGTTGCTGCCTCCTATAAATCCCAAGATAAAGAGTTATGATTCCACCAAGATGTGTATCTATCATTCTAACTCACTTGGACATACGACTGAGGAATGCTGGTCTTTGCGACATAAAATCCAGGATCTCATTAAAAAGGAAGAGTTGAAGATAGAATTCCTTATAATTAGAAAAAGCGAAGAGGAAATAAAAAGCTTATGATGTCCACTCGAGACATGCAATTCAAACTAGGTGAAGGCTATGAGCACCAATCCTAGCAGAACATAAGATGGACTGATCCTAATGCAGGGAATGACAGAGGAGACAAGGGAATCCCCAAGGGAGATTCCTCCACCAACATCAAACATCATATGGTCCAAAGATAGCAACCACGTTCCTGATTTTATAACCTTGGATGATGCGGAGGAAATACTAATCCTTTCCAAGGAAGAAAAAGCCGAAAAGGAAAGTTCCTTGCAAGAAATGTGACAACAATTTAAGGGAGATTTCATGGTCGAATCCTCTCTAACCCAAGAAAAAGGTGAAGGAACAGATGAAGGAAAAGGTGGTGAGGTTATCGGAGAAGCCAACCCATTGAAGAATCAAGAGTTCATCCCTTTTTCCTATAGGTTCAGTTCAAGTGTCCTTGAGGAACATATTGAATCAGGAAGCGATCAAGTTATGGCTATAAGTGAAGATATTCAGAATCAAGTGGTAACCTCTATCGCGAGCCTTAAAGGCAACATAACCACTGACAACTGGACTATCAAGCCTCAGCTAGCCAAGAAGGTGTAGATCTAGAGGATACAGTTGTGAGTTCCAAAAGATTTTGGGATGGTATCATATTTTTCACAGTATGCCTTTTATTTTCCATGCATGTAAATATTGAAAAAAAAAAGAAAGAAAAAGAAAAAAAAACGAGAAGAAAAACGAAAACAAGAAAAAAAAATCATAAATCAAAAATGAAATCAGTCAGGTTTTAGCTCATAAGGCGAACTACGTCAACCTGATCTCCCCTCATCAATGGGCAACCATTTTATATGGCTCGGTCGCAATAAAAAAAACAACAAAAACATTTCTACACCCTTCTCTACAAAAAAAAACAACAAAAACATTTCTACGCCTTTCTACCCTTACATCATTCAGTGTTGAACCTCTTACACCAGGTTTGAACTATGAAAGACCTGATCTCCCCTCATTAATGGAAGTACGTAAGCAAGCCATTTATGGTGCGGTCAAACTAAACAAAAACCCAAAAAAACCCCAAACAAACACTTCTCAAACCGTTTATCTTATCAAGAAGGAACTACGTAGACCTGATCTCCCATACACGAGAGTATGAAGGCAGCCATCAGTGGTGCGGTCAAACCCTCAAAAGAAATATCTAAACCCAAACATTAATCCCAAGACACCAAAGAACAACCCTCCAAGTCAGCGACCCATGTCGAAAAGACCCAACAACACTTCAATGTCATTCCATCAATCTTAGAAAAAATCCCAAAAAGGAAAAAATAGTGATACACTAAGACAACCAACAGTAAGGACCTTCAAAGAGTCGACACCCTCAATCACAAGTCTTCATCAAATCAGAAGAAAACCATCAAACCCATTTGCACGAGCCAGACAGGAACAATGATTGAAGGCATCAAAGCCCAAATCCACTACCTATTCACCATCTGGTACAGAGGTAAAAACCTCTTACGATCTCAGCATCCTATCAAAGCAACTATCCTAGACAACAAGCAAGGTTGGAGAAATTTCAAAATCGGCGACAACACGATATTGGGACCCTTACAACAAGACTGGGGCAATCTTGGAAACAGCGACAAGTCAACACTAGGGCATTTATTAATCATCCTAAAGAGGAAAATGCACTAGTCAGCACCATCAGCATGGTACATCATCATCAGAGCTTCCCTCACATCATATCACTAGCGATTCGATATGATCATTTGGTCTTTTCCAATCATACTATTATTAGAATGAACGATCCACATATGAGGATATTATTCCATCAATCTTGGCAAAAATCCCAAAAAAGAAGAAACAGTGATACAATATGACAACCAACTTGGAGGACCTTCAAAGAGCCGACACCCTCAATCACAAGTCTTCATCAAATTAGAAGAAAACCATCAAATCCATTTGCGCGAGCCAGTCAGGAACAATGATTGAGGGCATCAAAACCCAAATCCACTACCTGTTCACCATCTGGTACAGAGGTAAAAGCCTCTTACGATCTTAGCATCCTATCAAAGCAACTATCCCAGACAACAAGCAAGGCTGGAGCAATTTTAAAATCGGCGACAACCCAATATTGGGAACCTTACAACAAGACTGGGGCAATCTTGGAAATAGCGATAAGTCAACACTAGGGCATTTATCAATCATCCTAAAGAGGAAAATGCACCTGTCAGCACCATCAGCATGGTACATCATCATTAGAGCTTCCCCCACATCATCTCACTGGTGATTCGGTATGATCATTTGGTCTTTTCCAATCATACTATTATCAGAATGAATGATCCATATGATTTCTTTACATTTTGTCCCGCCTGGAGTTTACTTCATGGCGGTTGATCGTCTTTTACTGCTTTATTTACATTTCTGATCCCCCATGCAGGTGCTTCGTGGTGGTTGATCATGTCTCTATATATATATTTACCGCTTTTATATATTTACATTTTTGATCCCCAATGGAGGTGCTTCGTGGTGGTTGACCATGTCCATATATATATATATATATATATATATATTTACCACTTTTATATATTTACATTTCCAGTCCCCCATGAAGTTTGCTTCGTGGTGGTTGACAGTTTGTATATATATATTTATAGCTTTTATATATAACTGCTTATTGCTTTCATATAAATTACGGCATCATGTGAGCCTAAGAATCATGTGATCACAGATTCAGTCTATTGAATATAGATTCGGTTTTCGTGAGTGGACATTTTTAGCTGTAAGCAGCTTGTAAATTACTCACGATGTTTGAATTTCCTTAGATGGCTTTCATGCCCATAAGGAGTTCGACACTGCTATATATATTATTTTCTCAAAGATGCTTCGCATCTCAAAAATAAAAGCAATCAAGCCGAACATTTAATAAAAAAGGGAAGGATCAAAGGCCTCAATTACTATTGAGCAGAAGGTTTGAAAAACCTCTTTTATAAAACATCATTGCTATATCTTATTAAAACTGAATTTATACATAAATTCAAACCCTTTGTATATAGGTGCGAACGAGGCATAGCACTACTTCCAAATAATTGTACATTGACCCACACATACACACACACATTCATATAACAGTTTAATTGAAAAGTGGCGGTCACCGTGGTACGGATGTCGGAGGGTGCCTAACACCTTCCCTCTGCATAAGCAAGTCCCCGGACCCTAATAAATCTCGGTTTCACAGACCCGTTTAGCAGTGTCACATCATTGGGTCAATGTGCAAACCTTTTCTCGGTTGCGTTGGTGCAACCATTTAAAAACACCAACTGGAAACTCTTACAGTCCTATCATCGACATATAAATGTCAGACCTTTTCACAACTTATTTTTTCAAACAAATCTAATCTAACATGAGAACACCAAAAGACATGAACAAAAAAGGGATAGTAAAAATCCCAACATCGACAAATAGTATTCAATATAGTACATTGAGTGGTTTCCCACAAACAACCACTAAATTAGTTTCTGTCTCGTCTACACTGTTTTCACAGTGAGTTAGATCGGTTACTAAGTCGTATATACCTCCACTCTCTGAAGGAATCATTTAGCCCAGCTCCTATACATCCACCATTGAAGGTACAGTTGCACTGCCTTAGACTTGATACTTACTCGTACATATACTCAAGAAATTTGTGATTATCAAAGATATTTAATGTCACCAACTTACTATGATAAAATAATTTCACATAAATTATTTAATATCGATAGATAAATTTCTATCCATCTTCTTTACTTCAAATAACTCGCATCTTCAATAAATAACAAATATATAATAATAATATATTTATTAAACACATAAATCACTTATTGCATAGTTTATATTACCCCATGCAACACCATACCACATACCTCACAACATATATATATATATATGTATATTCTTATTCGAACCCTTCTCATGCCTTAAGAATTTTATTTACTAAATTCTTATTTTAATATTTTCTAAAAATTCGGGTTCTTACAGCATGCACAACTGAATACATGAAAGTAGCTGACACTTGGCTTTCTTCCTCTCCACAGCTCGTATGAAGTCTTCTTTAACATAGAGTGTATGAAAGATCTATTACAGTGTAGCATGCAAAGTTGTCGACTTCTACCTGTATATTGAGCAGACAATTTCAACGCTAGAAGAGTTCTTCCAGCTTCAATCAACGTTCTATTCTTTCTCTTAGCTACTCCATTTTGTTGTGGAGTTCATGGAGCTGAGAAGTTGTGACTGATGCCATTGTCTGTGTAGAACTGGTCCATCTCAGAGAAGTCGAATTCTCTACCATGATCACTCTTTATAGCCTTAATTTTCTCCCCTTTCTCGTTCATCACCAGCTTGAACATCTTGATTAGTTGGGAGCTTGTTTTATCTTTTGAGTTTAGAAAGAACACCCATGTAAATCTGGTATAGTCATCCACTATGACCAATGAGTATCTCTTCCCTCCAAGGCTTGTTGTTGGAATTGGCCCAAACAGATCTATGTGAAGTAACTGCAGAGGCTTATCAATTGAGTTGACAGTTTTACTCTTGAATGAGCTGCTAGTCTACTTTCCAAGCTGACAGGCATTGCATGGCCTTTCTTTGACAAAACTGAGCTTGGGTAAGCCTGCTACTAGATCCTTGGAGGCCAATTTTGACATACTTCTAAAGTTGAGATGAGACAGTCTTTTGTGCCATAGCCAACTCATTTCTTCAGAATCTTTAGCCAGAAAGTATGAACCTTGGTTGTTGTAGTTGTTAAATCTCTTAAGTTTGCTACTTCTGCCTTTACGGATGAACCTTTTGAGTCTTTTTACCAGCATTGTAATGTCCTCATCATTATCTTCATCAGACTTAGAGTCATTTTCAATGTTAGCTTTGGAGATGTTATATGTTGCTTTGAGAGTAACTCCTTTGTCCTTCTTTCTTCCTTCAGATAGAGTCTCTGCTTGCTGAGTCAGCTCTAGTTCATAGGTGAGAAGGTTTCCATATAATTGTTGAATAGTCATTTCATGGAGATTCTTTGATTCTCTGATGGTAGTGGTTTTGGCATCCCACTTGCTACGTAAAGCTCTTATGAACTTTATGATCAGATCTTTATTTGGATAAATCTTTCAAAAGGCTCGAAGAGAGTTTAGCAGTACGTTGAATCTCTCATAAGTGGAAGTGATATTTTCACCTGGAACATGGGCAACTATTTCATATTATTGAGTCAGAAGATATTGTTTATTTTCTCTGACTTCTTCAGTTCCCTCGTGCATAATGAGCAGTGCTTCCCATACTTCCTTTGCAGTTTTGCTGTTGACCACATTTTCTAATAGATCATCTTTTAAAGATTGAAACAAAATGTTCTTGGCCTTTTTTTCGAGTTGGACAGCTTTCTTTTCGTTGTCGGTCCATTCTGCCTTGACCTTGATTTGAACTTTATTTGGATCGTCTGGAGTTGGTGCAAGCTTTGTTGGAACGTAGGGCCCATTTAGAACAGTTTCAAATAGATATTCATCTATTGAATCCATGTATGCTTGCATACAAACTTTCCAGTTGGCAAATTTATCTTTGTTGCACATTGGTGGCTTGCTGCCTCCTCCAGTCTTTGATTCGCTTATCAAATGTGCCATTGGATCTACTTAAGCTTTGTAGGCTAATTGATAGAACCTGCTCTGATATCAATTGTTAGTTCTCAGAGACATAATAATTATCTAGAAGGGGGGGTTGAATAGATATTTTAAAAATTCTTTTACAAAATACTTGTCAGATTTGATGATGATTTAATCACAACAAAATTTGAAATTTGTTTGTTTTCCCTTTAAGATAAAGCAAATTGATAGGATATAAGCAGTTATGGAAAATATAGCAGGTATGGCAAGAATAGACGAGACACAATGTTTTAAGTGGTTCAGAGCACTCAAGGCTGCTAGTCCACTCTTCTACTCCTTGAGTAGGAAATCCACTAAGGATATCTTTACAATATTTGAATCTCATAGATTCCTTCAAGACCAACAGTCTTGAAACTTCTTAGTTCACTTTAGAACTCTTCAAGTCTAGCAGACTTGGTACTTCTCAGTTCACTTAGAACTTTTCAAGTCCTTCTGACTTACGACTTATCACTTCACTTAAAGATAGTTGAGTTCTTGAATTATGCTACTCAGTTGCCATTAAGCTTGTGTTCGAAAGAACTGAGTAGCTGAGAAAGCTTTCTTTTCAGATCGTAGAGTTGAGCTTTTAGTGTTCTTCAGCATTTTATTGTATGCTTGCTTATTTTCTTGCATCAGCTTCTGTTTTGCATATATGGTGCCTTTGAAATATATCCGTTTGAAGACATTCGTTGAAGCATTAATTGTATTTGACATTTCTGAGCACTAATGGTGACTTTCTGGAAATTTTCTGTCCAACCGTCTGGCCCACTGACACTGTAGACTGCTATCTCACCTAACACCTAAAAAGGTGTTTTCAGCTGACATGTAGTACTTTCCTTAGCTTTATCAATACATTTCTTCGTTCTAAACTAAGGATGAGTGTCGTGTCATTGAGATTCCTGATAGTCTCAATGTTTATAATCCATTCCACATTTGTTGCCTTTTATTCTTAAACAAATGAACAAGTCTTGATGCTTCTGATGCAGATAGATGATGTTCTACGATCATGATCATGGTGTCTTGCCACCTTGGTGCTTGACTTGGTACTGATGGAAGAGAACACTACGATTTCTCTTAAGTACTGGTAGACTATGATCTTTGCTTACTTTATTTGTAAACTCTGCGCTTTCAAGAGCACACTACGATCTTTGAGTTGGCTCGGCAGGCGTTTGGACCACTCTACGATTTTGAGAGAGGCCCTCCAAAGCAAAAAGACTATGTGACGCCCCCAAATCCAGGTTCTCTAACCTCAGATTCGGTGCTCACGATCTATCATCATCATAAGCATTCTATAAACTATTGCGGAATAATAAACATACATTGTTCATTATAATAAAGTTTCATAACAAAGTCTCATGATCTTCTTAACCTTAACTTAAACACACCATTCATATTACAAAAGGTTTACATAAGTAATTCCATCAGATAATAATAACTAACATTCATTCTAAACTATTCTTGGATCTTGCCCTTGCCTTTGTCTTTCGTATTGGATACTTCAGGCTTAACTAAAATAAATGTCATAATATAGCAAGGGTAAGCAACTAATTTTCTTAGCAAGTTTATATACAAGGGAGATATATCATGACTAGAAAGAAGTTTTTCTTTTAATGTTCAACAATAATATAAGATTGTGAAGGAACATGAATTAATAATCAACAATTGAATATTCGAATAATTGAATAACATGAACTGAGTGGTTTTGAAATAGCCATGAACATTTTCCAAGGTTCTCAGTCATTTAAACTGGACCTCTTAATAAGTTTTAGTATTCAAGGGAATCAGCCTTTCATACCCCATGATTTATGCATAAACACTTAATAATTCAGCATCGATATCATGCCTTAATCAAATTCGTCCTTTTCTCAGTCAAGAGTTCTTATCATATCAATTTAATAAGAACAACTTTTTAAAACACATTTGATTTAACAAATTTAAACATGCTTGA
The DNA here is from genome assembly GCA_020205605.1 of Panax ginseng. NCBI lineage: Eukaryota > Viridiplantae > Streptophyta > Magnoliopsida > Apiales > Araliaceae > Panax > Panax ginseng. The sequence continues at coordinate 48,020,258 of CM035144.1, forward strand.
TCTAGCTGATACAATTAGCATAGATCTATCTCATAAACAGTTCATGAATGAAGAACTTTAATTTAATTCGCAGTTCAATAATAATAGAACGTGAATTCAATTGCACCAAATACGAATCTCAATAATCAATATAGATGTGAATAATCATTAATAATTATTCACTAACATGCTTTGAAAATAATAACTTGAGTTTGAGATAGGAAACTTGCCTCGTTTGTAGTCTACGACTACGCAATTAAATTATATCCCCTAGGCAGTTTAATTATCTTTCGTTGAGAGACCTATAGTTAATCTTTCAATTAGCCATAGCATAACATTAGATTATGCAATCACATAGATATTATAAATTACATTTAGTTCTTAGAAATATTATCTTGCCTCGATAATGTTACTATTAAATAACAAATACCGTTAATTCACTTAATATTATTAATCTTGATAATATTTAATTCACCTCTTAGTATTATTAGTTCACTAATAACACTTTTATTAAACTTACTAATATTATTAACATCTTAATAATTTTTAATACTTTACTAATATTATTAATCCTCTTAATAATATTTTAATCATGCATTAATATTATTACTTTAATAATATCTTACTTATGCTTTAGTATCATTAATCAATTAATAATACTTTATTCATTTACTAATATTATTAACCTTTTAATAATATTTTATTCCTTTACTAAAATTATTACATTTTTAATAACATTTTATTTAATCTCAAATATTATTATTTACTTAATAATATTTTAATCATCCAATAATACTTTAATCTAATATTATTAATCTTTTAATAATACTTTAATCATTTATTAATCCTTAAATCAAATATTATTAACTATTTAATAATATTTTAATAAAGTTTTAATCTTAATATTTTTATTTACATAAAATATCGATTCTAATATTATTAATATCATAATAACATTTTAATAATTTATTAGATCAATAAACAATTTATTCTAATTGTTCACCCTTTATTAAACCACTTATTTAATATCCATAACAGGTCATAAATAATATTTCTTATTATAAATTACCAAAATACCCTAAAATAGTCAGAATACTATATATTAAGAGTATTCAAACATTAAAATCACATTTTTCTTATTTATGACATCATTTAACTATTTATTTTCTTTTATTCATAACTTCATCATTTTTAGGAAAAATACCAAACTAATTCCAAAAATCTTCTTTTCTGGATTTGGACAGTATATGACCCAACAATGAGCCCCAAATATTTCTGGAATTTTAGAAAGTGATTTACTAATTTTAAAGTGCCTAAAACACTCGGATCTTTCTTCATTTTTCATAAATCGCGTTTTACTTAGAAAATTCTGAAACTTTCAGGGTATACTCTCATAAAATATATGGACATACTGTAAAATTTTTGGAGTTTTCCAGTGTATACACTGTGAGAATTTCGGGTGTTAATATTTAGGAGTCCTTTATAGAAAAAGCCATTACGCACAACCTACACATCGAAACGTGTCCGTTCGTTTTCCTGCACGTAGATAACTTCTTAAGGTACCTCTATGATTTTTGTCAGATTTTTAAAAGACTTGAAACTGGCCAAAACAGCCTTAAGAAAAACGGGGACAGTAGCTTTTTTAGGGTTTAAAGCTTTAATTCTCTATGTGGACTATTTTGGGGAAAATAGCCCCCATGGCTTTAATACTTGCTATATTTGTGTTCTACCACTTGGGTGTACTAGATAACTCATGTATCTAGCACCCTCCTTCGACGGATCACAAATCCAAAATGTAAAACTTGAGTTACACAAGATTTAGTGGAAGAAAAACAAGGGTTTCACCCCTTGGAAAACATATGCTCATTTCCTTCCTCTAAATCTATATTCTAATACACAAGATACTTAGTCCTACACATGAGACAAGTAGAACTAGGGTACTTTGAGTATTAGACTACAATCCTCATATATTTTGAGGTAAAAACCAAAATAGAAGAAGAATAAGAAAAAGAATGGAAGAGAACCTCACCTAGTTTTCTTTGTTATCCTTCTTGTTCTTCCAAAGTAGGTTATGAATTTAGGATGCATGAACAATAAACTCCTCTCCCTCTCTAGAATCTGAACTTTTCCTCTCTCTCTTGATAAGCTTTATGTTTTGATGGTGTTGGGCCATGATACTTTTCTCATTGGGTCGGACCGAATGGGCCCATCCCTTGGGTTATATTTATTGTGTTTTGAATGTGTTGGGCCGAATCATTGGGCAGACCCATTAGACCAATAATATTTAAACTTGTCTTTGATCGAAAATGATGAAATATGATGACAGTTGACTGTAGTCTGCCATGCATTGATGCGGATGGGACTCAGTCGGCCGGCGGGAGCAAAAAGTGATGGGATGGAGCAGGTGGGCTGTATGCAGTCGGCTGAGGTCACCGGTAGTGGGGAAATTGTGTCAGGGGGGAGTGGGTGGCACGAAAAACTAGACTGAGAGTATATGTTAGCAAGGATCGCACAAACCTAAAGGTAACAAATTCATTTTCTCTCTCAAGAACTAGATATTATTTTCCTCCATTGTTAACCTTGTGATCACATGTACTGACTCTCACGTCGGAGCTATCCCACGACGGTTGAAGTCATCAAGCTTTTGGTGTTGTCGTGTTTACTGTGCAGGATATAGACGCGTGTTATGTGATTGAGGCACGTGGAAAGATCTTGGCATTAACATTGGCGCTAGAAGGAGGGTTGTGTTCTAGTGTCCTTGATATTTTCAATCACAAACCTTAGTTATTCTATGTCGAAATTCATGGTGAAGAGAAACAGCTACACCTGAAGGTCAGCCGATGGCTGTAAGTTCGTCTACACCACGAATATCTGCTAAGGATCGGTTAGGTCCTACTAACAATGCTCATGCCAGTACGGCTTCCAAATGTGCATCTGAAGGTTCTCGTTCGAAGGCCATTGGTAACGTTAAGAGACGACTGGTTTTCACTACCGAGAAAGTGCCTGATCATGGTAGGAAACGGGTAGAAGGCACACCGCCTAGAACCCAAAATCGATATGGTCAAATTGATAAGACCTCCAAGTTAGCCAAGATGGCAGACGAAGCAGATAAGGCTTTGGAAGTGCTGTTGAAACAAAGATAAGACATAGCCGAACAGATGCTTCGGATGGCGGAGTTGAAAGACGAAGCATCTAGCTATGTACAATCCGAAGAGAATGGTCATAGGAAAGGAAAGGAACCTGCCCATTCAGGTCGTGAATCTCGAGGCCAATCTCGGGAACAAAGAAGATCAAGAATCCCTACTCCTCCTAGATCGAAGAGGGCACTCCACCCTGTCGATTCTAAGGAGCATAGTTGAAACAAACAAAGAGGCAGGTCTAGAGAGTACACACCGGAGAATACAAAGAAGGCACCTCGCCTTAAGTATTCTCACCACAGCGACAGAGCCCCTCGATGAAGCAGGTCCAGAGGTCGCACTCCTGAGAGTCCACTGAGGGTACACCACCCTGCGGACACTTGTCATCAGAAAAGTCCCTCGAAGGTTGGAGATTCGAATAATAAGGGTCATTTTACTCAGAAGATGAGAGAGTCACCGGAAAAATAAGTCTCATCTCAGCCAAAAGGAATAGAATTTCTAGTAAAAGAATTAAAGGAGCTTCAAAAACAGCTGGCCAAAGTCCAACAAGTGAAGGATACTTCAGGAAAGAAGGCATCTCCTTTTTCTGCGAAGATCCTCAAAGAAAAAGCTGACCCTACAAATAAGTTGCCCCATATAGAAAGCTATGATGGATCTGGAGATCCTTATGACCACAGTCAGGCGTTCGACAGACTGATGGACTACTATGACTTTAGCGATGCTGCTAAGTGTCATACCTTCGTTACAACACTCCAAAAGGATGTCAGACAGTGGATGGGGACTTTACCTTCAGATTCAGTATCATCCTAGGTAGATTTGTGTAGCAAGTTTCATGCTCGCTTCGGGAGCAACAAGAGAAGGGGAAAACCAACAGGTTCATTGGCTCAAGTTCGACAATTTTCGAATGAGTCTTTGAGCCAGTATGTGAAGCGCTTCTAGGAGACAGTTGGCCAGGTGACCGAACTTAATGATCTTTAAGCCGTGGGTTTATTTCAGAATGGGTTAAACCTGGTGAAGTCAGAGAAATTGGTGAAGAAGTTGATGTTTCACCACCCGAAAAGTCTTGCAGAAGCTTTCGATAAGGCGGAAGGCTATATAGTGGTAGAGGAGGCTATGAATAGCCTGAAGCGTCCTTCTTCGGACAGGCTAAAGGAGACTGATCGAGACAAAACTAATGGGGGTCAGAAGAAGAATGATGGGAATAGTGACCGTTACGATGGAGGGTCTAAGAAATACAACAATAATTAGAAACAGGGAGGAGGTCGTTCATCCGCTCCGGCCCAGAAGGTGAATAGGACGTACACCCAACTGAATACTGATAGAGTTGTTATCCTTGATCAGATCAAAAACCAACCTATCTATGAACCACCTCGTGACAACCTTAAACCTAGAGTCGGTAATTCTCGCAAATACTGTGACTATCATCAGGCTTCGGGCCATGATACGAATGATTGTGCCAGTCTGAAGGACTTTATTGAGAGGAAGGTTCAAGGGGGTGCCCTGGTTCAGTATGTTGTAACGAGAACAACCGAACAAGCCCAGCAGAGGGATAGAGAACCTGTTCAGGCCGCTCAGCCAGTTCAACACGCATTGACAGCTTCTGAACATCCAGCAAGGCATGTGGTCGATGTCTTATTGGGGGGAAATTTGGGCAAAATTGTTGGGAAGAAGTGTCGGGCTTACCTGGATTCGGTTATGTCAGTGTCGGGTACCCTCCCAAAGACTGGAAGACCTTATCCGGGTACGGTAATCTCCTTTACTGACGAGGATTACCCTTCAGAACCAATCGAACCTCATGAAGGAGCACTGGTGGTAACAGCGCAGGTGGGTTCGGTCGACATGAAGAGGATGATGATCAACAATGGGTCTTCTGTGGATATTCTGTACGCCCATGTTTATTAGAGGATGCATCTAGATGGGCAGAAGATGAAGATCGGGCAAGAAACTCCCTTGTACGGCTTCAGCAACGATCCAGTCAAGGTGGTTGGGACTATTGAACTGCCGGTTATCTTCGGCACGGCTCCCCAACAGGTAGAAATTACTTGTAAATTTTATGTCGTGCATGTAGATTCTGCCTACAATGCTATTCTAGGGAGGCCGACTTTGACTGCTCTGTAAGTTGTGACATCAATTCCTCATTTTAAAATCAAATTCCCAACGGCTCAAGGAGTTGGGGAGGTGGCTGGAGATCTGGACTTTTCTAGACATTGCTACAGGAATGCAGTGATTGCCTCGGGGGTAGGGATGTCGAAATAGAAATAGACGATGGCAATAGAGATCGATCCCTTCACCGAAAGCAGTTCAGTACCATTGGTCATGCCTGCTGGGGAGACGGAGGAGTTTGAGCTGATTCCTGGAAAAAAAGACAAGACTGTAAAGATAGGTTCGGGTCTACCGGAAACTCTCCGGAAGAACCTTATGGAGCTTCTACGGTGTTATAAAAATATCTTTGCATGGGAGCCTAAAGATATGTCAAGGGTGAGTAGAAAGGTTGTAGAACATCGGCTGGAGGTGGACCCGTCCAAGAAGCCAGTTTAAAAGAAGAGGCGAATTTTTGCACCGGAATGACAACGGATCATTGATGAAGAGATTGCAAAGTTGCTAGCTGCTGACTTCATCTTTGATATCGACTACCCGGAGTGGATGGCGAATGTGGTGCTGGTCCAGAAGTAGAACGAGAAGTGGTGAGTTTGCATCGACTACACAGATTTGAACAAAGCCTGCCCAAAAGACTTCTATCCACTACCCCACATCGATCAGCTCATCGATGCGACTTTGGGGTATGCCTTATTGAGTTTTATGGATGTATTCTCTGGTTACCATCAAATTTCCATGTGCAAAGAGGATATACTAAAGACGGCGTTCATTACGCATCGTTCAGTATATGCCTATAAGAAGATGACGTTTGGCGTGATCAATGCTGGAGCCACGTACCAGAGAATGATGAACTTCGTCTTCAGACACCAGCTGGGCAGAAAAATGGAGGTGTACGTCGACGACATGATTGTGAAGAGCATGCTTGTACAGAAACATTTGGATGATTTGGAAGAGTGCTTTCAGACGGTTCGTCATCAGGTCTTGGTGCTAGCAAGTTTCTGGGATATCTTGTTATTCAAAGAGGTATTGAAGCCAATCTAGAGAAGATCCAGACAATTTTGAACATGAAGACTCCTCAATCATTTAAAGATGTTCAGCGTCTGACGGGGAGGATTGCTGCTTTGAGGAGGTTCATGTCCAAGTCGGCAGAAAGGTGTTTGCCATTTTTTGACAAATTAAAAGGGCCAAAGAATGCGAAAATGTTCCAGTGGACTTCAGAATGTGAAGACGCTTTCCAAAGCATAAAGATATACATGTCTTCGGCGCCTTCGTTGGTGAAACCCGCTCCTGCTGAGACTTTGTATTTGTACTTAGCAGCTAGTTCGTTAGCAGTGGGAGCAGTTTTGGTGCGAGAAGTTGGGGGTAAGCAGCACCCAGTTTACTATGTAAGCCATGTCCTTAGGGATGCTAAAACAAGATACCCAAATATTGAAAAATTTGCCTTCACTTTGATGATAACCAATCGAAAGCTTAGGCAATATTTCCAGGGTTGGTTGTTGGTGGTATATACGGATCAGCCACTAAAGAAGGTTCTCAGCAAGACAGAAGTTTTGGGCAGATTAGCTGCATGGACAATGGAGTTGTCCCAATTTTTCATTGAATATTATCCCCGAACAGCTATCAAGGGGCAGGCCTTGGCTGATTTTGTGGTCGAATGTTCATTTTTCAAGGCGGATGATGGTGTGGAAAAAGTTGAAGGGTCTGATAGAGCGGTTGCGGTTCTCCAGAAGAAGCAGAGCTCATAGACATTGTATGCAGATGGGTCTTCTACTTCGGACATCAGTGGAGCAGGGATCATCTTGACCAGTTCAGAGGGATTCAAAGTACAGTAGGCCATCAGATTTGGCTTCAAGGCAACGAACAATGAGGCAGAGTATGAGGCCGTGTTAGCAGGGTTACGGCTAGCTAAGAGTCTCGAAGTGCAGAAGATAGTCATCTTCAGTGATTCTCAGTTGGTTATCAAGAAAATTTTAGGGGAATATGAAGCTCGAGGGTCGAGAATGGTCAAGTACTTAGCAGAGTTGAAGGATCGGCTTCAGTATTTCCTGTCGTATGAATTTCAAGGGGTAGAGCGTAATGAAAATTCTATTGCTGATGCACTGTCAAAACTGGTTACTACGGATGCGAATATTTTTGATGGATCTGTGTACCTGGAAATTTTACAGCATCCTAGTGTTCAACATGAATCGGTAATGTGTGTCGATCGTAACAACTGCTGGTTGACTCCATATCTGGAGTATCTGGCAGATGGCGTCCTTCCTTTGGATCAGATGTTGGCCAAGAAAATAAAGTACAAGAGTGCTAACTTCGTTCTTATTGATGGGGATCTGTATTGAAGGGCCTTTTCGTCTCCATTTCTGAAGTGTTTGACTCCGTCCAAAGCCGAATATGCTCTTCAAGAAGTTCATGAAGGCATCTGTGGCGACCATATGGCTGCTAAGTCATTAGCCTATAAAGTACTTCGTCAGGGGTACTACTGGCCTACAATCTTTAAGGAAGCTACGGAATAAGTGAAGAAGTGCAAGAAGTGTCAGCTCAATAGTCCGATCCCGCATTAGCCACCAGAAGAGCTATACTCGATCTTATCTCCTATACCCTTTGCTGTCTGGGGGGTAGATATATTGGGTCCATTGCCGAAAGCTAAAGGTCAGGTCAGTTTTGTTATAGTCGTCATTGATTATATGACCAAATGAGTAGAAGTGAAGCCACTTAGGTTGATAACGGAACAAGAATGCTTGAAGTTCATGAAGGAATCTGTAGTGTTTCATTTTGGAATTCCTAAGGTGGTGATATCGGATAACGGACGCCAATTCGTGGGATTGAAGTTTGAATCATTTTTGAAGGAGTGGGGTTCAAAGACAGAAAGACTTGATAGGTCATCCACGAATGAAGCCAAGCGTGTCGAGGTGACCAACAGAATGCTACTGAATGGGATCAAGCATAGACTGGATGAAGCTAAAGGAAGATGGCCAGAAGAGTTGCTCAGCATATTATGGGCTTATCGGACTACACCGAGGACTACAACAGAGGATTCACCTTTCAAACTGGCCTATGGTACTGGTGTCTTAGTCCCAGTTCAAATTGGATCTCTAAGTCTTCGGGTCAGTCAGTACAAAGAGATATACAATGAAGAAGGGCTGAAGATCAATCTTGTTTACTGGAAGAAGTCAGGGAAACAACTTTGATCAGATTGGCAGCCTATCAGCAAAGAGTGGTTAAGCATTACAATAAGGGGGTAAAGCTTCGTAGATTTAAAGTGGGAGATTTCGTCCTCAGGGAAGTCGAAGCATCTATGCCTCAGAACTTGGGAAAGCTGATACCGAACTGGGAAGGACCGTATGAAGTTGTTGAATTACCGAAGTTAGGAACTTATCGGTTGAGGGAATTGGATGGATCAGAGATCAAGAATACTTGGCATACTGGTAGACTTCGGAAGTACTTTCAGTAAATACAATATCAGTGTTAGTATACCGGAAGTCTATAAATTTTTGAATCATCATCAATAAAAGATTCTTTTTCTCAATGGGTCTTCAGTTCATTGTTGTTCAGTTCATCGGTGTAAGGAGGCTCGGGTGGACTCGTTGACCATTCAATGGTAGCTTTATCGGCAGGTGGTCCTTATGAATTTGTCAGGCCCTTCGTGGTAGGCAAACTTCATTGGTGTAAGGAGGTTCAGGTGGACTCGCTGACCATTCGATGGTAGCTTTATCGGCAGATGGTCCTTATGAATTTGTCAGACCCTTCGTGATAGGCAAACTTCATTGGTGTAAGGAGGTTCGGGTGGACTCGTTGACCATTCGATAGTAGCTTTATCGGCAGATGGTCCTTATGAATTTGTCAGGCCCTTCGTGGTAGGCAAACTTCATCGGTGTAAGGAGGTTTGGGTGGACTCCCTGACCATTCGATGGTAGCCTTGTTGGTAGGTGGTCCTTATGAATTTGTCAGGCCCTTCGTGTTAGGAAAACTTCATCGGTGTGAGGAGGTTCGGGTGGACTCGCTGACCATTCGATGGTAGCCTCACTAGTTGGTGGAATCCTGGGGGTTTATTAGGCCCTTCATGGTAAACAAATTCCCTATGATGCAGATCTACTTCATATTCGGTAACGAATAAGTATTCCTTTACTTTATTACCTGCTTTTGTTTAAGTGTTGAGTTCAAATTTGGTTTGCATTATTACTTGATTTGACCTTATCTGTTATATGACTTGCTTAATTGTTAATTAACAATTTAAGTTAAGTTCATAAAGAGCTTATACATTTTTCAAGTTGATTGATATTGAAGTATTGCCAAAAAATGATTATAAAGGAGTAATAAGGAATGAAGTTGATATTTCATTGATATAATACTACTTACAAAAAGATAGAAATTTTTACAGAAGTCCTATAGGTTAAAGAAATGAAAAGTCATCATCAAGCATTGTCTTCACCTTTGGAAGAGTCCAGAAGAGCTGGGTCTACTTGGCCTGCAACTAGCTTTGTTTTGCCTCGGCTTCGGCAAACCTCATAACCTTCAGAATATATCCGAACTATTTCTGCGTTCAGCTCATCGGATTCCCGGTATTCTACTTGAATCTGCTTACGAAGTTCTTCAGTCAAGGGGGGACCTATCTCCTCCAAGGCTTGCAGCTTACTTTGAAGCTTACGACGTCTGACCAAATGTCTTTCTTTATCAACTCGGGCCTTCACCTGGACTTCATCGATTTATCTCGCCAAGCTCAGATTGGCTGTAGCAAACTCTTCATTTTTAGTTCTTAGAACCTCATTTTTTAGAGCTTGTTGACTGACCTTAGTCATTTTTAGCTCTTCTTTTATTTAAGCCAACTCCTTCTGAAGACCCTCGTTGGTATGGAGAACATCTCCGTGTTGGCTTCTCTCTCAGGCCAACGTCGAGTTCAGGATGGCGTTCTCTCTTCGGGCAGCGTCCTCTTCAGCTTCAATTTCTTTATATCTAGGACGAAGTTGCCCGAAGACAACATTTGCCTATAGATGATTAAAGATAATCAGTTAATCTTCAATAAGACGTACATAATTTCAAATAAATAGATTAACAACGAATTTACCTTAGCCTGGTAACTCATGCCTTCATCGACTAGATCCATGATGGAACTATTACCGAACTGATAGTCATCAGTATCCCAAATGAACGAATTGAATAGTTGGAAGGGAAAATTATCATTGAATTGAGGCCATAAAGTCGGTGATGCCATGGCCTCGTTTTAAAATTTTGAAGAAGATGGTTTCGAAGGAGAAGGTACGGTTCGTTCAGGAGTAGGCAACGGGCAGTGTAGATGTTTTCAGGAGACGGGGACCGAGCAGGAATGGGTTCACGTACTGGTGAGGGGCGGATGTTGAGCTTGGGTGACTATCAGATGGTTGCTTTCTTTTACGAGAGAGTGAGGGTATGGGTTCGATTGGCTCATCGTCATCTGAGACTTGAATTTCTATGGGAATTGTTGGGGGAATGTCAGTTGAAGAGGAAGGGACTCGAAGGTCATCGGCAGTTAAGGGGGTAATCTTAGTTCTCAATTTCTTAACATGAAGGACTCGTGTCCGTTCGTTTAAGGGTATGTCAAGCAGATTTCCCCTGGCTGGAGCAAATTCTGGTGGTGTGGGAGTAGGCACAGATGAAGGGTTTGCTTCTGGGTTTGCGTCTAGGTTGGTTTCAAGGTTTATTTCTAGGCGAATGGTTCTAGATCTCCTAGCGGCTCTCTTCTTTGTTGAGGCTTAATTGATTCTTTGGGTGGAATGGGGTCGTCGATTTGTGGCTCATTGATTTGAGGTTCAGTAGTGGGAGGATCAGCTTGGGGGGATTCTCCTGTTGGAAGCTCTTCATTCGCTTCTAAAGACTTCTTAGCCAAAAAATCTTCCAAATCTTTTACCTTCGAAGAGTTCGACTTGATCAAAGACACTACAAGAAACATATAGCAATAACTTAAAATTGACATTATTAAAAATTTCAAGAAGATGTGCAAAAGAAGGATCGATACTTACATTTATGCTCGTATAGCCATGCTTGCTTGGAGAGAAGTCCATATTTCCATTCCTCCTGTGGGAAGTTCCCAAAAAGCTCTATTATTTCGTTAACCCGTTCTTCTGGGATATCTCCAAAGTCGGCAAAGACTTTTTCATCAGTGGCCCAGTTCGGCAAGGAGGCAATTTCTGGTCCCTTGATGAAGAACCACCCTTTGTTCCATCCCTTGTTGCTAGAGGGGGTAGAGACCAGAGAACGCCTCTTGAACTTTTTGCCTGCCTTTAGTGCTTGTTTGCTCAGAGCTTTAAATCCTTTTTCCTGAGTTTGACCGATCTTATAGATAGTGAAGAAGAAGTCAAGAGTAGGTTCAACGCCCACTTCGTGGAAAAAGACGATGAAGGAAAGGATATGAATGTATGAATTCGGCACCAGTTGGGTGAACCCAACGCCGAAAAACCCTAGCAGGGTAACCAGAAATATATGAAGAGGGAATCGAACCCCCTTCTCGAGCAGAGGTACTGGTATGGTTGTCCAGTCTGATAGACACTGGTACATTCGCTCGTTGGACCCCGGAGCTCTTACCTGGTGGGTATCAGGAATCTGGTAACGAGACTGGATCTTGCGTAGTTCAATCTCAGTGATAGTAGAAGGAGTGTTGGCATGGGGGTACTGTTCTTTGCTCGCGAAGAATTCAGAGGGGCTAGGAAGTGGTTTCGGAGGCAGAGTCTTCTTACTCGGAATAACAATTTGGGGGTTTGAACTCGAAGCCTCTTTGTTAGGGCTTGGGTTAGGTAGGACAGTGGTAAGGGGGGTTACACGGAGGGGAGAACTTTGATCAGTACTTTGGGATGCCATTGTTGAGAATTCGCAGGCAGAAAGGAAATTCGAGAGGAGAAAGAGAGCAGAAGGCGTCTGAAAATTGAAATAACAAGTAAAACTATCAAAATTAGGGGAAAGGAGCTTTTATACCTGGCGATCATTTCAAATTTTTACGAAAACCGAGGGTGGCGCATTAATTAGAGGTAATGATGTAGAAGGCGAAGAGGTAGCATCCGGTTTTGGTCTTAATTATTAACCGAAGTGGGCTTCTCATATGGGCCTCTGGTTTTTATTTGATTGGTGACTGGTATTTCTCTTTTGGGCCTCGGTGAGATTTCATTTGGACCTTTTTGATCTTATTACAATTCCTTTCATCATGGACCTATAGTATTTACAATCTTTCATTAAACATCCTGTTTAATAAAAGACTGGGGGGCAATGTTGGGCCATGATACTTTTCTCATTGGGTCGGACCGAATGAGCCCATCCCTTTGTTTATATTTATTGTGTTTTGAATGTGTTGGGCCGAATCATTGGGCTAACCCATTAGACCAATAATATCTAAACTTGTCTTTGACCAGCAATGATGAAATATGATGACAGTTGACTGTAGTCTGCCATGCATTGATGAGGATGGGACTCAGTCGGCCAGCGGGGGCAAATAGTGATGGGATGGAGCAGGTGGGTTGCATTAAGTCGGCTGAGGTCACCGGTAGTGGGGAAATTATGTTAAGGGGGGAGTGGGTGGCATGAAAAACTGGACCGAGAGTATATGTTAGCAAGGATCGCACAAACCTAAAGGTAACAAATTCATTTTCTCTCTCAAGCACTAGATCTTATTTTCCTCCATTATTAACCTTGTGATCACTTGTACTGACTCTCACGCCGGAGCTATCCCCCGACGGTTGAAGCCGTCAAACTTTTGGTGTTGTCGTGTTTATTGTGCAGGATATAGACGCGTGTTACGTGATTGAGGCGCGTGGAAAGATCTTGGCGTTAACAGATGGGTTGGGAGAAAATAGAAGAAAAATAAGAATAATGGAGGAGTAAAATGAAATGAGATAGATATTATGTTGGTGAATTGGAGTGGAATGTTAATATCCTCCATGTTTCTTTTGCCCCTTGGACAAAAGGGTTAGCCTTATCCCTTCGTAATCATGCCTAATCATGCCATTAAGGTTGCTAATTAAGCTTTCCACCAATGGGAGCATGACACACTTGTCCTTGTGTGTAAGACTTCTACTTATAGAATTTGATTAGCTTAATATTCTTGCCTTAAAGAGGCTAATGTGGCCAGCTATATATATGTCCACTAATTCCTTCATTTAACTTTTATTTTAATGCATAAATTAGATAAATCAAAGGTCTAAAATACCCTTAATCAAGTGGGCTAAGTTTGGGCTTGCATTTAATTTCTTTTGGGCTTCTCCTTTAATTGTTTTTGGCCATATAATAAACATAGTCTAACAATTTTAATATATGCTACCCTAATTGTTTATTTAGGGCTTACATTCCCAATCTTATGAAATTTAATTACCTATACTTGTGACTTTAGCTCATAACCTAATTAGGTTTACTAGAAATAGGTTTAAAATTATTAGTCACTTGAAATAACAAAATTATCCACTTAAGTTAGTATACATATTAAATACTAACATTTCCTTATTACCATAACCCTTAGTTTTTTAATTGTCTCTTCTAATGTATAATTAGGTTATGAAGTTTTTATTTTTTAATGAAATATGTAAATGTATATATCCATAACTATAGTATATGTGTTAATTGATCCATGCACCACTTCACATATGTTGTCACATATTAAATCACTATATAGCACAAAGTTTTAAAATATTAATAATGTACATACATATATAGTGACTTAAAATTCACGATTATTACATCCTCCCCCCCCCCCCCCCTTATAAGAATTTCATCCCCAGAATTACACATAGGGTTACTCAAAAAGATATGGATAATTTTTCCTCATCTTTTCTTCGAGTTTTCACGTAGCTTCTTCAACATTGTGGTTCCTCCAAATATCTTTTACATAATGTATAACCTTATTTCGCAATTTCTTCTCTTTTCTATCTAAAATTTCTACCGAAATTTCCTCGTACGACAAATCCTTTTTGACCTAAATTGGCTCGTACGATATCACGTGCTTGTAATCAGGCTTATATGGTCATAGAACTGACACATGAAACACATTATGAATATGTTCCAGTTCAGGAGGTAGAGCCTCCTCGTACGCCACTTCGCCTATCTTCCTCAAGATCTCGAAGGGTCCAATAAATCTCGAACTCAATTTACCTTTCTTTCCAAACCTTATCTTCCCTTTCCAGGGAGATACTTTCAAAAATGCATAGCTTCCCACTTCAAAATCTCTCTTCTGGCGATGTAAGTTTGCATACTTCTTCTGGCGATCTTGAGCTGCTACCAGCCAGGCTCTTATCACCTTGATGATCTCTACGGTCTGCTGCACCAGTTCTGGTCCCAACAGTCGAAGTTCACCCACTTTATCCCAGCATAAGGGCATCCTGCATGTCCTCCCATATAGTGCTTCGTACAGCGGCATTCCAATGCTGGCGTGATAACTATTATTGTATACGAACTCTACTAATGGAAGATGGTCCTCCTAGCTACCCTTAAAGTCCATCACACAAGCTCTGAGCATGTCTTCAAGTGTTTGAATCATTCTTTCACTTTTCCCATCGGTCTACGGATGATACGTGGTGCTTATCCATAGTTGTGTACCCATTCTTTCTTGAAGACTCTTCCAGAAGTTTGACGTGAATCGCGGATCTCTATCTAATACAATAGATACCGGTACGCCATGTTTCGAGATAATTTCTTTGATATATAATTTGGCTAGCTGGTCCAAACTAAACCTGATCTTGATCGGCAAGAAGTTAGCCGACTTCGTAAGACGATCAACAATCACCCATATGGCGCCATGCCCTTTTTGCGTTGTTGGAAGTCCCACCACAAAATCCATCGTGATGTGCTCCCATTTCCACTCTGAAATCTCTAAAGGTTGTAGTAATCCACTCAGTCGTTGATGCTCTGCCTTAACTCTTTAACAAGTTAGACATCTGCTGACGTATTCTGCAACCTCTCTCTTCATGTTTGGCCAAAAAAAGTGTTGATGTAAATTTTGATACATCTTTATGCTTCCTGGGTGTATCGAGCACCTCGTACTGTGCGTTTCTTACAAAATCTCTTCTCTTAGTTCTGGTACTAACGGTTTCTAAATTAAATCCTTGAATCTCAAAGATCCGGTGCCATCAATCTTGTATTTCAATTCGTCGCCTTCAGCTAACTGCTTCTTGATGTTCTCGCAATCTTCGTCCTTCTCTTGTGCCTCTTTAACTTTATCTAATAAAGGTGGGCTCGCTGCCACTGTAAATATTTTTCCGTTGGTCTCCATTGGATACTTAACCTCTAAGTCCAGTCATTCAAAATCTTTCACCAATTCCTCTTGAATGGTCAACTTCAGTAACTTCTCCCTGCCTTTTCTGCTCAGGGCATCTGCCACTACATTTTCTTTGCCTGGATGGTACAGAATCTCACAATCATAATCTTTGATCAATTCTAGCCATCGGCGCTGCCTCATGTTTAGCTCCTTCTGCGTGAAGATATACTTTAGACTCTTGTGATCCGTATATATCTCATACTTCTCGCCATATAAATAGTGCCTCCAAATCTTCAAGGCAAAAACTACCGCTGCTAACTCTAGGTCATGAGTCGGATAACCCTTCTCATAGTCCTTTAGCTAACGTGAAGCGTACGCAATGACCTTGTCGTGCTGCATCAGTACACAGCCAAGACCCTTGTGTGACGCATTACTATACACTACAAATCCTCTCGTGTTATCTGGTAAAGCCAATACAGGTGCTTGACTGAGCCTCTTCATCAATTCCATGAAACTCTCTTCATATTTCTCCGTCCAAATGAACTTCACCATCTTTCTAGTAAGGTTGGTCAATGGCGATGCAATCTTCGAAATTTTTTGGATGAATCTTCGATAGTATCCTCCTAATCCCAAGAAACTCCTAATTTTTGTCGGCGTCTTTGGGTGTTCCCAATTGATAACCGCTTCTACTTTTGCTGGATCCACCGAAACACCATTGTTGTCGATAACGTGACCCAAAAACTGCACTCTCTGCAACCAAAACTCACACTTGGAGAACTTTGCATACAACTTCTCCCTCCTTAACGTCTCTAACACTATCCTTAGATGTTCAGCGTGCTCTTCCTCCGTCTCTGAATAAACCATGTTACTTCCCAGTAGGCACACAATAGATCTAAAAGGGGGGGGTTGAATAGATCCTTTTTCTTTTCAAATACTTTTTCCTTTTATTTGATTATTGCTAATGAATTAGCATATGACAAACATAAGAATCTTTTCAAGCACAGCAGAATAAGTGAAAGATCCCCTTCATTGATATATTCATAATCATACATACATTATTCTTAGAGTTAGTTAAGTTGTAAGCAGTTAATACATACATAGTAGATATAGTAGTTAAGTACATACTGAAAATGACATAAAGTAAAAGACACAAGGGATTTTAAGTGGTTCAGAGACTCAAGCTCCTAATCCACTCTTCTGCTTTTAACTAGCAGGATTTCCACTAAGGAAGGGCAGCACCCTGAATCACTAAGATTCCTTCAAGGCCAGCAGCCTTGGAACTTCAGTTCACTAAGAACTCTTCAAGGCCAGTAGCCTTGAAACTTCTCTAGTTCCCTAGGAACTCTTCAAGCCCAGCAGACTTGGAACTTCGTTTAGTCCCTCCGAACAAGGACCCCTCAGGCCCTGACTTCTTGTTATTGTAGTTGTTGTTGTTGGTGGTGCTGAGCTGCTAAGATGTCATTAAGCTTGAATGTATTTTGTACTTAGAAGCTTGGTGTGGTCCTCTTTGCATTCTGCTTCGAGTCTGAAACACATCTTCTCTGGTGCAGCTAATCTTTACTTCTTTCTGCTCATCTTCATCTGATGTAAGTTGTGCACCATCACCATCTGGATTTGCTAAGTCTCTGAGCTTTTGGTAGACTTCGTCTGGCACTTACCAATCCCTGAACCCTTCTTTAATGTTTTGCAAACATGGTTCTGCACTTGTTTAGTTTTAGCTTTAGGTTCATGGTGATTCATAGAGTGGCTCTCCGGATCTTCTTTGTGCTCTACCACTCTTCTGAATGCTATCTTTTTGTCCTTCTTGGCTCTCAACATAGCTACCATTTTTAGTGGCATTCTCATCTTTGTTGAGTGAAGCTTTAGTCTGTTTAAGTCCTTCTACAAAGTTGCTTCACTTCCACCTATGTAGTCTCACTGTCATTGAGACTTGATCTGTTAATCTTTTCATGGAACTCGTAGAGTCAACAATAGTATTCAACAACTCAACGATTCTGCAACATGACAATCATCAACAACTCTTGATCTTTGAAGCTCTATTGATTTATACTCCTTCCCAATCTTCCCGTTGGAAAGTAGCCATTAAAAGTTTTTTTGAATTGATTTGCAGATCTCTAGTTATTTGAGGTAGACTGTAAATGTGATATGACATGACTTTTTGACACTGCAGTCTACTGTTTCACCTACCCCATCAGAGATGTTACTTTTATATCTTGGGTGGGTAGTCGACTTTATTACCTCCTTCTGATTTCTCGATTAAAGATTGTCCTTTTGCATCGATGCTCTCAATAAGCTTAGTTCGAATATTAATCTTTGGGTTGAACCGTTACTAATGCTTCAATCCTCAGTTGTTCGAACTCTACGATTCTGATGCACATCTTCTTTGACCTGATCATAGTGTCTAGTTGACAGGGAGAGACAGCACTATGATCTTGAAGAGTGTTCATTTGATCTTCAGTGTGGAACACCTCTTCCTTCTATCGTGCAATGCTTAAACACTTCTTGTTTGCTTCGACTGCTCTCAGATACTAATGGCTTGACTCCATGCTCTGGCCCATTCTGAATAGCAAGACACTTTAGATTTATGGCGTGTCCAGCTCACTTTTTCCTTGTGATCTCCCCGTTCACTTATCATCAATGGACTGACCCAGTGCTTAATCACTTTAGCCTTGTTCTTCAGAAGCTGACCAGTATCTTTGTGTACACTCCATCAATTCTTTCTTTGTTTGGCAAACACTACGATCCTGGTTACTTCCAAGATCGTTGTCATCTTACCACTTGACAGCTAATGCACCTGCTGACTTTCCTCAGTCAGCTACTGAAGTCTTCTTACAGTCATCTTGTAGAAGACTTCATCTCGAATGGCTTCATAACTTAATCTGGATGCTGATTGGGTTGATGCTTAGATCTTCTGTTAGCTTGCATGCCATTTGTTGAGTTCTCTCTGGTTTCCTTTAGGTGGGATGTATCTTTGTAGTATCAACCAGAGGCTTCATTCCTTTGGATATTATGGGAGGGCTCATTTGTTGAGAATCGTATTTGCTCTATGATTTTGCCTTGGCGTTGTGAGCATATTTGTTGAATTCTTAGTTCTACACTCTACGATTCAGCTTTGGCTTTGTAGACACTACGACTCCAAGATCAGATATTGACACTCTACTATTTCTGACTTTGTGTTCATTGTCTTCATCTGATCTTGCTCGACTACGATCTCTGCCTCTGATATGATCAGTAGACTCTACGACTCTGAGTGTAGTCTACGATTCTTAACTTGGCTTCGACAGATGCTTGGTCGGCTCGTAGGCAGGCTTTCTCTGTGATTATGAACATGACTTTCTCAGTAGACTACGGCTTCGAGGAAGCTCTACTCGACACACTACGATCCTTCCTCGTCTCTCCTGGAAGTCTACGAACTCCGAGATCTACTATCTTGCAGACTATAATTCATCCTCAATAGCTCTCGAGTTTTCCTCGACTCTCCTGGTAGACTATGATTTCTGGTGCAGTGCTCGACAATCAGACAAGCCTATCTATTACATCATAAGATCAATCTAACATGCTTGATCTTTCTATATTTATAGTCCTTGTACATCATTTCTCTTTAAGGACTTTACAAAGCTGTTTTGCTTATGTAGGATCAACCTAACACATTTGATCAATTCATTCTAAGTCCTTGTACATATGTTTCTATTATCTATCAAAGGACTTTACAGCTTTTCTTAATGCAAGCATACTTGCATATTCATTCATATATATCATAATCAAATCATATGTAAATAGGAATATAATTCACGTGCTTATTCCTGACAATCTCCCCCTATTTGATTATGACAAAAACAATAAGTACATATGCATGTTATGAATGAATCTTATATATAGTGAGCAACTGTATTTCTAAAGCAGATAATCATTAATGTCATTTATAATAATATGGAATTTAATACACTACGACATTTCTATATCCTGGATCCAGAACATGCCTAATGGTTAGAGATATACCTCTTTGGCTCCATGTGTGTTTCGGGATGTCTGTTGATCGCCTATTCATCTGTTTGATCTTCTTTTCACCTCACCTTAGGATGTTGACTTCATTTCTTTTGTCTGCTACCCCTCAGATGTATGCTTCTCTATTTCTTCTTCTAGCTCCCCCTTAGCCTTTGCAAACACAAGCTCATCATCCTTTGGCTCCCCCTCAGATGATGACCCAGCTTCTTCTTCTGCTATCTTTTTCTTTGTCTTCTTTTCTTGTTTCTTTCTGCTCTTTCTACTCTATTTTCCCTTTCTTGAATGCCTCTTACTGTGCCTCTTTCTATGCCTCATTTTCTCCCCCTTTTTGTCATTAATCACTTGAGAGAGCTGTTCCATGTTGGACATAAACTGCTCCATCAGATAAGAAGAGTTACCAACTTCAATCTTGAGTTCTTGTTGACTTAACTCAAGTTGCATAGAGAAAGACTGATTTATGTTGTTAATCTTGTCAGAGAGGACTTGGAGTTGTTCTTCATTACCTTCTGTGTTCGTAGAGCTTCTGCCTTCTGATAATGTATGGCCTTCAGATAGATGTGGTCTCTCTCTTTGATTTTGAGATATACATCAACCATAATAGCTTGAAGTCTGTTTTAAACTGAATTATCTTCTGTTGTTGTCAACACCATCTTTGACTCATCATTGATTTGAGATATCTTCTCAACCAGTTCATCAGAATTCTTCAATAGTTCCTGCTCCATAGGAATTTGGTCATCTGGTTGGGCAGCCTCTTGTTGAACACCAGATTGGACTCTACGATTTTCATCATTGGATAGATTTTTGAAAGTATTGAGAATTTAAAAAATTGTTGAATACCAATCGCTATTAGAGGATGAAGGAATGGCAGATAGTTGTTCTTGGGCAGATGGAGGCTTCTTATTCTGGATTTGAACACCATCAGTGGTAGAGTGAACAGACTCTACGATTATCTCCTTGGCCATAATACTTTTGCCTTCAGAGTTCACTCTACGATCGTAAGGAATATAGTGATTTCCAGCTTGTCGGTGGACTTTGTAATAGGGTTGGTCATTGATCATCATGGTTGCAAACTTCTTTACCCTTGGGAAGTTTTGTGACACCAGCTCCAGATTTGGAAACTGAGAGTAGCACTAGCTGAAGTAGCTCTCATCTTTATCAATATATGCCTTTAACCACGGCATCTACGGGAAGAACCATCTCATCAGAAGATCTTCAGAGTTATACAGTATTGTTGTATAATCTAACTCCATATTTTTTCAATTGTGAAGCACTTCATCTGTAGTCATTCTTACAACTCGAAGTTGTTCATTTTCATGAATTATCCATCTTACTGTTGGTTCAGCTGGCGATTCATCAAAAACTTCCACCATTATTCTTCTGCTAATTCTAGCTGGAGAGAGAACATGATAGTCTACTGGTTCCTCTGATTCCTGATTTGCAGAACCAGAATCTTCTCCCATTTCTTCACCTTCTGAATTGGAATCATGTTGACTTCCTTTATCTGATTCATCAGTGAATCCTTCTTGCTGATTTTCATTACTAGTATCATCTTCAGCATCATCTTCATTGGATTCAGATTCATCATCACTTACATCAATGACTACAGTAGAGTGATCACTTTTCTTCTTGGGGGCAAATTTAGGAAGTAGTCTATAGCTCTTTCTTCTCCTTGGAGGTTCAGCTATAGGAGAGTTAGACACTTCTTCCTCTTTAGACTCTAAGGGCTTTGAATCATCAGACAAACTTCCTTGACGTTCAGCATTGGCAGGGGCAGGTCCTTCTTCTTTCGAATCAACATCATTTAACCCATCATCTGGGCTTGTTGGAGCATTTGCATTTGGAGATGCAGTTGGGTCATCTTGTATCTTTTCTTCATCATCAGAGTGAATACTCTGAGAGTTAGCCATAGGGCTTGCATATTCTTTTTCATCAGCAGGGTTTACATTTTCTTTCATGAATCCAGCTCCACCTTCATCGCTGGATTTTTTCTTTGGGGACTTAGTCTTGAGACCATCAGTTCCCTTCTCTTCTTCTGACTCTACGTCCTCTTCTTTGTCAGATGTACTTTCATGAGAAACTGGGGCTAGCTTGTTTACCACCTTAGCTTTCTTTCTTGATGGCCCTTGAAGCAGTCTGTTGCTTCTTCTCTTTGTTGTCTCTGGTTCAGTTAAGACCTTTTCACCTTCATCTTTGTCTTTAGTGGAGAGACTTCTTGGTGGAGCCTCTGTTTTCTTCACACCCCTGGATCTCTTCCTTACTGGTGTGACTGCTACTGGTGCAGAGTCACCAGACTCAGAGCTTTCCACCTCCTTTGCCTTTCTTTTCTTTGTAGATACTTTGTTGCTGCTTTCAGTTGTTGTTAACCTCCTGTTTTCCTTTGAATTTTTCTTCCAATTTATGAACAGTTGTGGAGACATCACTTTATGAACATTTAAAGGCTCTCCCTCATCATCCTTGATCTTTCTTCCCAGCTTTTTCTTCATCACAATACTCAACAGTCTTCCATGAAAGACCTTAGTCAGGGGTCTATCTGTAGACTTCTTTATCTCAGCCTTTTCCACCCATTTGGAGATTTGATCGAAAAAGATAGCTCCAAAGTTGATTTGCTTCTTCAGAACTATTGCAAACATTATCCTCAACTGTTGATCAAGCACATTGTCATGTGCAGTGTTCTTGCATAGTATACATTTTCCCACTATCTCAGCAAGGAACTCAAATTCTTCTTGAAACTACTTTTTCTTCATGTGCTTCAGAATAGGGTTTCTTTGGTACCCCATAATTTTCTTCGCGTGTTCAGTGTCGATCTCATCAAGGCTCTTTAGTCCTCGGTTAGGAAATCCTAAGCATTGATTGATGTCAGATGATTTCAGCTTAAGAGACTGACCTTTAACCTTGGTAGAAAGGATTCTAGAATTTATGGATGCATTTGAATAAAACACCTTAACTAGTTCAGTATATACGCGAGTGCTTGCCTCAAGGCATTCTGAGAATCCAACGTTCTTTACAAGTTCAAGAATGTCTCTGAACTTCTTTCTGAATTTCTTAAACAACTTGGTTCCTAGCTGAATACCAGTGATTACTTGCCAGTCTGCCATTAGAAGAGTTCAAAGAATATGGGTATTTTGATTTAGATAATCTTATGAGAGATTGATGAATGTGATTTGAGCAATACTCAGGAGGGTTAACGATTCTGTCTTAGAAAAGGATTCTAGGGTTTGAAAAACTGGGAGGGAGAAAGGTTTGATAATTTTTTATAACTGTTTGCAGATTTTGAATTTGCCTTTATGACAGTTCCTTCTGATTCTACATGCGCTATGATGTGTCAACTAGCCATTGGTTACACGATGCCCAATAATGAGCTGTAACTCCCCATAACCTTTTCGGTTTTGTATTTCTTTTAAGAGAAATAGGCGTCAATGACGTGGATTGACCGTTGACCATTTTGGTTCGTAGAGTAGCATGGTAAGGCAGCTATGGACTCTACATTTTCCTTTGTTGACTCAACGTTCTTCTTTTAAGAGATGCTACAGTGGATGGTTTTGACACTGATCGTCATCTTGAAATTGCATATCTTAACCACTAATGTATCCCAAGCCAGTTTGGGCACTTAAGTTCTGAAGTGAGTTTTCATGATGTCTCTTCAAACTGTATTCGAACTTATCTCCTTGTAATTTGAATGGTTGAGCAATTGTTTCGTTCTTCCACGCTCCTTATGAGCTAGAGCATTCTGGTCGGACTGCGATCGTCGAGTCTACTTCTACGATCGTTGAGGTTGCATCACGATCGTTGAGTTCTCTTCAAACTTTATTCTACAATCGTTGACTGTCTTGGTCCTTGAGATGAACTTGACTAAGCAATCCTTCTGTATTAAGGTAGCTCAGGAAGGGCCAGCCTCTTAGAGTGAGCTAAGGGTCGTTTTTGTCCCGAGGCGCTTTCGGATGAAATACTTTAGAAATGATTTGCACTAATATCTCATTTGACCTTTTTAGTTTGGGAGGTCCTCTACCAACTTTTTAGACAATTGTATTTGTCAGAATCGTCGTGGTGTCCTCCTGCTTTCTTATACTACGATCGATCGATGTTTGATCGTAGGCACTCCATGATTTTGAGTTGGGTGGTCGATAGGTTATCGAGTATATGTTTTGAGACTTTACTACGACTATGGATCTTCATTTGGTTCATCAGCCACAAAGTTTTGGGACTCTGTAGCTGGTACATTGCTTCATAGTATATCTCTGATGTTTTAGAGCTTTTGTCTTCATTAGCGATTCTTTGCTCCTCCATAGTTGAAACTGTCTTCTCAGGGAGACATAAGTTCTTCTTTTTCATGTGTAGCAGAAGGCAGTCATGCATATCTCATTCTGGCTGAAGTCATTAAATCTTCTTATATCGTAGAAATGAGTATCTTCAGGCTTGATCATTCTATGATCCTTTGACAGCACTACGAACGTAGTCTTTCTTGTCAGCTTGTACTTGTGGAGTTCTGCTCCCGTAATGAGTTCCTCATGTTTGATGCTCGATGATCCTTTGATGTGAGCTTCCTTGAGGATTCTTTTCTTATGACATGCTTTACATGATTGAGCATGTAGGACCCTTTCCATCTTTGGTTGAATGGCATGCTTCCATATAAGGATCAGCAGCCATGTGAACTTCATTTAGATTAGCTCAGCAAGTCTTCAAGGGCAGACTTTGACATATAGGAATTTTATCAGAATCATTTCTGAACAGTCTTAAGCCTTTTACTGGTTGAGTCTTTCTTGACTGAAGTCCTCTGCTTCAGAATTCCTTAGTGTGGCCAGATATACCAGGTACCTGCAGGTTTGATACATTTCTATTTTTGGTACCCATAATTAAATGGGTCCTGCTAGGTTAGTTTTCTAAATCCTTGTTCCTCATGTATTTGGATAATCATCATATTGATTACCAACAGTCATATTCATTCATGTAACTAATTTAGATAATACATTTTGAGATGCATGATGGTGAGTGTGTGTATGATTTGCCATTTTAATAAAACATTCTTTTTCTTTGATGGTTTCACCATTTGCTTGGTTATGTTCACAGAGTTTAAATGTTCACAGAGTAAGAATCAACACTATTACTTACGTGTATCTGGTTAATTCATGGAGGTGATCAGTTTCTATGACTCTTCAAGATACTCTTGTAGAACTGATCATACTCTGTGTGTTATCAAATACTTAGAACATGGGTTTGTACATACATACTAACCCATCAGCAAAGATTACTCCTCATTAGATTAATTTAACCTTTGATATTCTTATGACCCATTTCAGATTTCTTTCAAGGTGTCATCTTCAACCTAAAACAAGGATAGAGAGAAAGTTTGTAAGCATTTGAGTTTCCACCCTTCGTGTACTTTCTCTCTTCACCTTTTTAGGTAGAATATGATTCCTTGAAAGAATTCGGTTATAGTTCATAGGGAGGTGCAACATGATGTACACAATTATATTAGTGAGGAACCGTACATTTCTGCTGTCAGTTTCTTAACAGTCATTTATCTTTGATATACTGAGGTTAGGCATTGATGTGCATAGTTTCTCATTTGCTCCTGACAGCTTGTTGCTCCAGTTAACTTTCGATCAATCAGTCGTGGTCTTGAAGATGCAAGCTAAGAGACTTTCAGCATCTTTAATTCTTTGACATCCTTGAGTTCACAAGGTTTACATCCAGCTGCTGGTTGGCCAGACACATGTTTGAGAAGTTCTTCTTTCTTCTCTAAATAGGCATTTCTCAATATGTATGGTCTTTTCATTTTTCAAGCTGGTGGATGTTTGACTCTTTTATGTTGATATCTCTTGAGCTTTCTAGCCTGGTCTTCAGACTACAAGATTGACCGTGGGCAAGGATTGGTCTTGTTGATATGGCAATCAAGAACATGGACCAATGTGAGCAGCTTTAGGGATATATACACATTTACCTATACACAGTATTTCCAACGTGTGAGCTCATCTGCATATAACAAATGACTTACTACTAAACCAAGTTTAGAACAATGTTTGTGCCTAGGATCAGACTCAAAGCGATTAGCTTTTGAATATAGAAAGAGAACCTACTCTGATACCAATTGTTAGTTCCCAGTAGGCACACAATAGATCTAGAAGGGGGGATTAAATAGATCCTTTTTCTTTTCAAATACTTTTCCCTTTATTTGATTATTGCTAATGAATTAGCATATGACAAACATAAGAATCTTTTCAAGCACAGCGAAATAAGTGAAAGATCCCCTTCATTGATATATTCATAATCATACATGCATTGTTCTTAGAGATAGTTAAGTTGTAAGCAGTTAATACATACATAGCAGATATAGCAGTTAAGTACATAATGTAAATGAAATAAAGTAAAAGACACAAGGGATTTTAAGTGCTTCAGAGACTCAAGCTCCCAATCCACTCTTCTACTTTTAACTAGCAGGATTTCCACTAAGGAAGGGCAGCACGCTGAATCACTAAGATTCCTTCAAGGACAGCAGCCTTGGAACTTCAGTTCACTAAGAACTCTTCAAGGCCAGCAGCCTTGGAACTTCTCAAGTTCCCTAGGAACTCTTCAAGCCCAGCAGGCTTGGAACTTTATTTAGTCCCTCCGGACAAGGACCCCTCAGGCCTTGGCTTCTTGTTGTTGTAGTTTTTGTTGTTGGTGGTGCTGAGCTGCTAAGATGTCATTAAGCTTGAACATCTTTTGTACTTAGCAGCATAGTGTGGTCCTCTTTGCATTCTTCTTCGAGTCTGGACCACATCTTCTCTGGTGCAGCTGATCTTTACTCCTTTTTGCTCATCTTCATCTGATGTCAGTTGTGCACCATCACCATCTGGATTTGCTAAGTCTCTGAGCTTTTGGTAGACTTTGTCTGGCACTTAGCAATCCCTGAACCCTTCTTTAATGTTTTGCAAACATGGTTCTACACTTGTTTAGTTTTAGCTTTAGGTTCATGGTGATTCATAGAGTGGCTCTCCGGATCTTCTTTGTGCTCTGCCACTCTTCTGAATGCTATCTTTTTGTCCTTCTTGGCTCTCAGCGTAGCTGCCATTTTCAGTGGCATTATCATCTTTGTTCAGTGAAGCTTAAGTATGTTTAAGTCCTTCTACAAAGGTTGTTCACTTCCACCTATGTAGTCTTACTGTTACTGAGACTTGATCTGTTAATCTTTTCATGGAACTCGTAGAGTCAACAATAGCATTCAATAACTCAACGATTCGGCAACATGACAATCATTAGCAACTCTTACTCTTTGAATCTCTGTTGATTTATACTCCTTCCCAATCTTCCCATTGGAAAGTAGCCGTTAAAAGCTTTTTTTGAATTGCTTTGCAGATCTCGAGTTATTTGAGGTAGACTGCAGATGTGACATGACATGACTTTCTGACACTGCAGTCTACTATTTCACCTACCCCATCAGAGATGTTACTTTTATATCTTGGGCAGGTAGTCAACTTTATTACCTCCTTCTGATTTCTCGATCAGAGGTTGTCCTTTTGCATCGATGCTCTTAATAAGCTTAGTTCGAATATAAATCTTCGGGTTGAACCATTGCCAATGCTTCACTCCTCAGTTGTTCGAACTCTACGATTCTGATGTACATCTTCTTGGACCTGATCGTAGTATCTAGTTGATAGGCAGAGACAAAACTATGATCTTGAAGAGTGTTCATTTGATCTTCAATGTGGAACACCTCTTCCTTCTATCGTGCAGTGCTTCAACACTTCTTGTTTGCTTCGAATGCTCTCAGATACTGATGGCTTGACTCCTTACTCTGGCCCCTTCTAAATAACAAGACACTTCAGATTTGTGGCGTGTCCATCTCACTTTCTCCTTGTGATCTCCCGTTCACTTATCATCAATGGACTGACTCAGTGCTTAATCACTTTAGCCTTGTTCTTCAGAAGCTGACCAGTATCTTTGTGTACACTCTATCAGTTCTTTCTTTGTTTGGAAAACACTACGATCCTGGTTACTTCAAAGATCGTTGTCATCTTACCACTTGACAGCTATTGCACCTGTTGACTTTCCTCAGTCAGCTACTGAAGTCTTCTTATGGTCATCTTGTGGAAGACTTCATCTCGAATGGCTTCATAACTCAATCTGGATGCCGATTGGGTTGATGCTTAGATCTTATGTTAGCTTGCATGCCATTCGTTGAGTGCTCTCTAGTTTCTCTTAGGTGGGATGTATCTTTGCAGTATCAACCAGGGGCTTCATTCCTTTAGATATTCTGGGAGTGCTCATTTGTTGAGAATCGTATTTGCTCTACAATTCTGCCTTGTCGTTGTGAGCATATCTGTTGAAGTCTTAGTTCTACACTTTACGATTCAGCTTCGGCTGTGTAGACACTACAACTCCGAGATCAGATATTGACACTCTACGATTTCTGACTTTGTGTTCGTTGTCTTCATCTGATCTTGCTCGATTATGATCTCTGCCTCTGATATGATCAGTAGACTCTATGACTCTGAGTATAGTCTATGATTCTTGACTTGGCTTCGGTAGATGCTCGATCGGCTCGTAGGCAGGTTGTCTCTGTGATTCTGAACATGACTTCCTCAGCAGACTAATACTCCGAGGAAGCTCTACTCGACACACTACGATCCTTCCTCGTCTCTCCTGGCATTCTACGAACTCTGAGATCTATTATCTTGCAAACTACGATTCTGCCTCGATAGCTCTCGAGTTTTCCTCGACTCTCCTGGCAGACTACGATTTCTGGTGTAGTGCTCGATGATCAGACAAGCCTATCAATTACATCATAAGATCAACCTAACATGCTTGATCTTTCTATATTTATAGTCCTTGTACATCATTTCTCTTTAAGGACTTTACAAAGCTGTTTTGTTTATGTAGGATCAACCTAACACATTTGATCAATTAATTCTAAGTCCTTGTACATATGTTTCTATTATCTATCAAAGGACTTTATAGATTTTCTTAATGCAAGCATACTTGCATATTCATTCATATATATATATATATATATATATATATATATATATATATATATATATATATATATATATATATATCATAATCAAATCATATATAAATAAGAATATCATTCACGTGCTTATTCATGACATACCAGAATGTCATCGATGAACATGACAACAAACTTATCCAAATACTGTTTAAACACTCTGTTCATCAAGTCCATGAGTGTTGCTGGCACATTCGTCAATCCAAATGACATTACCAGAAACTCAAAGTGTCCATACGGAGTTCTAAATGCCGTCTTTGGACCATCCTCCTGCCTCAACTTCAGTTGGTGATAACCGGTCCTCAAGTCGATTTTTGAAAAGTATTTTTCCCCTTTCAACTGATCAAACAAATCGTCGATCCTGGGCAACGGGTACTTGTTCTTAATGGTGACCTTGTTCAACTCTCGATAGTCGATATAAAGCCTTAATGACCCATCATTCTTCTTTACGAATAAGACTGGTGCTCCCCACGGTGATATGCTCGGTCGAATGTATCCCTTATCTAACCACCTTCGACTTATTCGGAGTCTTTAGGTGTACGCACTTTTTCTTACAGTCAATGACCGCTCCGTGACTCGATAACCAATCCATCCCGAGGATTACATCAAACTCTCCAAGACAAATCGGTATCAAATCCACGCTAAGCTTAAACCCTCTTACATCAGCACAACAATTCCTATAGATGTAGTCTACAGGGATAATTTCTTTGTTTGGTACTTCTACATTCATTGGGTGTTCTAATAGTTCGCGAGGTAAACTTAATCTTTGAGAAAATTCATTAGATACGAAAGAACATGAAGCTCCTGAATCGAATAACACATAGGCATTTATATCGGGTCTGCTGTTCCTCTAAACTCCAGCGGTCCTACTGCCTTGAAGTCCTTGAAGTTGGCTAGTTGGTTTCCCGCCTGATTTCCTGCAGGTTGAGCTTGATTCCTCATAGATTCAGCCATCATGTTGATAAAACCTTGCATTGGGTTTGGTGGAGCTCCCGCTGGATTATTAACTGACTCTTCGATCTCTTGGTTCCTTAGTACACGTATGGGCTACATTATCTAATTAAACGAAATTCTAACACGTTACTCGGGTTTTATTATCATATAAGTACTTAGCATGTAATACGCTACTGTATTCAAACAATCAGATGATCATTATGTGAGAGTTTTAAATTACCAAGATTTGGAAGACTTTCTCCCCGATTAGTGGGTTAAGTTTAATTAAAAATTTCCAATTCAGTCTACTGGATTCACATAACATTAAATAGACAATTTGCTTTTTAAATTTTCAAACACATATCATAATAATGCATTTATATTCATATACCAATGTTTTAATACAGACTGACTAAACATCTGGCATACTTCTATAAACGCTCAAGGCATAAATTTCCCACCACCAACTATCCTCTAATGGAAAAATAATGAGAATTCACTACCATCTACCCCTCTATCAAAATAAAAGTAGGGGTATAACTGTCATCCTATGCATACAGCAAGGCATAAGGATTTACAACAACTAAACAGTCCCTATTAGAAACAAAAAGTGGGACTATATCGAACATGAATACAAATCAACGCCTGCTCTCACTGTTGGAGGGCAGCTCCATCCACTCAGCGTCGAACTTCATAAAGGCAATGTCTAAAGCTTGCTCCAAAGTATATATCCTCACATCTTTAGCTTACACCTCATGTGACGCCCCCAAAATAGGTATACGCCACCCATCTTGGGTCGCCAGATACATGGTACAAAATTCAAATACAAACTTAAATATACAACATAAGCTGTGAGTTTTAATACAAATATTGTCTTCTAGACAGTATTCAAACTCAAAGCTTCTCATATATACTGTGAGTTTCAATACAAATATTGTTACGTATATAATACGAAAATATTCATATTTAAATTATTACAATGCCATATAAAGTACAGCAGCAAATATATCAAGTCCCCGAAGGGACACCAAAATTAAATATCAAATGATGTATAAAACATGTCACACACATTTTAAGTTCTCAGTACGATTATTATGCCACACCGTTTCATAACTTGATTAGGCTTGTGACTAATTCGTATCACCACTTTATACCCATGTTCTCTCTGCTAGTCCCAACTACCCTTTTATTACCTGAAAGGGGTGGTGAAGTAAAAGGGTGAGCTCAACTAGCCCAGTAAGAAATATTATGACTAAGATAAAGTAGAACAAATTATCGTTAGTCTTCAACATTATAACAACTGATAGAATATAATAGATAACAAGTTTTAGATCAACAACTGCAGCGAAATAAGCAATCCATTAGAAGAGTCAAGTAGAACATAATGTCTACTATCTCCTCTAGATTAAAAGTTCATCGTTAATACTTCATTCCTGTAATACTCATCAACAGTTCTTTGCTATTCTCAAGACAAAGAGAACTCTAATCACATATCTTCACCTGAACCACCACAGATTATAATTAAATCACAATTCATATTTATAATCAAGTAAATCAACAGTCCAACTTTGCACTATACAAAAGCCAAAGATATACAACTTTAAAACTAATAACTAACAATGTCCATCTTTGCACTTATAGGCCAAAGATACAACTGTTGTAAAACCAATAATGCCGAGACTCGACAATAATATCACGACCACGAATTATCCATGCACTACGGGCCAAGGATATTCGTGTTTTCATTCTGATCATGATTATACCGAATAATCCTCGTCAATAATCATACCAAGTCCATCTATGCACTACACGGGCCAAAGATGACTTTTACCACATCATTTGTAATTATTACGGTCATGATTATACTTAAATAATCCTAGTCATAATCATACCAAGTCCATCTATGCACTACTCGGGTCATAGATGACTTTCAACACAATATAAGCATGAGAATGATGACAATGATATAAAGAATCAATCAAATGAGATAAAGGATAAATATTAAAGACTTTAACAATATAATTTATCCAAAATTCAATAATGTCCAAATTGTCAACATGATCACCAATTGTGGAGTAAAATTCAAGAATAATATTATATCAAAAATGATTTGAATAATATTTCAACAAATATTTAATGAAGATAATAACATTAATCATTATATTATAACCTCCATTTAATATTATTCATTATATAATAATATTAAATTCATTTACTAATATTATTAAACTCCATTTAATATTAACAATTCATTATTCCTCTTTTAACTCTATTTAATATTATTCATTATATAATAACATTAAATTCATTTACTAATATTATTAATCATTAATCAATGTGTTAATAACACCTTAATCCAAATATTATCAATCACTTAATAATCTCATAATCTAATATTATTAATATTACAACAATATTTTAATCATTTCTTAAACTTATAAACAATTTATTTTAATTATTTACACTTTACTAATTAATGCATTTAATCATCCTAAAATACCAAACTCATAAGATTTCATCACCAATAACCAAAACCCTCATCAAAAATCAAGCATATACCTTATATAGGATTCTCAAGCCATAAAATCCTATTTTTTAATTTTCTTACTTCACATAACATATTTAATTCATTTACTCATAACTAGTCCATTTTCATGAAAATACCAAATCAAGTACAAACAAATTTTTTTTTTTCGGATTTAGCGAATATAGTCCCATATTGAACATATATTTTTCTCGAAATTTTTAAAATTCATTTACTATTTTTTTATATGGCCAAAAGCTTTTTAATATTTAGACATTTATCATAAATTATACGTTTGTCCAAAAATTCCAAAATTCACAGAGTATACTTCTGTTATATACATGTACTCTCAACAAAAATTTAACCAATTTTGGAGTTAACCACAAGGAGTTATAAGGGTTTACTTTTAAAATAGTCTTTTCCCATAAAATTCATAACTCCTAATCTATACATCCAAAAATCTCCATTTTTGGACACAATCTAGAAAACTCATCAAATTATCATTTCAAATTTTTTCATAATTTTTGAAGGTCGAAAAAATTACGAAACTGAAAAACATAATAACCTTTACAATCCTTTTACCTCAAAAAAAGCGTTATTTACATTTGGAATATCGGATGTAAAGTCGAAGGAAACTTGCACTGAATAGCAATTCTCAAAGTATCTAAATACTCACAAAAATACGCTCGATAATATAGAGAGAAAACTTATGTTTACGGTGTGATTTTCAATTCTAACCTAAGCACTATTTATAGGAAAATGCTAGAACGCATGAAAGGAGACTAAATTAATAAAATATTAATTTTCTATTACAATTTCTCAAGCACGCCATACTTGAAATCAAACTTTGAAATCCTGCAAAATTCAAGAGACAAAAGACAAGTGGGTCCCACCTTCTAGAAATTTCCACCAAAATCATTTATAAATTTAGAAACTTTAACAATTTCTAATCAATCACCTCTTAAAATTCATAACAAATCATACGTTAATTTTAAACGGTTCAAAATTTGTGGACATATACTCAACTTATATATGTATAACATATCCAAAAATAACAACGATCCAACGGTTTTGGATTAAAAATTATAACTCACGCAATATATCTCAAGAACATTGATTTTTCGGATTATGAGTCCTTTGGACCAGTTTCATTCAAACAGTCACCACGAAAAATCCACAACGAATTTTTGGGTGATTCCAATTTCTACGGTTAACTTACCTCCAAGGCTTTCTTTTGATATATGGCTCATCTCCTAACTCATTATACACAAAGAGTTATGGATTTTATAAAATCAAGTAATGAACTAATTTTTCTGAAAATCCCATATTTTATTCTTTTTTTCGACAAAATACTAATAAAATACCTCAGCATTAATTCCTTTATTTATATCCATATAAAAATATATATATATTTTTCATCATATATATAAATAAATAAATAATTATTCACAAATAATATTACGAATCACAATAATGACAACCAGTAGTTCCTGAAAAGGGGGCTTTCAGATAAGGATTTCTCCTTCTTAGCGCAATTAGGTGACCAAACCTCTCCTTGATGAAACTTTCTAGACATTGCCAATAATGCTATCTAATAATATTATTCAAATAATATGAATTATTGATCGATAATGGGAAATAATGTGTAATAAGTGATAATTATTGAAAATAACAATAATATAAAATATCAACGCAACAATTATTGAACCAATAAAATAAAATATTGAATAATAATTACTCGTAACAATTATTGAGTAGTGCCTTCATACGTAAGAATCAATAATTCAAAATATTATGCAATACTGTATGTGTCTTCTTTTATGCAACCACGCGTATTCATCGTATTTTAACCACCGGTAATCCAATAATGTTAATTGTAAATATTTACGCCATTATTTATAAAACTCAAACTTGTCGTTTTCTTCATCCGATGCTTATTCTGTTTATGGGCCCACAAATGGTTGCTGCTACCGTCAATGCGAATATTCCCCGAAAACAAGAATATTCCACGACCAAACGAATATTCCCAAAAAAATGAGTATTTTATAACCACTTCATTATTTTGAAAATTTTATATATATCACCCTTAACTTTAAACTTTTATCAATTTAACTATTTACTAAATAGAAAAATTGAATACTTTTATTTCATAAAATTTGGGATCTCACAATCTCCCTCCTTATGAAATTTTGCCCTCGAAATTTAGGTACGTATACACTGTATATCGAAGAGATGAGAATACCTTGCTTTTTTTCGGTTGTACCTTCCCGGTTATTTCCTTTCTATCATGATTTTCCCATTGCTCATCTCTTGTATTTTAGATATCATTCTAGAATATAGTTTCAAAATAAGGGTTAATTGACATGCCACATATTATCCCTATATACTACGTGACCAATTAAATACCAAATAAACTTAGGTAGGTCATACTAGCGAAAGGAATTCCCGTCTCTCCCTCCTAGTTCTTGTCTCACATCTCGGCCGGGATCATATCCTAAGCTTTGATACCAACTATGGCGCCCCCAAAATAGGTATACGCCACCCATCTTGGGTCGCCAGATACATGGTACAAAATTCAAATACAAACTTAAATATACAACATGAGCTGAGAGTTTTAATACAAATATTGTCTTCTAGACAATATTCAAACTCAAAAATTCTCATATATACTATAAGTTTCAATACAAATATTATTACGTATATAATACGACAATATTCATATTTAAATTATTACAACGCCATATAAAGTACAACAACAAATATATCAAGTCCCCGAAGGGACACGAGAAGATATATGTTCCCCTCATTCTAATGGAGTGCATCTTTGACGCTTCCAAATTATGATTCACCTCACCCTATTGTTGTTCACCAAAACTAAATATCAAATGATGTATAAAACATGTCACACACATTTTAAGTTCTCAGTACGATTATTATGCCACACCGTTTCATAATTTGATTAGGCTTGTGACTAATTAATATCACCACTTTATACCCATGTTCTCTCTGCTAGTCCCAAATACCCTTTTATTACACTAAAAAGGGTGGTGAAGTAAAAGGGTGAGCTCAACTAGCCCGATAAAAAATATTATGACTAAGATAATGCGAGAACAAATTATCGTTAGTCTTCAACGATATAACAACCGATAGAATATATAATAGACAACAAGTTTTAGATCAACAAGCTGCAATGGAATAAGCAATCCATTAGAAGAGTAAAGAAGAACATAAGGTCTACTATTCCTCTAGAATAAAAGTTCATCGTTAATACTTCATTCCTGTAATACTCATCAACAGTTCTTTTGCTATACTCAAGACAAAGAGAACTCTCATCACTGTCTTCACTTTGAACCACCACAGTTATAATTAAATCACAATTCATATTTATAATCAAGTAAATCAACATCCAACTTTGCACTATATGAGGCCAAATATATCTGACTTAAAAACCAATAACCAACAGTCCATCTTTTCACTACAGGCCAAAGATATACAATGTAAAACCAATAATGCTGAGACTCAGCTTAATAGTATCACGACCACGAATTATCCATGCACTACGGGCCAAGGATATTCGTGTTTTCAATTACGGTCATGATTATACCGAATAATCCATAGTCATAATCATACCAAGTCCATCTATGCACTACGGGCCAAAGATGACTTTTACCACATCATTTGTAACATTACTGTAATGATTAGACCGAATAATCCCTGGTCATAATCATACCAAGTTCATCTATGCACTACTGGCCATAGATGACTTTCAACACAATATAAGCATGAGAATGATGACAATGATAAAAAAAAATCAATCAAATGAGATAAAGGATAAATATTAAAGACTTTAACAATATAATTTATCCAAAATTCAATAAGGTCCAAATTGTCAACATGATCACCAATTGTGGAGTAAAATTCAAGAATAATATTATATCAAAAATGATTTGAATAATATTTCAACAAATATTTAACGAAGATAATAACATTAATCATTATATTATAACCTCCATTTAATATTATTCATTATATAATAATATTAAATTCATTTACTAATATTATTAAACTCCATTTAATATTAACAATTCATTATATCTCTTTTAAACTCTATTTAATATTATTCATTATATAATAACATTAAATTCATTTACTAATATTATTAATCATTAATCAATGTGTTAATAACACCTTAATCCAAATGTTATCAATCACTTAATAATCTCATAATCTAATATTATTAATATTACAATAATATTTTAATCATTTCTTAAACTTATAAATAATTTATTTTAATTGTTTACACTTTACTAATTAATGTATTTAATCATCCTAAAATGCCAAACTCATAAGATGTCATCACCAATAACCAAAACCCTCATCAAAAATCTGCATATACCTTATATAGGATTCTCAAGCCATAAAATCCTATTTTCTAATTTTCTTACTTCACATAACATATTTAATTCATTTACTCATAACTAGTCCATTTTCATGAAAAATACCAAATCAAGTACAAACAAATTTTCTTTTTACGGGATTTAGCGAAATATAGTCCCATATTGAACATATATTTTTCTCGAATTTTTTAAAATTCATTTACTATTTTTCATATGGCCAAAATTGCCGAATATTTAGACATTTATCATAAATTATACGTTTGTCCAAAAATTCCAAAATTCTGAGTATACTTACATTATATATGTACTCCCAATAAAAATTTCACCAATTTTGGAGTTAACCACAAGGAGTTATAAAGGTTTACTTTTAAAATAGTCTTTTCCCATAAAATTCATAACTCCTAATCTATACATCCAAAAATCGCCATTTTGGACACAATCTAAAAACTCATCAAATTATCATTTCAAATTTTTCCATAATTTTTGAATGTCGAAAAAATTACGAAACTAAAAACATAATAACCTTTACAATCCTTTACCTCAAAAGAAAGCGGTATTTTGATTTGGAATATCGGATGTAAAGTCGAAGGAAACTTGCAGAATTTGAATAGCAATTCT
The DNA here is from genome assembly GCA_020205605.1 of Panax ginseng. Lineage (NCBI taxonomy): Eukaryota > Viridiplantae > Streptophyta > Magnoliopsida > Apiales > Araliaceae > Panax > Panax ginseng. The sequence continues at coordinate 48,057,135 of CM035144.1, forward strand.
CAAAGTATCTAAATACTCACAAAAATACGCTCGATATAATATAGAGAGAAAAACTTATGTTTCGGTGTGATTTTCAATTCTAACCTAAGCACCTATTTATAGGAAAATGCTTTAAAGCATGAAGGAGACTAAATTAATAAAATATTAATTTTCTATTACAATTTCTCAAGCACGCCATACATGAAATCAAACTTTGAAATCCTGCAAATTTAAAAGACAAAAGGACAAGTGGGTCCCACCTTCTAGAAATTTCCACCAAAATCATTTATAAATTTAGAAACTTCAACAATTTCTGAATCAGTCACCTCTTAAAATTCATAACAAATCATACGTTAATTTTAAACGGTTCAAAATTTGTGGACATATACTCAACTTATATATGTATAACATATCCAAAAATAACAACGATCCAACGGTCGGATTAAAAATTATAACTCACGTAATATATCTCAAGAACACTGATTTTTCAGATTATGAGTCCTTCGAACCAGTTTTATTCAAACAGTCACCACGAAAAATCCACAACAAATTTTTGGGTGATTCCAATTTCTATGGTTAACTTACTTCTAGGACTTTCTTTTGATATATGGCTCATCTCCTAACTCATTATACACAAAGAGTTATGGATTTTACAAAATCAAGTAATGAACTAATTTTTTGAAAAAATCCCATATTTTGTTCTTTTTTTTTGACACAAAATACTAATAAAACACCTCAGCATTAATTCCTTCATTTATATCCATATAAAAATATATATATATTTCCTTATCATATAAATAAATAAATAATTATTCACAAATAATATTACAGAATCACAATAATGACAACCGTGTCGTTTCTAGGAAAGAGGGGCTTTCAGATAAGGATTTCTCCTTCTTGGCGCATGATTAGGTGACCAAACCTCTCCTTGATGAACTTTCTAGACATTGCCAATAATGCTTATCTAATAATATTATTCAAATAATATGAATTATTGATCGATAATGGGAAATATCATGTTAGTGACAATTATTGAAATAACAATAATATAAAATATCAACGCAACAATTATTGAACCAATAAAATAAAATATTGAACATTAATTACTTGTAACAATTATTGAGTAGTGCCTTCATATACGTAAGAATCAATAATTCAAAAATCTTTATGCAATCTGTAATACTCTTTATGCAACCACGCGCGTATTCTTGTATTTTAACCACCGAGTAATCCAATAAAGTTATTAACGGTAACATTTACTGCCAAGTATTTATAAAACTCAAACTTGTCATTTTCTTCATCCGAAAGCGGTTATTCATTATGGGGCCCACAAATGGCTTCGTCATTATGAATATTCCCCCAAACAAGAATATTCCACGACCAAACGAATATTCCCAAGCGAAAATGAGTATTTTATAACCACTTGTGTATTTAAAATTTTTATATATATCACCCTTAACTTTAAAAATTTTATCAATTTAACTATTTACTAAATAGAAAAATTGAATACTTTTATTTCATAAAATTCGGGATCTCACACTCCTCACTAGAGTCCCTCGACTCTTAGTTCACTAAATAGCTATCTTGACTCTCGTCAGCCATCCTATGACCACAATAAATAATCAAAACAACATCAGTACCACAATAAAATATATTCATTGATAAAAGGAAATGATATTTTATTCAATACAACTAGAACTTGATGGATCTCCTCAATCCATCACCTAGCTAACATACTCTATAAGAGTTTTCTACTAAGGTTATAACATAGGTTTCGCATTCCTAATGTTTATAACCTATGGCTCTGATACCAACATGTGACGCCCCCAAATCCAGGTTCTCTAACCTCAGATTCGGTGCTCACGATCTATCATCATCATAAGTATTCTATAAACTATTGCGGAATAATAAACATACATTGTTCATTATAATAAAGTTTCATAACATAGTCCCAAGGTCTTCTTAACCTTAACTTAAACACACCATTCATATTACAAAAGGTTTACATAAGTAATTCTATTAGATAATAATAACTAACATTCATTCTAAACTATTCTTGGATCTTGCCCTTGCATTTGTCTTTCGTATTGGATCCTTTAGGCTTAACCAAAATAAATGTCATGATATAGCAAGGGTAAGGAACTAATTTGCTTAGCAAGTTTATATACAAGGGAGATATATCATGACTAGAAAGAAGTTTTGCTTTCAATGTTCAACAATAATATAAGATTGTGAAGGAACATGAATTAATAATCAACAATTGAATATTCAATAATTGAATAACATGAATCGAGTGGTTTTTTTGAAATAACCATGAACATTTGCCAAGGTTCTCGATCATTTAAACTGGACCTCTTAATAAGTTTTGGTATTCAAGGGGATCAGCCTTTCATACCCCATGATTTATGCATAAACACTTAATAATTCAGCATCGATATCATGCCTTAATCAAATTTGTCCTTTTCTCAGTCAAGAGTTCTTATCATATCAATTTAATAAGAACAGCTTTTTAAAACACATTTGATTTAACAAATTTAAACATGTTTGATCTAGCTGATACAATTAGCATAGATCTATCTCATAAACAGTTCATGAATGAAGAACTTTAATTTAATTCGCAGTTCAATAATAATAGAATAGGAATTCAATTGCACTAAGTGCGAATCTCAATAATCAATATAGATGTGAATAATCATCAATAATTATTCACTAACATGCTTTTTGAAAATAATAACTCGAGTTTGAGTTAGTAGAACTTGCCTGCTTTGTGTAGTTCTATTGCCTAGGCTACGGCTACGCAATTAAATTATATCCATTAGGCGCTTTAATTATCTTCCTTTGAGAGACCTATAGTTAATCTTTCAATTAGCCATAGCATAACATTAGATTATGCAATCACATAGATATTATATATTACATTTAGTTCTTAGAAATATTATCCTCCTTCGATAATATTACTATTAAATAACAAATACCTTTAATTCACTTAATATTATTAATCTTGATAATATTTAATTCACCTCTTAGTATTATTAGTTCACTAATAACACTTTTTTATTCGCGCTTACTAATATTATTAACATCTTAATAATATTTTAATACTTTACTAATATTATTAATCCTCTTAATAATATTTTAATCATGCATTAATATTATTACTTTAATAATATCTTTACTTATGCTTTAGTATCATTAATCAATTAATAATACTTTATTCATTTACTAATATTATTAACCTTTTAATAATATTTTATTCATTTACTAATATTATTAATCATTTAATAATATTTTATTCCTTTACTAATGTTATTATATTTTTAATAATATTTTATTTAATCTCAAATATTATTATTTACTTAATAATATTTTAATCATCCAATAATACTTTAATCTAATATTATTAATCTTTTAATAATATTTTAATCTAAGATTAATATTTTAATCTAATATTATTAATCATTTAATAATACTTTAATCATTTATTAATGCTTAAATCAAATATTATTAACCATTTAATAATATTTTAATAAAGTTTTAATCTTAATATTTTTATTTACTTAACAATATCAGATTCTAATATTATTAATATCATAATAACATTTTAATAATTTATTAGATCAATAAACAATTTATTCTAATTGTTCACCCTTTATTAAACCACTTATTTAATATCCATAAAAGGTCATAAATAATATTTCTTATTATAAATTACCAAAATACCCTAAAATAGTCAGAATATTATATATTAGGAGTATTCAAACATTAAAATCACATTTTTCTTATTTATGACATCATTTAACTATTTATTTTCTTTTATTCATAACTTCATCATTTTTAGGAAAAATACCAAATTGATTCCAAAAATTCTTCTTTTCTGGATTTGGATAGTATATGACCCAACAATGATCCCCAAATTTTTCTGGAATTTTAGAAAGTGATTTACTAATTTTAAAGTGCCTAAAACACTCGGATCTTGCTTCATTTTTCATAAATCGAGTTTTGCTCAGAAAATTCTGAAACTTTCAGGGTATACTCTCATAACATATATGAACATATTGTAAAATTTTTGGAATTTTCCAGTGTATACACTGTGAGAATTCCGGGTGTTAATATTTAGGAGTCCTTTACGGAAAAAGCCATTACGCACAACCTACACATCGAAACGTGTCCGTTCTTTTTCTTGCACGTAGATAACTTCTCAAGGTACCTCTGTGATTTTTCCATATTTTTAAAAGACTTGAAACTATCTAAAATAGCCTTAAGAAAAATAGGGACAGTAGCTTTTTTAGGGTTTAAAGCTTTAATTCTCTATGTGGACTGTTTTGGGGGAAACAGCCCTCATGGCTTCAATATTTGCTAGATTTGTATTCTATCACTTGAGTTTACTAGATAACTCATGTATCTAGCACCCTCCTTCAACGGATCACACATCCAAAATGTAAAACTTGAGTTACACAAGATTTAGTGGAAGAAAAACAAGGGTTTCACCCCTTGGAGAACATATGCTCATTTCCTTCCTCTAAATCTATATTCTAATACACAAGATACTTAGTCCTACACATGAGACATGTAGAACTATGGTACTTTGAGTATTAGACCATAATCCCCATATATTTTGAGGTAAAAACCAAAATATAAGAAGAATAAGAAAAAGAATAGAAGAGAACCTCACCTAGTTTTCTTTGCTATCCTTCTTGTTCTTCCAAAGTAGCTTATGAATTTAGGATGCATGAACAATAAACTCCTCTCCCTCTCTAGAATCTGAACTTTTCCTCTCTCTCTCTCTCTCTCTCTAAGCTTTGTGTTTTCATGGGTTGGGAGAAAATAGAAGAAGAAGAAGAAGAAGAAGAAGAAGAAGAAGAAGAAGAAGAATGGTGGAGGAGTAAAATGAAATGAGATAGATATTTTGTTGGTGAATTGGAGTGGAATGCTAATATCCTCCATGTTTCATTTTCCCCTTGGACAAAAGGGTTAGCCTTATCCCTTCCTAATCATGCCTAATCATGCCATTAAGGTTGCTAATTAAGCTTTCCACCAATGGGAGCATGACACACTTGTCCTTGTGTGTAAGACTTCTACTTATGGAACTTGATTAGTTTAATATTCTTGCCTTAAAAAGGCTAATGTGGCCAGCTATATATATGCCCACTAATTCCTTCATTTAGCTTTTATTTTAATGCATAAATTAGATAAATCAAAGGTCTAAAATACCCTTAATCAAGTGAACTAAGTTTGGGCTTGAATTTAATTTCTTTTTGGCTTCTCCTTTAATTGTTTTGGGCCATGTAATAAACATAGTCTAACAATTTTAATATATGTTACCCTAATTGTTTATTTAGGGTTTCCATTCCCAATCTTATGAAATTTAATTACTTATCCATATGACTTTAGCTCATAACCTAATTAGGTTTACTAGAAATAGGTTTAAAATTATTAGTCACTTGAAATAACAAAATTATCTACTTAAGTTGGTATACATATTAAATACTAACCTTTCCTTATTACCATAACCCTTGTGTTATTTAATTGTCTCTCCTAATGTATAATTAGGTTATGAAGCTTTTATTTTTTAATAAAATCTATAAATGTATATATCCATAACTATAGTATATATGTTTATTGATCCATGCACCACTTCACATATGTCAAATTAAATCACTATATATAGCACAAAGTTTTAAAATATCAATAATGTACATACATATATAAGTTCTTGTCTTTTGGTGTTCTCATGTTAAGTGAGATTAGTTTGAAAAAACAAGTTTGAAAAGGTCCGACATGTATATACCGACGATTCGATTGTAAGAGTCGCCAGTTGATATTTTTAAATGGTTGCACCAACTCAACCAAGAAAAGGTTTGCACAAAGACCTAGTGATGTGACACTGCTTGACTGGTCAGGAAATCGAGATTCGTTAGGGTCCGAGGGCTTAATTAAGCGGAGGGAAGGTGTTAGGCACCCCCCGACTTTCGTGGTAACACGGTTACCACCACTTTTCAATTTTAACTTTTATCTGAATGTGTGTGTGCGTGTGTTGGTCAATGTGCAATTATTTGGAAGTAGTGTTATGCCTCATTTGCACCTATATACAAAGGGTTTGAATTTTGTATAAAAGTTCAATTTTAACAAGATATAGCAGTGATATTTTGTAAAACAGGTTTTTTTAAACCCTTGTGCTCAATAGTAATTGAGACATTTGATACTTCCATTTTATTAAGTATTCGGCTTGATTGCTTTTATTATTTTCGAGATGCGAAGCATGTTCGAGAAAATAAGATACATAGCAGTGCCGAACTCCTTGTGGGCATGAAAGCCATTTAAGGAAATTCAGACACCGTGAATAATTTACAAGCTGGTTCTAGCTGAAAAAGTCCATCACGGGAACCGAATTTAGATTCCGAAACTGAATCTGTGATCACATGATTCCTAGGCTCACATGATGATGCAGTATGTACAAAAACTGTAAACAGTTATATATATATATATATATATATATAAGCTGTAAAAGGCCACGAAGTGATCTCCAGGCCTGATAGAAATGTAAATATATATATATAAATGCAGTAAATGCTTCAAATATTATATTCGGGCTCAATCGAATCATAGTTTGATAATAATATATATAAGTATATATATATATAAGCAATAAAATCCATGGATTGACGATCCGGGCATACACACATAACACGACTCTCAACGTGAATAAGTATGTGTGGATGGAAATGAAGAAAGGCTTAAAGAAATCTGAGATGTCTTACAGTGTGTGACAAACGAGATTTTGTAATCTAATTTGAATATTTATTGAATTAAATAAATATTTTTTGATGATTTAATTATTGGATTAAATAATTAATTGATGAATTTGTGGTAGATCAATTTAATTATATGTGTTATATTGATTAAATTATTGTGGGGAATTTTATTATTCAAAGTATGTAATTATGTGAGCTTATTGAATTAAATAAAATATTTAATAAGCATAATGTTATTTTAATTAATTTAATAAATAATTAGAGATTTAATAATTTGACATAATTAATAAATGAGAAATTTAATTATGTGACTATGTGAATTAATGAGAAATTATTATATTTTATTTAAATTAAATTAAATATGATATTTGATTTATTGTTTAATTGGGTGTGACATTATTAAACTATAGTATAAGAGATTAATTAAAATAATTAGAAGTGTTACTTATGTTTTAAGCCAAATGAGGCCTTATGACGAGTTGGGAGCAGTTAAACCACGTATGGATTAACTGACCCCAACTGTACGCATAAATGATCAGTCTGGTTCTTTTACGTATTTTCAATTAAGAGTTTAACTTGAGAGTTCAGAGAGAATTCAGAGAAACATTGTGAAAATTGTGAGTTGTGTGATTTAAAGAAGTATCTGAGAAAGATTTCATCTCCTATTAATCTATACTCTGGGTAATCTCTTCAACCCAACTTCAAATCACGTTGTTTATACTTTCTATGAAAAATTTCTATAAGTCTCTCTAATTGAAAAAGTAATGACTTATGTGTTTATATATAATATATAATCATGATATGTTTTTATTACCATATATGTATGTTCTCATAACATCAATTGCATACAAATATGTTGTAAATAGATTTGTGAAGTTACTGAGTATAAGTTTCATATGTATAACCCTTATGGGAATTAGTATGCTACGAATTGTTCTTTAACTTAAAATTTAATGGTAGATTATGTTATCACACGTCAAAACGAAGAAAATAAAGTTTGAATGGGTAGATTCAGTGTTATAACAAACCCGTAACGCCAATTTTTCTATTTTATGTTCAATATTTTCAAAATCACCAAGAACACTTATCGACGTCAGGATTTTTATTTGTCCCTTTTTGTTACTTGTTCTTTAGTGTTCTCATGTTATGTGAGATTTGTTTGAAAAAACAAGTGAAAAAGGTCTGACATGTGTAATGTCGACGATTTGACTTTAAGAGTTGCCAGTTGGTGTTTTTAACTGGTTGAACCAACGCAACCAAAAAAGGTTTGCACATTAACCCAGTGATGTAACACTGCTAAACGGGTCTGTGAAACCGAGATTCATGTGGATTCGGGGGCTTAAATATGTAGAGGGAAAGTGTTAGGCACCCCCCGACATCCGTGTTGCCACGGTGACTGCCACTTTTCAAGAAACTATTATATGAATGTGTGTGTGTGTGTGTGTGGATCAATGTGCAATTATTTGAAAGTAGTGTGAGGCCTCGTTCGCACCTATATACAAAGGGTTTGAATTTATAGAAAAATTCAATTTTAAATAGAATATAGCAATAAAGTTTTATAAAAGAGGTTTTTCAAACTCTGTGCTCAATAGGAATTGAGACCTTTTTATAGTTCCATATGATTAAATGTTCGGTTTGTTTGCTTTTATTTTCGAGATGCAAGGCATCTTTGAGAAAATAATATACAGCAGTGCCGAACTCCTCATGGGCATGACAGCCATCCAAGGAAATTCAGACACTATAAATAATGTACAAGCTGCTTACATCTGAAAATGTCCATCACGAGAACCGAATCTAGATTCAGTAGACTGAATCTGTGATCACATGATTCCTAGGCTCACATGATGCCGCAGTTTATATGAAAAGCATGGCGATTATATATATAAGTCAGAAATATATATATACAGACATGATCAACCACCACGAAGCACCTCCATGGGGGATCGCAAATGTAAATATATAAAAGCGGTAAATATATATATATATATGGACATGATCAACCACCATGAAGCACCTCCATGGGGGATCAAAAATGTAAATAAAGTTGTAAAAGACGATCAACCGCCATGAAGTAAACTCCACGCGGGACTAAATGTAAATAAAGCAGTAAAAACAATCAACCGCCACGAAGTAAACTCCAGGCGGGACGAAATGTAAATAAAGCAGTAAAAGGCCACGAAGTAAACTCCAGGCCTGACAGGAATGTAAATATATATATATAAGCAATAAACACTCCGGATGTAAAATCCAGGCTCATCAGACAAAGTCTGACAACAGTTTATATATATAAGTATATATATATAAGCAAGTAAACGCTCTAGACATAAGTCTAGGCTTAATCGAGGCATAACTTGATAATGTTAGTCCATATATAAATATATACATATATAAGTATATATATACAGACAGAAATGAAAACCACGGACTGAAGTCCGGGCATACGTACACAACACGACTCTCAATGTGAAGAATAAGTAAAAGATGAAGAGAAAGGCTTTATAGAGTGTGAGAAGGCTTACAAGTTGGGTCAAAGCGTGCTTCTATGACTCTATATGGATAAACACTCAGCTCCCTCCGGTAAAATATAGCTATATGTGAGCTAACAGGTGTTTAAAATGAGAAAGCACTCAATATGGGGTGTGTATAGAACAAATTGGACAGGGCTTCCTCGCCTTTTTTCTCTTACAAATGGCCACCCCAAGCCCTCTATTTATAGAGGGGGGGAGTCGCAGTGTACTGCTGGCAGCACCATGCAGATGCACTTCAAGAATCGCCCGGTGCCCCGCTTCATGCAGTCCCACTATCTCAAAGTACGTGTACTCGTGCACTATGATGTCTGCTTGAACTTATAGAACTTCAATTCGAGCATCCGAACGAGGTATACAAGACCATCTTCGGACTGCTTTTGTTGAGAGTTACGCAATGACATGGGATTAGAGGTTGTACGAAGTCAGGAAGAGGGGACCATACCCATGGTCTTCAAGCTTCAAATTCTATCCAGCGTGCTGCCACGCGTAATAGTCACTCGGGATTGAAACTCCTTGGCTCTTGTGGGACATTGTTGTATGTATGTATGTATGAAATGTTGAGACAGCACGCTGGGGTTGAGGTGGCAAGATGACCTTTTGACTCCTCACTGGGGTTATCTCCGATTTGAGCTGATAGCAGATGTTGCTCAGGGTTACATCTGAGATTGGACTGCTACAAGTGTTTGAATTTTGCAAGGTCATCTGTAAGTGTGCCTATCTTCCTGGTGTTATCTCCGGGTCTTAGGTATGAGTGCCTCAGCAGGAGGTCTAAGATTGAAGCTGATTGCATGCATTTGAAACAACCATTTATGGAGTTATCGCTGGAACTGCAATAGTATTCCTTGGGGTTATCGCCAAGGACGAAACTCGGGGTTATCTCCAAAGTTTGAATTGATACTCCCGGTGTGTGTTCCGGTTACGTTTTGAACTTCCGGTAGTATCCTAATAGATGTGAGTCATCGCCGTGGTTATCTCGAAAGATGAATCTGCTTCTCGCAATGTCGATGAATAAAAAAGTAAAAATTTCAATTATCTACAGATGCCCCTCTTTATCATATTCATGCAATGTAAGGCATGGATAGGATAAAGAATCCTAGACACTTAAAATGTAACAAGATAAACATGATGCTATGTGCAGCAACATAATACAAATGTATGATGCATAAATGAATGAAATGATTGTCGGTTCCCTGTTAATCTTGCCAGGGATAAATATCAGTGATGTCTTGGACATGCGATCCAAGTCTTCAAGGATAATGACGTAGGGGCTATCACCAAAGTCATGGATCCTTGATACAAACCTTTACTCCATAGAGGTGCCTCTTGTGTACAAGAGATCTGTGGGGATAAAGATTTATATGTTTGAGGATGTGTATAACATATTCCATCATCGGTCCTCTCTGATGAGGATGGTCTTCTCTGGTTTATGTCACCAGCATATACCATGATCTTTGTTGGAGTTACTGCCAACAATATGTATTGTCAGGGCTGCCTGACCTTCGCTGATATGTGTATCACCGGATAGGTCTCTGTTGTCAAGGCTGCTTGACGTTTATTGATGTGTGTATCAATGATTGCATTGCATTGTGACCCTTGTTGGGGAGTATGTCAAGGCTGCTTGACCTTTATTGACGCGTATATTAATGGTTGAATCACGTTGTGACCCCCACCGGGGATACTTTATCAATGTCTGACTTCGGTGTTGTAACCCCCGTCAGGGATACGTTACTTCGATGGGTTTACTTGCCATCGGCTGAGTTAAGGTCAAGGTTGCTTGACCTTCATTGATGTGTGTATCAATGGTTTTGATGGGTTTACTTGCTATCAGCTGAGATATTATCAAGGTTGCTTGACCTTCATTGATGTGTGTATCAATAGTCGAGAATGCGTTGTAACCCCCGCCGGGAATACGTGGATGTTTGAAATTTTTGCGTTGTAACCCCCGCCGGGGATACTTTATCAATTTATAACTTCGGCGTTGTAACCCCCACCGGGGAAGGTTTTAGGGTTATGACCCTGCATTGACGGCATCGGACCTTTGTGAGGTATTACCGAGCATGATTTGTAAAAGTTGAGGCTATCGTATAGATATACAGATGTAAAGTCAATAATACCAATGAGTGATATATGGAGCCAGAGTTTGGCCCGTGAAAACCAGGATTCCAGGCTATTCTGCTCAATTGCGTAGCGTTTTTATTCCTGATTTGGCCTTTTCATCTTATGAGTGTTACCTTATTTCTTAATAGCATTTTAACACACAAGCATACGCGTTCAATTGTAATATTCAGCAAGCAAGGATATCGTTCCCATGAGGAAATAGACTAATATTTATCAATTACTAATTCTAATGCAATTAATCCTATTTTAAACTACGAAATATTGTTTGTGATTTGAAAATTAAACTCAACAAAACTAATAAATAAAATCAGAATTTCACAAGAGTAACTGCAGATTTAATAGGTTAAGATTACAACTTCCCTTAGTATTTCATTTAAACCAATTTACTTCCCATTTAAACCAATTAATTAATATGAATCATTATCCAAGAATGCTTTATAAAATTCACGCACTTCTTCCAAAGACACGTGAGAAAATCCTCCTAAATCTGATCTTTAAGACACATAATTACAAGGAACACCCTAGTTAATTAATTCACTATATTCCTGTGTGAATCAAGTTAATCAGGGTTTTATGCACAAATTCTTTTAATAAATACAAAAGACACATAGGTCTATTCCTATCCTACATGCTAATCATATTAACCCTAATCAGATTTTATGAACAAATGTTATCATATCCAGATCTCAATCTATACTCCATCTTTTAATTTTATACAGATTAGCACAGTAATTATTGGCCAAACAATTAATCAATAAACATAAGATATGATAAACAATTCAATAAAAACCAACTTTCATTCAATAGGAAGGTTCAATTTAAACTACATACCAAGTTCTGTTGCAATCTTAATGAAAATTTAGTTCATGATAATAATAATAAAGAAAAACATCATCCAGATTAATAATCCAAACATCCCAGATAATTACAAAAGATAAAACTAGAGAAGAGAAGAAGAAACTCTGAATTTGCTCAAATACTCTCTCTTTGATCTTCAGCCTTCGCAATCCTCCTTCGTGTTTTTCTTCGTTGTTCTCTCTGTAAATCTCTTGAAAAATTAAGTTATGCGGGTTGCTTTCATAAATCACTTTCAAGTTGCACCGCGAAGGAAATCCGAGAGCTCTTCTTCAGACCTGCTGAGTTTGGGCGACTTTTTGCACATTCTGCCACCGTAGAAGTGTTCTTCACTGTCCTGGTAACATATGCATCTATTCTTTTCCAGTTTCTATCCATTGGAAAATGATTTATCAAATGAAATGCATTTAGACACATAGTGGTGAATATGCATGCTGATATGACTTTATAAAAAATATTCAACATAGTAAATGTAAGTATTAAATCATGCTGAACATAATGCTATAAAAAAATTTGACTTTTGAAACAGTCAAATTGGCACCTTTTACTGTCATTTCTTCTCCTATTTAAGGACAAATGAGTTAAGGTAGACAAGCAAAATAATCCTGGTAATTAGACTACTCTTACGGATTTTTTACTATGATGTATTAATGCATGTAGGATGTATATGACTGTGGGTAGGTGTGCTACTGAATGGTCACCTAGTCATGCATATGTGCATGTGGATAGTCCTATTTACAAAGAGGACTATGACAAAAATTTTCCAAAACATAGGTATTGGGTAGTCATAAATTTTTAACTCTACTGTAGATATATGTTAAAATAATGCATGCATGCATGTAGTCATAAAATGCATTTTGAAAAGCTCCAGGTAATAATTTACCACACCCTTTCTGAAGTGATTTGGAGATTTGTTGTCCAGATATAATGGATCCGGATCAGCCCAGTAGTTCTCGCAGGACCACTTCTGGTGTACGGAGGAGGGCTTCTGAAGTGCCTCGACCCCGTTCTGTTAGACAGCCTCGTCGTTTGGTGGAGGCGGTGATACGTCTTATCCGGGTTGAAGTGCCGGATGTCGAGGATGAGGAGGAGGATGTACCGGTTGAGGTTCTTGCTCCTGCTGCACGTGTTCCCCGTAGGGATTTGCAAGGTATTCAAGTGGTGAACCCAGAGCTTCTGGGCGACTTGAGTCGACATCCTTCAGTCTACCTGCACGCAAATGAGGTATAAAGTTAGATCTTAATTTTCCTTATTTCCTATTGATGAGGAGTAAAGGGTTCTGATGTTGATCTGCATTTGATGTAGGTTCCCGGCTTTACACAGCCTCGAGGGAATTAGTTCAGCATCCACTCTATATATTAGGCTTTGCACAATGACTATAGAACGATTGTACATGGCTGGGGATTCGGGATGTTCTTTTCCATTCTTCCCCATCGTTGTCCCTGGGGTTACCTCAAGGCATTGTCTGAGCGCTGGTTTCACCAGAGTCAGTCACTCCATTTGTTGGATTGTGAGGTGATGATGATGCTGATGGATTAGCAGTTTATCACAGGTATGGAGTTTGGATGGGATCTAGTGCCTTGTATGGCGGATATTACCCCTACTGTCGTCAGATCCTTGTTAGAAGTTCCGATGGAGGCGCTTCGAGGGGCGTGGATCTGTACGTCTGAGTCCTCCGAGCGTAGATGCTATGAGCGGGTCATTGAGTGAGCCCATACCCGGCGATGATGTGAGAGTCGTGGATCGCATTCTTCTGATTGTTCTGATGATCATTAGGGGTTGCTTCATAGCAGATAACTCTTCTACGGTGTCATTCGTTTTGATATGCGCCACTCGACATGTGGACCGTATAGGAGATTATGATTGGGGTTCCTACACCTTCACCTACTTCCTCAGGGAATGCGCATGCGATCATAGGGCTTGACCGAGGCTTGGTTAGGATTCTACCTGTTTCTGCTGGTGAGTATTTCTCTTATCTTTTCCTATGTATAGGTTAAGAGCATTGACTGACAACAGATGTTTGCCTTTATGTTGGCAGTTTTGGGCCTATGAGAGGCTTCCATGTTTACGTCCTGTGAGCATGTTAGGTTTAGACAACTATCCACGAGGACGAAGATGGCATCATTCCATACTGGCGGAGGTCCCTGTTGGTGAGGCTTTCACTCATTGCCACCTACAGTTGGAGTTGTTGACAGCGGATGTCATCACATGGGTTCCCTACTCTGGGGAGCACTTGAGTGTTGGATTTGAGGATGGATACCTGACTGGGGTCGAGCACCCGTAGGATTCCTTTCTTTACTGATGGAGGATGGGAGCTCTATTTAGGAGAGCGTGCTATCAGGAGCAGTACAGGAGAGATTCGCATGCCGATCATGCCTCCTACCAGGTGTTATTGGCACATTTTGCGATCACCACACCGATATATCCCATTGTTGGGGATTGACGGCTTCACATTATCGTGAGGGTCCCCGCACTCGTGAGATGTTCCAGCATTGGTGGTTCCCTCGTACCATTAGAGCCCAGACCCGCGCCACATAGTTCATGGGGGATATGGTTCCAGGATCCGTGATGATGACGGATTGGTTAGCTTGTGTCCGAGATCCAACTCATTTGACACAGATTGACAGTTTGACCCGACAGTTGGACCGGGCACATTTCTTTATCCAGAACTTGGGTAGAGATCCTTCAGAGGCAGATACTTTTGATCCTTCCACGAGTAATCGCCCTCGGGGACTGACCTATATGGCTTCACGGTAGATCCTCCTCAGATAGGCCCCGACATCCCCAGTAGATAGAGATCTAGTGACTCAAAAGGAGTTACATCAGGTTGACAGGATTAATGATGTAGATATCGATACCATTGACTTCTTCTAATGTATATTCTCGTTATCTCTTTTGATAGGCCTCTGTTAGACATTGGGTAGCTTTGCCCCATTCTTGCTATATCTTTTGATAGGCCTCTATTAGATGTAGGGCAGTTTTACCCCATTCCCCTGTATTTTAGTTGTACAGAGATGTATTAGATGATGATATACTTAGGAATGTATGTACAATTTTCCATTCCCTATATCATATCGCCATATATTATATCATGCATGTTATTATGTTATACATATGTATGTATGTCCAGAGATATTCAGCATTGACCCCTGGATGGTCTTATGACATGGCCCATACAGATGTCTTCTTCGACAGTTAGCCGTATTGATCATACCCCACCATTTTTAGTGGCATCGGGTATGCGATCGTGGTATGATAGCATGTCACCATCAGACAGGGTGACTGTAGATCATTTGTTGCAGCATACTATGACCTTGTTGATGTTTCAGGTTCCCATAGGATTCATGGAGGGCATGCTGGAGCACTGGGTATCGGAGAGGCAGGTTTTCTGATTTGTGACCCAGGAGTTGACTCCTAATCTGGAGGAGTATGCACGTTTGATGATGCTGCCATTGGATAGACCTTATGTACATATGGCTACTAGAGACATGAGTAGGCAGTTCATGACCCTTATTAGCTTGAGGCATAGAGTGGTGCAGGATGAGATCACATCTGGCCACGTTATATCCCAGCGTTTTCTGTTTGACAGATTTGGCTCAGAGGATAGTTATGAATGGCATTCCGAGGATTTCACCACACCGGAGGATCATTGGTGTTTAGCCAGAGTAGATGTACTGCTATTGTACGTACTGTCATATGTCTACATGCCACAATACATGGATGAGTTAGACATTAGTGTCATTATGGCAGTGAGAGCTCTCAGGGAGGGTCACACCATCATATTGATGATCATCGCAGAGACTCTGAGGTCAGCTACATATTGCTGCACTTATCCTGCAAGAGTGTTTACAGGCAGCTCGGTCATGCTTTATGTGTGATTTATGTCACACTTGAGACAGATTGACACTTTTAGATGGCATGGGTATTGTTTCACCCATGATATAGCCATGTCATACTCCTTTCAGCCTGCGGAGTGTACAGATGTTGCATCTTGTTCAGCTTTCCTGGTAGGGATTGAAGATCCGTTCGCTATACTTTCGTATACAGGGCTTAGTTCACCCTATAGTTTCATTACTCATGTTCTGGGCATGGATTATCTTCCTCTGGCTAGCTTGAGAGGAATGATAACTTACCACCCACTGGTTGTGATGTGTCAGTTTGACCAGTTCCAGGACTTCCATCCTTTTGAGGGGGCATCGAGCCAGCGCTTCACTTCTCGGCATTTATCAGCAGAGGACAGATCCAGGTTGTATGCCTGTTGGGATTAGCGAGAGCTATCTGAGTTTTCTATCAGCCATCTGGGTTTTTCTGCAGAGTATTCTGCATAGATGGAGACAGAGACTGCATCGGCTGTGGTAGTATCCACAGTGCATGGGACTGATTCCGACGACGAGGAGCCTATGGAGGAGGCTGATATTCCCATCGAGGAGGATTTGTTCTCATTGGTCGCCAAAGAATTGTGATGGATTCTCCCTCTACGAAAAGCTATTGTCATTCAAATACCATCGTAAAGATCTCGGAGCGAGTCTACATCTGATGACCTATGAGAGAGATCAGGCTAAGGCCTTGATGTTGACAGCTCTTGATTGGAGAGATGCCGCTCTATTAGAGAGAGACGAGGCTAGATCAGCCAGAGATGCATTGATTGTGGAGTGAGATGCTGCCCTATCTGCCTAGGATATGGCCATCATAGATAATACTTCAGTGAGATCCCATACGACTGGCATCCTTGCCGATATGAGTGCATACATCGATGAGAATCATGCCACCATATAGTTAGCCTCTGATCTGCTAGCATCTGCTAGCTCGGGTAGATACCATTGGGCAGGAGCTTGCAGCGTTACCTCCTTCTTCAGAGAGGGATGATATGTTAGATCTGATAGCTCGCATATACACAGATCCGTAGATAGACTTGTATTTTCCTGCACAGACTAGCTTAGCCATTTTATCATGTACAACACATATTGTATATATCAAACAGTATTATATATGGCAGAGAAATATATTTTGATTTACTTCCCTTTTAGTTATGCCTTGATACTTGCTTGATATTTGCCTGTTTCTTCAGGGCTTGTGATCTTGATGCATTCTGAACTCGTCCTTGATATGTGGACATTGAGCCATCGCAGGATCTTTCATAATGGATCATTGGTCTGTATGTATCCCTACCATCTTTGGTGTCTTGGGACTGGTTTTTGTATGGCATGTGGAGAGGAGTGTGGCTTTTCCTCTCTGAGATTGATTGCACCACAGATGGTCGCCAGTACTTCTATTTGTGAGAAGCCTAGTTAATTCTATCTCTTATAGATTGGTGTTGCTCTTCGAGGCACAACCACAGCTTAGATGGTCACCGAATCTCCTATTGGTGAGGAGAGGTTGGGTAATTCCATCCCTTTGGTTTTAAGCCGATGAAATGTAGTGGATTGAAGTTTGATCCCAGTACCGTGTGACAAGGTTTTTGTTTTTATAGAGAAAGGGTAGAAATGTTTTTGTTATTTTTTGTTTATTGTGACCGGGCCATATAGAATATGGTTGCCTACGTACTCCCATGTATCAGGGAGATCAGGTTGACATAGTTTGCCCCTCAGGATGAAATGCAGCCAAAGAGAAGTATGAATCCCATGTGCAGGCTATACTGCGAGGAGAAGAAAGTTTGATCCCATGATTGGGACAAACTGCAGATGTGGAAAAAGTTTGATCCCGTCTTCAGGACAAACTGCAAGAGTAGGAAAGTTTAATCCCGTCTTCAGGATAAACTGCAGGTGTGAAAGGTTCAATCCTGTCTTCAGGATAACCGAAATTGTATGAAAGGTTTTGAAATGAGGTGAAACCAGGCTGCTGGTTTGAAGTGTATGTTTCCTTGAGGGGCAGAAGAGTATGTATAAAGGGTTAGAAAAACTAGAATGACTGGTGATTTGATGATCAGAAACCAGGATATTTGCTTGATGATAACCTCAGACATAGTACCATTTCACGGTGTTTGAGTTGATAAGTTGTGGAAATTCATCGCTGTCCATTTCCTGTAGTCTGAGAGCGCCTCTTATCAATACCTCCTTGACAACAAACGGGCCTTCCCAGTTAGGAGCGAATTTTCCCTTAGATTGATCTTGGTTGTTAATGATCTTCTTCAAAACTAAGTCATGTTGTTTGAATTGTCGTAACCGGACTTTTCTATTGTAGGATCTGGTGATCTTTTGCTGATATAACTAACCATGGAAGATAGCCGCAGTTCACCTTTCATCTATCAGAGACAATTGGTGATACCTGTCTTGTACCCATTGGTCTTCATCCAGCTAAGCGTCCATCAACACTCTAAGGGATTCCATTTCCACCTCTATGCGGAGCACTGCTTCCATCCCATAGGATAATGAGTAGGGGGTTGCCCTAGTGGAAGTACGCATTGAAGTTCTGTAGGCTAATAAGGTCAGAGGCAAAAGGTCAGGCCATCCTTTGCGATTGAAGTAGTCGATCATGGTGAATATGAATCGATGTCCATTACTGGCTTTGGGCTCGATGGGCCCGATCACGTCCATTCCCCACATTGAGAAGGGCCATGGTGAACTCATATTGTGGAGTTCCCTTGGAGGGGCGTGGATAGCATTCCCATGAATTTGGCATTGATAGCACCTCTTGACGTGATCATCACAGTCAGCTTTGAGTGTAAGCCAATAATGCCTTGTTCTGAGGATCTTCTTGATAAGTAGGGGTCCGCTCATGTGTGGGCCACATACTCCACCATGGATCTCATCCATGAGCCTCTGAGCTTGGTCTTTGTCCGGACATCCCGGGAGACCTAGTCCCCGCATCTCTTTGTAGAGTGCATCTCCGCTCAAGTAAAATTTCATAGCAAGTCGATGGATCCGCCTCTTTTCAGTTAGGCTCGCCTCAGCGGGTGTAGATCCATCTCGCAGATACTCCTTGATATGCTGATACCAAGGGTTTTGGATGGGAGGTAGCTCATCCGATACTTCTCCAACATAGTTCCCATAAGTTGGGGCCTTTTGCAGTGCAAATGTGATGTTTAGCATGTTTTCCTTGTCAGGTATATGAATCAAGGAGGCCAACGTTGCTAGTGCATCCGAAAAATCATTCCTATTATGATGAATGTGTAGGAAGGAGATTTCTTCGAACTCCAAAGCCATCTGTAAAACTTGTCGATCGTAAGGCAGCAAATGTAGTTCCTTGGTTTGATAGATTCATATGGATTGTTTGATTACCAACTCTGAATCCCCAAAGACAGTTAACCGCCTGATGCCCATTGAATGGGAAAGTTTTAGCCCCATGATACAGCCTTCATACTCAGCTGTGTTGTTGGTGCTGACAAACTATAATTTGATGATGATGGGATACTGCTCCCCCGTACCGGACACTAAAACTGCTCCAGCTCCAGAACCTTCTGTATTAATAGCTCCATCGAAATACATTTTCCACGTACGGCATGCATCATATTGATGGTGTTGTTGAACTGCCATTACCCCTTCATCGGGAAAATATGTTTATAAGGGTTTGTAATCCCCTGCAGGTGCGGCAGCCAGTTGATCTGTAATTCCTTGACCTTTGATAGACTTTTGTGTCACATAGACGATGTCAAATTGTTGTAGGATCAACTACCATCTGGACAAATAAACAATTCAATATGGGCTTCTCAACACGCATTTTGAGAGAGATCCACGCGGATATGAGATGGGTTGTGTGACCATGGAGGTAATGCTATAACCTCATGGAAGCCCATGCTAAAGCACAACAAATCTTCTCAATCAGAGTGTACTTGTGTTCACTGATGCTGAATCTTTTGCTAAGATAATAGATAGCTCATTTTTGGCCTCTATCATCTTTTTGCCCCAGCATACAGCCCATAGCATTGTCATTAATGGACAGGTACATGAACAGGGGAACACCATCCCTGAGTGATACCAAAATAGGGGCGTTAACCAACTGTTCTTTAATGGTAAGGAAGGCTTTCTGACACTCATCGTTCCATCTCATGGAGGAGTTCTTCCTTAACAATTTGAAGATGGGCTTACTGGTTGTTGTGAGTTAAGAATTAAACCTGCTAATGAAGTTGACTCTTCCCAAAAATCCTCGTATTTCCTTCTCTGTCTGAGGAATGGGCATTTCCTTGATGGCCTGGATTTTGGTGGGATCCAGCTCAATCCCTTTGTGGCTGACTGGAAAACCTAGCAACTTACCTGATTTGACACCAAAGGCGCACTTGGCTGGATTCAACTTCAAGTTGTACTTACGCAACTTGTTGAATAGCTTTTTGAGATGGTCTAAGTGGTCTTCCTCCCTTTGGGATTTGACAATGATGTCATCCACATAGATCTCTATCTCTTTGTGCATTAAATCGTGGAAAAGAGTCATCATAGCTCGCTGGTAGGTTTCCCCGACAATGATGAGGCCGAATGACAACCATCTGTAGCAGAAGGTTCCCCAAGGCGTGATGAATGGAGTTTTCTCACGGTCCTCCTCAGCGACCATAATCTGATGGTACCCCGTGAAGCAATCCGCAAAGGAGTACATGTCGTATTGAGCAGTATTGTCAATGAGAATGTGGATAAAGGGCACGGGAAAGCTATCTTTAAGGCAAGCTTTGTTTAGATCCCGATAATCCACGCAAACTCGCACCTTTCCCCCTAGTTTAGGCATGGGAACAATGTTGGATATCCATTCCAGATATGTAGACACCATGATAATGCCAGCTTGAAATTGTTTCACAATTTCCTCTTTAACCTTTAAACTCCACTCAGTTTTCAATCGCCTGAGCTTCTGCCTGACTAGCTTAAATCCCTCCTTAATGGGAAGGCGATGAAGGACAATGTCAGTGGACAAACCTACCATGTCTTCGTGAGACCATGCAAACACATCCTAAAATTAGGTTAATAGCGCAACTATGTCATTCCGTTGGTTTTGGGTTAGGTCTGAACCAATCTGGATTAGCTTAGGGCTTTCTAAGGTTCCAAGATTGAAAGAACTGGTTTGATCAAGGTTGGGTTTAGGTCTGTTTGCTACCCATTCCTTAATCTCCTGAGGTGTCTCAATGTCCTCTTGTATTTCCATCAAGTCTGAGTCCAACTTTGCATCAAAGTTACAATCCTTGTGGAGAAAAAGTACCTCATCAGCAAGTACAGGCACATCTAAATTCAGGGTCCTGAAACAAAATATGTTTTTACTTAATATATGAAACTATTTAATTATACACAAGTGTTAGCATGTAATGATAAAATAACTGCTAATACTGTATAGAAAAGTAAGCAATTAAAGTTATCTACAGGGCAGAGGGATTTTTCTGCCCGTTTTACCCTCATCGACCAATGCATGGAGTACTGCTCCGATTGTCGAGGGCAAAGTCCTGATGGACTGTAGTGATGGAGGGGCTGTCATCGTCCTCCTTTTCCCAAATGATGACCATAACATTTAGGCAATCATCGTTTGGGGTGTATCTATTTGTATGTACATCATGGATAATGATGCGTATGCCTGACATCATCAAGGCAATGTCATGTTTACGTTTTCGCTTCCTTTCTTCCATTTTGTGATCAGGAATCAGCACCTCTTTTGCTTTAAATAGTACTAGTTTGGGAAACAACATAGCCATAACATGGGCTAGCACCATTATCGAAGACTGTATCAGCTCATGAGGTTCAAGTGGAGAAAATCGTTGTGTGGCGGAATCTTGAGGAATTTGCTTGTGCTTATGAGGATTCCTGTTACTGGAACTGGCAGAATAGCCTAGTCTAGATGTCCTAGTTTGACTGGACACTTGAATAGGGTGTTTAATACCCTGCTGATTTTTACCAAGCCCTTATCCAGGCTGATGACCCAATGACATCATTTCTTGAGTGGCCGACATAACCTCAACAGAAATTTTGGGTATGGGAAGTAGTGATCCAATAGGATGGTATTGCGTGTTACTCACTTCCAAAGTATGAAAACTGGCTGGCTCAACTTCTTAATTGAAGTTGATGATTGGTAGATTTCCTTGTTCAGGACATTCTGGCTCAGCATTGACAGTGACTAGGCTAGTGTTGACAATGTATTTAAGTTGTTGATGTAGTGTAGAAGGAACGGCTCCAGCCATGTGGATCCATGGTCTCCCCAATAATATGTTGTATCCTGAATCTATCTTGAGGATGCGGAAGGATACATTGAATGTATTTGGACAAATCTCAATTGGCAGCTCAATCTCTCCGACAAAATTTTGTCTGGATCCATCAAAAGCTTTGATAACTGTATGGCTGCTTTGGATCCTTTTAAGATTGACGTTCATCTTCACCAAGGTGGCATAAGAATAGATATTCAGAGATGAACCTCCATCTATCAAAACTCCAGCTAACATATATCCAGAGGATAAAACTGTAATGTGCAATGGCTTGCAATGACCGGTCCCTTCGGGAGGTATGTCGTCATCAGTGAAGGATATCACATTGTTGTTGAAAATGTGATCAACCAGATGTTGAAATTTTTCCGCATCCAATGATTTTGGCAAGTAGGCTTCTTCCAAAACCTTTAATAAAATCTTTTTGTGATCCTCAGAAGAGAAAACCAAGTCCGGTATTGAGATCTGATGTGGAGCTTCTCTTAAGCTTAGAACCGCCTTGGCTTCATTATGGCCCATAGTGCGGAGGAATTTTTCAATCTTCTCCATGGGAATCTTCCCCTTTGCTTTGATGGCGGGCTTCATCACCCTCTGAGGAAGATACAGTGGATTTTTCTTCGACACTGTAGCAGTAGTATGAGATGTGGATCCTTCAGCTTCTCCATAATTCCATGGAACTTTGTGTAAGCTGACAACAGGATACTATGGTTTGAAGGGTAAAGAAATTGGCTCTGGTGCAGCCACTTTCAAAGGATTGTCAGCTCCTTTGAGTTGAATTGCTTGTATGGGAAATGATTTGATAGTATCATCAGCCTCAGCGGATATAACTGCTACTGAATCCTTCCATTTGGTAGGACATGTATTCCCACTCTCGAGTAGCACAGTGTCATCGTCTGCCAATTGCAGGACACCGCTATCAATTAGATTCTGAATAAGGTGGCGGAGTGCCCAGCATTCTTCTGTGTTGTGACTGTGAGAAAATGAATGATATTGACATACTCCATCGGAGTTGAACCGTCTTGAACGAGAATTAATTGGAGGAAGAAGGGAGGTAATTCTTCCTTCGTTGATTAGCATCTGAAATATCTCCTCTATATGTTGGCTCAGGTATGTAAATTCCCTTTGATTGGCAAAATCCCGACGGGCTTTAGCATTTGCTCTCTTTGCAACCATATCCTTTATAGCTTCACTTTCTGAAGGTGATGGTGGAGCATTCATAACAAAAGAAAGGAGATAGGCGTGCTCCTGGCTGACTAATTGGCGTGTGACTTGATGCTGATGGGTCACCAGTTCTGCCAATTGTTCAATTTGCTTGCAAAGAGCTTTCATCTTTCGTTCCATAGCAAATTGAAACTTTACGTAATCCCATCTGTTAACACCATCTTTGATGGTCTGGGATGATTCACCGTTAAAATTGGAACTCTGTCCTATGCTCCAACTGATCATGTTGACCTCTTCTTCTTTGTGTTGAGGAAGAGGGTTGTCTTGTACATGAGGCTGATCTAGTTTGGTAACCACGATCTCACTGTTGTCTATCAAATCTTGGATCTTGTGTTTCAAGGACCAACAATCTTGAGTATCATGTCCAGGTGCTCCGGCATGATAGGCACACTTCCGAGTAGCATTGAAACCCCTACCATTAGGGTTGGCTGGTGGAAGAAGACGCATAATTTTCTTCTGAGTAGTCAGAAGAGCAAGAATATTCTCGAGCAAGTCCCCTAAGGGTGTGAACGTTCGAGGTCGCTTTGCATCTCCACCTTTAGGCAATGGAGGATTTGAAGATTGTGCTTGGAAAGGGGAGTAGTTTCTCCTCTGTATAGGCATGTTCTGACTGCCTTTTTGACCTTGTAGTATCAAGGAAACATCCTCCTCTTTCTTTTTATGGACCCTCCTGGGGTCATTTCCATAAGATCCGAACTGGATGTGTTCAGCAACTGCTTTAAGAGCGACTAGGTCTTAAATCTTATCGGACTTCAATCCCATCTCAGCTATCTCTCCGTGCTTGATCATTTTAGAGAATGGTTTGCCAATACCAGCTAAGACTCTTTCATAGAAAGGAGCTTCCTGTATGCCTATGAAAGTTATGACCATTTCTGATTCTGTCATGGAAGGAATAACTTGAGCAGCAAGGCGCCTCCACCTTTGAGCATACTCTCTGAAAGACTCATTAGACTGTTTCTTGACCTTGGTAATCTGGTACCGGTTAGGAGCCCTCTGAGATTAAAAACTATATTGAGTGAGGAAGGCGTGCGCTAGCTCTTCCCAGCTATGGATCTTTGAGTTGTCTAATATGGTATACCATGAACGGGCTTCTCCAGTCAGACTCTTCTGGAACAGCTGCATTCTGAGCTTCTTATTTTCCGCATAAGATCTAAGTTCTCCAATGAACACCTTCAAATGTGTGTAAGGATCCCCTAATCCATCATACTTTTTAAAGTTAGGGGTTTTGAATTTCTCTAGATAATGAAAACCAGGGAATATGCAAAGATCAGCATATGAAACACTTCCATGTGTTCCAATCCCTTTGAGAGCA
Organism: Panax ginseng; assembly: GCA_020205605.1. Lineage (NCBI taxonomy): Eukaryota > Viridiplantae > Streptophyta > Magnoliopsida > Apiales > Araliaceae > Panax > Panax ginseng. Next base: position 48,081,999 of record CM035144.1, read on the forward strand.
CGGATAGTTTCTTCCATTTGAAGGACCTTCTTCCTGATATCACCGGTGTCTGGATCTCCTTTGAGATGAGTGTTTTCAGGGTCTTTATTGGTCGTATCCAACTGAGGTTCTGGATTTGTTTTATCCAAACCTTGTGCTCCTCCTTGTGTAGAGGATTCTGTATGTCTAGGCATCTTTGTACCCTGAGTAGATTGATGCAATTCTTTTAGAAGAACAGCTAAATCTGTAATTTGTTTACTCAATCCTTCAAATTCTTCTCGAGAAACAGCATTAGACTAGTTAGAAGAAGACATGATTGGTTATAAGCTCGTGGCCTTTTTGGATTTTGAGCTGGTAACAGGCCCAATTGTTTCCCTACAAAAGACTTATGTAGTGTAGTCTTAGGGATAATGTAAATGCTATCATTATGTGTCCATTTGAGGAATATCATCCTGCAAAAATGGGCGTTAATTTGATAACATGTCATGTATGTACAAATACTCTTCATATTTTCCATTACATGAACATGGAATGAAATTACAAGTAAATGCTTTTACAAGTAATAAAAAATGGAAAGCATGAAGAGACTTTCCTCCGCGTTTGGTTTATCATAGGTTGACCTATCTTAGGGTTACTCTCACGGCTTTTTGGCATGAAGGTCCCCAGATCATCGCAATCTACTTAACGGGAAGTTAATCCGGTCTTTCAACTGGAGCGAATCTGGGTGGTGCCTTTCTTAAGCCTCATTGGAATTAGTCTCCCTATGAGTCCAGTAATCAAACACCGACAGGATAGCCTCCTGATGGAGGAACCACACAACATACATTCACATACAACGTGTCTCATCGTTTATGAAAATGATGACATGTGCGAAGCACTAATATCAAAGATAGATATATTGCAGTGCAGTAAGTAAAATGCATTCGTACACATTCATCATAAATGTAAATCCAATATTCACACACAAGCATAAAACAGTTTTGAAAAGCTTGTAGTAGCGGCTTAAGCCCTCTTACTGGTGTCCCCAGCAGAGTCGCCACCTGTCGACGTCGGGATTTTTATTTGTCCCTTTTTGTTACTTGTTCTTTGGTGTTCTCATGTTATGTGAGATTTTTTTGAAAAAATAAGTGAAAAAGGTCCGACATGTGTAATGTCGACGATTTGACGTTAAGAGTCGCCAGTTGGTGTTTTTAATTGGTTGCACCAACCCAACCGAAAAAGGTATGCACATTGACCCAGTGATGTAACACTGCTAAACAGGTCTGTGAAACCGAGATTCATTTGGGTTCGGGGGCTTAATTATGCGGAGGAAAGGTGTTAGGCACCCCCCCGACATCCGTGTTGTCACGGTGACCGCCAATTTTCAAGAAACTGTTATATGAATGTGTGTGTGTGTGTGGATCAATGTGCGATTATTTGGAAGTAGTACGAGGCCTCTTTCGCACCTATATACAAAGGGTTTGAATTTATAGAAAAATTCAGTTTTAAACAGAATATAGCAATGAAGTTTTGTAAAAGAGGTTTTTCAAATCCTGTGCTCAATAGGAATTGAGACCTTTTCATACTTCCATTTTATGATTAAATGTTCGGCTTGTTTGCTTTTATTTTCGAGATGCGGCATCTTCGAGAAAATAATATACAGCAGTGCCGAACTCCTCATGGGCATGATAGCCATCCAAGGAAATTCAGACACCGTAAATAATGTACAAGCTGCTTACAGCTGAAAATGTCCATCACGGGAACCGAATCTAGATTCAGTAGACTAAATATGTGATCACATGATTTCTAGGCTCACATGATGCCACAGTTGGAAAGAAGTAAGCAGTTATAAATATAAAAGCTGTAAATATATATATACAGACATGATCAACCACCACGAAGCACCTCCATGGGGGATCGCAAATGTAAATATATAAAAGTGGTAAATATATATAAATATATATATGGACATGATCAACCATCACGAAGCACCTCCATGGGGGATCAAAAATGTAAATAAAGCTGTAAAAGATGATCAACCACCACGAAGTAAACTCCAGGCGGGACTAAATGTAAATAAAGTAGTAAAAACAATCAACCGCCACGAAGTAAACTCCAAAGTGAACGAAAATGTAAATAAAGCGGTAAAAAAGCCACAAGTAAACTCCGAACTGACAGAATGTAAATATATATATATATATATATATATATATAAGCAATAAACGCTCGGATGTAAAATCCAGGGCTCATCGATAAAGTCCGAAAAACATGAGTTATATATATAAGTATATATATATATATATATATATATATATATATAGCAAGTAAACGCTCCAGACATAAGTCTAGGCTCAATCAAGGCATAACTCGATAATGTTAGTCCATATATAAATATATACATATATAAGTATATATATATAGACAGAAATGAAAACCACGGACCGAAGTCCGGGCATATGCACACAACACGACTCTCAATGTGAAGAATAGTGTGTGCAAAGATGAAGAGAAAGGCTTTATAGAGTGTGAGAAGGCTTACAGTGGGCTGCCAAAATAGGCTTCTATGACTCTATATGGATAAACACTAAGCTCCCGCCGGTAAAATATAGTTATATGTGAGCTAACAGGTGTTTAAAATGAGAAAGCACTCAATATGGGGTGTGTACAGAGCAAATTGGACAAGGCTTCCTCGCCTTTTTTCTCTTACAAATGGCAACCTCAAGCCCTTTATTTATAGAGGGGGGAGTCGCAGTGCACTGCTGGCGACCAGAGAATCTGCTTGGCTGTCCGGGTGCCCCTGCTCTGCAAGGTCCCACTGTCTCAAGCATGCGTGCACTTTCGTGCCTTTGTGATGTCCGCTCGAACATGCAGAACTTCAATCCGAGCATCCGAACGAGGTATACAAGACCATCTTCGGACTACTTTTGTCGAGAGTTACGCAATGACATGGGATTAGAGGTTGTACGAAGTCAGGAAGAGGGGACGATGCCCATGGTCTTCAAGCTTCAAATTTTATCCGGTGCGCTTCCACGCGTAATAGTCACTCGGGATTGGAACTCGTTGGCTCTTGTGGGACATTGTTGTATGTATGTATGTATGAAATGTTGAGATGGCGCGCTGGGGTTGAGGTGGAAAGATGACCTTTTGACTCCTCACCAGGGTTATCCTCGGTTTGAGCTGATAGCAGACGTTGCTCAGGGTTACATCTGAGATTGGACTGCTGCAAGTGTTTGAATTCCGCAAGTCATCTATAAGTGTGCCTGTCTTCCCGGTGTTATCTCCGGGTCTTAGGTATGAGTGCCTCGGTAGGAGGTCTGAGATTGAAGCTGATCGCATGCATTTGAAACAAACATTTTCAGAGTTATCGCGAATCGCAACAAAGATTCCTTGGGGTTATCGCCATGACCTAAACTCGGTTATCTCCGAGGTTGGAATTGATACTCCGGTGTGTGTTTCGGGGTTAAAATTTGAACTTCCTAGAGTATCCTAAATGGATGTGAGCTATCTTCCAGGGTTATCTCCGAAAGACGAATCTGCACTCTTGCAATGTCAGTAACAGGTGTGCAGAAAATTTGGAGTGTCTACAACACCAAAATTACATGAATTGATTCAAGTAATTGTATGTTTTAACTTGTTAAAATCATGTTAGAAAGGTTGGATAATGATCATATATATAGTATTTAGGTATGCTTAAATTAATGTATGGACAAGGAAATTGGAAGTTATGGCCATATTCTCTGTGTTCTTCACGAGAACATATGGGTGAAATTGTGAGAGATTTTTGGCCTAATTTTGCCTTGTTATGTTCGTGAACTGCAGACACTCACTGGTAACTTTATTTTGCTACATTCATTACTAAACTAAATTACCCACTTCCCGTGAAAGCAAAAAAAAATAAAAAATTAAAAATTAAAAATAATAATAATAATAATAATAATTATAATAATAATTAAAATATTTATCAAATAAAATAAATATTTAATGGAAATTATTATTAAAATATTTATCAAATAAAATAAATATTTTAGTTGAAATATTTATGGAATAAAATAAATATTTGATGGAAATTATTATTAAAATATTTATCAAATAAAATAAATATTTTAGTTAAAATATTTATGGAATAAAATAAATATTTGATGAAATTATTATTAAAATATTTATCAAATAAAATAAATATTTTAGTTGAAATATTTATGAAATAAAATAAATATTAGATGGAGATTATTATTAAAATATTTATAAAATAAAATAAATATTTTAGTTGAAATATTTATGGACTAAAATAAATATTCGATGGAAATTATTATGAAATAATTTATTCGAGTGTAATAATAGTAAGGGAATGAAAATATTCTAATTTAATTAAGTAATTAAATTAGAAGTGTAATGATTTGTTAAATAAAGTGGAGTTTATATTAAATAATTAAGTGAAAATGTAACTAATGAATGTCGTGAATGCATATGGTATGTGTGTAGGATTTGTGGTGAACGAAAGTAGTAATCGTTTAACCTACGCACGAGGCAAGTTCCTAAACCTTGTTTCTTTACATAAAGCAAGTTTATTATTCTATCTTTTTTATTATTGTTCAAGTCAATATTTCATATTAGATGTTATCATTCTTTAAAAGCATAATTCCTGTTATACAATATTTATTCGATTGTATACATCTTGAACTTTATTATTCAAATTGAATATCAATTATTGTTGAACCTTGTAAGACTAACGAACCCTTATTGATTCGAATAGTCCATAGTTGATGAACGTTCTAAATTTCAGAACCATTGTTGAGTTGATCCAAACCAAACATCCTTTGGTGTGGACTCTAATGTCAAACTGAGATGAACAACCCTGTTATAGGGGATTAATTACGCTTTAGCGTTAAGATATTGTGCATAGTATGGTACTAAGGGCTGATCCCCCTAAGTACGAGAAGAAGAGTCCATAGTCTTATGACTATTAAAGGTTTCAAGTATAAACACTTGACAACCTAGGACATAGTTCAAGGTCTTATGACCCTCAGAAGTTCTTTTGATTCTTGTTATTCATTCTTGATTCAAAAGTTAAGTTTTCTTGTTACAGAAGTTGTTGATTCACTCGCATGTTATTATTTTATTGTTGTATTATTATACTTGTGGGCAATCGTGCTCACTCTTGCGTAATAATAACATTGCAGTTAAGAACAAAAGTTCCGACGAGCCTTCTACTAGCAAAGGCAAGGGCAAAGCTAATAAGTGATGAAGACTTGTTATTTAATTTTAAGAATTTTATTGTCAAGACTTGATGTTGTTTAAGACTTATTATTTGTTTATGTTTCCGCACAGATGTTTAAGGTTAGTTTGACCTGGGATGTATTTATTATTTAGATGTTATAACCCCATAAGGGGAGGATTTATTTCTATCTATTGCATGGTTTGCATTTATTATGGGTAGATAGATAGATGATATTTGTACAGTGAACACCAAATCCCATGGAATTGAAGTACCCGGATTTGGGGGTGTCACAGGTTGGTATCAAAGGTGTAGGTTATGAACCTTAGGTTTGGGAACAACCTTAGGTAGTAGCCTTATAGGAGATCGAGAACATAGTGGTGGTAAACTCTTATCGAGTTCTAAGAAATGAATTCCTTAATTCATTGAAGATAATAAAAGATTTTATGTGCTTATGTGATAACTTATATGCTCGCGAGTATCGATTAGTAACTAAAACTTAAAACTGTGTTGTCAGGATGTCGGATGGTGGAGGATCTAGTCGAAATGGGGAGGAAGAACCATGAGTACCTATGGAGGACGAGCCCCGAGACATTCATGTCGTCAGGGAGCAGTTGGTACAGAGAGAGCCATCTCCGTTGATTACTGTTATTGGTCAGGAGCATGAGCCTGAGTCTGATCCAGAGGAGGATCCTGAGGAAGAAAAGGAAGAAGGTGAGTTCCCACAGAACTCTTTTAATGCCGAGATGTACGATGCGCTTTATGATCGTAACATAGAGTTATGAGACACTATTCAGGACCTGAAGGAGCGGACAGTTATTCAACAGCTTACCATCGAGCAGAGAGATAGGGAGATCGTGACTCTTCACACATGTCTGGGAAATGTGGAGTGGGATTTGGTTCACGAGAAGGGTCAAACTGAGGAGAAGTCTAAGGAAATAGAGAAGTTGAAGAATGAATTGAAAGAGAGCTCAGCAAGGCTGACCATAGCAGAGGAAGCTTAGGTAAGGGAATCACGTCGTGCTGATCTTGCAGAAGAGGATTGTCGTGCGAAGAAGGCTAAGCTTGGGGAGATGTATTCTACACTTCAAAATGCAATGGATGAGGCCCAAGATTGAGTGATGAGATACCCAATCCAATTTAAAGGACTACCATCGTATATGCTAGATTGTAGGACGATGTCCCGCATCATGGAAGAGGAATGTGGCAAGGTTATTTAGCGCCTTAACAGGCAGTGATAGGATTAGTTTAATTATGTGAAAACCTATCTGGTAGTTAAAGATGTAAATTCCGATGTGTTTATAAACAAAGGAATATTTTAATGTTTTAAATCATGTAGATTCTTTATCTCGGGATAGTTGATGTAAATAGCATTGATGCTATCATATGATGTTAAAACTTTCGATTTGAATAAAATATCAGAGTTTATTGAGAAAATGTGTTAAGTGATTATGTTTAAATGTTTTAGTTAAGCCTTAAATATTTAAAGGATTGAATAAAGACCTAATAAGCGTATATTCTTATCAGAAACATGTCGCCGAGAAGACAACCAAATCGTCGACCAGTCCAGGAAGGGTCAATGGATAACAACAACAACAATAACGCCAATGCTGACCCCATTCAGCAGTTGGTGAACTTACTGGCTAGAGCAATTAACAATCAACCCCAAGCTCCACCAAATACAACGTTCAAGGATTTCAAGGTGGTGGGACCGCCAGAGTTTAAAGGCTCCATGAACCCGATAGAAGCTCAAACCTGGGTTATGGAGATGGAAAAAATTTTCGACGTCGCCAGAGTCAGAGAAGACCAGAAAATCGCTTACGCAACATTTATGCTGAAATCCGAAGCCAGTTATTGGTTGCAAACAAATAAGGTCCGGGGAGGAAAAGGTGTGATTACCTGGGAGAGGTTCATGGAGATGTTCTTTGAGATGTATTTTCCAACCACCTCACAGAACCAAATGGAGGTCTAGTTTCTAGAGCTGAAATAGGGGAACATGTCTGTATCAGACTACACAGCAAGATTTAATGAGTTAGCTAGGTTAGCCACATATCAAGTGTATACTGACGAGAGAAAGGCTGGGTGATTCGAGCAGAGACTGAAGCCCTGGTTGTATAGCAAAGTGTCAAAGTTTTAATTGAACACTTTTGTTGGGGTGCTGGAGAAGGCTATACTCGTTGAAGGTGGAAGCGATGCGGTAACCAAGTATAACCAAGATCAGACAAAGAAGAAGAGTGAAAGTGAAGGAAATAACAAAGCTAGTGGCAGTAACACGGGGGGAAGTAACAACAATCAGAAGAGGAAGTGGACTTATAACTCATTGACTAAAAATCAGCAAGGAGGTCAGAAGAAGAGAATCGAAGCATGCCCGACCTGCGAAAAAGCTCACCTGGGGGTTTGCATAAAGGGAAAATGTGTGTGCTACAATTATGGTCAGGAAGGCCACATAGCACCTAACGATCCTAACCCAAAGAAAGGCGTCTGCTTCACTTGTGTCTCAAAGGACCATCTGGAAAGGGATTGTCCCAAGAAGGGATCTGGAGGGGCAGGATCAGGAGGGAACAGGGGAAACAATGATGGAAGTGCTTTAACTATCACGGGACCAACAGCAACCAATTGACCGACCGCTAGGACATTTAACATGACAATGCTAGATGTTGTACAGTCTCGCGATGTGGTGTCAGGTATCATTCCAATCAATAAAGTTAATGCTTATATATTATTTGATTCGGGTGCTACTTGTTCATTTATATCCGATGACTTTGCTAAGAACTTAGAATTAGCTAAGGATGAGTTAGAATACCCCATGAACATAGAAATTGCGAATAGAGAAGTGATCCCTGTTAAATACATACACAAGAACTGTAGGGTGGATATTAAGGGTAACATTATGAATGTAGACCTTATCCCTATCAAACTTGGGGAATTTGACGTTATCTTGGGAATGGATTGGCTATTCAATTACGGGGCTGTAATTGATTACCAAAAGAAGTGTATTAACCTTATGACTCCATCAAAGGTTGTGTTTTATGGCAGCAAGTCACCTAGACAAGCGAGTTGTCTGACGATGATGCAGCCGTGAAAGTAAGACAAGGTCATCGCGGGATATTTAGCTTACATAGTCGACAGTCGTAAAGAGAACCCAAAAGTAGAGGAGATACCAGTATTGAGGGACTTTGTAGACGTATTTCTAGATGATCTACCAGGACTCCCGCCAGACAGAGAGGTTGAGTTTGTGATCGATTTGGTGCCAGGAACGGCTCCAATATCGAAAGCACCGTACAGGATGGCCCCAATAGAGATGAAAGAATTGATGGTACAACTGCAAGAGTTACTGGACAAGAAGTATATCCAACCGAACGTATCGCCGTGGGGAGCGCCGGTGTTATGTGTGTAGAAGAAGGACGGGACGATGCGACTTTGCATTGACTACAGAGAACTAAATAAGGTCACAATTAAGAATAGATATCCATTACCAAGGATTGACGATCTGTTTGATCAATTGAAGGGAAAAAGATATTTTTCAAAGATAGACTTAAGGAGTGGTTATCATCAACTGAAGGTGAGGCCAGAGGATGTGCCGAAGACAGCATTTAGGACTCGATATGGTCACTATGAATTTCTGGTGATCTCATTCGGTCTAACAAATGCTCCTGCAGCATTTATGGACCTGATGAACAGGGTATTTAAACCATTTTTGGACAAATTCATAGTGGGCTTTATCGATGACATTTTGGTATATTCGAAGACCAAGGAAGAACACATAGAGCATTTAAAAGTAAAGTTAGAGGCATTGAGAAGAGAGAAGTTGTATGCTAAATTTTCAAAATGTGATTTCTGGATTGACAGAGTACAATTTCTTGGACATTTGATCGATAAGGACAGAATTTCAGTAGACCCCTCTAAATTCGAAGCTGTGATGAACTGGGATCAGCCGAAGACGCCGTCAGAAGTAAGAAGTTTTCTTGGATTGGCAGGTTATTATAGAAGATTCATTCAGGACTTTTCCAAGATCGTGACTCCGTTGACGAATTTGACTAGGAAATAGATGAAATTCATTTGGACGGAGAAGCGTGAGGAAAGTTTCCAAGAGCTTAAGAAGAGGTTGAGTTCGACACCTGTGTTATCTCTTTCGGATGACAGAGGAAATTTTATGGTTTATAGTGATGCATCGCATAAAGGACTTGGTTGTGTACTTATGCAAAACGGCAGGGTCATTGCATATGCGTCATGGCAATTAAAGGACTATGAGAAGGGGTATCCGACCCATGACTTAGAATTAGCTGCGGTGGTATTCGCTTTGAAGATCTGGAGACACTGTCTCTATGGGGAGAAGTGTGAAATATATATAGACCACAAGAGTCTGAAATATATTTTTATATAGAAGGACTTGAATATGCGCCAGAGAAGGTGGTTGGAGTTAATTAAGGACTATGATTGTGAGATTTTATACCATCCGGGTAAAGCAAATGTGGTTGCCGACGCCTTAAGCAGAAAAGGTCGGGAGAAATTGATGATGTTGACCGCTTAGGAGGAGCTAATTTCAGCAATGGAAAAGTGGGAATTGGAAGTGAAGTATCCTATGGAGATTGACGAGAAGTTGTTCCAGATGCAAGCTGGTACAACTTTACTGGATAAAGTTAAGGAGGCTCAACTTTAGGACGAAGAATGTGAGAAAGTGAAAAAGAAGATATCTGAAGGGACTAAACCGAGATTCAAAATAGATAGTGAGGGACTACTAAGATTTGAGAGCAGAATTTGGGTACCACCAGTGACAGGGATTAAGGACGACATTTTGAATGAGGCTCATAGGTCACGATATTTGATTTACCCTGGTAGTACCAAGATGTACCAAGACCTTCGACAACATTTCTGGTGGCCGAATTTGAAAAGAGATGTTACAGAGTGTGTTGCCAAGTGTCTGACATGTCAGAAAGTGAAAGCAGAACATCAAAGGCCGAGTGGATTGCTACAACCTTTAGAGATCCTAGAATGGAAATGGGAACATATTAAGATGGATTTCGTGGTTGGCCTAACGACAACTCAGAAAGGCTATGACGCAGTATGGGTTATTGTTGACCGATTGACGAAATCCGCACACTTCCTTCCGATCAAAATCAGATTTAACTTAGACCAGTTGGCAAGGTTATATGTAAAAGAGATTGTTTCAAGGCACGGAGTTCTGGTGTCAATTATCTCTGATAGGGATCCGCGCTTTACATCGAACTTCTGGAAGCGACTATAGGAGTGCATGGGGACGCAATTGAGAATGAGTACGGCATATCACCCTCAGACAGATGGGCAGAGCGAAAGAACAATTCAGACATTGGAGGATATGTTAAGATCATGCATCATGGATTTCAAAGAAAATTGGGATGATCACTTACCCCTTGTAGAATTCGGCTACAACAACAGTTACCATGCTAGTATTGGCATGCCACCTTATGAAGCGTTGTACGGCAGAAAGTGCAGAACTCCACTTTACTGGGATGAAGTTGGCGAGAGACAGTTACTAGGACCAGAACTAGAACAACAAACAGTAGAGATAGTCAAAGTAATATGGGAAAGACTAGTAGCAGCTCAAGATAGGCAAAAGAAATACGACGATCCACACCGTAAGAATGTTGAGTTCGAATCGGGTAGCTTGGTATTTTTAAAAGTCTCTCCCTAGAAAGGAAAGATTAGATTTGGTAAAAAGGGGAAATTGAGCCCAAGGTTCATTGGACCCTTTGAAGTTTTGAGGAGAATTGGTGAAGTTGCCTATGAGGTAGCCTTACCTCCAGCCTTAGGATATATCCATAATGTTTTCTATGTTTCTGTCTTACAACCCTACAAACCCGATTACAAACATGTGATTGAATATGAACCCCTGCAATTTGAGAAAGATTTGTCCTATGAAGAAGTTCCTATTCAAATTGTTGACAGGAAAGAGAAAGTACTCAGAAATAAAGTAATACCTTCTGTTAAGGTAATCTGGAGGAACCACAACGCTAAAGAAGCTACGTGGGAACTTAAAGAGCATATGATGAAGAATTATCCTCATTTATTTGCTTAATTTATGTAAGTTTATTCTAGGGACGAATCTTTGTAAGAGAGGAGAATGTAACAGATTTAATTGATTGAGTCGTGATTACGGGGACGAAATCCTTTTAAGGGGAAAAAGATGTGACAAAAGCGAGATTTTGTAATCTAATTTGAATATTTATTAAATTAAATAAATATGTTTCAACGATTTAATTATTGGATTAAATAATTAATTGATGAATTTATAGTAGATTAATTTAATTATATGTGTTATATTAATTAAATTATTATGGGGAATTTATTATTCAAAGTATGTAATTATGTGAGCTTATTGAATTAAATGAAATATTTAATAAGCATAATGTTATTTTAATTAATTTAATAATTAATTAGAGATTTAATAATTTGACATAATTAATAAATGAGAAATTTAATTATGTGACTATGTGAATTAATGAGAAATTATTATATTTTATTTAAATTAAATTAAATAAGATATTTGATTTATTGTTTAATTGGGTGTGACATTATTAAACTATAGTATAGGAGATTAATTAATATAATTAGAAGTGTTACTTATGTTTCAAGCCAAACGAGGCCTTATAAGGAGTTGGGAGCAGTTAAACCACGTATGGATTAACTAACCCCAACTGTGTGCATAAATGATCAGTCTGGTTCTTTTACGTATTTTCAATTAAGAGTTTAACTTGAGAGTTCAGAGAGAATTCAGAGAAACATTGTGAAAATTGTGAGTTGTGTGATTTAAAGAAGTATCTGAGAAAGATTTCATCTCTTATTAATCTACACTCTGGGTAATCTCTTCAACCCAACTTCAAATTCACGTTGTTTATACTTTCTATGAAAAATTTCTATAAGTCTCTCTAATTGAAAAAGTAATGACTTATGTGTTTATATATAATATATATAATCATAATATGTTTTTATTACCATATATGTATGTTCTCATAACATCAATTGCATACAAATATGTTGTAAATAGATTTGTGAAGTTACTGAGTATAAGTTTCATATGTATGGCCCTTATGGGAATTGGTATGCTACAAATTGTTCTTTAACTTGAAATTTAACGGTAGATTATGTTATCACATGTCAAAACGAAGAACATAAACTTTGAATGGGCAGATTCGGTGTTATAACAAACCCGTAACGCCAATTTTTCTATTTCATGTTCAATATTTTCAAAATAACCAAGAACACTAAAATTACATGAATTGATTCAAGTAATTGTATGTTTTAACTTGTTAAAATCATGTTAGAAAGGTTGGGTAATGATCATATATGAATTATAGTATTTGGGTATGCTTAAATTAATATATAGACAAGGAAATTGGAAGTTATGGCCATATTCTCTATGTTCTTCACGAGAACATATGGGTGAAATTGTGAGAGATTTTTGACCTAATTTGGCCTTATATGTTAAGTGAATCGCTAGAATCGAGTCTGGTAACTTAGCCCCGTACAAGCTACTAAACTAAATTACCATACCCGTGACAAAAATAATAATAATAATAAAAATAATAATAATAATTAAAATATTTATCAAATAAAATAAAAAAATAAAAAATAAAAAATAATAATAATAATAATAATAAATTAAAATATTTATCAAATAAAATAAATATTTTAGTTGAAATATTTATGGAATAAAATAAATATTTGACAGAAATTATTATTAAAATATTTAACAAATAAAATAAATATTTTAGTTGAAATATTTATGGAATAAAATAAATATTCGATGGAGATTATTATTAAAATATTTATAAAATAAAATAAATATTTTAGTTGAAATATTTATGGACTAAAATAAATATTAGATGGAAATTATTATAAAATAATTTATTAAGTGTAATAATAGTAAGGGGATGAAAATATTCTAATTTAATTAAGTAATTGAATTAGAAGGGTAATGATTTGTTAAATAAAGTGAAGTTTATATTAAATAATTAAGTGAAAATGTAACTAATGAATGTCATGAATACATATGGTATGTGTGTAGGATTTGTGGTGAACGGAAGTAGTAATTGTTTAGCCTACGCACGAGGCAAGTTCCTAAACCTTGTTTCTTTACATAAAGCAAGTTCCTTATTCTATCTTGTTTATTATTGTTCAAGTCAATATTTCATATTAGATGTTATCATTCTTTAAAAGCATAATTCTTGTTATACAATATTTATTCGATTGTATACATCTTGAACTTTATTATTCAAATTGAATAACAATTATTGTTGAACCTTGTAAGACTAGCGAACCGTTATTGATTCGACTAGTCCATAGTTGATGAACATTCTAACTTTCAGAACCATTGTTGAGCTGATCCAAACCAAACTTCCTTTGGTGCGGACTCTAATGTCAAACTGAGATGAACAACGCTGTTATAAGGGATTAATTATGCTTTAGCGTTAAGATATTGTGCACATTATGGTACTAAGGGATGATCCCCCTAAGTACGAGAAGAAGAGTCCATAGTCTTATGACTGTTAAAGGTTTCAAGTATAAACACTTAACAACCTAAGACATAGTTCAAGGTCTTATGACCCTCAGAAGTTCTTTTGATTCTTGTTGTTCATTCTTGATTCAAAAGCCGAGTTTTCTTGTTACAGAAGTTGTTGATTCACTCGCATGTTATTATTTTATTGTTGTATTATTATACTTGTGGGCAATCGTGCTCACTCTTTCGTAATAATAACATTGCAGTTAAGAATAACCTTCTACTAGCAAAGGTAAGGGCAAAGCTAATAAGTGATGAAGACTTGTTATTTAATTTTACAAATTTTATTGTCAAGACTTGATGTTGTTTAAGACTTATTATTTGTTTATGTTTCAAGTTTAAGAGTTTGACACGGATTGTATTTATTATTTATATTTTAAAGGAATATTTATTTCTATCTATTGCATGGTTTGCATTTATTATGGGTAGATAGATAGATGATATTTGTCAGTTTAAGAACACCAAATCCGTGGAATTGAAGTTCCGGATTGGGGGTGTTTCATGATGTTGCCAAGAAGACTTCAGATAGCTTTAATTGAATGAATACTCGGTTTCCATCGGTAAAATATAGCAAAACACAAGCTCACAGGTGTTTGGAAAAAGAAAGCACTCAGTTTAAAGTGTGTACAAAGCAAAATGGACAGGGCTTCCTCGCCTTTCTCTTCTTTAAAATGGCCACCCCAATCCCTCTATTTATAGAGGGGTGGGTCCACCTATAGGTCCACTAGATGATCTATCCGTAGTCTCAAAGTATGTGCACGTATGCAATGCGTTGTCTGCTTGAACCTTTATAACTTTCAATCCGGGCATCCGATTGAGGTGTATAATACCTTTTTCGGAATGCTGTTGTCGAGAGCTACACAATGACATGGGATAAGAGGTTGTACGAAATCGGGAAGATGGGTCCATGACCAGATCTTCAAGTCTTTAAATCGTATTCGGTGTACTGTCTTGCGTAATAGTCACTCGGGATTTGAGCTATGGTTCTTGTGGGACACTTCTGTGTAGAATGTGGTATGAAATAATGTTGAGACAGTGAGAATGTGGGATCGAGGTGGCAAAATGACAATTTTTTCCCTCACCGGGGTTATCTCTGGCTTTGGGCTTATTTACTGGTTGTTGCTCAGGGTTATCTCTGAGATTGGGCTGCTCTAGGTACTGAATGTCTTCGGGGTTATCTCTGAGGTTGGCCTAACCTCCCGGGGTTATCTCCGGGGTTGTAACTGAGTGCCTCGGGATTGTCTCCAAGGTTAAAACTGACTTCTCCGGGGTTATCTCCGAAATAGGAACTTTATTCCTCAGGGTTGTCTCCGCGGTTGGGACTGAATCTCCCGGAGTTGTCTCCAGGACTAGAATTGAGTATCTCGGGGTTGTCTTCGAGATTGAAAACTGAGTATCTCATGGTTGTCTCCAGGATTGAGCTGATTTGACCTCTAGGGTTATCTTTAGAAGATGATTTTGCCCTCCTACAAGGTTAGTAACAGGAATGCAAAATTTTGAGTGTTTACAGTACAGTCGATAACTATTTTTGGAATTAAAATTTTTGGAAAATGCTCAAGGAATCCTTCATACATAGAAGGCCATGCATCTAAGTTATAATAGATATTATAGGACTTGAGCATTAACCTTGGTTGACCTAATAGACCCCAAAGAAGAACGAGAAGATTATTATCCTGTTTATTCCAATAGTGTGTATCTTTTTGCCATATAATTATCTCCATTGTCTCAAACTAAGGATTATATTTCAACAATACTCCAAGACTATATAGATAATGCTCATAGATATAGTCAGCAAGTGGATGTGCACAACCATATCTTATGATAACACGAGTTTGTATGTGGTTAGACATCATGTATGATAGTGGAAACGCACCCTTAAAGATCTTAGTACAATTCTGCCCTCCTCATTCTAATGGGGTGCATTTTTTATGCTTTCACAGTCGGGTTCTCCTTACCCTATTGTTTTTCACCAAAATCAATTATTAAATGACGTATAAAATGCGATACACACATTTTAAGTTCTCAATACAATTATATATTGTCATGATGTTTTATAATGTATTGAAAAACTTCAACAGTCATAGACCATCACACTATTCCTCTGTTATCCCCGCTCGACCCAGCTACACTCTTACTACCTTAGTAGTAGATTGGATACTACAATAGTGAAGTAGTAAAATACTCTTCTTCTTTCTCTCTATAGTTTTTCTCTCTATAGTTTCTCTTGTGAGTCTTAGTGAATTGGTGAGAATGAAAGAAGAAATAAGGTTCTATTTATAGGAGAATAGACTAAATAGTAACTGATTTATGGACTGTCCAGATTGATTTACTATTAAAATGGACGGTTCATATTGATTTACTATTAAAACCTCAACTGACGGTCCATATTGATTTACTATTAAAACCACAACCGACGGTCCATATTAATTTACTATTAAACCCACAACCGAAGGTCCATATTGATTTACTATTATAACCACAATCGACGGTCCGATGGAATAATAAGTCAAACTTATAACAAACGCCTCATGACAAACCCCTCTATTTATATCATAAATTGAATAAATATTTACCACAAATCACTTATCTTCAATAAACAAATTTTTAATCTTTTAACAATTATTCATCATTAATATTATAACTCACAATATTGACAACCAGATCATTCCTAGAAAAGAGGGGGCTTTCCGATAAGAATTTCTCCTTATTAGCGTGCAATTAAATAACCTAACCCCTTTCCTCAATAGAACTTTCTAGCCATTATCAATAATTCAAATAATAATATGAATAAATGTGTTGTCTCAATTATTGATTTAATAATATAAAATATTTTGCAGATGATACTGTGACAATAATTGAATCAATAATATGAGATACTATGCAACAACTACTATGGTAATTATTAAATGAACTGAGTGACTTCTTATGTAAGCATCAATAATCAGAGATATTGTACAATACCGTGTGCTACTACGTAAACACGCGTATTACGGTTCCTTTATCACCGGTATTTTAACAGTTAACGGTAAAAGTTTTACTGTTAGTTTTATAAAAAGGTTATTTATGTCGCTTTCTATAACCGACATTCATTCAGTTTTGTGGTCCACCCATGATTGTGTCGTCGTACGAATATTCCTTGACAAAAAGAATATTTTTCGACCAAACGAATATTCCCCGACACAACGAATATTTTATATCAATTTGCTTACTTTGTAAAATTTTCACATATCACCCTTAACTTTAACATTTTATCAATTTAACCATTTACTAAACAGAATAATAATTATAAGAAAATTAAATACTTTTATTTCATAAATTTGGGGTCTTACAATCTCCCCTCCTTATGAAATTTTGTCCCCGAAATTTACGTACCTGGTAGTTTGAATAGGTGAGAATACCTTACTTTTAATTCAGATTTTATCTTTCCGGTCATTTCCTTTGTATCATGATTTCTCCATTGCTCATCTCTTGGATTTCAGATATCGTTCCAGAATACAGCTTCAAAACAAAGGTTAATTGACATATCACAATTTGTTAACTTATTAAGAAAATTCAGTTTAGGTAGGACACACACTAGCGAAGTATATTACTCATCTCTCCCCTCCTAGTTCTAACCTCAGATCTGTGACAACCCGAAAAATCAGATTGCCCAGAATTTAAGTTTAAAGAATTAGTTATTAATAAAATGAATGTTTATTAATAATATTTTGTGCTATGTGTTTATTAATCGTTCTAGAACCTAGGATGATTAGAATACGGGAGGATTCTGGCTATGAGCTAGACTGAATGAGTAAGAATTTTCAAGACGAAAAAAAAAATCGGGAACAAAAATATTTTTGAGGAAAAAGATGAAATAGACACTATTCATCCGACGAAACCCTAAGGGTTAGGATTTGAATGACCTAAGCCTTTTTGAGAGTTTGGTATGTCGAAATGACATTCTGTCGAAAGATTTGTCGATAATATATCATAAAAAGTTAAGTAAGCCAATAAAGGTTTTTCTCAAAAAATGTGCAGAAATCGGACGAAATAAAAATGACGAAAAGTATTGTTATGTACTTTTCATTCTTTTAGCTACGTTAGGAGAAAACGTGAAGGAAAACACTTAACATCAAAAAGTGTTTTTCAGCTTTTCAGAGATCCGAAGAATGCGTAAAAGTTAAACCGTAAAGGAAAGACGAAATATCCAAAAATATTTGGATTCCGAGAATCGCAAATTTTTTAAACTGTCGGACGAATTTTGCAAGACGGAAGCACAAATATTCCAAGAAAAGCTTTGTGAATAGTAAAGAGGTGTGAATAGTAAGGAGGTGTAAATAGTAACTTTGGGGTGAAATGACTATTTTACCCCTAACCTTGGTTTTCTATATAAGAGAGCCTTAGCTCATTTGTTGGTGATTTTGAAAAATCACCAACATTTGAGAGAGAGAGAGAGTTCAAATTAGGAGTAAAAGGAAGAGGAAAAGCTAGCCCGAGTGAAAACTTTGTCCAACGAAAAAAGATTAAAAAAGTAAGGTAATCCAAAACCTAGTTTAAGATAAATTTTCTTTAAGTTTTCTATGTTAAAAATATAGCTTAATGAAAATAGAAGTAAAAGATGTTAGGAATGATTGTCATGTGGTTGAAATCATGAGAAAAAGAAGATATAAGAATTAGAAGTTTAGTTTATAAATTTCTTAAGGAAGTATGAGTTTCGTAATGAATTTAAGTGATTCGAATGAATCATATGAACGATTTAGTGAAATAAGTAAGGAATGGAGTTTCATAACATCGAATTCCAAGAAAAAGAGAAATCATAATCAAAATATCGATTAAAAATGAAGAACGAACGAAGAACGCGAAGAACACGCGAAGAACACGAAGAACGTTCTTCATGGACAACTTTAAAACCATAGTAGTATAACTTGTTGTTGATGGACAAGTTTAAAACCATCGCATATAAGTTAGTTGCTTATTGCTTGGTTAGGAATGATAGAAACGTTCATGAAGAACGGATTAAACTTAGCTATAACAAAGTTATAGTCAAAATTTTGTAAAAGACGAACGAGAAGTAGAAAGTATGTAAATGAACCCGAAGGTGTAGGGTTTTATCAGAAAGTAAGAAAACGTAGAAAACGTGAGTCGTGGACTCAAGAACGAACAAGTTCTGAGTTCGGCTGACCGAATTACGGATGGACAAACGAAGAGCGTTAAGAACGTAAAACGAACGAGTAATGGAATTTAATCAAATCGAATGGCATGTTAATGGATTCAGAATAAATATCTGTTAGAGGGAAGTTGAAGTACGTAAGATAAGGAAGGGAATGGCTTTGGAATGACTTCGTTCCGAGTTATAACGAAGAAGTTATGAGATTGTGAAGTAAGCGTCTCAAACCAGTACAAGACTTAGAAAAAAATTTCCAAGTTCTAGGCCTGGCGTCGCAGCACTAGTTAAGCCTTGGGAGGCGATGCTATAGTGCCAAACCAGTGTCGACTCTTCACGAGAGTGGCACCTGCGATGTGGGGAGAAAGGAAGGGGCCCGACGCCATGAGGGCGATGCGAGCAAAGCCCCGGAGAAGAGCTTTTAACTACTCAACTCTTGGGGGAAGTGTAAGGGAAGATAAAGAACATATAGTTCGCCTAATGTAACACTTAAACAAGTGATTTAAACCTTAAATAAAGGTTGAACTGAAAGATTGAATGGGATTAAAAGACAAAGAATGTAAACGAAAAATACGTAACCGATATCCGGGGACCGTAGCCGCGATAAAATGAACGTGTGGGATTGTTATGATTGTGATTCCTTAGACGTTGAGTGACGAGGGTAATGAATAACATTTCGATGTTATATTGTAGTAATGAGAGATAAGTGTAAAGCATATAGATGCTGTGAACGCAACGCTGTTGCGATGAACGATCGGTCTTAGCATACAACGAATCGTATGGCTTCGACATTAAGAAAGAGTAATGAACGTGGGGTTCATGTAATGGATAATAAAAGTAGTAAGTAAGATATGATTTATCAAGAAAGTCGCAATGTATCAAGTTTAATGAAAGACAAATGTGAGTCTGATAGAGAATGTTAGAATGAATGTAAGAGTAGGCGTTAAACACTTTAGCCGACGTGAGGGGTTGAGTGTGCGCAAATATTAAACGGGCAGAACCCACACCCCGTGTATGGTTTGACCGTAGGGTAATGAAGACCAATGATTAAACTCACGTGGCCATGAAGAAACGAAATTAAAGACAATGACGTATATCGTTAAGAAGCCGAGTAATGATTATAACTTGGATGACGTTCCTAATCAAATGAACCGGACGTTGTAAGATAATAATGAAGTAACGTAAAATGCTTAACGCTATGAATGCGTAGAATTAATATTGAATGATCGTTCTGAGTATACAAAAGACTGTATGACTTAGACGATAGAGAATAAATCCTAAGGTATGGCATTTAGTTGCCAAAAAGCCATAAGGAATGAGAAATAAACTTAACGAACGTTATAGTTTTAATGGTTCAGATAAGTTAAGATGAGCTTAGGTTGTAGTACAATCATAACATTTGATGGTTAACATATTGGAGATGGGATAAACAATTCCTTCAGAGAGCGGAGGTATATACAAAACTGGCAACCGATCTAACTCACTGTGAAGGACAATGTAGATGAGACGGGAACTTACTTGTTGGTTGTTTGTGGAAAACCACTCAGAGTACTATATGGACTACTAGTAAAGACACGATGTGTGCTGAGTCCTAAGAGAGTTATAAGAAGAAGATAAGAATGTAAATCATCAAAGATGATGATCGTATGAGTAAAACATCTCCGTATGTCATGAAGCCGTAAACTGATAGTAAAGAATGCCGTAAACTTAGATTACAAGAACGTGAACCCTAAGAAGTAAAGTTAAGTAAACCAATATGTAAAGTCAAGTATATGACTAATTGGTGTATGTATTATTTCCTTATGAGTTATATAGGGATTGTGGTAAAGAGTTCAGCGTAAATTATAAGTTGTAGTTGTGCGTAAGGCAAGTTTCCTAACTTCATTCATATTTTAAATGAATGCCAGTTTCTTAAATTTTATTAGATTTTGAACTTGAGAAGTTTTGTCTATGTATAAATGTGTGATATTTATACAAGGTTGTAGAATGTATGAGGACTTGTGCCACAATTTTAACACTTTGGTGTTTTTATGAGATGAACTGTTCTGTAATTAAATTGTTTAATATGAGAATGTTCTGTTAAACGATGGATGATTTATAGCTAATGTTATAAATGAATGGTACTACGAAGTAGTACGGGAAGAAAAACTCAGATTGAGTTTTAAAGGATAGCATACGAATTAAAGAAAATTCGTATTAAGTAAAGAGAAAGTTAGATGTTATAAGATTTTAATTGAGGACTCGTGTCAGCAGCTGAGTTGTATGATTCCTTGTATGGGCGAGGGATATGTATTTGGTTTTAGAACCACTTAGCTTCTTGGTCGATATAGTGGTTAGGTTGACCAATTCTTTGTATGGGCGGGGAATTGTTCGCTTAGCTTCTTATATTGATTAGTGGTTGAGTTTGGTTTGACGACCACTTAGCTTCTGGTATTGATAATCATTAAAATGTTGTGTCACGCTATTAATATATATATGATGAGAAGGTGAATCTTTTTTCATGTATATGTGTGATAGGTAGAGAATGTTAAAAATTAGGTGCGAGTTCTTGAAACTCATACTTATGAAAATTTGTGACTCATAGTTATATGCTATGTTTCTGAGCCCTAAGCATATGGATAGTCCTTGATTTGTTCTTGGATTACTATTGCGAAGATAAGTTCTTAAACACATATGGTTGTGGAAAGTTCCTAAACACATAAAGTGTGGTGAGTTGATGGACTATACTAAGGTATAGGGATGTTTAGACTGAAAGCAATTATTTTCAGTATACTTAGCATTGAAGGTGCTGGAGAAGATTAAGTATTGTCGCAAGTAAGACAATGAAGGAAGACAAAGAAATAGGATATTCCAAGTCATCTAGCTATGCTAGATTTCAAAGTTTATTGAAATTGTGCTTATGTGCGCATGTTGAAAATGAAAGAGTTGGTTCAACTTTTGGGAACCAATGGATTTTAAAAAGAACTATTCTTTATATGTTTATGCTAATTATTTCGGCTAGACAGAAATTGATTTGAAATATCAAAATGAATTTTATATCATCAGTGCATTTGATGCAAGGATGGTAAAAGGATGGAGTTATTAATGCAATTGAACCTGGTGTTGGATGTGATCTTATGATCAACAACCCGCTATGGTATGATGTATAATGATGAAGTCATAAACTGACGAAGTCCTCAACGTACTGTGAAAAGTACGGTATCATGACGTCATAAAATGTTTTGATGTATTGAGAAAGAATTTAAAGAAGTAGTCGATGTCAATTGATTTGACTAGATTAATGTTTCAAGTTGATGTCCAATTTATTGGTATGGTCTAAGCTATTTGATTTGGCTAAGACAAATGGTATGTCATGTCATAAGAAAATTGAGCTTTCTTTGAAGAGTTATGCTGAACCAAATTATTTTGGTACGGAATCTAATGATTAAGTCTGAGGTGAACATACCCCAAAATGGGGTTATACGATGGGTTGATCGCCTACGTATGGAAGAGGTAGTTTGCTTTCTTGGTAATTGTAAACTGACCGTGATAGAAGGGTTTACGGTGAAATGTTGTTAAACCTAATAAGAGTTCATGGTCGATTTGACCCCTCAGCAAAAGTATGAAATATTTTAAAGGAATCTTTATATTCCTATTTATTCCTTCTACTTCATGATTCTTGGTAAGTTATGAAGGTTAGGGAATGTTTGAAAGATAAGAACTTCTTTGAAGAGAAGTTGAGAAGAAGAGTAAGCTAAAATTTTGAGGACGAAATTCTGTGAAGAAGGGGAGAATGTGATGACCCGAGAGATTAAAAGTATAGTTAGACGTAAGATTTAACTAATGACGATTATGTCAACTGATTATCCTTATAAAAAGGATGAATTAAGATTAAACCTTTGTTAAAGGTTGTAGGAATAAAGCACCCGGGTATGAGTGTGGTTTTAAGAAATTCCGAGGACGGAATTTTTATAAGGGGAGAAGAATGTGACAACCCGAAAAATTGGATTGTCCAGAATTTAAGTTTAAAGAATTAGTTATTAATAAAATGAATTTTTATTAATAATATTATATGTTATATGTTTATTAATCGTTCTAGAACCTAGAATGATTAGAATACGAAGGATTCTTGCTACGAGCTAGATTGAACGTGTAAGAATTTTCAAGACGAAAATAAAATTTTCCCGGGAACAAAAATATTTTTGAGGAAAAAGACGAAATAGGTGTTAGAGTTTATGCCCTAGAGGCCAATTATTTGATATAATTGCTTAACATTTTGATATTATATTTGATTGAATAAATGAATGATTTTATTATGGTTTTATTTACTGCGTTATATAAATGTTAACATAATAAAATTCTTTAGAATAGTGATACAAATTATATAGTTTCAAGTATGTGACTTGAACATGAGATTATATAATTACAATTAGTATCATTATTCTTAAATGTACCTAGTCGAGTATCATTATTGATGGGACAACAATGATGCATTGTGACTAGTATGTGGATTGACTGATGACCAAATCTCATTGGTCATAAATATATGAGATATTAAGTCAATGCATAGGTACATGTTAGAGAACGATGTACTGGATAGACCCACCATGAGAATTCTATATGGAGCATTATGTGAAGTGTCATTAGCAATTCTCATAGTGACAATGATGTAATGGTCCTCCGACCTGAAATCACTATATTACTACACGGGAATTTATGTACTTTGATATCATCAAATGTCACCTTTAATAGGGTGGACTATAAAGATGATTAATGGGTACATCATGAATCGTGTGAGGAATATGAGTGATCTAGATGGAATTTAACCCTCCTATTTATTAGGGGTGATATCCATAGGCCTCTTGATTGAGTAGGACTATGAAATGCATGGCCATGCTCAAATAGTGATTTGTTTCATATAGTCTACTCATTGATCAAGAAAACTCAGATTAAATTATGAAGAGTATGACACATTCCATGACTCGAGTTTAATCTAGGATATTAAGGTTAAAAGGATTAAATTACATTGAAATATTGGTCATGAAAAGGTTGCATCGAATCATCGATCTTATTATTACTTAAGTAGCAGTGATGCATTACTAGATGCCGCTCACTGTTTATAATTTTATAATATAATTATAAAATTATTGCCAACGTAATAATAACCTATAGGGTCACACACATAGAACATAATTTAAAAGGGAATAAATTTAAATTTTTAAGGATTTAAATACATTAATATGATTAATAGTATTAAAATCACGAATTTAAATTAAAAGGATAATTTATATATATGTATATTAATTAAGTAAGACTTACTTAAGATATATATATATATATATATATATATATATATATAATTCAGATTTTATGAAATTAGGTTTTGATTTGATTAAGTCCTTTTAACTACTATATATATGATATATAGCAGAAACTTAGGGTTACATCATTTTTGAAAAACCCTAGCCGCTCTTAGAGAGAGACTAGAGAGAAAACAGTTCCAAAATCCTGCTCCTTTGGTGGCTAGTACCGCAGTCCCTTTATTGCAGAATTGTTCGACGGTTCGTGTGACGTTCGTGTGGATACCATAGAGGCGCGGTTCTGATTGGATTGCGTAAAGGATTCGAAGCCTTTTCAGAAATCTTTCATAATCGGTATAATATCTAAACCACTGAATTAATTTCTGTTTTCGCATGGATCCTGTTTTAGGTTTTGGAATTGCTTTAAATTGGTTTATTTCCGCTGCGTTTCTGTGTCGAAACCCTATAATAGGCACTATTCACCCAACAAAACCCTTAGGGTTAGGGTTTGAATGACCTGAGCCTTTCCGAGAGTTCGGTATATCGAAATGACATTCCGTCAAAAGATTTGACGATAATATATCTTGAAAAGTTAAGTAAGCCGATAAAAGTTTTTCTCAAAAAATGTGCAGAAATCGAACGAAATAAAAATGACAAAAAAGTATTGTTATGTATTTTTCTTTTGTTTAGCTACGTTAGGGGAAAACGTGAAAAAAACGCTTAACATCAAAAAGTGTTTTTTAGTTTTTCGGAGATCCGAAGAATGCGTAAAAGTTAAACTGTAAAGAAAAGATGAAATATCCAAAAATATTTAGATTCCGAGAATCGCAGTTTTTTTAAATTGTTGGACAAATTCCACAAGACGGAAGCACGAAGCTTCCAAGAGAAGCTTCATGAATAGTAAGGAGGTATGAATAGTAAGGAGGTGTGAATAGTAATTTTAGGGCAAAATAACTATTTTACCCCTAACCTTAGTTTTCTATATAAGAGAGCCTTAGTTCATTTGTTGGTGATTTTGAAAAATCACCAACACTTGAGAGAGAGAAAGAGAGAGAGAGAGAGTTCGGATGAGGAGGAAAAGGAAGAGGAAAAGCTAGCTCGAGTGCAAACTTTGTCCAATGGAAGAAAATTAAAGAAGAAAGGTAATCCAAAACCTAGTTTAAGATAAATTTTCTTTAAGTTTTCTATGTTAAAAACATAGATTAATGAAAATAGAAGTAAAAGATGTTAGGAATGATTGTCATATTGTGAGACCCCAAATTTTATGAATAAAGATTTAAATTTCTCGAAATATTTTTTTCAAAATTATGGTGTGGATTTGATATAATGTTATAGTTGTGGGTAATATTTATAAATTTTGCAAAGTATGCAAGTTGTTATATAATATTCGATTGGTCAGGGAATATTCATACGACGGCACAATCATTAGTGGACCCCACAATAGAATTATTGTCGGATTGAGAAAATGACAAAAATATTTTTATGAAAATAACGGCGAAAATTTTACTGTTAAAACTGTTGAACTACTCGGTAGTAAAAGTACAGTAATACGCGTGGTTACATAGTAGCATACGGTATTGATTATTGATACTTATGTGAGAAGTCACTCAGTTTTGTTCAATTATTGCTACAGTAATTGTTGCATAGTATCTCACGTTATTTGATTCAATTATTGTCGATATTTTATATATTATTAAATCAATAATTGAGATGACAGAGTTATTAATATTATTATTTGCAATATTAACGATGTCTAGAAGTTCTGCCAAGGAGAGGTTTGGTCACCTAATTGCGCGCCAATAGAGAGAAATCTTTATTGGAAAACCCCATCTTTCCTGGTAACGACCTGGTCGATTAATATTGTGAATTATAATAATGATGATAAATGTTGTTAATTATATTGAGGTGTCTTTTTATGAAGTCACAGAATTTTATATATATATATATATATATATATATATATATACATAAATTTTGTTTTATTTGTATTATTAATGTAATAAAACAGAAAACTTTTTATATAAAATGTAATACTTGTATAAAGTTATTTATTTTATTAGACTATAAATAGAATATATTATATTCTATTATGCATAGTATTTTTGCATAGTAAAATCTTTTATATAAAATAGAATACTTTTAAAAAGTTATTTATTTTATTAGACAATAATTAGAATATATTATATTTTATTATGCATAGTGTTTGCATAGTGCATGCATAGTATTTGCATAGTAAAATCTTTTTATAGAAAACAAAATACTTTTATAAAATTATTTATTTTATTAGACAATAATTAGAATATATTATATTTTATTATGCATAGTGTTTCCATAGTACCTGCATAGTATTTTGCATAGTAAAATCTTTTTATATAAAACAGAATACTTTTATAAAGTTATTTGTTTTATTAGATTATAAATAGAATAGATTATATTTTATTTAAAAGATTTTGTTTTATTAGAATATTTTATTAATATTGCATAGTAAATCAATATGGACCGTCTGGTTTAAAAAGTAAATCAATGGACCGTTCATGAATTAGTTACTATTCAGTCCATTCTCCTATAAATAAAAGTTCACTCCTTCATTATTTCTTACGAATTCACTTTGAAACTCTGAGAGAGAAACTATAGAAAAAGAAGAAAAGTATTCTGCTACTTCACTACTCCTATATCCAGCTTTCTTCTAAGATAAGGGGTATTATTTCTTTCAGTATTCATGAAGAGAACTTCATTATTCCATTCTTTATTATTCATTGGAATAACTTTTGTATCACGAGAGTTACCCTATACTTGGTGAAATTCTTACATTATTCCATTTTTATTATTATATTGGAATAACTCATACATCATAATCTGCATACATGGTGAAATTCTTCATTATTCCATTCTTTATTATTACATTGGAATAACTTTTGTATCTGTGAGCTACCCTATACTTGGTGAAATTCTTACATTATTTCATTCTTTATTATTATGTTGGAATAACTTTGTCTACTGCTAATCACCGCATAAATGGTGAAATTCTTACATTATTACATTCTTTATTATTATGTTGGAATAACTTTTATGTATGCCAAGTACCGCATATATGGTAAAATTCTTCATTATTCCATTCTTTATTATTCTGCTTGGAATATCCACATGTGTGTGTATTACGCATGACCTAGTTCCATTATTTATTATTACATTGGAATAACTCATGCATGCGATCTATCGCATGCACGGTGAAGTCTTTTTGTTATTTCATTCTTTATTATTACATTGGAATATCACATGCATGCGTTCGCATGACCCAGTTCCATTATTTATTATTACATTGGAATAACTTTTATGCGTGCTTGATCTATCGCATGCATGGTTAATTCTTACATTATTCCATTCTTTATTATTCTTTTGGAATAACATGTCTATATGGATTACCACATGCATGGTGAATGACCCTTCGTATTCATTTCTTATTAAATTGTGAAAATGATGCTCTTTCACGTGGATTCTGCATGGCGGTGAAAATCCATTGCGATTTCATATATTCTATGATACTCATTTGGTTAAAATTTTAACTTCTATACTCCATGAAATTAGTGGAATATTCTTGATATTTAAGGCTTCATCCAAAGATCTTTTCATAGAAATATTCTTACGAGCATTCTTGAATTTTACTCTACAAAGTAGTATCATGTTGACAATTTGGACGTTATTGGTTCCTGGATAAATTAATTCTTGAACTTGTTTTATTGAATTCTTATATCATTGTCATCATTCTCATGTTTATATTGTGATAAAAGTCATCTTAGGCTTACGTGCATAGATGGATTTGGTATGATTATGACCAGGATTATTAGATTGTAATCATGGCCGTAATGTTACAAATGATGTGATAAAAGTCCTCATTGGCCCGTAGTGCATTGATGGACAGTTGTTGGCATGATCATGACCATTGATGAATACACGAATATCCTTGCCCCGTAGTGCATGGATAATTTGTGGTTGTGATACTAATGAATATCCTTGGCCGTAGTGCAGGGATGATGTGGATTATTTATTAAGCTGAGTCTCAGCGATAAAAGTGATGAAAAACCTTTTAAATCATAAAAGATAGTAGATTTTATTCTATACTTAACTCTTTTAATGGATTGCTTGTTCTGCTGCAGTTAAACTTGATGTTTGTTATATTTTATCAATTTAACATTGTTGAAGACTAATGATAATTTATTCTACATTATCTTAGTCATAATATTTCTTACTAGGCTAGTTGAGCTCACCCCTTTCTTTCACTGTTCTCTTCAGGAAATGAGAACATAGCCGGGACTAGTCGGGGAACGGAGTGACGGTCCAGATGATAGTATTAGTAGTCCTCACTATTCTGTTAAATAGTGTGACAATAAATTTATTGAGGACTTATTTTGAGTTTGAATATTGTCTAGAAGACAATATTTGTATTAAAACTCACAGCTCATGTTGTATATTTAAGATTGTATTTGTATTCTATACCATGTATTTGGTGACTTGGAATAGGTGATGTATACCTATTTTGGGGGCGTCACACATACGGTTGAAATCATGAGAAAAAGAAGGAATAAGAATTAGAAGTTTAATTTATAAATTTCTTAAGGAAGTATGAGTTTCGTAATGAATTTGAGCGATCCGAAAGAATCATATGAACGATTCGGTGAAATAAGTAAGGAATGGTGTTTCATAACACCAAATTCCAAGAAAAAGTAAAATTGTAATCAAATATCGATTAAAAATGAAGAACGAACGAAGAACGTGAAAAAGACGCGAAGAACACGAAGAACGTTGTTGATGGACAAGTTTAAAACCATAGTAGTATAACTTGTTATTGATGGACAAGTTTAAAACCATCACGTATAAGTTAGTTGCTTATTTCTTGGTTAGGAACGATAGAAACGTTCATGAAGAACAGATTAAACTTAGCTATAATGAAGTTATAGCGAAAATTTTGTAAAAGATGAACGAGAAGTAGAAAGTATGTAAATGAACCCGAAGGTGTAGGATTTCAAAAGAAAGTAAGAAAACGTAGAAAACGTGAGTCGTGGACTCAAGAACGAAGAAGTTCTGAGTTCGGATGACCGAACTACGGACGAACGAACGAAGAGCGTTAAGAACATAAAATGAATGGGTAATGGAATTTAAGCAAATCGAATGGCATGTTAACGGATTCAGAATAAATTTCTGTCTGAGGGAAGTTGAAGTACGTAATATAAGGAAGAGAATGGCTTTGGAACGACTTCATTCTGAGTTATAACGAAGAAGTTATGAGATTGTGAAGTAAGCGTCTCAAACCAGTACAAGACTTAGAAAAAAAAATATCCAACTTCTAGGCCTAGTGCCGCAGCGCCAGTTAAGCCTTGGGAGGCGGCATGGCAAATACTGACCCGGTAATCAACATCACGAGTGGTACTGCAACATGGGGAGAAAGGAAGGGGCCAGGTGCTTGCAGGCGGTGCGAGCAGCAGAAGGCCTTATAAGAGCATTTAACTGCTCAACTCTTGGGGGAAGTGTAAGGGAAGATAAAAAAACATATAGTTTGCCTAATGTAACACTTAAACTGTTAGAGTTTATGCCCTAGAGGCCAATTATTTGATATAATTGCTTAACATTTTGATATTATATTTGATTGAATAAATGAATAATTTTATTATGGTTTTATTTACTGCGTTATATAAATGTTAACATAATAAAATTCCTTAGAATAGTGATACAAATTATATAGTTTCAAGTATGTGACTTGAACATGAGATTATATAATTATAATTAGTATCATTATTCTTAAAAGTCCCTAGTCGAGTATCATTGTTGATGGGACAACAATGATGCATTAAGACTAGTATTTGGATTGACTGATGACCAAATCTCATTGGTCATAAATATATGAGATATTAAGTCAATGCATAGGTACATGTTAGAGAACGATGTCTTTGATGACCCACCATGAGAATTCTACGTGGAACATTATGCAAAGTGTCATTAGCGATTCTCATAGTGACAATGATGTAATGGTCCTCCGACCTGAAATCACTATATTACTACACGAGAATTTATGTACTTTGATATCATCAAATGTCACCTTTAATAGGGTGGACTATAAAGATGATTATTGGGTACATCATGAATCGTGTGAGGAATATGAGTGTTCTAGATGGAATTTAACCCTCCTATCTATTAGGGGTGATATCCATAGGCCTCTTGATTGAGTAGGACTATGAAATGCATGGCCATTCTCAAATAGTGATTTGTTTCATATAGTCTACTCATTGATCAAGAAAACTCAGATTAAATTATGAAGAGTATGACACATTCCATGACTCGAGTTTAATCTAGGATATTAAGGTTAAAAGGATTAAATTACATTGAAACATTGGTCATGAAAAAGTTGCATCGAATCATCGATCTTATTATTACTTGGGTAGCAGTGATGCATTACTAGATGCCGCTCACTATTTATAATTTTATAATATGATTATAAAATTATTGTCAACGTAATAATAACCTATAGGGTCACACACATAAAACGTAATTTAAAAGGGAATAAATTTAAATTTTTAAGGATTTAAATATATTAATATGATTAATAGTATTTAAATCACGAATTTAAATTAAAAGGATAATTTGTATATATGTATATTAATTAAGTAAGACTTAATTAAGATATATATATATATATATATATATATAAATTAAGATTTTATGAAATTAGGTTTTGATTTGATTAATTCCTTTTAACTACTATATATATGATATGTAGAAGCTACTTAGGGATATATCATAATTGAAAAACCCTAGCCGCTCTTAGAGAGAGACTAGAGAGAAAACAGTTTCATAATCGTTCCTTTGGTGGCTAGTACCGCAAGTCCCTCTATTTGCAGAATCGTTCGACGGTTCGTGCGGCATTCATGTGGATATCGTAGAGGCGCGGTTCTAATTGGATTACGTAAAGGATTCGAAGCTATTTCAGAACTTTTTCATAATCGGTATAATATCTAAACCACTGGATTAATTTCAGTTTCGCTTAGATCCTGTTTTGGGTTTCGGAATTGCTTTGATTTATTTTCTATTTTTGCTGCGTTTTGTGCCGAAATCCCTACATAAACAAGTGATTTAAACCTTAAATAAAGGTTGAATAAAAAGATTAAATGGGATTAAAAGACAAAGAATCTAAACGCAAAATACGTAACCGATATCTGGGGACCGTAGCCTCGATAAAATGAACGTGTGGGATTGCTATGATTGTGATTCCTTAGATATTGAGTGACGAGGGTAATGAATAACATTTCGATGTTATGTTGTAGTAATGAGAGATAAGTGTAAAGCGTATAGACGCTGTGAACGCAACGTTGTTGCGATGAACGATCGGTCTGAGCATACAACGAATTGTATGGCTTCGACTTTAAGAAAGAGTAATGAACTTGGGGTTCATGTAATGGATAACAAAAGTAGTAAGTAAGATATGATTTATCGAGAAAGCCGTAATGAACGGTATCAAGATTAATGAAAGCCGAATGTGAGTCGGATAGAGAATGTTAGAATGAATGTAAGAGTAAGCGTTAAACACTTTAGCCGATGTGAGGGTTGAGTGTACGCGAATATTAAACGGGCAGAACCCACACCCCGTGTATGGTTTGACCGTAGGGTAATGAAGACCAATGATTAAACCTGTGACCAGTGAAGAACATAATTAAAGACAATGACGTATATCGTTAAGAAGCTGAGTAATGATTATAACTTGGATGACGTTCCTAATCAAATGAACCGGACGTTGTAAGATAAGAATGAAGTAACGTAAAATGCTTAACGTTATG
The DNA here is from genome assembly GCA_020205605.1 of Panax ginseng. Lineage (NCBI taxonomy): Eukaryota > Viridiplantae > Streptophyta > Magnoliopsida > Apiales > Araliaceae > Panax > Panax ginseng. Next base: position 48,113,950 of record CM035144.1, read on the forward strand.
AATGCATAGAATTAATATTGAATGATCGTTCTGAGTATACAAAAGACTATATGACTTAGACGATAGAGAATAAATCCTAAGGTATGGCATTTAGTTGCCAAAAAGCCATAAGGAATGAGAAATTAACTTAACGAACGTTATAGTTTTAATGGTTCAGATAAGTTAAGATGAGCTTAGGTTGTAGTACAATCGTAACATTTGATGGTTAACATATGGGAGATGGGATAAACAATTCCTTCAGAGAGCGGAGGTATATACAAAACTGGCAACCGATCTAACTCACTGTGAAGGACAATGTAGATGAGACGGGAACTTACTTGTTGGTTGTTTGTGGAAAACCACTCAGAGTACCATATGGATTACTAGCAAAGACACGAAGTGTGCTGAGTCCTAAGAGAGTTATAAGAAGAAGATGAGAATGTAAATCATCAAAGATGATGATCGTATAAGTAAAACATCTCCGTATGTCATGAAGCCGTAAACCGATAGTAAAGAAAGGTTGTCGCGTAAACTTAGATTACAGGAACGTGAACCCTAAGAAGTAAAGTTAAGTAAACCAATACGTAAAGTCAAGTATATGACTAATTGGTGTATGTGTTATTTCCTTATGTGTTATATAGGGATTGCGGTAAAGAGTTCAGCGTAAACTATAAGTTGTAGTTGTGCGTAAGGAAAGTTTCCTAACATCATTCATATTTTAAATGAATGCTAGTTTCTTAAATTTTCTCAGATTTTGAACTTGAGAAGTTTTGTCTATGTACAAATGTGTGATATTTATACAAGGTTGTAGAATGTATGAGGCCTTGTGCCACAATTTTAACACTTTGGTGTTTTTATGAGATGAACTGTTCTGTAATTAAATTGTTTAATATGAGAATGTTCTGTTTATACATGAACCGTTATTGTTAAGTATGTGCTAATGATTCTAGCTAGACAGGATGTGTATGGAAAAAGGTAGAAGAATAAAAGTATTTCAAAGTGAATATGATTAATGTTCTAAAATGATAGGAATCAGAATTATTCTTATTATTCAAGCTACTTCATAACCTTTGTTCGATTATTAAAGTCTTAAAAGAATGTTTAAATCCTTGAAGTTGTTTATTCAACTGCTATGACTTGCTGAGCAATTGAATGCTCACACTTGCTTTAATTAAAAATATTTTCAGCGAACGATGTTATAAAGAACTTAAGGATCCCATAAAGATCAAGTTGATCGGTATCCAGACAAAGTGTCATTCAATATATGAATGAGCGTGAAGATCAAGCAAAGACTTGTAATGTAGAATAGTTTAATTGAACTATAGATTAGTTTAATGAACTGTTATGTATCCTTGGTGGCGAATAAAAGTCAATCTTATAAGATGTAAAGAATAATGTAATTATCATTATTTGTAATGAACGAGGTTATAAGGTATTAGAACCTAGGATTTGAGAATGTATGTTGTTATATTTAGCTATATAATGATGTATGTTTGGAAAGAAGTGGGATCGTGACATATGAAATCTGGGTATGAAGATAGATCGGATTTCAAGACTTTATAAAGTGGTATCAAAGCTGATAGGTTATAAACCTTAGGTCTGAATACCTAAGGCAATAATCGTAGAGAGAAGGGTAAGAAAATCGTTGAGTTAAACGATTAAAGAAGAAGATCACCACGTGATCATATTAAATCATAATAACAGATGTTCTGTTAAACAATGGATGATTTATATCTAATGTTATAAATGAATGGTACTACGAAGTAGTACGGGAAGAAAAACTCTGATTGAGTTGTAAAGGATAGCATACGAATTAAAGAAAATTCGGATTAAGTAAAGAGAAAGTTAGATGTTATAAGATTTTAATTGAGGACTCGTGTCAGCAGCTGAGTTGTATGATTCCTTGTATGGGCGAGGGATATGTATTTGGTTTTAGAACCACTTAGCTTCTTGGTCGATATAGTGGTTAGGTTGAACAATTCTTTGTATGGGCGGGGAATTGTTCGCTTAGCTTCTTATATTGATTAGTGGTTGAGTTTGGTTTGACGACCACTTAGCTTCTGGTATTGATAATCATTAAAATGTTGTGTCACGCCATTAATATATATATGATGAGAAGGTGAATCTTTTTTCATGTATATGTGTTATAGGTAGAGAATGTTAAAAATTAGGTGCGAGTTCTTGAAACTCATACTTATGAAAATTTGTGACTCATAGTTATATGCTATGTTTCTGAGCCCTAAGCATATGGATAGTCCTTGATTTGTTCTTGGATTACTATTGCGAAGATAAGTTCTTAAACACATATGGTTGTGGAAACTTCCTAAACACATAAAGTGTGGTGAGTTAATGGACTATACTAAGGTATAGGGATGTTTAGACTGAAAGCAATTATTTTCAGTATACTTAGCATTGAAGGTGCTGGAGAAGATTAAGTATTGTCGCAAGTAAGACAATGAAGGAAGACAAAGAAATAGGATATTCCAAGTCATCTAGTTATGCTAGATTTCAGAGTTTATTGAAATTGTGCTTATGTGCGCATGTTGAAAATGAAAGAGTTGGTTCAACTTTTGGGAACCAATGGATTTTAAAAAGAACTATTCTTTATATGTTTATGCTAATTGTTTCGGCTAGACAGAAATTGATTTGAAATATCAAAATGAATTTTATATCATCAGTGCATTTGATGCAAGGATGGTAAAAGGATGGAGTTATTAATGCAATTGAACCTGGTGTTGGATGTGATCTTATGATCAACAACCCGCTATGGTATGATGTATAATGATGAAGTCATAAACTGACGAAGTCCTCAACGTCTTGTGAAAAAGTACTGCACGTCGCATGATGTCATAAAATGTTTTGATGTATTGAGAAAGAATTTAAAGAAGTAGTCGATGTCAATTGATTTGACTAGATTAATGTTTCAAGTTGATGTCCAATTTATTGGTATGGTCTAAGCTATTTGATTTGGCTAAGACAAATGGTATGTCATGTCATAAGAAAATCGAGCTTTCTTTGAAGAGTTATGCTGAACCAAATTATTTTGGTACGGAATCTAATGATTAAGTCTGAGGTGAACATACCCCAAAATGGGTTATACGATGGGTTGATCGCCTACGTATGGAAGAGGTAGTTTGCTTTCTTGGTAATTGTAAACTGACCGTGATAGAAGGGTTTACTTGAAATGTTGTTAAACCTAGTAAGAGTTCATGGTCGATTTGACCCCTCAAAGAAAAAGTATGAAATATTTTAAAGGAATCTTTATATTCTATTTATTCCTTCTACTTCATGATTCTTGGTAAGTTATGAAGGTTAGGGAATGTTTGAAAGATAAGAACTTCTTTGAAGAGAAGTTGAGAAGAAGAGTAAGCTAAAATTTGGAGGACGAAAATTGCATGAAGAAGGGAGAATGTGATGACGAGAGATTAAAAGTATAGTTAGGCGTAAGATTTAACTAATGACGATTATGTCAACCGATTATCCTTATAAAAGGATGAATTAAGATTAAACCTTTGTTAAAGGTTGTAGGAATAAAGCACCGGGTATGAGTGTGGTTTTAAGAAATTAGAGGACGGAATTTTTATAAGGAGAGAAGAATGTGACAACTTAGAAAATTGGATTGTCCGAATTTAAGTTTAAAGAATTAGTTATTAATAAAATGAATTTTTATTAATAATATTATATGTTATATGTTTATTAATCGTTTACAGAACCTAGAATGATTAGAATCTGAAAGGATTCTTACTCTGAGCTAGATTGAGCGTGTAAGAATTTTCAAGACGAAAATAAAATTTTCAAGAACAAAAATATTTTTGAGGAAAAAGAGACGAAATAGGTGTTAGAGTTTATGCCCTAGAGGCCAATTATTTGATATAATTGCTTAACATTTTGATATTATATTTGATTGAATAAATGAATGATTTTATTATGGTTTTATTTACTGCGTTATATAAATGATAACATAATAAAATTCCTTAGAATAGTGATACAAATTATATAGTTTCAAGTATGTGACTTGAACATGAGATTATATAATTACAATTAGTATCATTGTTCTTAAATGTCCCTAGTCGAGTATCATTGTTGATGGGACAACAATGATGCATTGAGACTAGTATGTGGATCGATGATGACCAAATCTCATTGGTCATAAATATATGAGATATTAAGTCAATGCGTAGGTACATGTTGAGAGAACGATGTCTTTGGACGGACCCACCATGAGAATTCTACGTGGAACATTATGCAAAGTGTCATTAGCGATTCTCATAGTGACAATGATGTAATGGTCCTCCGACACAAAATCACTATATTACTACACAGAATTTATGTACTTTGATATCATCAAATGTCACATTTAATAGGGTGGACTATAAAGATGATTATTAGGTACATCATGAATCGTGTGAGGAATATGAGTGATCTAGATGGAATTTAACCCTCCTATTTATTAGGGGTGATATCCATAGGCCTCTTGATTGAGTAGGACTATGAAATGCATGGCAATGCTCAAATAGTGATTTGTTTCATATAGTCTACTCATTGATCAAGAAAACTCAGATTAAATTATGAAGAGTATGACACATTCCATGACTCGAGTTTAATCTAGGATATTAAGGTTAAAAGGATTAAATTACATTGAAACATTGGTCACGAAAAGGTTGCATCGAATCATCGATCTTATTATTACTTAGGTAGCAGTGATGCATTACTAGATGCCGCTCATTGTTTATAATTTTATAATATGATTGTAAAATTATTGTCAACGTAATAATAACTTATAGGGTCACACACATAGAACGTAATTTAAAAGGGAATAAATTTAAATTTTTAAGGATTTAAATACATTAATATGATTAATAGTATTAAAATCACGAATTTAAATTAAAAGGATAATTTATATATATGTATATTAATTAAGTAAGACTTAATTAAGATATATATATATATATATATATATATATATAAATTGATTTTATGAAATTAGTTTTTAATTTAATTAATTCATTTTAACTACTATATATATGATATATAGCAAAGAACTTAGGGTTACATCATTTTTGAAAAACCTAAGCCGCTTCTTAGAGAGAGACTAGAAAAGCAAGCGATTAAAATCCTGCTCCTTTGGTGGCTAATCTGCAGATCCCTTTATTGCGAGAATCGTTCGACGGTTCGATGCGATGTTCATGTGAATACCGTAGAGTAGGCGGCGGTTACGATTGGATTAAAATAAAAGGATTCAAAGCCGTTTCAGAAATCTTTCATAATCGGTATAATATCTAAACCACTGAATTAATTTTTGTTTTCACATGGATCCTGTTTTGGGTTTTGAAATTGCTTTAAATTGGTTTATTTCTGCTGCGTTTCTGTGTCGAAACCCTACAATAGGCACTATTCACCCAACGAAACCCTTAGGGTTAGGGTTTAAATAACCTAAGAGTTTGGTATGTCGAAATGACATTCCGTCGAAAGATTTGACGATAATATATCGTGAAAAGTTAAGTAAGCCGATAAAAGTTATTCAGTATATGAATGAGCGTGAAGATCAAGCCAAGACTTGTAATGTGAAATAGTTTAATTGAACTATAAATTAGTTTAATGAACTGTTATGTATCCTTGGTGGCAGATAAAAGTCACTCTTGTAAGATGTAAAGAATAATGTAATTATCATTATTTGTAATGAACGAGGTTATAAGGTATTAGAACCTGAGATTTGAGAATGTATGTTGTTATATTTAGCTATATAATGATATATGTTTGGAAAGAAGTGGGATCGTGACGTACGGAATCTGTGTAAAGATAGACCGGATTTCGGGGCATTACAAGATCTCCGCAATAGATTATATCCCTAAGCTTTAATACCAAATGTGACGCCCCCAAAATAAGTCCACACGACCTATTTCGAGTCGCCAAATACCACACTATAGAATTCAAATACAAACTTCATTTATACAACTATTAAACTGTCATGCAAGATACGACAACACATAAGTTGTAAGTTTTAATACAAATAACAGTACTCACACTTCAAATTAATGATACTCTACATAAAGGTACAATCGATAACTATTTTAGGAATTAAAAATTTTGAAAAATTATCAAGGAATCCTTTATACATGGGAGGCCATGCATCTAAGTTATAATAGATATCATAGGACTTGAATATTAACCTTGGTTGACCCAATAGACCCAAAAAAAGAACGAGAAGATTATTATCATGTTCATTCTAATGGTGTGTATCTTCTTGCCATATAATTATCTTTATTATCCCAAACTGAGGATTATATTCCAATCATATTCCAATATTATATAGATAATGCTCATAGATATAGTCAGCAAGTGGATGTGCACAATCATATCTTATGATAACACAAGTTTGTATGTGGTTAGACATCATGTATAATAGTAGAAACACACCCTTAAGGCTCTTAGTACAATTCTGCACTCCTCATTCTAATGGGGTGCATTTCACAGACGGGTTCTCCTCACCCTATTGTTGTTCACCAAAATTAATTCTTAAATGACGTATAAAATACGACACACACATTTTATGCTCTCAATACAATTATATATTGTCATGCTATTTTATAATGTATTGAGAAACTTCAACAGTCACAGACCATCACACTATTCTCATGTTATCCCCGCTCGACCCAGCTACACTCTTACTACCTTAGTAGGAGATTAGATACTGTAATAGTGAAGTAACAAAATACCCTTCTTCTTTCTCTCTATAGTTTCTCTTGTGAGTCTTAGTGAATTGGTGAGAATAAAAGAAGAAATAAGCTTCTCTTTACAGGAGAATAGACTAAATAGTAACTGATTTACGGACGGTCCATATTGATTTACTATTAAAATGGACGATCAATATTGATTTACTATTAAAACCACAACCGATGGTTCATATTGATTTACTATTAAAACCACAACCGTCGATCCATATCGATTTACTATTAAAACCACAACCGACGATCCGAAAAATTAGTACATCTTCCCATGGAATAATAAGTCAAACTTACAACAAACGCCTCATGACAAACCCTTCTATTTATATCAAAAATTGAATAAATATTTATCACAAATCACTTATCTTCAATAAACAAATTTTTAATCGTTTAACAATTAGTCATTATTAATATTATAACTCACAATATTGACAACCAGATCATTCACAGGAAAGAGGAGACTTTTCGATAAAAAAAAATTCTCTTTATTGGCGCGCAATTAAATAACCTAACATATTTCCTCGACGAAACTGTCTAGACATTATCAATAATGCAAATAATAAAATGAATAAATGTGTTGTCTCAATTATTGATTTAATAATATAAAATATTCTGCAGATGATACTGTGACAATAATTGAATCAATAATATGAGATACTATGCAGCAACTATGGTGGCAATTATTAAATGAACTGAGTGACTTCTTACGTAAGCATCAATAATCAAAGATACTCTACAATAAAGTGTGCTACTGTGCAACCACACGTATTACTGTTCTTTTATCACCGGTATTTCAACAGTAAACGGTAAAAGTTTTACCGTGATTTTTATAAAAATATTATTTTTATCTCTTTCTATATCCGACAATCATTTCGTTGTGGGGTCCACTCATGATTGTGTCTTCGTACGAATATTCCCTAACAAAAAGAATATTTCCCAACCAAACTAATATTCTCCGACACAACAAATATTTTATATCAACTTGCTTACTTTGTAAAATTTTCACATATCGCCCTTAACTTTAACCTTTTATCAATTTAATCATTTACTAAATAGAATAATAATTATAAGAAAATTGAATACTTTCATTTCATAAAATTCGGGGTTTTACAGCGTGGACGGATTTTGACGTTAACAACAAGTATATGGTTTGCGACCAGGGTTGTTACTGAGCACGAGAAGGAGGGTCTGGGTCCCAACTTATATATATATATATATATATATATATATATATATGTATGTGTGTGTGTGTGTGTGTGTGTGTGTGTGTGTGTGTGTGTGTGTGTGTGTGTGAAATTAAAATATAAATATAAAATTAGAGTTTGCAAAAAATAGGTGTAGATTGGTTTTAGGTTATATAAAATAGTTATGAGTTAGTTAAGTAACTAAAACTATATTATTTATATTTAATATGAATTATGTGATTTTGATTTAAATAGTTATGGATCGAGCAATCTAAATGTACTACTAATTCATTGATCAACCCAACGCATATAACGACAAAGGCGATGGAGTTTCCATACACACCAAAACAACTAATGTCTAATGTGTATATCATAAAAAATTTCTAAAAATTTTATGTTTCATACATATACTTATAATAAATTTTATGTTTTATGTTTAGATATTTTCTAAAATTAAATTAATTTAAATTTAAAAATATATCAAATTGATTTTAAAGTTAAATTATATCTGGAGGGAGTACTATTTTTTAATAATGGATCCTAAAATATCTCTAGTTATTTTATTCAAATATAATATTTTTATTATGGTCTACAAGTTTTTAAAACTGAGTTACGTCATTAAATGTTATTATGCTATTATATCGTAAATTTTGAACTCACAATTTAATTTTTTTTAAAAATAAATTTTTACATAAAAAAGGGAATTAATTCATTATATTGAGGTTGGTGGGAGTATATCGCAAAACTCTATTTGTTAGTTATAATCAATATGAACCAAAACTATTATAATATAAGTAAAAAACTAGTTAAACTAGTTCCAACCTATATTTATAATTATTAATAAGGGTCCAAAACTAGGCACGACAAAATATGGTTATGGGTTAGTTTTGGTTTTAAAATATGATTATGGTTACATTTAAGAATTAAAATCATATTAACTATTTTTAATATGGGTTGTGTGGCTTGGAACTATATGGTTATGGTTAAAAACCATATTAACCATTTTAAGATGTTTTGACTTTTAAACAGATCTTTTGAAAAATAAAATTGTGACTGCCACAATTAAATTAATTAAGTAATAATATGATATAAAAATTATTAATATAAATAATAAAATGCTAAAAAACTATACTAACAAAATTTTAAATTGAAATTATTAATATCCTTCCATATTTAAATAATTTTTCAAAATTATTATTAACCTGCTAATAGAAATATTGGAATCCAAAATACACCATAGTATAATTCTATGAATGTCGTTTAAATATTGAAACATATTTATAATTCTTTTGTAACTAGAATACTAGAATTTACATAAACTGACACATAAAGAACAACATTAGTCACCCAAAATAAGAACATATTAATTTATAAAACATACAAGATAAGTTTAACTTTTTAAATGTATATCATAATTTAAATTTTAGAAAAATTTAATCATTTTATTTTGACTAATATAACTGTAATTATTATAAATTATCTAAAAATATTATTAGTTTTTAAAGAATTACTTTTTAAAGATTTATATGAGGTTTATTAATTTTAAATTATTCTGAAAAGAATATAAACAACAATATTACTACCTCCGTTCCTAAAAGATTATCGTTTAAGGTTTTGTCACATAGATTAAGAAAGTATCATTTATCAAGTAAAATTTGTTTGAAATTCCATCACTACCCCTTTATGGGAAGTTGAAAACTATTAATATAAGAGAGAGAATTTCTTGGGACAATGAGAGAATGTAGAGGTAATATAGAAAAGTAAATAATTTATTCTTCTCGAAAGTTGTAAACGACAAACATTTTAGAACAAATTTTTTCTTTTAAAATGACAATCTTTTAAGAACGGAGGGAGTAATTATTAACGGATAGTTGAGAAGTGGAAGGTGTGCAACAGTTTCCCACTCATCAATAGGACCAGTCCTTGCAGCTCATACCACATTTATATATTATTAAAAAAAAATTATTTGTTTTTTTCTTTAAAATCATATTAGTGTGTAATATAAAATTGGATTGAAGAGATCATGTCTATAATTTGGATCGGAATGGAATATGGGTTAAAAAATAGTTAACCGGTTTAGAACTATATTTGTTTTAAAAAATATGGGTCCAAACTTTAACCAAGCTGAATAAATAAAAATGGTTAACCAACCCATTTGGTTTTTGTTAATATGATTTGACCTAACAGTTAACTAACTATATTGTCAGGTCTATCCAAAACTGAACCAACCCATAACATAAAAGCTAGTTAATCAACCGAATAGATTCGGGTGGTTTTCGTAAACTATATGATTCTAAACCTAAATTGTCATGTCTATATATAATGATTTTGAACATTTAATTGAAGATTTTGTCTCTATTAGAAATAATATCTTTTAATAAACGTATTCTCGTATATTTTGTTGTAGTCCAAATTCTCATATATCTTGTTGTAATAAAATTATTATTTTTTAAACTTCAGAAAAATATTTTTTCAAAAATAACTTGTATTTTTTATTTATTTAATTATTTTATTTTGATGAAAAAAATATTTCAAAAAAAATCTTACTTCTATTTTTGCGTCGCCAATCACCAAACCAAAATCTTAGGAAAGGCCATGTTTGCAACGGTGTGGCTAGCCTAATGAAAACAGAAAAAAAATGGGTTGTAAGTTGTTAGTGGGTCCAAAGGTGTTGTCCTTTTAATTAAGAGCAATGCTACACAGACAGGATAATTGGACCGGTTTATTGGATAGGTACAGTTTTTTTTTTTTTTTGGTATAATCTTGTTTTTATATATATATTTAAATTATACTTAAAACACTATATTTTATAAAAATTTCTGTTAAAATAAATATTATATATTTGTTGGAAGTCACAAAGCAAAAAAAAAAAAAAAAAAAAAAAAAATATCCAATAAAAATGTCTGCCAAGACTTATTCTTTAATTAATTCCCAAAAAAGTAGAGGTGCAACCGTATTTGGGGCCAAAGTTAGTCTTCCAATAACTGATCTCCTGTCCCCCCAACTCCTATGAGAAGGAGAACAAATCTTTCTGTCGCTCAAATTTTTTTTTAACATGTTTTTTATTTAAATTTTGATCTTTGATATTCTTATTTAATATTAATTAATTATAAAATTAAATAAAAAAACATATATCAAAATTTAAATAAAAAAACATAAAAAAAATAAAATTTAGAGACAAAGGATCTTCTCAGAAGGCTCCCCTGTGCTCACCATCACGAAAAATCATGGACTCATTCAAGTCTGAAATGATACAAAATCAAAGATTTGTCCTGTTCCCCAAAAATAAATTTTCTGCCAATAAAATCTCTCCACCACCATTTTCTTTAATAATTTTATCAGTTAATGCCTTCACGTCCTCTCTGTTTATCATACTTGCTGAATATTTTAATAACTTTCCACCTGAGCTGTGTTTTTTTTAATTTTATTTTCCCTACTGTTAGTTTTGGTGACCCTTTAATGGAAGTCAACCACTAATTAACAATACATTGTTTGTATTGTTGGACTAAAATAAAGCTTGCACTTAAAATTGTTTGTAGTATTATTGAAGTTTATATTTTAATATTTAAAATATATTTAAATATACTTTTAAAATCTTTTTTATAAAACAAAATGTACTATTAAAAGTTTTAGCCTTTAATAAATCAAAATACACCTCAAAATTCTTTTATACTAAACAAAATACACCATTACTTTAGGGTGCAAAATTGTATTTTGTCTGGTGCTTTGCACTTAAATATGTTTTAAGTATTGGGTGCACAGTTAAAGCCTCCCTTCCTCCAATCTCTTTCTATTTCTTCTTGCAGTCTTTAGAATCTGAAATCTTGCAATTTGTTTTTCCGATCAGTTACATATTAGTTTTTGTTCATTCTATTATGTTTGTATTTTTGTTCTTGTCTTTTGCCATTTGGAAGACGATGGTGTAATTTGAACTATTTTAACCATTTTAAAAAAAAAAAATCCCATCTACTTTCAAGCAGAATGAATGTATGAAAAATGAAAAGGTCAAAGATATTTCATCTGGGCACAGCTGTAATGGCTGTTTGGCTCCTGGCATTTGATCATGATCTTGTATTCACAGCACTTGGTTGTATCTGAGCCAAATTACAAACATGGTGTACAAGAAGGAGAAGCTAGTAAGGTAATTCCTACTTTCCAATTCCAGTAATTAAGTTTTCCATTTCCATTTTTTTTGGCAATTTTGTTTGAAAATTTGATTATTCCTAGGTTTTATAATAATGGTAAGCAAAACCCTGAGCTTTCCTGGGAGAAAAATGACATGAAAAATGTCGAAAAACAGTCTCCACAATACAAGATTTCAGCACCTTTGTTGAGGCCAGAAAGCAGTAATAGTAGTGCTGGTAAAGCTAGACCAAATGGGGGTCTTAAATTTGGGAATTCTAAAGTTTTCCCAAAAAGTCATGAGCCAAAAGGAAAACAAATGCTTGACCCTGGAAGTGATATTTTCTTGCAGTGGAACAGAATTTTCCTTTTCTCTTGTTTGGTGGCACTTTTCGTCGATCCATTGTTTTTTTACCTCCCTTCAGTAGAAAATCATGAAAATTCATCATGTATGATGACTGACCTGAATTTGGGGATTATTGTGACTTGTTTTCGAACTGTTGCCGATATATTCTATGTATTGCACATATTTATAAAGTTTAGAACAGCTTATGTTTCCCCAAGCTCAAGAGTGTTTGGTAGAGGTGAACTTGTTATGGATCCAAGCAAGATTGCAAGAAAGTATTTAAAGTCGGATTTCGCCATAGATGTGATTGCAGCACTGCCTCTTCCTCAGGTACTTGAATTTTGTTTATGAAGCTAATAGTGGCTCTGGTTTACATGTTATTTTCTGTTTGGTTCTTGCTTCTTTGAACAACCTTTGAGAACTTTTAGTTTTGATTTTTATTTAGGAGAGAAATATTATAACTACTGATCATTTTTCCTTTTGACTTTTCCTTTCCTTTACCTATATTCTTTCATGAATTACATTTTAATAAGCCAAAATGTTTTTTTGATGATCATATCTTGAACCGTTTATACCAACTGTAAAGTGATGATTTAAGCTATGCTGCGAATATAATCTCAAGAAATTGTTGCTTTTAAAATATGGGTAGTGAAAATAAATCTAATGAGCGAAATAATATTTCTATGTTGAATGATGGTGATATGGTTGGTTAGATTATTGAGGCAATGGTAATGAAAATGTATAAGGAATTTGTCTTTTTCTTGTTTAATTATAAAGGAAACCGAATAAATATGAAGTATATAACAAATAGAATGGAAAGTTTGTCAATTTTCCCCGTCAGTTCCTTATTCCTCTTGAATCTCAGAAAAAAGATCCTCGAGGAAATATCACAAAAATCACCAAGCATGTGTTATATTTTATTTGAAGATCAATTACAAATAAATCTCCCAACCAAGAAGACGAGGCAGACAGTTTCTATTTCCAAGTTCTGTAAGCAAAACTCATGTTTCTAAAGTTCAGTTACAGTTGAATTACTTCTATATATCTCAAGTTCTAAGTTCAATTGTTACAAGGCTGTTTGCATGGGTGACTGTTATAAACGTGATCATAAATTCTGCAGAATAACTAATGGATCTATTCTTTGGCAGATCCTCATATGGTTTATTATACCCGCAATTAGAAGCTCCCATGCTGATCACACCAATAATGCTATTGTACTAATAGTCCTGCTCCAGTATATTCCAAGATTATATCTGATTTTTCCGCTGAGTTCGCAGCTCATCAAAGCTACAGGAGTCGTCACAAAGACAGCCTGGGCAGGGGCTGCATATAATCTAATACTGTACATGCTAGCTAGTCATGTGTGTAACATCTTTTATTTCACTTGCATTTTGTTCTTACATCTTCTCTTAAATTTTGACCACTTCTTAATATATAGATGGCTAGAAAGTTGAGTCTACAATTAAGTAAGACCGTGTTTTTTTAACGTATCTCAAGAAGGTGATATAATCAGTCCGTACATCCTTGACAAATCAAATAAAAAAAGCCTTGATTCCAATGAATCATTAGTCTTTGATTGAGCCTCTGCTTTTGCAGGTCTTAGGGGCATCATGGTACTTATTGTCAATTGAACGGCACGCGACCTGCTGGAAATCAGCCTGCCGAAAAGAACATATCCCTGTGCGATGCTCTCTTCGGTTCTTGGATTGTGGTACTTTTGTCGATGATGATAGAAGGACATGGGCAAATAGTACTGGTGTCTTTAGTAAATGTACACCTGACAACGCTCTTGATTTCAATTATGGGATATTTGAAAATGCAGTTGGGAACAACGTCGTCTCCTCAGAGTTTCTTGAGAAGTACTTTTATTGTCTATGGTGGGGCTTACAAAACTTAAGGTATTAAACTTCTAATGGTATGTTAGAATTCTCATGTTTCAATGATACAAGTTACCAGGGAACTCTTATTGTTCTATTTTTTGAGTACGGGGTACCATTGTCCCAAATCATGGTACAAGAACTAGAGTCTATCATAGGTAGTGTTCCTCGTACCTGATTTCGATCAGTGTTCTTGGTAACCATGATTACCTCCAAAAGAAGCCTCAATGAAGTCTATAAGATAAAAGACTGCATATCACTATTACAAAATTTTAAGCAATTATCAAAGAGAGAGTTGGCTGAAAAGTAGGTAATAAATCCCAATGAACTTGAGCCTCGGAAGTTATAGAGTTATCTATCATGTTTCATTTCCTATACCCTTCTTAAAATAAGAGTAGAACTCAACAAACAAAGATATTCTATTTCGAATCCCGTAGCAGGAGTGCCATGGAGCTTCAGCATGAAGACCATGAATTAACAGTAAAGAGTCTCTCTCTACTTCCCGAATTTCCACATCATATAGAGTACATAACATTAAATTATTCAACAGAGCCGTAGCCTGTTGATACCATTGATACCATACTATTGATACCATATCCATAAAATGCTGAAAAAGCCAGAATTTTGTTGCTTATTGAATCCTTAAACATGCCTCAATATTGAATACCAAAACATCGGAAGCAGGAGCAAGCCATTTCGTCCAAGAACCTTTCGCACTAGGTTAGTGAGAGATGTACTTATCAATGATTGTAATTTCTAGGAAAATTTGTAGTTTTGACTTTTGACTTGTTAGCATTGCGTGTTAAATTCATGATTCAGTCTTTCAATAACCAGGAAGGCTCTTTGGACGCTCTATTTGGAATCTTATTCTTAACTTTGGTTGCATAGATTTTGACTTGTCTTTTTTCTTGTGTCAATCTTGCAGTTCATATGGCCAGAGTCTGAACACAAGCACTTTTATAGGAGAAACCTCATTTGCCATACTCATTGCCATCTTGGGACTCGTTTTATTTGCCCATTTAATTGGAAACATGCAGGTATGCACAAATATTTACTTTTTTTCTATTTTTTCTTTAGCAAAGACTTATATTTAGTATCAACTGAAATTTGTGTATTAGTTGCTTGTCTCTTCCAAAGGATAAAATACATACTCCCTCCGTCCCATAGTTATAGGCTGATTTTCCATTTTGGGATATCCCAATATATAGGCTACTTACTATTTATAAAATTTAGTTGGTTCATTGTTTTACGTTTATGCCCTTATAATAAATATTCAACCATTACTTTTTTTTTTGAAGAAACAACATTCAATGTCATTATTGTTATCACCACATTTAATGTTGTTGTATTCTCAATAAAAGAATTCAACTTTTTAGGCTCAATAAATGAATTTGGAATAGCATAAACGTTTTGTGATTGGTTGAAAGTTTATGTAGATTAAAAATTCATCTTTGGTTAAAGTTCTATTTTAATGGTCAGTACACGTTGATCAATTAATTAAGTTGAGAGTTTCAGTGTAATAAGTAAGGAGTAATTAACTTATTCATTAATTCCATATTAAGGGGTATATGTAGAAAATTTTTGTTAAAATTGCCACTTAAACTGATTTTCTTAAACTATGTGCCAAAAGAAATCAGCCTATAACTATGGGACTGAGGGAGTAGTTCTTTAGTTGACCTTGATCGTTAAGCTTTATTATATTTCTTATCTTCATTAATATGTGAAAGATATCCTCAAATCACTGGCAGTTTGAATCTATATTGTGATTCCAGTATTCAAATACTTGTTGTGCTCTCCTATATGCTAAAGCACAACCCGAGGTGTGTGTATACGTTTGTTTGTTTTGTTTTTTCATGTTATTTTATTTTTATTTTTGTTTTGGGGGGTGGGGGTATTAGGTAGACTTTTCAAGAGTTTTTCTATATCTAAATCATATGTTCTTTCATAGTCAATTCTTCATCCTACTTGTTTCAATTGGCCAAATATATTATTGTCCTACCACAAGAATTACTCTTCACTTGCATAGGCACAGACTTCACTGGAATGTCACTTAAATTGATGACCTTCTGCTGATAACCCTTTCTTGGAATTTATAAAGAAGGTGTGTTTCTGTTTATAATTACTAGGGGAGAGAGAGAGAGAGAGAGAGAGAGAGAGAGAGAGAATATTTCATTTAAAAGTGGTTAATCAAGTATTGAAATGTCCTATCTTCAAGAATTACGGATAATAATCAATCAACCAGCATGATGATGAATAAATTAAAAAGGAAGTATCCAAGTGTGCCATAAATATCAAAAGCCTTGGAACATTCTCTTTCTATTATATGACATGGAATACTGACCCATAAATATCAGAAGCCTTTATCGGGCTTGGGTGTTCATAAATAAGCAATCCACAATGTATGGTTATAACTCTGCCAATGTAAACTGTGGTTTGGAATATACTCAGATATCGAATCTATCAAAAAAAAGAAAAGATGGACACAATCAACCCATTTCTCGAAATCACCGCTTATATACCCGATATTGGCCATAATTCACGAGAATATTCTATAGTCTTATTAAGAAGGGGAAGGTTTAAGGATTTGCCTGATAAGAGAAAAAGTTGAGAATTTTCCAATCAAAATATTTCCAATCAAAATATTTTTCTAGATAATTATTGATAGGAATATGGATTTTTACTTATAGTTCAAGAAGGTTCAATTGTCGAAATGAATTTCCGATCCGAGTAATCCACTTATTTAAATATTTAAATAATCCCTTATTTAAATATTTAAATGAAAGTCCCCTTTTTGAGAAAGGAGAATATGAATGAAAAAAGAAATAGAAAGAATTTAATTGCACTACAGAAAGAGATCTTTGGTCCATATCCGGTGTGGGCGTTAAAGCATTGAGAGGACCTTTCCCTAGTATGAGAGGACTTGGAAGGACGCACCTCTGGTATATCAGTTATCGTGCCCACGGTAAATTTTGGGTAGCCAAGTGCGAAGCGGATAACATTTCATAAAAAGAGTCATTTGTCAAAAAAAAAATATTGTTGCACATAAGAGTCATTTTATATCAATGAGATTGAGACTCAGATCTGTGGAATGAAAGGAGTATTAAGCATGTTTCATTACTCAATAAAATGAAAGCAAGTTTAAAGTCAATGTGCTTCTCAGAAAAGGCATGCTTTTTGCCTAAATTTTTTTGACAACCTATTATCCCTTTCGGTCATTATTGTTGGATATTTTTAAATCTGAAAAGTATATAATAAATATATTATATGCTACAATTAAAACTAATAGATGTGTTGGTTCAATTGGTTTGGTTTGAAAGATTATAACTCTTTGAACAAGAGAGATCTATTCGGACAAGGGATGTATTGATTTGGGCTAAGAAGCAATTAAACTAATGCAATGGTTTGGGATGAAATAATTGAATCGATGCAATGGTTCACATTGATAAGACCATTGGATGAATCATTACAATGGTTCAACATATCCTTTCAAAGGAATATATCTCTAATATTTAAAATACATTTTCAAATGGATGTATCTCTTTAAAATAATATGTATCTCTTCAAAAGGGTAATTGAAAACCTATAAATAGATTGTAAATCCATCCAAGTTTGGTACTTCAAATCATTCCAAATCATTCTCAAGTTCTTAGAAAAAATATCATTCTAATATTATTTTTCATGCTATAATTTTCTTCTCTCTCATTTATAGTTTTGCACTAGATTTGTTTTTACACAACAAATTCTAGTACAGAGTAAAATTTGGGCATCTTGTTGGTCGTTTCGCGATCAATATATGCACGTGCAAGTATACACGGTCAACAAGTAATAAATAGTAAGTAGAGTATTGTTCCCACTGAACTGAGAATTGTCTAACAAAAATTACCAAGCACTAACCCGTAACCAACTCAATCTTATTTAAACTAATGATTTAATATTCTGAATTAAAAATACGTAATGAAACTAATACTAAATGCCCATAGAATGAAACTAGATAAAGAATACTTAAGACTACAATTTCACCTATTGTTTCATTTAAATCAATACACTTCCCGTTAAGCTAAATTAAATATACTGGATTGTTAATCAAGAACACGAAGGTAAAATATGACCATCTCTCGAAGCACCATACCCATATCACACTAAATCCACAGCTGATAGAATGAATGTCAACGCCCTAATTAACTAACCCACTATATCTCTATGTGAATTACAATTAAAGAGGGTTTAAGCACAAGTTTTTATCGGATTACATGCGGTGCGTCGGTATATCTCTATCCTAGGCACGAATCATGAATTTCATCGCCATGTAGAAGTCACAAACATATACTATTATGATCAGATCTAAACTCATAATCCGTCTCTCAATTTCATATGGATTATTACGGTAATTAATGGCCAAGCAATTAAATACAAATCATAATAAACAATCCAATAACAATTATTAAGTCTAACAAGGAAGCATATCAAAATAAATTACTCATTAAGATCCATTGTAATCTCAAAATGGAGTTTAGCTTATCATAGAATCAAAATCCATAATTCACAATTGTTTATACATTGAAAAATATAAATAGAAGTAAAGAGAAATTAGGGATTGAAGAATGCAAATATGATCTTTCTTGCTCCTCCTTGAATCTTCAATGATCTTCCAAATGCTTCAATCTTCAACTCTAATATAATCTAGGGTTCTAATCTAAGAAAGAAATTAAAGATGGAATATACAAGAGATCTATCCAAAAGAGGGATTTATTAGGTCTAGCTATCCTCTGATGTCTGCAAATATGCCTAAATATATACTAAATCTCGACCCCTTGCTCAAGCTACAATCCAATTACACAATTAAAATGAAAGTCAAATTTCTGGTCAGACAGGGATCGGAGCGGCCGTACAACCCAGAAGGTCAAATTGGCGCGGCTGGCGCTTATATATATCATCTGTGGCAAGCTTCCGCGTGTCCGCCAGATCCCATAGTGATTTTAGGGCGCGATCCGCTTATAACTTCGATTCTGCATACTCCCTTCTGCTGTTGCTTCACTTCCTTCCGAGTCTTGATCACTTTAGCCTCCATCACATCCATTCCCATCCACTTTAAGCTAGTTTTCCATCCTTTTGACTGCAAATACCACCGAAGGAGTTCCCGAGCATGAGTTCTACAAAATAGAAAGAAATGCATGAAAAGCTACTATGAAATGCAAGATTAGGCAACAATGCAGTTAGTTGATACCGGATAAGTAGGTATAGAATTTACTTATCAAATACCTGCAAACTTACAACGTTGTTTGCCCTCAAGCAACAAAACAGAAAGAAAAGGAATTAAACAAACTATGCAATAAACACCTACATGCCTAAGAATCCAAACACCAGTAAGTATAAAACCCAAATGAGATGCCTCAGAGAAACCACAATGATCATTAAACAGAGTATCCAACCAAGAACAGGTCACTCAGTCGTATCGCTTTGCAAATCAAAATATGTTATTACTGATGTAGTGTGTGTGTGCTTATCAACCATTAAATTTACTACAGAACAAATACCTCGCATAATATGCTTCTTAGTGGGAAAAATGCAGATTTAACTCAAGAATCTCAACAAACAATCAAAGCTCTGACCAAGACTACGCATCAACTAAGCTAAGAGTCAACAAGGGATTTATTATGCTTTTATTTACTCACGAGGGCAATATTCGTGCTTTCCCGTATTTACACCTGGCTGAGCAATACCTAGCTCTATTAGGCTTTTCAGTGATACCCGTGTAGCGAGCTTTCGACCAACGACTTCCAAACCAGACAGCTTTAGGGCGCTGGGTGTAGAGACACCCCTAAGGGCTTACTTACTAAAGTATCAAAGGCCACAGAACTAAGCTAGCCAATCATTTATTCACAGACTATTATATTTTTTGTTTATTTATTTATTTTTATTTTTTTATAATAGCATGTATACCCCATGTTTTCCCCTAAACTTAAGCTTTAGCATCATCTTAGTCATTACTAACTATTTTACTAAATTTCTGTCATTATAACACAACTTTCCCACCAGAAGACAATTATGCTACCATTTAGACTAAGCAAATCATAATGGTTACTCTAAAGTGCTATCCGAATACATCAGTTTCAAACAGCTTAAAATTCACATCATGCTATAACATTATGACCAAGCCTAAGTTATGAACATTATTAAACAACCAAGCAATTCCAATTTCATCATAGGCCATTATGGATTTCAAACAAACTAGATGCTAGGGTTCACGCAATATGATCTATCTAAACACAATGCACCAAAATAAGCAAATATTTTTTGGGATTTTTGATTATTTACCTTTTTTTCCTTTTTTTTATAAATATGAAGCAAATGAAATGACAAAGATTAAATAAACTAACTAAAATGCAACTATATGAACTAAATTACATGCAACTATACTAATTAATGCAAATGAACCAATACCCCCAAACTTTAAAATAAACAATGTACTCATTGGAAGGTAAAGGTAAAAAAGAACTCCCCTAAGTGGCATCGCCATCTCCATACGCCTCATCTTGCCCGGGTGGGGTGTCTGGAGGTGGATAAGTGTTGCATGTACCAAAGATAGGAAAATGAGCCTCCGTGCCAAGCTGTGCAAACGCACAAGAAAGTGCCCCTGAAAACTCAGTGGTGTATGTCCTGAAGTCCATGTCCATAGCATCCATTCGCCGCTGAAGGCGACATATCTCTCTGTCCTGCTTGGCATGGTGAGCACATGGGGCCTCCACGGGCTGTGGCTCTACCTCTTCTTCTTCTTCGCCCTCCTCTTGTCCTGGCAAGATGAAGCCAAGGCCCCGAGGATGTGATGGAGCACCTTCCCATACTTTATATTTCTTGATAGCTACATGATCAATGTCACCCATTGACATCTATAAAGACTCATTATCCCACTCCACATCGGCCTTAGCACATAAGCGTGTAATAACTGAGGCATGTGGGATGCCACCCGATGTGTTCCCTTGCAGATAGCGCTGAATCGACTGGTGGATGACATAGCCCACATCAACTGATTTTCCCTTTACAATGCCATATAATAGAATTGCTCGTTCTTTATTGACATCATTTTGATGACGAGTCGGCATCAGATTGGCACATATAAAGCTGTACCATGCCTTCCCGTAGAGAATTAGTGTAGTATGCGGAAAATGAAGCCTTTGAGTGGTCCCTTGCCTTGTAACCCACTTCGTTCCTGGCTTACATAACTCCTCAACAATTCTGTCTAACTTTTCCCCGTCTCGCATGTCATCTACCCAGGCAGTATCATTATGATGGGCAAGTGGAATAGCTCATTGATACTTTATTTGGAGTACGAAACCTGCTTTTCTCGCACAAATGTTATACCATTCTGATTTTCCCTTGCATTAGCATAAAACTCCTGGATAACTGCCATAGGGGTTGCCAAAGGAGTTCCCACAAACAGCGCCCACCCTTTCCTTCTAATCATTTCCTTTAGCTGCCCATCCTTATTGTCGGGTTTCAGACCCCTCTCCAGCACAAAAGTCTTGTTCATCAATACATCGGAATAGTAGTGTTGTGCCTGGAGATTCACAAACTTATTGGTGTCCAATACATCGCGACTGCTTTCTGCACCATCATCGCTGCTACTAGATGAAGAAGATGATGGAGTTCAAACTCTCTTCGGCATAGTTGCAGAGTTGGGACTTGAAGTTAATTTTTTGTGTATGCTTTCTCCCAAACTGAGTAATTGAATCCCAAGACTCACTCAATCCTTTTATCAAGCAGATGCTATGCAAACCCCCAAACTTTGCCTTTCCTATGTTCTAAATGAATGCTTGGTTGGAGAGTATAGCTAAGGTTTATATAGGAGAGAGAGAGTGAGTAGAAGTTGAATGGGAGATGGACCGAGGAATTTAGATGTTGAAAACGAAAGGGGAAGGGTTTTGAGTTCTGTTCGTATAAGGGGAGAAAGAGCTTTGCCTTTGCCGAGTTTGATATGTAGTGGAGTGAAGTGGACCGAGTGTTGATGTTTTTATTTTTAAAAACTGGAAACAGGTCGAGGCGCGGCCGCGCAGAGATTGCTCTGTGATAGGCGCGCGCGCAATTTACTGAGTTGAATTTCTTGATCGGCGGAGGCGCGGCACGCAGTTTGGTAGCTCAATGAGGCGTGGCATGACCGACTGCACTCAGCAAATTTTGACCTTTTCAACTTTTCTGACCATGCATGATTATACCAATTGGATTGTACCTGAGAGAGACCAAAAATGAACTATTAAAACTACTAAGTCGACCAAAAATTCTATTAAATATTAAAAGTACGAAGAATTAAACATAGAGGGAGAAATGATTGGATGGGGTGCCTCCCATCGAGCGCTTGGTTTATAGTCGTTTAGCTCGACTACTTCTTATCAATGCTATCCAATTCCTCTTCAATAATTGAGGAACCCTCCATCCATCAGGAGCAATGTATTATTTGGGAGGTTCCTTTTAGCAATAGCATTGAAAGTCACCTGGCTTGCTTTTTGTAGATAGGTTCATGTCAAATAGCTAGGTGCTTCTTCCATTGTGTCTATGATTAAATTGGGGCATTGGGGCTTGTCAAACACAGCAGGCTCATCTTTTATCTTCTCTATTTCATCCCACCATGGCTCCACATTTGTACTAGTTCTCATGTCATAAAGAGCCTTGCCGACGACATGACTACCAAACGGGCATGGTTTTGCAAAACTGACTAGATTCTTAAACTTTGGTGAAGAAGGCACTTGGGGCGCTAACAGAATAGGGTCGTCTTCATTAGCACTTAAAGATAGATCTTTGATGACCTCATTTTCCTTATCCCCACTTGTCTCCCCTTTTTCGATATCTTGTGGCTCATCCAGTTGCAGATTTCGCTCGGGGCTCTCCATCAGTTTTAGAATCCATGTCATAAAGCCAAATGTTTTGAGGACAGTTGTTCAAGGCTTTGAACATTTGTTCCATTTGGTTCTCAAGATTACGAATTGACGTCTCTTGATCAATCCTCCTCTCCTCATTTGACGCTATGAACTTGGGCCACAGCTCCGCCAATTTTGAATTTTCTGTTTCATCCATGTATTGAGGACCATTGGTTGAGACATTGATGAGTTGTTCCATCTGATTCTTAAACTTTTGACTCGATATTTCCTGACTCATCATCATCTCCTCTTGATTTGCTATGATCTTAGACATGAATTCCTCCCAACTTTGAATTTTCTTCCGCATTGGAGGTGCAACTGACAATTTCGGTGCATATGTTGGATATGGAGCATTGAATTGATCTTATTGATTATAGCTCCATGAAGAATCTGGGTGATAGCCCCAACCTTGATAGTTGTTAGGATATGCATACTGGTTGAGTTAGTTACCACCATACTGTACCGGCCTAAACCTGATGGTACATTGATGATTCGGATGATTACCAACACAATAATTACAAACAACTGCCATCCTTCGAATACGTTGGGCTGAAAGAACATCCAATCTCTTCGAAAGTGTTTCAAGTTGTGTGCTGACAATGCAAAAATTACATTAACTCTATCAATACCTGTTTCCTTGGTTGAGTCATACTCGAATATGGCCATTGATAATTGAATTCAGCCATGGTACCTGAAAAGAGAGAAATAGGAAGAGAATTTAAATAGAAACAAAAATGTTTAAATTAAGACTAATTTTATTGAAATTAATGATGGCAAAAATTATTAAAATAATTCCCCGGCAGCGGCACCAAAAACTTGCTGGTCGTTTTCGCGATCAATATATGCGTGCAAGTATACACGGTCAACAAGTAATAAATAGTAAGTAGAGTATCGTTCTCACAGAGAATTATCTAACAAAAATTACCAAGCACGAACCCGTAACCAACTCAATCTTATTTAAACTAATGATTTAATATTTTGAATTAAAAATACGTAATTAAACTAATACTAAAAACCCCTAGAATGAAACTAGATAAAGAAAACTTAAGACTACAATTTCACATATTGTTTCATTTAAATCAATACACTTCCCGTTAAACCAAATTAATTATATCGGATTGTTAATCAAGAACACGAAGGTAAAATATGACCATCTCTCGAAGCACCATACCCATATCACACTAAATCCACAGCTGATAGAATGAATGTCAACGCCCTAATTAACTAACCCACTATATCTCTATGTGAATTACAATTAAAGAGGGTTTAAGCACAAGTTTTTATCGGATTACATGCGGTGCGTCGGTATATCTCTATCCTAGGCACGGATCATGAATTTCATCGCCATGTAGAAGTCACAAACACATATTATTATGATCATATATAAACCCATAATCCGTCTCTCAATTTCATATGGATTATCACGGTAATTGATGGCCAAACAATTAAGTAATTAAACACAAATCATAGTAGACAATCCAATAATAATTAATAAGTCTAACAAGGAAGCATATCAAAATAAACTACTCATTAAGATCCATTGTAATCTTAAAATGAAGTTTAGCTCATCATAGAATCAAAATTCATAATCCACAATTCTTAATACATTGAAAAATACAAATAAAAGTAAAGAGAAATTAGGGATCGAAGAATGCGAATCTGATCTCTCTTGCTTCTCCTTGAATCTTCAATGATCTTCTAAATGCTTCTATCTTCAACTCTAATCTAATCTAGGGTTCTAATCTAATCTAATATAAGAAAGAAATTAAAGATGGAATATACAAGAGATCTATGGTTCCTCTTGAGTCTTGATCTGTTTGATAGGCACGTTTTTATGGTTAGTATCTCTTTTTGTTATTTTTTCTGTTAAATCTGGTTTAGAGCATTTTCTTGGAGTTTTCTAAAGCTTCGAACTTGCTATTCTATTGGTATGTTGAATTATACATTCTCTGACAAATATTCATCTTAACATATATGATTAGAAGATCTTTCTTTGTCTCTAGAAGAGTTTGATATATAGTTGATTGTATGTTACTTTCGATTTTTGAGTACATAAAATAAAACCATGCAATGTTATTCCGATGTTCATCTTTTGTAAAATTATTTAAAGTTTTAAGTGTTTATCCATCAGAGATTAATAATTTATCCCTAACATGCATGTGTAGACCTACCTTCAATCCATCACTGTGAGGCTTGAGGAGTGGAGGCTCAAACGACGAGACACTGAGGAATGGATGAGGCATCGCCAACTCCACAAGATTTGCAAGTATTTCGTGGGTTTGTACGTGTTAGCTACAAGAGGTGTTGATGAAGAATCTATTTTACAAGTACAATACAAGTGGTTAGGATCTTGTTCGACAAACAGGTGTTGATGAAGAATCTATTTATACAAGCCTTACCTAAAGATCTTCTAATTGAGAGGTTATAATTAAATAGAGGTATTGGTAAGACATCCAACGCCACCTATGTTTGGATCTTGTTATTCAATGAAAAAAACGAAAGAAAACATAGCTGTTCAACAATTTTCTTCCCTCTGGTGCTTGTTATTTGCAACTTCTACATCTATTATGATATCTAGATTTGTGTAAAAAGTATATATATATATATATATATATATATATATATATATATATACATAGTTGCATGCATACATACATATATACTTTGTTACATCTTCTCTTACTTTAAAGAGAAACCATATTGCATAAGATTTGGATAATTGCCTCTGATAAGAACTGATGTTTATGAGCTCTAATCCGTGTGCTATTGGCTAAAATCAGCATTGCTTACTATTAAGAAAGTGATTTCAAAGTTTTTTATTGCTTTTTAATTGCATTTATGTGTATAATATTTCTTATGAAAAAGCACAAAGCATCTTTCTAGTTTTCTTAGTATAGTTCCCGCCTCAAACCAAGATTTAACCACCACTTCCACAACTACAGGTTCCTTTTTCTCACAGATGGATGATCAGCTACTTGATGCCATTTGTGAACGCCTAGGGTCATCTTTAAGCACCCAAGGCACCTACTTTAGTTCGTGTGAGGGTGACCCCCTCACAGAGATGCTTTTCATCATCAGAGGAAGCCTAGATAGCTCAACTACGAATGGAGGCCTAACAGGTTTCTTTAATTCAATTACTTTAAGACCAGGCGACTTTTGTGTGGAGAGGAACTTCTCGCGGGGCTTTGCTTCCAAAATCAACTCTCAACTTGCCTTCTTCGACGAGGACTGTCAGAGCCCTTAACGAAGTGGAAGCATTTGCATTGCGAGCAGAGGATCTCAAGTTTGTGGCAAATCAATTCAGACGTCTCCACAGTAAGAAGCTACAACATACATTCCGTTTCTACTCTTACCATTGGAGGACATGGGCTGCTTGTTTCATTCAGGCTGCATGGCGTCGATACAAGAGGAGATTGATGGCAAAGAACCTTAGCATGAGAGAGTCGTTCTCGTTTCCTACTGATGACCAAATGTCTGACGAAACTGAACAAGAGGAAGGAGAAAAAAGTATTGGAGCGAACTCTTCTCAGGCTAAGCAGAATCTCGGAGTCACAATACTGGCTTCGAGGTTTGCTGCCAACACAAGAAGAGGAGCCCAGAAGATCAAGAATATAGAGCTGCCCAAATTGCAGAAGCCTGAAGAGCCAGACTTTTCGGCCGAGCCAGATGATGACTAGCTCTGATTGAGACTTCCAAACTTACAATCTTTTGCAGAAGTATATAAGTAAACCAGAGAAGGATATCAGACTAAGGCTCTCCATATAAAGGATTTGAACGTATTAGGGATGTACTTGTTGTAGTTGTATGGTAGGGAAAATATGGATTTGGATTCCAAGCGTCCAAGTCGGGCAATCAATTTAAATAGTCCTATAGAAACAAGTTACATTTGTATCGTTGAGAATTTCAATTGTAAAATACCTGTATAACAAATATCATCCGAAATGCAACTCTCCTATATCAATGCAACTCGTATTGAATGTCTAATAGATTGCCCGTTTCTAATTGATTGGAATTGGGATCCGAAAAATATAGCTGTCTAGGAAGACTTTTTACACCCTTTTTTTCGTTGTATTTCTTCTAGCTAATTTTATCAAAAAATATTACCTACTAATATAGTCTTTGAAAAGTTATTGAAAAAGGTGTATAGCATCATGTAGTCAATCAAATTGTTTCCTTCTATACTTTCTCAACGGCTCATTTGTTGTTGAAGGTTGGATAAGAAACAGTTGAGCACTTGTACAAGCACGCTTTCAGGAAAAATTTGCAAAATATGAAAGATTGCTCAGTTGAAAATGTTATTTTATGAAAAGATGATGCTCAGTTGGCAAAATTGGCCCACTGTACTAGAGCCTCAATTTCAAGTAGGCAATTATGTTTAAAATCCATAGTGGTCGTCAAGTAAATATATACTAAAATGGAAATAAGAAAAAGTAAAACAAAAAAGAAAAAGAAAAAACACAACAATGTTGAAATTTTGTTTAGATAATCGATGGATGCGAACTCGTTTTCTTAATTTTTGTTTCTATTTTCCATGCGGTCAAAGAAAATGATCCGAGAAAATAACAAGATTTCCAACTCTATAATCTCTGATCTCAACATAGAGCAGTTGCATGGATAAGTGAATTTATCCAACTGAGACATCTTGATTGAGAACAAAGAAAACCTCTCGACAGAAAGAGAGTCCTTCATGTCTATCTCAGCACAACCAACATGCATAACTTTGATCGCTGAATCTTGTAACACACAAACATGCACAACTTTGTCAATTGTTCCGGCCGGTATGCATTGGTTACCAGTGAACGCTTCCAAAGGTGAACCTCGCAAGTTTCGTGTTGTTTAGGTAACTAGGAAAAGAAAAAGGAATCACATATTGCCTGCTTACTTATTGTACTTCAGGACAAGGGCAACGTTCTTAACTGCGAGTGCAGGAACATCAAAGAGAGTTTAACTTGACTGGACAGATCATCAGGTACAAGCACTAGGAAATCTTTTCTAATTGTAAGAGAGCAAACTGGCACTTGAAAGGGGAGGACGTACATCAAGATTAAGGCATAAAGATCCACTCGAAAGGAAAAAGCACAATAAAACGTAAAGGGCTAGACCAAGTACAATGCGTCATCAGCAACATCAAAGAAAGTAATAAAATCATCACGTATATTTCAACTATTGTTAATCCAAATTCAGACAGTTCAAATGGGATAGCCCACTACTCCACTTGGACAATCCTAATGGAACAAATTGTATCTTTATAGCTGAGAATTTTAATTTTAATATCAAAAGTAATAAATTCCCCATTTCTAACCGCTATATCAATTAACTCGTTTCTATAGACTATCCAAATAATTCCCCATTTCTACTGCTTATCAACTCCTTTCTATAGATTATCCACATAAATTCCCCTTTTCTACCATTTAGAATCAAGATTGCAGTTGGTCAATTTCCATCATCAGGTACTTCAAGCACTAGCAATCAATTTCCACGGTTTGTAATCTCAAGGGCTTATGGAGTTTGGTAGGGGAGGACATGAATTTCGACTATAGTTTAAAAAGATCCACAAGGAAGATTAATAATCAAAGACGGTATAAAAGGGTTTGGGGAGGTGGGGATGATTATTGCAAGAACAACTTGAGCCTGCCTTTGCTCCAAATATAAACAAACGGAAACCCAAAGTCCAAATATAACATAAAAAAGAAAATAAATAAAAAACTAGGTACTTAATACACAAAATATAAGGAACTATTTTTTGTTATACCAGGATATCTAAAACATCAGATGCGGGCATGCGGCAGATATCATTAATTGACTGCACTCTTGACAAGTTCAGTGCAATTTTAGAATAGCTTTTGAAGCAACTATATATATACATCTGAGACATAGAGAATATAGAAATAAAGTACATTCTTTCTACTTTTGAGCTTTTCCACAAGAAAACAATCTTCCCATTTCCATCTTTAGCAAAGAAAAACTCACTGTAGATTCATATACTGCAAGAAACAGAAACTCCCCAAATTATCTTTTCCCTTTCACTCAAAACTTTTTTCCCATATCCATCTATGATTAAACAGTTACATTCTTGTAGAAGTTTATGATCTTCAGCAACATCTGCCTATTGTCTACTAAACAAACAGTGCGTAGTACATTAATTTAACGCACAAACGAAATAAAATTTTATGACGACTCAAAGATGAAATTGATAACACTTCACTAACTACTTGTACAAATAAAGAAAATGAATGTTGACTCAGAAAACCCTAATCAGGTAGCGGGTGGACATCCTGAAACCTCCACGGCTCCACCACTGATTTTATTTACTACGAGCTTCCAAATCGGACTCTTGTTTTGGTGGTTTGCTCTTCTTTTGCTGATATTTGGCATACGAGTACCACAACCCACCAGCAGTGTTAATTACCAATCCAGCAACATTCAAACCATGTACTTGCACTCCTCCCAGTACAACAAAGCCAAGGGTCTGAGAATGGAAAAACAAATTGCAATTGACATGAGTTGGATTGTTAAATTGAATAAATTCTAATGGACCATAGAGAATTGCTATAGAATTTTGCTCAACTTGCGAGGAAAGTGAGAATGATAAAACAAACAATGCGCTACACATACCGTGGATCCAACACCCTTGAGGACCCCAACAATGGTTGTAGTCAAAGCGGAGTTAACTATTGTACATAAAAACATGGTGTAGTTGAGAACTATTCCCATCACCAATGAGAAAAGAAGAATCACCGAAAAAGAAAATGAAGTACTCTGTCCATGGAAAAACCAGAGTAAGTTTGCATCGCATTGAAAACAAATATCATATCAGAACTAGGTATAGACTGTTTTAACCATTTGCTAATGTAAAATAAAATGAACAAAAATGTCTTGAAATTAAAAATGACATTCTCAAGGGGGAAAAAATAATGAGTTGGATAAAACGATTGACAGAAATCATAGGTGCCAAAATTACTCTAAATGACATCGTACAAAACATAACAAAACCTTCTTTGCTTTTATTTTTTCATATTTCATGTTTCTCTGCATACACATTCGTAATAAGGAGTGGGGAAGGTATTTCTATTTTTACATGATTTAATGCTTAAACTCTACCCTTAGGCCTTTTGTTAAGTTTTGATTCAAAGGAAAGGGAATGCATATGAAGGGAAGTTCTTCCTTCCAATTTTTTAAAATGAAGAAATTTCCCTTTCCATTCATCTCTTCCCCTCCCCCAAAATATAAAACTCACAGAGAGTTCACAAGAACTCAAAGACTGTGGACAAAAAAAGTGATCAGCAGTTCCATGTGCATAAAAAGTTGTACATTTTCATATATAGTATTTGATGTAGGACAATTTATAAATTGAATTATGCTATTGATTGATATATGAATAAAACTAGGATCCTCTATGCTTAAATTCTAGGGTTTAGAGTTTCAACTCGACGTCTATTAACTCTAGAAAGATATCTCCAATGGGATGGGCAAATAATTCGGTTTTTTCAGTTTTTTGGGTAACCAAACCGGTTCGAACCAGCAGGTTCGGTATAAAACAAAATCTATTCGGCATCGGTATAAAAAAATAGTATATAGCGTTTATTCAGTACTGGGTTTGGGAAGTCATTTTGTATGTCTCGTATGTACCGGATCGAACCGGTTGAATATTAAAGCCTTTAAGTTTATTGTTTTCCTTCTCAAATTGGATTCTCTCAATTCGTTCTGTTCTTCTCTAGCGCTGAACTTTCTCTCTCTCATAGTTGTTGCATCTCAGAGCTCCACTTCTTCTAGTAACAAGAAATAAGAAGAAGAAAAAGGCAATTTCAAATCAAAATGAAGAATCCAAAATTTTCTTGTTAGATTCCCTCTATTGTGAAGAAGAAGTGGGAGTTGAGAGCTTAGAAGAAGAAGAGGAGGAGGAGATCACAACTTTATTATTAATGGAGCAAGAAAAACACCATCTTCTCTTCTTCCTTTGCTTTTATTGGAATAAGATTTGTTTTGGGAAGATGAAGAATTTTGTCTCTGTTTTCTAAAGAAAAGCATACCCATCTATCTTTATTGTGATAATAAAGTACTGTCTTGTGTGTGGCTCGAGGAGAAGCTATCAAGTGGATGCTAAAAGTCAAAACCCATTATGCTGACCCGTACCATATAAGATAAAAACAGGAACCGGGCCGGTACCGGGCCGGCTAACGGTTCGGGATATCGATACTCAATTTTGAGTAAATTTAGTAATCGGTCCGGGTCGGTCTGGTTCGGTACGAGCTGTTTTTTACCGACGAACATTCCTAATCCTCACGATATAAAGAAAGCCAATAATAATCTCAATATTCAGAATGTCCTCCCAAGAAGAATTACATTAGTATTTAAACAAAACAATCCTAAATTGAACTTGGAGACCAAAAAGACAAAATTATCACAACTAATTAAAACAAGTCACTAAAATACCCCAACTAATTAAAACAAGTCCATAATAATGAAATGAACAAAATAAATAAATAAATAAATAAGGCAAATAAATCATCGATCCCCATCATTTCTGCCTGGTTGGGAAAATTTCGTTCGTAACGCGCCAACAATGCAGGATCAAAGCGATGAAACTCATCCCTACCAATCCACGTGTAATCACTGTCCGGCTTGCCACACCACTTAACCAAAAACTTGCAGTTGCCTCCACGCCTAGTCGACACAAACCTCTCATCCAAAACATCCTTGATACCATATGATGTAGGCTGTGAAGAAACAAGAGGTGCAGGTAGAACAGATAAAGGAGGAACAAGTACAGGTTCAACAGGGTTATTAGATGAAGAAGTAAGAGATGAGGTCAACGGAGTAGAATGTCCTTGATATGGAGTAAGATCGGCCACATTAAATACAGGACCAATGCCCATATTACTAGAAAGATCCAACTCGTAAGCATTAGCACTAACCTTCTTTTTAACACGAAATGGACCCATCCGCTTAACATGCAACTTTTTCCATGTGCCGAGAGGTAACCTCTCGACACAGTGTCGTAACATCACCTGATCATTCTTGTTGAACTCTTGGTACCTGCGATGAACATCTACAACAGACTTAAAATTTTCATTGCTCAAATTAATATTTTGTCTCATCTCAACATGCAAATCATGAATGTGTCATGCAAAAGTTTCAGCAGAATCACTAAATCTATATGCAGGGGGAAGAGGAGCTAGGTCAATAGGTTTCTTAGTGTAAATCTTAAAAAGACTCGACCCATAAAGCAATTAACCGAACTATTATAAGCAAACTCAGTTATAGGTAAAACTCTATCCCAACTAGACGTGATCTCCTATAAGGCATCTCACCAAATCACTTAGACTCCTATTAACTACCTCAGTTTGACCATCAGTATGTGGGTGATGGGCACTTAAGTGTGGTATTTAGTGTCATCCATAGGGTTTTCCAAAAATAACTCATGAATTTAACATCCCTATCAGGAATTATAGACAAAGGTAAACCACGTAACCTCACAATCTCACTAAAGAAAATTGATGCAATGTGTGAAGCATCATCAGTTTTGCTGCATGGAATAAAATGTGCCATAATAGAAAAATGGTCCACTACAACAAAAACAGAATCATGACCTATAGGGATCCGCGATAATCCCAAGACAAAATCCATGCTAATATCCTCTCAAGGAGCATGGGGTACTGGCAAAGGCATATATAACCTCGTGTTTTGCTTCCTACCCTTGGCAGTTTGACACGTGCGACACTCGGAAACAACACGAGCTACATCCCTCTTGAGGCTAGGCGAAAAGAACATATCCTCCACAATCGCAATGGTCTTATCGCGACCAAAATGCCTACGATCCCTCCCGCATGTAACTCCCAAACTAGATGGTCACGCATAGACGT
This sequence comes from Panax ginseng, assembly GCA_020205605.1. Taxonomy (NCBI): domain Eukaryota; kingdom Viridiplantae; phylum Streptophyta; class Magnoliopsida; order Apiales; family Araliaceae; genus Panax; species Panax ginseng. The sequence continues at coordinate 48,146,955 of CM035144.1, forward strand.
GTTAGGAATACACAAACGGGTGCCCTTAAAAAGATACCAATCATGGATACAAAAAATCGCCTGTGGGTGGTACATTAGAATTTTGTAGGGCAACATATGTCTCTCTAAAGTCACGACAAGAAGGGTACTCATGGATAATACGCTCAAACCCAATAACCTTCACACTCAAAGTGTTAAGAAGAATAGATACCCTACTCAACGCATTATCAGTTTTGTTCTCTTCCCCTCGACAATGCTTTAGGACAAAAGAATAGTCCTGAAAAAACTCAACCCACTTAGTGTTGATAACTCAACTTCTTCTGGGAGTTTATTGATAACTCAACTTCTTCTGGGAGTTTATATACTGAAGTGCCTGATGATCGGAGTCTAACATAAACTCCTTAGGCAACAAATAATGTCACCAATATCTAAGCGCCAGAACTACAACATAAAACTCTCTATCATAGGAAGAATACCTTTGTCGGGCATCATTTAGATTCTCACTAAAGAATGCGATGACCCTCTTGACTAAGTACTCCCTACGCCGGAAGCATCACATGCTACCTCAAAAACCTTGCTAAAATCTGGTAGCGCGAGGACAGGTGTCTGCGTCAACTTGTCCTTTATCTCCACAAAGTTTTTGTCATCCGATTTAGACCAAACAAACTCCCCTTCCTTTAAGCCACCAGTGACGGAACCATAATGGAACTAAATCCCCTAATGAACCTCCTGCAAAAAGTAGCAAGTCCGTGGAAGCTTCTAGCTTCATGTATATTAGAAGGCTCTGGCCACTCTTTAATAGCTTTTACCTTTTCAGGGTTAGCAGAAACCCCATTTTTGGAGACAACAAACCCGAGAAATATGACGGATTCATGGACGAAGGAACACTTTTTCAGAATAATATAAAGTTTCACACGCTGGAGAGGGCCCAAAATTTGGCGCAAGTGAAGTGTTCTTCTCGGGTGCGACTATAAATAAGGATATCATCAAAATAGACAACTACAAACTTGCCAATAAAATACTGCAACACCTAATTCATAACTCTCATAAAGGTGCTAGGTGCTAGGTGCTAGGTGCATTGGTTAGACCAAAGGGTAGGACTAACCATTCATAAAAGTCATCACTAGTCTTAAAGGCAATTTTCCATTCGTCTCCCTCGTGGATGCTGACTTGGTGATATCCACTCCCTAGATCGATTTTGTTGTACACACGAGCTCCGCTAATCATATCTAACATGTCATCAAGCCTAGGTATAGGAAACTTATACTTGACGGTGATCTTATTGATAGCTCGACTATCACAACACATCCTTAAACTTCCATCAGCCTTTGGGGTAAACAAAGCGAGCACCGCACAAGGGCTAAGACTTTCGCATAAAAAACCCTTACTCAACAAATCACCTACTAGGCGTCACATCTCCTCTTGGTCTTTAGGGTTCATCCTGTAATGGGGTAGGTTAGGTAAAGAAGCTCCCGGAACAAGGTCAATAGCATGTTGGATATCCTGAAGAGGTGGTAATCCGATAGGTAATTCACTAGGCATCACATCAGCAAACTCATAGAGAATTTGCCTAACATCACTAGATTCAACATTACTATTCTTCTCAGGAAAGTTTCTAACCTCCCTAACCAAAACAACGTACACAACCTTCTCCTCTCTCACACTCTTCTCAAAGGCCCTCTGACTAAGAATATGTAGACATTTGGATTCTTGTATAAGCGTATTATTTTCTTTTGGTTGACCCTTGGGAGACACACTCGTGGTCTCACAGGAGCTAAAGTAATCTTTTGCCCCTTGCGTGTGAACACGTAAGTATTTGATTTCCCATAATGGGTCATATCATGATCATATAGCCAAGGTCGCCTTAAAAGAATGTGTGCTCATATCCCTTAAGGTGGATCAGCACTAGACACATGTATCACATGAATAGATGTCTTATTGACCCAAATAACACTATAAGGTTGGGGGTGTGGTACTGCCTTTAGTTTCAATCGTTCCATAATTGTCTTGGCACCACATTTAAACTTCTCCCATCCATGGTTTGAAATTGCGTTCGAGGCGTAAGTCTCGAGGCGCGCTTCAAAGCGAGGCGATAGTTTGCTATGGCGAGGCTTAAGCCTCAAAGGGAAATACAGAGGCTTGCACCTCATTTGGCTGAGGATTACGCCTCAGTGCGTTTCGCCTCAAGGCGTAGGCTTTGATTTGAATTATAAAAAAACCCAAGAAATTATGAATCTCTTTTAACTGTGAAACAAATGTTAATCTATAGTTGCTTTAAGGATTATATGAAACTTCAAAGTAATGGGTATTCTTTAGGTTGATGAATGGAAGGGCACTTATATGCAAAACAAGTGAAGGAGGTGAGATAATCTGCCACTCGTTCATTGATCGTGAATGTTCTAGTAGCACTCATTCATTTTCTTAATCCTTCTTTTGAATATTAAAAGACATAGTTTGGCATAATATTTTTTAATTTTGTAAGTAACAAATTTTAATCTTTGATACTACAACCGGATAATTTTAATTTTATTTATCTTATCTATCTATTATATAATATATAATGGGTGAAGAATAAAATTAACTGTCTTCTTAAGGCGATACCACATGTAACTTTCTTTTTCTATCTCCTACATTTTATTTTATTTTAAAAAATTCTCACATTTTATCACACATTTTATAATTTAATTTATTGTATACACATTATATGTATCATAAATACTAGTGGATTTAAATCTAATCATTAAAAAGTGAAAGGCGCAAAATGTAAAAAGAAAAAAAGACAAGATTGTAGGAATAGGAATAGGCCTCCTCCCATAAGAAGATGCGGGCCTCATTTGGTTATTTATGTCTTTTATGACCTTGAATGATGGATTATTTTATGATTTTATTAGCATTTCTTTATAATTTTTTGGGAACTTTTAGGTTTTCAAATCGAGGCTTACGCCACGCCTCGTTTGGAGAAAAACGCGTCGTACCGCTTTTAACTTTTTCTAACATTACCCCTATTAATGATTAGCTTGGAATAGATTCCACAACCTCTGCTATATGTTTGAAATATGGCAGTTCTTTTCCAATCTTCCTCCTTTTTAGGACTAGCGAAGAAGCACCTCATAACATTCAAGTTGACCAACCTATTCAAGGTGCGCATCCGCTTCTTTATCCTCTGTGTAATATCCATCCTCCACCTTCCCTCGGCTCATTTTCTTCACCTTACCCTTCATGAACCACTCCCACTTGGTATTTGTTAGGGCACTCAAAGAACTAGTGGCCAAGCTCTTTGTAGGAGAAACACCTATCCCTGCCAGTGATTGTAGGCTTGGGTACTGGAGTACCCTTCCCTAGTCTAGGGTCCCGATTTGGTCCACTCGCGGTGTAATTAGCCCTAGAAGTATCTTGAGGTGTGGAAAAGTACCTGCCCTGTGAGGCATTGCGTCCACTAAATTGGCCTGGATAAGAGAGGTCGCTCTCCGGAAAGAGGATCTTTTCACATTGTATTCCTAATTTAAGGCAGCCTGGTAAGCATCATCTAGACAAGTGAGTTAGCTTGGAAAATTTTGAAATTTAATATCATCTCTCAACCCTTCCTTAAACCTAATGATGGTCAACCACGTCTCCTCAACTAGCTCACAACGCTTCATTAACTCCCTATACCTATTGACATAATTAGAGACGGACAAATTGCCTTGCTTCAGATTTGTCAACTGTTCAAACATCCTATCCTTGTGTCCGATGGGTAGATAATATTTTTGGACGTGCTTTCATTTTTGCCTAGTGCCTAATAGGTGGATCCTTCAAACGCTCAATGTCTCTCAACACTAGCTCAGTACAAACTCGCTTGTTTGACTAATTTCATCTTGGCAAAGCAAACTCTACACTCATCGGACATCTCATACCAATCGACAAATTTATTCATACTGAACAACCAATCAAGGAAGACATTAGGATCAGACCTATCGCCAAACTCGGGTGAATCGACCTTAATTTTTCTAGTCTCATCATCATAAGTCATAACCTCGGTCATAAGGGTAGACATTCCTAGGTCCACGGTACCCATAATTTCTAGGTTCATGGTATCCATAATCTCTACGTTCACAGTAGCCATCATCCCTACGTTCACCATACCCGACGTCTCGATGTCTACGGTCTCGTCTCTCGGGGTAATCAATATTTTGAGACTCAAGGTTTTGGTACAACATTTCTAGGCTCAAGGTATTCCCATTGTCTATTTAGCTCAGGTTCTCCCTCAGGTATCTTTTCATTAACGGGAATGCCATCATTTCCTGCATTTTCCCCTATAGGCTCACGTAAATGTTGTGTTCGTCGCTCAACGACTACGACAAGGTCCTCAGACATAGCATCCATACGGTTTTCCATATTAGCCATTTTAGTAAGAGGTCTAATTTGTCATTCATTGTTGGGCCATATTGGGTTCCACTACGTGTCATCATGATGCAAATGCAATATTGCGACAATTATTTGTAGCAATTAAATTATAACCTACAGCAAATGCAATCGCAGTTTCCAAAATATCAACAATCACGACTAAATGATGTCCCACCAATAGGAATAATGTGCAATTTAATAGAATAAAAACAAACAAGTTTTGAAAAAAAATTAAGAGTACTACGAACGAGTAAGGAAAAATCAAGTAATTGAAATACTTATCTTATATTTTGCGAAAACTTTTAAGAGCAATTTTTGTAAACTGGTTATAGTGTAGAATGTGGTGCAAACCGCTAAGATTACAAGTTTAAGGGACAAATCGGGTATAAATCAAATTTTCCATAAACAATGGGGGTGAAGTCGTATTTTACCAAGTGAATTAGGAAAGTAGGAAAGTGAATTTAGCAACCGGGGTGTATAAATGTTGGGTTTCACCAATTAGGAAAACAAGAAAGTCTAGTGTTACCTCACTTGTTCCACACAGACATATGTGGCGGCAGCAACAGCAACAGCAACAAAAAAAGAAGGATGGAGATGTCGGTCGTGCGACAGCTGCAAGGAGGTCGTGATAGTGACGACAGAAGCAACGATAAGCGACAACAGTTATGTTCTTCTTTTCGTTCCTCTTTTCCCTTTTTTACTCTATTCTGTTTCTTTGCTCTAGTTGGGATCACGAATTGACTTCCGATAGTGATGGTGATGCTCGATCGATGTTGTTGATCGATAATGGTGAGTGTTTTGTTATGTCTTGATCTAGGTCGGGTCGGGTCCGAGTTGGGCTGTCCCGAATTGATGATGCAGTACTGCTTTTATTATTGTTGCAATGGTGGATATGGGGGCTTATCCAACTGTGGCAACGGCTGACTTTGTTGATGATGACAAAGGAGGACAAGGCGTTGTAGATCTGATTCGATGTAGACAATAGGGCGACGACTTTTCCAGCGAAGCTTATTGACGATGGACAATGATTTCGAAGCGATTCTCAAAGTTTAGCTTTGATACCACAAATGATGTATGATAATTTATAAATTGAATTCTGTTATTGATTAATATATGAATAAAACTAGGATCTAGGCTCTACGCTTAAATTCTAGGATTTAGAGTTTCAACTCGACGTCTATCAACTTTAGAAAGATATCTCCACGATATAAATAAAGTCAATAATAATTTCAATATTCAGAATGTCCTCCCAAGAAGAATTACATCGGTATTTAAACAAAACAACCTAAATTGGACTTGGAGACCAAAAAAACAAAAATATCCCAACTAATTAAAACAAGTCACTAAAATACCCCAACTAATTAAATCAAGTTCATAATAATGAAATAAACAAAATAAATAAATAAATAAATAAGGCAACTAAATCATCGATCCCCATCAGTATTACTTGTTTATGCACAAGGTACAAGACTGGTGACTTTTTTTCCACAAGTAATCCTGGGCCAGTTTTTTTATTATTCTTAATTATCCTTCAGTTATAAACCACAAAATAAAAATATATGAAAAATCCTCATTCTCTCAAGCAATAGACTTCTACCCTACCATAGGAGAAAGTATACCTCTAAAGTCCTCTACCTATGCTGCCTCCTACCAAATCTGGCTAGTGGCTACCAATTCCCCATGCCAGAAACATCCCCCTTCTATAGTAAACCTCCGCTACGGGTACTTTTTATATTCGGATAATGAAACTAATTTCAATTACTGCCCTGGAGGACCATCCAACAAGATGCTATTTGAACTTCTCATTACCTTTACATAAGAAAAAGTCTCATGCCACTTCTAACTAGTACACTTGGGGCATATAGCTAGAAAATAATTATACACTCTGCAATAGTATCTATAAAATTAACACCGTCCCTTTTTTCAGATAAACTAAGTTTTAGAGAAGAGAGTAAAAAAGTGAAGCGAGGAGTTTCTAAAGAAATACAAGAATGGAAGTAAGGAAATACTAATAAAGCAAAGCCCGAGAATCTGTATAAACATTTGGAATAGCACCATTTCTAAAGCTCCCATAGCCAAAACTTGAAGCAAGACCAGAAATGAAACCCTATCCCAAAAAAGTGGTAGAGAGAGATAGCGTATCATTGAAGATTCTAACATTTTCATCGGTCCAAATGCCACATAGAATAGCAAACAAGCACATCTCCAAAGAATCTTGGGTAAAGTTACCTGAACTCTTATTGACCTAGGGAACTGCGTAATGCATGATTGCATCAAGTTTGGAAATAGTGCTTCTCATTCTATTAGTGTTTAGATCAAAAGAGTGATCAATTCATCATGACGTGAAGTTGTAGTTCTATCCATTATAGCAATCTTTTGCAAGCTAATGGTCAAGAGTATGAAAATTAGCAACGTTTTGTAAACTAAATCCTCAACCTTGGATTTAGTAATATGTACAATTGGTTATTGATGTAGGACGAGCCCGTGAAAGTTGGTTGGAACAATATAAGAGACTTTGGAAGCCTATGAAAAAGAAATTGTATTTTAATTAGTTTTTTTTATTTGTAGTTATCTTATTATAGTTCAAGTTAGGTTAGGAAAGTTGTGGAATGTTATAAATAGTGATGTACTTCATTATTTTGATACACTGAATGATTAATTGATCGAGTTGCGTGAGAATTATCTGTGTGATACTAATCCTTTGTCCCAAACCCTCGTCCCCATCATTTTGGTATCAGAGCCCAACCCCGACCACCTTTTGTCACCCCAGCCTCTGTCCCAAAATCATTGTACCGTCATCATAAAAAAAAATACCAGCCAAACAAAACCTTATCCAAACCCTAAATCATCTTTCAAACCTAAATTTCAGTTAAAAATCTAGCCAAACACAACCCAAGTAGCAGCCCCAAATCGCAGCCGTCACATCCAAACCCTACCCCATCATCAATCGTTCCCAATTCCCAAATTTCAGCCCCATCCAAATCAAACAACCCTAGATTTGAGGCCATCTTTTCAGTTTCAAAATAGATTAACAAAAAGAAAGGTAGGAAAGAGAGAGAAAAGAGTTAAGAGAGAAGAATTAGAGAGAAGTCGCCACTGCATCACCACCATTACAGCCGCTGCAACACCACCCTTATTTTTGTGTTGCGAAAGATTTAGGTCGTTAACCTTATTGTTCTTCTTCCTTGAAGCTCCATGAAGTAGAAAAGAAAATAAAGCGTGAAGTGGAAAAAAGAGAGATGAAATATCTCATGGAAAATTACAATTAGGTACCCTATAGTTTTATAATATTTTTAGTTTGGTCCCCAAAATTTTCTTAAATTTCAAAATAGCCCCTAAAATTTTACATATCAGTCCCTATAGTTTCATTTTCTTTCGTTTTAACCCCTAAAGTTTCAACAGTTTCAGTTCAGCCCCTGTTTTTTTACATTTCCTGCACTTAAGTCCCTAGAAAAAAAAAGAAGAAGAAAAGAGTCGTCTATATTTGTATTCACAGGAACCATGGTTAATGCTGGAGAGATCAACACCAAGCTTGATAATTATATGTTACAACAAGATAAATATTCTCAAAAGGATCAAGACTCAATCACAACACTTATCGCCTCTATTACAAAGACTTACAAAGAAAATTAATGTACTCACTTTAACGCCGTAGATAAGGGACAAGAAGATACTCTTAAGAATTTTAAAGACCCCATTCCCGATCTTAATCATCTAAGACTACAACAAAGCATTTAATTCTAATCCACGAAAGCACCGCTCCAGATCCTAGAATGAATGCAGTGGATAGAGGAGCAAAATTAGATGTTGGAGATTTTAATGACGATAGTGGTCCCGAGACATTTTTCGATTGGATGCATAGTTTTGAGAGCTTCTTTCGTTGATATGAATTATCTGATGAAAGGAAACTCTTCTTTGCTGAAGCGAAGTTGAAAGGAATAGCTCGGATTTGGTAGGATCAACATCAACGAAATTTGTATACAGTTGCGAGACGATGGGAAGATATGAAAGCTGCATTGACCCGACGTTTTGTACATTCAGATTATAAGCAACAGACATATTTGCAGTTAACTGAGCTAGTACAAGGAAGTAAGTCTGTAGCCAAGTACACGTTAATGTTCTACAGTTTGGTTACACGGTCTGAATTTCCTTGGGTTGAAGAAGTTTTAATCTCAATGTACCGTCGAGGATTGAATCTAAAGATTGCATGTGGTGTAGCAACAGGTAAACTCTTGCTTTTGGATGATGTTGTTCAAGTTGCCACCCAAATAGAGGATAATTTGAAAAGAAATTCAGTTAGGCATCCAATACAAGTCCAAACTCGGAGGGAGCGTACTTTTGTAGAGCCTGTTCTAAATAAGCCAATGGAAAGATCGTCAACATGCCCTTCAGTTACTAGCAGGCCTAATCGTACCCCAGGTTCTTCTAATGCTATTAACAACAATTCGTCTAGATGCTATAACTGTCTTGATTTTGGTCGCATGTCTTTTGAGTGTCCTTCCTCAAAGGTGAATGTTGTCGCTTCTCCCTCTAGGCAACTCGCTATTGTTGACAAAGAGTGCGGGAAAACTGACTTCAACGAAGAGGTTTGCAAGTCGATAGACAACGAGTATGAGCCCGATGAGCAAGATTTAGAAGTCGAGGCTCATTTGGAAGGATGTTTAGGTGTTCTTCGACCTTTACTTGTTGCCCAGAAACATAAGGATGATCCTAAAATCCATCGTTGGCGAATTTTTCAGACGAGAGTCAAATGTGCGTGCTCTCTTTTGATTGATACTGGAAGTTGTACGGATGTTATTTCTGAGGAAGCAGTTAAGAAACTTTGGATTAAAAGTTAGAGCCTCACCCGGAGCCGTATGATGTTGCATGGATTACCAATACTAAGTTGCGGGTTACCCAAAGGTGTATGGTTACATTTTCCATTGGCAAGCTCAAGGATACCGTTGTGTGATGTTCTACCCTTAGAGTTTGTCACATTATCTTGGGGCGTAAATGGCTATGGGATCGTCATGCGCAACATGATGCTCGTGCTAATATCTATTCGATTATCAACGGGAATACCAAACTCACTCTTACTTGCGCTCTCGACATACCGGATTTGAAGCTTGCAAAGACTTCCTTGGTGGTCCGACGTGATTATTCTTGTGTTGATAACTTGACGGAGTCGAGTTTTTTTCAGCGGAGAAATGATGTAGGACGAGCCTGTGAAAGTTGGTTGGAACAATATAAGATACTTTGGAAGCCTATGAAATAAAAGTTGTATATTAATTAGTTTCTTTTATTTGTAGTTATCTTATTAGAGTTCAAGTTAGGAAAGTTGTGTAGGAGTGTTATAAATAGTGATGTCCTTCATTATTTTGATACATTGAATGATTAATTGATTGAGTTGCGTGAAAATTATGTTTGATATTAATCCTTTGTCCCAAACCCCCGTCCCCATCAGTCATCCACTGTTTTACTCACCTCTTTAGACGTTCCACCAGCTGCCCAAAAAATTCAACCCCAAAACGCATAAATTATTGCCCAATCTCACCAATATACAATGCACTTTACCCAATAACTCTTTGCTTCCACATAGAAACAAACCTTCTAAACTCCTGCCACAGACCACCTTGAGATATTTATCAGTGACACCCACCCTCTTACAAAATATTTGTCCCCTTCCTTAGCAAAGCCTGGGAAAGAGTATTACTCAACAATAGTAAGTCCCCAACATAGTTTGTATAGAAAGAGTGACCCAACCACCCTTCCATTAGATCAAAAATTGGCTGTGTCGAGTACCCCTTTTCCCTCCTATGCGCTAGAAGCCCTTTAGAACTCCATTTATTCAGCTTCTTGTTTCACACTCCATCCCTTTCCCGCTTTTTCTTGAATGTATATCATATTCATCATAGTAAAATGGCTACAAGCACAGGTACTTGTTCAAAATACAGATACCTTTTAAGTAAACGTTTCGATTAGTCAAAGCTAGATATCAAAGAAAGTAATGAAAACCTTAGTCTCTCAACTTCACCTTTTTATAAGTTAGCCTTCCCACCTTTCTGATAGGAAAGTAGTAAGGGAGACTTTTCCTCGAGCACTGAGTTATGTGATTCAGGAGAAGGTAAGATTATAAGTATACTAGCATAAATACTTGCAAATACGTTCACTTCCATGGATAGCCTCTAAACCTTATCTGAATCATGTTGGCTAACCAAGTTTGTTCAGTGCTCACATCTAGGGGTGTACTTAGTCAGGCAGCTGTGTTACTCGGACTCGGGTGCGAGTGTCGAATTCGGGTACGAATCTAAGTGTCGGACACGTGAAGTCAAAAAATAGAGGATACACGGATATGAATCCAAATTTAGACACGGGTGTGGGGATACGGTATGTTGTGATTTTTTATGATGTCTAAATTCATATAGACATGCATTTATCATGAACTTTTAAGTGTTGAAGTACAAAAATATAAAGAAACAGGGGCAGAACTGAAACTATTGAAACTTCAGGGGCTAAAATGGAAAAAAAACAAAACTATAGGGACTGATAAGTAATTTTTCAGGGGCTATTTTAAACTTTTAAAAAACTTGAGGGACTAAATTAAAAAACTATAAAAACTATAGGGTACTTAACTGTAATTTGCTAGACATTTATTTCCAGATCTGAACTCAAATACTCAGATACTCAGAAGAAGAAAGAAAAAAAAGCCTCAGAAGTCGTTCGAAGAAAGAAAAAAGCAACAGTCGAGAAGAAGAAGAAAGCACAGTCGATTCTTCTTCTTCTTCTTCTTCTTCTTCTTCTTCTTCTATCTCTTTCAGTCGATTCTGATTCTTCTTCTTCTTGTCGATTCTTCTTCTTCTTCTTCTTTCTCTTTCAATCGATTCTGATTCTTCTTCTTCTTCATCATCGCCATGCTAGTCGATAAATATTACGTGTCCGGATTGAAAGTGCACTTTTTGAAACACAAAATCCTTTTGACCTGTCGGATCGTGTCGACACCTGTACTCCATCGAAGCGAAGCGGTCCGAGTAACACAATCAGGCGATTTTCGATAAAGTCCGTTATCAAATAGCTCTAAATGAAGCCGGCCATCTTGATTGGATCATTGGGTTTCTTTGAGTCAGTTTATCTTGCTAGTTTCCTATTGGTTATCAGTTTGTGGGGTGAGACATCTAATAGCTGAAACTAAACAGAGAGAGAGACCCCCAGCTCTCTCTTAACTTAAGAGTAGAGTGAATTTTTGGCTTGTCAAGCTCAAGTTTAACTAAAAGTTAAACGAGCTCAAGTCAAGTCTAGTTCGACTAGTTTATAAACAAGTCAAGCTCGAGTCAAGTTTAAGTGAGCTTAGTCAAGCACGAGTGCACTCGAGCTTAACCAAATTTAAATTATTATTAAAATTAATTATTTTTATACATATAATATGTAAAATTATTTATTTTTAATTAATTAAATACTAAACAAGCCAAGTTTAAGCAAGCTCGAGCCATAGCCGAACTTAAACGAGTTGAGTTCAAGTCGAACACATAGTTCGAGCTTGGTTCGTTTAATTAAACAAACATGTTTTCTTGTTTGAGCTCGACTCAATAGACAAACTCGAGCTGAGCTTAAACGAGTTGAGCCGAACTTTGTTCGCAAACGTGAACAGCTCGGTTCATTTACTACTCTACTTTAGAGTGTCAACAAAAGGACTGAGGGTTCCATAAAGGGGAAAATTGAGATGATTTGAAGATTGAAGAAAAAAGCGTGTGACACACAAAGAGAGAACCTTTAAAATTTAAATTTTATGATCTTCCATGGAGGTGAGGATTGTGACTCAGATAAGTTAATATTATATCATACACTCAACTCTAAAGAACAATAAGAAAATAAATTCATAGGTTAGATTTAGATAGAGAAGTGAAAGTGTAGTGTTATATTTTTGGTAAATACATATATAACAAAAAAAATTATGCTGGAATAAAACTGGGTCATATCAGTTTTGAAACCAATTTCTCTCTATAAACTGCTCTCTTATCAAAGACTAAGATTTTGTTTCAAAGAACTGTCACAGACCAAATTACTAGTAAAGCTGCCTGGTCAAGTTCATGTTGGGGAATTTAACCTTATGATCTGGTGATGATATAAACTTAGTTAGAACAAACCACATGCTCTCACAACTTCGTATTGGCATGTGTAAATTTCTAAACACTTGTATTCGATTGGTTTAAGCTTGAAACTATCTGATAATAATAATAATATAATGTTCATGACATCTCTTCCAAAGTGAGAAATGTTGATATTCATTGGCTGGAGAAGGTCAGAAAATTGAGTATCAACTCACTAATGTTATAAGTCCACAATATATAAATTCATGTTTCACTTACATAAGTCGAACTCCAAATAATATGCTTAACCAAATCACTACTAGTTTGAAGAAGATTCAAAAAAATCAAGATTTTAAATTTCAATTATTCTGTTCAATCATAATCAAAAACTGTACCTAAGGAAAATAGAGTAAAAGGTTCTACCTTTGCAAATAATAATGAGAGTGAATTTGGAAATTCTCCCGTAACTATAATGAGAAGCAGCAGAAATGGTAAAGACAAAAAGCTGTTATAAAACATTATTTCAATTGAAGAAAGCCCATCCTCCGCACCAGAAATCTCCACCAACACAAGGTACATTGTCTGCATGTTCAATTCACCAGCGTTACTTGTGACACAAAACCATTATAGGATCAAGTGAGAAAGGTAGCCCATGACATAAAATATCTCAAAACAATAATAGCATAATACTAACCTGAAAGAAAACAGATGTAAGGGCCATGCTATATCCAAAAAGATCAATGGAAAAATCTCCAAGTGCAGCAATGATAACTCCAGCAGCAGTCAATAATACTGAGAGAGTTACCTGTAACAAAGAAAGACAAAAAACAGCTTTAAAAAGCTTAGGTTAATTATCCTTAACCCAAAACAGAAAAATTGACTTTGAGCATGCTCAACTCAGAGATCAATGACTAATTACCCTTAACTCTTTTAGTAGGGTGGAGAAAAACACTCTCACCTTGAACTTACAAGGTAACTAGTCTCAGTTCATGTATTCTTATTCATATTAACTACCAGAAAATGGCAAAACATTTAATATTTCAACTGATGGGGGCACCCTACATGTAGGCATATTCTGAAATGCAACAAAGACAAACACATTATGCGTAAAACAGCCGCTGCACTGGAACCAAACATGCTCGACTTTAATTCAAAATTAAAGGTGAAATATTAGCCCCATCTATCTGAGGCCGGGTTAAATACTTTCTAAGTCACTGTACTTTACGTCAACTTACAAATGGGTCACTGAACTTTTTTTTCTTACAGTCAACTCATTGTACTCGACTTTTCTAACAAACCGTTAGAAAATCCGTCAAGTCAGGTTGACTTAAACGGTTTGCCACGTAAGCAGCTGACTTGTGAAAAAAAAAGCTTGTGTGTCGAGAATTACTCATGTGGCCTTGATTATGTGGATTTAGAGGGGAAAAATTATGGAGAAAATAAAAGAATTATTTTAAAGTATAATATAAATTAGAAAAGTTGGCCAAAAAAAGAAAATAAATAAAAAATATATTTAATTAATTTTGTAATTAATATCAAATTAATTTTTATTTAATTATTTACAAATATAATAATATAAATTAGAAAAGTTAGAAAAAAAACAAGAAAATAAATAAATAATATCTTTAATTAATTTTGTAATTAATATCAAATTATTTTTTGTTTAATTATTTACAAATATAATAATATAAATTAGAAAAGTTTGCCAAAAAATAAGAAAATAAATGAAGAATATATTTAATTAATTTTGTAATTAATATCAAATTATTTTTGTTTAATTATTTACAAATATAATAATATAAATTAGAAAACTTTGCCAAAAACAAGAAAATAAATGAAATATATATTTATTTTTTTTGTAATTAATATCAAATTAGTTTTTGTTTAATTTAATTGTGAATTTGGAAAATTACGTGGAAAATAATTAAACAAAAATTACGGTTGAGGCTCAAGTACTAAACCCCAAAATATAAAAATCAAAAGAAAACACAAAAAGTGAGGCTCAATAAATTGGTTAATGTCGCGCTTTTATTTACACTTTATATATATTACTATTATATACTTTATCTATTCCAAATCAGCATTCCCTTTTAATATTTAGCATTATTGAAAAAAAGGAAATTGATATTAGCACCGTAATTTTTGTTTAATTATTTTCCACTTAATTTTCCAAATTCACAATTAAATTAATTTGATATTAATTACAAAAAATTAAATATATTTTTCATTTATTTTCTTGTTTTAGGCAAACTTTTCTAATTTATATTATTTTATTTGTAAAGAATTAAATAAAAATTCATTTGATATTAATTACAAAATTAATTAAATATATTTTTTATTTATTTTCTTATTTTTTTGGTCAACTTTTCTAATTTATGTTATACTTTGAAATAATTCTTTCATTTTCTCCATAATTTTTTCCCTCTAAATCCACATAATCAAGGCCACATAGGATAATTCTCGACACATAAGCTTTTTTCACAAGTCAGCTGCTTACGAGGCAAACCGTTTAAAGTCAACCTGACTTAACGAATTTTCTAACGGTTTGTTAGAAAAGTCGAGTACAATGAGTTACTGTAAGAAAAAAAAGTTTAGTGACTCATTTGTAAGTTGGCGTAAAATACAGTGACTTAGAAAGTATTTAACCTATCTGAGGCCAATGGAAGGGCAAAAATAAAATGATAATACCTTCGAACCATTCTATTTCCTCTATAAGAGTTATTCGTGCTTTGAAGAAATTAATTAATACAATTCATAATTACTTATAAAGAAAATAATATAATTCATAATTAAATCAAATATTCCGTATTAATAGATCACTTATGTATACAATCTCTCCCCCTTTGATGGATCCCGTCCAACCCTGACCCTACTGGGACAGGTTTAGGAGAAAAAAAAATGATAATCCTATAGTTAGGGAAGGTTATGATATTTTAGTAAAATTCCCGAACTCGCCCCAATTGGATGTTATATTACTGAAATATCCTTGAATAATTTATTTTTTTTGGAGTTGGCTTATCTATGAAATATTACTATGTGATGTTCAGTGTTCTTCCTTTTTGAGATGACAAAGTTCTTATTCTTTTGACTTTTGCTAATTGTTTAAAGGAAAAGACACATGCTTTGCAGACTGGGTTTGAGTTAGGATTTTATTCATGTGGTGGGGCTGGGGATGGGTCACAACATCCCATACCCGGCATGTTTCTATGTCTACCTTAATATATATATATAGGTACTATACATGCTCATGCTCATGCTCAATCATTCCCGTCTTAACAATTCATGCTCGTTCTTGCTCCAGGATTTGGCAGTTTCGATCTCAATCTAATTGCTACTCCGTCCATTCCAATATATAAGATCATTATTGACTTTATGAAAAATTTAAAATTTTCAAACTCAAAATTAACATGATTAATTTTAGTCAATAAAATGATGAATATTGTAAACTATCTTAAAAAGTACTACTAATTGTAAGATTTATTGTTTCATAATTTTTAATGAATCATTTCAATTCTAAGTTTGAAAATATCTTGACTTACAATAGTCAATAATAATCTTATAATTTAGAATGGAAGGAATACTATTTATTCTTTTTCTATATTCTGATAGTTTATTAATCTAATTCTTTGATTAGAGATGTAAAACATTCTTTTCAATAATACATGAGTGAAGAAACTATAGAAAATAAATAAACAAAACATATTATTAAACTCAATCACACCCCTCTTCAACTCTCAGCCCTATCTCAACCCTAGCAAGTAGCCTCCCTAATCATACCACAAACAGCTTGTTACATTGATTTTCAAGCCAAAACTAAGATTGAATTTGAGCTAAATTATGACCCAAACACCCTTGAACCTAACTCTAGTTTTTCAATCGCAACGCAGTGTTCTAAAAATCCCCGCCTAAGTCCGCCTAGGCGCTAGGCCCCCTTGGCGCCCTGCCTAGGCGCTAGGCCCCGCCTAGGCGCTAGGCCCCGCCTAGGCGCTAGGCCCCCCTTGACGCCTCGCTAGGCGCTAGGCCCTTCCTGGCGCCTCACCTAGGCCCAATGCGGAAAAAAACTCCCTCCAAGAAATTAGGCGAGGCTTAGGCAAATAGTTTTTTTTTAATAACTATCCAAACCAAATATTGATATATTTATTTTTCTAATGATTTACCATATTCATAATACATATTGTAGCATATCAAATCACAACAAGAAGTGAACAATATCAAGTCAAAATGTATAAATTTATCATAGTTGTAATTTTTTGAACTTGTACCAATTTCAAATTATATAAATGATGATACATTTGTAATATTTAGTTTAATTCAATATAATTCTTAAATTTATGTTTAGTTTTTAATATTGAATTGAATTCTTGAAATTTTAAATTTTATTATTTAATAGCAATCTTGTTTATGAATAAAACTAATACGTTAAAAATATGTTTGAACTTTGAACAATTGCATATTTGTGTTTGAACTTTGACATTAACAATATGGATATGTATTTGAACTTTAAGCAAAGGTCTTTATTATCTTTATTATATATTGTTTTGCTTTATATTATTGTTTTGTTTGGATAAATGTAAGATAAAATATTAACATTGACTTTAAATAAAAAATCTCGCCCAGGCTCCGCCTAGGCACTAGGCCCTCCTCGGTCACCCGCCTCCCGCCTAGCGCCTTTTAGAACATTGAAAAATATGTTTGAACTTTGAACAATTGCATGTTTGTGTTTGACCTTTGACATTAGCAATATAGATATGTGTTTGAACTTTAAGCAAAGGCTTTTAATCATGATTATAGATTGTTTTGCTTTATATTATTGTTTTGTTTGGATAAATGTAAGATAAAATATTAAAATTGACTTAAAATAAAAAATCCCGCCTAGGCCCCGCCCAGTCCCCACCTAGGCCCCCTGGGCGCTAGGCCCTCCTCGGCCGCGCCCCTTTTAGAACATTGTCGCAACCCCTAAGAATAAAACCCTAGCCGCCATATTTTTATCCTAGACAACCGTAACTTACTAGCCTGGATGTCTTGTACCCAGTTATGAAATACCCATTCCCAATATCAAATTCCAGTACATAACAAAAATGGCATAAGAAGGGTAACTAACATATAATTACAAGGAGGTGGTATAAATGTACCCATCTTCCTAAAACACATCATTTCTGCCACTGAGGTAACAACCTAAGGACATTTCCATACATGCAGGAGAAATAATTACAAGGAGGTGGTATAAATGTGAAAGCAGGATGTTCTCTAGACTTTGCAAATCTTGGTCCAATAGTAACATCACAAAGGGAAAGGTTCTGTCATATTTAGTCCAGATATTTGACATGCTATTATCCCACCTAACCCAGTCTCAGTTACGTATAGCTCAGAAGATCGTCCACCTCTCCAACAAAATTATCAACTACTTACTTACCATTGGCATTTTAAGGAAGATACACCACATTAAGGACAAAATACAGTTAACATTTGCAATTGATTCAGTCCAAAAGTAAAAATGTTAGAAGCACATGTAAAAAAGAAAACCTTTAGAGTAACCTATCTACAACATGGATATTGTTTAGAGGTTCAGTGACTGACCTGCGTTGAAGGTCTACCCTTTCCATAAAAATATCCAGATATTAATACGGCAAGTGGTGTAAATCTTTTTATTGCAATGTACATAGGAATATTAACTCCTTTCAGGCTTGCTAAAGCAAAACCTACATTTGCATTGTAAAACAACGAAACTAGGATGAGTTTTTTTGCAGTTGCAATGTTTAATCCTTTCGCTTTTGTGTATCCCATCACTCGACCCAAGTGAATAAGCAGGGCAGTTGCCAATTGCTGATAAATTTCAAAGAAATTAATATTGTCCTCATCAATAATCGAGAAATCAAAACTATATCACCGAAGAGAAAAACTTTACAGTTTAGTCCAGCACATACCTGTAGACATAGAAGAGTCATTGAATGTGCATACTGCATAATAACTGCCTTGTTGATAAAAACCATAGCCATTGAAGCAATTCCATATGACAAGGCAGCAATTAAACTACATGGTGAAGTGGATCATGTTATTAGAGGCTCAAGGAAAAAAATTTACTCAACAGATTTCATACTTAAAAGTGATCAAGATCAAGTAGATGTTTCCTCATAATTCCTGCATTTCTGGTTGGATACAGAACCTTCTTTGTTTCATTGTTATTTTTTACTGATAAGTATGATGATAGGTAGAAACTAATCAGAAGAAAAGTGATTAAATGAGGAAGAAAACAAATTAAATGCAAATTAAGGAACCGTTTTTCTTCCTCCTCAAAGGTGCTTTAGAATTTAGCATGTAGTCACCCAAATAAACATATATATATATATATAGTACTTGTCTATGCATTAAGTGAGAGCACCTTTGGTTTCTCATTTCTGGTGTCCTCGTGGTTAAAATTCTAAATTATAATATTGTTTCAGTCTCTTGCTTTTGGTATCCACATGGTTGAAATCACTATTATCTCTCTCAACCTTTTTTCTCTCCCATGCTATGAGTCTCACCCACTTTTTATCTCTCATTTCTCTCACGTCTCTTCCTTTATCTTCTCTCTTTCTCTCACATCCAAGCCTCCAACTCATTATCAAGGAAAAACAAACTAATAAGAATATACATATAACCTTCGATTGCAATTCACGTAATGACTTTTCATTTTTTTATAGTCATTGATTGAAAATTTACGGGTTATTATCACGTCCATGGTGCGTTTGCACAAAATTAGTATGTATCAAAGTACAACACCATCTAAATTTATTCTTTTAAAAATATACACCTACTATAATATTTTTATGTATCATAATCCCACCACAAGATGATTAAATGAAATATTTAAGCTCCAACAGAAATACTATATGATTCAAAAATTGTTATCGTCCCCACTATTATGATACTTCATCTTCACCAAAGCCACCTATATGAATTAGATAGGCTTATAGCTTAAAATATGCACTAGTTAATAATCTCTACTCTAAAATTAGAGATACATTTTGACTTCAAATCAATTTGCGAAATATCGATATGAATTTATTTGATTTTAATACAAACTACAATAATTATATACTAACTAAAATGTGCTAATAATTAACATATTTGTTGCTTTCCAAACTTATGGATTCATATCAATTTTGAGCTTAAGGATTTCGCAGATTGAGTTAAAAAAATCTATATTTTAATTTTGGAATGGATTGAGTATATGAAACAATAAAAAGTTATATCATTTGAAAATTGAAGCACAATTTACTTTTCCTTCATATAATTTATTCTTATAAGGTTCCAAAAGATAAGTTGTCTCAGTCAAACTCCTCCTTTTAGATAAAAGTTGTTCGTTGAAACTTAAAACAAAATATTTATCTTTCATCCTAAACATCAGCTGGGATTTAAAAGAATCACGGAGATGGAATTAAGCATCTTCATTTTTCTAGAATAAGGTTTACTAAAACTTCTGAACATTTAAATACTACTAATATAATTTTATTAAGTGGATAAATGTTAGATAGATTTAGACAAAGATTATAAATGGTCTTAAATATTTACTTTTTTAAATGCATGTGTTACATGGACTCTTCAATTGAGAGTGAAGTACTCGTGTCAACACAAGTGGACATGGTGTGGGTATGGGTAAGGGATCCGTGTCAGATCCTTCACTTTTTGATCAGACACTTCAAGTCACCAACAATTGATATTGTACACCATAACTTTATAGTATTTCAATATTGAAACGATATACTTGGTACTTCTTTCGCCAAATCATCATAGTTATATCAAACACTTAAATATAACCCACTAATTATCTTTTGTAATCAAACAAGCTCACCAAAGCACGGGTGACATTGGTAATGATTTATTATGTTAACTGTTAAAATAATTAAATAAATGTAGGTTAAGTATTTAATTAGGATTTTAAGAAGATAGTTGTAGTTATTTTATTATTAAATATTTATTTAAATAATAAATTGCTGAATTATATATTAAGTTCCTTCGATCAATTATCAAGCTAAAATATTGTATAGTGTAAATTTAATTAGTTATGACTTTAAAAAAAATAACTATTTTAATAATAGTTAAATTTGTAATGGAATTCTATAGTTTTATGACAAAATTTGCTTGAAATTCTTATCCGACTAGAACTTTGAAACTCAAGCTTACTAAATTTTAATTTAGAATGAATATAATTTATTTATGACATTAATTTAATAATGAAATTTATGACTAATATCAATATAATTAAATCATTTGATATGTTCAAATTGTAATAATAAAATTATCCTACATAATTTTTTAAGGATATATTGTCTGGTATAAATTTGTGATAAAAATCTTGTGATAAGTTTGGTAGAAACAAAAATAAAATTCCTTTTAGAAGTTCTTATTCCTATTAGAGATATAAAAACAAAAAACATCTTCTCTTTTCCTAACATGTTGGGGCTCCTTTTGAATATGTAACAAATTTAGATAATATTTAATTGTTACAAATTTGGATAGTACTTATACTAATTTGAATAGAAAAGAAAAAAGCTGAATCAAAAATTTGTGAAACCAAGTTTGTGCTTCTAATTATATCATTGATTAACACCAAATGTTTGATCTTCTTTCACTAAATCTCACATAACTTGGTACTTTTTTCACCAACTGTTTGATCTTCTTGTCCTATCCACGCAACCGTATCTAAAATTTAGATCTTTCTACGCCGTGTCCCTGTATCTTATTATTTTAGGAATAGACAAGTTTGACACTAGACACTACCAACACCCTATTCGCGTACCGTAGTCCATGCAACATAGGTAAATGCATTAAAATTTGAGATAGGTTATCATATAAACTCAGAACAGAAAGCAGTTAAATATTATCATTTAGGTGAACTAAAAGTATGTAGACTTCGTCATATTTGTTGCACATAGTCAATATTACACATTTTAAAACTGAAGATATATAAATCAATTTAGAAAAACAACACTAGCTGCATAAAAGACTGAATATGTAAATATAATATACATGTATCAGTACCATATAATACACCAATGAAAGACAAAAGATAACATTGATTTCAGATAACATTGATAACATCGAGAGGAACACAACATTTATCCAACGTATAAAAATTTAGAAGATAGTTCAGATTGGCTAATTAACGTAAGATTGAGTGTCTGTGTCCGCTCTTCATAGATCAAAGTATACTTTGATTTCTTACTGCACTAAAGGATATACATGAAGATAGATTCATAAGGTTGTGTGTTTTTATTTAGAAGAATAGAAAATTGTGTGCACCTCTAGACTTCTTAATCAAAAATCAAAATTGTCAATGTTCTTATTATATGTTTTAACCTTTATCTTTGGTATCTGTTTGAACTTTTATTGTTATGTAAGTTGCAAACTTGCAATATTAATAGTGTTGATCAGTTTCTATCATGGACCCGGGTAGCTACATAGATTGTAGTATACATAATCAAAGACACAAATCAAATAACCAAGTTCATATATTATAAGGGGGGTTGAAATCTCAGTCACTGTTTCAAATTACGCCTCTTGATTACTTCTGAGCCTAGTTTGAGGGCAAGTAATGGCCCCAAGGAACTAGGAGCTACTAAAGAAAGATAATCATATAAAAAGAAAAAGTATAGGTCCTACAGGAAGATACGGAAAGCAAGAAAATCACTAAGAGCAAAGATCTGATTTGTTAATCAGTGCCTGTAACAGAGGAACCTTGCCTGAAGCACCCATGTAAACCTCTCAATCCGTTTACATACACTTAATTCTCTACTGAGCAATATTTGAGCTCCTTTTTTATTAACTAGGTCTTGTATATAAATGATCACCTCAACCCTCAAAGATGTGTGTGAAGGCAAAGCTTCCCAACTCTTTTCTTGGTTTCTTTAGATTTTCAATTTTATATTTTGTCAGAGTGAGGCATCCACAAGCACGAGACGTTCCCCACAGTTTTCATCCAACTAGAAGACATATGTGTATTAGACTAATCTCCAATTTGCACCCTAAACTTTAACCTTAAAATCGATTTGCACCTTAAATTTTATTTTGAATTAAGTGCACGGTAAATTTTGAGTTTCAAAGCAATTTGCACCCTCTGCACCTTCTACATCAAAATAATTAGCACCCTATACTTTAGTGCGGAGGGTGTAAATTGTATTGAAACTCAAAGTTTAGGGTGCATTTAATTCAAAATAAAATTTAGGGTGTGAATCAATTTTAGGGTTAAAGTTTTACGTATATAGATACGATGTATTAGATAGGATGTACACTGTTATAAGCTAGGTAATATCTGGAATTTGTGATTGATCATAAATGTAAACGAATTAATACAATTATGCATCAACTTTGTAATATCAGAGCAAAATTAAGAATTGAGAATCACTTCCAAAAGATAATAAGCTGATTATATCTGTTAAATATATATGACAGTTAAGTGGCAAGCAATTGCAAATGGAATTGCCTCATTCTGCTAACATTGTTATACTAAGAACAACTTGACCACTAAATTAGCAGTTATGAAATAAATAGGGGTCAAAGCAATGCAATTCAACTCAATTCATGCAATACATTAAACTCTAACACCAACCGGAATGGTTTCAAATTTGAATAAAAATTTCCAAAGAAGTACCAAAGATAAAGAGTAACATAAAGAAGAAAAATAGTGTAAATACAATTTGCCAAAGCAATACATGCATTAGAAACAAACCTTAGATGTGGTCCATATGAACTTGTAACTGTATCCAATCGATTGTCCATGGCTAGTGACTAGTTTAATACCCCAGCAGAAACTGCAATCACTTCATCCAATCATATAAACTCCACAAATAGACAAATTACTCCTCCGCAATTGAATCTACGCATAAACAAGATCTAATAAACAAAATGGAATTAAAACGGGATTAAAATTAAAAGAGTCAGCAACGTAATCAAAACCTTACCAGATATAAAGTAAACTACTATTACATTGTCCGATCTGATGATTTGATTAAGGGCGTTCTTGGATCAAGCAATAGGGTTTTTGGTATGCTTCTAGTTGAGTGTAAAGCGAACGTAGTAGTACTGCGAGTGTGCAAAAATGTGAAGAAAAAAACAAAATAAATATATAAAACAGAAAATAACAGAGGTGAAGACAATGAAAACATCTGGTAAGAGAGAAGTAAGCAAAATGCGTGGTCATCGCAATCAGAGGCGAGGATTGGGGCCTGGTAACTGTAAACAATCCAAGCAAAAGATTGAGATTTAATAGAAAATCGGCTGGTTCGGAACAAAGAAAATAAATTCGGTATAAACCGTTTTTTGATACCGGTTCCGATTAATTATTTTGATGGTTCGAATTGTATCGAACGATTCGGTTCGTACTCATATTAGGAAGAGTACGAGTCATGCAACTAACATGGTATAGGTAAAAAGGTCATTTACACATTATGCCATTATGGTATGCATCTGTCATTTTGACTTAAAACTAAATAAGGTTTACATTGGACTCCTCTGTCATTGAAGCAGTCATAATTCATAAATTACTCTCTCTATCTCTCACCATCATTGTCTTCTTCCTCTTCAAAAAAGAGACTCTCTTCCCTTTCTTTCGAAGACTATAATCCCATTTCCTATTTGAACTTTATAACTATACATTTTAAGCTCTTATTTACTAGTACTAGTATAATATGGCGGAGCTTCTCCATTTTGTGGTGGCACTGGGCGGAGGTCTTGACGAGGGAGGCATCGGGCAGTGTTGGCCCTCGCGTGGATTGTAATAGCCAAAAATTTTAAATCACATCGTAAATAAATATATTAATTGTATATTAATGATATTAACACTTTATGATATATATATATATATATATATATATATATATATATATATATATATATATATAAAATAATTATGTAATTAAATTAATATAATAATTATAAGACTCCAAATTTTATGAAATAAAATTAATTAATTTTTTTATAATTATTTAATTTTTTTATAATTATTATTTTATTCACTAAATAGTTAAATTGATAAAAGGTTAAAGTTAAGAGTGATATGTGTAAATTTTGCAAAGTAAGCAAGTTGTCATAAAATATTCGTTTAATCAAAGAATATTTTTTTTTGTCAAGAAATATTCATACGACGGCGCAATTATTGGTGGACCCCACAACGGAATAACTATCAGAGAAAAATAATTTTTTCATAAAATAACGACAAGACTTTTACCGTTAAACTGTCGAAATATCCGGTGATAAAAGTACAGTAATACGCGTTGTTGCACAGTAACACACGGTATTGCATAGTATCTCTGATTATTGATGCTTACGTAAGAAGTCACTCAATTTCATTCAATAATTGTCATAGTAGTTGCTGCATAGTATCACATATTATTGATTCAATTATTGTCATAGTATCATCTGCACAATATTTTATATTATTAAATCAATAATTGAGATGATATAGTTATTCATATTATTATTTATATTATTGTGAGTTATAATATTAATGATGAATAATTATTGAAAGATAAAAATGTGTTATATATATATATATATATATATATATATATATATATATATATATATATTAGGATGAGATTTAATTTAATAGTTAGTCAAGACTAATTAAATAGTTTGAACTAACTAAGAAAGTAAAAATGTGTATAAAACACAAGAAAATGAAATTAAAACTCGAATTTGAGTTCGGAATAGAATTTTGATGAGCGGACTAATCGGTTGAATCCAGAGCGATGAATCTAGTAAGAAAGGACTGTAAACTCAATATGGTTTCAAGGTTGACTTTTCAATTAAAGTCAACAGCTCACTTTTATGTAGAAAAGTCAAATGTAGAGTTCGGAGTTGAATTTGGAGACTATGACGAGATATTTGAGTCTGAAACGATGAAATTAGTCAAAATAGACTATAAATACAAAATTTGTCGGGGTTGATTTTTTGGTCAAAAAAGTAAATAGTTGACTTTTTCGACAAAAGTCAAACTTCAAAAATTCAAAGATGACATTGTTGATAAAAATATTTCTATTGTATTGGGAATATTAATGTTAGTGGAAATCAATATTTATTTCGATAATAGTTAATTTCTAAATGTTAAATTGACCAAACGGGCAATTAATCGGATAAATGAGCAATTAATTACTATTGGTTCACACGCAAGGAACTATTGGTTCACACGCAAGGAACTATTAGTTTGCATGTAAGTACTATTAGGAGATGTTATGCAAGATTGATACTACTTGAGGGACTAAATTAAAAATGGAGGCAAAGATGAAGGTACTAAAGTATAATTAACCTTATAATTTGCCACATTTTCCTAGCCTATAAATACTCCTCTATCCATTCATTATTTCCTACCATTTTTGAAGAGCACAGTTATAATCACAAGCTATAGTGAGAGAAACTATAAAGAGAAAGAAGAAGAGTATTCTGCTACTACATTATTGTAGTATCCAATCTCCTACTAAGATAAGAGATATTATTTTTTGTATTTGTAAGGGATATTATTTTTCGTATTCCTAAGGGGTATTATTTCATTCGTATTCGTAAGTGATATTATTTTTCGTAAATAAGGGGTATTATATCTGTAACGCCCGAGAAAATCGAATTTTTATGACAATTAAATTTTTATTTGATTATGTGAATTAAATGAATTTAATTGATTTCTTTGTGAGTAAGCTATGTGAAGGTCGTTCTATGACCTAGAATGTGCTAATGTGGTTAGTATTCAGGCTACGTGTTAGAAATAATTGTTTGGAATTTCGAGCGAAAATAATTGTTTTCAGAAAATTTTAAGTAAAACACTATTCATCCGCTTACATTAGAGAATTATTTTGAAATTCCGAGAAACACGTGATGATAGAATATCGAGATTAGATGGAATATCTGATAATATTTCATTTATGGCAAACGCAGTTTTCGCCTACGGACTTAAAACCTAAGGGTTGAGTTTATTGATTTCCGAGAAGGAAATAATATGCGTAGAAGGAATTGCGTTAAGGTTAATGTGAGTATTATACATTAATGATATTTTTAGTGTCTATGTATAATCGTTGAGTAAATCTGATACAATCGATAATTGTACATATGGTATATCTGAAGGAATACGTGAATTATGCGTGTAGAATACGATGCGTATTATAGAATTAACCTAAGTCTCAATGATTATCATTTGTATTGGATTATGATTAGCCCAATCAATTGAATGACTAAGCCCAAAGAGATTAATGGGTTAAGCCCAAGTCAAGGCCTAATGTTTATTTAGTTAAGCCCAATTCATTAAAAAGCCAAGGCAGGTAGGATCCGTCCGGTGGGTCACACATGGGTAAAACCCATGGGGCAACCCATGGGATGTCTTAAAGCATGGGTGGGCCGGCCACCTTGTTGTGTACTCCAAGCATAAGGCTTGGTCACCAAGTATTTTACTTGGTGACCAAGAGTGAATAGTAAGGAGGTGATGTGTGCAATGACAATAATACCCTTCATTCTTGTTTTCTATAAATAGAAGGCTAGATTGTGGCATTTGAGAGTTTTGAAACTTGCCAACCTAGATTATTTTGAGAGAGAAAGAGAGTTATTCATATAAGTCCTTCACTTTGGAAGATTTAACCTTTATTCTTCCAAGAGATTTCTTAAGAAGCTTGAGGTAATACTTCTTGCTCTTCATTTTCCATCTCTTTTTGATTTTTCTTTTATTGGAGAATCATAGATGGGTAGTATATGTCTTGTATAGGAAATTATTGATGGCTTTTTATAGATTCGATATCTATAAGTCATGAAATTATAAGAATCATAAGGTTTGAAATAGTTTTGAACCATTGAAATATTGATAGTTGAGATCGATCGTTGATAAACGATTGAGCTCCATCAATACATTAGTATATGCATCTTGTTTGGTTAGGATGTAAATATGAAATCTATGGAGAATTCCATGTGATTTGGCTTAGAGAACCCTAGTAACGAAGTTATGGCGAATTTTACGAAAATAGACGTTAAAACGTCGAAAACGTTGAATTCCGGATTAAGGGTCAAAAGTTACTGTGAGACTTGAAAACGTTGGTTTTCAATGTCAACACGTGAGATAGGGTGATTAAGAGTTGTGAGTTCGAGAATCGCTTGGATTCGACTTAAAACGAAAAGCGACGAGCATTGAACGCTCATTAACGTTTTTGAACGTTTAGAAAATGAACTCAATGGTCAATTTTGAGTTAACGGATTTGAAAGTGTCGAATTCTTATATGAACGCGTAGATTACGTTATTTATGACGTGTAGGCTTTTGAATGGACCAAATCGGGTTTAAAATGAAGAAGTTACGGCCCCGGGAATTTCGTAAAATTTTAAAATTTACGAGATTACGATGCTTGAGGTCTGGCGTCATGCTGCTATTTGATATATAATCTAAATCGCCAGTGCTGCAGTAAATGCATATAGTAAAAAATTGAAACCTTTAAATAAATGGCAATCAGCGCCATCGTTCCTTCCGCAGCAATAACAAAGTCGAGGGCCTTGCCATCGCTAACCGGCGCCCATGGCCAGATCCCAATACTATGAGGGTCATGCATGCATGTAGTGGTGAACCTTAGACAATGACTTAGGTTTTGAACTTCATTTGTTCGGGGACCTAAAGGGATGATGTTTGTACACTTCATAAGTGTATTAAAGTTATTCCTTATACTACCTATACTAAGGTATATGGTATGAAACTTAGGAATATTATGCATGTTAGTAAGTTAACATCGATGAACAAAGTTGATACTTTATCAACAATGTTCGAGTCCGGTTAATAAAAACACGGTTGTGTAATAAACCGGGAATGAAGGGTAATAAGTCTTGTTGACTTTAGTAAATGATATTAAGTTAACAAAGACATAGAAGAAAAAGAAGCTTGTCGAACAATTTGAATAGTTGTTTGATAGCTAATTACGATTGTCTTTATGTGAATATATCATGTAGATTCTGTAAAGGCCGTGGTCGGTTGAGTAAATTATTTGAAAACGCCGAAAGGCAAGTTTTCTTAACGCTTTGTCTAACTTTCATATTAGCCAAGTTATGCGTGATTCGTTGAACCCGAATTGCATGACGGGTTTTAAAGAAAGGGTCGATGCAGTTTTTAACTTTCGGCTAGACTATTAAGTAATATATAGATTGATTTTGATTCATATCTTTCTATATAGAAATGTTAACGCTTATCCTATGCCAAGTAATTGAATACAGACGTGAAGGTAAGGTTTGTCTATGAACAAACAAAAGTATTTTTCATCGATATTTCGATGGGCTCACGAAGTTTGCCAAAAATATATTAAGCGTAAATCGTTTAATGAATGAGTGTTGATCAACATAGAGTACTATAAATGATCACCTAGAGAAGTGCTCGTAAGTTATCGGATGAACGGCCTTAGTCTTTGTGGACTCCTTTTCAAGTATGAAAACGAAAATTATCTTTTTCATTCATGGTCTATCGTAATAGGTTCGAAATTCCTAATCTATTCTATACTTTGGGAATTGATGTTATGAACCGTTAAAAAGTATTATTGATTCATAATACTTCATAACTATTGTTCAGTTATGTCGGAATTGTTATATAATTCACGAATGTGGTATTCCTGTTATCCTTTATTAAACTTGCTGAGTTGTTATGCTCACTTCTTGCGTGAATTATATAACTGCAGTTAAAGATGAACGTACTGTGAATGCCAAGAGAGATAAGGGCAAAGCTAAGATGGATGCTTATGCATTGTGTAATAGTTTAGTAAGTTTATATGTATTATACATTATGAACAATGAATGATGTAACCGGTTTATGAACCTGGGAAGGATTTATTCTTTGATTGTAATAAAAAGATAATAATTACCTTCATTTTGTTGTATTTCAATGGAATGATTGTATGGATGTTAGTACAGTGGAGCACCATCTGTCGGGTTGAAAGATACCCGAATTTGGGGGCGTCACAATTTCTTTCGTATTCGTAAATGATGTTATTTTCTTTCAATACTCATAAGGGTTGTCATTCTATTCCTTATTAATATGTGGGAATAACTTGTCTACGCGGACTACCACATGCCTGGTGAATAACCCTTCGTATTCATTCCTTATTAATATGTGGGAATAACCTGTCTACGCGGACTACCGCATGCCTGGTGAATAACCTTTTGTATTCATTCTTTATTAAGTTGTGAAAATAATCTGTCTACGCGGATTACCGCATGACGGATGAAAATTCATTTGCAGTTTCTTGTATTATTTCATTTCATATTCTTAAATCTAAACTTACTATTGCTTCTATAATTCCTGAAATGATTAGAAATTCCTTGAGGTTTGTGCTTCATCTAATATCATTTCACTGGAATATTGGTCTGAACTCTCTTATTGAAATTTTAATCTTTTCATGTCGGGAAACTATTCATTCAGGTACTATTCATAATGGAATTTAATTTTCTTTTCTATCCAAATTATTTTTGATACATGAATATCATTCTTGAATTTTGTGATGCCCCCAAAATAGGTCCACACAACCCATTCTGAGTTGCCAGATATACGGTACATAATTCAAACACAAACTTCATTTATACAATTGTCGTGCAAAATACGACATAAACTGAGAGTTTCAATACAAATATTGTCTTGTAGACAATATCCAAACTCAAATAAAGTTCTCATTATAATTATTATCACACTATTTTACAAAATAGTGAGGACTACTATAATAACTATCTCGGACCATTACTCCACTCCCCAACTAGTCCCATCTACATTCTCGCCTCCTGAGAAGAACCATGGAACCAAAAGAAAAAGAGTGAGCTCAACTAGCCCAGTAAAGAATATTATGACTAAGATAATAAAGAACAAATTATTCTTAGTCTTCAACAATGAAAAATTTGATAGAATACAATAGAAAACAAGTTTTAGATCAACAACTGCAGCGGAAATAGCAATCCATTAGAAGAGTCAAGTAGAGCATGATGTCTACTATCTTCTATGATTTAAAAGTCCATCATCAATATTTTATCCCTATAATTCCAATCAATAATCATTTCAGATCAACGAATTATTCATGCACTACGGGCCAAGGATATTCGTATATATCACCAGTGGTCATGATCATGTCAAACAACTGTCCATCTATGCACTACGGACTAAAAAGGACTTTCACCACATCATTTACCTGTAACATTACATGTCATGATTATACCAATACACAATTCCTGATCATAATCATACCAATTAATAGTCCATCTATGCACTACGGGCCAAAGATGACTTTCACCACAATAAAAACATGAGGATGATGACAATGATATAAAGAATCAATCAAGTAAGATCAATGATAAATATTAAAAATTTATAAATTTATCCAGAGTACAAGAATGTCCAAATTGTCAACATGATAACTAATTGTGGAGTAAAATTCAAGAATGGTATTTATGTATCAAAAATAATTTTGTACAGAAAAAATTAATTTTGTCGTGAATAGTAAAGAATGAATAATACCCTGAATGAATAGTACTCGAATGAAAAGTACCCCGAATGAATAGTATTCCACATGAATAGTACCCCGACATAAATAGTATCCCGACATAAATAGTATCCCGCCATTTAATAAGAAAGTTTAGAGCAATAGTGGAATGATACTAGATGAAGCATATTTCACTAATTTCAAGGGTTTTCACCATTTAATAATAAGGTTATGGAAACAAATAATAAATTTGTACCATAAATGGAGAAATATGAAAGAAGACGATATCCTTTGACGAGTACAAAAGAAATGACATCTCATACGAGTATAAAAGAATATACAAAATTACAAATAGATTTTCACCAGTCATGTGGTAATCCGCGTAGACAGATCATTTCCATAATTTAATAAAGAATGAATACGAAGGGTTATTCACCATGCATGCGGTAATCCGCCTATACGGGTTACTCCCGCAGATTAATAAAGAATGAATACGAAGGTCATTCACCATGCATGCGGTAATCCGCGTAGACAGATTACTTTCGTAGATTAATAAAGAATGAATACAAAGGGTCATTCACTATGCATGCGGTAATCCGCGTAGACAGGTTACTCCCACAGTTTAATAAAGAATGAATATAAAGGGTCTTTCACCATCCATGCGGTAATCCGTGTAGACAGGTTACTCTTCTTCTTTCTCTCTATAGTTTCTTTTTCTAGAGTTTTAGTGAATTCGTAAGAACTAATAAAGGAATGAGCTTCTATTTATAGAAGAATGGACTAAATAACAACTAATTCATGAACGGTCCAGATTGATTTACTATTAAAACAGACGATCCATATTGATTTCCTATTAAAACTGCAACCGACGGTCCATATTGATTTACTATTATAACTTCAACTAGCAGTCCATACTGATTTAATATTATAACTTCAACCAGCGGTCCATATTGATTTACTATTATAAGTTCAACCAACGGTCCATATTGGTTTATTATTATAACTTCAATCGACGGTCTGAAAAATTAACAGATCTCCCCATGGAATAATAAGTCAAACTTACAACAAACGTCTCATGACAAATCCCTCTATTTATATAAAAAATTGAATAAATATTTACCATAAATAACTTATCTTTAATCAATACATTTTTAATCTTTCAATAATTATTCATCATTTAATATTAAAACTCATAATATTGACAACCAGATCGTTCCTAGGAAAGAGGGGGCTTTCTGATAAGGATTTCTTCTTACTGGCGCACAATTAAATAACCAAACCCCTTTCCTCGACAGAGTTTCTAGACATTGTCAATAATGAAAATAATAATATGAATAACTGTGTCGTCTCAATTATTGATTTAATAATATAAAATATTGTGCAAATGATACTATGACAATAATTAAATCAATAATATGAGATACTACACAACAACTACTGTGACAGTTATTGAATGAAACAGAGTGACTTCTTACGTAAGCATCAATAATCAGAGATACTGTGCAACAACGCGTATTATTGTGCAACAGCGCGTATTACTATACTTTTATCACCGTGTATTTCAAATTGTTTAACGGTAAAAGTATTACCGTTATTTATTCTAAAAAGGTTATTTCTGTCGCTTTCTATATCCAACAGTTATTTTGTTATGTGGTCCACCAATGATTGCACCGTTGTATGAATATTCTCCAATAAAAAGAATATTTTATGACCACTTGCTTACTTTATAAAATTTGCACATATCACCCATAACTATAATATTATATATATCAAATCATCACCTTACTATTTAAAATAATATTTAGGAAAAAGTAATTTTTTTTTCATAAAAAGTTGGGGTCTTACAACCTCCTCTTCTTATGAAATTTCGTCCTCAAAATTGATGTACGTACCTGGTATGTCGAAGAGGTGAGGATACCTTGCTTTCATTTCATATTCTAACTCCCAAGTCATTTCCTAAATATCATGGTTTCTCCATAAAACTTTAACTTGAGGTATAGCCTTTGAGCGTAGAATGTGCTCCTTCTTATCCAAGATCTTGACAGGTACCTCCTCATACGTTAAATCTTCTGCTATCTTATCTGGTTCTAATTTAATAATGTGGTTTGAGTCTTTCACATATTTATACAACATAGATATGTAAAAAACATTATGAACATGAGACATAATTGGCGGTAAGACGAGTCTATATGCCACAGCTCCTACTCGGTCGAGAATTTCAAATGGACCAATAAATCGAGGATTTGAGCTTTCCTCTCTTCGTCGATTCTTGATTCTGGAATAAAACCTGCTTTTACTTTTTACTTCATATTTATCAGCTTTGGGTCTGTAGCTTGAACAACTTTAACTTTATCGATTAAAGTCGATTCTAATCATATATTCGCCATTTTTACGTGGGTTGATAAGTGTATTTTATATACGCAATTTCATGTTTAAATCATGCTTATTCTTTGCTATGTTTTTGTAAACAAGTGCATTTTTACTTGGTTTTTGTTGTTTTATGTGTAGGTTGGTGGTTGCGGCGATTCATGGATTATTTGGGATATTTGGTGCATTTGGAGTTAAATTGGAGCCATTTGGAAAGAACTCAGTGTTGCAGCATGTCAACTAACAGGAGGATAGCTAGGGGTGGGCATGTCTGAAATAAACACCCACTTGAGCGAAGTCTACATGAACAATTGATAGAAGCGAGAGAGCACGGCCAAGGCGTTTTTACTACACACCCCGTAGGGCGCAAGGTCACGACTCTCGACCAAGACAGAACTTAAGCCCGTAAAAATGACATTTTTTCTCTATACACCCCACGTAAGGCGAGTTAGAAAAACTGGACCGTCTGTTGCATTTAAACTTCCTATTGGACTCAATTTGATTGTTTTAATGAGTTTATAACTCTATTTGTTAGAGGATGTAGCTGAAGTATTAGACTTGATATATATTACTCTTTAGAAACACAATAAGAGAGAGAATCAAGAAGCTTACGAAGATAAAAAAAAATCAGCTTTTTGGAGAGCAAAAGTGGAGGAGTATTTCGAAGAGTTTTTCAAGACGGTTACATTTGTAGTCTACGTAAAGGGTGTTTTCTAATATTCTTTGTGTTAGATTATTATTTGTGATTGAAAGAATGTTTTCTATGATTTATTCAGTGTTTATTTCATTTGTTATGAACTAATTTACTTTTTAGGCTTGTGATGGATCCTTAAGTGAATCGATGGTTTTGTAATCTTTGATTCCCAATTTAATAAATTATCTTCAGTTCATCTATATTGATTTATGCTTGAATCTATGAATTGTTCGGCCAATAATTCTTCGTGGGGTTGGATGGAATCGAGAGAGGATATTCAATTCGAGACCTAGTTGATATAGCATGTGTTCAGGATTTTGTTAGTAACTTAAACCTGATTCGTGTGAAGATAGAGATATACTTAACACCGCATGTAATCGGATAAGAGAACTTGTTCTTCAACCTTCTTTAATTGTAATTCACATAGAGATATAGTGCGTTAGTTGATTGAGGTGTTTAACGGATTTCTATTTTAATTGTGGATTGACGTTAATATGGTATTAATGCATCGAGAGGTGGTTAGTACTACGTTTGTGTTCTTGATTAATAAACTGAGATAGTGCATTGAATTGGGATAAAAGTGTTAAAACCAAAGTGAAGCATAAGGTGAAATCATAAGTCTAATTCTCCATCAATTGTTTGAAAATTCAGATTTTGATATTGTGGTTGTTTCATTTTAGTTTAATTATTCTTAATTTTAGTTTAATAATTTCAATCATTAAATTTTATTTGTTTAATAAAATTAGGGTTAATAGAAGATTGGTAATTGTAAGTTAAGGTATTTTGCTAATTAGTCTCTGTGGGAACGATACTCTACTCATCACTCTATTACTTGTTGACCACGTATACTTGCGTGTTGTGCGTATATAGATTTTACCCAACATGGGTCCTTGGAGTCTTTAACTTTATTTCCATCCTTTGTAAGTCATACAAAATGGGAGGCCTTTGTTTTGACAATATCGCACTCGTACCTGCATAAGATTTTTTACTCAATACGTCCGCTATCACGTTCGGTTTTCCCATGATGGAATTGAATGGTATGGTCATAATCTTTCAACAGCTCGAGCTAACATCTTTGACGCATGTTAAGTTCATTCTGGGTGAAGAAATATTTGAGACTTTTGTAGTATATTAAGATGTCATCAATAAACACAACCACGAAATGATCCCAATTTTTCTTTAATATTCGGTTCATCATGTCCATGAAGGCAACATGGGCATTAGTCAATCCTAAAGATATAACTAGAAATTCGTAATGCCCGTATCGAGTTTTAAAAGCAGTCTTTGGAATGTCATCAGCTTTAATCATTAACTGATGATATCCAGAACGAAGATCGATCTTTTAGAATAATTGAGCACCTTGCAACTGGTCAAACAGGTCATCGATACGAGGTAATGGGTACCTATTTTTGATGGTGATATGGTTCAACTCCCGATAGTCAATGCAAGGTCGCATACTCCCATTTTTCTTCTTTACGAATAAAACAAGAGCACCCCAAGGCGATGTACTAGGATGAATGAAACCAATGTATAACAATTTCTGTAGTTGAGCTTTTAAATCCTGAAGTTCAATAGGAGCCATTCGATATGGAGTTTTAGAAATGGGTTTTGTACCGGGTTCAAGCTCAATACAAAATTCGAATTTAAGTTCTGGGGGTTGACCAGGTAGTTCTTCGGAAAATACGTCAAGAAATTTATTAACAACAGAAATATCATTCAAATCTAACGTATTTTTATTTAAATTGGTAACATGGGCTAAGAAGGCTTGACATACGTTTTTTAATAAACGAATGACTTTAGATGATAGTGATTAGTTTTAGTGGTTTGGTTGCTTGAATTCACAGAACAAGTTGGTTAGGAATATGAAAACTAACAACCTTACGAAAATAATTAATTTTAGCATGATGAGTAGTTAACCAGTCGATTCCTAAAATCACATCAAATGCAAGTATTTTCAAAGAGATGAGATCAACAGGTAATGTGAGGGTGTTGATTTGAATCAAACAAGATTTATAAATAGTGGATGTAATGAAGGTTTCTCCCAACGGAGTTTCAATAGATAAGTTAAAGTGTAATTTCTCCTGAGTTAAGTTCAACTGTTGAGCACAATTAGATGAAATAAAAGAATGGGTAGAACCGGTATCTAATAAGGTATAGACTTTGCAAGAGTTTATGATTAGCTTACCCGTGATAACTTCGTTCAGGTTCCTCAGTTTTTGGGAAGTCATAAAAAATGCTCTTCCTTGAACCATCGACTTTGACTTGTCCAGGACAACCTTTGGTGTCATCATTACCGCTGGACTTGACTTCGCTATAGGGAACATTCCACCCTCAACTACTTTGTAGACACTCAAAATTTTGTTTTCCTGTTACTAACAATGCAGGAGGACAAAAACATCTTTTTCACATTCTAGAGATAACCCCGAGAAAGTCAGTTCCAACCCCGGAGATAACCCCGGGAGATTAAGTTCAATGCCCGAATTCAACCTCGGATGGGAAAGCCAACCTTAGAGATAACCCTGAGGACATTCAGAGTCAACAAAATGACAATCTCAGAGATAACCCTGGGAAAAACCCGCTACAACTATGAAAAAACCGGAGATAACCCCGGAAGGGGCAAAATGGTTATTTTGCCAACTCGACTTCAACTCAAATCAAATACACTCATGTCAACTCATATTGCTTCAAAAGAAGTCCCACAAGAACCATATCTCAACTTCCGAGTGCAAACTACGCAAAACAGCTCAACAGACTGCCTGACGGAGACCCGAAAATGCTATTTCAGTCATGGACCCATATCCCCGAAATAAAAAAGAGAGGGCCAATCCTATGTCATTGAATAGCTCTCAGAAAGATCTTTCCGGAATGGTATGACACGCTTCCATCGGACTCCCGGATTGAAAGTTATGAAGATTCGAGCGAACAACGCGTTGTCTGAGTGCACGTACTTTGAGATGGTGGGACCCACACTGCCCGGGGCACCCCAGGCATCCGCAGGTACACCTGCGGCACCCCCCTCTATAAATAGAGGGCTTGGGGTGGCCATATTTGTAAGGAAAAAGGTGAGGAAGCCCTGTCTAATTTGCTCTATACACGCTATAAATTGAGTGCTTTCTTATTTTAAACACTTGTGAGCTCATATATTGTCATATTTTTACCGGCGAAAGCCGAGTGTTCATCCATTTAAAGTCATAGAAGTCTTCTTTGGCAGTCCACTGTAAGCCTTCTTACACACTTTAAAGCCTTTCTCTTCATCTTTGCAAACACTTTTCTTCACGTTGAGAGTCGTGTTGTGTGTGTATGCCCGGACTTTGGTCCGTGGTTTTCATTTTTGTTTGTATATATATATATACTTATATATGTATATATTTATGTATATGGACTAACATTATCGATTTATGCCTCGATTGAGCTTAGACTTATGTCTGGAGCATTTACTTGCTTATATATATATATATATCCAGTCTCATCGGATATAATCCGACAACAGGTCATATATATAAGTATATATATATATATACTTATATATATATGAACTGTTGTCGAACTCTGTTCGATGAGCCTGGGTTTTATATTCGGTGCGTTTACCGCTTATATATAGATATATATTTACATTTCTGTCAGGCCTGAAGTTTACTTCGTGGCCTTTTACTGCTTTATTTACATTTCGTCCCGCTTGGAGTTTACTTCGTGGTGGTTGATCGTTTTTACTGCTTTCTTTATATTTAGTCCCGCCTGGAGTTTACTTCGTGGCGGTTGATCACATTTACTTCTTTATTTACATTTCTGATCCCCCATGGATGTGCTTCGTGGTGGTTGATCATGTCTCTATATATATATTTATCGCTTTTATATATTTATATTTTCGATCCCCCATGGAGGTACTTCGTGGTGGTTGATCATGTCTCTATATATATATTTACCGCTTTTATATATTTACATTTCCGATCCCCCATGGAGGTGCTTCGTGGAGGTTGATCATGTCTGTATATATATATTTACAACTTTATATATATAACTGCTTACTTCTTTTCATAAACAGTGGCATCATGTGAGCCTAGGAATCATGTGATCACAGATTCAGTCCACTGAATCTAGATTCGGTTCTCATGATAGACATTATCAGCTGTAAGCAGCTTGTAAATTATTCACGGTGTTTGAATTTCGTTAGATGGCTTTCATGCCCATGAGGAGTTCAACACTGTTATATATTATTTTCTCGAAGATGCTTCGCATCTCGAAAATAAAAACAACCAAGCTGAACATTTAATAATAAAAAGGAAGTATGAAAAGGTCTCAATTACTATTGAGCACAGGGTTTGAAAAACCTCTTTTACAAAACTTCACTACTATATCATGTTAAAAATTGAATTTTTCATACAAATTCAAACCCTTTGTATATAGGTGCGAACAAGGCCTCACACTACTTCTAAATAAATTGCACATTGATCCACCCACCCACCCACACACACATAACAAATCTCACATAACATGAGAACACCAAAGAACAAGAACAGAAAAGGGACAAATAAAAATCTTGACGTCAACAGGTGGCGACTCTGCTGGGGACTCCAGTAAGAGGGCTTAAGCCGCTACTGCAAGCTTTTCAAAACTGTTATATGCTTATATGTGAATGCTGCATTTACATTTTTTATGAATGTGTACGAATGCATTTTACTTACTGCACTACAATATATCCATCTGTGATATTAGTGCTTCGCACATGTCATCATTTTTA
Organism: Panax ginseng; assembly: GCA_020205605.1. Classification (NCBI taxonomy): domain Eukaryota; kingdom Viridiplantae; phylum Streptophyta; class Magnoliopsida; order Apiales; family Araliaceae; genus Panax; species Panax ginseng. Next base: position 48,185,623 of record CM035144.1, read on the forward strand.
TAAACGGTGAGACACGTTGTATGTGAATGTATGTTGTGTGGTTCCTCCATCAGGAGGCTATCCTGTCGGTGTTTGATTACTGGACTCATAGGGAGACTAATTCCAATGAGGCTCAAGAAAGGCACCACCTAGATTCGCTCCAGTTGAAAGACCGGATTAACTTCCCGTCAAGTAGATTGCGATGATCTGGGAACCTTCATGCCAAAAAGCCACGAGAGTAAACCTAAGATATGTCAGCCTCTGATAAACCAAATGCGAAGGAAAGTCTCTTCATACTTTCCCATTTAAATTATTTGTAATTTCAATTACTTGTCAATCTCAATGTAATGGAAAATATGAAGGAATATGTGTACATGCATATTAAAACTTGACATGCTATCTTGTCTTATAAACAGCTTACATCCGTTTTACGGGATAATATTCCTAAAACGGATATGTCACATAGTATGTAACATTTATACATTTCCTAAGACTAAACTACGTAAGTCTTTTTGTAGGGAAGCAATTGATCTTGTTTCCCATTCAAAGTCCAAAAGGGCATTAAGCCCACAGTCAGACATGGATAAAAGTGCCCAGCCTGATCCTACTCCTATCTCCCGCGAGGAGTTCGAAAGATTAAGCTATCAAATTATAGAGTTGGCCGTTATGCTCAAAGAACTACACCAATCCACTCAGAGTACACAAATACCCATCCATACACAATCCTCTGCACATGGAGGAATCCGAGGCCAAACAATGCCTACTCAATTAGAGTCATCCACACCAGGGGGAGTCAGAGTATTGGCAAAAAGATGGAAACCCAGATACCTAAACCTCATTCCAATAAAGAAATCACAAATCTCAGGGATGATCAAGAAACTGGGAATATAAGAAAGAAAGTCCAACAAATGGAGGAGACCATCCGGTCAATCAAAGGGACTGGAAACTATGGGAGTGTCACCTATTCAGATCTCTGCATATTCCCAGGGGCTCGATATCCTGTCAAATTCAAAGTCCCAAAGTTTGAAAAGTACAATGGGGCAGGCGATCCCTATACGTATCTAAAAGTGTACATTGGCGAACTGGGGTCTTATGTTGAAGATGAAAGACTAAGAATGGAACTTTTTCAAAAGAGTCTCACTGGAGAGGCTGTGAGGTCCCCGAATCCGGATACTTGAAACCCGAACTCGGTACTTCACGATACCATTTCTATGAGCGGAATAATACTAATAATAATAACAATAATATAAAACTTAACTTAAGTTTACATATACATCAGAGTCTTTCTCCCAAGTACGTAACCTTTAAACATTCATTACATATCATAATATATAAATATATATATCATAGTCTTCATAATCTAAACTATTACAAACAGTAACATAAAAAGTCATTCAGTAACTTTCCCTTTTCCCTTGTTCTTGACAGATCCTTCTGGTCCTTCACACTTAGCTGAAAACATTTAAATTAAGCAAGGATGAGCATTTGAGTGCCCAGCAAGTATTATATATATATATATATATAGACTGAAAGAATTTAAATGTTTCCTTAATAATATCTTCTACAACTAGTCAGTAGTTGTGAAGTAATCTGTACCAATAATAATTCATAACAACCCTCTTTCAACTTTTGAAACTACGTATTGACTGTATATGAGGTTTCTGTGACATACCATGAACATTGTTTTTCATTTTCGAAAAGGTTTAAACAGAACTTCATCTGTAAACCGTCATGACTTACGTGTACGGAGGGTGATCGGCCCTGTTGTACCCTGTATTGATCAATATTACATGTACATGAACGATGTTATCGTTTTCTCTTCGCCTTGGTAGCAAAATTTTCCCCATTTTCGGGATGTTCATATCTCTCGGGTTTTCATAACAAAGGTCTTATATAATTCAACATATATGTATATCAAAGGTGTATCAACATGCGATTAAATATAATGATTATCCAAGTGGGGACACTTGTATAATCATTTCTAGAAATTAACGAATGTAATATATATAATGAATTATCATATACTAACATGTTGATAATCAATGAGCGTATATAATATAGGCTTAACAATCTGTACAATAATAACAATAATTCTGAACTTCTCACTTCTGTCCATTGCATAAAGAAAATGCAAAGTTAGGATACTTTTTGATCGATCTTGCTACCGCTTCTTATTCTCAACTTAGTTTTATCTTTTATGAAATCACCTATCATTAATCAGATCATTTTACTGATTAGTATATCATAACGTAATATATAACACTGCCTATTGCAGTCAGCACATAACCTAATCACCTTATCACACAACTTTAACAACCATTGAATCACAAATAAACATTTATCTAGCCAATTATCTAAGTCCAGATCAATTTCTGAAACATGTCGGTCTACCGACAGCTTTATCGGTAATAATCGAGTCTAAGACTCTAAACCGTATTTCAATATCCATTTGGATAACTTAAACATTAGTCACACTATTTTTCATGGCCTTATAATAATTATTAAATAATTATTATCATTTATCATAATTTTTGAAATATCAGAATCATTATAAAATGATTTAAATATTAAACAATTCTATTATCATTAATATTTAATTAGTATTAAACTATTAATGAAACCATTGCCAAAATATTAAAGTTATGTATAATAACTCAAAATATTTTTAAAGTATTCATAATATCCTTAAATGATTTTTAAAAATATTTAAAATCATTATTAAATAATTACCATTAATATTTAAATATTAATGAACTATTTATCAAATATTAAAAATCAATAATTATAACTTAAAATATTTTTAAATCATTAATATCCTTTTAAATGATTTTTAAATAAATAAAACCATTTTAAACTATTTATTTAATATAATTATTAAATAAATTTAATATCATTAATCATTAAATAAATATCATTAATATTAAATTATTAATGAAATTATTCTTTAAATATTAAAGTTATATTTTATAACTTTAAAATATCTTTAAACACTTTATTTTTATTTAAAATGATTATTATAATAATAAAATCATTTTTAAACTAAATTATTTAATATAATTATTAAATAACTTTATTATCATTAATCATAATTAATTAATGAAATTTACCTTTAAATATTAAAAGTTATATTTTATAACTTAAAATATTTTTAAATACCTTCTTATTATTTAAAATGATTTTTAATATAATAAAATCATTTTAATTCATTTATTTAATTCATTTAATAAATAACTTAATTATCATTAATATTAATTTATTAATAAAAATTATCACATAATATTAAAAGTTATTAAAATAACTTAAAATATTTTTCTTATATAATAATATAATTTTAAATGATTTTTATGAATAAAATCATTTTTAAATAATTTATTTAATATTATAATTAAATAAATTAATTACTTTTAATATTCCAAAATATTAAATATTTATGAAATATATTAAAATAATTAAAACTAATTTTAAAATTTAAAATAATTTTTTATAATTTATTTTGTATTTTTAATAATTTAAAACTAATTTTCTATAATTATTAATTAATTTCCGAAAAATAATTTATTTTACGTCATTAAAAAGGGCTATAGCGACACTTTCGTTTCAGTATAGGTGTTCTTGAGTGTTCTTGGGCCAAACCGAACTTCATGTCAAGACACACAAGGTACTTACTTTTGACGGCGTAAACATTTGATCTTGATGTTTCTAGTATAGATTTTTGATCACGGTGTATAGAAAGAACCGTAATACCATCAATAGCAATTGATATCATGACCATAACACAAAACGATCGATAAGTTATAAGTCTCCAAAAGTTCGACAGAAATCGTTTCTTCATTTCGGTTTTCCCGAAATGATGAAACAGATCAAGGTCTACATTTAAAGTCTTAAATCTTAGCTTTTCTAACATGCTATGTGTAATATTAAGGTTTAAACTTGTAGTATACTTGTCAAGGAACAAGAATAAAACAACGAGATCGAGTAAACAACAACAAAATCACAAGCTAGTTCCCTAATTGACCCATGTCGAAAATTGGTTGTTCTTCACGTTTACGGAAATTCCCGTAAACAAAACAGAGCAAGTGGCCTACTTTGACCGCTTCTAAATGTTGATCTGTTGAATGTTTATGGTATATTAAGACATTAATCTATAGTACACTTTACCAGCTATAACATGAATACAACATATTATCAAAACATTAAAAGATCCGATGGATCCGATCGTTACAAAAACATTGTCGAGACGTGAAAAAAGCTTTCTGGGTTACCCAGATTTCTTCCTGGTCATGGTTGGTCAACGATCTTTGACCATTAATAACTTTTGATTTATAACAGATATGACCTTGATTCTTGCTACAGATGAAAGATCTCATACAAAGCTACAACATTAAACACTTAAACAACAAAAATATTAAACACACAACAATCTACAGCGTCTGACATTTGATGTCAGAACACAAAAAAATAATTTTCCAAATTTTGAAAATCTTTAATTTCGAGCACTTTAATGTTATGGATCTGAATACTACCAACCCAGATCATCACTAGAGACTAAATACAACATATTACAACAACAAAAACTAACATTTAACACAAAAAAATTGGGCAGAATTTGAACTAGGGTTTTGTACCTTTTATGCTCAATTCTTGATTTCTGGCTATTGATTTGTTGTTGGATTTCGTGGGGCTTCAATAAGGGACTATAAAGCTTGATATTTTCGGAGGTTTGGGGCTTAAGAGAATTAGTAGAGTGTTTGTGCAATTTTTTAGTAAACAACCCACTTTCTCTCTCCTTCAATCTATATATAGACAAATATAATGCATGTATTGGCTGATTAGGGCTGATTTGCTAGCCATTTTCAGTCAATGGAGTTGTTGATTTGGTGAACAACTCTCTCCTATTGTCAAAACCTATGGCTAGCTTCTTTAATGCTAAAAAGGGCATAATGGTCATTTCCTTAAATTTCTAGAAAATTGCCTTAGGGTTTAGGGTTTAGACATTTTAGTGTTTAGGGTTTAACATTTAACCCTTAAAGATTTAGCAACTAGGATTTTCAATTTAGGGTTTGAACACAAAAATTTAAATAAATAAAATTAAATACTTTTAGTTTCTAAAATTTTGAAAAAAAAATAACTTGTTAATTATATTAAGTTTGTAATTATCTTATACATGGACATTAGGGTTTATTACCCTTAATCATAACTAACTTTGCTAATAAAGCAATTAGGGTTTTATAATACCAAAAATTAGGGTTTCTAGAAATTAAATTAGGGTTCTAGGTTTTAGGGTTTTAATTTACTAATTACGTTTATTTTAATTAGCAATTAAAGTCTATCACACGTGTTATTAATCATTGTAACACAATTCTTGACAGATCAAACCTCCGGTTTAGGTTTTCGGATTAGGGTTTCTAAATATTAGGGTTTCCAGAATTTTAATTAGGGTTTACCTAATTAATATATTAATACACGACATAATTAATATTACATACTTATAAAACAATCTCACACTCTAATTTGAATCTCAAATTAGGGTTTAACATTATTACTAGGGTTTGGGTCAAAATACACCGTAATTGACCAACCATTATCAATCTGGACATACCGCATATATTCATAAAGACTCTGAAAATCAAAATATAAGTAATATTATATTATTATTCTCATACCTTGACAATAATCCAAAATTAGGGTTTGGATTCCATATCCGATTATTCTTTCATATTTAACCTTAATAATTAAGGTAAAATAATTAACTTAATAATCAGTAAAAAATTCATATAATAAAATAATTATTATATTTATTCTAAAAATCACTTCATATATTATTTAAGTAATATATGATTATATATTCATGAAAAATAATTAATCAAAACATTTCTATCATAATATTAATTATTATAAGAATATACTTTATAATAATCAATAATTCTAAAATAAATTTACTTGTAAATATTCATGTAATAAATATATTTTTATGTACCACATAAATACATATACACATAATTTTGTACAAATCCTCATCGTTAAAATAATAATAAAAAATTTATATACGCAAAATTTAAGATTTATTTATATAGAAAATATCGGGTTGTCACATTCACCTCCTTATAAAGGATTCCGTCCCCTAATCACCACTTAAAACCTACACATAACTCGGGTTCATAGCATACACGATCTTGTAAATAGATCTCGATTAACTTTAATCGAACCGATCTTTAATTAATCACATTAAGCTTGTCTTTCTGATTAAACGGAAATTTGATTTCTAAAAGAACTCAAATTTCTCCCTCAAAATTTCTTTATAAAATAATTTACTATAAATAGAAAAATTCTAATTACGCAAATAAAAGTTATTCGAATATTACCTGGAACTCCTGCATTTCCAGCTGCCACCGTGTCTTGAACCGTCATGTTGAAGACCCTTGATGTTGACTTTGTTGGTTTGTTCGATGATGTCTTCCTGCGATTGCTAATGTTCCACTATTCTTACCAAAGATTCACACTACCCCGCCTCTATCCTCCCGTTTGGACAATCCTTCACCCCAGGCTCCAATGATCCACAAATAAAACAACCAATTGTTCATTCTAGGATTGGGGCGGTTGGGAGAGATATAGCCTCTCCGCCCGCACTTATAACACACAAATTTCCCTTTAAACACTCCCCTGCAGTGGTTCTTTCCATGTCTCTTTGACCGAATCGCCTCGCTTTTTACTCCTCTTGCTTCACCCGCACATTTCCAAAGTAGTTTCCTTTCTTTTTCCATCAAGACTCCTACTTCCACTATTAATTCTCACGTTCTCAGCTCCCTCGACCTTGCTCTTGTTTTTCTTCTCCTTATTGTAGAGGCTCATAGCCTCACTTCCCCTCCTCTGCAATTATCGCCTTCTCCATGAGTGCTGCAAATTTGGGATCTGCAACACTCGCCACCTTGTTATAGAGCTAAGGTTTTAATCCCACCAAATCTCCTCGCCTTCCTAGTCTCCTCGTGATCGACTTGATGCGAGCAAACCTAACTAACTCATTGAATTTCGCAAGATATTCTTCGCCACACATATCTCCTTGCTTCAATTCCAAAAATTTTACCTCCATTCTAGCTCAAGCGTCTTAAATGAAAAATAATTCTCGAAAAATAAGGTCTTAAATCTATCCCATGTTACCACACCTGCTCCTGCCCTCACCTGATTCGCTTCCCACCAGAAATTTGCCTCACCCTTCATCATGTAGGTGGCAAAAGAGGTCTTTTGCCCCTCAGCTACCCTAGCTATTACAAACGCCTTCTCAATTTCCTTAACCCAAGTTTGGGCTTCTACAGGGTCAGTTGTACCTTTGAATTCCGGCGATAGGACCGCCTTGAAGTCTTTAACGTTCGACGTTCGATTATCTGGTTGATCTTTCGCGGCTAGTATTCCGTTCTGCACAGCTTGAGCGTCCATAATCGCAAAATTCTTTGTTTAAGTCCGGTTGTCCTCCAACTTTCGCCGATGTTCTCTTTTGTCCTTTGGTTTCGCTTTCGTCTTAACGACATTATCTGGTTAAGTAAAAACCATAAATTAACTTACATTCTAAACCTTATCATATAAGTTTAAACTTTTTAAACTTATTTCATAACTCAACTTTGATTCATATTCATTCATTGCTTTCAAAATATTTTACATATCACAGCACATAGTGCTTTAAACATCAGTCATCCCATTGTGACTACAAAAGTCGGGATTTACTTTACCGCTTGTACAAAAGTTTTATAATAATGCATTACACAGACATACTAAACACACATATTATATTAAACATGTTTACACAACCTAACCTATACTACCTATTCGCTACGCCTTCTTCCTTGGACAGCTTTTCGCCTGATGATCTTCTTTTCCACAAACAAAACATGCTCCCCGTTTATAATCAGGACAATACAGAGTGGTATGCCCTTCATAACCACAAAGATAACATATTCTTTTCCATTTCTTCTTCCCCGGTTTTCCTAAATCATGGTCTTCTACCTTCCTTTTCCCTTATCTCTGAGTCGCATTACGAAGTGTTGCTTGAGGCTCCCATCCGATTGATTTTGAGTTTAAGCTTATCCTGCTCTTCCATTGTTTCTAGTAACGCTTGACGCAATTGACTGTTAAACAGTTTTTCTGTCTTCCATAACCCTTCTAGAGAAGATACCTTGTTCATCAATTCTTGCATCTCCAATGTTGCTTGATCAGCTTCAGCTTTAGGGTCTGAATCATTATCTGTCAGATCCACTATTTTCGGATCTGGTACTATGTTTTCCACGATAACCACCTCGTCCGAGTTGGTTTCATTGTGAGCTTCTATTTCCGCTATTGGCTTCGATATTAGCTCCTTCTTTACGATCTGTGGGTATCCTAATCCTTTTTCACCTGACATCTACACACATAAATTATCCTGATTAGCATGTATTATATACACATAGTCAAATAATAGTTTGGTATGAATTATCTTTTATTTTGTTTGACGATGAATTTATTCAATTCATCTCTTTTTAAACTCTATATGAGTTATTTATATTTTCAACGTTTCCCTCTGTTCTAAGGTTATAGCCTAAGGTCTAACCCACCTAAGGTTTCTAACCCAATAGCTCTGATACCATTCTGTGACTTTCATGGTGCTTCCAACCATAGCACCTCACAGTGGTACCTATCAGCTTGCCACCGACTGGCTCGGCGTCCCCTACGGAGAGTCTGGCTTTGGTGCATTCCACACAAGGAAGTCACCAGCGAGAGGCTCGGGGCTCTTCGCAAATTCATGCTTATAGCTCTGATACCATTCTGTGAGGTCCCCGAATCCGGATACTTGAAACCCGAACTCAGTTCATCACGATACCATTTCTATGAGCGGAATAATACTAATAATAATAACAATAATATAAAACTTAACTTAAGTTTACATATACATCAGAGTCTTTCTCCCAAGTACGTAACCTTTAAACATTCATTACATATCATAATATATAAATATATATATCATAGTCTTCATAATCTAAACTATTACAAACAAGAACATAAAAAGTCATTCAAGAATTTTCCTTTTCCTTGTTCTCGATGGATCCTTCCGTCCTTCACACTTAGTGAAAAACATTTAAATTAAGCAAGGATGGGCATTTGAGTGCCCATCAAGTATTATATATATATATATATATATATATATATATATAGACTGAAAGAATTTAAATGTTTCCTTAATAATATCTTCAACAACTAGTCAGTAGTTGTGAAGTAATCTGTACCAATAATAATTCATAACAACCCTCTTTCAACTTTTGAAACTACGTATTGACTGTATATGGGGTTTCTGTGACATACCATGAACATTGTTTTTCATTTTCGAAAAGGTTTAAACAGAACTTCATCTGTAAACCGTCATGACTTACGGGTACGGAGGGTGATCGGCCCTGTTGTACCCTGTATTGATCAATACTACATGTACATGAACGATGTTATCGTTTGCTCTGTCATTCTTGCTTGGCAATATAAAATTTCCCCATTTTCGGATGTTCATATTTGTCGGGTTTTCATAACAAAGGTCTTATATAATTCAACATATATGTATATCAAAGGTGTATCAACATGCGATTAATATAATGATTATCCAAGTGGGGACACTTGTATAATCATTTCTAGAAATTAACGAATGTAATATATATAATCAATTATCATATACTAACATGTTGATAATCAATGGGCGATATAATATAAAGCTTAATAACTGCATAATAATAACAATAATTCTCGAACTTCTCACTTCATCCATTGCATAAAGAAAATGCAAAGTTAGGATACTTGCGACGATGCTACCGCTTACTATTCTCAACTTAATTTTATCTTTTATGAAATCACCTATCATTAATCGATCATTTCTTGATTAGTATATCATAACGTATACATAACAACGCTTTCTATTGCAATCGAAGATATAACCTAATCACCTTATCACACAACTTTAACAACCATTGAATCACAAATAAACATTTATCTAGCCAATTATCTAAGTCCGTATCAATTTAAAATATGTAGCCGGTCTACCGACAAATTTTATCGGTAATAATCGAGTCTAAGACTCTAAACCGTATTTCAATATCCATTTGGATAACTTAAACATTAGTCACACTATTTTTCATGGCCTTATAATAATTATTAAATAATTATTATCATTTATCATAATTTTTGAAATATCGTAATCATTATAAAATGATTTAAATATTAAATAATTCTATTATCATTAATATTTAATTAGTATTAAACTATTAATGAAACCATTGCCAAAATATTAAAGTTATGTATAATAACTCAAAATATTTTTAAAGTATTCATAATACCCTTAAATGATTTTTAAAAATATTTAAAATCATTATTAAATAATTACCATTAATATTTAAATATTAATGAACTATTTATCCAAATATTAAAAATCAATAATTATAACTTAAAATATTTTTAAATCATTAATATCCTTTTAAATGATTTTAAATAAATAAAACCATTTTTAAACTATTTATTTAATATAATTATTAAATAAATTTAATATCATTAATCATTAAATAAATATCATTAATATTAAATTATTAATGAAATTATTCTTTAAATATTAAAGTTATATTTTATAACTTTAAAATATCTTTAAACACTTTATTTTTATTTAAAATGATTATTATAATAATAAAATCATTTTTAAACTAAATTATTTAATATAATTATTAAATAACTTTATTATCATTAATCATAATTAATTAATGAAATTTACCTTTAAATATTAAAAGTTATATTTTATAACTTAAAATATTTTTAAATACCTTCTTATTATTTAAAATGATTTTTAATATAATAAAATCATTTTTAATTCATTTATTTAATTCATTTAATAAATAACTTAATTATCATTAATATTAATTTATTAATGAAAATTATCACATAATATTAAAAGTTATTAAAATAACTTAAAATATTTTTCTTATATAATAATATAATTTTAAATGATTTTTATGAATAAAATCATTTTTAAATAATTTATTTAATATTATAATTAAATAAATTAATTACTTTTAATATTCCAAAATATTAAATATTTATGAAATATATTAAAATAATTAAAACTAATTTTCGTAATTTAAAATAATTTTTTATAATTTATTTTGTATTTTAATAATTTAAAACTAATTTTCTATAATTATTAATTAATTTCCGAAAAATAATTTATTTTCATCGTCGCTAAAGGGCTATAAATGACACTTTCTCATTCAATATAGGTGTTCTTTGAGTGTTCTTGGGCCAAACCTGAACTTCATGTCAAGACACAAGGTACTTACTTTGACCAAAGCGTAAACATTTGATCTTGATGTTTCTAGTATAGATTTTGATCACGATTAGTATAGAAAGCAAATCGTATAATACCATCAATAGCAATTGATATCATGACCATAACACAAACGATCGATTAAGTTATAAGTCTCCAAAAAAGTTCGACAAGTTGTTTCTTCATTTCTGGTTTTCCTGAAATGATGAAACAGCTCAAGGTCTACATTTAAAGTCTTAAATCTTAGCTTTTCTAACATGCTATGTGTAATATTAAGGTTTAAACTTGTAGTATACTTGTCAAGGAACAAGAATAAAACAACAGATCGAGTAAACAACAACAAAATCACAAGCTAGTTCCCGGTCAACCCATGTCAGAAACGGTGTTCTTCACGTTTCTGGAAATTCCCAGAAACACCGAAACAGAGCAAGTGGCCTACTTTGACAAACTTCTAAATGTTGATCCGTTGAATGTTTATGGTATATTAAGACATTAATCTATAGTACACTTTACCAAATATAACATGAATACAACATATTATCAAAACATTAAAAGATCCGATGGATCTCGATCGTTATAAAACATCATCGAATATTTGAAAAAGCTTTACGGGTTACCCAGATTTCTTCCTCAGTCATGGTTGGTCAACGATCTTTGACCATTAATAACTTTTGATTTATAACAGATATGACCTTGATTCTTTATGTGATGAAAGATCTCATACAAAGCTACAACATTAAACACTTAAACAACAAAAATATTAAACACACAATACAATCATGTCATTCGACATTTGATGTCAGAACACAAAAAAATAATTTTCCAAATTTTGAAAATCTTTAATTTCGAGCACTTTAATGTTATGGATCTGAATACTACCAACCCAGATCATCACTAGAGACTAAATACAACATATTACAACAACAAAAACTAACATTTAACACAAAAAAATTGGGCAGAATTTGAACTAGGGTTTTGTACCTTTTATGCTCAATTCTTGATTTCTGGCTATTGATTTGTTGTTGGATTTCGTGGGGCTTCAATAAGGGACTATAAAGCTTGATATTTTCGGAGGTTTGGGGCTTAAGAGAATTAGTAGAGTGTTTGTGCAATTTTTTAGTAAACAACCCACTTTCTCTCTCTTGAATCTATATATGACAAATATAATGCATGTATTGGTGATTAGAAATTTGATTTGCTAGCCATTTTCAAATCGATGGAGTTGTTGATTTGGTGAACAACTCTCCTATTGTCAAAACCTATGGCTAGCTTCTTTAATGCTAAAAAGGGCATAATGGTCATTTCCTTAAATTTCTAGAAAATTGCCTTAGGGTTTAGGGTTTAGACATTTTAGTGTTTAGGGTTTAACATTTAACCCTTAAAGATTTAGCAACTAGGATTTTCAATTTAGGGTTTGAACACAAAAATTTAAATAAATAAAATTAAATACTTTTAGTTTCTAAAATTTTGAAAAAAAAATAACTTGTTAATTATATTAAGTTTGTAATTATCTTATACATGGACATTAGGGTTTATTACCCTTAATCATAACTAACTTTGCTAATAAAGCAATTAGGGTTTTATAATACCAAAAAATTAGGGTTTCTAGAAATTAAATTAGGGTTCTAGGTTTTAGGTTTTAATTTACTAATTACGTTTATTTTAATTAGCAATTAAAGTCTATCACACGTGTTATTAATCATTGTAACACAATTCTTGATGAGATCAAACCTCCTATTTAGGTTTTCTGGATTAGGGTTTCTAAATATTAGGGTTTAATTTTAATTAGGGTTTACCTAATTAATATATTAATACACGACATAATTAATATTACATACTTATAAAACAATCTCACACTCTAATTTGAATCTCAAATTAGGGTTTAACATTATTACTAGGGTTTGGGTCAAAACACACGTAATTGACCAACCATTATCAATACTGGACATACTAGTATATATTCATAGCACTTGAAAAATCAAAATATAAGTAATATTATATTATTATTCTCATACCTTGACAATAATCCAAAATTAGGGTTTGGATTCCATATCGATTATTCTTTCATATTTAACCTTAATAATTAAGGTAAAATAATTAACTTAATAATCAGACAAAAATTCATATAATAAAATAATTATTATATTTATTCTAAAAATCACTTCATATATTATTTAAGTAATATATGATTATATATTCATGAAAATAATTAATCAAAACATTTCTATCATAATATTAATTATTATAAGAATATACTTTATAATAATCAATAATTCTAAAATAAATTTACTTGTAAATATTCATGTAATAAATATATTTTTATGTACCACATAAATACATATACACATAATTTTGTACAAATCCTCATCGTTAAAATAATAATAAAAAAATTTATACGCAAAATTTAAGATTTATTTATATAGAAAATATCGGGTTGTCACAGAGGCTAAAGCCTGGTATGCCCGACTTGACAATGCCAAAATTCACAACTGGGAAGAATCGGAACACACCTTTCTAAATCAGTACAGTTTTCAGTCACAAATGGCATCGGATCGATACCAAGTGACTAAAGTCAAAAAGCAAAGTACTGAATCTTTTCGAGAATATGCCTAGAGGTGGAGACATCTAGCAGCGCAAGTCATTCCATCAATGATGGAAACTGAGATGGTAATGACATTTATTGACATTCAAGAGGCTCCTTACTATGAGAGGATCCTAGCAGGCATAGGAAAGCCTTTCTCGAAAATGATCAAACACGGCGAAATGGCAGAGATGGGTCTAAAGGCAGGCAAGATTAAAGACTTCATTGTGTTGGAAGCAGTCGCCAAATATATACAGATTGGAAAGTATGCGAGCGATCCCAAGGGGGTACCCGATAAAGGCACTGAAGATGTATCCCTTGTTGTAAAGGGGAAAGCTAGAAGACCAATCTACAGTCCCCCCATTTGGAAAATGCAAGATAATCTGCCATCTCAACAATAGGCTACATTCAACCTATGCCCAAACAGTAAAAGAAAATTTGAAAGAATGAAAAATCGAGTGTTCACTCCACTGGGCGATTCCCTTGAAAATGTATTGGCGATATTAATGGATCACAAGAAAATTACCGAATTGGCCCCACCTCTGGAACCCGGGAGCTAAAGATACAATCCAAGCCAAAGATGTGCTTACCACTCAGGGTCTCTAGGACATGATACACACGATTGTTGGTCTTTAAAGCATAAAATTCAAAATCTGATCGAAAGTGGCGATGTGTGGTCTAACAACTCGATCAACAAAATGTCAACACCAACCTTCCGTCATTTCTTGACATGATCGGGAAGTAAACATGATCAGTCAGAAAGAGCTGAAATATATCCGATCCGTAAGTGCATACGAAGGATAGAGGACTACCCCCAAAGGCACAGAACAAATGCCCTAAAGTGGGAAAACTTGGAGGAGGGTATTATAGTAATGCAAAAATTAGAGACGATCCAGAATTAAGTAAATCTGCTAGCTAAGCTGATAGTGCGCCAACATCAGGATACGCGGCAGTTTTTCACTTAACTATCAGAAGGCCAAGAAAAGGGGGATGATAAAATTGCTAGAAGATCTCGCTAGTGGAAGAATCGCTTGGGGGAATGCAAATTCTCAAAGAAGAAAGATCAAACAACCTCCACAAGAGCCCGAAAATTCACCCATTTAAGAAAATCCAATGAAGAAATGCTACACTTTCTGATAAGCGAAGGAAGGATTACTGAGTTGCTGCTTCCTATAAATCCCAAGACAAAGAGTTATGATTCCACTATGATATATCTCTACCATTCTAACTCACTTGGACATACGACTGAGGAATGTTGGTCTTTACGACATAAAATCTAGGATCTTATTGAAAATGGAGAGCTGGAGATAGAATTCCCCATGCCCAAAAAAGGTGAAAAGGAAATAAAAAGCTTAAGATGTCCACTCGAGACAGGAAGTTCAAATGAGGTGAAGGCTATGGGCGATAATCCTGGTAGAACACAAGATGAAATGATCGTAATACAGGAAATGACAGAGGAGACAAGGGAATCCCCAAAGGAGATTCCTTCACCAACGTCCAACATCCCGTGGTCCAAAGATAGCAACCACATTCCAGATCTTATAACCTTGGATGATGCAGAGGAAATACTAATCCTTTCCAAGGAAGGAAAAGCCAAAAAGGAAAGTTCCTTGCAAGAATTGCGATAATAGTTCGAGGGAGATTTCATGGTCGAATCCTCTCAAGCCCAAGAAAAAGGTGAAGGAACAGATGAAGGAAAAGGTGGTGAGGTTATCGGAGAAGCCAACCCATTGAAGAATTAGGAGTTCATCCCTTTTTGCGATAGGTCCAGTTCAAGTGTCCCTGAGGAACGTATTGAATCAGGAAGCGATCAAGTTATGGCTATAATTGAAGATATTCAGAATCAAGAGATAACCTCTATCACGAGCCTTGAAGGCAACATAACCACTGACAACTGGACTATCAAGCCTCAGCTAGCCAAGAAGGTGTAGATCCGGAGGATACGGTTGTGAGTTCCAAAAGATTTTGGGATCAGATCAATTTTTTCGCAGATGCCTTTTATTTTCTATGCATAAAGTATTGAAAAAAAAGAAGAAAAAAAAAAAAAAAAAAAAAGAGAAAAAAGAAAAAAAAAGAAGAAAAAAAGAGAAAAAAAAGAAGAAAAAAGAAAAAAAAGAAGAAGAAAAAAGAAAAAAAAGGAAAAAAAGAAAAAGAAGAAAAAAGGAGAAAAATAAAAAAAATAAAAAATCAAATCAATCAGGTTTCAGTTCATAGGGCGAACTACGTCGACCTTATCTCCCTGATACCCGGGAGTATGTAGGCAACCATATTCTATGTGGCCCGGTCGCAATAAAAAAAATAAAAACATTTATGCCCTTTCTCTACAAAAACAAAAATAACAAAAACATTTCTACCCTTTCTCTACATAAAAAAAAATAACAAAAACATTTCTACACCTTTCTACCCTTACACAATTCAGCGTTGAACCTCTTACACCAGGCCTGAACTACGAAAGACCTGATCTCCTCTTCAATAGGAGTACGTAGGCAACCATTTATAGTGAGGTCAAACTAAACAAAAACCCAAAAAACCCCAAACAAACACTTCTCAAATTGTTTATCTTATTAAGCAAGAACTACGTAGACTTGTTCTCCCGCACATACATGAGTATGTAGGCAACAATCAGTGGTGCGGTTTGAGCCTCAAAAGAAACATCCAAACCCAAACATCAATCCCAAGTCTACGCCCAAGAACAACCCTCCAAGTCAGCGACCCATGTCGAGAAGACCCAACAACACTTCAATATTATTCCATTAATTTTGGCAGAAATCCCAGAAAGTAAGAAACAGCGATACACTAAGACAAACAGCATCGAGGACCTTCAAAGAGCCGACACCCTCAATCACAAGTCTTCATCAAATCAGAAGAAACCCATCAAAGTCGATTGTATGAACAAGTCAGGAACAATGATTGAGGGCATCAAAGCCCAAATCCACTACCTACTCACTATCTGGTACAAAAGTAAAAGCCTCTTGCGATCTTAGCATCCTATCAAAGCAGCTATCCAGACAACAAGAAAGGCTAGAGCAATTTTAACATTGGCGACAACCCGATATCGGGACCCTTACAACAAGACTGGGGCAATCTCGAAAACCGTGACAACTCAACACTTGGGCATTTATCAACCATCCTAAAGAGGAAAGTGCACCAGTTAGCACCATCAGCATGGTACATCATCATCAAAGCTTCCCTCATATCATCTCACTAGCGATTCAGATATTGCTCACTCATAATTTGGTCAACAAAGAGAGTTTCTTATATAAATCCCTGACATCAACATGCGAAAGGACTGGGGCATTTTTCGATTCTAGGAAAGGGAAGGAGATTAAGGCAGGATTAAGCCTCTCATCAAAAGAAATGGGAGAATTCCTGAAAGAAATCATGACGACATAAGCGTGCCCCTACAAAAGAAGGGGAAAATTCTCACGAAAGTCCTTAACTCAAAAGCAAAAGCCCAATGAGAAAAGGTCTAGCGAATGAAATCCTCATCATCAAACATGCCAACCGGCGTCGAGTCCTCATAAGTTGAGGCCCCTACACCGAAG
Organism: Panax ginseng; assembly: GCA_020205605.1. NCBI lineage: Eukaryota > Viridiplantae > Streptophyta > Magnoliopsida > Apiales > Araliaceae > Panax > Panax ginseng. The sequence continues at coordinate 48,203,039 of CM035144.1, forward strand.
TTCAAATCTGGGCAGTGAAAGAACGAGCAGCAGCCTCCAGGGATATCAGCGGTATTTAGGTCATCAGTTCAGCCGGGTTACGAATCAAACACTCAAGGAAATGAGGCACAAGCACCCCAACAGCGAAAGGAAACTCCCAATCACCTCAAAAAGGGTGAGAAAATTTTTTACTCCATACAATTTACAGTATGAATCAATCTAGGACAATAGACTCCTAAAAAAATCTAGATCATCACATCATGCATGATCTGCACATGTACAAATGCGCTACATCAACGTTATTCTCTATCAAGCGTCACATCAGGCAGAGTTTGGTGAAGTAAACCTTTGAATCTTACTTCAGCGAAGGTATCAGAAGATCCGGTATTCTAAACCATTAGCATCAATTCAGCGCAACATCAAGATAGTTCAGCGATGAAAGCTTTATATACCACTGTTCAAGTGGGAACCAAAGCAGGTTGGCGAGGTCAGTGTAGTCAACTACCAATAGGGTAGGATCCGTTGTCAAACTGCCATCAGGGTAGGCACCCTTGTAAACTACCAAGCGTATACATCGGGAAGGTCCGGTGATCTTAGAACGTCATCCCCAGTAGAGATGTAGAAAATATCTCAATTTCTCTTCATCAAACAGTATCGGTGACACCAAAAAAAAAAAATCATTGTAGTCAACACCAAAGATAGGGCATAGTAATCCCCGTAAAGGTAAAAGAAATTCTGAAAACATTTTAACATTCATTACATTGCGATTTGCGATATATGCGAAAATGCGATGTGCGATTCTTAATCGCGATTGGCCAAATCTGAAAGCGAAGTCTGAAATCTGAACTCAGTATTTGCGAAAACATTTTAACATTCATCATAACATTCATTACATGGCGATTTGCATCATTAAAAATACCTTATCACATTTAAAGTGTCTACTAATCTTTATCATGTCCATTCCATTGCATTGCATGAACATGATAAAGAGGGGCATCTGTAGACACTCAAAATTTTATTTTCCTGTTACTAACTATGCAGGAGGACAAAAGCGTCTTTTTCACATTCTAGAGATAACCCCGAGAAAGTTAGTTCCTACCCCGGAGATAACCCCGGGAGATTAAGTTCAATGCCGGAGTCAACCCCGGATGGGGAAGCCAACCTCAGAGATAACCCCGAGGACATTCAGAGTCAACAAAGTGACAATCTCAGAGATAACCTTGGGAAAAACCCGCTACAACTATGAAAAAACCGGAGATAACCCCGGAAGGGGCAAAATGGTCATTTTGCCAACTCGACTTCAACTCAAATCAAATACACTCATGTCAACTCATATTGCTTCAAAAGAAGTCCCACAAGAACCATATCTCATCTTCTGAGTGCAAACTACGCAAAATAGCTCAATGGACTGCCTGATAGAGACCCAAAAATGCTATTTTAATCATGGACCCATATTCCCAGAATAAAAAAAGAGGGTAATCCTATGTCATTGAATAGCTCTCAGAAAGAGATTTCCGGAATGGTATGACACGCTTCCATCGGACTCCCGGATTGAAAGTTATGAAGATTGACGAGCGAGTGTGATTGTTCGAGTGCACGCATTTTGTAGGGGACCCACACCGCCGGGGCACCTCGGGCAAATGGTAAATACACACTGCTTGCTGCTTTGCGTACACTGTGGCACCCCTCTATAAATAGAGGGCTTGGGGTGGTCATATTTACAATAAAAAAGGCGAGGAAGCCCTGTCCAATTTGCTCTATACACGCTATAAATTGAGTGCTTTCTTATTTTAAACACTTGTGAGCTCATATATTTTCATATTTTTACAGGCAAAATCCGAGTGTTCATCCATTTAAAGTAATATAAGTCTTCTTTGGTAGTCCACTGTAAGCCTTCTTACACACTTTAAAGCCTTTCTCTTCATCTTTGCACAAACTTTTCTTCACGTTAAGAGTCGTGTTGTGTGTGTATGCCCGAACTTCGGTCCTTGATTTTTATTTCTATTTGTATATATATATATATATATATATATATATATATACTTATATATGTATATATTTATGTATATGGACTAACATTATCGAGTTATGCCTCGATTGAGCCTAGACTTATGTCTGGAGCGTTTACTTGCTTATATATATATATACTTATATATATGACCTGTTGTCGGATTATATCTGATGAGCCTGTATTTTATATCCAGAGCGTTTACTGCTTTTATATAAATATATATACTTATATATATATGAACTGTTGTCAAACTCTGTTCGATGAGCCTGTGTTTTATATCCGGTGCATTTACCGCTTTTATATATATATATATATTTACATTTGTGTCAGGCATGGAGTTTACTTCGTGGCCTTTTACTACTTTATTTACATTTCATCCCGCCTGGAGTTTACTTCGTGGGGGTTAATCGTTTTTACTACTTTCTTTACATTTAGTCCGGCCTGGAGTTTACTTCGTGGTAGTTGATCGCATTTACTGCTTTATTTACATTTCTGATCCCCTATGGAGGTGCTTCATGGTGGTTGATCATGTCTCTATATATATATTTACTGCTTTTATATATTTACAATTTCGATCCCCTATGGAGGTGATTCGTGGTGGTTGATCATGTCTCTATATATATATTTACCGCTTTTATATATTTACATTTCCGATCCCCCATGGAGGTGCTTCGTGGTGGTTGATCATGTCTGTATATATATATTTACAGCTTTTATATATATAACTTCTTACTTCTTTTCATAAACTTCGACATCATGTGAGCCTAGGAATCGTGTGATCACAGATTCAGTCCACCAAATCTAGATTCGGTTCCCGTGATGGACATTTTCAGGTGTAAGCAGCTTGTAAATTATTCACGGTGTTTGAATTTTCTTAGATGACTTTCATGCCCATGAGGAGTTCGGCACTGTTATATATTATTTTCTCAATGCTTCGCATCTCGAAAATAAAAACAACCAAGCCGAACATTTAATAATAAAAAGGAAGTATGAAAAGGTCTCAATTACTATTGAGCACAGGGTTTGAAAAACCTCTTTTACAAAACTTCACTGCTATATCATGTTAAAAATTAATTTTTTCATACAAATTCAAACCCTTTGTATATAGGTGCGAACGAGGCCTCGTACTACTTCCAAATAAATTGGACATTGATCCACCCACACACACATTCATATAATAGTTTCTTGAAAAGCGGTGGTCATAGTGGCAACACGGATGTCGGGGGGTGCCTAACACCTTCCCTCTGCATAATTAAGCCCCCAACCCAAATGAATCTCGGTTTCATAGACCCGTTTAGCAGTGTCACATCACTGGGTCAGTATGCAAACCTTTTCTCGGTTGCGTTGGTACAACCAGTTAAAAATACCAACTGGCGACTCTTACAGTCAAATCGTCGACCTAATACATGTCGGACCTTTTTCACTTATTTTTTCAAACAAATCTCACATAACATGAGAACACCAAAGAACAAGAACAGAAAAGGGGTAAATAAAAATCCCGACATCGACATACTACATCGTACTCCTGATCCATGATTTGAATCATTAATCTTCGATCCATATCGAATTGGGGTTGACCGCTCTGTACAGGGTAATTCAAAACTCGATGTTTGGTTCTCCCAATTGTTATCTAAAAAGAGAAATACATATAATCTATTTTAACCTTCTTGGATCGGACGTCTCTTTCTACAATATCAACTCGTCGTGTGGCTTTTACCCATGTATCCTCCATTCTCACTCATTCAATTGTTTCCTCTTTCAGCTGATATTTAACATTTGCATTCTCAGATTCCAGCTCTATTATCATATACTCTTCCAAAGACAACTTCTGTTCAAGCTTCGCATATCAGATAACAAAATCTTGAATTGCTGCATCCCTTTGTTCCACGACCACCTGTCGTTCTTCACCCTACTCTTCTAATTCACGAATACGATCTTGCAGTTCTATATTTCAATCATAAAATTTTCCTAATAAATCCTCCTCAGGCTCCTCTTTTTCCTTATCTCAACTGCTACCTTTGCGACTAGCTCGGGTGCAACTATTAATTCTTCACTCACCAAATGGATATCTCTAATTTCTTCTTAGCTTGACATCGTACAATCAAGTTTAATAACTTAATTAGTACTCCCCAATAAATATCTTTGTTATAACAAGATATTATACTCCAATATTTATTCTTAAATGAATCTCCTCAATTCATTACTTAAAACTCTATATGAGTTCATCTCTTGATTTTCAGATGCCATTCTCAAATACTGCCACAAAATAAGGGTTAATTAAAGAAATGGACATGCCCCATATTATTCTTATATTTTGACCGACTAATTAAATAACAAATAAGCTTATGTAGGACATTCTAACGAAAGTTTTACTCGTCTTTCCCCTCCTAGTTTTAACCTCAGATCTTCGCGAGAGATCATATCCCTAAGCTCTGATACCAACTGTGATGCCCCCAAAATAGGTCCACACAACCCATTCTGAGTCGCCAGATATACGGTACAGAATTCAAATACAAACTTCATTTATACAACTGTCGTGCAAAATATGACAACACATAAACTGAGAGTTTCAATACAAATAGTGTCTTGTAGACAATATCCAAACTCAAATAAAGTCCTCATTACAATTATTGTCACACTATTTTACAAAATAGTGAGGAACACTATAATAACCATCTCAGACCATTACTCCACTTCCCAACTAGCCCCAGCTACATTCTCGCCTCCTGAGAAGAACCATAGAACCAAAAGGAAAAAGGGCTAGATCAACTAGCTCAGTGAAGAATATTATGATTAAGATACTGAAGAACAAATTATCCTTAGTCCTCAACAGTGAAAAATCTAATAGAATACAATAGATAACAAGTTTTAGATCAACAATTACAGCGTAAATAACAATCCATTAGAAGAGTCAAGTAGAGCATGATGTCTACTATCTTCTATGATTTAAAAGTCCATCATTAATATTTTATCCCTGTAATACCAATCAATAATCATTTAAGATCAACGAATTATCCATGCACTACGGGCTAATGATATTCGTATGTATCACCAGTGGTCATGATCATACCAAACAACTGTTCATCTATGCACTACGGGCCAAAGAGGAATTTCACCACATCATTTTTCTGTAACATTACAGGTCATGATTATACAAAAACACAAATCCCGGTCATAATCATACCAATCAATAGTCTATCTATATGCACTACGAGCCAAAGATGACTTTCGCCACAATATAAACATGAGGATGATATAAAGAATCAATTAAGCGAAATCAATGATAAATATTAGAGATTTATAATTTGATTTATCCAGAGTTCAAGAATGTCCAAATTGTCAACATGATAACTAATTATGGAGTAAAATTCAAGAATGATATTCATGTATCAAAAATTATTTTGGACAGAAAAGAAATCAATTTTATCGTGAATAGTACCCCAAATAAATAGTACTCGAATGAAAAGTACCCCTAATGAATAGTACCTCGAATGAATAGTATTCCAAATGAATAGTACCCTGACATAAATAGTATCCTGTCATTTAATAAGAAAGTTCAGACCAATAGTGGAATGATACTAGATGAAGTACAAACTATTAAGAATATTTCACTAATTTCAAGGGTTTTCAATATTTCATTATAAGGTTATGGAAACAAATAATAAATTTGTACCATAAATGGAGAAATATGAAAGAAGACGATATCCCTTGACGAGTACAAAAGAAATGACATCTTATACGAGTATAAAAGAATATATGAAACTGCAAATTGATTTTCACCCATCATGCGGTAATCCGCGTAAACAGATCATTTCCATAATTTAATAAAGAATGAATACGAAGGGTTATTCACCATACATGCGGTAATCCACATAGACAGGTTACTCCCGTAGTTTAATAAAGAATGAATACGAAGGGTTATTCATAATTCATACGGTAATCCGCGTAGAATGTTACTTCCGCAGATTAATAAAGAATGAATACGAATGGTCATTCACCATGCATACGGTAATCCGCGTAGATAAGTTACTCCCACAGATTAATAAAGAATGAATACAAAGGGTCTTTCACCATGCATGCGGTAATCCGCGTAGACAGATTACTCCCGTAGATTAATAAAGAATAAATATGAAGGTTCATTCACCATGTATGTGACGCCCCCAAATTCGGACCTCCACTTGGTCACTCGAATCCAGTTCATCACGTTCTCATGGTAACACCATAATAACTAAATAACATACATTCACAACAGAAAATCTAAATTAGAATAATATACAATGATTTATTATAATTATTCTCCCAAGTCTCACAACCTATAGTACTTAATAGATTACATAATAGTATCGAATAAAGACCTATTACATAATCCTACTTAAGTTTAAACATAGTCTGCAAATAGTCTTAACATAACATAATAGTTTTTAAACATAAAGGAACAAGCTAGTTGGTAGGCTTGCCCTTGCCCTTGTCTGTTCCAGAAACACCTCCCTGTTCCTCCTTAACTGAAAGGATTTAAATAAGCAAAGATGAGCACAAATTGCCCAGCAAGTAATATACAACAAGGGTGTAGGATATAATATCACAAAGTTTAAAATATCGAAGTGTCATTTCTAGGATAGTACAAAGTGTCAGAATAATATCATGGATAAGAAATATCAATAATTCTTTGAATAGGAATGATAATTCAATATAAATCGACAGATGTATATGAATTCAACGACTATCAAGGTATCCAACTGAACAACAATTTATAATCGAAAGCGAAATACTAAGGACTATTGAACTTCCACTAGGGTTACCAATATTAAACTGATAGCCCAAAAATATCAAGTACTATAGATGACCAGTCTACAATACTTTACGTTATGCATAACACCACAATAATATTTATTCATGTGTTGGGATTTCCAACAACATACACTCCCCTTACCAAAAGGGTTGTCCAACTCAGTTTTCAAGGTTTTCGTACCAATCAATTGGTTTGGACAGCTTTTATAAACTTGCATATAGTCTAGCCGAATCAAATGGCATCGACTCTTTCACAATATTCAAGATCAATACTAAGTTTAACATGAGTAATAACTTTCACAAGGGTCTAAGCATATTAGCTCTTTCGAACGAGAAAGTAATATAACTTGTATTCAAGAGATAAGCTTACGGTATTCGTTAAACAATGAATGCAATTATACTTGCACAATAAGAGTAAGGTTCGGATACTTGCACAATCAAGAATGAAGTTCAAGGAAACTTGCTCAATAATAATTAGAGTAAGTTTAGGGAACTTGCCTTAAGCGTAGTTTACCAAATATCGCTTATCAATACACTTTCGAATCCTATCATAATGTGATACGCATATAGGATATTCATTAGTTAAATGTGCTCATGCTTGATATGTAAGTTTAAATGCAAAATTAAACATCTAACTTAGTTGTATACTCTTCACACACTTCATTTCATACCTTACGTACTTATAACACAAAATTAGTTTGTAAGTCACCATGAAAATCAAATAACATAGTTTTCAATCGTTGCTTTATAGTTTACAAATACTTTTTGGACTTATCACTTGAAAGTCTATATTCACATCATTAAACATTCACTCATATCATTTAGCCTGCTTCTTAACACATTGGACATGTACTGGTCATATAATATGTAATAACCCGAGATTTTCTATATAAAATAAATAAGAAATTTTGCGTATAAATTTTTTTTTAATGACGAGACTAAGTGTCAAGTAAAGTGAACGATAAATGCGAATACATTTATTACTTGAAAAATTAGAAATAATTTTGGAATTATTAATTACCACAAATTATATGGTAATAAATTTACGTAAGTTTAAATATTTTTATTAATTATTTTCCATGAAAACATGATTGGAAATAATATATGAAGTGATAATTAGATTTATATAATAAATATTTTATTATATGAATTGTCGTAATATTTAAGTTAATTATTTTAACTTGTCATTGAACGAAGAATAAGTCGATATGGAATCCAAACCACGAAATTGGGATTGTGATTAAGAGATAAGAATATCAATATAATATTATTGATATTATAATTTTACAAATACCATAAATATGTACCGGGTATGTGAGACAGATAATATTGAAATGATGACGGTTGATTAGAGGTCATAACATATTACCGTCTCAGTGAAACCCTAATTATTAAACTCGGTTATGGGGGTATTTCGAGTAGTGATCGTGTGTATATGAAAGTTATCGTGAATAAGAATATCGGTAATTAGAAGAAACCCTAATTATCGTTGTACATCGATAATTAGGACAAACCCTAATTATCATAACCCTAACCGGTTGAAATTAGAAACCAATAACGACTGTGTTAAGTAACATACACGAGATAATTAAAGAACCACTAATGGTCAATTAGAAACCCTAATTTTAATTACCGGGTTTAATTTCGATGTTATTGTATAAGTGTTTTAATTTACCAAAGGATAGAAGTTAATTGGTAAATTATAAAAATTAAATCTAGTGATGAAATATTACATTTAATTGCCTTGTACAAGATTGCCCATACACTCTTAAACAAAGCCCAACCATCACCCATAACAAATCGTAAGCGAAGAATCAAGAATTTTTGGCAAAAGGGTATAAGAACACTAAACCTAGAAATCCTTTGATTCGATGTTATTTGATGCAATTGATTGTTTAAAGTTGTGTAATAGAATGTTAATTGATGATATGGGTTGATAAATCAAAGACCCATAACATCAAAGTGCACGAATTTGAAGATTTAAGCAAGTTGGAAAACCGAATTACGTTATTTTTTTACCAAATGTCAGAGGCCATAACTCTTTGCTCGATCATGAGTTTTGTTCTTCAAAAGTTGTTATGTGTAGCCTGATATGTGGTCTTTAATCTGCAAAAAGAATCAAGTCCATATCATGTATAGATTAGAAGTTATAGATGGTCAAACATGGTTGACCGATCATGATAAACTATTTTTGGGCAGTCTGTAATGGGGGCATTCTCGTCCACTTTTTGTGGTTTAAAAGGTCTGGACTTTTGATATGTTGTAGTGCACTGAGTTAGGAAGCCATAGGCTTTGGAATGACCTCATTCCGACCTCGGATGAGTGAATTACGGTGATTGGAAGGAAATGTGTCAAAACTGAAAGTAAGCAGCGGGATGTGCTATTTGGGACACCGTTTCGATTAGTTAATGTTTTCAAAACCTTCTGGGCTTTTGGTATGTTATAGTACACCGAATAAGCTTTCCATAGACTCCGAAACGGACTAAATCCGATATCGGAGGAGAGAGTTATGACATTTCAAAGTAGTAGTGTCAAAACTTCCCAACAAGTGCGGTGCAGTCCATTTGAACGGAATTTCTGGACTGATGTGTTTGAATTTGGAAATGGTCAAAGAATAAAGTTGTAGCCCCAGAAGTTAGCTTCATGTGGGCTCAAGAATCGCTTCAAAAATGTTTTAAAATGAAAGAGTTATGACTGTTTTAGCGGAAGAGGTAAAGTGAAACGAGATTGAAAAGCTATTATGAATGTCCACTTTTGACGCCTTTGCTTGGGCTACCTAATGAACCCGAATTGGGTAATTCGTATTTTTAAAAATAGTCTTACATACCATGTATAACATATCCAAAAATCAGATTAATCGAGTTATGAGCAATGCGTTAGAAAATCGCAAAGTGAGCTATTGAAAAATTAGTATAAACCAAGTCCCACATCGACTAAATTGAGAACTTCACCATTTTCTAAACCTATAAATAGAAGGGCTTGGCCTTTGTTTCATTCACCAACAATAAGGCCTCCAATTTTTTTTGAGAAAGGCTTTGTTGTGGGAGAACTTTTATAAAGATCTCCTTAGTTAAATTTTTGGCGTGGAAGTGCGATTCAAATTGTGGAATTCAGATTTAGGGTATATTTCTTATTTAATTTTGTAATGTTATTATTTTTAATTGTTAGTTAAAGTTTGAATTTTTGAAGTTTAGTTAGTGTTGTTAATAAACTAGTTAGTTTACTATGTTTATTTTGGCTTGGAATTGATTATGTAAATGAGTTATTTGTGATGACTTTTAATATTTTGTGATGAATTTCATTAATTAATAATTATTAATGATATTAAAGTTATTTAATGATTATATTAAATAATTTAGTTTAAAAATGATTTTAATATTATAAAAATCATTTTAAATAAAATTAAGGTATTTAAAAATATTTTAAGTTATAAAATATAACTTTTAATATTTAAAGGATAATTTCATTAATAATTTAATATTAATGATATTAAGATAATATTAATGATATTGAGTTTATTTAATAATTATTATTAAATAAATAGTTTAAAAATGGTTTTACTTATTTAAAACCATTTAAAGAGGATATTAAGGATTTAAAAATATTTTAAGTTATAATTAATGACTTTTAATATTTGGATAAATAGTACATTAATATTTAAATATTAATGGTAATTATTTGGGTAATATAAATGTTTTAAAAATAGTTTGAGTTATTATAAATAACTTTTATATTTTCAGCGATGGTTTCATTAATAGTTTAGTATTAATTAAACTATTAATGATAATGGAATTGTTTAATGTTTAAATCATTTAATTATGATTAGATATTTGAAAGTTATAAATTTTACCAAACTAGTGACTTGAGAACCCGATTATGAAGTTCTAAATTTGAAGAAGAACACCTATAGTAACGATTATATCAAGATAGGCCCTTTAGTGATGATTTGAATTATTTTAAATTTTTCAATTTAAAATTGCGAAAATGATTAAAAATAAGATGTCCGATATTTACAGATGTTGAGGTATAGAATAAGAGTCTTAGACTCAAGATTTACCCGATAAAAGTTTGTCATCGATACGGCCGACAAATGTCGAATCCTTATAAAAGAAAGAAAAGAAAATCTACTTGTAAGAGCATGGATGAGATATTTGAAAAATGTATAAAAATATTTCAAGTATAGAATAGGAACTAAAAGTATGATCACCGTGATTATGTGATTGGACTATGTGTCTTGTAGTAATAGACAATTACTATGTGTTAAGATATATTGTTCTAATCGAACGAATGATCCGATTATTGATAGGTTGTGATAAAGAGATAAAACCTAAGTTGAGATTTGTAATCAAATAATCGTGCAAGTATCCTACCTTTGCATTTTCTTTATGCAATGGACATGAGTAAGAAGTTTCGTAATTATTCTATTCCCGCATGCATTATGTACGCTTTGATTATCAACATGTTAGCTCGGATATATATTACGTTAAGTTGATTTCTAAATGGTTATACAAGTGTCCCCACTTGGATAACCATAGCATTTATTCACATGTTGATATACCTCATCAATTACCCGTATACATATATGTTGAATTACATATTATTGTTGAGCAAGATTAAAACCTTGGGTTTGGAACCCGAGCATGTATGAACATCCCTATATGGGAAGATTTTTGCGCAAGGCGGATAGAGTGAGCGATGAATTTCGCCTCAAGTTATGTAGTATTGATCAATCTGACAGGTACAACGGGGTGATCACCCTCTCCGTGGTCAGTAAGCTAGAGCGCGGTTTATGGATGGATTTCGCCAAACCTTTTCGAAAATAAAAAGAATGTTCATAGTATGATTCTTAAACCCTATTCATGGGTAGAGCCAGAGCCAAATTTAAATAATTTGGAAGAGATTTGTTATGTGAATTTTTTATCAAGATGATTACTTCACAACTTTCGATTCGTTGTAGAAGTGTTATGTAAAGAGAATACTTATATTCTTTCAAATATATATATAATTGCTATTACTTATTTGGCACTCAAATGCTCATCCTTGCTTAAATTAAATGTTTCCATTATGTATGAGCAACTTTGAAGGCTCGAGTACGAACAAAGGAAAAGGAAAGTGATCGAATAAGTGTGTATCATGAGTTAATGGTTATAGTTGTATTGGTATCTATTCAAGTATTATAAGGAATGTATTTGAAGGTCACGCACTGGGAAGTAAACTTTGATGTATGTAAATTAAGTTCAATGTATTATTATTTTAGTATTATTCAAATTTTAAAGAAATGGTATCGTGGAGAACCGAAGGTTCGGGTTTCAAGTACCGGATTTGGGGTCGCCACAGTTGGTATCAAAGTCATTGGTTATGAAGCTTAGGTAGAAATACCGAGACTAATAACCGCAATGATTAGGATAAGTATTAACTCATATAGAGTTAGTTGGTCGATAAGATTCAAAGATGAATCTCGGCGAGTGTAAAGACACGAGTTCCCTAACTCGATTATAAAGTTAAACAAAGAGTGGGGAATAGATTGAGTCTAAAAGACCGAAAGTGCGATTATGAGAGATCGTAAAATAAAACGATCAAGATATAGAACTAAATCGTAATATATACGATGAGATCACCCCGTGATCTGATAAGGCTATGACAGCCAGAAGGAATCAATCTGATGATTGGAAAGTTTACAGAAAGATTGCTGTGTATGAGTTGTACTATCAATTGCACGAGATCCGAAGAGAATTATAAATACGAATTAAATTCGTATGGAGAATGGGGTTAGTGTTAGATGGGGATTCAATTGAGGACTCATGTCGGCAGCTGAGTTGTATGATTCTTCGTATGGGAGCTGAATTGAACTTGGTGTAAAAACCGCTTAGTTTCTGGCACTGATAATCGTTGAAATGTATGTGTCGCACTATTTGTTATATGCACATTAAGAGGATGACTCCATTCTCAGGTGTATAACAGGTAGATAGGTCATAGATAGAGAATATAAGATTAAGTTCGAGCTCTTAAAACTCATACCTATTAGACATTCTTGACTCATAATTATATGAAATGTTTATGAACCCCTCAGCGAATGGACGCCAAAGGTCTGACTAGGATAAGTTCTTAAACTCATATGATTGTGGCAATTTATGAACTCATAAGTGTGGTTTGATGAACTGGGTATAGTTTTGTGTGAATGGAGTGTTATGGATTACGAGGAATGATAGATTGTTAAGTAAATGATTTTTAGTGAAGGTGTTAGGTTTTCCTAAACTCCTAGCTATGCTAAACTTCAAAATTTTTGACATCAAGCTAAATATGCACTATGTGCTTTTGAAAACAAAAATGTAGACTCGTAATCATTTTTGAAACGGTTTAAAGTACGGTCTATGCTACTTATTCGGCTAGACGTAAATGATTTGAAATATCAAAATTGTTTTTAATTATCACTCATGTACCATGCAACCTGGTGCAGAGATGATAAAAAAATGATGGAGTCATTAATGCAGTATTACTTAGTGTTGGATGTGATCTCGGGGATCGCCAACCCACTATGGTATGATGTAGTATGATAAAATCACCAAATGACGGAATCCTCCACGGACTGTAAATACAGTGCGGCATCATGACGTCATTCTCGAAAAATGTTTTCAAAAAGTTTAATTTGCCAATCTGGTTTGGCTATACTTAAATAATTCGATTGAATTGAATTATTGATATGAGTCTATGCTATTTGAATCATTTAGACTAATGTTTATGAAAACTCTAAGTGTTCATTGAAAGAAATTTCCAACCAAATTGTTTTGGTGCGGAATCCTATGATAAAGACCGAGGTGAACGATGTTGTTTGGATAAAATAATCCAATCTAATAGCGTAAATATTCGCTAGGCATGATTAATACGTTATGCATGACGTAGGGGTACAATAGGCTAATCACCTAAAAGTACTATTAATGGTAGTTTACCTTCTTTGTGATTGTAAACATACTGTAATGTTTTAAGGTATGAATACCGTTAAAACTATGTGTTCATGGTCTATATGACCCCTCAAAGACAATTTGAAAACTTTTACTCTTGTGAGAGGTGTATTGGGTAGCATGTGATGATATGTGTGAATGTTATAAGCACGATATAGAGTTAGCCGAGTTATGAGGAGGAGGTTGGAGCAGAGAGAGATATTCAGATAAAAGCAATTGAAGGTTGAAATAGAAGCCAAAGACACCGGATATATACCTTGGACCGTGCTTTAGTCATCACCTTCATGCGATTCGATGCAGAGTGGATGGAGCGCCTTTCGAGAGAGATAGGTGTTGATGAGAATTGAATAAATTTATCATCAATCAAAATAAGATATATAGAACTCTTGATTGTTTGTGTATATATACTATATGTTAATCGTGGTAACTTATGTATGTAGATGTCTCGGTGAGAAAGATATGTGGAATAAGAAGGATCGATCTATACCCCGAGCTAATATCAAGGCTAACAACTAAAATAGAAACTCACCAGAACCCAAATCAGATTTAGGTGGCTATAGTGGAAAACGAGCATCGAGATCCGTAAATGGTGGATTTGATGATAGTGATTCGTACACTAAAGTTGAAGCTGCTCAAGCATCAAAGGAGATACAGGATCTGGAGAACAAGGTTTCTACGCTGGAAAGGCTGTGGGAGATTGAGATGTTGCTTAATATCCAGCTGCGTCAAGCATTGCTAGCAACAATGGAAGAGCAGGATAAGCTCAAAATCCGAATTGACCAGATGGGAGCCTCAAGCAACACCTCGTGTGCAACTCCGAGAGGTAAGGGAAAAAGAAAGGTAGAAGATCCTGACTTAGGAAAACCTGATAAGAAGAAAGGGAAAAAGATATGTTATATTTGTGGCCGTGAGGGACATACCTCCCCTCGTTGCCCCGACTATAAGAAAGGTGGATGTTTTAAATTGTGGGATGGAAGGACATCGAGCGAATGAATGTCCGAGAAAAAGGCTTGATAAATAAGCAGTATGGGTTATGTATGTAATATGTGTGATAAGTAATGAACTATTTTTAACTTTTATGTTGGTTAAGATTTTAAATCCCGACTTTCGTAGTCACAAAGGGATAGTTGTTGATTAAAGCGAGATGTCTTTGTGTAAATATTCGATAAATGAATATGAATCTAAGTTTGAGAAATGAAACGAGTTAATACATTAATCTTATGCAATAAGGTTTAAAATGTAAGGGTATAATTTATGGTTTTATTTAACCAGATAATGCCGCCAAGACGTCAAACTCGAAACCAAAGGATAGAAGAATCCACTAATCTTTGGGAACGATAGTCGAGGCGATGCAAAACTTTGCAAACATGGTAGCTCAAAGCTATGCAAATAGGAACACCAGATTGCTGGAAACCAAATAGACAATCGCTGCAAAATTCAAAGACTTCAAAGTCAGTAGGACCACCGAATTCGAGGATCAATCAACCCTATAGAAGCCTGCACTTGGGTGAACGAGATAGAGAAGGCGTCAGAATAGCTAAAAGTAGATGAGGGGCAAAAGACCGCTTTTGCCACTTATATGATGAAAGGGAAGCTAACTTTTGGTGGGAGGCAAATAAGACTCTCAAGGGAGAAGAAGAAATTACTTGGGATAGGTTTAAGGATTTATTTTTCAAAACTATCTCTCTGTTAGTATGCGCCTAGAATGGAGGTGAGATTCACGGAGTTAAAGCGTGATAACATGATCGCTATGAGTATGCGAAAAAAATTTAATGAGTTGGCTAGGTTTGCTCCACATCAAGTGGATACAGAGGCTAGGAAGGCAAGGAGATTTGAGCCGGGCTTAAAACCCTGGCTCTACAATAAGGTGTCAAGATCAAGAAATCAATACTTTTGCAAAGACTCATGGAGAAGGCTATCATTCTTTGATAGGGAAGTGAGGCCATGAGCCTCTACCATAAGGAGAAGAAGAACAAAAGCAAGTCGAGGAACAAGAAAGATAGAAAGTAGTAGTGGGAATAGGGGTGAGAAAAGAATGAGGAATCTACGTAATAACCCCTTCTTCAGATTTTCTATATAAAATAAATAAGAAATTTTATGAAATAAATAAGAAATTTTTTTTTTTTTTTTAATGACGAGACTAAGTGTCAAGTAAAGTGAACGATAAATGCGAATACATTTATTACTTGAAAAATTAGAAATAATTTTGGAATTATTAATTACCACAAATTATATGGTAATAAATTTCGTAAAGTTTAAATATTTTTATTAATTATTTTCCATGAAAACATGATTGGAAATAATATATGAAGTGATAATTAGATTTATATAATAAATATTTTATTATATGAATTGTTCGTAATATTTAAGTTAATTATTTTAACTTGATTATTGATGATGTGTACGAAGAATAAGTCGATATGGATCCAAAACCCCGGATTGGGATTGTGATCAAGAGATGAGAATAATATATATATTATTGATTAATTTTACAAAGATACTATAATTATGTACTCGGTATAAAGTGATGATAATATTGAGCAATGACTACCAATTAGGCCATAACATATTACCGTGTCAGTGAAACCCTAATTATTAAACTCGCTATGGGGTATTTCGAGTAGTGATCGTATATGAAGTTATCGTGAATAAGAATATCTGTAATTAGAAGAAACCCTAATTACTATTGTACATCGATAATTAGGACAAACCCTAATTATTATAACCCTAACCGGTTGAAATTAGAAACCGTAACGACTGTGTTAGTAACATACACAGATAATTAAAGAACCACTAATGGTCAATTAGAAACCCTAATTTTAATTACCGTGTTTAATTTCGATGTTATTGTATAAGTGTTTTAATTTACCAAAGGATAGAAGTTAATTGGTAAATTATAAGAATTAAATCTAGTGATGAAATATTACATTTAATTGCCTTGTACAAGATTGCCCATACACTCTTAAACAAAGCCCAACCATCACCCATAACAAATCAGAAGCAAGAATCAAGAATTTTTGGCAAAAAGGGTATAAGAACACTAAACCTAGAAATCCTTTGATTCGATGTTATTTGATACAATTGATTGTTTAAAGTTGTGTAATAGATTGTTAATTGATGATATGGGTTGATAAATCAAAGACCCATAACATCAAAGTGCACGAATTTGAAGATTTAAGCAAGTTGGAAAAACCGAATTCTGTTATTTTTTTTTACCAAATGTCAGAGGCCATAACTCTTTGCTCGATCATGAGTTTTGTTCTTCAAAAGTTGTTATGTGTAGCCTGATATGTGGTCTTTAATCTGCAAAAAGAATCAAGTCCATATCATGTATAGATTAGAAGTTATAGATGGTCAAACATGGTTGACCGATCATGATAAACTATTTTTGGGCAAATGTAATGGGGCATTCTCGTCCACTTTTTGTGCTTTAAAAGGTCTGGACTTTTGATATGTTGTAGTGCACTGAGTTAGGAAGCCATAGGTTTTGAATGACCTCATTCCGACCTCTGATGAGGGAATTACTATGATTGGAAGGAAATGTGTCAAATTTCTCAAACCGAAAAGTCAAGCAGCTGGATGTGCTATTCGGGACACTGCTTCGATTAGTTAATGTTTTCAAAACCTTCTGGGCTTTTGGTATGTTATAGTACACCGAATAAGTTTTCCATAGACTCAAACGGACTAAATCCGATATCGGAGGAGAGAGTTATGACATTTCAAAGTAGTAGTGTCAAAACTTCCCAACAAGTGCGGTGCAGTCCATTTGAACGGAATTTCTGGGCTGATGTGTTTGAATTTGGAAATGGTCAAAGAATAAAAGTTGTAGCCCCAGAAGTTAGCTTCAAGGGGGCTCAAGAATCGCCAAAAAATGTTTTAAAATGAAAGAGTTATGACTGTTTTAGCGGAAGAGGGTAAAGCTGAAACGAGATTGAAAACTCATATGAACGTCCACTTTTGACGACTGCTTGGGCTACCTAATGAACCCGAATTGGGTAATTCAGTTTTTTTAAAAATAGTCTTACATACCATGTATAACATATCCAAAAATCAGATTAATCGGAGTTATGAGCAATGCGTTAGAAAATCGCAAAGTGAGCTATTGAAAAATTAGTATAAACCAAGTCCCACATCGACTAAATTGAGAACTTCACCATTTTCTAAACCTATAAATAGAAGGGCTTGGCCTTTGTTTCATTCACCAACAATAAGGCCTCCAATTTTTTTGAGAAAGGTTTTGTTGTGGGAGAACTTTTATAAAGATCTCCTTAGTTAAATTTTAAGCGTGGAAGTGCGATTCAAATTGTGGAATTCAGATTTTGCATGTATGTTTTTATTTAATTTTTGTAATGTTATTATTTTTAATTGTTAGTTAAAGTTTGAATTTTTGAAGTTTAGTTAGTGTTGTTAATAAACTAGTTAGTTTACTATGTTTATTTTGGCTTGAAATTGATTATGTAAATGAGTTATTTGTGATGACTTTTAATATTTTGTGATGAATTTCATTAATTAATAATTATTAATGATATTAAAGTTATTTAATGATTATATTAAATAATTTAGTTTAAAAATGATTTTAATATTATAAAAATCATTTTAAATAAAATAAGGTATTTAAAAATATTTTAAGTTATAAAATATAACTTTTAATATTTAAATGATAATTTCATTAATAATTAAATATTAATGATATTAAGATAATATTAATGATATTTAGTTTATTTAATGATTAATATTAAATAAATAGTTTAAAAATGGTTTTACTTATTTAAAAACCATTTAAAGAGGATATTAAGGATTTAAAAATATTTTAAGTTATAATTAATGACTTTTAATATTTGATAAATAGTACATTAATATTTAAATATTAATGGTAATTATTTGGGTAATATAAATGTTTTAAAAATAGTTTGAGTTATTATAAATAACTTTTATATTTTGGCAATGGTTTCATTAATAGTTTAGTATTAATTAAACTATTAATGATAATGGAATTGTTTAATGTTTAAATCATTTAATTATGATTCCGATATTTGAAAGTTATAAATTTACCAAACTAGTCGACTTTGAGAACCGATTATGAAGTTCTAAATTTGAAGAAGAACACCTATAGTAACAGTTATATCACTATAGGCCCTTTAGTGACAGATTTGAATTATTTTAAATTTTTCAATTTCTGGATATTGCAAAAATGATTAAAAAAATAAGATGTCTGATATTTACAGATGTTGAGGTATAGAATAAGAGTCTTAGACTCAGTATTTACCCGATAAAGTCAGTCGATACGTCGGCAAAATGTCGACCTTATATAAAAGAAAGAAAAGACTACCGTAAGAGCATGGATGAGATATTTGAAAATGTATAAAAATATTTCAAGTATAGAATAGAACTAAAAGTATGATCACCGTGATTATGTGATTGGACTATGTAATAATCGTAATAGATGCAGATTTATGTGTTAAGATATATTGTTCTAATCGAACGAATGATCCGATTATTGATAGGTTGTGATAAAGAGATAAAACCTAAGTTGAGATTTGTAATCGTATAATCAAAAGTATCCTACCTTTGCATTTTCTTTATGCAATGGACATGAGTAAGAAGTTTCGTAATTATTCTATTCCCCGCATGATTATGTACGCTTTGATTATCAACATGTTAGCTCGTATATATATTCTCGTTAAGTTGATTTCTAAATGGTTATACAAGTGTCCCCACTGATAACCATGGCATTTATTCACATGTTGATATACCTCACAATTACCCGTATACATATATGTTGAATTACATATTATTGTTGAGCAAGATTAAAACCTTCTGTTTGGAACTGTGCATGTATGAACATCCCTATATGGGAAGATTTTTTGCGCCAAGGCGATAGAGTGAGCGATGAATTTCGCTCAAGCTATGTAGTATTGATCAATACAGGTACAACTGGCCGATCACCCTCCGCGTCAGAAGCTAGAGCGGTTTATGGATGGATTTCGCCAAACCTTTTCAAAAATGAAAAGAATGTTCATAGTATGATTCTTAAACCCTATTCATGGGTAGAGCCAGAGCCAAATTTAAATAATTTGGAAGAGATTTGTTATGTGAATTTTTATCAAGATGATTACTTCACAACTTTCGATTCGTTGTAGAAGTGTTATGTAAAGAGAATACTTATATTCTTTCAAATTATATATATAATTGCTATTACTTGTCATTGGGCACTCAAATGCTCATCCTTGCTTAAATTAAATGTTTTCAAGCATGTATGAGCAACCAAGGCTCAGTACACGAACAAAGGAAAAGGAAAGTCGATCGAATAAGTGTGTATCATGAGTTAATGGTTATAGTTGTATTGGTATCTATTCAAGTATTATAAGGAATGTATTTGAAGGTCACGCACTGGGAAGTAAACTTTGATGTATGTAAATTAAGTTCGAATGTATTATTATTTTAGTATTATTCAACTTAAAGAAATGGTATCGTGGAGAACCGAAGTTCGGTTTCTTTTGGGTACTGGATTTGGGGTAGAAATACGCCAATAACAGTTCTTAAACTCATATGATTGTGGCAATTTATGAACTCATAAGTGTGGTTTGATGAACTGGGTATAGTTTTAAAGTGAATGGAGTGTTATGGATTACGGTGAATGATAGATTGTTAAGTAAATGATTTTTAGTGAAGGTGTTAGGTTTTCCTAAACTCCTAGCTATGCTAAACTTCAAAATTTTTGACATCAAGCTAAATATGCACTATGTGCTTTTGAAAACAAAAATGTAGACTCGTAATCATTTTTGAAACGGTTTAAAGTACGGTCTATGCTACTTATTCGGCTAGACGTAAATGATTTGAAATATCAAAATTGTTTTTAATTATCACTCATGTACCATGCAACCTGGTGCAGAGATGATAAAAAAATGATGGAGTCATTAATGCAGTATTACTTAGTGTTGGATGTGATCTCAGGATCGTCAACCCACTATGGTATGATGTAGTATGATAAAATCACCAAATGACGGAATCCTCCACGGACTGTAAATACAGTGCGGCATCATGACGTCATTCTCGAAAATGTTTTCAAAAAGTTTAATTTGCCAACGGGGTTTGGCTATACTTAAATAATTCGATTGAATTGAATTATTGATATGAGTCTATGCTATTTGAATCAGCTAGACTAATGTTTATGAAAACTCTAAGTGTTCATTGAAAGAAATTTCCCGAACCAAATTGTTTTGGTGCGGAATCCTATGATAAGACTGAGGTGAACGATGTTGTTTGGATAAAATAATCCAATCTAATAGCGTAAATATTCGCTAGGCATGATTAATACGTTATGCATGACGTAGGGTACACAATAGGCTAATCACCTAAAGTACTATTAATGGTAGTTTACCTTCTTTGTGATTGTAAACATACCGGTAATGTTTTATGTATGAATACTAGTTAAAACTATGTGTTCATGGTCTATATGACCCCTCAAAGACAATTTGAAAACTTTTACTCTTGTGAGAGGTGTATTGGGTAGCATGTGATGATATGTGTGAATGTTATAAGCACGTATATAGAGTTAGCTTGAAGCATGAGGAGGTTGGAGCAGAGGGAGATATTCAGATAAAAACAAATTGAAGGTTGAAATAGAAGCCAAAGACACCGTGATATATACCTTGGACCAGGCTTTAGTCATCACCTTCATGCGATTCGATCTGAGAGTGGATGGAGCGCTTTCTACAGAGATAGGTGTTGATGAGAATTGAATAAATTTATCATCAATCAAAATAAGATATATAGAACTCTTGATTGTCGTGTATATATACTATATGTTAATCAGGGTAACTTATGTATGTAGATGTCCGTGAGAAAGATATGTGGAATAAGAAGGATCGATCTATACCCCGAGCTAATATCAAGGCTAACAACTAAAATAGAAACTCACCAGAACCCAAATCGCACGAGGTGGCTATAGTGGAAAAACGTAAGCATCGATCCGTAAATGGTGGATTTGACAGATAGTGATTCGAACACTAAAGTTGAAGTCGCCAAGCATCAAAGGAGATACAGGTGATCCGGAGAACAAGGTTTCTACGCTGAAAGGTCATGGGAGATTGAGATGTTGCTTAATATCCACCGCGTCAAGCATTGCTAAGCAACAATGGAAGAAAGCGAGGATAAGCTCAAAATCCGAATCGACCAGATGGGGAGCCTCAAGCAACACCTCGTGTGCAACTCCGAGAGGTAAGGGAAAAGAAAGGTAGAAGATCCCGACTTAGGAAAACTGATAAGAAGAAAGGGAAAAGATATGTTATATTTGTGGTAGTGAGGGACATACCTCCCTCGCTGCCTGACTATAAGAAAGGTGGATGTTTTAAATTGTGGGATGGAAGGACATCGAGCGAATGAATGTCCGAAAAAAGGCTTGATAAATAAGCGTTATGGGTTATGTATGTAATATGTGTGATAAGTAATGAACTATTTTAACTTTTATGTTGGTTAAGATTTTAAATCCGACTTTCGTAGTCACAAAGGATAGCCGTTGATTAAAGCAGGATGTCTTTGTAAAATATTCGATAAATGAATATGAATCTAAGTTTGAGAAATGAAACGAAAGTTAATACATTAATCTTATGCAATAAGGTTTAAAATGTAAGGGTATAATTTATGGTTTTATTTAACCAGATAATGCCGCCAAGACGTCAAACTCGAAACCAAAGGATAGAAGAATCCACTAATGCCGGGGAACGATAGTCAGAGCTGATGCAAAACTTTGCAAACATGGTAGCTCGGTGCTATCAAAAGTGAGGAACACCGATTCTGGAAACCAAACTAGACAATCGCTAGCAAAATTCAAAGACTTCAAAGCCAGAGGACCACCGAATTGTAGGATTAACTCACCCTATAGAAGCCTGCACTTGGGTGAACGAGATAGAGAAGGCGCTCAGAATAGCTAAAGTAGATGAGGGCAAAAGACCGCTTTTGCCACTTATATGATGAAAGGGAAGCTAACTTTTGGTGGGAGGCAAATAAGACTCGGCGGTGAGAAGAAGAAATTACTTGGGATAGGTTTAAGGATTTATTTTTCAAAACTATCTCTCCGTTAGTATGCGCCTAGAATGGAGGTGAGATTCACGGAGTTAAAGCAGATAACATGACTGCTAAGGAGTATGCAAAGAAAATTTAATGAGTTGGCTAGGTTTGCTCCACATCAAGTGGATACAGAGGCTAGGAAGGCAAGGAGATTTGAGTGGGCTTAAAACCACGGCTCTACAATAAGGTGTCAAGATCTTGCAAATCAATACTTTTGCAAAGACTCATGGAGAAGGCTATCATTCTTTGAGCAGGAAGTGAGGCCATGAGCCTCTACCATAAGGAGAAGAAGAACAAAAGCAAGTCGAGGAACAAAAGAAAGATAGAAAGTAGTAGTGGGAATAGGGGTGAGAAAAGAATGAGGAATTTTTCCCGAGAAAATGCAAGTAAAGCAGAAGGTATAAAGAAGGTGTAGTGCGGTCTGCAAGAATCGGGAAGAATCACTCTGGCGAGTGTCTCAAGGGCAAGTTTGTATGCTACAAGTGCGAGCAAGAGGGTCATATCTCTCCCAACTGCCCCTAATTCAAGGATGATCGATGGATGCTTCATATGTGGATCGACCGAGCATAAGGTGAGGAACTGCCCACGAGGGGAATGGAGGCAGGAACATAACCACGGGGGAGAAGCGGTGGGGCGTTAGCAATTTCGTGACCAAACTCAACCAATAACCCAACGAAAAGCAACTCCGAGGGTTTACAACATCACGGTCCAGATACGGTGGCAAACCGGAAATGTAACTCCAGTGCTATTTGAATAACTTATATATCTTATATTTCGCTTAATCGGATAGACAAGTGTTATGATGAATAATTAAAGATCGCCTCGATCAAGTATGATCGAGATCTACGTCTAATGATTATATGCTATGTACCCTTCTTCATATGAGTTTTAAAGCGGTGATTCCGGGACTAATCCTTATAAGGAGGAGGTGAATGTAATAACCCCGAGATTTTCTATATAAAATAAATAAGAAATTTTATGCGTATAAATTTTTTTAATGACGAGACTAAGTGTCAAGTAAAGTGAACGATAAATGCGAATACATTTATTACTTGAAAAATTAGAAATAATTTTGGAATTATTAATTACCACAAATTATATGGTAATAAATTTCACAAGTTTAAATATTTTTATTAATTATTTTCCATGAAAACATGATTGGAAATAATATATGAAGTGATAATTAGATTTATATAATAAATATTTTATTATATGAATTGTCGAATATTTAAGTTAATTATTTTAACTTGTCTATTGAATCGAAGAATAAGTCGATATGGAATCCAAACCCCAAATTGGGATTGTGATTAAGAGATAAGAATATCAATATAATATTATTGATATTATAATTTTACAAAGACATAAATATGTACTGGGTATGTGCGGACAGATAATATTGAGCAATGACGGTCAATTAGGCCATAACATATTACCGTCTTTGTGAAACCCTAATTATTAAACTCGCTTATGGGGTATTTCGAGTAGTGACCGTGTATATGAAGTTATTGTGAATAAGAATATTTGCAATTAGAAGAAACCCTAATTATCATTGTACATCGATAATTAGGACAAACCCTAATTATTATAACCCTAACCTGGTTGAAATTAGAAACCGTAACGACTGTGTTAGTAACATACACGATAATTAAAGAACCACTAATGGTCAATTAGAAACCCTAATTTTAATTACAAGGTTTAATTTCGATGTTATTGTATAAGTGTTTTAATTTACCAAAGGATAGAAGTTAATTGGTAAATTATAGGAATTAAATCTAGTGATGAAATATTACATTTAATTGCCTTGTACAAGATTGCCCATACACTCTTAAACAAAGCCCAACCATCACCCATAACAAATCGTAAGCAAGAATCAAGAATTTTTGGCAAAAGGGTATAAGAACACTAAACCTAGAAATCCTTTGATTCGATGTTATTTGATGCAATTGATTGTTTAAAGTTGTGTAATAGAATGTTAATTGATGATATGGGTTGATAAATCAAAGACCCATAACATCAAAGTGCACTTTAATTTGAAGATTTAAGCAAGTTGGAAAAAGCGAATTACATTATTTTTTTACCAAATGTCGAGGCCATAACTCTTTGCTCGATCATGAGTTTTGTTCTTCAAAAGTTGTTATGTGTAGCCCGATATGTGGTCTTTAATCTGCAAAAAGAATCAAGTCCATATCATGTATAGATTAGAAGTTATAGATGGTCAAACATGGTTGATCGATCATGATAAACTATTTTTGGGCGCCCAGTAATGGGGCATTCTCGTCCACTTTTGTGGTTTAAAAGGTCTGGACTTTTGATATGTTGTAGTGCATTTGAGTTAGGAAGCCATAGGCTTTGGAATGACCTCATTCCGACCTCGGATGAGTGAATTACGGTGATTGGAAGGAAATGTGTCAAAACTGAAAGTAAGCAGCGGGATGTGCTATTTGGGACACCGTTTCGATTAGTTAATGTTTTCAAAACCTTCTGGGCTTTTGGTATGTTATAGTACACCGAATAAGCTTTCCATAGACTCCGAAACGGACTAAATCCGATATCGGAGGAGAGAGTTATGACATTTCAAAGTAGTAGTGTCAAAACTTCCCAACAAGTGCGGTGCAGTCCATTTGAACGGAATTTCTGGACTGATGTGTTTGAATTTGGAAATGGTCAAAGAATAAAGTTGTAGCCCCAGAAGTTAGCTTCGCGTGGGCTCAAGAATCGCTCAAAAATGTTTTAAAATGAAAGAGTTATGACTGTTTTAGCGGAAGAGGGTAAAGCTGAAACGAGATTGAAAAACCATATTATGAATGTCCACTTTTGACGCCTTGTTTGGGCTACCTAATGAACCCGAATTGGGTAATTCATTTTTAAAAATAGTCTTACATACCATGTATAACATATCCAAAAATCAGATTAATGGAGTTATGAGCAATGCGTTAGAAAATCGCAAAGTGAGCTATTGAAAAATTAGTATAAACCAAGTCCCACATCGACTAAATTGAGAACTTCACCATTTTCTAAACCTATAAATAGAAGGGCTTGGCCTTTGTTTCATTCACCAACAATAAGGCCTCCAATTTTTTTGAGAAAGGCTTTTGTTGTGGGAGAACTTTTATAAAGATCTCCTTAGTTAAATTTTTGGCGTGGAGTGCGTATTCACCATGGAATTAAGATTTCCTGTATGTTTCTTATTTAATTTTTGTAATGTTATTATTTTTAATTGTTAGTTAAAGTTTGAATTTTTGAAGTTTAGTTAGTGTTGTTAATAAACTAGTTAGTTTACTATGTTTATTTTGGCTTGGAATTGATTATGTAAATGAGTTATTTGTGATGACTTTTAATATTTTGTGATGAATTTCATTAATTAATAATTATTAATGATATTAAAGTTATTTAATGATTATATTAAATAATTTAGTTTAAAATGATTTTAATATTATAAAAATCATTTTAAATAAAATTAAGGTATTTAAAAATATTTTAAGTTATAAAATATAACTTTTAATATTTAAAGGATAATTTCATTAATAATTTAATATTAATGATATTAAGATAATATTAATGATATTGAGTTTATTTAATAATTATTATTAAATAAATAGTTTAAAAATGGTTTTACTTATTTAAAACCATTTAAAGAGGATATTAAGGATTTAAAAATATTTTAAGTTATAATTAATGACTTTTAATATTTGGATAAATAGTACATTAATATTTAAATATTAATGGTAATTATTTGGGTAATATAAATGTTTTAAAAATAGTTTGAGTTATTATAAATAACTTTTATATTTTAGCGATGGTTTCATTAATAGTTTAGTATTAATTAAACTATTAATGATAATGGAATTGTTTAATGTTTAAATCATTTAATTATGATTCCGATATTTGAAAGTTATAAATTACCAAACTAGTGACTTGAGAACCGATTATGAAGTTCGAATTTGAAGAAGAACACCTATAGTAACAATTATATCAAGATAGGCCCTTTAGTGACATGATTTGAATTATTTTAAATTTTTCAATTTCGGAAATTGCGAAAATGATTAAAAATAAGATGTCCGATATTTACAGATGTTGAGGTATAGAATAAGAGTCTTAGACTCAAGATTTATTTGCCCGATAAAGTTGTCGTCGATACACCGACAAATGTCGACCTTATAAAAGAAAGAAAAAGACTCACCGTAAGAGCATGGATGAGATATTTGAAAAATGTATAAAAATATTTCAAGTATAGAATAGGAACTAAAAGTATGATCACCGTGATTATGTGATTGGACTATGTCTTTATTGTAATAGACAAGTGATTATGTGTTAAGATATATTGTTCTAATCGAACGAATGATCCGATTATTGATAGGTTGTGATAAAGAGATAAAACCTAAGTTGAGATTTGTAATCGTGAATCGGTAAGTATCCTACCTTTGCATTTTCTTTATGCAATGGACATGAGTAAAAGTTTGAATTATTCTATTCTGCATGCAGTTATATACGCTTTGATTATCAACATGTTAGCTCGATATATATATTACGTTAAGTTGATTTCTAAATGGTTATACAAGTGTCCCCACTTGGATAACCATGGCATTTATTCACATGTTGAAATACCTCACATCAATTACCCGTATACATATATGTTGAATTACATATTATTGTTGAGCAAGATTAAAAACCTTCGGGTTTGGAACCAGGCATGTATGAACATCCCTATATGGGAAGATTTTTGCGCCTAAGGCGGATAGAGTGAGCGATGAATTTCGTTCAAGTTATGTAGTATTGATCAATACAGGTACAACGGGCCGATCACCCTCAAGTGGTCAGTAAGCTAGAGCGGTTTATGGATGGATTTCTCGCCAAACCTTTTCGAAAATAAAAAGAATGTTCATAGTATGATTCTTAAACCCTATTCATGGGTAGAGCCGAGCCAAATTTAAATAATTTGGAAGAGATTTGTTATGTGAATTTTTTATCAAGATGATTACTTCACAACTTTCGATTCGTTGTAGAAGTGTTATGTAAAGAGAATACTTATATTCTTTCACTTATATATATAATTGCTATTACTTGTTTGGGCACTCAAATGCTCATCCTTGCTTAAATTAAATGTTTCCAAGTTATGTATGAAAGCAACTCAAGGCTCGAGTACGAACAAAGGAAAAGGAAAGTGATCGAATAAGTGTGTATCATGAGTTAATGGTTATAGTTGTATTGGTATCTATTCAAGTATTATAAGGAATGTATTTGAAGGTCACGTACCTGGGGAAGTAAACTTTGATGTATGTAAATTAAGTTCGAATGTATTATTATTTTAGTATTATTCAGCTTAAAGAAATGGTATCGTGGAGAACCGAGTTCGGGTTTCAAGTACCTGGATTTGGGGTCGTCACATAATACATGTTAGAGTAATAATACAAGTATGCAACTCCTACAAATTAATAGCGTAAAATCCCATCCTATTATAGATCGGTATACGCCGCCACTTAGTTTGTACTAAGGAGACGCTACGGCTCTCAGCTCAAATTAGAGTCGGTTGCTCCCGCAAAGGTCAATGCATACATATGTCGGTAATGCTCATAAATAATCATGCAATACACACATGTTAGTAGGTGGATAACCAAGTTTGACTCCATATCATAACATTATTAATGATGAATAAGTTCGTGTTGATTAAAGATGAAATTGATAGTTCCATTGTATTGGGATTATTAGTGTTAGTGGAAATCGACATCTATTTCAATAATAATTGATGTCTGGAGGATATATTGACCAATTGGGTAATTAATCTGATAAATGAGCAATTGATTGCTATTAATTCACATGCTTATAACTATTTGTTCACATATGTACTATTGATTCACATGCATGTACTATTAGGGGAGGTGGTGCAAGATTGATAATACTTGCATGACTAAATTAAAAATGGAGGTATAGATGAAGGTACTATACTGTAACTATTTTTTTTCACCTGTATAGAACTATTGATTCACATAAATGTACTATTGATTCACATGATGTACTATTAGGGGAGGTGGTGCAAGTTTGATAATACTTACATGACTAAATTAAAAATGAAGGAAAAGATGAATGTATTATACTATAATATTTCGAGCCCCAAAACGTGCAATTATTGAAATTATATTTTCCTATAAATAGAAGCTCATTCTTCTTTCATTCTCACCAATTCATTAAGACTCACAAGAGCAATTATAGAGAGAGAAGCTATAGAGAGAGAAGCTATAAAGAGAAAGAAGAAGAGAAGTCTGCTACCTCACTATTCCAGTATCCAGTCTTCTTCTGAGGTAAGGGATATTATTTTGTTCAGTTTTCATAAGGAATAAAATTTTCTTCCATACTCTGTAGTATGTGAGTAATATTATTTTGTCTCGTATTCCTAATTATACCCTCATTTTGTTAAAGTATTGCTTCTATACTCCGTGAAATTAATAGAATATCCTTGAAATTTGTACTTCATCTAACATCGTTTCACAAGGATATTTTTTGCACATTCTTGTTAAATTTTAAGTTTTTCATGCTGGAGTACTGTCCATGAGTACTATTCATTTATACGGTACTATTCATAAAGTACTATTCATAAAGTATTATTTACGAAGTACTATTCACGAGTACTATTCATAAAATACTATTCACATGGTACTATTCCTGAAGTAATATTCACGGGGTACTATTCACCTGGGTACTATTCACCTAGAGTACTATTCATGACAAAAATTGATTTCTATTCGGTCCAAATCATTTTTGATACAATATCATTCTTGAATTTTACTCCACAAAGAAGTATCATGTTAGCAATTTGAACATTATTGAATTTTGGATAAATTAAATTATAAATCTTTAAAATTTATCCTTTGCTTTTTTTTAATTGAATTCTTATATCATTGTCATTGTCGATGTCAGGATTTTTATTTATCCCTTTTCAGTTCTTGTTCTTTGGTGTTCTCATGTTATGTGAGATTTATTTGAAAAAACAAGTGAAAAAGGTCTGACATGTGTAAGTCGACAATTTGACTATAAGAGTCGCCAGTTGGTGTTTTTAACTGGTTGCACCAACACAACCGAGAAAAGGTTTGCACATTGACCCAGTGATGTGACACTGCTAAACGGGTCTGTGAAACCGAGATTCATTTGGGTTCGGGGTCTTGATTATGCGGAGGGAAGGTGTTAGGTGTTGGGTTTTTGGCACATCAAAGCAACGCACAACGGAATAAAAATTGAATAAAATAGAATAATTTCTGAAACCCAAAATAGGATCCATGCGAAACAGACATTAATTCAGTGTTTAAGAGATTATACCAATTATGAAAAAGCCTCTGAAATGCTTCGAATCTCCAACGTAATCCCTCACGAAACTGCGTCTCTATGGTATCCACATGAACGCACGCGAACCGTTGCACGATTCTGCAATAAAGGGAGCTGCGGTACTAGCCACCAAAGGAACAGGGTTTTCGAAAACTTTTTCACTAGTCTCTCTCTAAGAGCGGCTAGGGTTTTTAGGTTAATGATAATCCCTAATATGGCTGCTACGTATCATATATATACCAGTTAAAAAGGAATTAAACGAAAACCTAATTTAATTAAAATAAAATCTGAATTTATATATATATATATATATATCTTAATTAAGTCTTACTTAATTAATATACCCATATATATAAATTATCCTATTAATTTAAATTCGTAATTTAAATAATATCAATCATATTGACATATTTAAATCTTTACAATTTAAATTAATTTCCTTTTAATTACGTTCTATGTGTGTGACCTTATAGGTTATTATTACGTCGACAATAATTTTAAAATCATATTATAAAATTATAAACAGTGAGCGGCATCTAGTAATGCATCACTTCTACCCAAGTAATAATAAGATCGATGATTCGATGCAACCTTTTCGTGACCAATGTTTCAATGTAATTTAATCCTTTTAACCTTGACATCCTAAATTAAACTCGAGTCATGGAATGTGTCATACTCTTCATAATTTAATCTGTGTTTCTTGATCAATGAGTATACTATATGAAACAAATCACTATTTGAGCATTGCCATGCATTTCGTAGTCCTACTCAATCAAGAGGCCTATGGATATCACCCCTAATATATATGAGGGTTAAATTCCATCTAGATCACTCATATTCCTCACACGATTCATGATGTACCCAATAATCATCTTTATAGTCCACCCTATTAAAGGTGACATTTGATGATATCAAAGTACATAAATTCCTGTGTAGTAATATAGTGATTTCAGGTCGGAGGACCATTACATCATTGTCACTATGAGAATCGCTAATGACACTTTGCATATTGTTCCACGTAGAATTCTCATGGTGGGTCCATCCAAAGACATCGTTTCAATCTAACATGTACCTATGCATTGACTTAATATCTCATATATTTATGACCAATGAGATTTGGTCAGCAGTCAATCCACATACTAGTCTCAATGCATCATTGTTGTCCCATCAACAATGATACTTGACTAGGGACATTTAAGAGCAATGATACTAATTGTAATTATACAATCTCATGTTCAAGTCACATACTTGAAACTATATAATTTGTATCACTATTCTAAGGAATTTTATTATGTTAACATTTATATAACGCATTAAATAAAACCATAATAAAATCATTCATTTATTCAATCAAATATAATATCAAAATGTTAAGCAATTATATCAAATAATTGGCCTCTAGGGCATCAACTCTAACATTAGGCACCCCCCGACATCCGTGTTACCACGGTGACCTCCACTTTTCAAGAAACTGTTATATGAATGTGTGTGTATGTGTGTGTGTGGATCAATGTGCAATTTATTTGGAAGTAGTACGAGGCCTCGTTCGCACCTATATACAAAGGGTTTGAATTTATATAAAAATTCAGTTTTAAACATGATATAACAATGAAGTTTTGTAAAAGAGGTTTTTTCAAACCCTGTGCTCAATAGTAATTGAGATTTTTTCATACTTCCATTTTATTATTAAATGTTCGGCTTATTTGCTTTTATTTTCGAGATGCGAAGCATCTTCGAGAAAATAATATATAGCAGTGCCGAACTCCTCATGGGCATGAAAGCCATCTAAGGAAATTCAAACACCGTGAATAATTTACAAGCTGCTTATAGCCGAAAATGTCCATCACGGAAACCGAATCTAGATTCAATGGACTGAATCTATAATCACATGATTCTTAGGCTCACATGATGCCACAGTTTATATATAAAAAAGCAATAAGTAGTTATATATATAAAAGTCAGAAATATATATATATATATATATATATATATATATATATATATATATATATATATATATGTATATGATCAACCACCACAAAGCACCTCTATGGGGGATCGAAAATGTAAATATATAAAAGCGATAAATATATATATAGAGACATGATCAACCACCACGAAGCACCTCCACGGGGGATCAAAAATTTAAATAAAACAGTAAATATGATCAACCACCACGAAGTAAACTCCAGGTGGGACTAAATATAAATAAAGCAGTAAAAAACGATCAACCGCCACGAAGTAAACTCCAAAGTGACGAAAAAAGTAAATAAAAGCGAAGAAAAGGCCACGAAGTAAACTCAAGGCCTGATGGAAATATATATATATATATATATATAAGAAGTAAACGCTCCGGATGTAAAATCTAGACTCATCTGACGATAGTCTCGACAAATACTTATATATATATATATATATAAGAAAATAAACGCCCGCACATAAAATCTAGGCTCAATCGAGGCATAACTCGATAATGTTAGTCCATATATATAAATATATACATATATAAGTATATATATACAGACAGAAATGAAAACCACGGACCGAAGTCCGGGCATACACACACAACACGAATCTAAATGTGAAGAATAATGTGTGCAAAGATGAAGAGAAAGGATTTATAGAGTGTAAGAAGGCTTACAGTGGGCTGCCAAAGAAGACTTCTATGACTCTAAATGGATGAACACTCAACTCCCGTCGGTAAAAATATAGCTATATGTGAGCTAACAAGTGTTTAAAATGAGAAAGCACTAAATATGGGGTGCGTACAGAGCAAATTTGACAGGGCTTCCTTGCCTTTCTCTCTCTTGAATATGGCCACCCCAAGCTCTATATTTATTAAGCTAGTGGCCGCAGGTGTACCTGCGGCTGCCCTGGGCTTTATGGGTCCCGCTGTCTCGAAGTACGTGCACTCGTGCACTGTGATGTCCGCTCGAACTTGCAGAACTTCAATCTGAGCATCCGAATGAGGTGTACAAGACCTTTCTCAGACTACTTTTGTCGAGAGTTACGCAATGACATGGGATTAGAGGTTGTACGAAGTCAGGAAGAGGGGACCATGCCCATGGTCTTCAAGCTTCAAATTCTATTCGGTGTGCTGCCCTGCGTAATAGTCACTCGGGATTGTAATTCCTTGGCTCTTGTGGGACATTGCTGTGTTAAAATGTATGTATGAGATGTTGAGACGACGAGCTATGGGGTTGAGGTGGCAAGATGATAATTTTGTCCCTCACCGGGGTTATCTCCGATTTGGGCTGATTAAGAAGGCGTTGCTCAGGGTTATCTTTGAGATTGGACTGCTGCAAGTGTTTGAATTCCTCAAGGTCATCTTTAAGTGTGCCTATCTTCCCGATGTTATCTCCAGGTCTTTGGAATGAGTGCCTCGGTGGGAGTTCCGAGGTTGAAGCTGATTGCATGCATTTGAAACAAGCATTTTCGGGGTTATCACCGGAACTGCAACGACATTCCTTGGGGTTATCTCCAAGGATGAAACTCGGGGTTATCTCCAAGTTTGGAACTGATATTCTTGGTGTGTGTTCTGGGGTTGAGACTGAACTTTCGGTGGTATCCGGAATGGATGTGAGCTGTCTTCCATGGTTATCTCTGAAAGACGAATCTGCCTTCCTGCAATGTTAGTAACAAGTGTGCAGAAAATTTTGAGTGTCTACAGATTCCCCTCTTTATCATATTCATGCAATGCAAGGCATGGATAGGATAAAGAATCCTAGACACTTGAAATGCAACAAGATAAACATGATGCCATGTGTAGCAACATGATGCAAATGCATGATGCATGTGTTTTGTTGGATTATTTTCCAACATGATGGGATGATTGTCGGTTCCATGTTAATCCTGCCAGGGATGACAATCAGTGATGTCTTGGATATGCAATCCAAGTCTTCCAGGATGTTGATGTTGGGGTTATCACCAAAGTCTTGAGTCCTTGATACAGACTTTACTCTGAAGATGTGCCTCTTGTGTGCAAGAGATCTGTGGGGATAAAACTTTGTCTGTTTGAGGATGTGTATAACATATTCCATCATCGGTCCTCTCCGATGAGGATGGTCTTCTCTGGTTTATGTCACCAGCATATACCATGATCCTGTTGGAGTTACTGCCAACAATATGTATTGTCAGGGTTGCCTGACCTTCGCTGATGTCTGTATCACCAGATAGATCCCTGTTGGGTGAACTATCAAGGCTGCTTGACCTTCATTGATGTGTGTATCAATGATTGAATTGCGTTATAACCCTCGCCGGGGAAGGTTGTGGATAAGTGTACTGATGGATGAGATCATCAAATAGCTTCCGATGCTTCGATGGGTTCACCATCCCCTTCGCATGAAGAACGAACGCCTTTCATCTCAATCCCATCTGCCGATGAGTTTGAAAATGATGCAAGGGGTTCCCCAACTTTGTGGCCCCATTTTAATGCGAATTACCCCTTCCATCTCTTCAACTCATTTGTCAGAGAAACCGATGAACATCGGTTAGGCAATAGTTCAATCATGGATCTCCTTAAAGTAGGCATGAGCTATCACGCCAAGGTAAAAGTTCAACTCGTTTGTCTATTCTTTTGGATTTATATGCATTTCTTCGTAAACATCCACAGGCTAGTGCTGTCTTCGGGCGTCTTCTTCCACGCTACCAAGAATCTGAAGCCGAAGAGGATGCTACTCGTCAGGAAAATATGGTTATGAAGTCAGCCTGGAATAAGGCAAGGACTGACCTCGGCGATGCTCTCTTCAATAATGAAAATCTTCAAAGAGACTTGACTCGAAGAATGGAGGAACTGAAGATCTGCAAATAGGACTTGAAGAAGACGAAGGTCAGCCAACAGGAGATGACAAGTCTGAATATTGAGCTTGACACTCAGAATCATGCGCTAAAGCTTAGGAATGAAGAACTCTGTATAGCCAATCAAAGCCTGGCTATACAAGTGGATAATCTTTAGGAGGAAGCTCGTGTTGACAAAGAGAAGAATTTGAACATTCGTCTTGAGCTTCAGGGTAAGTTGGAAGCTTTGCAGGCTTTAGGTCCACCCTTAACTGAAGAGCTTTGGGAGTAAATATATGACGAGTATCGAAAGTCAAACGAGCTGAACGAGAAGGTAGTTAAGATGTTTTCTGATGGTTATTATGATTGTCGAAGAAAGGACAAGGCAAAACTTATCGCGATCAAAGTGGATCCTACCATTCTCGATTCGTCTGAAGATGAATCCGCAGCCTGAAGAGGGACATCTATTTTTCTTTTTTAGCATATAGGATTTTTGTAAAAAATTTGTCATATTTTTGTCCTTGTAATTGGCAATATATTAATGAAACATGGGCTTTGCTCTTATGACTTGGGTGCATTTACTTTCTGTCGATACTTCAATATTACTTCAACTGAAAAAATGTATATACTCTTTCATGGACTCAACTCGAACTGTTAAGTAACAACTAGGTATGTCATATAATAGATAAGATGAAGTTAAAGAGTGAGGCACTCCAAACTCGACACTTAGAATAAATTTAGGTAATAAATTAAAGGGAGACTTATTCGTTACCGAAGTGTGAAACAGGTCTGCTTCATTAGAAATTTGTTCACCCCAAAAGGCCTAACAAAACCACAAGATGACATTTGCCTACCACGAAGGGCTGACGAAGTCTAAAGAACGACAGTTGCCTACCACGAGGGGCCTGACAACGTCAAAGGACGACCATTTTGCCTACCACGAAAGAGCTCCGACAAGGTCTAAAGAACGACAGTTGCCTACCACGAAGGGCCTGACAACGTCTGAAGGACGACGCTTGCCTACCACGAAGGGCCTAACAAGGTCTAAAGAACGACAGTTGCCTACCACGAGGGGCCTGACAACGTTTGAAGGACGACGCTTGCCTACCACGAAGGGCCTGACAAGGTCTAAATGTCGACAATTGCCTACCACGCAGGGCCTGACAATGTCTTTGGGATGGCGTTTTCCTACCACGAAGGGCCTGACAAACCCATTAGGACCATCTGCCATTAAGGCTGCTATCGAATGGTCAGCAAGTCCACCCGAACCTCCTTACACCACTGAACTAAACAGGAACGAAGACAGGATTCGTTTGAGAAAAAAGGGACTTTAATTGATGATGACGTGAATATTTATAGACTTCTGATGTACAGACATTATATTTATTGAAAGTATTTCCTAAGCCTGCCGGCATGCCAAGTATTTTTAATTGCTGACCCGTCCAATGCCTTCAACCGATAAGTCCCCGGCTTCGGCACTTCAGTGACTTCATACGGTCCTTCCCAGTTCGGCATCAGCTTTCCCAAATTCTGAGGTGTAGATGCTTCGATTTTCCTGAGAACAAAATCTCCCACTTCAAATCTGCGAAGCTTTACCCCCTTGTTGTAATGCTTGGCTACTCTCTGTTGATAGGCTGCTAGTTTAACCAAGGCTATTTCTCTGACTTCGTCAAGCAAATCGAGATTAGCTTTTAGTCCTTCTTCATTGTAGATCTCTTTGAATTGACTAACTCGAAGACTTGGAGATCCAATTTCAACTGGGACTAAAGCATCAGTACCATAGGCCAGTCTGAAGGGCGAATCCCATGTCGTAGTCCTCGGAGTAGTCCGATAAGCCCATAACACGCCGAAAGCGACTCTTGGCCATCTTCCTCGGCTTCGGCCCAATCTGCGCTGATCCCATTCGGCAGAGCGTTTCTATTGGTCACTTCGACTTGTCCGCTTGATGAGGATGAGCCATCAAGTCTTTCTCGTCTTTGGACCCCTAGTTCTGTCGAAAATGCTTCAAATTTCGATCCCACAAACTGACGCCCATTGTCCGATATTACCACCTTAGGAATTCCGAAACCAAATACTACTGATTCTTTCAAAAATTTCAAGCATTCCTGTTCCGTTATTAACCTAAGTGGCTTTGTTTCTACCCATTTAGTCATATAGTCGATGGCAACTATAACAAAACCCGACTTGACCTTTTGCTTTGTGTGAGCGGACCCAATTATATCAACCCCCAGACAAATGAAGGGTATAGGAGATAAGATCGAGTATAGCTCTTCTGGTGGCTGATGTGGTATCGGACTGTTGAGTTGGCACTTCTCGCACTTCTTGACGTATTCAGTCGCTTCCTTGAAGATGGTAGGCTAGTAGTACCCCTGCCGAATTACTTTGTAGGCTAATAACTTAGCAGCCATATGATCACCACAGATGCCTTCATATACCTCTCAGAGAGCATATTCAGCTTCAGATGGAGTCAAACATTTCAGTAGTGGAGACGAGAAAGCCCTTCGGAACAGATCCCCATCAATCAGAACAAAATTAGCACTCTTGTACTTGATCTTCTTGGCTAACATCCTATCTGAAGGTAAGACGCCATCTGCCAGATACTCCAGATACGGGGTCAACCAGCAGTTGGTTCAGTCAACGCACATTACCAATTCATGATGAACACTAGGATGTTGTAAAATTTCTAAGTAAATCGATCCATCAAAGACGTTAACATCCGTAGTGGCTAATTTGGAGAGTGCATCAGCAATGGAATTGTTATTACACTCGACTCCCTGAAACTCGTAGGATTGGAAATACTGAAGCCATTCTTTCAATTCTGCCAAATATTTGATCATTCTTGGACCTCGAGCTTCATACTCCCCAGAGAGCTGCTTAACGACTAACTGAGAATCACTGAAGATGACTATTCTCTGCACTTTAAGAATCTTCGCTAGTCGTAAACCCGCGAGTATTGCCTCATACTCAGCTTCGTTATTCGTCGCTCTGAACTCAAATCTAATGGCCTGTTGCACTTTGAATCCCTCCGGACTGGTCAGAATAATCCCTGCTCCACTAACGTCCGTAGTAGAAGACCCATCTGCATACAGCATCCATGAACTCGCTCATAAAGAATCAGAATCGCTCTATCGATCATCCTTGACTTCTATCACAACTTCATCAGCTTCAGAAAACGAGCATTCAACTACAAAATCAGCCAAGGCTTGCCCTTTGATGGCGGTTCGGGGATGATATTCAATGAAAAATTGGGACAACTCCATCGTCCATGCAACCAATCTCCCCGATACCTCAGGTTTGCCCATAATCTTCTTCAAAGGCTGATCTGTGTATACTATTACCAATCTACCCTGGAAGTATTGCCTAAGCTTTCATTAGCGCTTATTAAAGCAAAAGAAAACTTTTCAATGTTTGGGTACCTTGTTTCAGCATCCCGAAGGACATGGCTTCCATAATAAACCGGGTGCTGCTTACCCCCAACTTCACGCACCAAAACTGCTCCTACTGCCAATGAACTAGCTGCTAAGTACAAATATAGAGGCTCAGCAGGAGCGGGCTTCACCAACAAAGGCGCCGAAGATAAGTAGGACTTGATGCTCTGAAAGGCGTCCTCACACTCCGAAGTCCATTGGAACGTCTTTGCATTCTTCGGCCCTTTCAACGTATCAAAAAATGGCAAACATCTTTCTGCCGACTTGGACATGAACCTCCTCAAAGCTGCAATCCTTCCAGTCAGACATTGAACATCTTTAAATGACTGAGGAGTCTTCATGTTCAGGATCGCTTGAATCTTCTCTGGATTGG
The DNA here is from genome assembly GCA_020205605.1 of Panax ginseng. Taxonomy (NCBI): domain Eukaryota; kingdom Viridiplantae; phylum Streptophyta; class Magnoliopsida; order Apiales; family Araliaceae; genus Panax; species Panax ginseng. The sequence goes on from CM035144.1 coordinate 48,241,736, forward strand.
CTTCAATTCCTCTTTGATTGACAAGATAACCCAGAAATTTGCCAGCCCCTAGACCGAAGGTGCACTTAGTGAGATTCAATCTCAAGTTGTGATGACGAATTATCTGAAAGCATTCTTCTAAATCATCCAGATGTTTATCCATATACACCTCCATATTCTTGCCCATTTGATATTTGAAGACATAGTTCATCATCCTCTAGTATGTGGCTCCGACATTGATGAGGCCGAAGGTCATTTTCTTGTAGGCATATACCGAACGATGCGTAATAAATGCCGTCTTCGGTATATCCTCTTTACACATGGAAATCTGATGATATCCAGAGAATGCATCCATGAAGCTCAATAAAGCATACCCCGAAGTGGCATCAATAAGCTGATCGATGTGGGGCAACGGTAGAAATCCTTTGGACAAGCTTTGTTCAGATCAGTATAGTCGATGCAGACTCGCCATTTCCCGTTCTGCTTCTGGACCAGCACCACATTTGCCATCCACTGCGGGTAATCGATCTCAAAGATGAAGTCAACTGCCAACAGTTTTGCAATCTCTTCATCGATGATCTGCTGATGTTCAGGTGCAAAGATCCTTCTCTTTTGTCGAACTGGCTTCTTTTACGGGTCCACTTCCAACCAATGCTCAGCAATATCCCTGCTTACTCCCAGCATATCCTGAGGTTCCCATGCGAAGATGTCAACATAGCATCACAGGAGCTCCATGAGGTTCGTCCGGAGAGGTTTCGGCAGACCCAAACCTATTTTCACTGTCTTGTTCACCTTGCCCGGGATGAGCTCTATCTCCTCTATTTCTTTAGCTGGCATGACCAATGGTTCAGAACTACTCTCAGTGAAGGGTTCGATCTCTATCGCCATGGTGCCTTTTTTGCTTCGATACCCCACTCCAAGTGATCATAGCATTTCTATAACATCTTCTGGACAGATCCAAATCTCCTTTCACCTCACCGACCCCATGAACTGTAGGAAATTTGATTTTGAAATGAGGGATTGAGGTTACAGCTTGTAAAGCAATTAAAGTAGGCCTCCCCAAAATAGCATTATAAGCAGAATCTACATGCACAACATAAAATTTGCAAATAATCTCTACCTGCTGAGGGGCCGTTCCGAAGATGACCGGTAGTTCAATGGTTCCAGCCACCTTGACCGGATCATTACTAAAACCGTACAAAGGAGCCTCCTGCCCTATCTCCATCTTCTTCCCGTCTAGATGCATCCTCTGATAAGCGTAGGCATACAGAATATCTACAGAAGACCCATTATCTACCATCATTTTCGCTTCATATCCACCGAACCCACTTGCGCAGTCAGCACCAATGATCCCTCATGCGGTTCGATGGTTTCCGAAGGGTAATCCTCATCAGTAAAGGAGATTACCGTACTCGAATAAGGTCTATCAGTCTTCGGGAGGGTACCCGCCACTGACATGACCGAATCCAAGTGACTTCGGCGCTTCTTTCCAACAAGTTTGCCAGAAGTACCCCCAGTGATGACATCTATCACATGCCTTGCAGGCTATCCCGGAGCTGGCAACGCTTGTTGAACTGGTTGAGCTGCCGGAACAGGTCCTCTATCCTGCTGTAGATTCGTTCTGGCAGCCACATACTGAACTAAAGCCCCACCTTGTACCTTTCTTTCAATGAAATCTTTCAAACTAGCACAGTCGTTCGTATCGTGACCCAAGGCTTGATGGTAATCACAATACTTACGAGGATTCCCTTTTCCGGGCTTAATGTTATCTCGAGGTGGCTCGAAGATAGGTTGATTCTTAATCTGATCCAAAATAACAGCCCTATCAGTGTTAAGTGTTGTGTACGTCTTATTTACTCTCTGGGTGGGAGCGGACGAACGTCCTCCACCCTGTCTCCAATTGTTGTATTTCTTTGACCCGCCTTCATAGTGGTCTTTATTCCCTTCATTCTTCTTCTGGTCCCCATCGGTTTTGTCTCGATCTGTCTCCTTAAGCCGGTCTGAAGAAGGACGTTTGAGGCTGTTCATGGCTTCTTCCACCACGATATAGCCTTCAGCTTTGTCGAAGGCTTCAGCGAGACTCTTCGGGTGGTGAAACATTAATTTCTTCACCAACTTTTCTGATTTGACCAAATCTAACCCATTCTGAAACAATCCCACAGCTTGTAGATCGTTCAGGTCTGTCACTTGGCCGACTGCTTCACGGAACCGCTTCACATATTGGCCCAAAGACTCATTCGAATACTGTCGAACCTGAGCCAACGAACCAGTTGATTTTCCCCTCCTTTTGTTGCTCCCGAAGCGAGCATGAAACTTACTGCACATGTCTGCCCAAGATGAAATTGAATCTGAGGGAAAAGTCCCCATCCATTGCCTGACATCCTTTCTGAGTGTCGTGACAAAAGTATGACACTTAGCAGCATCGCTAAAGTCATAATAATCCATCAGTCGGTCGAACGCCTGACTGTGGTCGTAGGGATCCCCCGATCCATCATAACTTTCAATGTGGGGCAACTTCTTGGTGGGGTCAGCTTTCTCTTTTAGAATCTCCGCGGAAAAAAGGGAAGCCTTCTTTCCCGAAGTATCTTTCATTTTTTGCACTTCAGCAAGCTGCTTCCGAAGTTCCTTTAATTCCTAAACCAAATACTCCACACCTTTTGGTTGAGATGATGCTTCTTTCTCTGGTGACTCCTTCTTCTTCTAAGCGGACCGGTTTCTTACAACAGAACCTCCAACTTTAGAGGGACTTTTCTGATGATGAGCGTCCACAGGGTGGTGTACCCTCAGTAGACTCTCGGGAGTATGGCCTCTGGATATACTTCGTCTCTGAACTCGGGCGCTATGGTGAGAATGTGCAACAACAAGTGCCTTCTTTGTATTCTCAGGAGTGCGATCTCTGGATCGACCTCTTCGTTCGCTTCGACCCTGCTCCTTAGAATCGACAGGTGATGATGTGCCTCTTGATCTTTGAGGAGTAGGGCTTGGATCTTCTTCTTTCTCGGGTTTGGCCCGAGACTCACGTCCTGAATGAGCAGGTGCCTTCCCACTCCGATGCCCTCGCTCTTCGGACTAAACATAACTGAACTCTTCATCCCTCAACTCTGCCATTCGAGCCATCTGCTCACCTATATATCTTGTCGGCCGCTTCTGAAATCCTGTCATTCTTAGCCAACGGGAGGCTTCACAAGTACCTCCATAGCTCTATCTCGCATCATCTTTATGTGAACGCCATCTTAGCCAATCGGAGGCCTTTTTTCGTCTTGGTCATCTCTAAGCAAGTGGTTATATTCGAGTTCTAGGCGCCGAGGTGCCTTCTACTGCTTCCCACCATGGCAGGACCCTTTCTCTCCATATGAAAACTAGCTTTCATTACACGCTTATTGGCAGCTTTTGCCTTATTGGAAAGCCTCTTTCTTGGGAACTACCGTTGTCGATCTTGTGATTACTGTAATATTATTTTTTAAATAAGTAATTATTGATTATTATGATAAAGAAAATATTTATTTTATGTGGATATAGATGGAGAAAATTTTAATGTGACACCTTGGTACGAGAATCTTTATGTGAACGTTTGAATATTTGGTAAATAATAATAATTTATTAATTTAGTCGCTTTAAACATTTTCCTATAAATAGAGGGCTCTTTCTCTCTCTTTCTCTCTCTAAATTATCGGCATGAACACTTATTTCACATCGTAGGTCCCAAACGATCTTTGGCGTTGTGTCGGGTTACTATTCACGTATACTAAGACTTACTCGTGGTGTAAAAATTTTCTTTTGTCCAAAATATCTATTACGGATTCACCATGACGACCATCATGGGTAAAACAAAGTACGTCCTTTGCTTCGAGTGTAGGTGTTCTACTCTTCACCATGAGTACCGACGTAGAAACAAACACAAAGTTGTAGTTTGCTTTCATACCATGTATTTTGGCGACTCAAAATGGGTGTTGTATACCTATGATTGATTGAAAATACTCAGGACACTAGAACTCAGCCCTTCTTCTAGCGCCAATGTTAACGCCAAGATCTTTTGCCGTGTCCCAATCACGTAAGACGCCCTGATCCTGCACAGTTCAACAAGTCAACACCAAAAGCTTGACGGCATGACCGTCGAGGGATAGCTCCGACGTGAGAGTCAGTATTGGCGATCACAAGGTTAACAATGGAGGAAAATAATGTCTAGTGCTTGAGAGAGAATAATAATCCGATGGTATGTTGTAAAAACGTTTTGTTACATACATTTTTTGTGTGATCCTTGCTCCATACGTATCCCAGACCCGGTTTACCGTGCCACCCACTATTTACTGACACATTCCCCTACTTCTGATCATCTCAGCTGAACGCAAGTAGTTCACTTCCTCACCTGCTACCACTGTTTGCCACCGCCGGTCATCTAAGTCCCATCCTCATTAATACCATGCAGAAAGGTGGCAGATAACAGTCAACTACTATCTTATGTAATGATTATCGGACAAAGATGGGTTAAGTGGTAATTTGTGTAATGGATCGATCCAAGAATTTAGCCCAATACAATAAAGATGGTCCAGACTGACCGGATCCAGCCGAAATAACCCACTAATCGTAATCAAGTAACTGTACCCAAATCATTCGGCCCAACAAGACAAAAGTAACATAATCCAAGGGAAGAACCCATTAGGTCCGGTTCGATAATGAAAAGTATCATGGCCCAACAGTCGCTGATACAGATCTCAAAAGAGTAATATGATCGTTGAAAAAGCTGGATCAGATACAGATCTCAAAAAGAAAGGAATTGCCTTCAAAGCCCTTTTGGTTGATCAAGAAAGTGACGATGAAAAATTAAATGAAGAACTTCTCAGTCTAGACAACAATGAAATTGCTATACTGTCCAGACAACTCAGAAGAGTAATCCAAAGCAAAGCAAGAAAATATGGCAAAGGCTTTATGAAAACAAACAACAACTTCAACAACTTCAAAGGCAAATAATTTTTCAGACCAAAGACGCAAGGAGGAAATTTCAAAGCAAGTAACAACTTCAGGAGTACCAATCCAAATGAAAATTCAAACACATGTTTCGAATGTAAGCAGCCTGGACACTTCAAGAAGGACTGTCCAAAACTAGTTAACAACAAAGTTCTTATATATGAAGAAGGATGGGATTTAAGTGACGAGGAAGAAACTGCTGAGAAAATCGAAGAAATTGCAAATCTCTGCTTAATGGCAGATAATGACTCATCACCAAGATCAGAGGTAAATTAAACACCAACCGCCTAGCACTTCATTTTCATACACACTAGAAAATATAAATGAAGAACACTATGAATTACAAAAAGCTTTTAGTCATTTATATGGAAGTAATGAACTATTAAAAGAAGAATTAGAAAGATTAAGTAAAACAAATACAAGTCTTGAAATTGAAAATGCTAATTTAATTATTACTAATGAAACTTTAAATGAAATAAACTTAGAAAATAAAGAAGAACTAGAACAACTTAAGAAAATTAATAAAAATCTTGAAATAGAAAATTCCTCACTTATTATATCAATTGAAAATCTTGAAATTAAAAATTCAACACTTGCCGTAATCAATGAAGATAATCAAGTACAAGATCAAGCAATAATTGAAGAAATTAAAAATGAAAATTCAAATTTAAAGTCAGAAATAGAAAATCACAATTGCAAAATTAAAAACTTAACCAAAGAATGTGAAGATTTAAATAATATAATTTATAAATTTACAAAAGGAAAGAAAAATCTTGATGTCATGTTAAATCAATGTATGTAGCTTTAATAAAGAAGGTTTAGGATATACATGAGAAAAACAAGTGAATCAAAAGATAAAGGATTATATCACGTTAAAATTAAAGAAAATAAAATCATATATCTCCTTTTACAAAATGTTCCTATTATAATGTAAATGGTCATTCCTTTTATACGTGCAATGCTAGAAATGGAAACTATAAAGGAAAATGATTTGGGTTCCCAAAGGAACATATATCTTACCCAACCATCACAAGGAGAGAATTTCACAAACATCATTATCATACTTCTCACAATCCAGGTCACTCATAGAATGATTTTTTCAACTAAAATTGATTATCCTATGCCAAGTTTTGTAAAGAAAACTTCAAATGCTCCTTATACAAAATGGAAAACTCACCCTAAGGACCCTTCAACTTAAAGGGTACCAACTTGTGGAATTAGTACATATATTGCAGGTATGTCTTGCAGCCGACATGAATAAAAGAAAATGGTATCTTGATAGTGGATGTTCTAGACATATGACTGGAGATAAATCAAAATTAAGAAATTTGCAAGCTACAGACTTTGGTGAAATAACTTTCGGTGATAACAATAAAGGTAAAATAATTGGAGTTGGATGTGTTGGTAACAAACACATAACCATTTCCAATGTTCAGTTAGTTACTTAACTCAGGTATAATCTTCTGTCTATCAGTCAACTATGTGATAGTGGTTTTAAAATATCCTTTAGTATACATAACTGCTCTATTTTTGATCAAACTGATAAATTAATCTTAGATTGTCCTAGATATCATAACGTGTATACTTGTGACCTAGATGCATACTCTCACTTAGATAACATTTGTCTTGTTTCTGCAAATGAGGATCCTTAGCTATGGCATCGTAGACTAGGACATATCAATATGAAGCTCATAAATAACATTTCTTTTAAAGGACATGTTCGCGGTCTTCCTAAATTAAAATTTTTTAAAGACCACATCTGTGACACTTGCGAATTAGGTAAACAAATTCATGCATCCCATAAACCTAAACTCACTGTGTCAACCTCTCGACCATTAGAATTGATACACATGGACCTTGTTGGACCTATCCCTAAACACAGCATGGGTGGTGCTATATATATTCTAGTTTTGGTTGATGATTATTCACGATTTACATGGGTTGATTTTCTAAAATTTAAAAATGAGGCTATTAATTCTTTTTCTCTCGTGTAAAAAGATTCAAAATCAACAAGGGAGTTCTATTGTTTATATTCGATCGATCACGGAAGAGAATTTGACAATTCGATTTCATTATGTTCTCAGATGAGAATCGGTATAAGTCATAACTTCTCTGCTCCTTATACACCTCAGTCAAATGGTGTAGTTGAAAAAAAAATCGTTCTTTACAAGAAATGGCAAATACCATGTTAAACGAATACCGTCTTCCAAAGTATTTCTCGGTCAAGCGTTGGCAACATCATGTTACATATTAAATAGAGTTTTATTAAGACCCATTTTGCTCAAAACTCCCTATGAGCTCTACTATAAAAGAACTCCAAAAATAAACTATTTTCGTGTTTTTGGGAGCAAATGTTTTATTCTAAACACCAAAGGTAACTTATTGAAATTTGATCCTAAATTTGATGAAGGAATATTTCTTGGATATTCTCCTAATAGTAAAGCATACAGAGTTTTTAACAAAAGAAGTCTAGTTGTGGAAGAATCAATGAATATAACTTTTGATGAAACTCAGCCTCCTTCAAAATATAAAGAACTAACTGATAATGATGTTGTCATTGAAAATATTCTCAGAAATATGGAAGAACCAAAATTAGATAATACATCTCCACCTATTGTTGAAAATCCTCTTGAAAATCCAAAATCTCAGTTAAATGATTTGCCCAAGGAGTCTCATGTTATTAAGAATCATCCTATAGAAAATGTTATTGGTAATATTGAAAAAGGAGTTATCACTAGATCACAAGCACATAATCTAGCTGGTCATGTGTCTTTCTTGTCTCAAATTGAACCAAAATTAATAAAAGATGCCTTACTAGATGAAGACTGGATAATGGCTATAAAGAACTTGAACAATTCACTAGAAACAAAGTATGGGAATTAGTCCCAAAACCTGAGGATGTTTCAATCATTGGAACTCGATGGATATTTCGTAATAAACTTGATGAAAATGGAATTGTTATTCGTAATAAAGCAAGATTAGTTGCACAAGGATATAATCAAATGGAAGGAATTGACTATGATGAAACATACACTCCTGTTGCTAGAATTGAATCTATTCGTATGTTATTAGCATTTGCATGCCATAAGAATTTTAAATTGTTTCAAATGGACGTAATGTGACGCCCCCAAAATAGGTATACAACACCCATTCTGAGTCTCTAAATACATGGTACAGAAACAACTACAACTTTATTAATACAACATAAAAACTGTGAGTTTAAATATAAATATTGTCATCTAGACAATATCCACACTCAAATTAGTCCTCATTACAATTATTAATACACTATTTTACAGAATAGTGAGGACTACTAGAACAACTTCTAGAACCATCATTCCACACCCCGATTAGTACTCGCTACATTCTCGCCTCCTGAGAAGAAAAATAGAACAACAAGGAAAAGGGTGAGCTCAACTAGCCCAGTAAAGAACATTATGACTAAGATAATATAGAACAAATTATCGTTAGTCCTCAACATGAAAAAATCTAATAGAATACAATAGACAACCAGTTTTAAATCAATCTTCGCAGCGGAAATAATAATTTATTAGAAGAGTTAAGTAGAGAATGCAAACTACTATCTTCTATATATGAATTTAAAAGTTCATCATCAATATTTTATCCTCAGAACATCAATCAATATATATCTCGAAATCAAATATCCATCTTTGCACTACAGCCAAAGATATTCATCATTAATTCATGTTCATCTAAACACTGCTCATCTTTTTGCACTACACGCCAAAGATATTAATCGATCGGTTATGTTCATCTCAACACTGCTCATCTTTGCACTACTGAGCCAAAGATATTCATCAAGAAATCATTCATCTTTGCACTACAGGCCAAAGATATTCATAATATCATCATTTAGGACCGAGGATGATGAAAATATTTTAAAGAAAAGCGAATCCAATGAAACAAAAGAACAAGTATTAAGGATTCATACTTTAAATAATCCAAGTTCAAAATACTTCATAAATAACTTGATTGGAGTAAAATTCAAGAATGAAGATCAAAACATAGATCCAATCAAAGATAGGAATCATAACGAGACAATCTTGGACACGTAAAAGAAAATTTAATTTTTCTGTGAATAGTGTCGTATTCGTGAATAATGTCGTATACGTGAATAGTAACTTCGACCTCAAAAAATAGAAATTTCACAAAAAAACATCATCACGCTTCGTGAATAGTACTCGTGAATAGTAACTCGTGAATAGTAACTCGTGAATAGTAACTCATGAATAGTAACCCCGACATGAAAAAGTTCCAAATTTGATAAAAATTTCCAACCAATATTTCGCCATAATGATATTGAAGAAATAATATCATTTTCGAATAAAATAACATCCCTTACCTCGTAAAAGAATAGTATCTTCCGACTCGAATCTTCGGATATAGTCTTTGAAAAAACTTGCACCGTATATAGCAATACTCAAAGTACTAAAATACTCACAAATACGCTTTCGATATTATAGAGAGAAAGAGAGAAAAATCTTTTAGTTTTTGGTGTGATTTTCAATTCTAACCTAAGCACCCTATTGATAGGAAATTGCTTAGAACAAACCAAAGCGAAAATTTAATATAATAATATTATATATAAACAAAATTCATACGCCCACATCTTGAATCTGAATTCAATACCATGCACATGTTAAAGATGCCCACAACATATAAAAAACATTTTATTAATAAAAATAAATAAAACTTCCAAAAATCAATTATTTCAGAATTTTAGAACTTCAATAATTCATAATAAATAGCCCTTTTATCAGAAAATTCGAATCTCGCGAATTTTTATAGGAAATTCAATTCTCTACAACTTTGCGGAAGAAAGTTTTACCAAATTCCAAACAAAAATTGGCCACCAAATCCACATACTGGACGATTTTATAAAGCTATAATCAAATTTCAATTCAATAAATGGGGTCCACCAAACACACAAAACATGTGTTAATCATTTAATGCAACAAAAATACTCTTTCTCCTCATATACTCATATATCTCACATTCATTGTAAAAATATCATCATTATTATATTATAATAATATAATAAAATATTATTTTATCAGAAAAGATAAAATATCAATTTTTAACAATTGTCACTTTAAAAATTTCTCCATCTATATCCACATAAAATCAATATTTTTCTCATCATATAAATCAATAATTAATTATTCACAAATAATATTACAGAATCACAAGATCTTTGTGACCAGTGCCGCTCCTTCCGGAAGAGGGGCTTTCCAATAAGAATTTCTCCTTACTGGCGCGCAATTAGGTGACCAAACCTCTCCTTAGATAGAACTTTCTAGGCATTGCCAATAATGTTATCTAATAATATTATTCAGATAATATGAATTATTGCTTCGATAATGGAAAATACTGTGTAGTGATAATTATTGAAACAACAGTAATATAAAATATCAACGCAACAATTATTGAATCAATAAAATAAAATACTGAACAGTAATTATTGTAAAAATTATTGAGTAGTGCCTTTTTATGAAAGAATCAATAATTAGTGCAATACCGTGTGCTACTGTGCAACAACGCGTATTACTGTGTTTTAACCACCGGGTATTCCAATAGTATTAACGGTAACAACTACGCCGTTATTTATAAACTCATACTTGTCTTTTTCTTCATCCAATCGCTTTCCGTTATGGGGACCACAAAAGACTGCGCCGTCGTACGAATATTCCCCGACATCAAGAATATTCCACGACCAAATGAATATTCTCCGACAATAATGAGTATTTTATAACCACTTGCTTATTTAAAATATTTGTGCATTTTACCCATAACTAACCACATTAATCAAATCAACCCTTACTATTTCAAAATAATAAATAGAGAAATTAAATCTTCATTTATAAAAAGTTGGGGCCTTACACGTAAAGTCTGCCTTTTTAACTGGTGTTATAAAAGATGAAGTTTATGTTAAACAACCTCCTGGATTTGAAGATTTCAGTAATCCTGAATATGTTTATAAATTTCATAAAGCTCTATATAGTTTAAAACAGGCTCCAAGAGCTTGGTATGAAAGGTTGAGTAATTTTTTGTTGGAAAAAGGTTTCAAACGAGGAACTGTTGATACTACCTTGTTTACTAAAAATAAAAATGATGATATTTTGGTAATTCAAATATATGTTGATGATATTATTTTTGGCTCTACTAACATTAATATGTGCAGTGAGTTTTCTGAAAGTATGAGCAAAGAATTTGAAATGAGCATGATGGGAGAATTAAACTTCTTCCTCGGACTGCAAATCAAACAAGGAGAAAAAGGTATTCATATATCTCAGTCTAAATACTGTAAAGAAATGATCAAAAAATTTGGATTAGAATCAGCAAAATCTCTTACTACTCCTATGTCAACAATTGATAAATTAATTATTGACGAAAATGGAAAATCGGTTGACTCAAAGAAATATAGAGGAATGATCAGAAGTTTATTATATATAACTGCAAGTAGACCTGACATCATATTTAGTGTTTGTAAATGTGCCAGGTTTCAAGCTGATCCTAAAGAATCTCACCTAACCGCAGTGAAAAGAATTTTTTGATATCTTAAAGGAACCACTGAATTAGGCCTATGGTATCCTAATGATCAACAATTTAATCTAGTATGTTTTTCAGATTCTGACTATGAAGGTCATCATGTTGATCGAAAAAGTACCAGTGGTCCTTGTCAATTCCTAGGAGGATGTTTGGTTTCATGGTTTTCTAAAAAGTAGAACTCTGTCTCTATTTCAACCACTGAAGCAGAATACGTTGCAGCCGCACGATGATGTGCTCAAATATTGTGGATGAAACAGATTCTTGCTGATTATAATTTAAAATTTAATTGTTTTTCAATTTTATGTGATAATACCAGCACAATAAATCTAAGCAAAAATACAGTCTTACATGCTAGGTCAAAACATATAGACATTAGGCACCATTTTTTACGTGATCATGTTAACCCCCGCCAGGGATACGTGGATGAGTGAAAATCTGCGTTGTGACCCCCGCTGGGGGACTTTATCAATGATATCGGTGTTGTGACCCCCGCCAGGGGCACTATTTAGGGTTACGACCATGTATTTGGCGGCATCAGACCTGTGTGAGGCATTACCGAGTATGATTTGCAAAAGCTAAGTTCATCGGTATAGTGTACCTTGTATTTAGGCGAATACCAATGAGTGATATGTGAAGCCATAATTTGACTTCTGACAACCAGGATTCTAAGTTATTCCGCTCAATCGCGTAGCGTTTTTATTCCTGATTTGGCCTTTTCAGCTTGTGAGACCTCCTTTGCAACTCAAACTGGATTGAGCCAGAGGGGTGGGGCCCATGTAGGGGTGCCGCAGGTACACCTATAGCAGCCGCAGGTGGACCTGCGGCCAACCATGAATATGTAAAGCCTGCATGTTGCTTTTATAAGTCACTTTCAAGTTGCGCCGCGAAGGAATTCAGAGAGCTCTTCTTCAGATCTATTGAGTTCGGGCGACTTTCTGCAAATTCTGTCACCGTACAAGTGTTCTACACTGTCCTGGTAATGTATGTATGTATTCTTTTCTAGTTTCTATCCGTTGGAAAATGACTTATCACATGAAATGCATCTAGACACATAGTAGTGAATATGCATGCTGATATGACTTTATAAAAAATATTCAACATAGTAAATGTTAGTATTAAACCATGCTGAACATAATGATGTGAAAAAATTTGACTTTTGAAATAGTCAAATTGGCACCTTTTACTATCATTTCTTATCCTATTTGAGGACAAATGAGTAAAGGTAGAAAAGCAAAATAATCCTGGTAATTAGACTACACTTACAGATTTTTTACTATGATGTATTAATACATGTAGGATGTATATGACTATGGGTAGGTGTGCTACTGAATGGTCACCTAGTTATGCCTATGTGCATGTGGATAGTCCTATTTACAAAGGGGACTGTGGCAAATTTTTTTCAAAGTGTAGGCATTGGGTAGTTATGCATTTTTAACTCTACTATAGACGTATGTTAAAATAATGCATGCATGCATGTAGTTATAAAAATGTATTTTGAAAAGCTCCAGATAAGAATTTACCACACCCTTTCTGAGGTGATTTGGAGACTTATTGTTCAGATATTATGGATCCGGATAAGCCGAGTAGTTCCCGCAGGACCACTTCTGGTGTACGGAGAAGGGCTTCTGAAGTGCCTCGACCCTGTTCTGTTAGAAAACCTCATCGTTTGGTGGAGGCGGTGATATGTCCAGTCCAGGTTGATGTGCCGAACGTCAAGGACGAGGAGGAGGATGTACCAGTTGAGGCTCTTGCTCCTGCTACATCTGTTCCCTGTAGGAATTTGCCAGGCATTCAGGTGGCGAACCCAGAGCTTCTGGGTGATTTGAGTCGACACCCTTCAGTTTACCTACATGCAAACGAGGTATAAAGTTAGATCTTAATCTTCCTTCTTTCCTATTGATGAGGAGTCAAGGATTCTAATGTTGATCTGCATTTGATGCAGGTTCCCAGCTTTACACAGCCTCGAGGGAACTGGTTCAGTATCCACTCTATGTATCAGGCTTTGCATGATGACTATAGAGCGATTGTACATGGTTGGGGATTCGGGACGTTTTTTTCCATCCTTCCCCTTCGTTTTCCCTGGGGTTACCTCAGGGCATTGTCTGAGCACTGGTTTCACTAGACTTAGTCACTCCATTTGCTGGACTTTGAGGTGATGATGACGCCGATGGATTGGCAGTTTATCACAGGTATAGAGTTTGGAGGGGTACCAGTGCCTTGTACGATAGATATTACCCCGACTTCCGTCATATCCTTGCTAGGAGTTCCGACGGATGCGCTTAAGGGCAGGACTATTCTTACAGGTCCTTTGAGCATAGATGCTATGAGCGGGCTGTTGAGTGAGTCCATACCCAATGATGTGAGAGTCAGGGATCACATTCTTCGGCGATTGTTCCTGATGATCATTAGGGGCTGCTTCATAGCAGATAACTCTTCTACGGTGTCCTTTGCTTTGATCAGTGCCACTCGACATGTGGACCATATTGGAGATTATGATTGGGGTTCCTACACCTTTGCCTACTTCCTCAGGGGAATGCATATATGCTCGTAGTGCTTGACTGAGGCTTGGTTAGGATTTTACCCGTTTCTGCTGGTGAGTAATTCTCTTATCTTTTCCCATGTACATGTTAAGATTGTTAACTGACAACAGATGTTTGCCTTTGTGTTGACAGTTTTGGGCCTACGAGAGGCTCCCATGTTTACGTCTTGTGAGTATGTTAGGCTTAGATACCTATCCACGAGGACGAAGATGGCATCATTCCATACTGGCGGAGGTCCCTGTTGCGGAGGGTTTCACTCATTGCTGCCTACAGTTGGAGTTGTTAATAGCGGATGTCATCACGTGGGTTCCCTACTCTGGGGAGCATTTGAGCATTGGATTTGAAGATGGGTACCAGACTGGAGTTGAGCACGTGATTTCCACCCATAGGATTCCTCTCATCACAGATGGAGGATGGGAGCTCTACTTAGGAGAACGTGCTATCAGGAGCACCACATGAGAGATTCGTATACCGATCTTGCCTCTTACCAGGTGTTATTGGCCTATTTCGCAGTCACCCGTCATTGATATCCCATTGTTGGGTGTTGATAGTTTTACATTATCAGAGGGTCCTTGCACTCAGGAGATGTTCCAGCATTTGAGGTTCCCTCGTACCATTGGAGCCTAGACCCGCGCCACTCAGGTTATGGGGGATATGGTTCCATGATCCATGATGATGATGGATTGGCTGGCCTGTGTTAGAGATCCGACTCATGTGACATAGATTGATAGTTTGACCCAGCAGTTGGACCAGGCACATTTCTTTATCCGACACTTGGGCAGGGATCCTTCAGAGGCAGATACTTTTGATCCTTCCAGCTCTGGTGCTGGCTTCTCAGGTGATCCATATGGTTTTGCCGGTGCAGATCCTTCTTTGTATAGGCCTAACATCCCTGTGGATAGAGATCCAGTGACTCAAGAGGAGTTACATCAGGTGGATAGGATTGATGATGTAGACATTGACACCATTGTCTTCTTCTGATGTATTCTCGTTATCTCTTTTGATAGGCCTCTGTTAGACATTGGGTAGCTTTGCCCCATTCTCGCTATATCTTTTGATAGGCCTCTGTTAGTTGTAGGGAATTTTTGCCCCATTTCCCTGTATTTTAGCTGTACATAGATGTATTAGATGATGATATACTTAGGAATGTATGTACAGTTTTCCATTCCCTATATCATATTGCCATCTATTATATCATGCATGTTATTATGTTATGCATATGTATGTATGTCCAGAGATATTTAGCATTGACCCCTGGATGTTCTTATGACACGGCCCGTATAGATGTCTTCTTCGACAGTTAGCCGTATTGATCATACCCCACCATTACTAGTGGTATCTGGTATGCGATCGTGGTATGATAGTATGTCACCATCAGACAGGGTGACTGTAGATTAGTTGTTGTAGCATACTATGACCCTCTTAATGTTTCAAGTTTCCGCAGGATTCGTGGAGGGCATGCTGGAGCACTAGGTATCGACGAGACAGGTTTTCCGATTTGGGACCCAGGAGTTAACTCCTACTCTGGAGGAGTATGCACATTTGACGATGCTACCACTGGACAGACCTTGCGTGTATATGGCGATAGGAAACATGAGTAGGCAGTTCATGACCCTTAATGGCTTGAGGCATAGGGTGGTGCAGGATGAGCTCACATCCAGCCACGTGATATCCTAACATTTCTTGTTTGATAGATTTGGCTCTGAGGATAGTTATACACGACATTCTGGGGACTTCACCACACTGGAGGATCATTGGCGTTTGGCCAGAGTGGATGTACTGCTATTGTGCGTACTGTCATATGTATACCGGCCACGGTATATGGATGAGTTGGATATAGGAGTTATCATGGCAGTGAGAGCTCTCAGGGAGGGTTACACCATTGTACCGATGATTATAATAGAGACTTTGAGGTCAGCCACATACTGCTGCACTTATCCGACGGGAGTGTTTATAGGCAGCTCGGTCATGCTGTATGTGTGGTTTATGTCACACTTGAGACCGATTGGCACTTTAAGACGGCATGGGTATTGTTTCACCCATGATATAGCTATGTCAAACTCCTTTCAGCCTGTAGAGTGTATAGATGCTGCATCTTGGTTAACTTTCCTGGTAGGGATTGGAGATCTGTTTGCTATATTACTGTGTTTAGGGCTTAGCTCACCCTACAGCTTCATCACTCATGCTCCGGGCATGGATTATCTCCCTCTGGCTGGTTTGAGAGGCATGATCACTTACCACCCACTGGCCGTGATGTGTCTGTTTGACCAGTTCCAGGACTTCCATTCTTTTGAGGGGCCATAGAGTCAGCGCTTCGCTTCTCGCCACTTATCAGCAGAGGATAGATCCAAGTTGTATGTCTATTGGGATCAGCATGAGCTATCGGAGTTTTTCGTCAGCCATTTGGGTTGTTCTACAAAGTATTCCGTATGGATGGAGATAGAGACTGCATCGGCTGCGGTAGTATCCATAGTGCAGTGGATTGATTCCGACGATGAGGAGCCTATGGAGGAGACTGATATTCCCATCGAGGAGAATTTGAATTCTGGGTTGCCAGCATTTATGACGGATTCTCCCACTACGAAAAGCTACTGTGATTCAAAGATTCAACGCAAAGATCTCGGAGCGAGTCTACATCTGATGACCTTTGAGAGGGATCAGGCTAGGGCCTTGATGTTGACAACTCTTGATGGGAGAGATGCATCTCTATTAGAGAGAGACGAGGCCATATCAGCTAGAGATGCATTGATTATAGAGCGGATGTCGCTATATCTTTCGCCGATGTGTGGCCGCCACATACATAGATTTCAAAGTGAGATCCTCACGACTAGCATCCTTGCCCATATGAGTGCATACATTGATGAGCATCATGCCACCATGTAGTTATCCTCGGATCTGCTAGCTCATGTAAATACCATTGGGCAGGAGCTTGCAACGTTACCTTCTTCTTCGGAGAGGGATGCTATGTTGGATCTGATAGTACGCATACACACAGATCCGTAGATAGACTTGTATTTTCCTGCACAGACTAGCTTAGCCATTTTGTCATGTACAACACATATTGTATATATCAAACAGTATTATATATGGCAGGGAAATATATTTTCATTCACTTCCCTTTCAGTTGTGCCTTTATACATGCTTGATATTTACCTGTTTCTTCAGGGCTTGTGATCTTGATGCATTCTGACCTCATCCTTGATGTGTGGACATTGAGACATCGCAGGATTTCTCAGAACTGATCATTGATCTGTGTGTATCCCTACCATATTTGGTGTTTTGGGACTGGTTTCTATATGGAAATGTGGAGAGGAGTGTGGCTTTTCCTCTCTGAGATTGACCGCACCACAGATGGTTGCCAGTACTCCTATTTAAGAGGAGCCCAGTTAGTTCTATCTCTTATGGATTGGTGTTGCTCTTTGAGACACAACCGCAACTTAGATGGTCGCCGAATCTCCTATTTGATAGGAGATGTTAGGTAGTTCCATCCCTTTGGTCTGAAGCCGATGAAATGTGGTGGATTGAAATTTAATCCCAGTACCATGTGACAAGTATTTTTGTTCTGGTAGGGGGTTAGATCGAACCATAAATGGCTGCCTACATACTCCTATTGAAGACGATATCAGGTCTGCATAGTTCGAACCCGGTATAAGAGGTTCAACGCTGAATGTGAAGGGTGTAAATAGGTGTAGAAGCTTTATTGATGAAGAAGGGTGTAGAAGTATTTTTGTTTTTGTAGAGAAAGGTAGAAATGTTTTTGTTATTTTTTTTTTATTGCGATCGGGCCATATAGAGTATGGTTGCCACGTACTCCTCGGGTATCGTGGAGATCAATCGACGTAGTTCGCCTCGTGATGATTTGCGCAATAGAAGAGAAGTCTGAATCCCATGTGCAGGCTATACTATGGGGAAAAGAAAGTTTGATCCTATGCTTGGGACAAACTGTAGGTGTGTAAAAGTTTGATCCCATCTTTAGGATAAACTACAAGCGTAGAAAAGTTTAATCCCGTCTTCAGGATAAACTGCAGGTGTGAAAGGTTCAATCCCTGGGGGGATAACCGGAATTGTATAAATGGTTTGAAATGAGGTTAAACCAGGCTGCTGGTTTGAAGTGTATGTTTCTCTGAGGGGCAAAAGAGTATGTAAAGAGGGTTAGAAAACCAGAATAACTGGTGATCTGATGATCCAAAGTCAGGATGTTTGCTCGATGATAACCTCAGACATAGTACCATTTCACGGTGTCTGAGTTGATGAGCTATGGAAATTCATCGCCATCCATTTCCTGTAGCCTGAGATCACCTCCTGTCAATACGGGCCTTCCCAGTTAGGAGAAAATTTTCCCTTGGATTGATCTTGGTTGTTAATGATCTTCTTTAAAACCAAGTCATGTTGTTTAAACTGCCGTAGCCGAAATTTCTTGTTGTAGGATCTTGCGATCCTTTGCTGATATAATTGACCATGGAAGATAGCCGCGGTTCACCTTTCGTCTATTAAAGACAATTGGTGATACCTGTCTTATACCCATTGGTCTTCATCCAGCTGAGCGTCCATCAACACTCTGAGGGATTCCATTTCCACCTCTATGGGGAGCACTACTTCCATCCCATAGGCTAATGAGTAGGGGGTTGCCCCAGTGGAGGTACGCATTGAAGTTCTGTAGGCTAATAAAGTCAAAGGCAAGAGGTCAGGCCATCCTTTGTGATTGACGGACATCTTTTAGATGTTCTTCTTGATATTTTTATTAGCCTCTTCAATAACACCATTCATCTTTGGACGATAGATGACGGAGTTAAGGTGTTTGATGTGGAATTTACTGCATAACTCCTCCATCATTTTGTTGTTGAGGTTCTTAGCATTGTCTAACACAATTACCTCTGGTTGTCCATATCAACAAATGATATTGTTTCTGATGAAAGCAATGATGACTTCTTTGGTAACCTTGGGGAAGGAGGCTTCTTCTACCCACTTGGTGAAGTAGTCGATCATGGTGAAGATAAATTGATGTCCATTACTGGCTTTGGGCTCGATGGGCTCGATCACATCCATTCCCCACATTGAGAAGGGCTATGGCAAACTCATATTGTGGAGTTCCCTTGGAGGGGCGTGGATGACATTTCCATGAATTTGGCATTGATAACACCTCTTGACATGATCATCATAGTCAGCTTTGAGCGTAAGCCAATAATGTCCTGTTCTGAGGATCTTATTAACAAGTAGGGGGCCACTCATGTGTGGGCCACATACTCCACCATGGATCTCATCCATGAGCCTTTGAGCTTGGTCCTTGTCTAGACATCTGAGGAGACCTAATCCTGCCTCTCTCTTGTAGAGTGCATCTCCGCTCAGGTAAAATTTCATAGCCATTCGATGGATTCGCCTCTTTTTAGTTGGGCTCGCCTCAACGGGTGTATATCCATCTCGCAGATACTCCTTGATATGTTAATACCAAGGGTTGTGGATGGGAGGTAGCTCATCCGATACTTCTCCAACATAGTTCCCTTAGACTGGGGCCTTTTGCATGGCAAATGTGATGTTTGGCATATCTTCCTTGTCAGGTATGTGAATCAAGGAGGCCAATGTTGCTAGCGCATATGCAAAATCATTCCTATTACAAGGAATGTGTAGAAAGGAGATTTCTTCAAACTCCAAAGCCATCTATAAAACTTACCGATGGTAAGGCTGCAAATGTAGTTCTTTGGTTTGATAGATTCTTGTGGATTGTTTGATTACCAATTCGGAATCCCCAAAGACAGTTAACTGCCTGATGCCCATTGAACGAGCAAGTTTTAGCCCCATGATACGACCTTCATACTTAGCTGTGTTGTTGGTGCTGACAAACTATAATTTGATGGCGACGGATATCGCTTCCCCGCACGTACGGACACTAGAACTGCTCCAATTTTAGAGCCTTCGTGTTAATGTACCCATCAAAATACATTTTCCACGTATTTTATGCATCGTCTCGATGGTGTTGCTGAATTGTCATGACCCCTTCATCGGGGAAGTATGTTTCCAAGGGTTTGAAGTCCCCATCAGGTGCGACGACCAGTTGATCGGCAATTTCGTGACCTTTGATAGACTTTTGCGTTACGTAGACGATGTCAAATTGTTGCAGAATCAACTGCCTTCTGGACAGCTGACAATTCAATATGGGCTTACTGAACACATATTTGAGAGGATCCATGTGAGATATGAGATGGGTTGTATGACCATGGAGGTAATGCTGTAACCTCATGGAAGCCCATGCTAAAGCACAACAAGTCTTCTCAATCAGAGTGTACTTATGTTCACCGTCATCAATCTTTTGCTCGAGGTAATAGATAGCTCGTTCTTGGCCTCTATCGCTTTTCTGTCCCAAAGATGCAAATTCTATAGCATTGTCATTAATGGACAGGTACATTGAATGGGGAAACATCATCCTTGGGAGGTACCAAAATAGGAGCGTTAACCAGCTGCTCTTTGATTATAAGGAAGGCTTTCTGACACTCATCGTTCCATTTCATGGAGGAGTTCTTCCTTAACAACTTGAAGATGGGTTCACAAGTTGCTGTGAGTTGAGAAATAAACCTGCTAATGAAGTTGATACTTCCCAAGAATCCCCGTATTTCCTTCTCTGTCTGAGGAATGGGCATTTCAGTGATGGCCTGTATTTTGGTGGGATCCAGCGCAATCCCTTTGTGGCTGATTAGGAAACCTAACAACTTTCCTGATTTAACACCAAAGGCGCACTTGGCTGGATTCAACTTCAAGTTATACTTACGCAACCTGTTGAAAAGCTTTTTGAGATGGTCTAAGTGGTCTTCCTCCCTTCGGGATTTAACAATGATGTCATCTACGTAGATCTCTATCTCTTTGTGCATTAAGTCATGGAAAAGAGCCATCATAGCTCGCTGATAGGTTGTTCAGGCATTGATGAGGCCAAATGACAACCGTCTATAACAAACGGTTCCCCAAGGCGTGATAAAAGCAGTTTTCTCATGATCCTCCTCAGCGACCATAATCTGATGATACCCCGCAAAGCAATCCACAAAGGAGTACATGCCGTATTGAGCAGTATTATCAATGAGAATGTGTATAAATGGCACAAGAAAGCTATCTTTAAGGCAAGCTTTGTTCAGATCCCGGTAATCCACGCAAACTCGCACCTTGCCTCCTGGTTTAGGCACGGGAACTATGTTGGATATCCATTTAGGATATGTAGACACCATGATAATGCCAGCTTGAAATTGTTTCACAATTTCTTCTTTCACCTTTAAACTCCACTTAGGTTTCAATCGCCTGAGCTTCTGCCTGACTGGCTTGAATCCCTCTTTAATGGGAAGGCAATAAAGGACAATGTTAGTGGACAAACCCACCATGTCTTCATGAGACCATGTAAACACATCCTAGAATTGAGTTAGTAGCGCAACCATGTCATTCCGTTGGTTTGGGGTGAGGTCTGAACCAATCTGGATTAACTTAGGGATTTCTAAGGTTCCGAGATTGAAAGAAATAGTTTGATCAAGGTTAGGTTTAGGTTTGTCTTCGACCCATTCTTTGATCTCCTGAGGTATCTCAATGTCCTCTTGTACTTCCATCAAGTCTGAGTCCAACTTTTCATCAAAGTTACAGTCCTTGTGGAGAAAAGGCACCTCATCAGTAAGTTTAGGCACATCTAAATTCAGAGTCCTGAAACAAAATATGCTTTCACTTAATATATGAAACTGTTTAATCATACAAAAGTGTTAGCATGTACTGATAAAATAACTGCTAATACTGTTCAGAAAAGTAAGCAATTAAAGTTATCTACAGGGTAGAGGGATTTCTGCCCGTTTTACCCTCGTCGACCAATGCATGAAGTGCTGTTCCAATTGTCGAGGGTAAAGTCCTGATGGACTGCAGTGATGGAGGGGTTGTCATCGTCCTCCTTTTCCTGAATGATGACCATAACATCTGGGAAATCATCGTCTGGGGTGTATCTGTTTGTATGCTCATCATAGACAATGATACGTATGCCTGACATCATCAGGGCGATGTCATGTTTATGTTTTTGTTCCCTCTCTTCCATTTCGGGATCAGGAATTAGGACCGCTTTTGCTTTAAACAGTACTGGTTTGGGAAATAACATAGCCATAACATGGGTTGACACCTTTACCGGAGACTGTATCAGCTCAGGAGTTGCAGGTGGAGATAATCGCCGTGTGGCGGGAGCTTGAGGAATTTGCTTATGCTTATGAGGATTCCTACGACTGGAACTGGCAGAATAGCCTAGTCTGGCTATCCTGGTTTGACTGGACATTTGAATTGGGTGCTTAATACCCTGCTGATTTACCCAGCCCTTGTCCAGGCTGATGACCCAATGACATCATTTCTTGGGTAGCTGCCATCATTTCGGTAGAAATCTTGGGTATGGGAAGTGGTGCTCCAATAGGATGGTATTATGCGTTGCTCACTTCCAAAGTTTGAAAACTGGCCGACTCAACTTCTAAATTGAAGCTGATGATTGGTAGGTCTCTTTGTTCAAGACATTCCGGCTCAGCATTGACAGTGACTAGGCTATTATTGACAATGTATTTAAGTTGTTGATGAAGTGTAGAAGGAACGGCTCTAGCCATATGGATCCATGGTCTCCCCAATAGCAGGTTGTATCCTAAATCTATCTTGAGAACGTGAAAGGATACATTGAATGTATTTGGACTAATCTCCACTGGCAGCTCAATCTCTCTGACTGAATTTTGTCAGGATCCATTAAAAGCTTTGATAACTGTATGGCTACTTCGGATCTGCTTGATATTGACGTTCATCTTTACCAAAGTGGCATAAAGACAGATATTCAGAGACAAACCTCCATCTATCAAAACTCCAGCTAACATATACCCGGAGGACAATGCTGCAATGTTCAATAGCTTGCAATGACAGGTCCCTTCAGGCGGTATGTCGTCATCAGTGAAACATATCACATTGCTGTTAAAAATGTGATCAACCAGGTGTTGAAATTTTTCCACATCCACTGATTTCGGTAAGTATGCTTCTTCCAAACCCTTCAATAAGATCTTCCTGTGATCCTCGGAAGAGAAAACCAAGTCTAGTATTGAGATTTGATGTGGAGCTTCTCTTAAGCTTAGAACCACCTTGACTTCATTATGGCCCATAGTGCGGAGGAATTTCTCAATCTTCTCCATGGGAATCTTTCCCTTTGCTTTTATGGTGGGCTTCATCACCCTCTGAGGAAGATATAGTGGATTTTTCTTCGACGCTGTAGTAGTAGTATGAGATGTGGATCCTTCAGCTTCTCCATAATTTGACTTTGTGTAGGCTGACAACAGGATACTGTGGTCTGAAAGGTAAAGAAATTGGCTCCGGTGCAACCACTTTCAAAGGATTATCACCACCTTTGAGTTGAATTTCTTGTATGGGAAATGGCCCGACAGTTTCATCAGCCTCAACAGATATAACTGCTACTAATCCCTTCCATTTGGTAGGACAGGTATTCCCACTCTCGAGTAGCACAGTGTCATCGTCTGCCAACTGCAGGACACCGCTGCCAATTAGATTCTGAATAAGGTGGCGGAGTGCCCAGCATTCTTCTGTGCTGTGAACGCGAGAATGTGAATGATATTGATATACTCCATCAGAGTTGAACCGTCTTGAACATGGATTAATTGGAGGTAGAAGGGAGGTGATTCTTCCTTCGTTGATTAGCATCTGAAATATCTCCTCCATAGGTTAGCCCATGTATGTAAATTGCCTTTTATTGGCAAAATCCCTACCAAATTTAGCACTTGCTCTCTTCGCAACCTTGTCATCCAATGCTTCACTTTCTGAAGGTGATGATGGAGTATTCATAACAAAAGGAAAGAGAGAGGCATGCTCCTGGCTGACTAACTGGCGTATGACTTGATGCTGATGGATCACCAGTTCTGCCAATTGTTCAACTTGATTACAAAGAGCTTTCATCTTTCGTTCCATATAAAATTGGAACTTTGCGTAATCCCATCTATCAACACCGTCTTTGATGGTCTGGGATGATTCACCATTACAATTGGAACTCTGTCCACTGCTCCAACTAATCATATCTACCTCTTCTTCCTTGTGTTGAGGAAGATGGTTATCTTGCACATGAGGTTGCTCTGGTTTGGTAATCACGATCTTACCATTATCTATCAAATCTTGGATCTTATCTTTCAAGGCCCAATAATCTTTAGTATTGCTGGGTAAAATCCATATATGCACAACACGCACGTATACGTGGTCAACAAGTAATATAGTAATGAGTAGAGTATCATTCCCACAAAGACAAATTAGTAAGAAACTTAACCTTAGAATTACCAATTTCCTATTAATCCTAATTTTATTAAACTATTCAATTCAATGATTAAAATTATAGAAACTAAATTAAGAAACAAATAAACTAACACAAAACAATCACAAATATCAAAATCTGGAATTTCAAACAATTAATGGAGAATTAGACTTATGATTTCACCCTAAGCTTCACTCTGATTTCTACACCTTTATTCCAATTCAAATCACTATCCCAGTTCATTAATCAAGAACAAAAATATAGTACTAGCCACCTCTCGATGCACTAATACCGTATTAACTTAAATCCACAAATTAGATAGAAACAAGTTAAACACCTTAATCAACTAACTCACTATATCTCTATGTGAATTATAATTAAAGAAGGTTTAAGATTAAGTTCTCTATCCGATTACATGCGATGTCAAGCATATCTCTACCTTAACATTCATCAAGAATCTGCTTATTCACAAAATTCAGGAACACACGCTATATTAACAAGTCTAGATTCGAATATCCTCTCTCGATTCCATACAAATCCACAAAGAATTGTTGATCGTGCAATTCATAAATTCAAGCTCAAATTAATATAGATAAACCGGAAAATAGCTTATTGAATCGAAATCAAAGTTTACAAAATCATCGCTTCACTTAAGGATCCACCATAAGCCTAAAAAGTGAATTAGATCATCATAAATGAAATAACAACTGAATAATTCAAATATAACATTCTTTCAATTACAAATAAAAGACTAAGGAGAAGAATAGTGAAAACACCCTTCACGTAGCCTAAATCTGCAATCGTCTCAAAAATCTCTTCAAAATTTTCCTCCAATGCTTGCTATGAAAAACTGGAATTGATCTTCGTATTATGCCTTGTGTATTGTTTAATTCCTTGTTAATTGAGTAATAAACATCCAACACAAGTTTTACTGGTTAATTCCATGCCCAATAGAGTTCACTTGCCATCTAAATGCTAGAGTTCATGCCCCAACAGAGTCCAAAACAAAATAGGAGAGTTCACTCATTGAGACCCCACCTCGTGGGTATAAGTTTAAAATAAGAACTCCTCCCTGCCAGCAACCTTTCTATTAGTTGTTGTTGAAGACCCCCCGCCCCGGCGGGGGTATATAGGCAAAAAGGGCTCGCCCCGGCGGGGGTCTATTCTACCAGATGACTTTGCTAACTTCATGATTACTTCCAGAAATGCTCCAAATGACTCCAATTCTTTGTTAAATTCCACAACAACCACCCTACACATAAAAGAACACAAAAAAAATAAAAACGAACATGAAAATAAGAAAATAGCAACAATTAAGCGTGAAATGGACAACGATTCGTGGTTATGAAATCCACTTATCAAAATCCCCCAAACTTAAATCGTGCTAGTCCTCGAGCACAAAACAAACTACATGCTATGCAATGCAAATCTGCAATGAGATGGAATGACTATAATCTATATGCTTTCAATCCAACAAAGATCGCAGAATCAAAATTATCTCATCTACCTCGTAGAAAACAAGCAAACTCTACAATATTAATCACCAAAACCAATCCACAATTCCAGACACTTCTCAAATCTTAAACCATCATCAGTGGTATAATGTGCGTGTGTGTTCAACATCCATGATAACTGATACGGACTCAAATTCAATACATAATCAATTTTTTAGAAGGAATCATACAGCGCAAACTTAAAAATTTCAAAAATAAGCACATTCCAACTAAAAGTAAGCAATACCAAAATCAAGGGTTCATGCAGGGTACTTATACTTCATTTATATTCAATTTTTTTTTCACACGGGGGCTTTGTGCTCTTTTCCCATTTTTTTAGATACACATATAACTGTGCAATGCCTCATCCCATTAGGCTAACAGTGCTACCCCTTAGCGAGCTTTCCAACGAATCCTGCACTATAAAAGACCTAGGGCGCTTAGGTGTAAAGACAATCCCCTCATGCATTTCTGCTCAAGTAATAAAGGCCTCAAACAAGACTAGTCACGATATATAATCTCTTTTTTTTCTTTTTTTTATAGATAAAGCTTATATACCCCACATATAATCCCCCAAACTTAGGTTCTTGCCTAATTTTTGCCTTTATTGCCTATCCTTGTCATTTTCTCATTTACCCTAGCATTATCCTTTAGAAACTATTTATGTATCAATTTGAACTAACCAGTCAACAAAGATGTTATTATCGTGCTAACCTTTTTATATCAGTTTGAAACAAGTGCAAGATTCTATTCATAACAGAAATTATATCAAGTTCTAATACTCAATGCTGTATTGGTTAACTTATTCTCAATCTCATCATTGGCCCACAAATAACATGAACTACAACACTGCTGGACATATGCAAACACAATATTTAACTAAATATTTTTTTTTCATTTTTCATTTTTTTAATATCATAACATAACAAAATGCATTAATAACGGAATTAAAAACAATGCAATAACAAAAATAACCTAAGCTACTATGTATGCACTTAAGCTATCATGCAACTATGTGACTTATATGTACGCAACATCATAAATTCCTAACTAATATGCAAAACTAGAATGCAATGACAACTATAAGCCTAACCAATAACATATGCATGCAAAAAAGAATTTAAATCCCCCAAACTTAAGTAATATAATGCCCTCATTGGATGAATAATCGCAATTTAGTGTGTGAGGACTTCCCTGCAATCGCCTAAGAGTGGGGAAGTGGTGGTTAATCTTATTCTTCTGAATCAATTGGTGGAAACCTCGGCATTGGCATGGGTGGCTGATATGGGAAGTGTGCAGCTAGATTGAAGCTTTGAAGTGTCGTGTTGAGTGAAGCGAACGACGTGTTCATAGCATCAAATATGTGGTCTTGCCTTAATGCGAGTCGCCGCATCTCCCGACGTGCTGCCTTGTTGTGCGCATCCATTTGACGTTGAAAGTTAAGGAACTGAGGACTGGATAATGCCTCGGTCTACGGTACTTGCTCGGTTCCTTGATCTCCCATAGCCTTATCCTCATCCTCTGACGTGTCTGCAGCATTAACTTCGTCCTCCGAAGCCGATGGAAAAATAAAACCTAGTCCTCGCGGATGGGAATCCCCCCTGGCCCATGCTGAATACCGCGCTATCATTCTGGAGTCTAGCAACGCAAGTGGCATCTGTATGGGCCCATCGTTAGACCATCTCACACCTTCTTGGCGACACAACCCACATATGAGTGATGGGTGTGGCAAGCCACCTGAAAAGTTTCCTCGTAAGCACCGGTGGATTGAAAAATATATAATGGCCCGACGTCAATGATGAAGTCTTGCACAATCGCGTATAGCAGTAACGCCTTCTTTTTGGTCACGTCCGAGGTTTTTGGGACGGATATAATTTAGCACATAAGAATGCGTACCAAATTTTTCCATACCGACTGAGATCTTTGCTATGGAAAACAGTGCTTCCCTTCCAACCCTTAATCCATGTTATTCCTGGCTTAGTCATTTCCTTGAGTATTGCCTCATAGTCCGGGTTAAAATCACGTAGGTGGGCATATTGGCATTATCGAGGCACCCACAGCTGATAATAGGTGTTTATGGCATCAGTACTAAACGGGAACAAACGACCCCGCACATAAGCGTTGAAGGGGGCTTTGTCCTCGGCGTTTGCATAAAACTCCTTGACTATGTTGACCACGGTGGGTTCCGGCTCTTTGGTGAATTTATTCCAACCCTTCTAATAGATTTGCTGCATCATCTCCCCATCATCGATCGTGATCCTGTGCCAACCCCGCCTCCGTGTAAGGGCTTTTTATATATAATCATCTGGCCTGCGATGGCGAAGGAACTTACAAATCTCCTATGATCAAGGTCCGGTGTCAAAGTGCGGCTTTGAACTCTCTCCCTTTGGCGTTTGATGTGGGTTGCGGGCCATTTACTCTCAATTGCCTTAACCACAATATCTCCCCCCCTAAACTTGGTTCACACACACTGTCGAACACTTGGTGGGCACAGACAATTCTTCCCCCAAACTTGTTGATTTTATATGGCAAATTGGGTGAAAGAAGTTGAAGAATATGTAATATTGTGCTTGACACTCAATTGCTCTCGATTAGCCACTGTGGATGCCCTAATTTGCAGACTTGTGAGATGTAGTTGAAGAGTTTTGTGAGGATTTTAGGCTGAGATGGGGTAAATATATAGAGGTGGTGTGATGGGGTAAATATGGGTTGGTGTGTAGTAATGGGGTGAGATGATGGGGTGATCGTGGGTAGAAGTTGATTGGAGTTGTGGGGAGAAGTAATGGAATAGTTAATAAAGTAGTGGAGGAATGGTGTGTAGTTGGGAAGAAGAAGAAATATAAAGGCTGGAGTAGTCATTAAGTTCAGGACCCCACCCCTAAGGGTATTATACTTATTCATGACCTCACCTTTGGGGGGGGTATTATACTTAGAAAGCCCACCCCATGGTAGGTAATCACTAATCGAGTTAACTGAATTGGGGACCTACCCTGACGGGGCATTCTGTTAAAATCTCTAGGGAGACCCCAGCCCTGCCACATGGGTACAAGGTTAAATAGGCATGGGGTGCCTTCTGCTAAATTACTATTTTTCTCATCTTTTACTCATGCTAAGCCACTGAACGTCCATTTCCCCATCCTGCAAGCCTTGAAATGTACAAGTTATTAGATTGTTGATCACTTGGAGTATGATTGAGAGATTAACAAGACTTTTACCATATAATACCTACCTAATAACTTAATAAAACTATATTCTAACAATTATGAATGAAAATATGGAAAATAAACGTAAGATTGGGTTACCTCCAAATTAGCGCTTGATTTTAAGTCGTTCAAATTTCGACTACTTCCTCGCTCATGGTACGCCTTGACAATGTGATGGCGATGACATCGGTGTTGGACTCTCCACCCCAATAGTGCTTTAATCGTTGACCGTTGACTTTGAAAGTTTCTAAAGGATTCCGACTATAAAGTTCAACGGCGCCATGAGAGAACACCCTTTTTATGGTGAATGGTCCCGACCATCTCGACTTAAGCTTTCCTGGGAACAATCTCAGCCGTGAGTTGAACAAAAGGACTGATTGCCCCGGCTCAAATGTTCTATGCATAATTTTCTGGTCGTGCCATCTCTTGACCTTTTCCTTATATAACTTGGAGTTCTCGTAGGCTTGAAGGCGAAATTCACGAGCTCATTTATTTTGCAAGTAATCGCTTTTCCCTACAACCGCTTGATCAAAATTGAGTTTCAATCGCCTAATAAGCCTTATGTCGTAGCTTCAACCGGTAAGTGATAAGCCTTTCCGCAAGTTGAGTTGATATGGTGACATCCCGATCGGTCTTATATACGCAATCCGATATGCCCATAATGCATCATCCAACCGAAAGCGACCAATCCTTACGATTTGGGTTCACCACTTTTTCCAATTTTTCTTGACTTTCTCGCTCGACACCTCACCGCCTTGCTACCGGTTTGGGGATGATAAGTCATCGCTACCTTGTGGTTGACCCCATACCGCGCCAATAGAGTCAGAAATGATTTTTTGCAAAAGTGACTACCTTCACACTTATAATTGCTTTTAGCGCGTACAAACCTCGTGAAAATGTTCTTCTATAGGAATTTAAGAACCACCTTGGCATCATTAGATGGGAGTAATCGCAGTTTCAACCCACTTTGAGACGTAATCCACTGCAAGTAGAATGTACTGACTGTTAAGAGACGAAGGGAATGGCCCCATGAAATCGATGCCCCAGACATCGAAAATTTCAACTTCAAGAATTGTTTGTAGAGGCATCTCATTCCTTTTCAAAATGTTGCCCACCCTTTGACATCTATCACATGTTTTGACAAATTGGTGGGCGTCCTTGAATAGTGTAGGCCAATAAAACCTAGATTATAGCGCCTTTGATGCTGTCCTCTCATTACCATAATGACCGCCATATGCAGATGAGTGACACTCATGCAGTATGTTCTTCACTTCACTGTAGGGTACGCACCTTCTAATCATTTTGTCAACGCACCGCTTGAATAAATAAGGTTCGTCCCATATGTACCATTTTAACGTTCTTTTTCTCATTGTCTTGTGAGATCAGGTGGAAGAACGTTGCTCACTAGATAATTTGCATAATCCGCGTACCAAGGAAATTTTACATTTATCCCAAATAATTGCTCATCTGGGAATGAGTCGTAGATTTCACATTTGTCCTCTTTCAATTTTCCTTGATTTTCCAGCCTAGACATGTAATCGGCGACTTGATTCTTTGTCCCCTTTCTATCCTTTATTTCTAGATCAAACTCTTGAAGAAGAAGAATCCATCGGATAAGGCATGGCTTAACATTTTTTTTCGCAATTAGGTACGGAATCACCGACTGATCCGTATAGACTATCACCTTAGTTCCGATCAAGTATGCCCGGGATTTGTCGAATGTATACACCACTGCAAGCAATTCCTTTTCAGTAGTTGTATAATTTATTTGTGTCTCCATGAGCGTTTTGCTTGCATAATATATGGCGTGAAACACCTTCTCTCTCAGTGTTGAAAATAAAATAGCTCAAACCGCATAGTCATTTGCGCACACATTAGCTCGAAAGGCATATTCCAATCCGGCAGCGACGATCACGGGGGTCAGAAGTTAACTTCTTCTTCAACAACTCAAAAGCCAACTTACATTCCTCATCAAAATTAAAAATAGAGTCCTTCTCTAAAAGACTCACAAAGGTTTTGCAATTTTAGAGAAGTCCTTATGAATCTTCTCAGAGAACCCAAAGATGTCCCGTAAAACTTCTAATTCCCTTTATCGAGCTTGGTGGAGGCAGCTTCCATTGTTTCCAAATTTTAGCTTTGTCAACCTCTAGTCCTTGAGCCTATACCTTGTGGCCCAAAATTATGACCTCCTCAACCATGAAGTGGCATTTTTCCCGCTAAGTACAAGGTTCAGATCCTTGCATCATCAGAACACCATTACCAAATTCCCTAGGCAAGTATCAAAATTGTCCCTATAGACAAAAAAGTAGTCCATGAAGACTTCCACGTTTTTCTCCACCATGTCTGAGAAGATGGCCATCATACACCGTTGAAAGGTAGCAGGTGCATTACACAAATCGAATGACATTCTCCAGAATGAGAATGTGCCGTAAGGGCACGTAAATGTAGTCTTCTCTTGATCCTCAAGAGTGATGATGATCTGCTTATAGCCCGAGTATCCATCCAATAAACAGTAGTACTCATGTCCCGCCAATCTGTCCAACATTTGATCGATAAAGGGCAACGGAAAATGATCTTTTTGGGTTGCCTTATTCAACTTCTTATAGTCCATGCAAACCCTCCAACTCACACCGTTTTGTCAAAATTAACTCGTTATCCTCATTCTGCATCTACAATCATTCCCCCCTTTTTCTAAGACACACCGAATCGACTAACCCACTTATCGTTGAAAATCGGGTAGATATACCACATCCAACAATTTCGTAATTTCCTTCTTTACAACTTCCTTTATAATGGGATTAAATCGTCGTTGTTGCTCTACCGTCGGTTTTGCATCATCTTCCATCAGAATCTTGTGCATACAAAACGAAGGGCTGATTCCCTTTATATCAACTATCGTACAACCTATCGCTGATTTATGTTCCCTATGCACCCTCAACAACTTTTCTTCCTGCAAATTATTAAGTGTAGCATAAATAATAACAGGTAAAGAATTTGAATTGCCTAAATACGCATACCTGAGGTGTTTAGGGAGTGGCTTAAATTCCAAAGTTGGTGGCTCCTCCAATGACGATTTCAATTTTTCTGTGGCTATCTCCTCCGTGTGCAAAGGTTCAAATGGAGTTCTGAATCGGCTAACTCGTGGCAATGAATCTAACATCTGTAAGTAGTCCACAAATTCTGGGTCATTGAACTCTTCATCCCCCAATAATGTTGTTTCTAATGGATCATTGAGCAAACTCTTACCCACGTCTTCACTGATAATCTGCTCAATTATATCCATCCTGAAACATTCTTCCTCACCTGTAGGGAATTTCATGGCCTTAAACACGTTAAATTTGATTTCCTGATCTTGGACCCTCATAGTAAGTTCACCTTTTTGTACGTCGATGAGTGTCCTACCCGTAGCCAAGAAAGGTCTCCCTAGGATAATCAGGATGTTCTTGTCCTCCTCAATATCTAGAATAATAAAATCTACGGGGAATATAAACTTTTCCACTTTAACCAATATGTCCTCTACTATGCCTCTTGGATATGTGACTGACCTATCCGCCAACTACAATGAAATATTCGTAGGCTTTGCGCACGCAAAACCCAATTCGTGTATATCGACAATGGGGCATAAGGTTCACACTCCCCCAAATCACATAAACACTTATTAAATGACATGTTCCCAATCGCATGGAATAGTGAAACTCCCCGGTCTTTCAAATTTTAGTGGCAACTTCAGCTGTAACACCGCACTACACTCCTCTGTTAATGCCACTGTTTCAAAGTCTTCCCATTTCTTTTTCCTTGACAGAATCCCTTTCATGAACTTCGCATAAGTCGGCATCTGCTCTAGGGTTTCTACAAACGGAATGTTAATCTGAAGTTTCTTGAAAACTTCCAAAAACTTCGCAAACTGCTTATCTAATTTTTGTTTTTGGACCCTCTACTGAAATGGTGGTGGAGGATATACAACTGGATTGTCGTCTAACTTTGTTTTCTCACTTTTCTTATCCTCACCCTTGTTTCCTTCAACCACTTTACTGTCATCAACTTTTTCATCCGATATCGCTGAATTTTCTGCATCTTTACCAACGAGATGTTTTCCACTCCTCAACATAATTGTCTGACACTGTTCGTGATTTCCCTTCGGATTTCTCTCGGTATCATTTGGTAGGGTCCCTTGTTGCCTGTTATTCAAAGCTAAGGCAATTTTCCCCATCTGATTTTCCAAATTCTTGATGGCCATTGCTTGGTTTTTCATCGCTGCCTCATTACTAGTTATGTACTTCCACAACAACTCCTCTAAATCTGATTTTCTTTCCTGATGTTGAGCCGGTTGTTGGTGATTCTGAAAACCAGGGGGATATGATGGTCGTGGAGCTTGATGTTGCTGATTATTGCTCCACGAGAAATTTGGGTGATTCCTATTCCCCTAGTTGTAAGCGTTTTGGTACATATTCTGTGGACCCCTGTTGTAGCTACCTACGAATTGGATGGACGCTGGATTGATTGTGCACTGATCTATAGGATGGTCACCCACGCACAATTCACACACAACCGCCACCTGCTAAACTTGAGCCCCTGTCATGGCATCCAACTTCTTGGATAGTGCAAAAATTTGTGCTTGTATTACTGTTACCCCATCTACTTCTAACACCCTACCCCCTTTGCCTGTGTCATTCTTGCTAGTGGCCACTGGTAGTTGTTAGCCTCCATGGTCTCAATCAAATTGTAGGCCTCCTCATAACTCTTAGCCAGGAATGCTCCACCCGACGCTGCATCAATACTGGTCCTGAGATTCCCATGTAGTTCGTTATAAAAGGTATTCATTTGCAGCCACTTAGGCAATCCATGATACATGCACTTTTTGAGCAACTCCTTGTATCTCTCCCATGCCTCATATAGCGACTCCCAATGTTGTTGCTCAAACATTGTTATCTCATTCCTCATTTTTGCAGTTTTCGCCGGTGGGAAAAATTTGGCAAGGAATTTCTGAGCTAAGTCTTCCCAATGAGTTATCGATCCCGACAAGAGAGAGTGTAACCAACTCTTCGCTTTATCCCATAAGGTGAATGGGAACAAGCAAAGTCTTACCACATCATCCGACACCCCATTATACCTCAAGGTGTCACAAATCTCCGTAAAAGTCGACTAGATGTTCATTCGATCGCCATTTGCCAATCCCCAAACTAAACTAAATTTCGATCATCCGAATCATCCTGTGCTTGATTTCAATGTATTTGCAAAAGAATTATGGGTCCGGTGATGCTCGATCATAGCTCACCACCTTGGTGTGGCGAAGTCCCTTAACGCTTTCTCGATCTTCACCGCCATCGCTTCTTCTTTCTCAAAATTTTCAAAGTCTTGCCTCATTTCCTTGATCCACTTACTTAACCTCTGGAACCATTTCTCAATGTCATCCTCAAAAGGTAGCAAGTCTGGATTTTTGGACCGAGTTTGCATAAACCACTTCAAAAACCTGAAATAAGAAAAACAAAACAAATAAATAAATAAAAATGTTTAAGTAAATGTGGATTAATTAAACTGATATCATAAAATATTAAGATCTATACTAAATTTAGTCCCCGGAAACAGCACCAAAAACTTGTTGGGTAAAATCTATATACACACAATACGCAAGTATACGTGGTCAACAAGTAATATAGTAATGAGTAGAGTATCGTTCCCACAGAGACAAATTAGTAAGAAACTTAACCTTAGAATTACCAATTTCTTATTAATCCTAATTTTATTAACTATTCAATTTAATGATTAAAATTATAGAAACTAAATTAAGAAACAAACAAACTACCACAAAACAATCACAAATATCAAAATCTGGAATTTCAAACAATTAATGGAGAATTAGACTTATGATTTCACCCTAAGCTTCACTCTGATTTCTACACCTTTATTCCAATTCAAATCACTATCCCAGTTCATTAATCAAGAACACAAATATAGTACTAACCACCTCTCGATGCACTAATACCGTATTAACTTAAATCCACAAATTAGATAGAAACAAGTTGAACACCTTAATCAACTAACTCACTATATCTATATGTGAATTATACTTAAAGAAGGTTTAAGATTAAGTTCTCTATCCGATTACATGCGATGTCAAGCATATCTCTACCTTAACATTCATCAAGAATCTGCTATTCATAAAATTCATGAACACACGCTATATTAACTAAGTCTAGATTCGAATATCCTCTCTCAATTCCATACAAATCCACAAAGAATTGTTGATAAGTTAATTCATAAATTCAAGCTCAAATTAATATAGATAAACTGGAAAATAGCTTATTGAACTGGAAATCAAAGTTTACAAAATCATTGTTTCACTTAAGGATCCACCATAAGCCTAAAAAGTGAATTAGATCATCATAAATGAAATAACAACTGAATAATTCAAAGATAACATTCTTTCAATTGCAAATAAAAGGCTAAGGAGAAAAATAGTGAAAACACCCTTCACGTAGCCAATTTGCATTCGTCTCAAAAATCTCTTCAAAATCTTCCTCCAATGCTTGCTATGAAAAACTGGAATTGATCTTCGTATTATGCCTTGTGTATTGTTTAATTCCTTGTTAATTGAGTAATAAACATCCAACACAAGTTTTACTGGTTAATTCCATGCCCAATAGAGTCCACTTGCCATCCAAATGCTAGAGTTCATGCCCTAGCAGAGTCCAAAACAAAATAGGAGAGTTCACCAATTTGAGACCCCACCCCCAGGGGTATAAGCCTAAAATAGGCTCGCTTCTGCGGGCACCCTTCTATTTGTTGTCATTGAAGACCCCCGCCTCATGGGGGTACATAGGCAAAAAGGGCCCGCCCTGGCAGGGGTCTATTCTACCAGATAACTTTACTAACTTCATGATTACTTCCAGAAATGCTCCAAATGACTCCAATTCTTCGTTAAATGCCACAACAACCACCTTGAACATAAAAGAACACAAAACAAGTAAAAACGAACATGAAAACAAGAAAATAGCAACAATTAAGCGTGAACTGGACAACGATTCATGGATATGAAATCCACTTATCAAGTATCATGTCCAGGTGCCCCGAAATTATAAGCACACTTCCGAGTAGCATTGAAAGCCCTCCCATTAGGGTTGGCTGGTGGAAGAAGATGCGTGATTTTCTTCTGAGTAGTCAGAAGAGCAAGAATATTCTCGAACGAGTCTCTTAAGGGTGTGAACATTCGAGGGTACTTTGCTTCTCCAATTTTAGGCAATGGAGGGTTTGAAGACTGTGCTTAAAAATAGGAGTAGTTTCTCCTCTGTATAGGCATATTTTGATTGCCTTTTTGACCTTGTAGTATCAAGGAAACATTCTCCTCTTTCTTTTTATGGACCCTCTGGGGGTTGTTTCCATAAGTTCCGGACTGGATGTGCTCAGCAACTTTCTTAAGAGCGGCTAGGTCTTGAATCTTTCCTGACTTCAACCCCATCTCAGCCATCTCTCCGTGTTTGATCATTTCAAAAAATGGTTTGCCAATACCAGCTAAGACTTTCTCATAGAAATGAGCTTCTTGTATGTCTATGAAAGTCATGACCATTTCTGATTCTGTTATGGAAGGAATAACTTGAGTAGCAAGGCGCCTCCACCTTTGAGCATACTCTTTGAAAGATTCATTGGACTGTTTTTTGCACTTGGTAATCTGATACCGGTCAGGAGCCATTTGAGACTGGAAGCTGTACTGAGTGAGGAAGGTGTGAGCTAGCTTTTCCCAGCTATGGATCTTTGAGTTGTCTAATCTGGTATACCATGAATGGGCTTCTCCAGTCAGACTCTATTGGAACAACTACATTTTGAGCTTCTCGTCCTTTGCATAAGATCCAAGTTCTCCTACAAACACCTTCAAATGTGTGTAAGGATCCCCTTATCCGTCATACTTTTCAAAGTCAGGGGTTTTAAATTTCTCTGGATAATGAACACCAAGGAATATGCAAAGGTCAGCATATGAAACACTCCTATGTGCTCCAATCCCTTTGAGAGAATGGATGGTTTCTTCCATTTGAAGGACCTTCTTCCTGATATCACCAGTGTCTGGATCTCCTTTGAGATGGGTGTTTTCAGGGTCTTTGTTGGTCGTATCAAACTGAGGTTCTGGACTTGTTTTATCCAAACCTTGAGTTCCCCCTTGTGCAGAGGATTCTGTATCTGTAGGCATCTTTGAGCCCTGAGTAGACTGATGCAATTCTTTAAGAAGAACAGCCAAATCTGTAATTTGTTTACTTAATCCGTCAAATTCTTCTCGAAAAACGGGATTAGACTGGTCAGAAGAAGACATGATTGGCTGCAAGCTCGTGCCCTTTTTGGATTTTGAGCGGGTAACATGCCCAATTGTTTCCCCACAAAAACTTATGTAGTTTAGTCTTAGGGATAATGTAAATGTTTACATGCTATCATAATTTGTCCATTTTAGGAATATTATCCTACAAAAATGGGTGTCATTTGACAGTATGTCATGTATGTGCAAATATTCTTCATATTTTCCATTACATAAAGATGAACATGGAATAAAATTACAAGTAAATGCTTTTACAAATAATAGAAAAATGGAAAGCATGAAGAGACTTTCCTCTGCGTTTGGTTTATCAGAGACTGACCTATCTTAGGGTTACTCTCGCGGCTTTTTGGCATGAAGGTTCCCAGATCATCGCAATTTACTTGATGGGAAGTTAATCTTGTCTTTCAGATGGAGCGAATCTGGGTGGTACCTTTCCTGAGCCTCGTTGGAATTAGTCTCCCTATGAGTCCAGTAATCAAACATCGACAGGATAGCCTCCTGGTGGAGGAACCACACAACATACATTCACATACAACGTGTCTCACCGTTTATGAAAATAATGACATGTACGAAGCACTAATATCACATATAGATATATTGCAGTGCAGTAAGTAAAATGCATTCGTACACATTCATCATAAATGTAAATGCAACATTCACACACAAGCATATAACAGTTTTGAAAAGCTTGTAGAAGCGGCTTAAGCCCTCTTACTGGTGTCCCCAACAGAGTCGCCACCTGTCGACGTCGGGATTTTTATTTGTCCCTTTTATGTTCTTGTTCTTTGGTGTTCTTATGTTATGTGAGATTTGTTTGAAAAAACAAGTGAAAGAGGTCCAACATGTATATGTCAACGATTTGACAGTAAGAGTCGCCAGTTGGTGTTTTTAACTGGTTGCACCAACGCAACCGAGAAAAGGTTTGCACATTGACCCAGTGATGTGACATTGCAAAACGGGTCTGTGAACCGAGATTCATTTGGGTTCGGGGGCTTGATTATGCGGAGGGAAGGTGTTAGGCACCCCCGACATCCGTGTTACCACGGTGACCGCCACTTTTCAAGAAACTGTTATATGAATGTGTGTGTGTGTGGATTAATATGCAATTTATTTGGAAGTAGTGCAAGGCCTCGTTCACACATATATACAAAGGGTTTGAATTTATATAAAAATTCAGTTTTAAACATGATATAGTAGTGAAGTTTTGTAAAAGAGGTTTTTTAAACCCTATGCTCAATAGTAATTGAGACCTTTTCATACTTCCATTTTATTATTAAATGTTCGGCTTATTTGCTTTTATTTTTGAGATGCGAAGCATCTTCAAGAAAAATATATATAGCAGTGCCGAACTCCTCATGGGCATGAAAGCCATCTAAGGAAATTCAAACACCGTGAATTATTTACAAGCTGCTTACAGCCGAAAATGTCCATCATGGGAACTGAATCTAGATTCAGTGGACTGAATCTGTAATCACATGATACCTAGGCTCACATAATGCCATAGTTTATATAAAAAAAGCAATAAGCAGTTATATATATAAAAGCTGTAAATATATATATACAGACATGATCAACCACCACGAAGCACCTCTATGGGGGATCGAAAATGTAAATATATAAAAGCGGTAAATATATATATAGAGACATGATCAACCACCACGAAACACCTCCATGGTGGATCAGAAATGTAAATAAAGCAATACATGCGATCAATCACCACGAAGTAAACTCCAGGCGGGACTAAATGTAAATAAAGTAGTAAAAAATGATCAACCGCCACGAAGTAAACTTCAGGAGGGATGGAAAGTAAATAAAGCAGTAAAAGGCCACGAAGTAAACTCTAGGCCTGACAGGAATATATATATATATATATATATATATATATATATATATATATATAAAAGCAGTAAACGCACCGGATATAAAATCCAGGCTCATCGAATAAAGTTCGACAACAGTTCATATATATATATATAAAAGCAAATAAGTTTCAGACATAAGTCTAGGCTCAATCGAGGCATAACTCGATAATGTTAGTCCACATATATAAATATATACATATATAAGTATATATTTATAGACAGAAATGAAAACTACAGACCAAAGTTCGGGCATACACACACAACACGACTCTCAATGTGAAGAATAGTGTGTGCAAAGATGAAGAGAAAGGTTTTATAGAGTGTAAGAAGGCTTACAGTGAGCTGCCAAAGAAGACTTCTATGACTCTAAATGGATGAACACTCGACTCCCGTCGGTAAAAATATAACTATATGTGAGCTAACAAGTGTTTAAAATGAGAAAACACTTAATATGGGGTGTGTACAGAGCAAATTTGACAAGGCTTCCTCGCCTTTTTCTCTCTTGAATATGGCCTGTAACAATCCGGAATTTCAAATTTTAATAGTAAATATTTATTGAATTATATAAATATTTATTTGATTTGTTTATTGTTGAAATTGATGAAATAAATATTTTATTGATGTGGTTATTATTAGTAAATAATTATGAATTAAATTTATTAGATAATATTCTAAATTAATTGAATTTATAATTTGGAGAGTTGTAATATAACATTAGATGTTATATTATTGTCTTAATTTAATAATTTAAAATGGTATATTAAATTATTAAATAAAATTATAATTTTATGATATTTATTTAAGTGAAATATTTATTTAAAATATAGTGTGTATAATTATTTTATTTGATGTAATATTGATATGAAAATCTAAATAAATAATATGTGATTATAAATTATAAACTAAATTGTTTATTAAAATAATTAAAGTAGTTTAATTTATTTTTACCCAAACAAGGCTTAAATATATTAAGTTATTAATTTAAAGACTTTTTGCCAAACAAAGCCTTATGTCTTTTGGATTTTTAATATTTGAATTATAAATAAAATAAATAAAAAAATTAAATAATAAATAAAATATAATTATAACATATACGTTTATATGTTGTAACCGATAATACTTAGTACGCTAGTTATGGCCATATCGGCTTATTATGTTTTACGCATAATGGCTTAGGTATTTGCTAAGCGTAAGATTACAGGGAGAGTTGGGAGAATTGAGAGAAAACTTAAAGTTTACCAAGCAACTTCAGTGTTTAACAGGAATTAGCAAGCCAATTGAAGGTATTTTCTTTAACCTTAATATTATATATGTATATATGTTTATATATATGTATATATGTGAGTTCTACGACATAATTCCTAAATTCTGTGAATTCAATTATTGGAATTATTGTTATACAACTGATTACATGCGATTGTATGTGTTTGTGATGATTAGAACTAGTAATTAAATAAGGATTTGTATGCTAATGACATTTAAAAAGGAAGAAAACTGTTTACAGTGTTTATATTTTTCATATGGCTTGGAAAAGTACCAATTTTAGTGGTTAATTTGTATGTTAATCTGTAAATTTAGTTTTGTTTATGCTAGTTCATTAAGAAACGAAGATAACATAATTTGAATGAAGTGATTTGGTCAAGTATAGAGATTACGATGATGAATTTTGTAAAGGATGTCAAAAATGGAGTTTTCATATGAAAAACATGGAATTTGAGAAATTAAACTAGCTTAAGTTGTTGTTAAATTGTTCTAATTGGTGGAATAAGTTGGCAAACATGTTTGTAATAGTTCTATATCAATTTTATGTGTTAATATTACTGTTTGGTGGTGAAATTCGTGTTAGTTGGGCTAAAGTCAGCTACTATTCATGCCGTTTTTGCCTCTCTAGTTACAGCCTACACTCCAAGACATTTGCCACGCCAAGGCAAAAAAAATGGCGAATCGAAATGTGTCCTGTGGCTTGTGTATATGCGCAATTTTGCACCATACCTACCTCTTTTCAGACAATTGAAGTCTGCTATCACAGACTTTGGATACCATTGTAGCTTAGCTTTATGATATGTTAATGTGTCCAATATGTAATAACATGGTTAAAACAGAATCGTGTTATGTGGTTAGTAGTTTCAAAGTTGCAAATGATTAGTAAGCTATGAACACAATATGTTAGCACTTAGTGTATATAATGATTAGTAAATAAGTGTTGTGAAGGTTAACACTTGGAATTTCTGATATTGATGTAGTAGCATAAGACTTGTACTAAATTAACAAGTTTAGCTATAAATGGGTGTTATTTTGGAAGTGGATGTTAACATGTCTAATAGATATTGTGATTTCACTAAAATGTGTAGGTGGACATGAATTTTAATATTATAATTTACGTAACAGGCAAGTTCCCTAACCTTTTCTACTTTATTATTCAGCAAGGTTACTTTTCACTGTTATGTTATACTTATGCAAATTCTCTATCTCTAATATCTTGTTTAACGATTTATTGTCGTGCAAGTTCTTTAACCCTCATTTATTATTGAGCAAGTTAGTAGTTAATCTTTGTTTCTTTATTCCAATCGAGATTACCTTGGTTATTCAAAGTCTGTAATTTTATTGTAAGAAGTGTGTTTATTCAGCTACTAATAACTATTGTTTGATCTTCGTTCTTCAATATCATTGTACTATCTTACATTATTGTACCGAACTCTAAGTTTCTTAGCGATTCTTTACCAATTCAACTAATTCTTAGTTGATGAATATTCTAAACTCTAAATTACCCTTGAAGTCATCCCAAACCAAACTTCCTTTGGTTTGTTTATGTACTCACACACCTTTGAAAGCATGTTGTCGATGATAACATTTATTCAACTTAGAAATTGTTAATACTCCAGCTCTTATTGATTCATCGATATACCTTGTTCATGAAAACATTATAATCAAACCCTTGAATAGTTATTGATTCCTATCTGATTCAACCAGTACTTGGTTGATGAGCGTTCTAAAAATCTAGACTTCCTTTGAAGCTAGTTCCCAACCAAACTTCCTTTGGTTAGGAACCTGATAATCTAAGCTGAGATGAACAACCCTATATCAGGGGATTATTTTAAAGCTACGCAATATCGTTAAAATGTTTGCCCAATACATAGTACAAAATGTTGATCACCTGGAGTACGGGATGATGGTCCATATAGTCGTTTAGACTGTTAAAGGTTACATTAGAAACACCTGTGAACCTAGGACAAAGATGATGATTATAGTCTTTTAGACTGTTAAAGGTTAAAGTAGAAATACTTGAAAACCTAGAGTATAGTTCGTGGTCTTGTGACCCTCAGTGTATTCTTTGATGTTGTTATCTATTGTTAACTTAAACGTTCATTATTCCTTTGAACTCATAGCTGTTGAATTAAAGTTTATTATTTCGGTAAGAATACTTTACTATTAAAAGCTCAGTTAATTGATATTCATAAAACGTTATTGTATATTATCCTTCTTGTGGATAATTGTTTGCTCACTCTTGCACAAAATAATGCAGATGAAGCTAAGAAGTTTGAAGAGCTTTCTACAAGCAAGGACAAGGACAAAGTGCTTGATTCGACGAAAACGTTTAATTTCTCTTTTATTTATGAAGCTTATATAATAGATTTATTTATGATCATGTTTTAATTTTCTGCTGATGATTGTTATAAAGGTTAGATGACCTGGGATTTATTTAAGATTATTTAACCCTTTAATGGGAGATTGATTGTTTAAGCTTTTGAGTTTAATTATATCCTTTGTTTATGGGTAGTTAGTTATGATTTAATTGGACAGTGAACACCAAATCTGTGTGACTGAGGTTCCCGAATTTGGGGGTGTCACATGGCCACCCCAAGCTCTATATTTATAGAGCTGGTAGCCATAGGTGTACCTACGCCAGCCGCAGATGCACCTGCGGCTACCCGGGGTGCCCCGGGCTTCGCAGGTCCTGCCGTCTCGAAGTATGTTCACTTGTGCACTATGATGTCGGCTCAAACTTGCAGAACTTCAATCTGGGCATCCGAATGAGGTGTACAAGACCTTTCTCGAACCTCTTTTGTCGAGAGTTACGCAATAACATGGGATTAGAGGTTTTACGAAGTCAGGAAGATTGGACCATGCCCATGGTCTTTAAGCTTCAAATTCTATCCGGTATGCTGCCCCGCGTAATAGTCACCCGGGATTGTAATTCCTTGGCTCTTGTGCGACATTGCTGTGTAGAAATGTATGTATGAGATGTTGAGAC
Organism: Panax ginseng; assembly: GCA_020205605.1. Classification (NCBI taxonomy): domain Eukaryota; kingdom Viridiplantae; phylum Streptophyta; class Magnoliopsida; order Apiales; family Araliaceae; genus Panax; species Panax ginseng. The sequence goes on from CM035144.1 coordinate 48,285,181, forward strand.
AGTGCGCTGTGGGGTTGAGGTGGCAAGATGAAAATTTTTCCCCTCACCGGGGTTATCTTCGGTTTAGGTTGATAAAGCAGGCGTTGCTCAGGGTTATCTCTGAGATTGGACTGCTGCAAGTGTTTGAATTCCTCAGGGTCGTCTTTAAGTGTGCCTGTCTTCCCGGTGTTATCTCTGGGTCTTTGGAATGAGTGCCTCGATGGGAGTTCCGAGGTTGAAGCTGATTGTATGCATTTGAAACAAGCATTTCCGGGGTTCTCGCAGGAACTACAACGAAATTCCTCGGGAAAATCTCCAAGGATGAAACTTGGGGTTATCTCCGAGTTTGGAACTGATAATCTCAGTGTGTGTTCTGGGGTTGAGATTGAACTTCTGGTGGTATCCGGAATGGATGTGAGCTGTCTTCCAGGGTTATCTCTGAAAGACGAATCTACCCTCCTGCAATGTTAGTAACAGGTGTGAAGAAAATTTTGAGTGTCTACAGTCATCAACCTCATGCTTATATTGTGATGAAAGTCATCTGTGGCTTACGTGCATAGATGGACTATTGATTGGTATGATTATGACCAGGGATCATTCGGTATAATCATGACCCATAATGTTACAAATGATGTGGTAAAAGTCCTCATTGGCCCATAGTGCATTGATGGACAGTTGTTGGTATGATTATGATCAGGGATTATTTGGTATAATCATGACCATTGATGATTACATGAATATCCTTGGCCCGTAGTGCAATGATGATTCGATGATGTGGTTTATTTATTAAGCTGAGTCTCATCGATAAAGTTGATGAAAAACTTTTTAAATCATAGAAGATAGTAGATATCATGCTCTACTTGACTCTTCTAATGGATTACTTGTTCCACTGTAGTTAAACTTGATGTTTATTGTATTTTATCAGTTTAACACTGTTGAAGACTAATGATAATTTATTCTGCATTATCTTGGTCATAATATTTCTTACTGGGTTAGTTGAGCTCACCATTTTCCTTTCATTGTTCTCTTCAGGAAATGAGAACGTAGCCGGGACTAGTCGGGGAACGGAGTAATGGTCCGAGATGGTGTTATAGTAGTCATCACTATTCTATAAAATAGTGTGACAATAAATGTAATGAGGACTCCATTTGAGTTTGGATATTGTCTAGAAGGCAATATTCGTGTCAAAACTCTCAGCTCATGTTGTATAATTAAGTTTGTATTTGTATTCAGTACCATGTATTTGGCGACCCAAGATGGGTGATGTATTCCTATTTTGGGGGCGTCACAGTTGGTATCAAAGCTTAGGGATATGATCCCTGGCTGAGATGTGAGACAAGAACTAAGAGGGGAGAGACGGGGAATTCCTTCGCTAGTATGACCTACCTAAGTTTATTTGGTATTTAATTGGTCAATCAGAGTATAGGGATAATATGTGACATGTCAATTAACCCTTGTTTTGTGGCAGTGTTTGAAAATAGCATCTGAAAATGTTGAGATCAGCAATGAAGCACATGAGACCGTTGAGTCACCAACGATCAATACCTAGGATAATGTGCATCAAGAAGGTAATAATCCTCAGGAAAATAACAACACTGACCAAATGATGAAAGATGGGATGTTCAGAGGCTTTATGCAATTCATGCAACATCAGGCGAGAATGACTCATGTTCAAAATGTAGGTGGAAACACTGGCAACTCTCTGACGGTCACCGATAAGCAGTTCAAGGAGCTGGGACCACCGGAGTTTTTGGGATAGCCAAAACCACTTAAGGCGGAGACGTGGATAAAACAGATCACCAAGATATTTTATATCTTGGGATGCTCCGAGGAACAAAAGGTTCCCTTTGCCACCTTCATGTTGCGAGAAGAGGCAGATTACTGGTGGGAATTTATAAAGCGTACTCAGCCTGCCGCACTAAAGATGTCTTGGGAGAAGTTCCAAGAACTGTTCAACGACAAGTACTTTCTCGAAAGTATTCGTCACATGAAGGAGGTAGAGTTCATCAAACTAGAGCAAAACAATATGACCGTGTCGCAGTATGAAGCTAAGTTTGCCGAGTTGTTCCGGTCTGCGTCACACTTGGTTGATAATGAGGAGAGAATGACGCAGATGTTTCTAAGAGGTTTGAAACCCGAGGAACGTAAATACCTTATCTCTCACAAACTGTGTTTGTATTCAGATGTTATAAATAGGGCTCAGTTATTGGAGCGCGATAATGAGTCAACCCAACCAAGAGAGAGCATCCGATTAGTCGATGATGCCAGTGGTAACAGTCATCGAAGCGGTGACAACAAACGTGGAGGTAATCAACATGCCAGAAATGGTAACCACTTCGGTGGTAATCATGGCCAAGATAATAGGAGTGGAAATTTCAAAAAGAGGAGATTCAACAATGATGGAAAGACGTCAGCACCAACACCCATTGATAAAGAAGGAGAACGACCACCGATCGTATGCTTCAAATGCGAAAGGGAGGGACACATCAGTCCAAACTGTGCGATGTAGTCCAAAGCGTGTTACAATTATGAAAATGAAGGTCACCTAGCCCAATTTTGTCTTGCACCAAAGTCAAGTCCAGCTGGGATGGAGGCATCAAAGGCCGTCCCAGACAAGATAAAATCGGTAGTTCAAGGGAGAGCATTTTTCATAACCTCACAAAAAGAGAGGAATCTGAACGAGGTGATCACGGGTAAGCTAATCATAAACTCTAGCGAAGTATATACCTTATTTGATACCTTGGTTCTACCCATTCTTTTATTTCTCCTACTTGCGCCAACGCTTAAATTTAACTCCGGAGAAATTAGACTTTGATTTATCTGTTGAAATTCCGTTGGAGAAACCTTCATTACATCCATCGCTTATAAGTCTTGTTTGATTCAAATCGGTAGAATCGCATCGTTACCGTCGATCTTATCTCTTTGAAAATACTTGCATTTGATGTGATTTTAGGGATTAATTGGTTAACTACTCATCATGCTAAAATCGATTATTTTCGTAAGGTTGTTAGCTTTCATATTCCTAACCAACCTATTATGCGAATTCAATCAACCAAACCACTAAAGTCAATCACTGTCATATCAAGCCATAAAGCTATTCGTTTATTAAAAAAACGGATGTCAAGTTTTCTTAGCCCATGTCACGGATTTAAATAAAAATACGTCAGATTTGAATGATATTTCTATTGTTAATAAATTTCCTGACGTATTCCCTGAAGAACTTCCTGGCCTACCCCAGAGCGTGAAATTAAATTTTGTATCAACCTTGTACCCGGTACAAAACCCATTTCCAAAGCCCCATATTGAATGGCTCCTATTAAACTTTAGGAGTTAAAAACCCAACTACAGGAATTTTTAGACATCGGTTTCATTCGTCCTAGTACGTCTCCTTGGGGTGCTCCTGTTCTATTCGTGAAGAAGAAAGATGGAAGTATGCGACTTTGTATTGATTATCGAGAGTTGAATCATGTCACCATCAAAAATAGGTACCCGTTACCTCATATTGATGATTTGTTTGACCGGTTACAAGGCGCCAAATTCTTTTCAAAGATCGATCTTCATTCTGGATATCATCAATTAAAGATTAAAACTGATGACATTCCAAAGACTGCTTTCAAAACTCAGTACGGGCATTACAAATTCCTAGTCATGTCTTTTGGATTGACTAATGCTCCTGCTGCCATCATGGATATGATGAACCGAGTATTCAAGGAATATTTGGATCACTTTGTGGTCGTCTTTATTAATGACATCCTCATTTACTCCAAAAGCCGTGAAGATCATGAGCAACACTTGAGGCTGATACTCCAAAAGCTTTGTGAAAACAAGCTATATGCCAAGTTAAAGAAATACGAGTTCTGGCTTGAGGAAGTAACATTCCTTGGGCACGTGATATCAAATCACGGAATATCTGTTGACCAGGTAATGATTGAAACAATTCAAAGCTGGGAGCAACCTAAGTCAGTGACCGAAGTACGTAGCTTTCTGGGCTTAGCTGGTTATTATCGGAGATTCATGGAAGGATTTTCTCTAATCGCTACTCTATTAACTCAGCTAACTCATAAAGATAAAAAATTCAGTTGGAGCGAGGAATGTGAGAAGAGTTTTTAAGAACTCAAGAGGAGACTCATTTCAAAGACTTGTTACGATAATACCATCCGTTCGTGAGGGATTTTCATATACAATGATGATGCTTGAGTGCAAAGGTTTAGGATGTGTTCTCATGCAACATGGGAAAAGCAACCTTCTGACCAAAATTTGGCCTCTCCCTTCATCATATAGGTCGCAAAAGCAACCTTCTGATCCTCGTCGACATTTGCAATAACAAATGCCTTCTAAATTTCTTTTACCCACGTTTGGGCTTCTATGGGGTCCATAGTTCCTTTGAACTCTGGTGGACCGACACTCTTGAAATCCTTAAAAGTAGTAGCTCGTACTACTCCAGGATTTACGGGGATATTAGCCCCATTTCTATTAAACGTTGTCGTTAACAAGTTATCCAATTCCTGCATTGGGTTTACCAGACCTCCCTCCGGTTGATTTACATTTGCCTCTTGATTACGTTGTCTCCTTCTCGGCGGCATTTTGTTGTTAAGATAAACAACACATCATTATTACTCTTTTCTTGTTACTTAGTTATTATTCAAGATTAAACAATAACTTCAACATTCATTACTCAATATGTTCCATAAAAAGGCTTATATTGATTGGCTTCTTGTAGTATAATACTACATCATTCACATTACACAGCCTAAGCTTATTACATTACTATCCCGCAATTGCTTTCCAAAAAATTAGGATTTAGAAAAGACTGCCCTTTGTTATACAAAAGAGGGTTTTACGCCACTACTAGATACATAATATTTACATATCTAATTCTACTCTAGCTAATACTAGATTAAATCTGCCGTAAGGAATTATCAAAATCTGCGGTGGCAAGACCTGCGATAACATCATGGCTGATAGTATGCCGAGTCTGCCCTGCCTCAATCGGATACCCAGCAACTTGTTGCTGGAAATCCTTATGAGAACTCCTATGAATATAGGACATCCTCCCCATCTTCTATTTCTTGGTCTTTAGCTCCTCCCTGAGCTCAAAGACCTCCTGTTTCAGCTCGTGGACCTTGTCCTTGGCTAAGACTCTTTCATCATGCTCACGCTCCCACATAGACTCCACATCTATCTTATCTTCCAAGACAGCATGGAGCTCTGCCTTTAGCTCTTTCACCTCTTGACAGTAATGGAGGTTTCTGTCCAACACTGTCATAAATAATGACATCATTGACTCCCCCTGGGGCGTCTCTTCCGCAAGTGCTACCGGATTAAAGGACACTACCTCCACCTCTTCTTCCGACATATAAGGTCGTGGTTCTCCGAGTCTCCAGAATCAATCACTACCACTTCTGGCTCTTCTGCTAATGGATTCGGTATAATCTCTATTTGATTAACCGATTCTTCACTTTCTACTTGTACATCTCTATACATTCCATTTCCTCCTGACATCTATAACAAAACAATTTAGTTTGATTAGTACACGTTAGTAGAATAATAAAAACACATATCATATATATATAATGCATTTTTAAGGTTAATTTCATCTTTTACTTCTTTGGCTCCTCTAAAGGTTATGACTTAAGGTTTTAATTCCCCCCTTAAGTTTTATAACATAATGCTTTGATACCAACCTGTGACGCCCCCAAATCCAGGTATCTTCCAACCCAACATATGGTGCTACACGCTGCTACAGTTCACACATACATTCAATTGAAATGCCTCAAAAGAATGAATATGTCTTATATATATTCTAAACAATATTCCCTTCCCAGGTTCTTTATAACCAATACATAAGTTCTTTTTTATAATATCAAATATATTACAATATTAAACATATACTATTATATAGACAGTTCAACGATCTGCCCTAGTCTTTCCTTTATCTTTACCGGATCCTTCGGTTCGTTCGGTCTTAGCTGCATTCATATGATTCAAGCAAGAGTGAGCATAACTAGCTCAGCAAGTACAACAATTCCATTTAAACGACATGCTTGAAATATATAAATCATATATCTTCAATAACTGAATAATAGTTATGAAGTACTATCTATAATTTAAAATAGCACTTCTCTTTTCTTTAAAATGTTTTACAATAACAACATTCAGTAAAACATAAATTCCGATCCAAGACCTTGAGCATTTTATACTTTCTTTGAAAAGGACAACCCGACACTAAGTCCGTAAGTCCGACATTACTTACGAGCACGTCTAGGTGATCAGCTTATAGTACTCTATGTTGATCAACACTACATTCTTTAAACGTATATACGTTTAAGTTGTGGCAACCTCACGTGCCTGTCGTTTGACGACAAAACATTTGTTTAGCATACTCAGTCTTCATTTGAAAACTATACCAACATAGTTTGACAAAACATTGACAATACTTTGATAGATTATAAGAAATCCAACATATCGTAAGTCTAGCCGAAAGAATTGGCTTTGACTTCATCATACATCAATTCATGCGTAAGAATACATGAATCACAAAACTTGTCTAGATTGAACATAGACAAGGGTTAGAACACTTGCCTTCAACGTCTGCTACTGTTAAAACACTTTCTCTTTAAGTCTTTAAGGTCTCTACAATATATGATCACATAACGTAACACATTAGGTCATGAATAAACATACATGGTTCCTAATGAATCTTACCCTTCTTCTCAATCTAATCATGTATTAGATTTGTTACTATTGGTTCCGACTTGCCGTTATAGTTTACATCGTTCTTACGTTCACGTTCGATTGATTATCTTCAACCTTTAGTGATCATACTTAAGGTTTAACAATATCTTAAACAATGTTACATTAAGTTTTTAGTTCATTACTAATCAATTAACTTTTTTTCTTTACTTATAAACTTCCCTTACTGTGCATGATCTAATGCTGGCACTGCAGCGCCAACTTCTCTTCCTTGTGCCATGGTGCGACACGAGTTAAAAGTGGTCAAGATCCACACTCGGCGCTGTGGCGCGAGTCCTAGTTCATTTGGCCGCGTTGTGGCGCCTCTCTTCAATAGCTAAAGTCCCGACTACATTGCAATGCGAGTTCCTTGTTATATGTCGTATCTGCAACCTATGAAACATCGATAGAGTAAATGGCATTGCTTTCGCCGCTGGCGCCACCTTTTGGCCTTAAAACAAGGCGTCAAGACACCAACTCATGGCACACCAGATAGAAACGACAGATTTTGAACTTTGCGAACTTCCCGGACTCTAAATTTGATCATTTTAAGTCCGAATTGGCTTGTTCAAAAGCCATTAGCTCATAAATTACATCCTCTACGTGTTCATGGAAGAATGTTATATTTTTGACTTCGTTAACTCAAAATTCACGTATTAGTCCATTTTAACGAAAACGATAAATATTCGTGAACGTTCAACGCTCGTTTCTTCGTTCCAAGTCGGAATTCGGTCATTTTCGAGTCCACAACTCTAATGTAATAACCCGATATTTTCTATATAATTAAATCAGAAATTTTGCGTATAAATTTTTTTTTATTATTTTAAAAGTGAGAATGCGTGCAAGGTAAAGTATATGTATATATGTGATAAATAAAATTTATATATTACATGAATAATTAAAAATAATTTTATTTTAGAATTATTGATCATTATAAATTATATTCTTATAATAATTAATTTTATAGTAGAAATGTTTTTATTAATTATTTTCCATGAAAATATGATTTTATATTATTTAAATAATATATGAAATGATTATTAGAATTATTAGAATTATTATTTTATTTTATTATATGAATTTAATTTATATTAATTAAGTTAATTATTTTAACTTAATTAATAAAGGTATATATGCAAGATAAATCAGATATGGAATCCAAACCCTAATTTTAGATTTTGATCAAGGGATAAGAATAATAATATTATATTAAGTATATTTCAGTGCTATAAATATGTACTGTATATGTGTAATATTAATTTGTGAAACAGTTTTGATGGAACAGTAGAAAAACCTAGTATTAATCTGATAAACCCTAATTTGAAACTCAAACCGGAGTTTAATATCGGTCAAAAATTGTGTTAATGTGATTAATAACAAGTATTAGAATTATTAATGCTAATTTGGTAGACCCTAATTATTGACTCGAAAACCCTAATCTTGAAATTAGAAATCCTTATTTGCTAATTGAAAACCCTAAGTTATTTGAAACCCAAATGCGAAAGTTATTTACGACTTAAAGAATTTGTTAAGTTGTTATGTAATCCTGATAATGTGATTAACGACCTGTATTATAGATATTAACCCTAATTAGGGAGAACCCTAATTATTCAAAACCCTAATTACAAATTGATAACCCTAATCGCTAAATTGGTAACCATAATTGTTAATTATAAGCCCTAAGGCTAATTATTGGATCTTAAACCCTAATGTTCAAGTATAATGTAATTAGAAAACTAATTGTAATTATGAAACCCTAATTTAAATTTTTAGGAAACTAAATTTTACATTTAAAAAAAAACCCTAATTGTAAAATCCTAGAAAGCTAATGAACAAAACCTTAGGGTTAAACCCTAAGGGTCAAACCCTAAGGGTTAGTCAAGATTATAACCTTGCCATTAAAATTGCTATCCAATTGACTATTTTACCCCTTTTGCATAATTGGACATAACTTGCAAATCTTGCCATGATCTTGAGTTGGTGACCAACTCTAGCTACTCTGTGTGCTACAAATCTCAGCATATCAGCCTTTATAACACAGTCATATACATTACAACATCATATATATATATATAGATTATGAGAGAGAAAAGTCTCATATTTTGCCTCATTTTCTCTCCAAACACCCAACCAAGTCTCTTTCTCTCTCTCTAACGGCCACAAATTTCTTAAGTAAATCAGTTTCCAAACCAAGCCCCACCATCACCCATAACACATTTAAAGCCCAGATTCAAGATAGTTCATTGAAAGGTATGAAGCCCTAAACCAAAAATTTGATCTTTGATTCCATGTTAGATATTAGTTTTTGTGTGTCAAACATGTTAAATGGAGTATAATTAAGTGATCTGGGTTGATAGATGTTAGATCCATAACATCTATAGGCTTGGATTTGAAGATTTCTAAAATCTGGATTTTTTTTATGATGTCTGACAATGAATGTCAGACCTTATATCTCAGTGATCGTTAATGATTTTTGTGTTTTGAAAGTTTGTAGTTGTAGTCTGCTATGAGATCTTTTATCTGGAACTGGAATCATGTTTATATCTTGTATATATTGCAAGTTATTAATGGTCAAAAGTCGTTGATCGACCATGACTTTCTAAAATCTGGAAAACCCAGAATGTGCTCAGAACAGCCTGACAAAATATTCATAGCATCAGATCTTTCAGTTGTTTGTTAGTTTGTTATTGTTGTTACATCTAAGTTGAACTATGTCATTTGTACTTCATGCTTATGCCTTTATATCACTAAAATATTAAGTATGTTGTATTTAATAGACGGTTCAACTAGGTCACTCGGGCACGATTTGAGTTTCTGGAAAACCCAGAAACTGTATGAACAAAGATCTGACAGAGCTTTGATCGGCTTGTATTTCTCTCATGAGATGTTGTTAGACTGTTATAGTGCATGATATTTGTAGCTTAACATATGGACTATAGGATTGAATACTTAGATCCTACAAAATAAGGCTGGAACGCCAAGATTCAGAGCCCCAAAAGTGGTACATGAACTGTTCTTCAATTCTGAAAAATCCAGAAATTGAAGAATAGTGTCTGACAAGTTTTTCAGGGCTTAGATCTTGATCATGTGTTAGGATCTGACCCAGAAATTGTTATGAACTTGTAATATTACATGAGTACTACAATATCTAATCGATCTCTAGCCCAGAAACACATTACACAATGATTTATGCTTGGTAAAAGTATGCAACTCGATCACTGACTTTAAATTTCTGGATTTCATCAAGAACATGAAGAACACCTATAACGACGGTTTTGTTGCTATAGGCAGTCTTTAGCAACACTTAATTTCTGAAAATTATTATTTTATTAAATAATTAGAGAAAATTAGTTTTAAATTATTAAAAATACATAATAAATTACTAAAAATTATTTTAAAGCCTAAAAAATTAGTTTTTAATAATATTGAATATATTTCATAAATATTTAATATTTTTGGAATATTAAATGCATTTAATTTATTTAATTATAATATTATATAAATTATTTAAAATTATTTTAATACTTGAAAAATCATTTAAAATTATATTATGGTATAAGAAAATATTTTAAGTTATTTTTAATGACTTTTAATATTTTGTGATGAAATTTCATTAATAAATTAATATTAATGATAATTAAGTTATTTAATAAATGCATTAAATAAATTAATTAAAATGATTTTATTATATTAAAAATAATTTTAAATGATAATAAGGTATTTAAAAATATTTGAAGTTATATAATATAACTTTTAATATTTAAAGGTAAATTTCATTAATTATTTAATATTAATGATATTTAGATTTATTTAATATTTATATTAAATAAATTAAAAATGATTTTAATATTATAAAATTATTTTAAATGAAAATAAAGTGTTTAAAAATATTTTAAGTTATAAAATATAACTTTCAATATTTAAAGGATAATTTCATTAACAATTTAATATTAATGATATTAGATTTATTTATTACTTATATTAAATAAATAGTTTTAAAATGATTTTATTAATTTAAAATTATTTAAAAGGATATAAATGAATTAAAAATATTTTAAGTTTTAATTAATGACTTTTAATATTTGGATAAATAATACATTGATATTTAAATATTAATGGTAATTATTTACAAATGATTTTAACTGCTTTTAAAAATCATTTAAGGGTAATATAAATGCTTTAAAAATATTTTGAGTTATTATAAATAACTTTAATATTTTGGTCATGGTTTCATTAATAGTTTAATAATAATTAAATATTAATGATAATAGAATTATTTAATATTTAAATCATTTAAAAATAATTCTGGTGTTTGAAAAATCATGAGAAATTTTAATAATTGTTTAAGAATTATTATAAGTCGTTTAAAAATAATTTGACCGATGTTTAAGATATTTAGAACTTCGGTATAGTCTTAGACTCGTTAATTACCGATAAAGATGTTGGCACGCCGGCATGTTTCAAAAATTGATCTGGACTTGTATAATTTGTCTGTATATGTGTTTGTTTATGATCCAATGACTGCTAAACTTATGTGGCAATGTGATTAGGTTATGTGCTGACTGTAAATAGCAGTACTATGTGTTATGATATGTTATTCTAATCGATAGAATGATCTTATTAATGATAGGTTTTGGTATAAAAGATAAAACTAAGTTGTGTAAACAGCAGACCAGACAAGTATCCTACCTTTGCATTTACTTTATGCAGTGGACATAAGTAAGAAAGTTTCAGAATTATATTATCATTGTGCCAGAATATTAACTCTATTGTTATCGATTATGTATCCGATCATTATTTATAAGTATAGTATTATTGTATAATTCAGATATTTATTCTGTTCGTTAATTTCTAAATATGGTTATACAAGTGTCCTCACTTGGATAATCATTGTATTTAATCACATGTTGATACATACTTATTAATTTCCATTATGTATACGTTGACTTAAAAGCCGTCTAAGCTATTTGACCCAGCTAGACACAGATTTAGAAATATCGTTGAACATGATAGAACTTTATTGTATCCAACCGAATTGTTTTGGTTCGGATTCCCGATTAAGTATGAACATCCCGAATATGGGAAAACATTTATGTGCCTAAGGTGGATAGAATGAACTATAATATTGTTCTTACATATAGTATTGATCAATAAAGGGTACATTGGGATGATCGCCCTCGCGCCCGTAAGTTATGACGGTTTGCGGATGAAGTTCTTCTAAACCTTAGCGAAAATTAAAAACAATGTTCATAGTCTGTCGACTAATACTCATTTATTTTCAGTACATAGTTTCAAAAATTTGATATAGAATTGATATGTTGTTATTATTGGTTCAGCTTACTTCACAACTATTGATTCGTTGTAGAAGTATCATTCAAAGAAAACATTTAATCCTTTTAGCTACTTTTTATTGTTGCTATTACTTGCTGGGCACTCAAATGTTCATCCTTGCTTAATTTAAATATTTTCAGCTAAGTGTGAAAAACCAGAAGGTTCAGACAAGAACAAGGGAAAAGGAAAGCAAACAGAATAAGTGTTATGGTATTCTATATAATAGTATGACTTTATTAAGACAATGATATCTATTAATTAACATGTAATAAATGTAGTAAAGGTTGCGTACTTGGGATTAGACTATGATATATGTAAATTAAGTTTGGTATTTATATTATTGTTATTATTATTAATATTATTTCTGCTCATAGAAATGGTATCGTAAGGCACTGAGTTCGGGTTTCAAGTACCTGAATTTGGGGGGCGTTACATCTATAATGAAAAATATGACTTATTCCCATCAAAAACTAATGTTTCCGAGCTCAATGTCAAAATTCGACTTCTATTCCGAGAATTTCACGATTTTGACGATTATCGTCTAAACTCGTGAATTTTGCCATAACTTTGTTATATATGATTTGTTCATTGTTTCAAATGGATTCATCCCATCATACTAACATCTTAACATACATATTACATTAACTTATTTACATGATAAGTTATTACTTATTCTTCATGAGTTTATAACTTATAAAAGTATAAACTACTTATGATTTTATTTCACATGATTTATCATGGTTTTATTCTTTTAACCACCATTCTTACTTCTTCTTATCATACAAACTTCATTATTGTAAACATATGACAAGTTCTTACAAGTCCTTCCTTAGTTCATAACTTATATATGAACAAATTTCTTATTCAAAGCTTATTAAGACTTAATTCCTTTGGTTATCCATTTTCTTTACTTCTTAGCATACATACTTCACTAATCCACACTTCTCTATCAAACTAGTATTGAAGAGTTGGAAGATTAATGGTATATGAGTCTTACCCTTGATGATCAAGCTTTGTTCTTCTTCTTTTCTACTAATGAAAGTCTAGCTTTTTCTTACTTATTCTCTCTAATAAATAAGTTGCAAGTTGTTGGTGTAGTTTGAACAATCAACAAATGAAATCCAAGGCTCTCTATTTATAAGAATTGATAGGTTAGGGTAGTTTAGTAAATACACCATCCCACCTCCTTAATCAAATCTCATTACTATTCATTACTTAACTATTAAGTTAACTTGTCCATCACAACCATTTCTTGCTCATCACACTCTTTGCTTGGCCACTAAGATCACCCATGTTATTATGGGGCCCACATGGGTTGCCCCATGGATCTTCTTTACCCATTGGATTCTTAATTTGGGCTTAAATTTAATTAGCTTAACTTATTTTTTTGGGCTTGCATTAATCCACTTTGGACTTTACATTAACCAACACTTGGGCTTTAACAATAGTTTACATTGGGCTTAATCACAATCCCAATTAAACTATACACTTCCTACATAATCCTACAAGTACAATTACATATGGCTTAAAGCCTTAGTATGTATTCTCTACATATTAATCTTGTATTCTATATATTCAACATATACGTCATACCATCATTCATACATACTCATATAATACTTCGTATCATATTTGTATTCATTACTTCGTACAATACCTACGTATTATACGATCATCTCCTTAACTAGTTAACACTTTACTTTTCCTAACTTTCTCGAATTAAGACCGTATACGAAAAACTACATTTTCCATACTTGAATTATTATTACATAATCCATCTCACCTCGATATTCTATCGTTATATATTTCTCAGAAGTTCAAAAATAATTCCCGAGCAGAAATCAGTGAATAGTGTTTTTCAGAAAATTTCTCAGAAAACTTTTATTTTCGTCTTGGAAATTCAAATACTTTAATTCCTTCGCGTAGTCGAAATACTATGACATTTCGACGTTTCTAGGTTATAGAATGACGTTCATCTTACTAACACATAATAATAACAAATAATATAATTTTATTCATTATTTAATTAAATAAAATTATTTTACAATAGATCCGAATTTCTTGGTCGTTACATTCTTCCCCCCTTATAAAGATTCTGTCCCCAAAATCTCATCTTACATTACACAAATAACTGAGGGTAATCCTTCCTCATCTTTTCTTCCAATTCCCACATTGCTTCTTCAGCATCGTGGTTCTTCTATAACACCTTTATAGAAGGTATAACGTTGTTCCACAAAACTTGTTCTTTTCTATCGATAATTTGAATTGGCATCTCTTCATACGTTAAGTCCTTCTCAATATGAATAGGCTCATACTCTATTACGTGCTTATAATCCGGCTTATAAGGACGTAACACAGATACGTGAAACACGTTATATATTTGTTCTAGGTCTGGAGGTAATACTATCATATAAGCTACCTCGCCTACCCATTTTAACACTTCAAAAGGTCCTATAAACCTTGGACTTAACGTTTCCTTCTTTCCAAAGCGTATCTTTCCTTTCCAAGGAGATACCTTTAGAAACACGTAGTAACCTACTTCAAACTCCCTATTTACTTGATGTGAATCCGCATACTTTTTCTGTCTGTCTTGAGCTGCTACGAGATGCATTCGTATCAACTTTACTACATCCGCTGTCTGCTGCACCAATTCTGGCCCTAGCATTCGGCGTTCTCCCACTTCGTCCCAACACAATGATGTTCTGCACTTTCTTCCGTATAAGGCTTCGTAAGGCGGCATACCTATGCTTGCATGATAACTATTGTTATACACAAACTCTACTAATGGTAGATGATCATCCCAACTACCTTTAAAATCCATGACGCAAGATCTTAACATATCTTCTAACGTCTGAATTGTTCTCTAACTCTGACCATCAGTTTGAGGATGATAAGCCGTACTTAACTCACATAGTCCATTGTGTTGGGATTGTTAGTGTTAGTGGAAATTGACATTTATTTCGATAATAATTGGTGTCTGGAGGTTATATTGACCAATCGGGTAATTAATCGAATAAATGAGCAATTAATTGCTATTAATTCACATGATTATAACTATTTGTTCACATGTGTGTACTATTGATTCACATTATTGTACTATTAGGGGAGTTGGTGCAAGATTAATAATACTTGCATGACTAAGTTAAAAATGGAGGTATAGATGGAGGTACTATACTGTAATTCGTATTTTCACATGATTATAACTATTGATTCACAAACTGATGGTCAGAGTTAGAGAACAATTCACATTTCTCTCCTTAAAGATAATGTCTTCATATCTTCAAGGCAAAAACTACTGCTACGACGCCCCCAAAATAGTTCCACACGACCCATTCTGAGTCGCCAGATATCATACTATAAAAATCAAATACAAACTTCATTTATACAACTATTGAACTGTCGTGCAGAATATGACCATAGTTAAACTGTGAGTTTTAATACAAATGTATGTAACTCTCATGGTGCCTTGACCACAACCTTACAATGGTACCTTACATAAAATTACAGTCAATAACTGTTTTAGAAATTAAAATCTTTGGGAAGTGCTCAAAGAAACCTTCGTACATTGGAGGCCATGCGTCTAGGTTATGATAAATATCATATGTCCACAGAATTATCCTTGGTTGACCCAATAGTTCCCAAAGAAAAACAAGAAGATTGCTATCATCTTCTTTCCAATGGTGAGTCTTCTCTTGACATATAATTATCTTCATTGTCTCCAAGTGAGAATTATATTTCAAATAAACTCCAAGATTATACAGGTAGTGCTCGTAGATATATTCAGCAAGTGGATGTGCACAATCCTATCTTATGATAACACGAGGTTGTATGTCATTAGACATCTTGTATGATAGTGGAAAAACACCCTTCCAAAGTTGGGTTCACCTCACCCTATTCGGTTCACCAAAATTAAATATCAAATGACATATACAATATGACACACTTCTCTAAAGTTCTCAATAAAATTATTTACATACTATTTAGGGAGAACCTCAATAGCTATAGACCACCGTTCTATTCTCCTGTTACCCTCTCTCGACCCAGCTACACTTTTATTACCTCAAAGGAATTGTGAAGCAAAAAGGGTGAGCACAACTAGCCCAGCAGAGATTATCATGACTAAAGATAATTTACATCATCCATAGCTTTTATCAGTAATAAATCAGAGATTTAGAACATATGGTAGATGATAAAACTTTTCAACCATAGTTGCAGCGGAACGAGCAATCCATTAAAAAGTCAAATAGACCATAGGGTCTATTATCTTCTCCATGTTAAAAGTCCACCAACAATGTTTTATCCCTGTAACATCAATCAACAATTAATGTCCACAATCATGTGAATAACTCATAATCATAATTGTGATTCTAAATTCCTCTTCACACCCAGGACGAAGATAATTTTGATCACCTGTCTTTACCTGAAACATCAAAATCATGGTTATACCAAATCACAATTCTTGTTCATAATCATACTAATAAATTCATCTTTGCACTACGGGCCAAAGATATTCATTAACGATTCATCTTTGCTCTACAGGTCAAAGACATACAACTGTATTAAAAAAGAGTCAAGTAGAGCATGATATCTACTATCTTCTACGAATTAAAAGTGTATTATCAATATTTTATCGTTGAGACTCAGCTTAATAATTAATCCACAGCATCAAATCATCCCTGCTCTACGGCCAATGATATTCATTAGTATTACGACCACGAATTATCCATGCACTACGGGCGAACGATATTCGTGTTTTCAAAAATGGTCATGATTATACCGAATAATCCCTAATTATAATCATACCAACAACTGTCCATCAATGCACGTAAGCCAAAGATATACAACTATAAAACCAATAATCATCAATCCATCTTTGCACGTAAGCCAAAGATATACAACTATAAAACAAATAATCAACGGTCCATCTTTGCATGTAAGACAAAGATATACAACTATAAAACCAATAATCAACAGTCCATCTTTGCACGTAAGCCCACTTAAGCCAAAGATGACTTTCATCACAATATAAGCATGAGGATGATGACAATGATATAAGCATTAATCAAACGAAAATAAGTATAAGTATTAAAGACTTTAAATTTATCCAAATATTATCAATCACTTAGTAAACTCATAATCTAATATTATTAATATTATAACAATATTTTAATCACTTCTTAAACTTATAAACAATTTATTTCAATTATTTACATTTTACCAAATAATGCATTTAATCATTCAAAAATGCCATACTCATAAGATTTCATTACCAATGATCAAATCCCTCATCAAAAATCTGTATATACCCTATATAGGATTCCCAAGCCATAAAATCCTATTTTCCAATTTTGTTACTTCACATAACATATTTAATTCATTTACTCATAACTAGTTCATTTTCATGAAAAATACCAAATCAGTCCCAAAAATATTTCTTTTCTCGGGATTTAATGTAATATAGTCCCATATTGAACATATATTTTCTAAATTTTTAAAATTTATTTACTATTTTTTATATGGCCAAAACTTCCGAATATTTAGACATTTATCATAAATTGTACTTTTGTCCAAAAATTCTGAAATTTACAGGGTATACTCCTGTTATATACATGTACTCCCAATAAAAATTCACCAATTTTGGAGTTAACCACAAGGAGTTATAAGGGTTTACTTTTAAAATAGTCTTTTTTCATAAAATTCATAATTCTAAACCTATACATCCAAAAATCGTCATCTTTGGACACAATATAGAAAACTCATCAAATTATCATTTTGAATTTTTTCAGAATTTTTGAGGGTCAGAAAAATTACGAAACTGCAAATGGATTTTCACCCGCCATGCGGTAATCCACGTAGACAGATCATTTCTACAAGTTAATAAGGAATGAATACAAAGGATCATTCACCATGCATGCAAGAATTCACATGTACATGTTATTCCAATGTAATAATAAAGAATGGAATAATGTAAGAATTCACCATGCATTCGATAGACCAAATGCATAAAAGTTATTCCCAATAGAATAATAACGAATGGAACCAAGTCGCGTGTCCATATGCATAAGATATTCCAAATGTAATAATAAAGAATGGAATAACAACAGAATTCACCAGCATGCGATAGTAATCGCATGCATCGGGTTATTTCAATGTAATAATAAGAAATGGAACCAGTCAACTTAAATCCAAGATGCATAAAGATATTCCAACAGTAATAATGAAGAATGGAACCAAGTTATGCATAATCCGCATGCATAAGATATTCCAATGTAATAATAAAGAATGGAATAATAGAAAATTTCACCATGTATGCAAAGATTGCGATGTATGTTTATTCCAACATAATAATAAGGAATGAAATAACAATAGAATTTACTGTGCATGCGATAGATCGATGCATAAAAGTTATTCCAATGTAATAATAAAGAATGGAATAATGAAGTTTCACTCGCCATGCGGTAATCCACGTGAGATGATCATTTCTACAATTTAATAAGGAATGAATACAAAAGATTATTCACCATGCATGTCAGAATCCACACGCATGAAAGTTATTCCAATGTAATAATAAAGAATGGAATAATGAAGAATTCACTATGCATGCGATGTAGCCGCATGCATGTGTTATTCCCAATGTAATAATAAAGAATGGAACCAGTCATGCGTGAATCGCATGTATAGGATATTCCAATGTAATAATAAAGAACTAATAACAATGAGAATTCACTGTGCATGCGATAGACCGCATATACAAAGTTATTCCAACAAAATAATAAAGAATGGAACAAGGTCATGCGTAATTTGCACGAACAGGATATTCCAATAGAATAATAAAGAATGAAATAATAGAAGAATTTCACCATGTATGCAAGATTTAAGATGTATGTGTTATTCCAACATAATAATAAGGAATGAAATAACAATAGAATTCACCATGCATGCGATAGACCGCACAGACAGGTTCTTTCAACATAATAATAAAGAATAGAATAACAATCCTTACGAGTATTGAAAGAAAATAACTCTCTTCATGAATACGAAAGAATAATACCCCTTACTATAATAATAATATCCCTTACCTTAGAAGAAATTGGATATTGGAATAGTAGGGTAGCAGACTTCTCTTCTTCTTTCTCTCTATAATTTCTCTCTATAATAATTGCTCTATAGCTTTAGTGAATTGGTGAGAAATAAAGGAAGAGTGAGCTTCTATATATAGGAAAATATAGTTTCGATAATTGCACGTTTTGGAGCTCAAAATATTACAGTACAATACCTTCAACTTTTCTTTTATTTTTAATTTAGTCCTGCAAGTATTATCAAACTTGCACCACCTCCCCTAATAGTAAATAATGTGAATCAATAGTTCAATCATGTGAATCAATAGTTATAATCATGTGAAAATACGAATTACAGTATAGTACCTCCATCTAAACCTCCATTTTTAATTTAGTCATACAAGTATTATCAATCTTGAACCAACTCCCCTAATAGTACAAGAATGTGAATCAATAGTACACACATGTGACCAAATAGTTATAATCATGTGAATTAATAGAAATTAATTGCTCATTTATTCGATTAATTACCCGATTGGTCAATATAACCTCCAGACACCAATTATTATCTAAATAAATGTCGATTTCCACTAATACTAACAATCCCAACACAATGGAAATATTTTTCTCAAAAATTTCATTTTTGAAATTTTAAAGTTTGACTTTTTTCAAAAAAGTCAACTGTTGACTTTTTTGACTAAAAAGTCAAACCCGACAAATTTTATGTTTATAGTCTATTTCTACTAATTTCATCGTTCCGTACTCAAATATCACGTCTGCGTCTCCAAATTCAACTCCAAACTGAAATTTAATTTTTAATAACATTCATCATTAATATTATAACTCACAATATTTAACAACCATGTTGTTCCCAGGAAAGAGGGGGCTTTCCGATAAGGATTTCTCCTTATTGGCGCGCAATTAGGTGACCAAACCTCTCCTTGACAGAACTTCTAGACATTGTCAATATTGCAAATAATAATATGAATAACTTTCCTAAGTGTTCAGCATGATCTTCTGGCATCTTAGAATAAACTAGAATATCATCGATAAACACTACGACGAACTTGTCCAAATATTGTTTGAACACTGTTCATTATATCCATAAATGCAGCTGGTGATTTAGTCAACCCAAATGACATCACCAGAAACTCGTAATGACCATAACGAGTCCTGAATGCCGTTTTTGGTACGTCCTCCTTCCTAACCTTCAACTGATGATACCCCGTCCTTAAATATATTTTAGAAAAATACTTTACCCCTTTTAACTGATCAAAGAGATCATCGATCCTGGGCAATGGGTATTTATTCTTTATCGTTAACTTTTTCAATTCTCGATAGTCGATACAAAGTCTTAACGATCCGTCCTTCTTCTTTACAAACAGTACCGATGCTCCCCACGGCAAAACACTTGGTTGAATGTACTTTCTGTCCAAGAGTTCTTGTAACTGTACCATTAACTCTTTCATCTCCACTAGCGCCATACGATATGGTGCCCTGGAAACTGGTGCCACTCCTGGCATAATGTTTATTACGAACTCGGTCTCCCTATCCGGTGGAAGACCCAACAATTTACTTGGAAATACATCCGTGAATTCTTTAACTATAGGTATTTGTTCCATGATCGCTCCCACTCTATGGGTATCAACAACATGGCACAAATAACATACACATCCATTCATCAATAATTTCCTAGTTTGTTTCATAGTAAGACAACATGAACGCCCCGATGATTTATTATCGTAAAATACTACCTGAGGTTGTCTCAACGTTCTAATATTCACACATTTCTTTTGATAATCTATAATTGCCCCATGGTTAAACAACCAATCCATTCCGAGAATTACATCGAATTCTCCCAATTTTATCGGTATCAGATCTACCGATAATTGATAACCCCGTATGTCTATGCAATAACTCCTATGAATATCTTCAACAAGAATTATCTCTTCATTTGCTACCTTACTATTTAAAGGTATATGCAACTTTTCGGGAAGTAATCCTAATCGTCTAGCAAAGTCACGTGCTATAAACGAACAAGTAACACCCGAATCAAACAACACGTAAGCATTTATGTCGTTGATCAAAATAATACCTGCAACTATGTCCCCTGATGCAACTGCATCTTGGACCATTATGTTAAAGGTGCGGGCCATTAGCCTACCCGGCTGCGCTGGACCACCAATAGCTAACTTACTACTATTAACACCCTTATTCCCGTCCGTCCCCTTCTTCGGGCAGTTCTTTGCTATGTGGTCAGTTGACCCACATACAAAGCATCCATGATTTTTCTTCAAACTTGGATAGTTAGGTGAAATGTGCCCCTCCTGTCAACAGTTGTAGCATACAGCCTTTCCCTTGAGACAGACTCCTAAATAAGTCTTCCCATAGGTTTTGCATGCTTCCATCCTCCTCTTCAGATCTCATTATTTCACTCCAGTATTCCCAGAGTTAAACCTTTTTCTCTACTGTCCTTCGCCACTCCCACTGGCTCCTTCAATCTTCACTCCCCCATTGACCTTTCCCTTATTCTTCTTGTCCTTGTGGGACTGGATTAGAGCCTCATTCCCACCTTTGAAGATTATTGCCTTCTCTATTATAGTCCCAACGGAAGTACTTTGGAACACAGATATTCGGTTATAGAGCCAGGGTTTCAAGCCCTGCTCGAACTTCTAACTTTCCTAACCTCCGTGTCCACCTGGTATGGAGCAAACCTTGCCAGTTCGTTGAACTATGCAGCGTATTGGGAAACCGTCATTTTCCTTTATTTCAAATAAAGAAATCGTATTTCCATCCTCCCCTGCATACTCGTGGGAAAGTAGTTCTCGAAGAAAATCTCCTTGAACCTTACCCACGTTAATTTCTCATTACCCGCCCTATCCTGGTTAGCCTCCCACCAAAAGTTTGCCTCTCCCTTCATCATATAGGTCGCAAAAGCAACCTTCTGATCCTAGTCGACATTTGCAATAACAAATTCCTTCTCGATTTCTTTTACCCACGTTTGGGCTTCTATGGGGTCCGTAGATCCTTTGAACTCTGGTGGACCAACACTCTTGAAATCCTTAAAAGTAGTAGCTCGTACTACTCCAGGATTTACGGGGATAGTAGCCCCATTTCTATTAAATGTTGTCGTTAACAAGTTAACAAATTCCTGCATTGAATTTACCAAACCTCCCTCCGGTTGATTTACATTAGCCTCTTGATTACGTTGTCTCCTTCTCGGCGGCATTTTGCTGTTAAGATAAACAACACATCATTATTACTTTTTTCTTGTTACTTAGTTATTATTCAAGATTAAACAATAACTTCAACATTCATTACTCAATATGTTCCATAAAAAGGCTTATATTGATTGGCTTCTTGTAGTATAATACTATATCGTTCACATTACATAGCCTAAGCTGATTAAATTACTATCCCGCAATTGCTTTCCAAAAAATTGGGATTTACAAAAGACTACCCTTTGTTATACAAAAGAGGGTTTTACGTCACTACTAGATACACAATATTTACATATCTAATTCTACTCTAGCTAATACTAGATTTGTGAGGATCCGGAATTTTACGAATAAATTTTTTTTTATTTAATATTTATATTGATTATCAATATTTTGCTAAGTATCTATGATACAAGTTTAGAGAAGTGGTCAATTTGTGTATTGACTAAGAAATATGAGTAGATTTGTGCTTAACAGAGAATAGAAACCCTAACCCGAAGTCTAGATAGGGCTTCGGTAGAAAATACAGTTACAACAATTGTATTGATGATCAATGATTGATCAGATAGGGTATAAACTTAGTAAACCCTAATAAGGGATTAGAAACCCTAATCGAATATCGGGAAACCTAAATTTTCAATTCAGGAACCCTAAACCCTGATAAAAGAACCCTAACCCTAATTAGGGGTAACATGAAGAGTTTGTGATACTAAATATTATCTTAAGTATGTGGATGTAGATTACATATAAAATTTATCAGGGAAATCAAGTGAGAAATAGCAAACCCTAATTAGTAAACCCTAATTTTAGTTATGGGAATCCAAAACCTTAATTCAGATATTCAAAACCCTAATTTGGGAATTCAAAAGCTAACTATTAAAAGATTAAGTGTAAATATGTGGGATATATTTGAGATTTCCAAAATACCCTTCAAGTTATAGGGGAAAAGACCAAATTACCCTTAGTAGGTGTGAAATGACCAAAATGCCCTTTTGCTTAAAACTTAAGCAAAAAATTTCATCAAATCTTGGTGACTCACTATATTAGATTTTCCATGTGTCTTAAAATCTTTCCAAGATCAGATTATATTGCCACCTTGCAAACATTAGATTCATGAATCAAAATAAAAGATCAAAAGTAAGTAAAGTTACTTATTTTCCTAAGCAAACCAACCTAGACCTTCTCTTTCTCTTCATATTTCAAAATTTAGAGTGAGAGAGAGAGAAAAGATGAGCCAAAATCAGTTCATAGCAACACAAGATCAAAATCAGAAAGCACAAATCAAGAATTGGTCTAAAAAAGGTAAGAACACAAACCCTAACCTTAGATCTTTGATGCTATATTAAAAGTTGTGATTTAGTGTTTATATATATGATATAACATGATATTAAGTGATCTGGGTTGCTAAAACACAAATCTATAACAGTTAAAAGATTCAAAATGAAGATTTGCATAAACAGTCAAGAACCCTAAAAGTATGTCTGATAACCGAATGTCAGGCGCCTTAGATCCGAATCTGTTAATGGTTTGAGTTATTTTATGTATTCTAATTGTAGTATGATATGAGCTTAGTTATCTAGATGTGAAAACATGATTATAAGATGTATCTATTGCAAGATATTAGTGGTCAAAACCCGTTGACCGATCACGTTTTCTGTGACGCCCCCAAAATAGGTATACAACACCCATTCTGAGTCGTTAATAACATGGTACAGAAACAACTACAACTTTATTAATACAACATAAAAACTGTGAGTTTAAATACAAATATTGTTTTCTAGACAATATCAACACTCAAATAAGTCCTCATTATAATTATTGATATATTATTTTACAAAAATGGTGAGGACTACTAAAACAACTTTCTAAGACCTTCATTCCATACCCCGACTAGTACTCGCTACATTCTCGCCTCCTGAGAAGAAAAATGGAACAAAAAGAAAAAGGGTGAGCTCAACTAGCCCAGTAAAGAATATTATGACTAAGATAATATAAAACAAATTATCGTTAGTCTTCAACAGGGAAAAATCTGATAAAATACAATAGACAACAAGTTTCAGATCAATATTCTCAGCGGAAATAATAATTCATAGATAAGTTATGTGGAGAATGAAATCTACTATAATCTATGAATTTAAAAGTACATCATCATTATTTTATCCCTGTAACATCAATCAACATTCATATTGAATCAAATATTCATCTTTGCACTACAGGCTAAAGATATTCATCAGTTGGTTATGTTCATCTCAACACCCATTCATCTTTGCACTACGGGCCAAAGATATTCATTAGAAAATCATTAATCTTTGCACTACAGGCCAAAGATATTCAGTAATATCATCATTTAAGACTGAGGATGATGAAAAATATTTTAAAGAAAATGAATCCAGTGAAACAAAAGAACAAATATTAAAGATTCGTACTTTAAACAATCTGAGTTCAAAAATACTTCATAAATACTCATAGAGAAGTAAAATTCAAGAATGATCAAAACATGGATACAATCAAAGCTAGTATCCATAATAGATATTTTGAACAAAAAAGCAAAAATTTAATTTTTCTGTGAATAATGTCGTATTTGTGAATAGTGTCGTATATGTGAATAGTGCCGTATACGTGAATAGCAACCCTGACACTAAAAGACAAGAATTTCACAAGAAAAATCTTACCAATAATCCGGCATAATGATATTAGAAGAAATAATATCATTTTAAAAAAAAATAACATCCCTTACCTTGAAAAGACAGTACTTCTGACTGGAATACTGGATATAGTGCTGAAGGGAACTTGCACCGTATAACAACACTCAAAGTATCAAAATACTCACAAGAATACGCTCGATAATATAGAGAGAAAACTTTAGTTTCTGGTGTGATTTTCAATTCTAACCTAAGCACCCTATTTATAGGAAATTACTTAGAACACCAAAGCAGAAAATTTAATAAAATATTAATATTATTTAATTAAATTCTTACGCCCACCTTGACCATCTGAATTCAGCCACCATTAATGACAAAAATAAAAAAAACGTTTTTGTTATTAAAAATAATTAAAACTTTCAAAAATCAATTATTTTCGAACTACGAAACTTCAATAATTTATAATAAATAGCCCTTTTATCAGGAAAATTCAAACCTTATGTCCTTTCCATAGGAAATTTCATTCTCTACAACTTTGCAGAAGAATGTTTTTTCAAATTCCAAACAGAAATTGACCGAAATCCATATACGGAACGATTTTACAGGCTATAATCAAATTTCAGTCAAGAAATGGGCCCACAGACATGTTTAACATGTTTTAAACAACTTTTGTAACAAAAATATTCTTCCTCCTCATATATTAATATATCCCACATTCATTGTAAAAATATCACCATTATTATATTATTAAAATATAATAATATATTTAAATGAATTGTTTTATCAGAAAAGATAAAATATCAATTTTTCAACAATTGTTACTTTAAAATTTTCTCCATCTATATCCACATAAAATGAATATTTTCCTTATCATATAAATCAATAACTAATTATTCACAAATAATGTTACAGAATCACAATATCGACAATCAGGCCGTTCCCAGGAAAGAGGGGGCTTTCCAATAAAGATTTTTCCTTACTGGTGCGCAATTAGGTGACCAAACTTCTCCTTAGACAGAACTTTCTAGACATTGCCAATAATGCTATCTAATAATATTATTCAAATAATATGAATTATTGATTCGATAAAGGAAAATACTGTGTAATGACAATTATTGAAACAACAATAATATAAAATATCAACGTAGCAATTATTGAATCAATAAAATAAAATATTAAACAGTAATTACTATAAAAATTATTGAGAAGTGCCTTCTTACGTAAGAATCAATAATTGGTGCATTACCGCAGCTAATTTCTGTGTTTTAATCACCGTGTATTCCAACAAGATTAATCTGTAATAACAACGCCAAGTATTTATAAACAACTTATATTTGTCGTTTTCTTCATCCAATCGCTTTTCGATGGGGCCCACACAAGGCTGCGCCATCATATAAATATTGCCCGATAGCAAGAATATTCCACGCCAAACTAATATTCCCCGACAACAATGAATATTTTATAACCACTTGCTTATTTGAAATATTTGCGCATTTTACCCATAACTAACCGCATTAATCAAATCAACCCTTACTATTTCAAAATAATAAATAGAGGAAATTTAATTTCATTTATAATAAGTTGGGGTCTTACAACCTCCCCTCCTTATAAAATTTCGTCCTCGAAATTGACATACGTACCTGGTGTTTCGAAAAGGTGAGGATACCTCGCTTTCATTTCCGTTTCCAACTCACAGGTCATTTCCTCAATAGCATGGTTCCTCCACAAAACTTTGACTTGTGGTATGACCTTTGTGTGTAAGACATGCTCCTTCATATCCAAGATCTTGACAGGTACCTCTTCGTACGTTAAGTCCTCAGCTATCTCGTCCGGTTCTAACTCAATAACGTGGTTCGGGTCTTTCACATATTTATGTAGCACAGATATATGAAAAACATTATGAACACGAGACATACTTGGAGGTAATGTGAGTCTATAGGCTACATTTCCTACTCGGTCAAGAATCTGAAATGGACCAATAAATCGTGGATTAACCTTTCCTCTTTTCCCAAATCTTGTAA
The DNA here is from genome assembly GCA_020205605.1 of Panax ginseng. Classification (NCBI taxonomy): domain Eukaryota; kingdom Viridiplantae; phylum Streptophyta; class Magnoliopsida; order Apiales; family Araliaceae; genus Panax; species Panax ginseng. The sequence continues at coordinate 48,312,162 of CM035144.1, forward strand.
CTCCCTTCCATGGAGCCACACGCAACAATACATGATCCCCAATACTAAATTCAACGTCCTTTCGATGAAGATCCGCATAACTCTTTTGTCGATCTTGTGCCGTTTGTATACGTTGTCGAATCATTTGGATCTTTTCTATAGTCATACATACCAACTCTGGTCCCAACAATGTTGCTTCACCCACCTCGTCCTAACATACTGGAGAGCGACACTTTCGTCCATACAATGCTTCAAATGGGGCCACACCTATACTTGCCTGATAACTGTTGTTGTAGGAGAATTCCACCAATGGTAAATATTTATCCCAACTCCCTTTGAAATCTAGGACACAGAGTCTTAATAGATCTTCAAGAGTTTGAATAGTCCTCTCTGATTATCCGTCCATTTGAGGATGGTATGCCGAGCTGAATCGTAAATTCATGCCCATAGCTTTTTGCAAGCTAACCCAAAATCATGAAGTGAATCTTGGGTCACGATCCGAAACTATGGATACTGGCATGCCATGCAATCTCATAATCTCATTTACATACATATGAGCAAGACGTTCAAGGGAATAAGTCTCCTCAGATCGGCAAGAAATGAAATGTACTTGGTTAATCTATCAACAATAACCCAAATAGCATTTATGCCTTGAGAAACCGTGGGAAGACCCGTAACAAAATCCATGGTAATGTGTTCCCACTTCCATTTTGGAATCTCAAGTGGTTGCAATGGACCCTTAGGCACTTGATGCTCCGCCTTTACACGTTGACAAGTGAAACACCTCGAGATAAACTTTGCAATCTCTCTCTTCATATTGTTCCACCAAAATGTATGTCGAAGATCACGATACATTTTGGTACTTCCAGGATGGATTATAAATGGTGTATTGTGTGCCTCCATCATGATCTTGTTCTTCAAATCAGAGTCGTTAGGAACACAAAGTATGGAGTGGACTCGAAGTATTCCTTCTTCATCGATTCTTGCTTCTGGAATAGCACCTTCTTGTACTTTCTTCTTCATATGCATTAGCTCCGGGTCTTTAGCTTGAGCAACTTTAATTTTATCGATTAAAGTTGGTTCTATGTGTATACTTGACATCATCATACTCGTTCCTGCATATGATCTTCTACTCAACGCGTCAGCTACCACGTTTGCTTTTCCAAGATGGTATTGAATGGTGTGGTCATAATCTTTTAACAACTCGAGCCAACGTCGTTGCCGTATGTTGAGTTCCTTTTGTGTAAAGAAATATTTGAGGCTTTTATGGTCTGAATATATCTCCACTTTCTCTCCATATAGATAGTGCCTCCAGATTTTTAGCGCGAAAATAACTGCTGCCAACTCTAGATCATGAGTAGGATAATTCCTCTCATATTCTTTAAGTTGTCGCGAAGCATAGGCTATGACTTTTCCACGTTGTATGAGAAAACATCCTAACCCTTTACCTGAAGCATCGCTGTAGATAAAAAATCAATCCAAACCAGATGGTATTGTCAGAACAGGTGCCGAAATGGGTCTCCTCTTAAGCTCTTGGAAACTCTTTTTGCATTCCTTGCTCCATACGAATTTGGTATCTTTCTGAGTCAGCTGAGTTAACGGAGTAGTGATTCGAGAAAATCCTTCCACAAATCTCCGATAATAACCAGCTAAGCCCAAAAAGCTACGTACTTTGGTCACCGACTTTGGTTGCTCTCAACTTTGTATTGCTTCAATCTTCGCCGGGTCGACAGATACTCCATGTTTTGACACCATGTGCCCAAGGAATGCTACTTCCTCAAGCCAGAACTCGCATTTCTTCAACTTGGCATATAGCTTGTTTTCACGAAGCCTTTGGAGTACCAGCTTCAAATGGTGCTCATGATCTTCACGGCTTTTGGAATATATGAGGATGTCATCAATAAAGACAACAACGAACTGATCCAAATAATCCTTGAATACTCGGTTCATCATATCCATGAAAGCCGCATGAGCATTAGTCAATCCAAAAGGCATGACTAAGAATTCATAATGCCCATACCGAGTTCTAAAGGCAGTCTTTGGAATATCCTCAGTTCTAATCTTCAGCTGATGATATCCAGAACGAAGATGGATCTTTGAAAAGAATTGTGCTCCTTGCAACTGGTCAAATAGGTCATCAATACGAGGTAGAGGATACCTATTCTCTATGGTGACATGGTTTAATTCCCGATAGTCAATACAAAGTCGCATACTCCCGTCTTTCTTCTTTATAAATAAAATAGGAGAACCCCAAGGAGATGTACTAGGACGAATGAAACCGATGTCCAACAACTCCTGTAATTGGACCTTTAACTCCTGAAGTTCAATAGGATCCATTCGATATGGAGTTTTAGAAATGGGCTTTGTACCAGGTTCAAGGTTAATAAAGAATTCAACTTCACATTCTGGAGGTAGACCGGGAAGTTCTTCAGGAAATACGTCAGGAAATTTACTAACAACAGGAATATTATTCAAATCTGACGTGTCTTTATTCAAATCCATAACATGGGCTAAGAAAGCTTGACATCCGTTTTTCAATAAACGAATAGCTTTATGACTTGATATGATAGTGATTGATTTTAATGGTTTAGTCGCTTGAATTCGTACAACAGGTTGGTTAGTAATATGAAAACTAACAACCTTACGAAAACAATCAATTTTGGCATGATGAGTAGTTAACCAATCAATCCCTAAAATCACATCAAAAGCAAGTATCTTTAAAGAGATAAGGTCAATAGGTAATGTGATGGTGCCAACTTGGATCAAACAAGATTTATAAACAGTGGATATAATAAAAGTTTCTCCTAACGGAGTCTCCACAGATAAATCAAAGTCTAATTTCTCCGGAGTCAAGTTTAAACGTTGAGCATAAGCAGGAGTGATAAATGAATGGGTAGCACCGGTATCTAGTAAGGTATAAACTTCGCAAGAATTTATGATTAGCTTACCCGTGATCACCTCGTTTGGGTTCCTCGCATTTTGACCAGTCACGACAAACGGTCTTCCAAGAACCATTGACTTTGACTTTTCTAGGACAGCCTTTTGAGTCACCATCCCCACTGGACTTGGTTTCTCTACTGTACAATCTCGAGCGATATGTCCTTCTTTTCCACAATTATAACATACCTTGAACTATTGTGGGCAGTTTGGGCTGATATGTCCCTCTTTCCTGCATTTATAGCATATGACCGGTGGTCGTTCTCCTCCCTTAGAACCGATTCTTCTTTGGTGTTTGGACGTCTTCACATGGTCATTGTTGAATCTCCTCTTTTTAAAATCTCCTCCCGACTCGCTTCTTCTATTTTCATGGCCATGATTACCACGTAGTGGTTACCGCTTTGTCCGTATTTTTCTTTCTCCGCCGGTTATCGTTGTTTTGATGATCACATCACCAGGTATGATCCCGGTTGTGGTCCCTCGGTTGAACGTATCTCGTTATCTCACTCTAATAATTGAGCCTCGGCTGACAACATCCAATATAGAGAAAATTTATGAGAAATTAGATATTGACGTATCTGCCGGGTTTCAACCTCTCGAAACATTCGCTCATCATCGCCTCATTCTCCACCAAATGAGGTTCAAACCTCGGATAACTCTCGCAAACTTCGCCTCGATCGGGACACCGCCATGTTATTTTGTTCCAATCTAATAAACTCCACTTCCTTCATATGATGAATACTTTTAGGAAAGTACTTGTCATTGAATCAGCTTCAAATGTCTCCCAAGACATGCCGAAAAGCACCGGATGGATGTACGCTTCATAGATTCCCACCAAGAATCGGCCTCATTACGGAACATAAAAGTGGCGAATGGAACTTTCTGTTCTCCGCATCCCAAGACATCGAATATCTTGGTAATTTGTTTGACCCACGTTTACGCTTTTAATCGATCCCGGCTTTCCCGAATTCGTGGTCCCAACTCTTTGAATCGCTTGGATGTGACAAATCGTGTGTTGTTATCATTTCCACCAGATTTTGTACACGAAGTCTCCTCGCCCGATTTTGCATGAACCGCAAAAAAAGCTTCTAAACATTCATCGCTGCTCATCAATCGCTTTCGGTGGTGTTGTTCACAGGAGGAACATTGCCAGCCTGTTGCACATTCTCCTCGTTGGTGGGTAAAGGTGTCTCCATAGTTTTATTTACTCCACTGTTAACATTCTCAGTCGACATTCTCAAATACTGCCATAAAACAAGGATTAATTAAAGAAATCAACATATCACATATTATCCCTATATACTGACCAACTAACAAATAAGCTTAGGTAAGACATACTAGCGAAGGTTTTACTCGTCTCTCCCCTCCTAGTTCTATTCCCCGATCTCCGCCAGAGATCATATCCCTAAGCTTTGATACCAACTGGGACGCCCCCAAAATAGGTATACAACACCCATTCTGAGTCGTCAATAACATGGTACAGAAACAACTACAACTTTATTAATACAACATGAAAACTGTGAGTTTAAATACAAATATTGTCTTCTAGACAATATCAACACTCAAATAAGTCCTCATTACAATTATTGATATATTATTTTACAAAAATGGTGAGGACTACTAAAACAACTTTCTAAGACCTTCATTCCATACCCCACTAGTACTCGTTATATTCTCGCCTCCTTAGAAGAAAAATGGAACAAAAAGAAAAGGGTGAGCTCAACTAGCCCAAGAAGAATATTATGACTAAGATAATATAGAACAAATTATCGTTAGTCTTCAACAGGGAAAAATCTGATAAAATACAATAGACAACAAGTTTCAGATCAATATTCGCAGCGGAAATAATAATTCATAGATGAGTTACGTAGAGAATAAAATCTACTATAATCTATGAATTTAAAAGTCCATCATCATTATTTTATCCCTGTAACATCAATCAACATTCATCTTGAATCAAATATTCATATTTGCACTACAGGTCAAAGATATTCATCAGTTGGTCATGTTCATCTCAACACCCGTTCATCTTTGCACTACGGGCCAAAGATATTCATCAGAAAATCATTAATCTTTGCACTACAAAAAAGATATTCAAAGAATATAATCATTTAGGACTGAGGATGATGAAAAATATTTTAAAGAAAACGAATCCAGTGAAATAAAAGAACAAATATTAAAGATTCGTACTTTAAACAATTTGAGTTAAAAAATACTTCATAAATACTCACAGTGAAGTAAAATTCAAGAATGATCAAAACATGGATACAATCAAAGCTAGTATCCATAATAGATATTTTGAACAAAAAACAAAAATTTAATTTTTTTGTGAATAGTGTCGTATTCATGAATAGTCCGTGATATCGTGAATAGTGCCATATACGTGAATAGTAACCCCCGACACTAAAAGACAAGAATTTCACAAGAAAAAATCTTACCAATAATCCCAAGATAATGATATTAGAAGAAATAATATCATTTAAAAAAATAACATCCCTTACCTTGAAAAGACAAAGATTTACATTTGGAATACTAGATATAGTCTTCAAGGAACTTGCACCAGATAGCAAACACTAAAGTATCAAAATACTCACAAGAATACGCCGATAATATAGAGAGAAAAACTTCAGTTTCTGGGGTGATTTTCAATTCTAACCTAAGCACCCTATTTATAGGAAATTGCTTAAAACACTAAAACAGAAAATTTAATAAAATATTAATATTATTTAATTAAATTCTTACACCCACCTTGACCATCTGAATTCAGCCACCACTAATGACAAAAACAAATAAAACATTTTTGTTATTAAAAATAATTAAAACTTTCAAAAATCAATTATTTCCGAACTACGAAACTTCAATAATTCATAATAAATAGCCCTTTTATCAGAAAAATTCAAACCTTATGTCCTTTCCATAGGAAATTTCATTCTCTACAACTTTGCAGTAGAAAGTTTTTTCAAATTCCAAACAGAAATTGACTGAAATCCACATACGGACGATTTTACAGGTTATAATCAAATTTCAGTCAAGAAATGGGTCCACAGACATGTTTAACATGTTTTAAACAACTTTTGCAACAAAAATATTCTTTTTTTCTCATATCTTCATATATACCACATTTATTGTAAAAATATCACCATTATTATATTATTAAAATATAATAATATATTTAAATAAATTGTTTTATCAGAAAAGATAAAATATTAATTTAACAACAATTGTTACTTTAAAATTTTTTCCATCTATATCCACATAAAATGAATATTTTCCTTATCATATAAATCAATAACTAATTATTCACAATAATATTACAGAATCACAATATCGACAATCAGGCCGTTCCCAGGAAAGAGGGGGCTTTCCAATAAAGATTTCTCCTTACTGGCGCGCAATTAGGTGACCAAATCTCTCCTTAGACAGAACTTTCTAGTCATTACCAATAATGCTATCTAATAATTTTATTCAAATAATATGAATTATTGATTCGATAAAGGAAAATACTGTATAATGACAATTATTGAAACAACAATAATATAAAATATCAACGTAGCAATTATTGAATCAATAAAATAAAATATTGAACAGTAATTACTGTAACAATTATTGAGTAGTGCCTTCTTACGTAAGAATCAATAATTGGTGCAATATCGTGTGCTACTGTGTTTTAACCACTAGGTATTGCAACAGTATTAATGGTAACAACTATGCCGTTATTTGTAAACAACTTATATTTGTCGTTTTCCTCATCCAATCGCTTTCCGTTATGGGCCCACACAAGGTTGCGCCGTCGTATGAATATTCCCCGACAGCAAGAATATTCCACGACCAAACTAATATTCCCCGACAACAATGAATATTTTATAACCACTTGCTTATTTGAAATATTTGCACATTTTACCCATAACTAACCACATTAATCAAATCAACCCTTACTATTTCAAAATAATAAATAGATGAAATTTAATTTCATTTATAATAAGTTTGGGTCTTACATTTTCAATTTCTGGAAAACCCAGAACTTCAAGAACATAGTCTGACAAGCATTTTAAAGGCTTTGATCTTCACTCTGACAAGTGTTTGGACTATATAAGTGAAACATTTTTGAACCCTGTCATGTGGACTATAAACTTATAACAATAGATCATTTATTACATTAATAGGATGTGAGATATAGTGGATCAAAAGTAGTTCCTCGAACTAGAAACCCAGATCAGGAAATGAGGTATTAAGACAATGTCAAACGAAGGGAGATCGTAAAAGAAAGAGGGATCTTAATTTTTTAACTAATTCTGGGAAAAAGGGAAATAGTAGCACCAATCAAAGGGATGAAGGTTGTCGTTTTTGTGGAAAGAAGCACGGAGGGGTATGTATCTTTAGTGGGGCTCGATGTTTTACTTGTGGAAATAGTGGACATTATTCAAATAGATGTCCACAACGAAAGCATAATAAGAGCATCGGAATTAAGTGTTTCAATTGCGGGGTGGATGGACGCATAGCAATTTTTTGTCCAAAACCCAGAAATCTCAACCTAAGGGAGAACCAAAGCCTCAAATTCAAAGCAGCAGGTGAAGGGAGCGGAAACGTCCAAGATAAAAGTTAGGTTTTGAAATATTTGTAATAGTAAGAATGTTTGATAGTATTTTCAATAGTATATGTAAATACATCTATATGAACAGTAGAGGTTACAACTTTTGTATAAGTTTGGTAAAGATAATATATTTTATCTTTTGGTCTATGATTTAGGGATATGTACATTATGTAATATTAATGGTAAGGTGAACTGATGTGTAATTTGTGAAACTTGTTGATATATAATATATTTTAAATTTGGAAGGTATTTACAAAGTGTAAAAAAAAAAAATTGGGTAAAGAGGAGAAAATTATGCATCAAATATGATGAATTATGGTAGAACATGAGTTAATGATAAGTCTAAAAAGTATTTTGAAAGATACTATAAAAGATTTGAATAAAATTTTAGTCTTAATAATAAAAGATGATTTTGGTGATAGTATTCTTCTGGTCAAGAAGAAATTTGTGAAGGATGAAAAGTCAGTTAGGAAAGAAGGTGAAAATGATTAAGGTTACCTTATATCCAAAGAAGAAGATTAGTTGTGGGTTCGATAATCTTGGTAAAAGTAATTGGTTGATTAAAACAACAATAAGAAGTAAAGGTAATTAAGGTTACTTTATATCAGAAAATTGAGATTAACGATGGATTTGACAACCATAGCCAAAGAAATTGCTTGAATAAATCATTAGGATAAATAATCTGAAGTGAAGAAAGTTAGAGATAAATTGAGAAATAAAGAAATATCATTATTATTAGTCATGATAAAGTAATTCAAATGGAGAATGAATTAGTTATATCTGTAAATAAGAGGTATAATGGATTACCATAAGTGTAAATAGTTTTAGACAGATGAAGGAGGAAACATTTAATAATAATATTAAAAGTTAAATGAAACAACGAGATACTGATAAAAGATTTTAATAAATTTAAGATTGAGATAAGAGTTTCAGCTAACTCTATCCAGAAGCATTAGTTATAGGAAAAGGTCACGAGAAGGAGGATACATCTTGAATAAGATGATAAATAGAGATGGGGTGATAAGATATAAAGACAGAATTTGAAAACAAATTAGTAAAAAAAAGAAGAAGGCATTAAAGCCAGATTTTCCGTAGGGACGTCGAGTTGTTGGTTCCAAATCGATAGGTATCGTTGTGAGATGTTGTGGTTGAACCATGGAGGTCACAGTTTGGTTAAAATACCAAGGGTATAAGATATAAGATAATAAGTCTAAGAGTGCTACAGTTAAAGAGACATGAAATTAGAATAAATATTGAAGGAGGAATTTGAGTTCAAGGAAATTTAGATAAGGATAAATAGTTATCGATTTTAACTTGACAAATAGTCAGGGTAAAATGACAAATAAAGAAATGGATTGATAAATATTCTAAGTGTTTAATGATTTGATTTAAATATGACTATTAAGTGTGTGGATTCAATTTTTATGAACTTGTGAATAAAGAATGGATCAAGATTCGTAAATTCAAATTATAAGGAGGGGAGAATACATTAATTCAAAATCTTAATTTTGCGTTAAATGTATGGATATGGGACTATGTTTCCTAAAGAAATTATGGGTCAAGATAAGTTAAATAAAACTTAGGCTGAGCCCAGAAATTATTTTTATTCCTAAAAAGGAATTAAAAGTGGAATAACGGTCGAATGATAGATATAAAGGTAAGTATACATCGATGATGATTCCGTGGACGGAATCCTTATAAGGAGGGGAGAATATGAGGATCCAGAATTTTACGAATAATTTTTTTTTATTTAATATTTATATTGATTATCAATAATTTGCTAAGTATCTATGATACAAGTCTAGAGAAGCGGTAAATTTGTGTATTGACTAAGAAATATGAGTAGAGTTGTGCTTAACAGAGAATAGAAACCCTAACCCTAATTCCAGATAGGGATTCGGTAGAAAATACAGTTACAACAATTGTATTGATGAATATGTGTTGATACGATATAGAATTGATGATCAATGAATGATCAGATAGAGTATAAACTTAGTATACCCTAATAAGGGATTAGAAACCCTAATTGAATGCTGGGAAACCTTAATTTTTAATTCAGGAACCCTAAACCCTGATAAAAGAACCCTAACCCTAATTAGGGGTAACATGAAGAGTTTGTGATACTAAATATTATCATAAGTATGTGGATGTAGATTACGTATAAAATTATCAGGGAAATCAAGTGAGAAATAGCAAACCCTAATTGGTAAACCCTAATTTTAGTTCTGGAAATCCAAAACCTTAATTCAGATATTCAAAACCCTAATTAAGGAATTCAAAAGCTAGGTATTAAAAGCTTAAATGTAAATATGTGGGATATATTTAAGATGTCCAAAATACCCTTCAAGTTATAAGGGGAAAGACCAAATTACCCTTAGTAGGTGTGAAATTACCAAAATGCCCTTTTGCTTAAAACTTAAGCAAAAGATTTCTTCAAATCTTGGTGACTCACTATATTAGATTTTCCATGTGCCTTAAAATCTTTCCAAGATCAGATTATATTGCCACCTTGCAAACATTAGATTCATGAATCAAAATAAAAGATCAAAAGTAAGTAAAGTTACTTATTTTCCTAAGCAAACCAACCTAGACCTTCTCTCCCTTCATATTTCGAAATTTAGAGTGAGAGAGAGAAAAGATGAGCCAAAATCAGTTCATAATAACACAAGATCAAAATCAGAAAGCATAAATCAAGAATTGGTCTAAAAAGGTAAGAACACAAACCCTAACCTTAGATCTTTGATTCTATATTAAAAGTTGTGATTTAGTGTTTATATATATGGTATAACATGATATTAAGTGATCTGGGTTGCTAAAACATAAATCTATAACAGTTAAAAGCTTCAAAATGAAGATTTGCATAAACAGTCAAGAACCCTAAAAGTATGTCTGACAACCGAATGTCAGGCGCCTTAGATCTGAATCTAGTAATGGTTTGAGTTGTTTTATGTATTCTAATTATAGTATGATATGAGCTTAGTGATCTAGAAGTGAAAACAGGATCATAGGATGTATATATTGCAAGATATTAGTGGTCAAAACCCATTGACCAATCACGTTTTCAATTTCTGGAAAACCCAGAACTTCAAGAACATGGTCTGACAAGTATTTTAAAGGCTTCGATCTTTTCTCTAATAGGTGTTTGGACTATATAAGTAAAACATTTTTGAACCCTGTCATGTGGACTATAAACTCATAACAATAGATCATTTATTACATTAATAGGATGGGAGATATGGTGGATCAAAAGTAGTTCCTCGAACTGGAAACCGAGATCTGGGTAACCCAGAAAGTGGTAAAGCCAGGCTCTGACAGCCATTTGACTGGCTTGAATCTTTTAGCTGATAAGTAGATAAGGTGTTACGTTGTATCTAGATTATACTATGATATGAGTACTACAATCGTAAAGCACTATAATACATTGAACATGTTTTGATTGAGAATTATTAGCGGTCAAAATAGGTTGTCCGATCACAAATGAATTTTGGGAACCCAGAAAATATAAACCGAGACCTGACAAGTTCTTTAAACGCTCAGATCGTTTTATTGTAATGTTGTTAAACCCTATAAGTGCTACCATATTGTACCATGACATATAGTCTACCAAATCATGACCCTAAATCACCTAAAGCTTTAGCAGGATGCAAGTTATGTAGGCCTCAATACCGTTGACTGACCATGACTTTTCCTTTCTGAAAAACCCAGAAAGGCAAGAACAGCCTTAGGTGCTTGATTAGATCTTCAATATCTTTTGATAGTGACATAGTTTGACAGAAAAATGATTATAGGCTTATGCTACTACATCAAAGCTACGAATTGATTATACTATCCAACCCAAAAGCCTAATAGATTGAAAATTAACCTTGGTCAAAGTAGGGGGATAAGGGCTGTTCTTCAGACCTCAATAACACCAACAATGACGGTTCTGTCACTAAAAGTGACCTTTACCGACAATTAGTTAGGAAATTAATAAAAATTATATAATAAATGAGTATAAATACAAAATAATTATTATAAATTAATAATAAATTCTTAAAAATACATTTTAAATTATAATAAATAATTTTCAATATTTTGACATAAAATTTCTTTAATATGAAATTTATTTGAATATTAAGGATAATAGAAATTAATAAATAATGCTATTAAATAAATTAGTAAAAATGATATTAAATCATTTTAAATAATAATAAATGCAAATAAATGATTTAAAAATCATTATCGGTGATAATAAATTATTTAAGAATAAATTTGATGATTTAATAATTATTATGAATGATTAATAATTATATTAATGATTGAAAAAATCATTTTTAAATTAGATAATAATAATAATAAATCATTTTAAATAATATTAAATTATTTAAAAATGAAAATATTGATTTAAAAATCATTATCAATAATAGTAAAATTATTTGAAAATATTAGTGATTATTTAAAATTATTACAAATGATTATTAATTACTTAAAAATAATATTAATGACTCTAAAGTCATTTTGATTATTAATAAATTAGTTAGAATAAATATTAATCATTGAAAAATGGTTTTAAGCCTCTAGAAATTATTATAAATAATACTTAAAGTAATATGTAAACTCTTAGACAAAGTTTACTCGAAAAGAAATTATAATAACTATTCGATCAAGTTATAAAACACCTAAATAGACATCGAATACAACCTGCACACTAGTAAATTGATTAGATATCTCACATTATTGGTTTTAATTATCTGAATGAACATATTTAGGTTATGAGTAGATGCGGTTAAAGAGTGTTATAAATTAGCAGATCGTCGGGCATGCAAGTTTTTCGGCACTTTGTGCAAATCTCATATTTCAAATGCTAGCTTCATTTAAATTACTTTATTAAATGAAAATTTGATCTTTATCAGTTATGATCTGGTGATACATAGTGTTTATGAATTTTGTTATTCAAAGGTTATGATTTATTATTTAAACATAACCAAATCATATGAGCTATTGTTGTGGAAAAATGTTTTTGATTTGATATCAAAGCATAGTTGTGGGAAACCAATTTTGTTCGGTACAAATGTATAAAAGCATAGTTCGTGAGAAACCAATTTTGTTTGGTACCGATATATATACTAACACTATTAGAACCGGCAGTGAGGAACTATCGGTGGGCAATTATGGTTGTCCTTGGTAGTGAGGAGCTGTCTCCAACATTTATAGCAATGATCGGTATTAAACTGTCTCCAAAATTTATAGCAATGATCGGACAGTTCATAGAGGATGATATGCATACTCCTAGTTTTGTTTGGTTGAGCGGATTAACCCAGGTTGCTAAGTCTATAGGACTGACAGTAACTCGTAATGTGTGGGGTTTGGTAGATAAATCTTAGTATTTATTTATGGCACTACTCTGAACTTTATGTTCATTCAATCCAGTTTTGGTGTGTATGGAAAAACTCTGAACTTTATGTTCATTTATTTCAGAATTGATATATGTATAACATTCATTTATTATTCAAAACTTGCTGAGCTTTTTGTAGCTCATCCTTGCAAATATTTTCTTCATTTACAGATAGAAGGAATATATTCCAGAAGTTCCGATATTGTGGATAAAAGGCTTAAGACATGGATACCCTGTTGATAGCTATAATGTAATAATAACGACCTTTTGAATAAATGTAATGGTATATTGTTGGTTTAGTGTATTATTAGTTGAAGTATTTAGTTGTTATTCTAATGGAATTAGAAAACTGTACAATATCTATATGAACTATATATCTGAATGATAGTGTTAACAGACATTGGCTCTCTGACGCACTGAGGTAGCGCTTCACGTAGTTCCAAGAACTCTAGCATTAACACTATGGAGGTCGGATAGATAAGAATTATAGATATGGAAGAAATATCTATAAGATACTAATCATGTACATCCAAATGAGGGTACTCAGTTACAATGATTGTTCTGACAAGAACTATTATTTACTATGAGTATTGTGAATCTTGGATTTATAGAAATTATTATCTTATAGAATATTTACGTGAGCACCAAATTGGCTACAATGAATGTAGAGAATTTGGGGGCGTCACAAGATTACATCTGCATAAGGCATTATCAAAATCTGCGATGGCAAGACCGGCGATAACATCACGGCTGATAGTATGCCAAGTCTGCCTTGCCTCGATCGGATACCCAGCTTCTTGTTGCTGGAAATCCTTATGAGAACTCCTATGAATATATGACATCTTCCCTATCTTCTGTTTCTTGGTCTTTAGCTCCTCCCTGAGCTCAAAGACCTCCTATTTCATCTCGTGGACCTTGTCCTTGGCTAAAACTCCTTCATCATGCTCCTGCTCCCACATAGACTCCACATCTGTCTTATCTTCCAAGATAGCATGGAGCTCTGCCTTTAACTCTTTCACCTCCTGACAGTAATGGAGGTTTCTTGTGACACCCCCAAAATAGGTATACATCACCCATCTTGGGTCGTCAGATACATGATACAAAATTCAAATACAACTTAATTATACAATAGTCGTGTAAAATACGATGACTTATATACTGTGAGTTTCAATACAAATATTGTAACATATATAATACGACAATATTCATACTCAAATTAATACATGCCATATAAAGTACAGCAACAAATATTTCAAGTCTCCAAAGGGATACGAGAAGATTTCTATTCTCTTCATTTTACTGCGGTGCACTTTTGACGCTTTCGGGGTCGGGTTCTCATCACCCTATTGTTGTTCACCAAAATCAATTATTAAGTGACGTATAAAATATGACACACACATCTTAGGTCCTCAATACAATTATATATTGCATGTCATGCCATAGTAAGGACTACTAATGCTATTATCCGGACCGCCACTCCATTCCCCGACTAGTCCCGGCTATATTCTCAATTCACAAGAGAACAATAAAAGAAAGGGTGAGCTCAACTAGCCCAAGAAGAAATATTATGACTAAGATAATGCAGAATAAATTATCATTAGTCATCAACAATGTTAAACTGATAAAATATAATAGACATCAAATTTAACTGCAGCAGAATAAGCAATCCATTAGAAGAGTCAAGTAGAGCATGATATCTACTATCTTCTATGATTTAAAATGTTTTCATCAATTTTTATCATTGAGACTCAGCTTAATAAATAAACCACATCATCGAGTCATCTCTGCTCTACGGGCCAAGGATATTCATTAAATTATCAATGGTCATGACTATACCGAATAATCCCTGGTCATAATCATACCAAAAACTGTCCATCAATGCACTACAGGCCACTGAGGACTTTTACCACATCATTCGTCACATTACAGTCATGATTATACCGAATAATCCCTGGTCATAATCACATCAAGTCCACCTATGCATGTAAGCCAAAGATGACTTTCATCACAATATAAGCATGAGAATGATGACAATGATATAAAGACTTTAAATTTATCCAAATATTATCAATCACTTAATGAACTCATAATCTAATATTATTAATATTATAACAATATTTTAATCACTTCTTAATTTTATAAACAATTTATTTCAATTGTTTACACTTTACCAAATAATGCATTTTAATCATTTAAAAATGCCATACTCATAAGATTTCATCACCAATGATCAAATCCCTCATCAAAAATCTGCATATACCTTATATAGGATTCTCAAGCCATAAAATCACATTTACCAATTTTTCAACTTCACATAACATATTTAACTCATATGTTCGTAACTAAACCATTTTCATGAAAAATTACCAAATAAACTTATTATTTTTCTATCCTTTGTCCAAACATATATACATATATTTCATACACAACAAGTATTTTTTTATAATTTTTCAACCCCCTTAAGTATTTTTCAAAAATTAATTTCTAATTAATTCCTTAAGAAATTAGCTACCTCAAGTTTAACTCCAAAAATTCCCAAATCTTGGCAGGATCTTACACATGTTAACGTGAGCTTCCAGTTTAAATTTCATGGTCATCGGAGTTATAGAACTCCGGTTATAGCGTTTTTCGTCGGAAAAATCTAAATATTGAAATAGTCATAACTTGTTCATTTTAATTCGGAATGAGCTCATTTTTGGACAGGAGGTACTTTATACCATATATTTTCATGTCCCAAAAGGCCAAAATTTATTTCACAAATTAAGTGATCGAAAATGCCCTTTTAAATTTCTAGGCAGTAGCTTTTTGGTACTTTACATTTCTTGACTCCTTTGCTAAAATCAGTCCACACGAAAATCTACAACACCTTTTCCAGTGATTCCACTTGGATAAGTTAGAAAACTCATAGATCTAACTCTAGAACTTGACCACACTCAAAAATTCAAAATATAATAGGAGATATGGTCAATTGAATTTCATGTTCCATTTTCACCAAAATTTGATTTTTCAACCCTTTGTGATTTCTAAGAAACTTTCATGTTTTCACATAATAACCAACATAACTCATCATAACACTTACTAACACTACATATACCCATGATTCTCATCAGTCCAATGCTCTTATTATGACTTTCATCATAATCAACAGTCCAATGCTTATATTATAACTTTCATCATAATCCACGTAAACAGATCATTTCCACAATTTAATAAGGAATGAATACAAAGGATCATTTACCATGCATGTGGTAATCCACATATCTGAGTTATTCCAATGTAATAATAAAGAATGGAATAATGTAAGAATTCACCATGCATGCGATAGACCGCATGAGCATGGAGTTATTCTCAATGTAATAATAAAGAGCGGAACCAAAGTTAGGCGTAATCCGTACTGACAAGATATTCCAATAGAATAATAAATAATGCAATAACAACAGAATTCACCATGCATGCGATAGACCGCACAGACAGGTTATTCCAACAGAATAATAAAGAATGTAACCAGGTCATGCGTAAATGCACAGACATGATATTCCGACAGAATAAAAGAATGGAATAACAGAAGAATTTCACCATGTATGCAGTACTTCGCATATACAGGTTATTCCAATAGAATAATAAGAAATGGAATAACAGAAGTTCTCTTCATGAATATAAAAGAAATAATACCCCTTACCTTATAAAGAATAGTACTCCGATGGGTAGGGCGGGGATATATTTGAAGAAAACTTGCACTACGCTCAAAGCTTCTTAAAACTCTAAAGAAATACGCTCAAGATTATAGAAGAGAATTCTCTGAATTTCTGGTGTGATTTCAATTCTAACTAAGCATCATATTTATAGGAAAATAGAAAGGATATTATGCAATAAAATATTATATATAAATATATATATATATATATACATATTATTTAAAATCTAATAAAATAATTAACTTTATAAAAGTATTCTGTTTTATATAAAAAGAATTTACTATGCAAATACTATGCAGGTACTATGCAAACACTATGCATAATAAAATATATTATATTCTAATTATTCTCTAATAAAATAAATAACTTTATAAAAGTATTCTGTTTTATATAAAAAGCTTTTCTGTTTTATTACATTAATAATACTAATAAAACAAAATTTATATATATATATATATATATAAACTTTTGTGACTTCATAAAAAGACACCTCAATATATTTAACAACATTTATCATCATTATTATAATTCACAATATTAATCGACCAGGTCGTTCTCAGAAAAGAGGGGGCTTTCCAATAAGGATTTCTCACTATTAGCGCGCAATTAGGTGACCAAACTTCTCCTTGGCAAAACTTCTAGACATCATTAATATTGCAAATAATAATATTAATAACTTCGTCATCTCAATTATTGATTTAATAATATATAAAATATTGACAATAATTGAATCAAATAACGCAAGTTACTATGCAACAATTACTGTAGCAATATTTGAACAAAACTGAGTGACTTCTCACGTAAGCATCAATAATCAATACCGTGTGCTACTATGCAACCACGCATATTACTGTACTTTTACTATCGAGTAGTTCAACAATTTTAACGGTAAAACTTCTGCCATTATTTTCATAAAAATATTTTTGTCATTTTCTCAATCCGACAATAATTTCGTTGTGGGGTCCACCAATGATTGTGCCATCATACGGATATTCCCCGACAAAAAGAATATTCTCCGACCAAACGAATATTATACAACAACTTGCATACTTTTCAAAATTTATAAATATTACCCACAACTATAACATTATCTCAAATCCACACCATAATTTTGAAAAAAATATTTCGAGAAATTTAAATCTTTATTCATAAAATTTGGGGTCTCACATTTCTGTCCAACACTGTCATAAATAATGACATCATTGACTCCCCCTGGGGCGTCTCTTCCGCAAGTGCTACTGGGTTAAAGGACACTACCTCCACTTCTTCTTCCGATATGCTGTCAAACACCAACATAAGGTCGTGGTTCTCCGAGTCTCCAGACTTAATCACTACCACTTCTGGCTCTTTTGCTAATGGATTCGGTATAATCTCTATTTGATTAACCGATTCTTCACTTTCTACTTGTACATCTCTATACATTCCATTTTCTCCTGACATCTCCAACAAAACAATTTAGTTTGATTAGTACACGTCAGTAGAATAATAAAAACACATATAATATATATAATGCATTTTTAAGGTTAATTTCATCTTTTACTTCTTTGACTCCTCTAAAGGTTATGACTTAAGGTTTTAATTCCCCCCTTAAGTTTTATAAAATAATGCTTTGATACCAACCTGTGACGCCCCCAAATCCGGGTATCTTCCCACCTGACATATGGTGATACACAGTGCTACAGTTCACACATATATTTAATTAAAATGCCTTAAAAGAATGAATATGTCTTATATATATTCCAAACAATATTCCTTTCCCAGGTTCTTTATAACCAATACATAAGTTCTTTGTTATAATATCAAATATATTGCAACATTAAACCTATACTATTACATAGATAGTTCAACGGTCTGTCATAGCCTTCCCTTTATCTTTATCGGATCCTTCGGTCCGTTCGGTCTTAGCTGCATTCATATGGTTCAATCAAGAGTGAGCATAACTAGCTCAACAAGTACAACAATTCCATTTAATCGATATGCTTGAAACATACAAATCATATATCTTCAATAACTGAACAATAGTTATGAAGTACTATCGATAATTCAAAATAGCACTTCTCTTTTCTTCAAAATGTTTTACAATAACAACATTAAGTAAAACATCAATTCCGGTCCAAGACCTTGAGCATTTCATACTTTTTTTTGAAAAGGACAACCCAGCACTAAGTCCGTAAGTCCGGCATTACTTACGAGCACGTCTAGGTGATCGGCCAATAGTACTCTATTTTGATCAACACTACATTTTTTAAACGTATATACGTTTAAGTTGTGGCAACCTCACGTGCCTGTCGTTTGACGACAAAACATTTGTTTAGCATACTTAGTCTTCATTTGAAAATCATACCAACATAGTTTGGCAAAACATTGACAATACTTTGATAGATTATAAGAAATCCAACATATCGTAAGTCTAGCCGAAAGAATTGGCTTTGACTTCATCATACATCAATTCATGCGTAAGAATACATGAATCATAAAACTTGTCTAGATTGAACATAGACAAGGGTTAGAACACTTGCCGTCAGCGTCTGCTACTATTAATATACTTTCTCTTTAAGTCTTTAAGGTCTCTACAATATATGATCACATAACGTAATACATTAGGTCATGAATAAACATACATGGTTCCTAATGAATCTTACCCTTCTTCTCAATCTAATCATGTATTAGATTTGTTACTATTGGTTCCGACTTGTCGTTATAGTTTACATCGTTCTTACGTTTACATTCGATTAATTATCTTCAACCTTTAGTGATCATACTTAAGGTTTAATAATGTCTTAAACAATGTTACATTAAGTTTTTAGTTCATTACTAATCAATTAACTTTCTTTCTTTACTTATAAACTTTCCTTACTGTTCATGATCTAGTGCTAGCACTGCGGCGCCAACTTCTCTTCCTTGTACTACGCTGCGGCATGAGTTATCGATGGTCGTTTCGAGCTCGGTAAGCCGCTGGCCATGAGTCCTAGTTCATTCATGGCGCATCATGGCGCCACTCTTCAGTAGCTAAAGTCCCGACTCGGCGCTGCGATGCGAGTCTCCTCATTACATGTCACGCGATGCAAAACATCGAGAGGTAAATGGCATCGCTTTCAAATATGTAGCGCCACCTTTTTTTGCCTTTTGGCATGAGCCACAAATTCCACTCATGCACCGAGATAGAAATGACAAATTTTAAACTTTGCGAACTTCCCGGACTCCAAATTTGATCATTTTAAGTCCGAATTGGCTCGTTCAAAAGCCATTAGCTCACAAATTACATACTCTACGTGTTCATGCAGGAATTTTATATTTTCAACTTCGTTAACTCAAAATTCACCTATTAGTCCATTTTAAAGAAAATAATAAACGTTCGTGAACGTTCAACGCTTGTTTCTTTGTTCTAAGTCAGAATTCAGTCATTTTTGAGTCTGCAACTCTATAATGCCAAATATGACTTATTCCCATCGAAAACCAACGATTTTGAGCTCAATGTCAAAATTTGACTTCCATTCCGAGAATTTCACGATTTCGACGATTATCATTCGAACTCGTGAATTTTGCCATAACTTCGTTACTTACATCTTAACATACATATTACATTAACTTATTTATATGATAAGTTATTACTTCTTCTTCATGAGTTTATAACTTATAAAAGTATAAGCTACTTATGATTTCATTTCACATGATTTATCATGGCTTTTGTCTTCTAACCACCATCCTTACTTCTTTTTATCATACAAACTTCATTATTTTAAACATATGACAAGTTCTTACAAGTTCTTCCTTAGTTCATAACTTATATATGAACAAATTACTTATTCAAAGCTTATTAAGACTTAAGTCATTTGGTTATCCATTTTCTTTACTTCTTAGCATACATACTTCCCTAATCCACACTTCTCTCTCAAACTAGTATTGAAGAGTTGAAAGATTAATGGTATAGGAGTCTTACCCTTGATGATCAAGCTTTGTTCTTCTTCTTTTCTACTAATGAAAGTCTATCTTTTTCTTACTTATTCTCTCTAACAAATAAGTTGTAAGTTGTTGGTGTATTTTGAACAATCAACAAATGAAATCCCAGGCTCTTTATTTATAGGAATTACTAGGTTAGGGTAGTTTAGTCAATACACCATCCCACCTCCTTAATCAAACATCCTTACTATTCATTACTTAACTATTAAGTTAACTTGGCCATCACAACCATTTCTTGCTCATCACACTCTTTGCTTGGCCACCAAGTTCACCCATGTGATCATGGGGCCCACATGGATTACCCCATGGATCTTCTTCATCCATTGGATTCTTAATTTGGGTTTTAATTCAATTAACTTAACTTATGCTTTTGGGCTTGCATTAATCCACTTTGGACTTTACAATACCCAACACTTGGGCTTTAACAATAGTTTATATTGGGCTTAATCTGTAGCGTCCGAGAAAATAAGATTTTTATGAGAATTAAATTTTTATTTGATTATGTGGATTAAATGAATTTAATTGATTATTTATGTGAGTAAGTTATGTGAAGGTTGTTCTATGACCTATAATGTGCGGATGTTGTTAGGATTTTGGCTACGGGGTAGAATTAAAGTGTTTGATTTTCCAAGACGAATATAAAAGTTTTCTGAGAAATTACCATAAAAACACTATTCACTGATTTCTGCTCGGGAATTATTTTTGAACTTTCGAGAAATGCGTAATGATAAAATTCTAAGACGAGATGGAATATCCAATAATATTTCAGTTATGGCAAATGAAGTTTTTGGTTGCGGACTTAAAACCTAACGGTTAGGGAAAGTGATTTTCGAGAAGGAATTGAAATACATATAATGAATTAAAGCGATGATCTTATAATACGTAGGTATTGTACGAGGTAATGAATACGAGTATAATACGAGGTATTATACGAGTATGTATGAATGATGGTATGTCGTATATGACTAAGTATACGAGTTAGAATACAAGATTAATACGAAGACAATACGTTCTAAGGCTTTAAGCCATATGTAATGGACTTATAAGATTGTGTAGGAAATTATAATGTCCAATTGGAATTACGATAAAGCCCAAGTATAAGTTAAGTTAATTAAGCTAAAAGCCCAAAGTAAAAATCGGATCCGTGGATCGATCCAATAGGTAAAGATAACCTATAGGGCAACCCATGATGATCATCATGGGTGATCTTGGTGGCCAAACAAAAGATAAGAGTTGTGGAGGCCAAGTAAAGTGCTTATTCTTGGTGGCTAAGTAAAGTGCT
Source organism: Panax ginseng (assembly GCA_020205605.1). Lineage (NCBI taxonomy): Eukaryota > Viridiplantae > Streptophyta > Magnoliopsida > Apiales > Araliaceae > Panax > Panax ginseng. The sequence goes on from CM035144.1 coordinate 48,333,980, forward strand.
TATGCTTGGTGGCTAAGTAAAGTGCTTATACTTGGAGGGCAAGCAAATTGAGTGTTGTGAACTCCAAGTAAGGAATAATAAGGAGGTTTATTAAGGGGGTGGATGGCTTATTGACCATTAAGCCCTCACTTTTGTGATTTCTATAAATAGAGGGATGCTAGCTCATTTGTTCGTTATTTTTATTTCATCCAACATCGTAAGTACTTATTGGTTGGAGAGAAAAAGCTAGAAAAGCTAGAAAAGCTAGAAAAGTTAGACTTTGTAATTCAAGAAGCAAGAAGAAGAACATAGCTTAATCAAGTGATCTTCAAAGGTAAGGTCCTAAACCACGATTCTCTTACTCTTAAATTGTTAGAGAAGTGAGTAGTGGTAGAACATGTATGCTAAGAAGAAGTAGAAATGATTAATCAAAGGACTTAAGCCTTAATACGTCATGAATAAGCAACTCATAATCATATAAGTTATAAACTTATGAAGAACAAGTAAAAACTTATGATGTATATAAGTTAATGAAATATGTATGTTAATATGTTAGTATGATGGAATGTATCCATTTGGAACGATTTAAAAATCTCAAGTAACGAAGTTATGGTGGAATTCATGAGTTTGGACGATAATCGTCGAAATCGTGAAATTCTCGGAATGGAAGTCGAATTTTGACATTGAGCTCGAAAATATTGGTTTTCGATGGAGTATAGTCTTATTTGGCATTCTAGAGTTGTGGACTCGAAAATGACCGAATTCTGACTTAGAACGAAGAAATGAGCGTTGATCGTTCACAAACGTTTATCATTTTCTTTAAAATGAATTAATAGGTGAATTTCGAGTTAACGAAGTCAAAAATGTAAAATTCTTGCATGAACACGTAGAGTATGTGATTTGAAGCCAACAACTTTTGAATTAGCCAAATTCAGACTTAAAATGAACAATTTAGGAGTCCGAGAAATTCGTTTATGTAAGAAATCTGTCAAAATTTTTCGGTATCGAGGTCTCAGCTGCAGTCATTTATACAAAGCACTATAAGTGGCGCTGCAACACACCGGAGAAGCTTGACATCGCAGAGTGTATACCGCAGCTGTGACTCAGAAGCAGGAGTCTCGCGTCAGCAGTGTAGAGACCGGGAGTTAGATATCGAGTTTGGCCAGCAGCCAGCCAATGGTAAGATGAGAGACTGGCAAGCCAATGACCGAGTAAGAAAAATTGCTTGACCAATTTAATTATAAACCCAATGGTTTGTAAGACAAGTATGGGACATGTAATTACTTAATGAACATGATAAGACCTTTCCTAAATCACCTTTATAGTGATGAGTTTAGGATTTTAATGTTGTTTAATGAGTAGTTAAATGAAGAACGTAAAGTATAAATAAGTGAACTGTATTCAATAACGATGATAATTAAACAATGGTTGGTAAGTAACGGTGTGACGCCCCCAAAATAGGTATACATCACCTATCTTGGGTCGCCAAATACATGGTACAGAATTCAAATACAAACTTAATTATACAACATGAGCTGAGAGTTTTTGCACGAATATTGTCATCTAGACAATATCCAAACTCAAATAGAGTCCTCATTACATTTATTGGCACACCATTTTATAGAATAGTGAGGACTACTATAACACCATCTCTGCCATCACTCCGCTCCCCGACTAGTTCCGCCACGTTCTCATTTCCTCAAGAGAACAATGGAAGTAAAAGGGTGAGCTCAACTAGCCCAAAGAAGAAATATTATGACTAAGATAATGCGAATAAGTTATCATTAGCCTTCAACAATGTTAAACTGATAGAATATAATAGACAACAAGTTTAACTGCAGCGGAACAAGCAATCCATTAGAAGAGTCAAGTAGAGCATGATATCTACTATCTTCTATGATTTAAAAAGTTTATCATTCACTTTATTGCTGGGACTAAGTTTAATAAATAGATCATATCATCGAATCATCCCTGCACTACGGGCCAATGATATTCATTAGTATCACGTCCACAAATTATACTTGCACTACAGGCCAAGAATTATTCGTGTAATCATCAATGGTCATGACTATACCGAATTATCCCTGGTCATAATCATACCAATCAACAATCCATCTATGCACGTAAGCCAAATATGACTTTCATCATAATATAAGCATGAGGATGATGACAATGATATAAGAATTCAATTAAAAGAAAGTAAAGGATAAATTTTTAAAGATTTAGAATTTAATTTATCCAGAATTCAATAATGTCCAAATTTTCAACATGATACTGCTTTGTGGAGTAAAATTCAAGAATAATATCCATGTATCAAAAATAATTTGGACAGAAAAAAAATAAATTTTTCGGTGAATAGTACTTCAGGAATAGTAACCTGTGAATAATAACCCGACATGAAAAATGCCCCAAATACCCGAGTGAATAATATTATAGTGAGTAGTAAAACTGGGTGAATAGTAACTCGTGAATAGTATCCCAGCATGAAAAATGCCCGGAATACCCGAGTGAATAATATTATAGTGAATAGTAAAACTGAGTGAATAGTAACTCATGAATAGTACTTTGGGTGAAAATATTGATATTTAATAAGAAAGTTCATATCAATATTCCAATAAATGATACTGGATGAAGCGCAAAACTTACAGATATTCCACTAATTTCAAGGATTATAGAAGCAATACTTACCATAGTAAGTTTAGATTTAAGAATATGAAAAGAATTAACATACGAAAACTACAAATGGATTTTCACCTGTCATACAGTATGTAATCCGCGTAGACAGGTTATTTCGACATACTAAAGGATGAATACAAAAAATAGTATTCCTTATGAATACGAAAGAAATAATACCCCTTACAAGTACAACAAATAATATCCCTTACCTTAGTAGAAAGCTGGATACTGTAAAAATGAAGTAGTAGAATACTCTTCTTGCTCTCTATAGTTTCTCTCTCTATAGTGTCTCTTGTGAATCTCAGTGAATTGGTGAGAATGAAAGAAGAATTAAGCTTCTATTTATAAGAGAATGGACTAAATAGTAACTAATTCACGAACGGTCCAGATTGATTCACTATTAGAATGGATGGTCCAGATTGATTACTATTAAAACCACAACCGACGGTCCAGATTGATTTACTTTTAAAACCACCACCAACGGTCCAGATTGATTTACTTTTAAAACCACCACCGACGGTCCAGATTGATTTACTATTAAAACCACCACCAATGGTCCAGATTGATTAACTATTAAAACCACCATCAATGGTCCAAATTGGTTTACTATTAAAACCACCATCAATGGTCCAGATTGATTAACTATTAAAACCACCATCAATGGTCCAGATTGGTTTAACCACCACCAATGGTCCAGATTGATTTAATTTATTACACTTTAGTAACCCTAAAGTTTTCCAAGTTTGCATAATTCCCCTCTAACTTTTGTAATTCACATATCTTCAATAAACACATTCTTAATACTTCAACAACTATTCATCATTAATATTATAACTCACAATATTTAACAACCAGGTCGTTCCCAGGAAAAAAAGGGCTTTCCGATAAGGATTTCTCCTTATTGGCGCGCAATTAGGTGACCAAACCTCTCCTTGACAGAACTTCTAGACATTGTCAATATTGCGAATAATAATATGAATAACTTGTTGCCTCAATTATTGATTTAATAATATAAAATATTATGCAGATGATACTGTGACAATAATTGAATCAAATAACGTGAGATACTATGCAACAATTACTGTAGCCATAATTGAGTAAACTGAGTGACTTCTCACGTAAGCATCAATAATCAATATCGTGTGCTACTACGCAACCACGCATATTACTGTACTTTTACCACCGGGTAGTTCAACAGTTTAACGGTAAAACTTCCGCCGTTATTTTTATAAAAAGATATTTCTGTCGTTTTCTAATTACGACAATACTTCCGTTGTTGGGTCCACCAATGATTGTGCCATCGTACGAATATTCCCTGTTAAAACGAATATTCCCCGACCAATCGAATATTCACTAACACAACGAATATTTTATATCAACTTGCTTACTTTGAAAAATTTTCCAAATATTACCCACAACTATAACATTATATCATATCCACACCATAATATTCAAAAATATATTTTGAGAAAAAAATTATTCTTTATTCAAAAAAAGTGGGGTCTTACAAACGGTTTAATTATGTAAGAACGTTAGTAAGCCGTGAGGAAGGATGATCAACTCGAAACGAGTTGTATTAATGAAATAATTTCAGTTAAGTTATAGAAGAGAAAGAAGTTGGTAAGAACAATATAAATTATAACGGCAAGCCGGAACCAATAATAACAAATCTAATACATGATTAGATTGAGAAGAAGGGTAAGATTCATTAGAAACCATGTATGTTAATTCATGACCTAATGTGGTATGTTATGTGATCATGTATTGTAGAGACCTTAAAGACTCACAGGAAAAGTAATTTTACTATAGCAGATGCTGAATGAAAGTTTTCCTAACGCTTGTCTAACCTTCGTGTTAGCCAGGTTTTCAGTGATTCATATTATGAGATGCATGAATGGTTTTAAAGAAAGGGTCGATTCCAGTTTTAACTCGACTAGACTAATCTTAAAAGATTGATTGATTTATTTACAAGTCTTTTAATATAGAATTGATAATGCTATCTTACGCCAATTTTTTTGTACGGATTCAAGGTAAGCCTGAGTATGAATAAACAAATGTATTTTACATCGATTATTCGATGGGCACGTGAAGCTGCCAAAACATAAACGTAAATATGTTTAACGGATGAGTGTTGATCAACATAGAGTACTATAGGCTGATCACCTAGAAGTGATCATAAGAAATATTGGACTTACGGTCTTAGTATCGGGTTGTCCTTTTCATGAATAAAAGCTAAAGAGAATGTTCATGGTCTATGGACCAACTCAGAATTTCCAAGCTACTATATGTACTTCAGAATTGATTGTCCAGTTAATGAAGAATAATCATATGATTCTCGAAGTTGTATCTATATAATATATTGTTAGACTTGCTGAGCTAGTTATGCTCACTTCTTGCTTGAATCATATGATTGCAGCTAAACTCGAGCGAACCGAGGGTTCCAGTAGAGATAAAGGCAAGGCGGAGATGAATGACTAGTTTATTCTGTAATAGACTAGTATGTTTATATGAATTATATCACAACGAACAAAGAATGTAATGGTTTTAGAACTTGGGAACGGGTTGTATTATTATTAATGCAATAAGAATGTCATTGATACACACATTTTAATGTTGTTTCAATAGAATGAATGTTCATTTATGAGTACCGTGTTACAGCATCTGTCGGGTTGGAAGATACCCGAATTTGGGGGCATCATAGGTTGGCATCAAAGCATTAGGTTATAAAACTTAAGGGGGGAAGAACCTTAGGCTAATAACCTCGTTAGGGAAGGAAAAGTCCGAAGGAAGTAAACTCGAGTTTTACTTAAGTCGAATGAGTTAATAATGTATTAGAGAAACTCAGTACCAAAAGATTTAAAAGATGGAAATTAATCCTAAATAAATTTAAATATGATTTGTGCTTATACTATTGTGTATTATGTACTAATCAACATGTTATGTGTTATTGTAGATGTCGATTGATAGCTTGATGTATAGATATATACACGTGGTGAGCGAAGAAACTATAAACAGAGTAGAGCCTATACCTATGCCAGTGGCGGAGGTACCATTAGTGATTCTAGAAGAGTCGGAGCCAGATGAGTACTTTTCTGAGGAGGACTACTCCGAGGGAGATATAGATATAGCATCATACCTTAATACGATGATCGATGTGGAGGAAGAAATGGAGGTAACATCGATTAATACGGTGGTACCTACACAAGAGTTAACACCTCCAGATGCAATGAGAGCATTGTATCTGGCGAAAACTTGACAGAATGTGCAATCTGCAGCAAACTGATTGTCTTTGAATCGAAATGAAGAGATTAGTTATCTCCATGAAGCAAAGGAGTCTGCAAAAGTAGATTTTGAGTTAGAGCACGATGAAAAGGTGCTCATGAAGGATAAGGTGATGGAGTGTAAGAAAGAGGCCGATGAGCTTCATAAGAAACTGGTTGAGAAGGACCAGAAGATAGCACGTATGTCTTACATCTATGAGAGTGCTCATAAGGATTTTAAACTGAAAATTGCTTGTTATTCCATTGAGTCGGGACAAAATTGACATACTATTAGTCGGGATATTGTGTCGATTCTTACGAATGAGATACACGAGGACGCCGTTATGCATTATTAGAAGTCTAGAGTTATAAATATGTGTGTAGTGACGTAAAACCCTCTTTTGTATAAAAGGGTAGTCTTTTTGTAAATCCCAACTTTTGTGAAGTTTAATTGCGGGATAGAAATGTAATAGCTTTTGGCTATAGAGACAAATTGTAAATAGTTTTAAACTATGAAGGAGCATATGAATATAATGAATTTTTCATTTAATATACTTTGTTATGGTATGAGTTGTTATGTGGCGAATAATAACTAAGTAAGTAAATAGATAATAATGAAATTTTATTTATTTAATCAAAAAATGCCGCCACGGAGAAGACAACGTAATCAGGAGGCTGAGTCACATAATGATAACCAAGGGGGTCAGAACAACCCTATGCAAGAGTTCGTTAATTTATTAACGACTGCATTTAATTAAACCGGGGGTAGAGTACCCGCGGGACCTAGGGTAGCCAGAACGACTACCTTTAAAGAGTTTAAAAGTGTAGGTCCACCGGAGTTCAAAGGAACAACGGACCCAATAGAGGCCCAGACATGGGTGAAAGAAATAGAGAAGGCGTTTGTTATTACAAACGTAGCTGAGGCGCAAAAGACTTCTTTTGCGACTTATATGATGAAAGGGGAAGCCAACTTTTGGTGGGAGGCTCACCAGGGTGGGGCTAGAACTGATGTACTAACGTGGGAACAGTTCAAGAAGGTTTTCTTTGAGAACTATTTCCCTACAAGCATGCAATGGAGGATGAAGATTAAGTTCCTAGAACTTAAACAAGGGGACATGACAGTTCCCCAGTATGCGGCCATATTCAATGAATTGGAAAGGTTTGCTCCACACCAAGTGGACACTGAGGAGAGGAAGGCTCGTAGGTTTGAGCAGGGCCTAAAACCCTGGCTCTATAGTAGGATTTCCATTTTTCAGAGTGCTTCCTATGGGACCATTCTGGAGAAAGAAATTATTGTAGAAAGTGGTAGTGAGGCGTTGACCCAATACCACAAAGAGAGAAAAAGAATAAGAGCAAGGGAGAGGGAGGAACCAAGGCAGAGAGTGCCAATGGTAGTGGCAGTATGCCAAAAAGGAAGAATTTTAACTCTGAGAATACTAGAATAGGACAAGGGGATCCTAAGCATAGGATCGAAGCATATAAGACATGTGGAAATACTCATTTAGGAGTCTATCTAAAGGGGAAATTGGTTTGTTATAACTATGGACAGGAGGGTCATATATCACCCAATTGTCCTAATCCTAAGAAAAACCATGGTTGTTTTGTTTGTGGGTCGATGGACCACATGACAAGAAATTACCCAAAGAAGGGGTCGGAGGAAAGTAAGGGTGCTAGTAGTGGTAAGTTAGCCATTACTAGACCACCATTGTTTGGTAGACCTATGGCCCGTACTTTTAATATGACGGTCCAAGATGCGGTTGCATCAGCGGATGTAGTAACATGCATCATTCCACTTAATATAATGAATGCTTATGTGTTATTTGATTAGAGTGCTACTTTTCTTTTATAGCATGTGAATTGCTAAGTGATTAAGTTTATTCCCAAAAGGATTATAAATACCTTTAAACGTTAAGGTAGAGAATGAGGACATAACTCTCGTTGAATATATTCATGGGATTTGATTCATGGATAATAGAGGTAAGAAAGCATCTGTAGATAAGTACCAATAAGGTTGAGAGAATTTGAAGTAATTCTCAGTATGAATGGGTTAATTAACTATAGAACTTTAATAAGTTGTCATAGGAAAAGTATGAATCTTCGGTTTTCTAAGAAAACCCAAGGTAGTATTTTACGGTAATAAATCGCTGGGACGCTCTTGTTGTCTAACCATGACGCAAGTTAAAAGGATGTTAAGGAAGAGGTGTATAGAATATCTGTGTAAAGATGTTGACAACCAGAGAGTAGGAACACTGATGTTATCAGTACTTAGGAAGGATGGATCGTTACGTTTGTGTATCGACTATCGTGAGAGGAGTAAATTAATAATTGGAAGTAAATACCAATTGCCCAGGATCGATGATCTGTTTGACCAGTTGAAAGGGGCAAAGTAAAATTTTTTTAGATAAAGTTGTGTACGGGGTATTGTCAGTTGAAAGTAAGGAAGAAAGATGTACCTAAGACGACGTACAGAACTCGTTATGGTTATTACGAGTTTCTGATTATGTCGTTTGGGTTGACTAATGTACTGAAGTTAGACTTTTCGTAAGGGGCGCTGAGCAAGTCGATGGTAAGCTGATAAGTACTCTTGTGAGGTGCTATGGTTTGAAAGTACCATTAGCGTCACAGAGGGTTCAAATAATATTTGGACGAGTGTGTCATAATGATCATTGGTGATATTTTAGTCTATTTTAAGACATCAGAAGATCACACTGAACATTTGAAGATAGTGTGGGAAACACTACGAAGGGAGAAGTTGGATACGAAATTCACTAAGTGTGAATTTTATCTTAAAAGATATACACATTTGTTATTGATAAGTATGATGGAAATGAGAAGTGAGAAAAATAGTTTTCAAGAACTAAAAAGGAAGGTTAAGTGAGGCACCTGTATTATCTTTATAAGATGATACAGAGAACTTTGTAATTTATAGCGATGCTTCGCATAGAGGACGAGGTTGCGTGCTCATGTAGAATGGCAAAGTCACTGTGTATGCATCACGCCAGTTAAAGGATTATGAGAAGGTTTATCCTACTTATAATCTAGAATTAGCAGCTGTAGTTTTTGAATTAAAAATCTTAAAATAGTATTTATACGTGGAGAAGTGTGCGATATACACAGACTATAAGAGTCTAAAATATATCTTCACATAGAAGGAGTTGTTTATGAGGAAGAGAAGGTGATTAGAAGGAATAAAGGATCATGACTGTGATATCTTATATCATATCGGGAAGATAAACATAGAAGCTGACACGTTAAGTTGGAAGGGTAGAGAAAAGCTATTAATGTTAATGACTCAGAATGAGTTAAATAACGGAGCTGGCAAGAACGGAGTTGGGAATCAACTTACGGGATAAAGGGGTAGAAATGTTATTCACAATGTAGACTCAATCCAAGAAAATGGAACGAGTTAAGGAAGTACAACTAAGTAACGAGGAGAATAAGCGAATGAAGAAGAGGATGAAGAGAAGACCAAGTATAATCTTGTTTTGAAGGAGGAATTTGAGTTCCAAATAATTCTAAAGTTAAAAGAAGAACTAATGAGGGAGGCCCATAGTTCGAGGTGCTCGGTACATCCAGATAGTACTGTGATGTATTAAGACCTTCGACGGAACTTTGGTTGGCCAAATATGAAAGAGAGATAGCGTAATGTGTTAGTAAATGCTTAACTTCCAACTCATATTATTGATAGGAAGGGACAAGTCATGTGAAATAAGATAATACATTCGGTGAAGGTAAAATGGAGGAACCACAATACCGAAGGAGCAACGTGGGGACTCGAGATTAAAATGAAGAATTTTTTTCCTCATTTGTTTATATATTGTAGCGAGATTATGAGGACATAATCCTTATAAGGAGGGAAGAATGTAACGTCAGAGAAAATCGGATTTTTATGAAAATTAAATTTTTATTTGATTATGTGGATTAAATGAATTTAATTGATATTTATGTGAGTAAGCTCTGTGAAGGTCGTTCTATGACCTAGATTGTGCGGATGTGGTTAGGATTTTGGCTACGGGGTAGAATTAAAGTGTTTGAATTTCCAATACGAAAATAAAAGTTTTTTGAGAAATTTTCGTAAAAACACTATTCAGTGATTTCTGCTCGAGAATTATTTTTGAACTTCCGAGAAACGCGTAATGATAAAATTCTAAGACGAGATGGAATATCTAATAATATTTCAGTTATGGAAAACAAAGTTTTTGCTTGCAGACTTAAAACCTAACGGTTAGGGAAAGTGATTTTCTAGAAGGAATTGAAATGCGTATAATGAATTAAAGCGATGATCGTATAATACGTAGGTATTGTACGAGGTAATGAATACGAGTATAATATGAGTATGTATGAATGATGGTATGTTGTATATGAATAAGTATACGAGTTAGAATACGAGATTAATACGTAGACAATACGTTCTAAAGCTTTAAGCCATATGTAATGGACTTATAGGATTGTGTAGAAAATTGTAATGTCCAATTGGAATTATGAAAAAGCCTAAGTATATGTTAAGTTAATTAAGCTAAAAGCCCAAAGTAAGAACCAGATCCGTGGATCGATCCAATAGGTAAAGATAACCCGTGGGGCAACCCATGATGATCATTATGGGTGATCTTAGTGGCCAAACAAAAGATAAGAGTTGTGGAGGCCAACTAAAGTGCTTATACTTGGTGGCTATTAAAGTGCTTATACTTGGAGGGAAAGCAAATTGAGTGTTGTGAACTCCAAGTAAGGAATAGTAAGGAGGTTTATTAAGGAGGTGGATGGCTTATTGATCATTAAGCCCTCACTTTGTTATTTCTATAAATAGAGGGATGTTAGATCATTTGTTGGTTATTTTTATTTCATCCAACATCATAAGTACTTATTGGTTAGAGAGAAAAAGTTAGAAAAGCTAAAAAAGTTAGACTTTGTAATTGAAGAAGCAAGAAGAAGAACAAAGCTTAATCAAGTGATCTTCAAGGGTAATATCCTAAACCGTGATTCTCTTTCTCTTCAATTGTTAGAGAAATGAGTAGTGGTAGAACATGTATGCTAAGAAGAAGTTGGAATGATTAATCAAAGGATGTCATGAATAAGCAATTCGTAATCATATAAGTTATAAACTTATAAAGAACAAGTAAGAACTTATCATGTATATAAGTTAATGGAATATGTATGTTAAGATGTTAGTATGATGGAATGAATCTATTTGGAACGATTTAAAAATCTCAAGTAACGAAGTTATGACGGAATTCACGAGTTTGGACGATAATCGTCGAAATCGTGAAATTCTCTGAATGGAAGTCGAATTTTGACATTGAGCTCGAAAACGTTGGTTTTCGATGGAGTATAGTCTCATTTGGCATTCTAGAGTTGAGGACTCAAAAATGACCGAATTCCGACTTAGAACGAAGAAACGAGCGTTGAACGTTCACGAACGTTTATCATTTTCGTTAAAATGAATTAATAGGTGAA